>JASUUG010000615.1:4005000-5381942 GCA_030449905.1 Luvunga scandens
ATTAGATATCATTATAATCCAAACGATTTTACAAGAGAGAGTTTGATAGATAATTCCAAAGGGAATTATAAAAGAAGATTTTTATTGAATAATTGAATCTGAAGTTCTCAAAATAATTAAAAGACCTCTCTATTTATAATAGAACAAACCCACTTCCCTAAGTTAACTTAAAAAAGAAAACTAAATCAAAATTATAATGGAAATAAAAGAATATGACACATACCATAATTGACACAAATTAAAATAGAAAGTCCTAAAATAATAAAATTCTAGAATCTTAAATTTTCTAAAATAATGTCCTACATCAAATTTGAAACAAAGTTAGTGAAAATTACACACTAGAAAAATGTTAAAAGAGACGGAATACTTACAAAACGTTGAACAGAAGTGATAAATTAACTAGTTTCAATTTTTTTTTCTTTAATTAAGTGAAAAAAAAGGCACAATTATCACAGTTTATGTCAACGTTGTGACAAATTTTTCTATCTATGAATATCATTGCTCGAATAGCAAAAAACACATGCATGTAAATATATGGAATAACTCACTTGGCACAATTAGTGGCTTTGGAGACGGGAATGTCAATTTGGACACCACACTTGGTAGGAAGGGAAGAGGCGGCATCTTCTTTGATATTTGGGTAGCGAGCAGCAGCTGCCTTAACACAATCGCACGCTGCACGTCTGTCAGCAGTGGCGGGAGTAATTGCCTTGAGATTCTTGAATCCATCACAGCAGGCAGCCGCTGGATTTCCCCGCCCATCAAGTAAGGAATGCAAGACGCCAATGATGGGTCTACTTGCCCACAAGTAACAGCTGCCTCTCCTGGCTTCGCAAACAATAATTGAACCATGGCGAACACCACAATCATAGAGATAATAACGGCATCCTTCTTCATTTATGCTTGCTGTGTTTGTTTATATGTGTGACTGTGTATGTGCACTGGATTTCTGAATGTGTTGCAGGAGATCGATGTTATGGCTACCTGCACTAGATCAATATATTTATAGTATACTGGTGATTAACAAAGTTAGGGTTTGCGGGTCATGGCATAACTATAGAGATTACTACATTTTGGCTTCTTGTTTGCTTTGAAATGTCACTTCTTGTCTCCAAGCAGTAAAGAGAATAAGCTCTCTGTTATTTCTCGATCAATCTTCCTCATCCCGTTGATGAATGATGATACCCTTTTACATTTTTCTCATTGATGCCAAAGCAGATACCCTTATCACTTTTCTAGGTTTCTTCGCATTTTCCCAAGTAGGCATGATGTAAATAATAACATATATATATATATATCATGGGGATTAGCTCAATTGACTATATTTAGTAGCAATTAATGGATCAAGTTTCATTTAGGTTTCCAGATTATGAAATGTCAATGTCAGTGAGAATAAATTCTAAGCATTTTCAGAATAGAATAGGAAACTCCACATAAAACAATATGTTTCAGACATGGTCTTTGTTCAAGAAAAAAATATTTTAGTTGAATAAAAATCCAAGCAAAAGAAATTAAAGTGGTGTTGGATGTGCCTTTAAACTGTTTCCTTTGAAACCTTAGTTAATGTTATAAAATCCTGTAGAACGAGAAGTACAGCAAACGTGCCCAGTAAGCTTGCATGAGCTTTAGCAGAGCAAAAAGATTTATGTTAAGCAAATTCGCTACTCCACTAATATATGGTTAGGTGGCATGTGCTTGATAGAGTTAAATGGCTTAACAGTTATTGGCTTATCAAATGGCAAATAGTTATGTGTTGTTGAGGGTGGTGAGCATCGAATTTGGATCGCCGTATAAAAAGACAGGTAATGATTTTGTAAATAATCATTTTTTTTTCATCATCGCCAATCAACACAAAATTATATACAGTCAGTTCTCTTAGTTTAGTTCGGTTAATAGCTAGTATGTCCATCAATTGTTTTTAAGTTTTTTTTTTTTCATTTTGTTCATCCTTTTCAAACTTTTGCATCTAAGCCCATTTATTTCATGAAAGACACATTTTAGACGTTTTCAGATTGTGATATAAAGAGCTTTGTAACTGGGCACAAATTTAACTACTTGAATTAAATCAAGACTCTTTTTCAGAGGGATTCTAAAGAACCTTTATTGCACTACACTCGCATAATATATGTATGACGTATATACATTTGTTTTAAAATAATATCATGTAGTTAGTAGTTATATTTTAATTTATGTACACATGTAGTACATACATTTAAGTGGGTGGTGCAATAGAGGTGAACTAGAATTTTTTTCTCTCTTTTGGCCCATATATATGCAATAGCAATACTCCATGGTTGATTCGGCATAATAACAATAATAATAATAAAAAAAAAGAATAAATCTTAGTAGATATATAACTAACGACTCAGTCTCCTGATATTTGGACAGCCAGCTGACTTTCAGACGACCAAATAGTATACATAAAGAATGAAATATTACAATCTCTTGATATTACTAAATTACAACTGAATTTATTATATATATTGCCGGCTCTTTGCAGTGTGAAAATAACGATAATAATAATAAAAAAATATATCCAAAGCCTTTCGAAATTTGTCATTGAAGGCCGCGCATTTTTATCTTATACATTGAACTCTTCCAGCATTAGCATAATAATTAATAATAACAAAATTCCAATACCTAAAAAAAAAAAAAAGATCCAAAGATGTATATCAAAAACAGAGTGTTCTAATTTGTTTCTTCTATTATCCGTTTCGAGCTTCGCAATCCAAGCCTCCAAGCGGAAGAGTGCTTTCCATTGATATAAAAACAAATGTTCTTTGTGTCTTCTTATGTTAGGTTGTTGACTACTGATTAGGACTTAGCATAGGGCGGGAGTAATTAAAGAAGAGAGTATTAATATTGCTAGCTAGCCAAATACGTCTGATTTTTGGATCGAGGTGGTTGTTTTTTTTATAGGTAACAGTCACACCACGAATTAAAAGCGTGACGTAACAGTTTTATTCTATTTTATTTTACTCTTAATTTATGGATGTATACATGAACAGGAAATTTTGCGGAACTTAGCAGCAGGAGCAAGCTATGACCCATATGTATTATGAACTATGCAACTATAAATCTACTTCAACCATCCGGATGTCCAAGAAGCATTGCGTGCAAATGTAACCAAAATATCTCGTCCATGGCTCCTTTGAGAGTAATTAATTTGGTCAATAAGTTTAAGCCTTTGACATGCATAAAAATTGTAATTAATATTCACAAAAGCTTCATTTATTTATATGTTGCTACAAATATTTGATTAAGAATTGTGAGATGCAGTTAAAATTTAGTTTGCGACTGAATTGTGACCGTCTAGGTCTAATTTAACATTGCATTACACAACTGATCAGTACAATCTAGTTTATATTTCTAAAATGAGCATCTGCATTAGAGAAGGCTTATATGTTTTTGAAGCTCTTTATATATTTTCTCTTGAACGAACCGTCTAGTCTTAGTGGTGGACAATGCTTGGAAGGACTCAACATTGTCAATTGTTCCACTCATCAAGAAACTTGTAGATGAGGGAATTCGTATATGCATTTTCAAGTATGACTATATACGAAAAAATAGAGCCGATTAGTTCATATTTATTATGCTTTAAAACTAAAAGAATCTATTTTATTTTCGTTGTTATATACTGAAAATAAAATAAATGGTGTGGTGAATATCTTTTACACTGCTTTGAACGAATGATCATTACAGGTATATATATACACAATAATCCTATTCTAAAGCCTATGATTAAGCTAAATCATATACAGATAAGGAAAGAAATAATAGAAAATCAATCTCTACTATGGACTACGTATTCTGTGGCTATTCTTCAGCTCAACTTCCTTTAACACTCCCACTCAAGTTGGAGTGTATGTTAATGACACCCAACTTGTTGAGTAAAACTTCAAACTGCATAGTGCTGAAAGGCTTGGTAAATAAATCTACTAGCTGATCTGAAGTGTGAATGTGAGCAGTCTGAATCATTCCATTTTGAATCTTTTCACGCACTAAATGACAGTCTATCTCTATGTGTTTAGTTCGCTCATGAAAGACTGAATTTGCGGCTATGTGTATGGCTGCTTGATTATCACAGTATAAATTCACTGGCTGCGTATGACTTACTCCCAAGTCTTTTAAGATGTTTTTCAATCATGTGATCTCACAGAATGTAGTAGCCATAGAACGATACTCGGCTTCAGCACTTGAACGAGATACCGTTGTCTGTTTCTTTGTCTTCCAAGAAATTGGTGCTTGACCAAGCAAGATGCAAAAACCTGTAATTGACCGTCTCATATCCTTGCAACGAGCCCAATCAGCATCACAAAATGCTCTCAATTGAAGAGAACCTGTAGATGGTAATAAAATACCTTGTCCAGGAGTATGTTTGATATACCTAAGGACTTTGTGTGCTGCCTCCAAGTGTGGTTGTCTAGGTTTGTCCATAAACTGACTCAACACATGAACAATATAAGTGAGGTCTGGTCTAGTTATAGTGAGATAAACTAACCTCCCTACTAATCTTCTGTAAGCTGATGCATCATTTAAAAGTTCTCCATCTAATTGCGTGAGTGACAAATTTTGATCTACCGAAAAACGAGAAGGTTTAGCACCTAAGAACCCGACATCTTCTAAAATTTCCAAAGCATATTTTCGTTGTGATAAACTGATTCCTTGTCTTACCTTGCAATCTCTATGCCGAGGAAATATTTAAGCTTTCCCAAGTCTTTAAGTTTGAATTGCTTGGATAAGAAAAGTTTAGTTTTTTCTATATCTTGCAAATTATCTCCAGCCAATATCACATCATCAACATACACAAGTAAAGCCAAAAAAGTACCTTGCCGTTGTCGGACGAATAAAGAATAATCAGAAAAGGACTGGTGGAATCCCGTAGCTTTGAGTGCATTGGATAACTTTATAAACCACTGTCGAGAGGCTTGTTTTAATCCGTATAGTGATTTATGAAGTTTACAAACACGAGTCTCCCCCTTTCGTCTGAAACCAGGAGGAAAAGACATGTATACTTCTTCATCAAGCTCACCATTCAGAAATGCATTATTAACATCTAATTGATGTAAATGCCAACCACGCAATGCTGCCACACTAAGCAAGACACGAACTGTAACTAATTTAGCCACAGGTGCAAAAGTTTCCCTGTAATCAATGCCCTCAATTTGACTGTAACCCTTAGCCACCAATCGTGCTTTGTATCTCTCCACCGTCCCATCAGCTTTTAATTTGATTTTGTATACCCATTTGCAGCTGATTGGGTTCTTATGAGATGGCAGTGTTACTAAACTCCAAGTCCTATTTTTTTGCAAAGCAAAAATTTCTTGTTGCATGGCTTTACACCATTTTAGATCTTTGACAGCCTGTGAATAACTAGCAGGTTCTCTGTGGAGAGATAGTTTAGTAGCATATGTTTTATGAGCTTGGGAAAGTTTGGTTGGTTCAGTCCTTGAAGGGAGGGCCATCTCGATATGGAAGTCTTGTAGATATCGTGGAGCTTTAATGGCGCAACTTTCACGCCGCGGTGGTGTAACAGGTGGTACATTTGTTACATTTGATGATGGTGGCGACATGTTTGGTGAAGAGATGTTGGGAGAAGTAGGCCCATTGATAGTTATGTCAATGTTTGGTGGTTCATTGGTGTTAGTTTGAGACGAGGACTCAGGTAAAGGGTCGAAATCAAGGTTTGAATATTGATTTGGAAACAAGAGTTCTGAATCTTTTTGTGGTGCAGCGGAATCTTTAGAATTCTAGAAAGGAAAAATATTCTCAAAAAAATAATATCTCTTGAGACTAATACCTTTTTCTGAGTAATATCAAAAACACGATACCCATTTTTCCCATAAGGATATCCAAGAAAGATGCAACGTGATGCTCGAGGATCAAATTTTGAACAGTTTTGGGCATGTGTGAAAACAAAACACAAACAACCAAATACTCGTAAATGTGAGTAGTTTGGAACTTTGTTAAATAGCTTTTCATATAGGGTTTTGCCTTGGAGGAGAGGAGTTGGTGTGCGGTTTATGAGATAGGCTAAAGTAAGGATGGCATCCCCCCAAAAATGATGAGGAAGACCAGCTTGAATAAGGAGGGCACATGCCATATTTAACAAATGTCTGTGTTTCCGTTCAGCGACACCATTTTGTTGTGGTGTATTGATGCAACTGGTTTGGTGAATGATACACTTTTGTGCATAGAAAGTTTCAAGTTTGAATTCTGGGCCATTGTCACTACGAATGATCCTTACTTGGGAATTGAATTGATTTTCAGCCATGTTGACAAAATTGACCAAAAGATTTCCAGCATTTGATTTATGTTTCATAAGGTAAATCTATGTGCATCTAGTATAGTCATCAAGGATAGTAAGAAAATATTTTGCACCTGAAATTAAAGCAACTTTGTAACCACCCCAAATGTCAACATGTATCAAATCAAAACTAGATTCAGTAGTGATGGAACTTGAAGAAAAGGAAGTCTTGTTTGTTTTGCTAGAGGGCAAATCAAACACTTGTCTGTATTACAAGCTTTATTTCGGAAACATGAAGAATTAAATAATAGAGTGACTTTAGAAGATGGATACCCCAGGCGTTAGTGCCAAAAAGACGGATTTGAGGCTTTGGTGTGATTTCACATTCCTTTATTGGCTTGATCGAGATAGTAAAGGCCCTCTCGTTCAATTCCTGTCCCAATCGTCTTCCCCGAGCGTAGGTCCTGGACAAAGCAAATATTGTTGAAAAAAATGGCTATATTAGATGAATTGCGGGTCAGCTTGCTAATTGAAATTAAATTCAAATGGAAATATGGAATACACAAAACATTGTCAAGAATTAAATCTGGAGACAGAGCTACTGTGCCAATATGAGTCACTTGTGCCATTAAACCATTTGGCAATTCCACAGTACGATTTTTGACAGGCTTCGAGTGTGTAAATAAGTTCTTATCATAAACCATATGGTCTGTACACCCACTATCAAAGATCTAAGTATTTCTTTTTCCATTAAGTATAAGTGAAAAAGCTTTACCTGAAAGCTCATCATGAGTTGAGCAATTACTAACATGATTTGTAGAGGAGGTTTTGGATCTCAACATTTCTAGTATTTGTCTGCACTCTTCAGTCGTGAACGGAAAGCTTGTCTCTTTCTTTTTAGTTAGATACGCAGCTTGATTTTCATTCGAAATTGTTGCATTATCCTCAGTTGCTGCTTTCTTTTTGCTGCAAAATTCTACTGTGTGTCCTTTCCAGCCGCAAAAACTGCATTTGAGATATGCACGACAATTTTTGGTCGTGTGATTTGTCTTGTTACACTTTGTGCACTTTTGCTCATCTTCAGTCTTGCGATTTGAATTCTTTACGGCAAAGACAGCAGCTTCTGGTTGGTATTGACTCTTTCCGGTTGTCGCTTCTACTTGTTTCTCATGGCGGAGCACTAGAGAGTATGCTTTATTCACCGTGGGTAATGGATCTAGTAATAAGGTATTACTCCGAACACCTGCATATGATTCATTGAGACCCATGAGAAATTCCATAGTTTTCTGTGTTTCCAAATATGCAGCCACCTCTTTGATTGATCCACAAGTGCATATAGGAAAAGTATAGATTGCTTCACGCTCATCCCATAGTCCCTTTAGTTTGGTAAAATAAGATCCCACAAACATGCTGCATTGCACAAAATTATGAATTTCGTTTTCAATGTTGAATAGCTCAACCACGTTCACTTGTGAGAACCTCTCCTGCAATTCCAGCCATATTTGTCTAGTGTTTTTGCAATTGATTACACTGCCAGCAATCTCTTTAGACATAGATCCTAGCAGCCAAGTCTTTACCAAATTGTTGCAGCAATTCCATTGTTGATGTTCATCTGAATTTCTTTCACTTGGCTCATTGATTGAACCATCTATGAGTCCAATCTTGTTTTTGACTGTCAAGGCCATAGTCATGGATTGTTTCCATTTGCTGTAATTGTCTTCGACCAAAGGCTGTGGCACAAGAATGGCGCCAGGTTGATCCGAATGATGAAGATAAAGTTGATGATTGGGATTGTCCTATTTTGCTCCTGAAGCTGTGCCTCTTGGTTTATCATCTCCCATGGAAGTCGACTAGGAAGCAGTATTATGTTTTGTTTTGATGCCCAAAGCAATGGCTCTGATACCATGAAAATAAAATAAATGGTGTAGTGAATATCTTTTACACTACTTTAAACGAATGATCATTACATGTATATATATACACAATAATCCTATTCTAAAGCCTATGATTAAACTAAATCATATACAGATAAGGAAAGAAATAATAGAAAATCAATCTCTAATATGGACTACGTATTCTATGGCTATTCTTCAGCTCAACTTTCTTTAACATATACGTTTTATTGGAGATATGGACGGCAGAGTTTCTAGTAACATCAACAAGATACATATTGAAAAAGTTTGGATTGGACAAACACAGAGAGGTACAGTAGCAATAATTTAGTGAACGATATTACTTGTGTTATAGTGATCGATGCTGTCAGAGAGATATAGTAGTAATATTTTAATAAACGACATTACTTGTGTTATAGTGATTGATACTATCATATATTATTGTCTAATTAATTAATCCAGACTGACCTTCAATTCCATTTTGCAGTTTTTCTTAATCTAAAATAATAAGTGAAATGCGATACAGATTGGAGGCCGGAGTGTAATATCTGGAGGCTTGGTTTTATAACAATCAGGGGAGTAAGACTCGCGCGCAGTTCGACCTTTGCTCTAAAGCGTTATCTTCAACTCATGCATCGGACACTTTCTGGCCAATAAGAAATTGCCATCTGCTGTTTTTTCGGAACAGTTAATGATGTAGGAATCTTAATTAAATTACTCGAAGATTTTAATTTGTACTTTTGGATTTCGAGTTTTGCCCGTGGTGAGTATGTTTGTACTTGATTAGAATGTGAACCAAATCGACAATTCAACGAGAAGGGGACTAAATTTTAACAAATTTAGAACTAATATCGTATCAGTTTTAACTAACTATCCAAGGGGGCTAAACAGCTACCTCATGAAAATTTTGAAGATCTTTTGGATTGAAATCCCCCTCTTGTCCTTTACTGACTCATACAATATTGCATGAGATGGAGTTGTAGTGCAGCTTACCAATCTAAGGGTCGGTTTGAAATTACGGTTGAAATTTAATAAATTGCTTATTTCATAATTTTTTATTATAATGGTATTTGGCAAATTTTATAAAAGTAACTTATTTTATAATTTTCTTTATTTTGTTGGCAATTTTTAAAAATAGATAGAGGGTTGCTTTTCATAAGAATAAGGTGCCACATCTTTTAAAAATTCTTATTATAACCCTATAATTTAATAAAAAGACAATTATATCATACTTATTTATAAACCCTAATATATAAATCATACCTTTATTTATATCATATTTTATATAACAAATTATAAAGCTCTTTAGATTTTTTTTAATTGAGTTCTTTTAATGTAATTTTACATATTTAAGAAAAAAAATTTCTAAATAATTTATTAAACATACTTTAAAAATAAAAATTAATTAAAATTTATATCTATTTTAGTCATTATATAATAAAACAACACTTCGTAATAAAATTTACCAGACGTATATACTCTACTTTTTAAACCCACAACAGCTGCAATACACCCATTTTATCAAATACCAAACTACTTTTTTATGCAGCAGCTTATTTTATTTACACATTACAAGCAACTTATTTAATTAACCTCCGCAATCCCAAATTGACCCTAAATTGTTTAGGAAAATAACGTTTATTACTCGTTGATTTTGAAGAAAAAATTGAGGCCCTTATCTAAGCATGCGTGAACCATTGAACGTGCGAGACATAAATGGAAAATAATACAAATGCTATTGAGGTAGGTATTTATTTCCATATTTGCAGTAGTCTTGCTTCTTGGTATACTTTCATACCATTATAGTCTATTCTTACCCATTATTATATGCAATAAATTAATAATGGTCTTGATTCCTACCTTACTTGCATGATTGGATTATCCTAATTCTTAATCATAATAATTCCGCCTACCATAATGCTCATGAATCTTGTTGTAATTGCATGTCCTTATATTACTAATCTTTGCCATATTTGTATGTTAAAACTTCTTGATTTACATTTGCTTGCTATAATTAACCATCTCAATCTCCATAGAAGCATCTTCATGTGAGATGTCCTCACCAATTGTTTCATGTCAAAAATCTTATTAAAAATTCTCCAGAACGACATTATGAGAAAGTATTTGGTATTCCCAATATAATGTATACCCTCTCATTCGTCAGATTATTGCCGTGTGTAAATCTTAATCGAAATCAATTATCAAAAAGCATATAAAAACACGGGCGTGGCAAGCACCCAATTCCACCGATGCTAACTGACGTTTGATTTCAACGGTAAATGGATTACATTTCAAGAAAGAAATCACAAAATCATAACAAGAAGGAATGTAGTGGCAATAGAGTAGATCTTCTCGGTTCAACGGTTTCAATCCAAAGCGATTGACCAAGACTGCCCCTTTCTCCCATGTATATTGGATCTACACAAATTAAAGATTCCAGCCTTTTTTTTTTTCTTTTTGGTTTCCCCTTTATTTTCCATTAAAGCAACGGATATCCCCAATCATAATCCCTTGCAAACTTCCAAAAATAGAGCAAATATCAGGTTGAATCCAATATTTAATTTTTTCCCCCTTTCAAATAAGGACACTACCAGCAATGTCATACATGATTCTTATCTGTATTTGATTCTATGATCACCATATATACAAATTAACCGCATACATGCATAGCCGGCCCTTATGTGTGCATAAATATAGAGTCAAAACTGAAGAACTATAGGTTAATTATTTGATCAATGGCATTTTCCTTGAACAATATTCATCATTATCCTCCTCCTCTTCTTCTTCTTCTTCTTCTAGTTTGTCTAGCTTTGAGCTTAGGTGAAGCGAGACCGAGTGTTGCCGGTAGAGCTGGTGGCGGTTACAAGCTGAGTAAGGATGTATCGGCTCAACAAGAAGCCGACAAAGTTATTAAACTTCCCGGCCAGCCTGAGGTTGAATTTAAGCAATATGCTGGCTATGTTACTGTGAATGAATCTCATGGGAGGGCACTGTTCTATTGGTTTTTCGAGGCGTCGAGCAAGCCTGAAGAGAAACCTCTCCTCTTATGGCTCAATGGAGGTAAATTAATTTGGTGGTTAATCTCAATTAATAAAATTATTCAGTTGATGTGATGAAATGGACGAGTTCACAATTTTTGAGATAATGGTTTTTTCTTTTTTTCCTTTTTCAGTTTCATTTTGCCTTGGACCACTCACTTTATTTCTCTAGGATAAGCCATACACAAACCGTCACATTCCCATTATTCCATTTCTTATATATATTGTGCTTTTTGGCAATGTCTGTCCATACTCTTTGCTTATGGTCCCAAGTTGGCTGCTAGTATTTTCCATTTTCTCTCAAGAAATTTGGAATGTGGCGTGCAACTTGGAATTGGATTCCAGCGATGAAAAATCGAATTAACTCCTATTAAAATTAAAATAAAAAAATTTTAATTTGTATTCAATCAGTCCTGGTGATTAATATTAATTAACAAAGAGCTAATTGGAGCTTTTTGTTAAAAATTTTAGACAACCATTTGTTCTCAAATTGAAGTCTAAATTTAGGCTCATGATCTCAACTCGTCAATCATTAGCATGTGCTAGTTTGATGGAAAATTATTGTTAATTAATTAATTAAAAAAAAAAAAAAACGCTCTATGATGGCGCATAACATCTTAATTGACTTTGTACCTAATGAAGTTGAATCTGTTATCACGGATAACATTAGACTCAATTAGCGTGATTTGAAAGTTGAAAGACTTTATAAAACGAGATTGCTTCATTATATATAATTAATAATTATAATTTTTTAAGCCAAGTTTATCTTTACAATGTACATAATCTCGCTCGCTCTTAGCTAATTTATATATATCTTACATACATACAGTCGAGTTATTCACCGAAGATCAACCGAATTGACTTTGTTGATGTAGCAAATTAATTTATTAGGTCCGGTAGCCTTTCAAGAAAAAAATAACTTATAAATTGTACACGCATGCATGCGCGCGTGCGTGTATAGAGCAAAATTTACATTAATTATTCTGTGACTCTTATTGTTTAATTAATAGATCAAACTCTAATATATATCTTCAATTTTTAATTTTATAATTATAATTGCAGGCCCTGGATGCTCGTCGGTCGGGTACGGAGAAGCAGAGGAGCTCGGGCCTTTCTTAACTCGGAAAGGCAAACCGGAGCTAAAGCTTAATCCTTTCGGATGGAACAAAGGTGATCACTAACCGCTTAATTAGTTATTGAAGAAGCATTAACGATATTATCATTATGAAATCTTATATATTAAAAGAGTGTGTGTACGTGTTGATCTTCATTCTTTTGTGCTGATCAGCGGCCAATTTATTGTTTGTGGAATCACCTGTTGGAGTTGGATTTTCGTACACCAATACAAGCAGTGACATCGTAAAACTTGGGGACACAATTACTGGTAATTAATTAGTCGACCTAGTTCCACTAATTAAATCAATGTTACTCCTCTTATTTATTTTTCCTTTATTATTATTTTTTGATGATTTAGCCAGGGATTCATACGCATTTCTTGTCAACTGGCTTAAGAGATTCCCACAGTTCAAGTCGCATGAGTTCTACATCGCAGGAGAAAGCTATGCAGGTATCCGAAACTCGGATCTTTTTTCTTTTTTTTGTTTTTTCCTCCCTCATGCTGCTATTGATGAGAAAAGTTTTATGTACACTCAATTCAACAAAATCACAAAGCGGATTTATGTGTTTTTCAGGACACTATGTTCCGCAACTTGCCGAGGTCATTTTCGATAGTAACAAGGCTGCTTCCGAAGAAAACCACATAAATTTGAAGGGTTTTGCGGTAAAGTCTTTTGCCGAAACTTTTGGCTCTGCTTTTATTGCTATGAATTGAAAGCGTAGTCGCTAAAATATTTCATAAACACTTTCAACTTGACTACAAAGTTAGAGCACCACACGATACTAAACTGAGGATTAGAATAATTTCTTTTTATAAAAAAAAAAGGAAAAAAAGAGAAGAAAAAAATTGGGCTGATATTATTTCTGGATATAATCAAATGCAGGTGGGGAATGCGTTGTTGGATGATGAAACAGATCAAACGGGCATGATAGACTATGCATGGGATCATGCAGTGATTTCTGATCGTTTGTATCATGATATTAAGAGAGAGTGCAATTTCAGCATCGAACATGTTGATCAAGTCTCTGAGAATTGCAGCCTAGCCCTAGATGATTACTTTGCTGTTTACAAAATCATTGACATGTACAGCTTGTACACTCCCGACTGCGTTAACAGTAATTCCACCATCAAACGAACCAGGCGCCTTCCAATCATCCACGGCATCGCCCCCAAATTATTTTCCAAATTTGTATGTTCAGTTCTGTTAGCTAAGGTTTCATATATACATGTATGAAACTGAGAGTTTCCTAAGCATTTACATGGATTCTTTTTTTTTTTTTTTTTTTTTTTTTATAGGATGGATGGCGCAGGAAACCGGCTGGTTATGACCCTTGTGCATCGGATTACACTGAGGTGTACTTGAACAGGCCCGATGTTCAAAAAGCTTTGCATGCAAATGTTACCAACATTCCTTATCCATGGACCCATTGCAGGTACAGACGCTAAAGTTTGTGACCTGAAACTTCATAAACTTGAAACCTGATATGTAAGAGTGATGTTGTAGTCTTTTTATTTACAGCGATAGTATCTCGTTTTGGAGTGATGCGCCCCCGTCCATTCTCCCGATAATAAAAAAGCTGATAAACGGAGGCCTCCGCATTTGGGTTTACAGGTAATTAATATAAAACTTGAAACTTTATAGAAATTTATTATTATTTTTTTAAAAAATAAATTATTTTGTTTGTTAATACATTGACAGTGGAGATACTGATGGAAGAATCCCAGTGACCTCAACTAGATTCACATTGAGGAAACTTGGATTGAAGACAGTTGAAGAATGGAAACCTTGGTATGCCGAGAAACAGGTAATTAATTTTTATTTATATATTTATGTTGTTTAAATATCATTTTTTTAATAATATTTCTCATCAATAGAAAAATATTTCGATTTGGAAATTTATAGGTTGGAGGGTGGACAATTGAGTATGATGGACTCATGTTCGTAACTGTTAGAGGAGCTGGTCACCAAGTCCCAACTTTTGCACCAAAGCGATCTCTTCAGCTGCTTCAACATTTTTTGGCCAATAAGAAATTGCCATCTAAACCATTTTAGTATATACAATTTTTTTTTCAATTATTGATTTTTAGAAATGACTAAATTTGATGTTCTCAGTAAGTAATTGGAATAGAAAATTTCATTTTAATTTAATCAAAACGTGTTTCAGAACAGAGTAGCTGGGCAAAGCACAGAAAAGAAAATGACATTTCGTTACATGAAATTGGTGTACTTGAGCTTGTCAGCCACGTAATCCAAGCAATTTCACGCAAGCCACACGGAAAAAGTGTGAAATAAAGTTCAATTTTCATAATATTAATCAAAAGAATAAAACAATTATCTAAGCCTCTCACATAACCAATCAGAACATTCTCTTCTAGCTTACAATTGCAATCAATCAATCGATTGCTCTTAATGTTACAGAAAAATAGCAGCTCAGGAGAAAAATGGGACCTTATGTAAGCAGCCGTCCCTTTGTTAAACATTAAGAATTGAGTTTCCCCTATTAGTGCTGGTGTAAAGCTACTTATTGATCGAAAAATCCAGGGCCGGCCCGTGAAAGTAGTTCCTTGCCGGCATCTTTGCCCATTTTAATCATGTCTTGAAGAGTATAGGAGCCTTCTCTGGATGTTTCAAGAACTGAAGAGAAAGACAGAGAGAAAACAAAGCTTTGATACAACCTTCTTAATACAAGGTATAAGATTGAGAAAACAATTTCTTTTCAGCAAAGAAAATCATACCACGAGTTCCGTCTGGCGATGCCACCAATCCTCTAAATACACAGTCCCCATTCTCGTCTTTGCAAGCGTATCCTGCAATAGGAGTACGGCAAGATCCATCCAAGGCCTCAAGAAAGGCTCTCTCACATGCAACAGCAAGTCTTGTTTCCTCGTGATTCAATGATCCTAAGTAATTAGCCTGTAGTGCGCAGTCAAAAAGAAAAAAAAAGTCAAAAATTAAAAGACAGATTTGATTTGTAGAACAACCACAGGTAAACAACATTCTAAAACACTGAAAATCTCAATAATAAATCAGCCATGAAAGGTATCACAAGAAATATATATATACATATAGATGCTAAAGAAAAAAGTTATTTTATCAATGAGAAGAAAATTACTAGCGGACCAGTAGTCTACTAACAAAAGTGAAAATCATCTGAAAACTTCCCAATTTTGCATTACAAAAAGTAATGAAATATCCTTGAATTTGCATGAACCGAATGCCCAAAGAAGGGCAAGGAAGAAAAAGCTCAATCCTATTAAAGTCAGCATCTTCCTGCCTGCTTCCTCAAAAGTTCTCTTTTCCTTTCAAGCCAAATAACCCAAGAAAATGGAAGCACGCCACAATCCCACAATGCAAACAGCTCAGTACCTACTCTAAATGCACAAATTTTCTCTATAAGCAAAGAATCACAAGTGTTTGGCATTACCCAAAATAAATGAGCTGCCAGGTGCAAATTGTGACACCACTTTAAACCTATAGGACTGGGAAGGAAAAAAAATCAAGTTTCTCAATCCCTCTTTAAAATTAAAATTTGGTGTCTAGAGAAAAAGAATTAGGATCATTATTTAAGTTAATGGTAAGCTTACATGTATGAAAAGTTTATTATCGATCAAGCATAATTCAAATGAACAAAAATGCATTATGGATATTAAGATATACAAAATTACAAAGGCGAAGGACAAGGAGATCCAACTATTACTGAATGCCAATAAACAAGGTGATAAGCATCCAAGCCAAAACCCAGAAATTCATTTTGCTAAGCCATATTCAAACCAAAGATCTACATACTCCCACTCTGTTGTATCTAAACCAAGGCACAAGGTCCAACAAAGGCCAAAATACCCATGGCAAGCATTACAAAAGCCATGTTTTATTCTTACCTTTTTCCAAATTCAACTTCAACATTTATCAACCATCAAAACCAATAATAGAAACCCTAAAACCCTCTAACATAAGTTAAAATTTGACTCACACAAGGGAATATATGATTGCTAAACAAGATTGGATGTCAGGGCCATCACAGCCCAACCATTTTCCAGTAAAGTAAAAGTCCCAAGGACCTTCTTTCACATGTGTTCTATCCATCAATCATTTCAACTCTCTCGGAATCAAAAGACTTACTATTCCTTAGCATAAATCAATATGAACTATTGATGATCACAGTATCTAGGTCAAATATTGAACATCAGTGGCCTGCCATCAAGCAGGCAGTGACAATGTGCCTTAGCTCCACTAAATTTAAGAATCCAAAATGCAGTTTGTAGTATAATTTCCCACTAAAATTAAAATGATTCAATATGGAGGCTTGGGAATGAGTTGTAAAAGGTACCATTTTTTTGTCATTGCTTCTGCAAGCAATTCCAATAGCCCCTTGAGCAACAGCTGGAAGCATGTCATCAATTGGAAGAATGTTAGTCACACTTTCTGTCATGCTTAAGCGTTTAAGTCCAGCTAGTGCTAACAATGTCGCTTGGACCACCCCCTCATTAAGTTTTCTCAACCTTGTCTGGACGTTACCTCGGAAATTTTCCATCACCTGCAAAATTAACATAAGCAAAAGCATAAATAAAAGGCAATTGCTACATATTATAGATCCAAATATATGCTGAGAGTGTAGGAAAATACTGAACACTAATAGCAAAAGCATCAAAAGGGAAGGCAATGTAAGGGGCACTGAATTACTGTGAAAGAATAAAGGTACACTGCAAGAAAGCTTACAGCTTAAAAATGCGAAAGAAGAGCTCTAAGTGAGTTGGACGTAGGTTTATGAAAACAAAAAAGGTAAAAACTATTCTAGTGGTAGTGCGTGAAATTGGCATAAAACAATGAATATCATCTAGTATTGTCAAACGACATGGATCTTGAACATATTGCAATCTTACTACTAAATATCACCTGGGAAAAATTAAAAACAAGAAAATAAAATGATTGTCAAAATATGACACTGAATACTAACTTTCAATGATGGGTATCTATGGAGTATTTGAGACTTTCTTCTAAGTGAAGCAGTACCAACAATGCTTCCGGCTGGTAGTTCTGCTAAAGAGGCTGCACTCAACGAAATAAATGCATCTCGCACATCCTCCCGCTGAAGGTTGCAAGGTAGAATGGTCTTCTCCGGTAAATATGTTGGAACATCTTTCATCGAGTGCACAGCGATGTCAATTTGACTATTTATCAGTGCCTCGTCTATTTCTTTGGTGAACAAGCCCTTCCCACCAATGTCTGCAAGTGGTTGACTTAGTATCTTATCACCAGTTGTCTTTATTATTACAATTTGAATCGCCCCCTCTTCAGCTAGCTCTGGATGCAAAGCCATGAGTTTGTTTCGTGTCTCATGAGCCTGAGCAAGTGCTAGAGGGCTGTCCTACATATATGAAAGTATAAATAACCAGAAAAGAGAAGAAAATACGAAAGATGGCACAACAACATGAATTTAAAAGGGAACAAAAAAATATAAACCCTCTATCACTATAAGTTTAAGAAAATACATTTCCTTTTCAACACCCTCTTAATGGGAACAAACTATAGCACCTTTAATCAAAACCTGATTAAATTTAAAGAATGAACATCAATCAATGATCTTATCAACAGAAACTGAGGGTAGAATTTTCGATAAATTGTACATAACACACGATATTTGCAGTTAAATCTAGAGGCAGAACTTCCATACACAGAATTACAAGTAACTATTAAGCATCAATAGAACCAATGATTCAAATGATTGAGTCAAATCCAAAGATACATTACATACGAAACCCATAATAGGAAACAAACTAAGCGAGAGAAAAAATAAATAAATAAACAAATAAGAGAGAAAGAAAGTGTACCTTCCTCTGGTGCCAATTCTGATGATTGCAACCTTGGTTTCAACAGAAGCAGAGGCTCTTACAAGCCCAATACTGCGTTTCTTTAGACTCTTTGGAAAGGATGGAGCCTTGAGGCGCGGTGAAGAGAACCCAACGAGGGAGACTGACCGTGGATAGCAATGGCGCTCCATGGGACCACCCCGGCTTGTACAAAGAGAAGAAGCTGCTAAACTCAAACTCTCCATTGACACACAACAGTAATGATGACTGCCCAGTATTAGAAACAGAGACGGGGACAGACAGTGTGCCAATTATTTATGAAAGAAGAGAAGAAGAAAGTAAAGCTCGAAGTGGAGATTGGTAATGTTTTCGCTTCAAGGGATGGCCTGCTAAACCTCTCAGCTGGATAGGATATTAGATTACACTTGGGACAATAACATCTGGATCCTTCTATTTCACAGAAATAACAAAAGAATAAACGGTTAGCTCTTTATATTATGCAGGTCCCTTAGGATTCGGAAGCCGGACGAAGGAAAGGATGGCATAATTCCTCGGGTGAGCGGAGGCTGTGCCCTTTCAGCTTTTTTTTTCCCCAAAATCAATTTATTTTTTGGGTTAAGCTGGAGAAAAATAATCTCGTTATTTTATAAATAAAGATGATAGAATTTTTAATAAGAATATATTTTATTAAAGAATATTCAATTTGTCGATTATTTGTTCATCTGATTTATTTTTTAGGTCGAAATTAAAAATAATCATCCTCATTCGAATAATATTAATATATATTCATCCTTACATGCTATATTATACATTTTTAGATAAAAAATAACGGCCAAAGTTTTGTTTTGCCTCTGCATCCAACATTGATCAACGAATAACGACACGACGACAACGACGCGAACGAAAATGAAATAAAAATGAAGTCCTCGACTATTATTGTTCCAAAGTCAGGGACCAAATGGTACTGCTCCAATTGCATTATTATAAGATTTTTGATCCTGTGCGGTTTGTTGGGAATTTTATATGTGTTCTTGCATTTATCACAGCCGTCGACATTAGACGAACGGTCCTGATGCTTTTGAGGAGAGGGATCATGTCATTCGGCCATTTTCAACTCTTCCTAGTACGCTGTCGTTAAAGAAAAGTTATTTGTTCTTCCACCATTATTTCGCGTGGCTTGGCTGCCCATGTTTTGGTAGGGATTAGATTAATTGTCGTCCCATATTTATTTATTCAAGAATTTCTGCACGATCAGGACCGTTTATTTGTTAGTACATTTTATTGAACTACAAAAAGTTCTGACAACTTGACTTGTTATTTCTATAATTATGACTCATCGTCACCATCATTACAACTCTTATCGTATCATTTAAGCAATTGTACATTCATCATCATCATCATCAGCTCACCACTGTAAAAGCGTCGAAAGTTCGGCTTGTATATGTTACCGCTCTCAAATGACGAAGTATGATGATGAACACAACTATGCAAATGGCTTTTCAAGTCTATATTTATCAGTTGGTAAATTGCGTAATATATGACTCTTTTCGCTCATGTTTTTTGGTCCACAGTCACTGTATCGTTAAGCTTACCACAGTGTGGAAAATATTATCTGCATCAGATGAGACGACAAGGGACCCCAATATGTATGCAACGTATTTGGTTCATCTCATTGCAGATAATTGAAGAAGAATCAGAATTTTTCCTTGGTAAGAAAAGTGCATGAAGGCCTCAGTTCAGAACAGGTCATCATTCTTGTTTTTCACCAGCCAATTAATTTCTGGTTAATATCATATAAGCAAACCCTGGGCTTATCCAAATATAGGAGGTTTTATGGTCGCTAGCGTGACAGCCAAGATTGGTCCTGTTATAGGTGTCTTTTAGATTTGGTGCGTATATATATGGGGTGATGTGATTTGATTTTCAGGATGTTGTTTAATTGAAGCTCAGATTCAACAAGGAAGTTAAGTACAGAATAGGTTCAACTAGGCAAATATATATACAGGTCAACTTGCGTATCAAATTTGGTTACAATACCCGAGACTCACTCTGCTCAAATAGCTGTAATTAATATTGGAATGCACATTTGGCGAACCTAATTGTATATACATTGCTTCAACAAAGAAATTAAAAATTGTTTTTAACTCCGCTTCTGAAGAATATTGACCATTGCTGTTGAACATTGGCTCCTGTCCTTGGTGTACTTTTATGGATAAGGGCACAGTTACAAAACCGCTTCTAATTCAACCACAATTTGCCATTGTCAAACCAAAACTTTCTGGACATTTGTTCAGATTAATTGATGCTATAACTTGTTATATTATCATCCTTATTCCTTTGAGTTGATTACATATAATAGGCCAATCTGACTCAGTTGGATATTTTGACCCTAATCCAAATCAGGAAGAAGCACAAAATCTTATAAAGATGAATATGGAATCCCATTACTAAAGTTCTTGGTATCATGTAAAGTCAATACCCTCGCCATTAGAAAGAAAATGGATTTATTGTGTTTTGGGGTTTCATCTCTTAGCCGAAAACTGGCTTCTTTTTCTATTCTGGGAATATTTTAGCCATTGTTGCAGACTATTTTCCTCGCATATAAATGGAAAATATGAAAATTTAGAAATTAGTTTTTTCTCTTGAGATCCTTAATCTTCAACTGTCTTCAAATGCCTTCTAGCATATTGTTAGTTTGTGTGTGTGTGTAAATTCTAATTCTTAGTGAAGGCAACAAACCATAGTTGTGAACTACTGCATTGTCATTGTTAGAGCAATATAGGGTGAATATGAACCAACTGGTTATCCTGTGAATATGACAACTACTAAAATAGAAGCAAATGAATTGAATCTTGGATGTATAGCCAACCATAACACATACTCAATTCGGAAAAGATAGTGGTTTGATTATGTGTCGTCTAATAAGAATTGCCCAGTGAATAAGCGTGAAAAATGTAAAAATTGATCAAAAATATTTCTGTTTGGTAACTGAGAAAGATAGAAAAGAAAGTTTTGTTGAATCTGGAAATATTATATTATTGTTTTTCTATAGAATGATACAGAAGTTGTGCTTTATATACTCATTACACAAAATAACAGAATCAATAACTAACTCTTCTCTACATTAACTATCTAGAATTAGTTGAGCTGCTGATCATTGCTGCTGCTAACTTCTGCTGACCTGGCATAACTAACTCAACAGCTGGATGACTTGTTTTCTTGACTTCAGCATCATGTGCTACCTTCACAGCCCCCCCTAAACTCAAGGGATAAGAGTGAACATTGAGTTTGGATCTCAAGTAATTGAAGTGAAGGAATGACAGAGGTTTAGTTAAAATGTATGCAATTTGTTCCTCACTAGGCACATAAGAAATTTTAAGATCTCCAGCCAGCACCTTATCTCTGATGAAGTGAACGTCAATCTCTATATGTTTAGTTATAGAGTGGAAAATAGGATTCTTAGCAAGTTCTGTGGCACTGACATTATCACACCATATCATTGGTTTATCTTCACAACACACTCCTATTTCAAAGAATAATGATTGTAACCAAGTAATCTCTGAAGCTGTTGCTGCAAGTGCTCTATACTCACTTTCAGCTGAGGATTTTGCAATTACAGTTTGTTTCTTTGAAGACCAAGAGATCAAGTTGTTTCCAAGATACACACAGTAGGCTCCAATTGATTTTCTGTCTTCTAGATCACTCCCCCAATCTGCATCAGTAAATGCAGTAATTTTGAAATCACTATCTTTAACAAACTTTAAACCATAGTCTTGTGTCTCATTTAAGTATCTCAATACCCTTTTACAAGCCATGAGATGTTGAAGTGTTGGAGCAGCTACATTTTGGCTTAATTTGTGCACAGAATAAGCAATTTCTAGTCTTGTTAAAACCATATACTGAAGGCTACCAACAATGCTCCTGTAATGAATAGCATCTTCTAAATAATATCCCATTTCTCCCTCAACTGTTTTCTGCAATTTTGAATTATTACCAGTACTCATTGGTGTGATTACACCTTTACAATTAAGCATATCCACTTTAGCCAATAGATCTCTGATATATTCTTCTGTGATAGATAGATACTATCATTATCATAAAGCACTTCTATTCCTAAGAAATATGACAACTTTCCCAAGTCTTTGAGAGCAAAAACAGAGCTGAATTGTTGAATGAAGCTTTCCAATTTTGTGCTATTTGGCCCTGTTACAAGAATGTCATCAACATAAATCAGAACCATGATTAGTGAAGTTTTTGTTCTTTTTACAAACAAAGATGAATTAGACTTGGAGTTCTTGAATTCCCATTGTAGAAGACAACTTATTAGTTTCTCAAACCAAGCCCTAGGTGTTTGTTTAAGTCCATACAGAGCCTTGTGTAGCTTGCAGACAAAATCAGGTCTATCCTTGTCAACAAATCCCTCTGGTTGCTGCATGAATACTTCCTCTATTAAATCACCATTCAAAAATGCATTATTGACATCCACTTGTCTGATTGTCCATTGGTGTACCACTACTAAATTGATGACAACTCTGATTGTTGCTGGTTTGACAACTGGGCTGAAGGTTTCAAAATAATTCACTCTCTCTACTTGTTGAAAACGTTTTGCCACTAGTCTTGCTTTATACTTAGCCAAGCTTCCATCAGTATTGTATTTTACTCGATACACCCTTTTTTTATCAACAATTCTTTAATTGTCAGATTTTGGCACTAGAGACTAAACACCATTTTTCATTAAGGCATCATATTCATCCTTCATGGCCTGAAACCATTGTGGATTTTGTAGAGCCTCATCAATAGAATCTGGTTCTTTATGAACCAACACTGCAGTATACACTTTTGGCTTAAAAATACCTGCTTTCCCTCTTATGATCATAGGATGATTATTTTGTAAAGGTTGAATGGTAGTTGGTGGTATTTCAAGATGAGAAGAAGGTATGATGGAAGGAGAATTTTGAGTGTTTCGTGTAGGCTGATTAGATGTGTGATAAGAAGAAGAGTTGGGATGTTGTGTATGTTGAGCTTGATCACCTGTCCGCATATAATCTACTGATGAGATAGATTCAGAATTGTTGGAACATGCTGGAAGGACAGTATCAAAACTGCTATGAAATGAATCAGATATAACAGGAAGAGTTGATAAGTGAAAAACTTGATTAAGAGAAAAGAAGGAGCTAGACTCTATTTGTGTTCTGTTATCATCAATGAATGTAGGATATGAAGGAAAAGGAAAAGTATTTTCATCAAAAATAAAATGTCTAGCTATATATGTGCGGCCAGAATGATGTAAACATTTGTAGCCTTTGTGAGAATGATTGTAACCAATGAAAATACATTTGCTTGAGTGATAATCAAACTTATATTTATTGTAATCTCTCAAATATGGATAGCAAGCACAACCAAAACACTTAAGCATCTTATAATCAACCTTATACTTATAAAGTTTTTCATATGGGGTTTTCATTTTAAGTGTAGAACTTGGTAATTTATTTATATGATAAACTGCTGTGTGAAATGAATCCCACCAGAATTTGAGAGGAAGTTTGGCTTAAGCTAGTAATGTCAGTCCTAACTCAACAATTTTTCTGTGTTTTCTTTCAACCAATCCATTTTAATGATGTGTGTATAGGCAAGGGTGTCTAAAAATGATGCCACATTGATTCAAGAATGTAGTAAATGATTTAAACTCTCCTCCCCAATCAGATTGCAGTATTTTAATGGTGGTTTGAAACTGATTTTCAACTTATGATTTGTATAACTTGAAAATATCTAGTGCTTCAGATTTTAACTTCAAAAGATAAATCCAAATATATCTAGTAAAGTCATCAACAAAGCTAAGATAATATCTAAAACCCTCTCTAGAAGCAACTGGTGATAGTCCCCATAAGTTTGTATGAATAAGCTCAAGTGCAGACTTTTTTTTAATTTCTGTAATAGGAAAATGAAGTTTATGGATTTTGCCTGGTTGACATGCTTCACAGAAATGTGGTGCTTGCTTTAGTATTTTTGCTAAGACATTATCAATTTGATTATACTTAAGCAAATGTAATAAACTTTGATGATTAGGATGGCCAAGTCTTTAATGCAAAAGAGTCATTTTATTAACAGAATCAAAACATGTAGCTACATCAGTTTGTAGACAGTATTTTGAGAAATTGTTACTACTATCTACATATGGCATATGAGATTTAAATTAACACAATGACAACATTGACAATGGTTTATGGACTTGACTTTGAGATAGAAATGAAGAAGGTTGATTGAGCTTGGAGAAACACACGGGTTTGAACAGCAGTCTATAAAATCCTTTCTCAGCAATTCCTTGCATCAGAACCTGCCCCTTCAGTAAATCCTTCACAACATAAAATGAGCCAAGAAATTCAACAGAAATAGAGTTATCAGTAGTTAGTTTAGAAACACTTAGTAAGTTCTTTGTAATAGAGGGAACCAGCAAGATATCTTTAAGAGCAATTTGTGTATATGCATGTGGTACTTTAAAACCTTTGAATATAAAATATGAGTTACCGATATGAGTGATAGACAATCCTTCACCATTACCAATGATTAGTTTGTCATTACCTTTGAATTCTTCCTTGATATTCAGATTTTCCATGCTATTAGTTAAGTGATGAGTGGCACCACTATCCAAATACCAGCCTTCATCTGTAGGTCCTTCAACATTTACAACATAAATAGCTCCTGCAGCTCCAAGTATGTTATTAAAATCAGGCATATAGGCTAGTCCATGAGGAAAATACATGTTAGCTGGTCCAGGAGAAGAATACATATTAGAAGTTCCAGGATATGGTATTGATGTGCCAAAGTTGTGCATAGACCAGTAATCATCATTTGCTGGATAGTAATTCATACATGAGGGTTCATAATTGGCCATATAAGCAGATTTGAAAACTTTGCCTTTGTGAGAGTTTCTTAGTAACTAAGGTATATAATTTTCTATATACCTATGCCAACATTCAACAGTTATATGCCCTGACTTAAAAAAAATTTGACAAGTATGCATTGATTCATCACCAGTTGTAGCTTGTTGTTCTGCAGAAACCATATTACCATTGCCAATTGGACCAACACCAAAAGCACCTTTTCCAAACTGACCATATCTGTTATTTCCCATCATCATCTGATTTCTTCCATGAGTACCAAAATTACCAGTGCCAGAAGGAAATCCTCTTGGATAAGAGTTGAAAAACATTCCTTTACCACTCAGATAACCATTTCTTCCCCCTGTATAGCCTCCTCCCTTCCTAGCATTTCCTCTTATTTGTGCATAATAAGCATTCATCATACCATAGTTATGATAGGTTAGGCATGTTAGCATAATTTGCATTAAACATATTTCTTTCATTTTGACTCTGTTCAAGCCTGGTTTCATGAGTAAGAAGCAATGCATAAGCATCATCATAGTCTAACTTACTTGCTGTTATGAATGTAGCAATATCTAGATAACCAGCTCCTAGACCATTTAGAATTTGCTGCAACATATCTTTCTCAGAAACTAGATGACCAACATAGGCTAGCTTATCAACTATTGTTTTCATTTTTAAGCAATATTCTTCTATGCTTAATGATTCTTTTCTTAAAACATTCATTTCATACTTGAGTTGTAAAACCATAGCTTCTGACTTTACTCCAAATTTCTTCTCTAAAGTTCTCCAAACATCAACAGAAGTGGTACAATGAAGAACAAGACTTAGTATACCTTCACTGATTGAATTAAGAAGCCAGCTGAGAAGCATTTGATCTTGTGATCTCCATGTAATATACTCAGAATTTTTAGTTTATGGAACAGATCCAAAAGCTGCTCCAGCATAATTTGGTGAAGTTATAAATCGATTTGGAGTTGTCTTCTCACCAGTGATGTATCCTTCAAGTCGATTTCCTCTAATGGAAGCAAGAACCAGATTGCGCCAGATCATATAGTTAGATCGATCCAGCTTGATTAGAGTAATAAAAGAAAATGTTATTTGTGTATTTTGATTCATAGTTTGTGTGTTTGAATTTGCATTAATGTTGCTTGAGCTAGCCATTATGGCTCTGATACCATGTGAAAAATGTAAAAATTGATCAAAAATATTTTTGTTTGGTAACTGAGAAAGATAGAAAAGAAAGTTTTGTTGAATCTGGAAATATTGTATTATTGTTTTTCTATAGAACGATACAGAAGTTGTGCTTTATATACTCATTACACAAAATAACAGAATCAGTAACTAACTCTTCTCTACATTAACTATCTAGAATTAGTTGAGCTGCTGATCATTGCTGCTGCTAACTTCTGCTGACCTGGCATAACTAACTTAACAGCTGGATGACTTGTTTTCTTGACTTCAGCATAATGTGCTACCTTCACAATAAGCAAGATGGCATATGCTGAATTAAGGACTTTATGAACTTTCCATTGTTAAGAGTCCTGATACCATTTTTGGCACTAAGAAGTACGTGCTCATAAAGCAATAATGCATTTTATATTTGGGTCCCTGAAAGTCTCAATTACGGAGAATATATTCACTTTGGCAAGTTTAGTGATACTGAGTGGTGGACAAAAATACAAGGAAAAAGAGTCATTTGTTTGAGAATTTGATGGCAACCTATTGATTTTTCCGATCTGCATCCAATTTGTACAGTTCCACCAGCAGCTATATATAGAGGCTTCAAAGCACAGTATCGGCACCCAAATTTATCAAGTCGTAGGAAGAGTTCAGAGGAAGAGTAGCCTAACATGAAGATAAAGAGTCCTGTTTGGCAGCCAAGAATGACTTGCCTTGCTTCTAAAGAAAGGTCTCAAGTTTAGGTTACATTTATCTAGAAGAATCCCTTGTGAAGGTTACAAGGCAAGTTATTTTTGGCTACTTTGACAGGCTCTTATTATTCATGCTAGACTTTCTCTTCTTCCACAACCACTTCAAATCATTTCTCCGCATGTTGCATAATCAACATTTTGTACCATTTGAGCATGCGTGCTAGCTTACATACACAAATTGTGAAATATATAAATACATATTTTCATAATATATTAATTTCAGGCACTGATATTTTACTTTTTTCCTTTTTTCCTTTTTTTTTTTCATTTGATGGACTGAGGCATCATTGCTTGCTTTATTTATTTATTACTACGAAGCTTTACAGAAAAAATTAAATGACTAGAGCGCGAAGTGATGAATTGAATATGAGCCATGAAGTTTCAATTTAATTGAATGGAGTCAAGTCCCAGTATAGACTATAAACTTCTATGTAAAGACAAGTGAAGAATCGAGCTGACTCGCGCATACTTTGATGAAGAGAATATGTTTTGATTTTGGGGTAAAATGTCAAAACTTCAAAGTTATAAGGCCGAATCACAACCCAAAAAAAAAGTTGTAATTTAAAAGGCTTGCATTATTTTCTTGCATTTTACTGGTCAGATTGTATCTATGTCAAGCATGCATATAGAGCAAGAACTAGTCATTTTGATTGTTATATAGACCAAGGTGTTTGATAAAATGAATTAAGTGTTTGGCGAATTGTCTCAGTGAGCACTCCTCCACCTACCATCATCATCAAGTCACATGAACCGATAAAAGGCAAGCGATGTGTAAGCGAAGAACAGTTGACAAATCAGGTGATTTAGCAATTGATCAAGAATGCTCTAGAGCATGCAATTGAACATAAAGCTCAAGGTTGGCATGAAGAGAAATGGAGCTGTACTTAATAGAAGGACAATCACAGCAACTGTTAGATCAAAGTCAAAATGTCCTTCTATAGGATAAATTTTTACAGCTGCGTATGGTACAATATCGCTCATTTTGGTCAGCAAAACAGTTTGTGTATATATATTCAAGAAGAAATGAAAATATAACGTGTTGCACAATTTTTTGTTCATTTACTTTGCTGCTTCTAAAATTTTTATTTTTGATATTTAAAATAAGATGAATTTGTCTCTGATTTATTGATCTTTTACAGATTTTGTACCATGTGTTACAACAATGAATAGTGGAGATCTAATTAGCCAGGATAGATACTACCTTTGAATTACCTAGATACTTGTAAAACTCTTCCTTGTAGCTATAGTGACAAGGCAAGTCATTCTTGGCTACCGAGCAAGGCTTTTCATCTTGTTGTTAGGCTACTCGTCTTCTCTGAAGTTCATGCTTTAGTTGGATGCCAATAATGTGTTTCGAAGTCTCTATTTCTAGTGGACGAAAGAATATAGATCGGATGTAGATGAGTAGATCGTTCGCAAATTATTTCGTTCGCAAATTATTTCGTTGTTTCGATTTGATTTATCTCATTTATGTCTCTTTTTCCTCAACACTTTTTCTATGATTATTAAGTTTAGCAATTTGGAATATATTCTTTTACAATGATGTATCATTTTTGGCTGTGACAGTCATGATTCACTCTGCTAAATTTAGCTGTAATTTGATATTGGACTGCATACCCGGTAAACCAAATTCTATAAAGGACATTGCTTAAACAGAGGATGTTTATGAAGAATTAATATTGACCATTACAAGGGGCTGGCAAACTCTCCTACATGACTTGCAAGTTTTAAGGAAATGGTTATTAACATAAGTAGTCGTAAACATTAGAAAGCTACATTGATTCAGCCACAATTTGTCAGGGTCAAGCTCAAAAATCAGCACACCCTTGTTCAAATTGATGCTAAAACTTGTTGTTCATTCTGTCCCTTTCCCTTTGAGGTGACTATATATCCATATAGGCCATTTGACTTAGCTGGATATTGACCCTACTTCGATTTAGGAACGAAGCACATAATCTAGCAGAGGAGTGTGGAGTCACTAAAGTTCTTGGGCACCATGAAATGTCAATGCCTTTGCCGTCTAAAACAATTGGTTTAATAGTGTTTTCGGATTTCATCTCTTGTCCTTTTTTCTCTTCTTGGAAGTTTTTAGTCATTGTTATGCAATATTTTCCTGAAACGTAAATGGCAAATAAGAAAATTTGGAAATTAGTGATTCTTTCTTTTGAAGATACTCTATTATCGGTATCTGGCTTTGGTGATAAAATGCCATCAACCATGTTATTAGTTCTTAATATAAAGGCAATAAAGCAATTAATAGTTGTAAATTAAATTCACTGTCATATTTAAAGCAACATAAGCTGAATTAGAATCAACAGGTTATCCTCAGTGAAGCAAGCAAAATCAGACTAGTTCACCAGGTGTACATGTCAAATCAATTATAGGAGCAGAGGATACTTGGTTGTCACATACAACACACCATGTGTATAACACATCCTCAATTTGGAGAAACGGGAGGTTTGATTATGTAAATGTCTTATTGGAAATTTCCTGACCAATTTAATAAGCAAGTTGGCCTCTTCTGAATTGCAGACTTCTTTGATTTTTCAAAAATCTGGATTAGCACTTTTGTCAGTGAGGAGTACAGGACCGTCAAGCCATAATGTATTCCATATTTGGGTCCATCTCAATTATAAAGATTATTTTGACTATGGTATGCTTAGTGATACCGAGTGCTGGACAAAAAATACATGGAAAAAGAGTCATAAATTATGCAATTTGATGGCAACCTATTAATTTTTTCGATCTGCATCCGATTTGTACTGTTCTATCACCAGCTATAAATAGAGGCTTCAGAACGCAGTATTGTCATCCAATTATATCAAAGCATAGAATATGTTCAGAGGAAGAGTAGCCTAACGTGAAGATAAAGAGTCTTGTTTGACAGCCATGAATGACTTGCCTTGCTTCCAAAGAAAGGTCTCAGGATTAGCTTACATTTATCTAGAAGAATCCTTGTGAAAGTTCCAAGGCAAGTCATCCTTTGCTGGTTGACAGGCTCTTATTATTCATGCTAGGCTTCTCTTCTTCCACAAGCACTTCAAATTATTGTTCTGCCTGATGCCTTTTTTCTTCAATTATAAATCGTGCAGTCACCTTGCCTAAGCTCACTCTCTTTTCATGCTAGGCTTTTCTAGTCTCCCAAGCACCACAGAGAACAAAAGTTTGCATGTAATTAATTGATTGTGTGAAATATATTTATAATACATTAATTCGAGATATTGATTTTTCCAGTATATTTATAGCTTGGATACATTAATTTTTTTCCCACTTTTTCTGGTAATTGTAGGGATGAGGCAGGAGCATTTATTGGTTTCTTCATTTATTTACTATTATGGTGCTTGCATAAGAAATGACTAGTGCCTACATGAAGTGATGACTTGAAGCGCTGTAAGAGTAAATTGAAGCAGTCTAAAGAAAATGCTCCTATCTGTGAGTGCAAAGAGGACAAGTGATGAAGAACAAATGTGTATCTGTGTGTATGCAAATTAAGGCTTGCATGCAGATTTGTATTTATAGGCTTCAACTTTTGAGTTCTGCTTCTTTTTATGCTCACATTCAACATTAAATCTTTTGAAAGAATCTATAGAATATTATATTCTTTTCATTCATTGTCTTTTGTTCACTTTGTATAAATTTAGCTTTGTCATTTTAAGATAAACAGGAGTGAAAGCATAATTTTATCCAACAGTTTTTATCTTAGCCGTAAGATTCTATCTCTACTATGAAATGTGGGATAGTGACACAATGAAGTTATACTTGTGGAGAGGAGCAAGCCTAGCGTGAGTAATAAGAGCCTGTCAAATTAGCCAAGACATGACTGCCTTTGAATTACCTAGCCAAGTTACATGCATGCGTTTAAAACAAATTCTTTGTAGCTGCCATAGTAGCAAGGCAAGTCATTCTTGGCTACCAAACAAGGCACTTCATCCTCATGTTAGGCTACTCATCCTCTCTGAAATTCATGCTTTTGTTGGATATGCAGATATTGTGTTTCAAAGTCGCTATAAGCATAGCCGATGAAGAGCAGCGAGTATTTTCCATGTCTCTTTATTATATAATCATTTAGCTTATCAAATAGGAATATATTCAATAAGCGCAATGTATTTGTTTCATGTCCTACAAATTAAAAAATGTAACAGAATTTCCACAAAGAAAGAAAGTACACTATGGGTTCAACCAGCTTCCAATGAACCAGTAGCATATGTTTGATCTGATGTATCACATTTGGCTGTGACAGCTATGGTTCACTCTGCTCATATGGTTTTAATTATTATAAAATTATAAGGTTGCAGTGGCATTGTTCATATTGATGATATCACTTGTTATTCACTAACCCTTTTCCTTTATATATATGGAGACTAATCTGACTTAGAGCTGGATATCGACACTACTCCAAATTAGGCGAGAAGCACAAAATCTAACAAAGATGAATGTGGAATTGATTAATAAATTTGTGGGGAATCATTGCAAAGCTCTAATAATTCTTTTCCAAAAGGATGAATTTCTTTCTCACGACCTTTAATTTTTCTGTTCCCCATATCATTAAGTCAAGGAACCAATGGCATAATTATAAAGTGAGGATTCCCCAACAATTACCATTTCAAGTTAATGTCTTTGCCACTGAAAAGAAAAAGAAAATGGAAAGTTTATTACTTTTATCCAATTTTGGTAAGCTAGCGTCATGTAGCATATTATTAATTTGAGGATAAACAAGACGCATATAAATCTTAGTTCTCAGTAAAGGCAGTAACAGCATAGTAAACTAAAAGCAATATTAGCTGAATTGGAATCTGCAGAGCATCCTCAATGAAGCAAAACATTTACTTCACGAGATGCACATGACAAATTCTATAATAGCAACAGCTGAATCTCGGTTGTAACATATAGCCAACCATCTATAGCAACAACACATCCCAATTTGGAAAAGCTGGAGGTTCATTTATGTGCGCGTCCAATCGGAAATTTTGGGGCAAATTAATGAGCAACTTGGCCTTTGCTGAAATGAGGAGTACCTCACAGACTTTCCTTTGAAAGAAATTCTGACACCTCTTTTGGCAATAAGAATATGATCAAGCAATATATGCATTGCATTTTCAGTACTCTGCAAGTCTCATTATGGAGAATATATTCACTTTGGCAGGCATACTGATACTGAGTGGTGGACCCAAAAAAAAGAAAAAGAAAAAGAGTCATCATAATTTGTGTAAATTGATGGCAACCCACTGACTTTCCGATCTGGATCCGATCTGTACTGTTCTATAAATAGGGACTCCAAGCACAGCATTTGGCATCCAATTAACAATCAGAGGAAGAGTAGCCTCACATGACTATAAAGAGCCTTGTTTGATAGCCAAGGATGACTTGCCTTGCTTCTGAAGAAAGGCCTCTCAAATGTAGCTTAGCTACATATATATCTCGAATCCTCGTCTAGTTTCTGAGGCAAGTCGTCTTTGGCTAGTCTAGCAGGCTCTTATTATTCATGCTAGGCTCTCTCTTCTTCCACAACCACTTCAAATTATTGTTGCCTGTCACGTTTGTTCCCTAAAAATTATATAGTTAATGCTTAAGATTATATATTCCGTTTGAGGAAGATGATGAGTTTTGAGAAAATAGTCTTACATGAAGATTGGAGTTTTGTTTGATAGCCAAGAATGACTTGCCCGCTCCTTCTAATTGAGTGTGGATTAACTCATTGATTCTTCCTCTACAAATATAAATGATTACAAACTTCTACGTTGGTTTCGGGCAGTCACCTGGGCTAAGCTGACAGACTCTCGCTTTTCATGCTAGGCTTTTCTTCTCTCCCAAGCACCACACATTTGCATTTTGATTATATTCATCTTGAGGCACTGATTTTGCAGTGATAAATTGAAAGTTCTAGTCGATAATTGAATTTTGTCAAGCCTCAAGTTCAAGTAAATACTTGTATATTAAGGTAAGTGGAGAAGCAAACGGACTCGTACTTAGATGAAGAGCATGTACAGATTCACATAGAGTTTTGGCAATTTTATTTCCCCAAGATTATATACACAAGACAACAGCTATGTAAATTCTATGTATGATTGATGATGTTCAATTATCAATTTCATTCGATAAAATTGTTTATTTACCTTTAGATAATTACTTCTTGCCTTCAATATAAAGTTGCAAGTGACCAACGTGGAGATTCGCTATGTATGTATATAATTGAGATGTAAATTAACCCCCCACTGCAAGAACATAACAAGAAAAGTGAATGACATTCATAGGAGGACTGTAAGTTGATGCACTTAACTGCTTGTGCTTTTAAAGATTTGCCAGATTTGACATTCACAGTTTTATATTTTCGAATGTCCACCAACATTAACTTTCCTGATTAATTAAAATTAATTTGCACAGTAAATCGGGCCGCTTATGCGTGATATTTGGATTCACGGCGATGATATTTTTAGAGTCGTGACATATTTCGTGTGAAGCTTAAATGCTATTTGCGTAAGCCCTTAGCACATTGCTTTTGTTTATATCTGGGTACATGCATCTAAAATGCAATCTCTGTGCGTACACACACACACATACATATCTCCTTTCTGCCGGAGCATGGGCAAGGGAATTTCATCTGAGTATATTATATAAACAATAGACGAAAAGTTTCTAAAATAGAGAAGGAATTGGAATTTGCAGATAAAAAATTGAGCTCTGGTGATAAATGAAACTGTGAAAGATTGTGATCCGAATACACTGCAAAATCTTCTTTTTCTTGGAATTTGGTAAATGGCATTGACTTTAATCTTGTTGGCAGTTGGGATGCCATTGAATCCATGCATCAACCAGATTTATGTGGGGGAATCAATGGGATAGAATAACCTGGTAAGATACATTAGAGAAGATTGTCTCCACAGCTGTACATTGTTAACGATTAACTATTTTCAGAGTTTCCCTTGTGCATGAATTCATAATTATTAGAACTGGATGGTAAGTGTTGGTTCAAAAGATTTTAGACTAATGATTAAAATGCTGTAACATTTGAAACTGTAGTTATCAAGTAGAAGCATTTTCTTTTAGAGTTATATTTGTAGCCTGGGTTCGAATAACACCTTCCTGAAAATAAATCATACATAACTCACACACACACCCCAAATGTGAACCAGAGGCAGAGAAGAATCTTCGCTGTCGAACAAACAACCGTAAAACATCCTGTATTTGGAGATGCTGGAGGTTTAGTTATATGATATTAGTCGGAAATTGCCTGGGGATGAATAAGCATGGTGAGCTGTGTTTCATGGACTTCCCTTACAGGGGAAAATTTCGATTCTTCTTTAGTTATTTGTGATGAGGTGGAGCAAGTACATTGCATATTGGGCTTCCTTGTAGTCTCAACTGATGAAAAAAATATATTCCACACTGTGGTAAGCTTGATGATACAGTGAGGTTGATAAAACTATGAGCAAAAATAGTCATAGATAAGGCAATTAATTTGATGACAACCTATTGACTTCTGGGTCTCCAATCTCCATAGGATTTGTCTTCTTTCATCGGCTATAAATAGAGGCTTCAAAACATTTCAGTGGCATCCAATAAGAGCATGAGTTTCAGCAGAACTGCAGAAGAGTAGCCTAAGATGAAGATAAAGAGGCTTGTTTAGTAGCCAAGAATGACTTGCCTTGCTACCAAAGCTACAAGGAATTGTTTTGAACACCATGTGGCTAGGTAAATAACTCAAAGGCAGTCATATCTTGGCTAACTTGACAGGCCCTTGTCACTCATGCTAAGCTAGGCCCTCTCTGGTACAGAAACGTAGGTTGAGCAATTATGAATATTACAATGATTGCGATTTGTGGATAAATATAAATGTAGTGATTAATAAATGCAAAGAAAATATTATACAATAGTTTATTAGGTTTTGCTTAAAACTTACATTTATGAGCAAAAATTAAAAAATAATTTTACTAACAAATAGGAATTATAAAATTAAACACTAATCTCAAAATCCAATAACTTAATACGCTCAAATGGATCTCCTTAGAACCCAAGAAAATGCTCTCTGTATACTCTTTCACTCACAAATACTCTCGGCTCTGACAATTTGGGATGCTTTAACTCTGTGAAATGAAGCTATATTTATGGGCGTCTAATGGCTTTGAACTTCAACAATTGCGGAACAAATACAATGAGAAAAGCCGCCATTTTGTTGGGCAAATCTTGACAAAAAGAGCATGAGTTGTCATTCTTTAAATTTGTCATCGCGTGGATGTCGGAATTTGCATTGCATGCATTAAAGCCTTGCACATTTTGTCAAAAATTTGCATGTGCAATTTGCTATCACTTTCAATTTTCACCAAGATCCCCGTGCAGCATTTAATTGCATGAATAAAATTGTCAAACAATTTTACTAGTTCATCTTCAGGCTTCTGCCACTTGATTTGGCGGTTTGTCTCTAATAATTTCCCATATTCCAAGTCAATACACTGTCTTCCCGCACAAGCAGTTTACAAATATATTTTTGGCATCCGATTTGGTTTGGGCAATGATAGTTTGAGAAGAGAGAGCCTTACATGAAGATAGAAGTTTTGTTCGATAGCCAAGGATGACTTGCCCGCTCCATATGAGTGAGACGTGGCTCCAGCCATTTTCTTTTTGTGATTGCAACATTAATTTGGTTCCGGGCAGTCCACCTTGGCTAGGCTGACAAACTCCTCTCTTTCATGCTAGGCCTTTTTCTCTCCCTGTTAGCTGTTTATACATTTACAGGTTGATAATTAAAGATACGAGATGTGTTAATACTGCATTACATCTGAGATGCTCTCGGATTTAGTCCCCGCAGGAATACTCGTTGCATCGACAGGTGTGACCTCTGTGGAGAGAAGATTTTTTTTCACTCCCGAGGCGGCTTCTGCTTCTTTTCCATGCACAAAGGGGTAGCTCATTAAGGCATTTTATTACCTCGAGGTTGAAGAACGAAGATAGCTCTCTCGGGCTGCAAGCAAACAGAGCATATCTTTGTGGTTTCATCCGGTATGATCTGGTACAGTCTTTGTATTCAAGGTGAAAATGCTATTTTGGGTTTATTGTGAAGTGATTTTGTTCTATGCTTTTGACCAAATCAATCTATTTGCTAAATAAGATCAATCAACAAGAAATTAAAACACACAGAGTCCAGAAAACAAGAACCACCCTGCTTAGGATTAGAACCCCTTTTTACAAGATTTCGGTAGTGCGGTTGCACACAATTCTCTCATCCTCTCCCTTTTACAAACTGAACAGATTATAAGTTGATTACATTCGGATTTGAAACAACTTCACCAGTTAGTTATTGACACATCAACTTGTCTAAACATCTATTTTAACAATCAATATAAGCACTAACACTTGAAAGCTTACAATCTCCAAGCAACTTATAATGTGAGACTCCTTCTCACAATTTTATTTTATTTATTTATTTATTTTCTTTTAAGCCCCAACAAGCCCAGCTTCGAGCCTCTTGCAATCAAGCAAGTAAGCAAAGCCATTAGCCAAATTCTTCAACGTAGCCTCGTGCAGCTCCAAATCCGACGTGGCAGTCGCATCCGTCGAAAAGAACACCCTGTACCCTCTCACAAACGCTTCACGCGCCGTCGTTTCGCAGCACAAGTTCGTCATAACCCCACACACGATCACTTCCTCCACCCCCATCCCCACCAACCGCTCCTGCAGGCCCGTGTTACCAAACGCGCTGTAAGTATTCTTCTCTATGACCTCGTCGACACCCGCCACCTGCCCTTTGATGTCGGGCAAGAGCTCGGCGTCGGTGGTGCCATCGTAAACCAGATCGCCGTTCCACCACTCGCCCAGCATGCCGTAGTCGGCGGGGGACTTGTGGCAGTGGCGCGTGAAGAAAACGGGGATGGAGGCGCGTCGGCAGAGCTGGATGGTGGCGAGAGCGTTGTCGAGTATGGGTTTGGCTATGGAGGAAAAATAGTTTTGCATGTCAATGACTAATAACACAGAGGATTTGGGATTTGGGTTTCTCTTTCTGATCTCGTATTTCTTGTACGATGAACAATTTGATGTCGCCATTTCTTGTTGGATTTGACTTCTGAGAGATATTATTTCTGCTGGTGTTTTGGGATCTTAAATGTTGAAATTACAAGAGCACATGTATATTAACAATACGATAGTTTCTAGGAGATGAAGGTAAATTCAATCAGCCAAAAAAATATCTAGTATGGGGAAATACTCAAATAGTTCGTTGCATACAGCTATGATATTCGGGGTAACGTGTCTTTCATTTTTGTTATTTTGTGGAAGAACCGTTAGATTTAATCAAGAATTGCATCAATGTAATCCGATGGCTGTAGCTTAAAATACAAAAAAGTACTTATGTGTTACCCTTCGAGCTGGAATATGTATGTATTGACGACGTAAATTGTGACTAAATTGTGACTGACTCATATGTAGTACGTGAGACGCTTTTAGCATTCCAGAACTTACCGTTAGAGCAGAACTTACAGTTAGAGCAAATAAAATTTAACACGATCTGATTATTTGATATGAATATAATATAAATTTTTTTATTTTAAAAAAATTGATAAGTTTTTGTCATCAAAACTTAAATATTAGTGATGATTGTCTCTTTTATTTTTATTTTTTGAAAGGATGAATATAAACACATTATATTATTTACAAAAATGATTTTTAGTTTTAATAGTATGTTAGATATATTTTATATTATAATATAATATTTTTACATATTATAATTTACAATAGTATAAATGTATAATATTTTGGTAGATACGTATATTTTATTATTTTTTTATTTTAAAAAAAATAAGTAAATATTTAATATAAATTTTATTTAATAAATATTAAACATATTAGTGATGATTATTTTTTTTATTTTTTTTTTGATTATTAAAAAATGATGAATATAAACCGAACATTATTTTATTTATACAGCCTTTTTTATTTCATGTTTTATGATTATTTTAGTGCAGTGTCTACAAGCATATGATTATCCGAGTGCCAATTTTTTAGTTCATTGATTCTATAACATATTTTATATTATTAATATAATATTATTTATATATATATATATAAAATTAAAATTTTAATCAAGAAATTATAAATTTTAGTTAATCAGCTTTTGATGGTCCTCTTTTAACGGAACGCCTCCACTATCCAGGCAGGTTTCATATTCCATTAACTCTGGTAGCGGCATTTGCTGCTTTTTCATCTTCCATATTTTTGCACGAATTTTGTTCTGGTTCCCGTATGTGGCATTAGATGTTCTGGTTACTCCATAATGTGTTTGTTTTTGTGTTCATATTCAGCAATTATTAGTTTATATTTTCACAAATAGATAAGATGATGAACCCAAGACGCATATTCCATTGTCTTGGGCAGGGGCGTTGCTGCTTTGACCATTTGGAATTGGCCATGAGATCGATGTATACATACATTATTTTATATCTATCATTAAACCAAAAAAAAAAAAAAACGTCGGAAGCCAAAGGGATGTGATCTCTGTTTCTCTATGCTTCATTTGATCGTCCTCTTTTCAAATACCTCTGTCGAAATAGATGGGATTTGAATTTACAGGTACGTAAATGCCATTCAAACCGTTGCCCCCCATCTTTTTACCCTATTTAGCTTCTGCATTCGTTGCCAACAAAAGGAGAAGACCTCAATTGATCAAAAATTTTATAAAGGTCATTCAGCAAGAGCAAAAAGTCTTCCAAAGATCCGATTACAGAGTTTGTGGCATGTGGATGCTGCTATTAGAACAATTTGAGGAGACCACCACCTATTGTATGGTTTAAGGCCAGTGTGGATGCTGCTATCGATGTGGAAGATCATATGGTAGAGCTGGAAGCTGTTATAAGAGATTCTGGGGGTAAGGTGGTGGCAATAGCTACAAATAGCTCCAGGTTTTATGATAATGTGGCCTATCCAGAAGCTGAAGCAATTGAGTGGAGAATGCAGGTAGCAAATGATGCAGATTTATCATGTCATCGTTGAAACAGATTTCCAAGAGGTTATAGAACTAGCAGACAACAGAAAGCATAATAGGATAGAAATTTTTTGGGTGACATTCAAGATAGAAAGAAAGATTTTCAAAGTGTTCATATACAATCTATGATGTGAAGGCTCATTCCTTAGCTAAGATGGCTTTAAAATGTAAAAAACTAGTTGTAGAAGAAGAATAATCCGTACAGTCACGCAAGCTAGCAACACACAGAAAGATTTTCCTTCGGTTCCAAGTTTTTGCAAGGAAGATTTTATGCGTATATGCTCTGTAACCGTTTAGTAGCTTCCTGCCATCTCGAATAAGTTCCCATTTTTTGCTCTTTAAAAACTATACAATAAGAAAATTAATTCTTATCTGCAAATAATAGCTTAAAGCATTTAAAGAATCTATTAAGCCAAAACTACAAAATATAAGAGTGCTTGTTGTTCTTTAGTAAGACTATGCTCCGGAGACTTAAAAAACCACTGCACTACATGGTTAATGTCTAATTTAACTACGACACGTTGTGAGCCCTTCGACGAGGCCAAGGGAAGCAAGAGCAACCCATTCATTATCGATTTTCTGAGCCCTGCAAAGTAGTCAAAAGTGAAGGCTATAATCTATGATGTATGGGTTGCTCTTGCCCCCTTTTGGCCCCATCCACTTCTTGGGAGGGCTCACAAAATTATCATCACTATTGGTGATGTGACCGAGTTTGTGACAGTGATCAGGTTACTTCATCAACACTTAAATTTATTTTAATGGGAATGGCTCGATTTTGCATTGATTGAGTGGATATTGTTAATTGCATCCGATTATGTTCAATTATCTCCTACAATCACAAAAAATTGTCAGGGAAGCATTGGATATTTTTCTGGTGAAAAAACATCCTACACTCAAGTCAGTAATAGAGTGTTTTTTTTAGAAAAATTTATGTTACTTTTATTGCAGAAAAAAACCTTTCTCTTCTCTAAATTTTTAGGGGTTTTTATAGGCACCTGAAATTATCACGTCTTCTTCAATACATGGCCCTTACAAAATTAGATGCGCTGCTTAAATTATGAGCTAATGCGCCTATTTCAAAGTAGTTATTGAGTTGCGTTTATAACGTTCGGACTTACTTAGATGTTATAGCTAAACTCCCAGGAGGAGGCCAACAGTTCAAGGTTAATCGAGGTCCTGTGAATGGTTGATTCGGTTTTGGTCCCCTCGTGGACTTTTGGTCGACCTTGTACATGCGACCAAATAAGCTCCTCCCTGAATGCTTCACATCATTTGGAGGCAACCTCGAAGTAAAGGGAGCAGATTTCGTTATGCTAATATATGGTAGTGGTGTTTCCTTATCACAAAAAACTACTGTTTTCATTTCTACGTTTTTCCTTTCCCTTGAAGATCTTCTAAACTGCCGGTTTGCATCAGACCTAAAATTCTCTCTTGGAGAAGTACCACTTTTGTCTTGAATCTTCGCATCCACTTCTTCAGCACAGTTGCTAGTCTCAGTACTTTCATTGGATTTGATTTCTGACTTTCTCTTTCCCTTCTTGGTTGCATTTGCTGGAGTGCCAAATACACTGGGCTTTCCAACATTTGAGCTTTGCCATTCTCCCACCTTCCATCTCATTTGCTAAATTAGGTCTGGACATTCCAGCATCATTCTCCAGATCCACTCGACCACCTACTTTCTCTTCGGTCCTAGAACACCCACCAGCATGAGAAGCACTTCCAGCATTAGAGACAGGATCAAACCGTGCGAATTTTGATGTACAGGTTCTCTGAGAAGGCTTTCCACCGTTGTCTCGTGAGGCCACCTTGGAGCAGTTGCTTCTGCATTTTCAAACAGATGTAGACCTGCAAACTGCCGAGGAGTTTTTGGAACAACGTTTGCGGCCCCAGACGGCGAAGGGCCTTTTAGAAAATTGTCCGACTCAGCCTGTGGCTTTCGCGCAGAAGTTCTTTTTATTAAATATTAAGCAACTGATGTCATCTAAGATCCCCAAAAAAAAAAAAAAAACTAATGTTATCTTATTTATTCTTTCAATATTTATATTATATCAATTTTAATAAATAAATTTCAATTACAATATTAAATTTTAATAAAATTAAATAATTATTTTAAGAATCTAATTTTATATGAAACATACAATTCTGTCTAAAGAAGGTAAATTATTGGCTAAAAACTCCTTTCTCTGTGCCTTGCCTTACCTAGCCATTTCAATTTTATTTCAGCTAAAACTCTTTTTCAATTTAATTAGTGACCAAATTCAGACCATTGACTGGGCAGTTGCTCCACACATTCCTCGCTCACATCAAAGGTAATACAAACACGTGGCGCAATCAGATCAACGCATCAAAATTGGAAGTTACATTGGTCGTATTTTATCAGCAGCCTGCCTTCCAGACGCTTCGCTTCATTGATTTGAACGACTCTATAAATTTCCGCGGCCACTCTTTTTGCCCACGGCATCGGTAAGCATTATTTTCAGTTCTAATTAGAAATTCCTAGAGCATTCGCCAGAAGAGGAAAAAAATAAAAAAAATAAAAAAGCGAAACGATGTCGTACCTGCTGCCGCACCTTCACTCAGGTTGGGCCGTCGATCAGGCCATCCTCACCGAGGAAGAACGCGTCGTCATCATCCGATTCGGCCACGATTGGGACGATACCTGCATGCAGGTACCTACTCTATATTATTCTTTAGACAACACTGCATGATTTATATAATTGTGATATTTATATCTGTGGTTTCTTTCTGATAATTCTTTTTTCTTTGATATTCGATTGTGCTTAGTTGGAATAATGAATGCAACTTGTAATAAGCCTCTGTGTCTCATCTTGAACCTGAAGGTATTCTAAATTAAATTAATTACTGTATTCTTTTCCTTAAATCTCGATTTCATTGCTGCAAAAATAAATATGCTTGCCATAACTCTAGAAGAGATATTGGGCCATAAGCCCAATAAAAATGGCCCAATTGGGCTGTCAGATTGGACACCCACTCCAAGTCCAATAGAATATCTAATCCAGTTAGCTTTTTCGCTGTTGGATTGTGTGCGTGTGGTCAACGCTCCGCTAAGGGATCAAATTCCTAATCTAAATAATAAATAAACAATAATATGGACCGGCTTTGCTTTTGCCTACAACTAGGAGCGTGTAGTGTTGAGAGAGGGAATTATAATATCGTCGTAGAGAAGAGAGAGAGAGAGAGCGAGAGAGATGTCGTACTTGCTGCCGCACTTGCACTCAGGATGGGCAGTGGATCAGGCCATCCTGGCTGAGGAAGAGCGTCTTGTGGTCATCCGTTTCGGCCACGACTGGGACGAAACCTGTATGCAGGTATCCTCGCTTCACGTCTCTTAATTTTAGGGTTTGCAGTTCTGGGGTCCTAATAATTTCATACTACAGTAACCTTGACTTGTATGTTCAATTTTGATTTCAGGTTTATGTGCTCAAATTATCTTAAGCTGTACTATTGGCTACATATTTATGAAACTTAGGATAATTTGGAGGCATAGCGATAAATAATTAGCTTAGAGAAGTAATGTAATCCGTGCTGGCTGAAATTTGGTCAATTGACTCTATTCATTGGTGTCCTGGTGTCTGTTTTGTTTTATCGGTGTTTAATATTTTATTGGCACACGTGGCTCAGCAGAGCAGATTAGGAAGATAAGATTTTAGCTATAGCTATGGGCGTGTGGCATTTGAGCATGGGTTAGGAATTGTAGTTCTAGTGTTTCTTGTTTCGTGTACATCTTGTTTACTTAGTTTGGTATGCAAACACATTTGAATTTGGAGTATAGTCCAGGTTCTTAAACTTATTACACTCAATCAGAGGCTAGGACCCATTTGCCTTCCAAAAATTTCTTACAAAAATATAATATTTTTCAAGAGATCTCTAGAGGACTCGAGTAATGTTGATTCCTGTTGCAATTTGCGCTAACATTCTAGTAATTTTATTTTGTTTCCTGAATATATGTAAGAGTAATATATTTCTAGGGAACAAAACTTTGCAGGGGATGTCGAAATGCTAATGCTTTTAGCCACAAATATGATTTAACCTATTTATCTAGCTTGTTACTGTTTTATTGTACAAATTCTCTCCCCCCCCCCCCACCTCTTTTTATTGATTTGAAAGCTTGATATTTATATGATGATGACGTAATTAATTTTTTGTGTAATTTCTTGGATGCAGATGGATGAAGTGCTGGCATCGGTTGCTGAGACAATTAAGAATTTTGCTGTCATCTACCTTGTGGACATTTCAGAGGTGCCTGATTTTAACACAATGTATGAGCTTTACGATCCCTCAACCGTCATGTTCTTCTTCAGGAACAAGCACATTATGATTGATCTTGGAACTGGAAATAACAACAAGATCAACTGGGCTCTTAAGGACAAGCAGGAGTTCATTGACATTATTGAGACTGTCTACCGAGGGGCAAGAAAGGGCCGTGGTCTAGTAATTGCACCTAAGGATTATTCCACCAAGTACCGCTACTGAGTGCTTGTGCAAAATTGTAATTTATTTGTGAGATCTTCATTTGGAACCTATTGTGTTTTGTGAGATCTTCATTTGGAACCTATTGTGTGAAAGTTAGTCTTGAAAAGTCAATGGACTGAGAAATCACTGAACTATCAATGAATCGAGAACACCAATTTAATGAAGTATTCAACCCTGAATCTTTATCATAGTTAAGATGACCGGATGAGTTATGTGTTTTTATGCGTTTTATGTAGCTTTCATCAGTAACCAATTGTGGTCAGAGTTTTTAGTAAATTAATAGCTTGGGATCAATTCAATGCTTTTGCCTTTTTTTTCCCCAATTTTTTTTTAATCCCATGGATTTATCTTCAGCTGAGTTTAATTTCTGATTTACATGTAATAATTATTTCATGATCAGGAATTCCTTAATATTATTAGTTTTACATGCTACGCTTGGGAGCTCTTGTGAGAGCAATTGTGTATTTGTGTGTAACAAAACCAATCATTATAATAACAAACAGAACAAATGAAAGAGAGATTAAATACTATAATTTATGTATTTCGCAGCCTGTTTTTCCTGCACACGCGTCCATGGGCTAATGTTTGGCATGTCATTAACTGCCCATTCACTAATTTTGTACTTGGTTCCTGATGGTGGAGCTTTTTTCAAGGAGAAAGAGCTAATGTTACTTGCCCTAATTTGCTTCCCTGGCCGTCTAAACTTTGTTTCTTGAGGTGATATCATTCAGGCCATTACTTTGTCTACCAAGCCACATCTGAGTGGATGTTGAATTAGTTTCTTGCTAGTACTGATAGTACTGAACAGACAGGCATTTTCCGTCTTCTTTTAACATTGCTTTTTATTTGTTTGTCTTTTTGGTAGTTCCAGTTGAAACTTTGCAGAATCATTCAATTCGTGTGATTGTGAATTGTATACAGACGAGCTTTATATATCAATGTGCCTATGTATATATTCCTACCCTATGCCTTTCTTACTCTTGCCTGTTGCCGATGATCTCAATCAGTTCTACAACTGCTGCTCCAATGAAATACCATGTAATCCCTGCTAACATCACCTGTATCCAAGAGCTGTTGACAATAAACAATGCCAAAGAGCCACCTATGTGTTCTTTCAATCCATCAGAAACCCCTTGATCAACTTGCAGCCGAACTATAGCTGCTGCAATTGCTGCTGTCACAATTGGAATTCCGAAGGCAATGGGGCTCCTCTTATTTTCTTCACGTACACTGCAATTCTTGTGATTTGTTTTTTTCCATTCTTTATTGTATGGAGATTCTGAGGCAGCCTTAAAGCTCCGGCTGGTTTGGGTTGTATCTGGAAGAGCATGAGTGGATGGAATCCAGTATTCATCATGATACATGCAATTCAATGGGATGCTTTTTGTGCCCTGCCTTGCTTGTTTTCTGGCAGCTGCTGCATCCAGAAGCTTTTTAATATTTGGTTCTTTCAACTTTTGCTTCGACCGTGTCAGATTTTGATAAGATTCTGAATTGGGCGATTGCCAGTATAACCAATTTGAGATTGATCTGATTGCTTGGATGGCTGAAAGTCGTGCTTCCCAATTGGGCTTCGTCTCCTGAAATGAAATATTTGAGGCTAAGAGGAGCATCAAAAGTTGTATTTAAATAATGCAGTTTCGGGCTAGGTGACTAGAATTTGAACAGCTAGAATTTGAAGAAGCAGAAAGAAATGCTCGTATATGTTTCAAGTAGCTGTACACACCTTTCCAGCAGCTTTGATCATTGCATCTTCATATTGCGTTTGAAGTTTCTTGACATCAACGAATATGTTCGAGACACGTGCCCCTGCTGTGTTCCCAGCCCCCACTCTTACGTTACCACGCGGCTGCTTTGCCATTAGGTATTCGAGGGCTGCTAAATCCGACCTCTCCACCATCCTTGGTACAGAAACAGAAACAAAAGACATTATAAAACGGATGAATAACAACATATGCTGGGCAATCACAAATTAGAAACTTAATTACGAGATACAATCTACTGGGCACGTTTCTATAGCTTCCAGGATTTTGTCTTCAGGATCAGCCCACTGAGCAACAACTCTGGCCCTTCCATACGCTGATTCAATTGCAAAAGTTTTGCCAGCAAATAGGGCGCATTTCAAGCACCCAACACATTTCACTTCATCAACAAACACAGCTCTTTGTTCACTTTCGGAACCAAACCATACAGAGTATATAGGTTTTCCGGTGTAGCCTCGGAGTCCAGCAGTCTTGGCTTGTTCCTGCATGCTCAAAACAATGACTCAGCTACCCATCTTCAAGCGAAGCATTGCCAAATTGATGGCAATACAATGCACAAGTTCAACTAAATTTTGGTCACTTTACTACAACCATCTCTAGGGAGAATTTCACTGAAACCCTTCGACAAGGGGAAGAAGGTCAAAATTGAAATGGAAGCTTGGTGAAATTCCGCATGTAAGGCTCACCTTCTTGCAAAATTTTAACAAAATTTAGCAAGTGCAACGACAATAAGGTAGACTATTATACTATAGTTGCATAAGCATAATAATTAAAATTTAAAGATAAAAGCATTTAGAAAAACAAATAAACCGTAAGATCGGAATCTAATTATGACCTTATCATAAGCCAATCGAGAATTAGGATCAGAGAGAACAGAATAAGCTTCGTTGAGTATAATAGCCATGTCATGTCCTGCTGCTCCTGCTATATCAGGGTGACACCTCTTCTGCAGCATACGATACGCCGTTTTGATCTGAGGTTGGTCCGAACTGCTATCGATGCCGAGAAGATCATAAAGATCAAAATCCATGTTCAATGAAGCTTTGCAGCATGTTACAGAATTATTATTACTCAACTTCCTGGACGCTTTTAGGATTGAATTGTTTTTTGTTATCGTTGAAATGCTAGGCGTGAACAAAGGCAGCCATGCAGTTGCTGCAGTGGGCATTTTTTTTTTCCTTGCTTCTTTTTTTTTCCCTTATTTCTTCTAAGAGAAAGATAAGAAATAGAGTGGCTACGGTTCTTGTACGTTACGCCAAACTTACAAGATATGAGATATTTGTGAATACGTCTGGACTTGAAAAGATCTGGCTGGGATATTTTTCGGCGTACCAAAAACTAACACGCAATTAGTTGATGGCTATTGCAATCTGCGAGGGTGCATGAAATCAAAAAAAGGGCGGGTTATAATTTTTATTGGTTAGTTATGGATCTACACTCTAGCTCATATATTTAGGCCCGAAACATATATAACTTGCCTTCAAATTACCATATTAGGGGACATTAACGATTATAGAAGTGTTTTATTGGTGTATTAATGTGTATGAGAGTCGTGTTACTTCAGTAACAAAAATAGAAAAAAGAATTATCATTAAACAATTTTTTTTACAATCACAATTACAATTCTTTAATATTTTTCAGCGTATCACAATCTTAATATATTTTTATTAAAAGAAATTAAGATTTTCATTAATTCAACTAAGTGAATAAAAAACAAAATTTGCTATATTTTTTTACAATCAAAATTTGTTAAGTGAACTATACAATAAAATGAACAATAAATAGTGATAATGAGCGGTTGAAATGCTTCTTACAATATGCTATATTTTGATGTTGCTGTTAGAGCTTTTCATCGTTTGTTAAATCTTAATAATATTCTTCCATTTGAGACTAAATTCATGAGGATAAGTCTCCAACATTCCTTACAATCTAGATTCTTCATTTCATCATACAAAACACAAGTCATCCAATAAATCAATTTGATTCCTATTTTCATAATTTGTGTATATTTTAGCTAACTCCAATACCTTATACATTGTAATAAGTGAATTCCATATTATTATACTTTTTACCATTAACAAATGTTTTGAAGCCTTTCATAAGAAAAAAAAAAATCTTTTGAAATTCATTACACCCTACCACTTTTGATCATTAATTTTAACTAATCAATAATCATGTGAAGAAGATTTTCTCCACTCATAATAATTTTATGTGATATAGTCATTCTGCGGGAGGTTCCAACTCAACCACCATGATGTTAAAAGGCATTTTCATTAGATGACTCATCCTAAAATTGCCATAGAAAACACATTCAAAAATAAAATCATGTAAGAATATAACCGCATAATTTGGTACCATCTTTAACAACAAAAAATCAACTAGAATTTGTTGTAGGGTTAAATTCGGCTTTTCACCACGTCTAACCTAGAATCAGGGCAAAAAGGAACTTTTATTAGTCAAACCAGTCAACCAGCAAAAATGAGGGCCGAAAAGACAATTTCCTGAATCATTCTGGGTGGCTACATATTAAGAAAAACATTCAGGGTTAAAATTAGAATAATAAAAAGTGAAAATGAATGTTGATATGGGAAACCCCTAAACCCTAATTGCTATTCGCTGCTATATAAGCACATTCAAAATCTCAACATAGCCACTCTTTCACTCTTCCTCTCACTCTTTGTATTCTTTGTAGCCGGACAGAGCATCAAACATGAGACCTCCAAGAGGTAACAGGAACCCATTGGGTTTTCTCTTGTTATTTTTTACAAGTTTCAGCAATCAAATATAGCAATAGGGTCTGTGATTTTCTGGTATTTAAAGATATTGTCAGGTTTAATACCGTTTAATTTCTTAGAAATGTAAAATATTAATGGGTTTTTGATATTTTGTTCGCCTAGGACGCGGTGGTGGCGGTGGGTTCAGGGGAGGCAGAGGTGATGGAGGAGGAAGAGGAAGAGGTGGCGGCCGAGGTGGTGGAGGTGGAAGAGGTGGTAGTAGCGCTATGAGAGGCCGAGGTGGCGGTCGCGGTGGCGGTCGAGGTGGAGGAAGAGGCCGTGGTGGTGGAGGAATGAGGGGTGGAAGCAAGGTTGTGGTTGAGCCTCATAGACACGAAGGAGTGTTTATTGCCAAGGGCAAAGAAGATGCCCTTGTTACTAAGAATCTCGTCCCCGGTGAGGCTGTCTACAATGAGAAGAGGGTCTCTGTCCAGGTCATTTGCTTTTCCACTCGTGTTAATCGTTCTTAGCTCCATAGTGACAATGACATTTTTATATGAACTTATATTATATACTTGTTTGTGTTTCTTATTTAGAATGAAGATGGAACCAAAGTTGAGTATAGGGTTTGGAATCCCTTTCGATCCAAATTAGCTGCAGCTGTTCTTGGTGGTGTTGATAATATTTGGATTGTAAGTCTTTCCTTTATGATTGTTTTTCAAAATTTTTTATCATGTATTGCTTAACCAATTTGAATTGGTAAGTTGTGTATTGACAATTCTTGTTTCTTTGTGTCAAGAAACCTGGTGCTAGGGTTCTATACCTTGGTGCTGCTTCTGGCACAACTGTTTCACATGTTTCAGACATTGTTGGCCCTGTAAGTAGACAGTGAGAAAGTATGTTTTTTTTCTTTAATGTGTTTATACTAGGAGAGTTGCTTACTAGAACTTTTAATTCTCTGTTGTAGAATGGAGTGGTTTATGCTGTGGAATTTTCTCATAGAAGTGGTAGAGACTTGGTCAATATGGCAAAGAAGAGAACTAATGTTATACCCATAATTGAGGATGCTAGACATCCTGCCAAGTACCGTATGTTGGTCGGTATGGTAGATGTGATATTTTCTGACGTTGCCCAACCCGATCAGGTTTGCTTCTTGTGCTTGATTCTGTTTCAGTCCATCATTATAAACAATTTGCAAACAGTAAATGATGAAACAAAAGGGGGTATGTTTATGTGCTATTGGATTCCGGTATGAAGCTTTATTTTTATTATTGCTCAGCTATGAGAGAATTTAAGCTCTTAAACTATTTTGTTTTTAATTTTACTTTTTCATATTTTTTGGTATTTCTTAAGATTGAGTACTTTTTTTTCTGAAATTGTTGCATATGATGAGACTTGCTCGGATTCCCCTTCAAGACATTAGGATGATGTAAACTCGAGAATCCTGATGCAATATCAATTTAATTTTGAAATTTTATATTAGTGGTTGTCTTTGATTTTAGCTCCGTGTACTGTTAATTGATTTTTGTATTATTATGTTAAGTATACATGTTTCCTAATCTTTTATACTGTCTATTATTTTATTAAGTGTACATATTTCATAATCTTTTATACTTCTATTGGGAAGGGATCTTAAAGATGTTTCCTTTTCATACCAAGGAACTCCCATAAATACCATTTTTTATATTTTCATTTAATTTTCTTTTAAATATGTTCTCTTTGAAACGTCTTAATTTTTATTTTTATTGCCTTTTTCTTTTAATTTTATGTGTTTATTTATAAAAAAATTTTTCTTTTTGAAATATTGTTTACTTCTCTATTATCGATCATGCACGTGATGATATACTCGGATTCCCCTTCATGATATATAGGGTGATGTGAGCCCGAGTTTCAGATGCTCATAAGAAGTAATTTCACTACAGTGATCTTTCTTTTACTTTCATTTTTTTTTTTCCTAATGAAATTTTCTAAAGTTATACTTGAAGTAATAATGGCAGAATTCTATTCTTCACACTGTTGTAAAAATAAAATAAAATTGGTTACTATTTTTCATTATTTATTTCATTATTTTATAAATCTGTCAGCTGAGAATCAACCTTGGATGAAAATGATTCTGGGTTTGGTTGCAATTCATTACATGCTTTTACATAATTTCTTTAAGTTTGATTACAAGACTTGATTTCATTCTAGATGTAGCTTTATACCTGCATAGTTTCTGAGGGATTTAAAACTGTAAAGTTATGCTGTGACTGATTGCAGATCACCAAAAAATTAAAAAAACAAACCTACTTTGTGCCATTATCCATGTTCTTGATCAATATGTGTTGGTTGTGAATATTTTCTTGATATTTTCAATCTCCAGAAATTTTGTGCCTCCAGCATATATAAGTCATGCACCATGGGAGAAATGAAAGTCTTGCTCTACAATCGGACTTGTTGGATTTGTTTCTTGTGATTAAGCCTTTTCTTTTTGTTCAGTTTCTAGCAAATATGCCCACAAAGTGAACATAATGCTTTAAAAAAAAAAAAATCTGGTGACCCCATAAGATTTTTGAGTTAGTTATCTTCAATTTTTACCATGTGTTGAATTTCTGAGCTTTTGTTGCTGTGAATTTTCTTACAGGCGAGGATTTTAGCCCTGAATGCATCATACTTTCTCAAAGCTGGAGGTCATTTTGTTATTTCTATAAAGGTTGGTGTTAATACTTTTCAGCTTTATGTGTTGGTAACTTTTAATCATTTTGTTATTTCTGACTAGCAAACTATGAATTGGGAAACTTATGTTGCACATGTCTGGTAAACTACATAGAACTCAATCTTGTATGTGAACCATTGTGTTCTCTTTTCTTCCTCTGGGCATGCTTGATCTGTAATGTAACCTGGCTATGTGCTTGAACATTTCAGGCAAACTGCATAGATTCCACTGTACCTGCTGAGGCAGTTTTCCAGAGTGAAGTTAAGAAGCTGCAGCAGGAGCAGTTCAAACCTTTCGAGCAAGTGACACTTGAGCCCTTTGAGCGAGACCATGCGTGTGTTGTTGGTGGCTACCGTATGCCAAAGAAACAGAAGGCCTAGACCATCTTATGCGGAAGAAACAGAAGGCTTAGACCATCATCGGTCGTCCACTACACTGTTGAATCCAAACATTAGTGCTGGAGTCATCGATTTTGTAATAGCTGGCTAGGATGAACAAATTTGTACTATATGCCTTGTTATGTTTTATTTTAGATTCTTTGCATTGAAGCTCATTGTGAAAATGCTTGTTAAAACTTGTTTTATTTTGACTTTGATCATTTGGCATAATCTCTACTGTTCGTCCTCTTTGAATGATTTAAGTGCTGGTTCACTGATGTATCTTGAAATATCAATTTGAAATTTTCAGACAGACCTGTGAGTGCGGCTAATCAATGAATAAAATTATCTAATTTTATAATGAGAGGAATTTGTAGATCTTTCCCTCGCTTGCATATACGTGTGTGTATTTAAAATAGAGCAAAATTGCTACAATAAAAAAGAGTAATGGGTTTTTTTTATTTTTAATTCCATTGAAAATTTTAAATTAGGCAAGTGACTGGTATGAAAAGCCAAAGTCCAAAAATGCCAGGTCGCCAACAAGGAGCAGGCAGCGTTCTTCTTTGAATATTTGGTCGCTGGCTGCTGCTGTGTTAAGGAGGCTTTTGAGTAAAGAGAGATCGTAAACTTTGGAAAGCCAAGAAACCCAAAATGGCTCGACAAGTCAGTAGAGTGGTGAAGTCATTGTATTTGTCCTCCAAGATTTGTTGCGGTCAGTCTCGGTCTTTCTCTACGGCTCCTCCACCAGCACCAGCGGTTTTCGTTGACAAAAACACTCGCGTCATCTGCCAAGGCATTACCGGCAAGAATGGCACCTTTCACACTGAACAAGCCATTGAATACGGCACCAAAATGGTATCTATCCCATTTCGCAACTTCTTCTTTTTATCATTGCTTGTTATAGAAAACAAAGTTATGGACTTTTTGAATAATTGCCATTATTTTTGTTTATTACACAGGTTGGTGGAGTGACACCGAAGAAGGGTGGCACTGAACATTTGGGGCTTCCTGTTTTCAACTCAGTTGCGGAAGCAAAGGCTGAAACCAAGGCTAATGCTTCTGTGATTTATGTTCCTCCACCTTTCGCTGCTGCTGCTATTCTTGAGGCCATGGAAGCTGAATTGGATCTTGTTGTGTGTATCACTGAAGGAATTCCCCAACATGATATGGTAAACACAAACTAAAATTTGTTTTTATTATTGTTTTTGAAGTGTTACTTTTGATGCTGTGTGTTGGCTGGCTCCCCCATTGATGTGTTATTTTGCAACTTACTTGTTACAGGTTCGTGTGAAGGCTGCTTTAAACAAGCAATCAAAAACCAGGCTTGTTGGTCCTAATTGCCCTGGTATCATCAAACCTGGAGAGTGCAAAATTGGAATTATGCCTGGCTACATCCACAAACCTGGCAGGATTGGCATTGTTTCTAGATCTGGCACCCTTACATATGAAGCGGTATGAATTGCTTCTTAGTTCTGATGTCCTACTTTTAATATTAAAGAGAAATCACAAAGCGATAGTAATGTTGTGAATTGTTCTACATCCGGTAGGTTTTCCAAACAACTGCAGTTGGTCTAGGGCAATCCACCTGTGTTGGTATTGGTGGGGATCCTTTTAATGGGACAAACTTTGTTGACTGTGTGACAAAGTTCATTGCAGATCCTCAGACAGAAGGTAAAGTCTTCAGAGGATGAGTTTTTGTCTTGATTCAGTGATATAATTTCTTAAAAATCAGTTATGATCAGGATGACTGATATTTGACTTATCTTTTTCTTCTTCCTTCAAAAGGCACTTGAATCATTTGATGTGTTAGATGCATAACAGAATATTTTACTCAAAAAGATGATTTTAGGACATTGCCTTGCTCTTGTTCTTAGTTCTGTTCCCCATGAAGTACTTGTATTTTTTGTTAGTTTGGCTGAAGCATGCTTAGAATTACTGCATCTCTTAAGTCCTTCAACTCTGAAGACACATAATATGCCAATATTTTGTTCACACTGAACCCCCAGTAGTTGAAGTGTTGAACTAAGTGATCCAGAAGGTACGGATAGTGATTTTTGGTTTAAGGGATCCAGAGCCTTTAATGGGGAAAGCTGCATCATGAATCTTAATGGAATTAGCTATAAATCTTGTGAAGCAGAATATCATAGCTGCTTCTAAATGAGGAAGCAATCTCCACTAGAAAGAAGAATGCTTTTGCTATGTGTCACTTATTTTTCATTACTTTGCAGGCATGAGGTTATAAGATAATTGTATTTTAAGAATAAAACTATTTGAACTTGGTGTAATTTAAAGCATCAACCAATGATCAGTGGCAGCAAATCTTCTGTGCCCTAGGGTAGTGGTGTTCTACTTAAACATCTGTAGGAAAAATTCTTAATCAGACTTTGTCATTATTTCCCGTATTTTAAAACTAAATAAATAAATAATTCTTCCCCCACCTTTTTTGCTTTATTTTTGCTGCTTCTCATTCTGCATGCTTCCTTTCTAAATAATTATTGTATACAGAATATAATAGGATACAGTTCATTCAATAATGCCTGATTACATTACAGGTATCATTCTTATTGGTGAGATCGGGGGTACTGCAGAAGAGGACGCTGCTGCTTTAATAAAGGCAAGTGCTGTAGCATTTCACTAAGGAACAAACTGAATTTTAACAAATTTTTCTCATGCATGAAGGTGTTTCTTCATGATTGCGTTAAGCCTGGTTGTATGCATTGAGCAGTTGCTTACAATTTTGTTGTGATGATTCATGTACTTTGTTCCTTTTGCGTAGTGATCTATCATAGTTTTGTGTCCCCTATAAGCTTCTGGAGAAAGCTAGTGCTTGGCTTTTGGTATCTGAGCTGTTAAATTTAGATACTGTATATAATCATGTTTAAGAGGTTATAAATTGATTTATAATCTTTGCAATAATAGGTGGAGAAAGTTCCATTTCTCATCTGATAATTGTTTTCTCTTTGCCATAATCAATTAGTGGAGTTGGTGGATAAAGTTTATTATGGGCTAAAATAATGCTTCTAACTTGTACTGTCTGCATAATTTATATGATCTGTAGGATTTAGTTTCTAATCTCAAGGTCTCTTATGGAATTTTATAGATTCTTATTGCAGAATCAGTGAAATTTGTTCTGGCTCAACATTCAGCATGAATGCTACTAGATTGGTTTTTATTTTTTGGGCTTCCAATCAGCTTTTTGGTTTATTGAACTTGCTTAAATTTACTCTTCCTTAAGAATCTCTCTCTCTTTAAATAATGTTTAACATTGCATTCGAGCACTTAATATGAAATCCTACATTTATTTCTATGCATGTTTGCTTCTCAAAGTTGAAAATTTTCCTCTAGGATTTTTTTTAAGGCGCACTGATATTTGAAAGGAATAGAGGGAGAAAGATAGAGATGTAGGAAGCTGTAACTGTGTACGATAAAATTTTACTTTCTGGGTGTGAATACAAGAAGCACAAGCTGTGTCATTTTGACTGATAATTTGGTAGTACTTTTATATATTCTGTGAAAATAATTATTCATTTACCATCTTCTTGGTATGTTATTCACATTTTAAGATGCAAGCCGTGATGCCTGCATTGATTACATTTTATTTAGCATACTTAGCCTTATGAAGCGACTACACATGATTTGATCCCCTCCTGCCCATTGAACAGTTTTGTGCATTTAGATAATGCGTTTACATTTGACTGCTTGTGCCTTGAAATATATACATTGCCTGCTGCAATTTATGTGACCTTTATCGAATAACATAATAATTTGTATATTGAAAGTATTGCATGATTTCTTCAGCATAATGATTGTACAAAATTAGCTAGAATTTCATTTGTAAGAAATATGTTTGTTTCTTATTTATGTGACAAATCAAACAGGAAAGTGGAACGGAAAAACCTATTGTTGCTTTTATTGCTGGACTTACAGCACCACCTGGCCGTCGTATGGGTCATGCTGGAGGTATTAAAATTCCAAAAGTTATTTTATTTGATTCATTTGCAGTCACATCTATTATATGTGTAACGCTAAAAGAATTTCTGTTGATTATAAAACTATCTGTTACCGGTTGATGATGTTGTGCTAGGTTTTAGCTATCTTTATTACCTTTCTCCATGAATGTGTGAATATTGGACTAAACTTGGAGAGTTGACTGGCAATGTGGGTATGATTGAGTTCAAGTATACAGCATTATTGGGTCAGGTGCAGAACTTTTGCTGAACAAAACAATTTTTGGTGTCGAGTTCCTGTGTTTCTGCAGAAAAATGCAGTTTTATTTTTAACTTTGTAAACATTAATGTGGTTGTGGTTTAATCCTTATCTGGAGGTTTAGTTTCAGCTTATCTTTGCAATTATCTAGCACATAAGATAGTATAGAGGTGGGTGAAACATAGAGAATCCACCTAATTTCAGGGAAATATTGTAAGCCTGCATCTACAGGGTCTGTTTTCTGAATCTTTACTCTTCTTACTTCATTGTTTATGAGCAGCCATATTCTTCTGATCCATTAAGTTGTACGGATTAAATTAAATTCCACATAGAATTCTTTGTCAAATGTTTATAGATCACTTTACTTTTGAGCACTTAAACCCTTCCATATGTTGTTCTTTTTCGTGCGCACAGCTATTGTATCAGGAGGGAAGGGAACGGCTCAGGACAAAATCAAGACTTTGAGGGAAGCCAGAGTAACTGTTGTCGAATCCCCTGCAAAGATTGGTGCTGCCATGCTTGATGTCTTTAAGCAGAGAGGTCTCATGGAGTAGTTACAGTAGGATCAGTTTTTTTCATTTTTCCCTAATTACTCTGCGCCGATTTTAGGGTTATGTATCGATCCTCATGGTCAGTCTAACATATTATTCTTGTGAAATCGACAGCCAGTCAGTTTTGGCATCAAAGGCAAAAGATACATTTGGGATAGCTGAGCTATATATATATATATATATATGACCTTGCCAAGTTGCAAATAAAATGCTTCCTTTTCAACCACACTATCATTATCGAGTGGAGTTTCGGAATTTGTTTTAACAAGTTAGTGTTACATCTTAGTATTTTGTGATTTATTTTTCACAAATATTACACCTTATTTTATTTTCACATTCTCACGAATTATTCATTCTCTCACGAGATCAGACGCACTCGACGGCTAACAAACACAAACATCAACTATTACAAACACCATGCGTAATAGTCACGAACTTAGCGACTATATTATTACGACAACTAATCCCAATCCGCAAGAAGGCTTATCGTAATTTTGAGTACTGATCATGGCGTTGTGATACCTGCGAGCAAACAAATAACCAAAGCATTAATTAGATAATTAAATAAATCGTGAAGCTGCATGCACAGAGAGAGAGAGAGAGATGAGAGCAGAGATGTTAGTTAATTAATTAATTACTTCCGCATTTGAAATGGCGAGGGACGTATCGTCCGCACCGGCGAACGACCTTAACAGCATAGTTAACATCAATAAGTTTAGCCACAGTTGGTGTTATCACCGAACACACGCACTCGGTATGCGAAGCTCTTAACCTTTCGCAACATTTTGCACTCGGGCCTATTCGGAGCAGCAACGACTTGCACGCATTCACCAGCATCCGCCTCTCTTGACGGCACTGCGCCGCCGCCGCGGTATCGCCATGCAAGGTCATTGCAACCATTAGCACCACCAATAACACACAAGCTTTATTCTTTCCTTGCATTGCTCTTGTTGTTTGTTTATCTGCTCTTGCATCCGCACCAACTTAAATGGCTCTATTTATAAGGGTCGTTTTGCATGCACTATATATTATTATTATTAGCTCCTCCGTCATCGTCACGATGATCAATTATATATTTCTAAGAAGAATATAAATCTGCATGTATACGTGTATATAATTTTTTTTTAATTAAAGTATCTTATTAGAGAATTAGACTGTCATATAGATTCTCTTCCATTGAAATTAATATTGCGGGTTTCTTCATTTGGTAGGTGACGAATGGAGTATTTTAAAATTTCCACCATCCGTAAACAAGCTGGACGGCAACCAAATTATTCAATCTCTTCATTTTAAATTCTCGAGTTTTTAAGTTTATCTGAATACATCTTGGTTTACCACGTGGCAGGGTCAGCCTGTCTCAATTTATTCTTAAAGCTCTTTCTGAGGGTGCTTGGGGCTTGCCTAAGTGATGATCTTTCGAATAAATTGAGGGTGGATTAAGGATAGTCTATTTAAATTGGGGTGCTGTAACATTTCAATTTGTCAATATTTACTGTCAAAAGTCCACTAGAACCTCTTGAATTAACTACAGTCCAAATATTTGAGCTCAAATCAATCAATTTGTAGGTAGGTAAAATTGGTCTCCACAACAGACATCGAAGAACTCAAATCCCTTGACTTCAAATGTGAGGCGATGGAATAAGAAATAGTCACTACTGAGCCACTTGCTGGTTATTGTATTCGAGGAGTGGTTGAATATCCTATAAAATGTAACGAGAAAGATGTGAACGATCGTGGGATCATCTTCATTGAATTATGTGAATCCGTGCGGACCATGTGCTGAAATAAATAAGTGCTAATATTGGATATTTTTGATGAAACAAAGGTTCAAGCCATCGCCGCGGGATTCATGTCAACGGCTAGAAAGTCAATAGCTTGGCGGACACCCTCCCCCAATGCAGTATATTAATTAAGTTATAATTATTTTATAATCAACACGCCGACCTTAACCTTACCCTCAGCTTGATTAATTAAGTTTAATCAATAGCCTTTCTAATAGTAGAAAAGAAAAATCCATTCATACGCGTATCCAAAATGTTGAACGACGACAGGCTGTTACATTAATTGTCTTGGGAAATTGCCCTCGATAAGGATTATCACTCGTTGCCATATCGGTGGACGTTAATTTAGAAGACGGCTTTCCTTTTTATTTAACGAATCACAGTAATTTTGCCGGGATTAATTTCTCCAACAAAAACTCATGCTCCAATCAAATCTACTTGAAGATCCCACTGTATATCCATTCTTTGAGATAGCTCCAATCTAATCTAAAATCAAACAAACAAGTGCTAACGAGAATTTAATCCAATTAGCTTACGGGGGGTGGCAATCAAGTCTAACTCCCATTGACTTTATACTTAAAAGAGTGCTAATAAATCATTTTTGAAAATACAATCGTATAAGGCGAAAAATTCTTATCGCCTAATATCGTACCACCATAGAATCATATATCACCGCATATGCACAATAAATTCAAGGACAATTCGTAATATATATTATAAGGAAAATGGTATTAGCACATAAAGTTGTACACGACAAATAGAATGAATTGAAGCCCCTTGTACATAAAGACAAAATTAATGAAAGTGAATAAGTTTATTTTTAGGGAAATGTGTCTTGCCTTAATGGTTAATTGATCATCTGCAATTACGTGTGTGCTGTGGTGTGCATATTGTATTACTCATATAGTAAAGATAATATTTTTATTAAAGCAAATTCCAATTGGAGATGTTACATATTTTGCATAAGCAGACTCCAAAACACCTCTCTGTCTCTCTCTCTCTCTCTCTCTCTCACACACACACACTCTAGTACTGATCACTCTTGATGACTCAGAAACACTGTGAGTCTTTATTCATATTACATATGTTTAGGCTATAAGATCAGCAAAAGCTTCTCCATGTGTACCACCACTCATGGTGTCGTGATACCTGTCAAAGAACAACAGTACAGTAGTTGCAGATTAGTTCGTATTCTAATAATGATATTATACTACGGGTCCGCCTACTACAAGAAAATTAATTTTTTATGCTGGCCCAGAAACCGTTGAAATAAGTGTCTACGGCGTTTTAAATAAGATGAATACATGCAGATAGACAAAACATGTTAAAAAAAGAAAGAAAGAAAGAAAGAAAGAAAAGCAGAGAGAGAGAGAGAGCTTTACTTCCACACTTGAAATGGCGAGGGACTTGACGTCCGCAGCTCTGAATGACCCTAATCGCGTAATTGACATCAATCAAGGCTGCCAATTGGGGCGTAATCACCGGACAAACGCAGTTAACATTCGTAACCCTCAGTCTCTGGCAACAATAAGCGCTGGGAGGCCTTCGTGTTACCACAGACTTGCAAGCATTCACCAATATCCACCTCTCTTCTTTGCACTGAGCAGCGCTCTGAGCACCTGCAACATCAGCCCTCGTTATCGTAAACACAAACACTACCATCATAAAGAGCACATACGCTCTTCCACTCTCAATATTTTTCCTCTCCATGTACGATAATCCTCTTTGACTCTTGCTTGCAAGTTTGATCGCATATATCTTCACCAAGTTAAGGGCTCTATTTATAAGGGTTATGCATTCGAAGGGAAATCTAGAGACTCTTGTCTTTAATTTAGAATATTTTAATATTATTCGAGTTCACACTTGAGTAATCTATGAGTTCTATCTTTCCCTTAACATTTTCAAAGGAACTGTGCTCGCCATTGACCATCATCAATTAGCTCAATGTGTATGACTCAAAGTCTTATTGGCTTTAGCATTAGTTTCAACGTAGAATCAACTAAAGTAAAGTGCGGTTGGTGAGACTTCGTTTGTTTGTTGTAGTAAACTAGTGTGCACGTCGCAATCTATTGGATCATTTACTTCCAAATTCTCCAAAACCGCGTTACACAGTGAATATATAAAAGGTTAGGGTTTAGATGTTATTCTGTGGCGCCTTTGGATCCCGTCCATGGTATCAATATCTTTTAACCGTATACGGCAAGGGTCAACAATCCTAATTATTAAATTTATGGGCCATATATGGCCCTCGCACGATTTTTAAATAAATTTAACTACAATTTAATGAACATTTGTGTCGTCTGTGTCTAGTATAATCTGATTATAAAACAAGAGTAAGGGAATGCCGTAATTTTAGGAATATAAATGATTAAATTGAATATAATTATTGAATAAAATTTATTTAAATATTTATAAACATGTGCATAGATTTTTTTTTGTTTATTGTATAAATATAGTAGTTGATAAGTAAAATTATTTTATTAAGTTTGTTTTTTATCTCAATGTAAATTGGTAAAAATAATAATCTTTTTAAATTTAATAATTTTATTTCTTAATTAATAAAGATAATCTTGGATTTTGATAATATACATGAGGATAAATATAAAATTATATGAAGTATAAAAGTGATTCTCAAAATTAAATTTTGAAAAGCCACTTCTTCTTTACTTTTCAAAATCTGTTGTAGGACGATATCATCTTGCTAAAAGTAATTTTAAAAAAAATTATCAGACACTAAAATTAATTTTTAACTTTTTAAAATCACTTTTAAATATTTCAAAATCAATCTCAAACGGGTCCTAATATTGTTAAACTATTTCTATACAATATTGGAAGAGATTTGCGGTAAGTGATATGGTATTCATTATTTCATAGTTAATCGTTAAAACAAAGAAAAAATAATTTTGTAAGTTATCAAAATTTGCCAACGGATGATACTGCATACACTTGGTGCCTTGATGGCAATCATAGAGATATAAACCCAATTTTATATTTTTACCAGCACATATAGACATTTATTTCATTAGAGATATCTCTATTACGTCGCGTATCGACATTCAATTCATTAGAAATATCTCTATTACGTCGTGGTACCTTCATCATTGAGTTTTATATAAAAAAATTTTAGGTGGATATAATATTAAATCTCAATCATAATATTTTCTTTAAACCATCGTATTATATATTCTAAGAGCTATATCTTTTTCATAAAGTTTTCAAAGAAATTATTCTTAGTCATATGGTTAATGGTCAATGTGATGGATGTATATTTAAAAGGGAAATTATCCCTACACCATCTTTGTTTTGCAATGTGTACATTTAATCATCACAAAATTTTGACATGTTCTTTACACCATATTTGTTTCTAAACTTGTATCAATCAACTATTTTAACACGAATAAAATAACCATTTTACCCCTAAATGATTAAAAGACTATTTTATTCTATAAAATTTTAAAATATAAAGAAATTAATTATAAGAATGCCCTTAAATTCAATAGAACAAATAAATCTCAAAATTTAAGCTGATAATTTTTAAATGAAATTATAATTATAAAAAATTAACATCTTGTAATTATAATTTTATTTAATTTTTGTAATTAAATTAAGTATAGAGAAATTTACAAAAATTAACATGGAGAGAAAAACTCCCTATAATTATTATAAACTACCCTATTATTATATTAAGAAACTTCCTTATACAATTTAATGAAATTATAATTACAAAAAATCAGCATTATAATTTTTAAATGAAATTATAATCATAAAAAATTAACATATTGGATTTGAGATTTATTTATTTTATTAAATTTAGGGGTACTCTTTGTGATTATAATTTTTTTATTTTTCAAAATTTTGTAAAATAAAATGGGCTTTTATTTCATATGGGGTGGTTTATTGATACAAACTTAAAAATAAAAGTAATGCAAAGAACATGTCAAAATTTGGAGGTGGCTAGACATACAAATGACAAAACAAAGATATGATAAAATAAAGATAGTGTAGAGATAATTTTCTTATTTAAAACTCTGTCGTAGAGTTAGTTTTAACAAGGATCTATGGCTGTACTTAGGCTAAAATTGTATAATTAAATTGCAGTTTAAGGCATTTGTATTTTTGTTAGGTTAGCGAATGTGTCATATTCGTTAAAAAAAAAAAAGAGCTAATGTATCATATTACAATATTCATAGGATCATAGGATAGCCTTAGAAATTTTGCAAAAACCGTGTTACACGATGAATATATATTTATTTTTAATAACGTGGATCCCGTCAATTGTAGCAATTAGTTTGATCCATTCCAAGTTGCAATTAAATATGATATGATATATACGGCATAAATATTAAATCAAATTTTAGAGTTCTATGTGTTGAAAGAAACAAAGAAACAAACCCAAGAAAATTTGGTTATTTAATTCTGCAGTATATTTATACATTCTAATAAATTAAAGAATAGTAAAATGTAAGCAACGAAAGCAAAGCAATTAATAAGAAACAAGTGCCGTGGATTGTAGAATTTGAGGAACAACAACAAATCTTGGCATTCAGAAAAATAAAAAGTGAATATATATATATATATATCGTAGAACATAATGGGAAAAAAGATTCTGTAAAATATTTAAAACATAGCCAATAATATAAAATTAGTCCTCTCTTGTTAATTACATGCGAAAAGTAGTTAATTTACACAAGAACCAACGGGATTGACATTTGACTCAGGAGAGCTTCGCTTCGATTTCTTTTTCAGATCAATTTTCATTTATGATTTAACCAAAAGAATTTTGGAGGGATTAGAATATCTGAATATGGAAGCCCCCCTTACAGCATACATTACAATGACCTGTCCTTTTCTTCTTCTTCTTTTCCCCATTAATTAATTGCTTCCAATTGGACTTAGAATTGGATTTTGCGTGGGATCTAACCTCACCCAATAGTAATAAATTGGGTAAATTTCATTGTGCCTCTTCAAAACATCTCTCAAGAATACGAAAATATTACTCTATCCCTCAGTTGTCATGATCTCCCTATTAAAGTTAATGGGCTAAGGGCAAAATCATGTTTTAACAAATACTGCAAATAGCGTTAGCCTAGAGGAATGTGATTGACGGGGTAGCGATATGACATGTTAAATCAAGACAACCTTTCAACTACCCCTTAAGTTTTTTATAATTTTATATAGGGTATAAAATAATAAGTTATTTTTATTATTTTAAGTTATAAAATATATAAGTAGTTAAATGTAAAAATTATAAAATATCATTTTCTCTTAGCATGAACCATCGTCTTGTTGACAGTGTAGACAGTGTAGAAAGAGAAACTTTTAAACAAAGCATCAAAATATTAGTCATAAACAACGCATTTCTATTTGAAAGACCATAAAATAGTTACCATTTGAGATTGGCTACTGGTAATAACAACCTTACAATGGTAGAGGTAAGGATTTTTTTTTTCATTCAGTTATTTACATTAAAATGGGTTTAGTAGCAATTTTTTAAAACGCAGAACAATATTAAGTAAAAAAAATTATCTATAAATATGAAAAATGTGTGCTATTGCTATTATTATTTGAAGAAAAATGGGTTTAAACCCTAGTTCTTAGTACATTGAAGCTTTTCGTTTTTATTGTATCGTTAACTAAATTTATAATATTTCCTTTAGAAATGAGTTGCTAGAGACAAAAAAAGCATATACATTGATGATTTTTGATATATATTGACTTGAGTGGTTGTTTAGCAAACATAACTAAAAAACTGTGTTATTGATATATACCTTGTATGTTCTAGTGATGGATATTTTGGTTTTTTTTTTTTCCTATGTTGGTATTGTTATTGATATTTGTTACGAATGCTTCTTTTTTCTTTTTTATGAAAGGGAAACTTCAGCGTGAAAAGCTTTGTCAACTTTCTTGGTGAAACTTATGAGGTTAACCTTATTAACCCTGACTTTCTAAGTACAGTTGTTATGATTCGTGCTGCAATGAAAAGAATGGTTGAGAGAAATAGTTGTAGAGATGAGAAATTCATTATTGAAGTTACACTGCCATAGAATGGAAGAAATAGTATAATCGATAATGATCATAAGTTGTATCAGATGTGGCACTTGTACAATGAGAAGAAGTATACAGAAGTTGTGTTCGACATAAGCATCATAGCACTTAATGTGATGAATGTGTTTAAAAAGAGGTTGCTTAAGGATGATATAGAAGACATTGTTGTTAAGCCTGATGCTGAACATTAGAGTGTGTTATTTGTGTTTCAGAGGCAACCAACTAACAAGTTCAAGCACAATAGCAAGTACATGCAACTACTACTGGAAAAATAAGTGTTAAAAGAAGGTTAGTGGTAAGAAAGAGATAAAGAATTTTAGGGACCAAATTTTCTAGGATTTCTATTTTAGAACCAAAGTCCACAATTGAACCTACCACTTTAATAGAAGATGATCTTCAAACACAAATCACAATTGAAGTTAATACTACAGTAGAACCTAAAGTTAAAATACAAATTATAACTCAACTAGCCGCTGTAGCAAAACCTGAAGTTGAAACACAAACCACAACTCAATCAGCCCCTATAACAGAACTCAAAGTTGAAACACAAACCACAACTTAACCCATCACTGCAGCAGAACCTGAACTTGAAAAACAAACCACAACTCAAACCACCGTCTTCAAGTCCAAACCACATTTGGATCTTACAAACGAACCTTTACCAGAAGTTGAACTTGATGTTTAAACTATAGAAATGTACTAAAAAAGTTTCAGGCACTTGTTAGTAGTAATATACAACTTAAATTGTTTGATCATTTTGTCATACAAATAAAAGGAGTGGGTCGCATATAAAACATTCTTAGATTTTGAAGTAGTCACAATAAAATTATTGTTGTAGTTTGACTAAACCCTACTCCTAATACCAACAGTAGCACCACTGCTTTAGTTTAACAAAACTCCATTACCAATGCTTATATTTAATTATCTTTCATGTGATGGTGGTCCAAAAAATGATGTTAATGAGGTTGATACTGACTCTTTACACCTTTTAGAGCATAATGATCACTTATCTGATTTTTATATTGCTAATAGGTTGCACTAGTTTGTAGTAGAAGTTGATGAGAAAGATGTTGATGCTGAAGGATGTTAACGCTGAAAGATTTTTTATTATCCTAATTCTTGAAGAGTAATCCATCCCATAGGTTTAGAAGGTCAATGATTGCATATTCTCAATTAGATGTACCAAATAAAGAAGTATAAGGTGTTGTGCTTACTGGCAACTTATCATCAGAGTTGTGCAAATTGAACCTTCTAAAAAAAGAGAAGGAAAAATGTTAACAAGTCCCTTGTTACTATTACCCATTCATATAAATGAGCTAACAAGAGAAAGTCTGTTGCTGTTTAAATTAGAGCTTTTTAAAGGATTGTAAATAAAAAAAAAATCCTTATTCGATGCATGAAAGGCTGATAAGAGGGTTGAAAAAAGAAAAGAAAGACCAACTTTGTAAATTTTGAGCAACTTATGAGCAGGCCCACACCAAGTAAGAAGAGAAAATCAACTAGAAATGATGATGGTATTGGTCCATCAAGACATGTAGAAGAAGATGATGATCAACTACCAACTGAGGAAATAGACTTCCATATCCGATTTGAATTAAAAGATGACATGTGTGGAACCACAAGAGCAAATAAGAGTTAGCATGAACATGATGCTCAAAATGAAGAAGATGATGTCTTACTTGATGTATATGAAAGTGATAATGATGACTATAAAGCACTTTCAAACTCAGAAGATAAGCATCATTTATAAGAGTGAATGCTGCTGGAAACTCAACACTTGATGGATTTGCATTAGGTATGCGATGTTTGATAAATAAATGATAATGAAGTGAAAAAAAAAACTTTAAATTGAAACATAGCTTTATTTACATTAATTAAACTTGTTAATGATGGGTAATAGATTATGATCAACAGTTGAGACATCACCTAATACTTCAACGCTTGTCCCTTTGCAATCAACAAGGGGTTCAATAACAAGGAAAACACCAACAATAAAAAGAAACAAGAACGACAAAGGAAGCATAATGAGTAAGAAATGCAACTTCTGATCAATTTCTAATGCCACCAACAAAAAACATTGAAATTAGAGAATGAGCCAAATCTGATAGGGCCACTCCATAACCTGCCTCAATTTAAACAAAGAGAGATTTAAAAGGCAAAGTAGTGGCTCAAAGTAGCTGTAAGTTTTTTTTTTCTTTAAAAATTAATCTTTTTTATTTATATGTAAGATATTGTTTTTGCCAACATGGTAACTATGAATTAGGGCTTTATATTGCAAAAAAATGCTACTATAGTTAATGGCATGATAGTAGCAGTATAGACATTTTACCAAAAAGTATTGTTGATTGTGATATATTTATACTTTTGAATACATTGCTATGACAGTGCACAGCATAAATGTAATTATTATCCAATTGTAGACTTCAAAATATCGGGATACAATATGTGTGCTCATGTTCTTTTAGAATTTTTAATTTTATTAATTATTTAGGCTAAATTACTATTTTTTTTTTGGGTTATTGTAGTTAATATTTGGTTTATAATCCCTTGTCATAGAAGCTAAAAAGCCACAATGTAATATGCTACAACTAGTGATGGTGAATATTGATTGCAACAACATAAGTGTAATATTTTGAATTGAACATCCATTTCATTGAATGTAATACATGAGCTTGTTTAGCACATGGAAGTTCTTCATTCATTAATTTAATTTAATTTAATTTTTACTACTTTCTAGCCTTATACTTTAGTTATAATCAACATTAAGGATATATATAATACAAAGTACTAGCATGGACAAGATAATATGCAATAATCTAAAGATTGAATTTGATTTTACATCAAGCTTATTAATTCCCATCTCTAACACTTTTTTATCTTTTATTCCCATATCATCATGACCTTCCAAACCATCATGCAACTTTCCCAATCCTTGTATCTCGTACATATTTGGTTTTCACCATCTAAAGAAATTACATGCTTTATTGTCACATTTGTAGTATAGTTTCTTGGGATTTGTAGCAAACTCTGAAATGTATATAGCTGCACGTTTATTGCAATCTTTGCATGTTTTGTTTCTGCACTTGAGCACCTTCCCATTAATCTCCAACTTCTCATTTTCATCTTCATCTTCATCTTCATTTTCATCTTTGATATCAAATCAACTACCTCTTGAAAATGACATACGTATTGTTATTTCTTGATTTTTTTTTGTTATGTTACGTTTGTGATTTTGCTAAGTGTGAACCTTGTTAGAATCTATAAAATAATGATCAGTTTGATTTTTGAATTGTAATTGTTATAGTCATTAAGGGAGAAGGATTTTTTTTTTTTTTCAAAATGAGTGATTGAAATCATAGAGCAAATCCCAAGAAAACTTTAAATTTAATGGCATCCCTTGTAATTTTTTTAAATTCAAAGCCCAAATAAGAAATTAAATTAAACTTTTTAACCAAATAAGTAAATATACATTTTAATATTTTAAGCCTAGTACTCCCACTTTTTTTAAAGAGATGTCACATCAATACCTTTAACAAAAATTAAATATTCACACAACAATACCATTAGATAGAATATTTTGTTTTTCACAATTACAATCCCCTAATTTACTAAGTCAGTATCAGTCAACCATTTAAAGTAATGGTAATTAGGGGGTAGAGTAGTGTTTTCGTATCCTTAAGGGATATTTTGAAGATAGTAAGTCTAGTAGGGGGCACAATGAAATTTACCCTAATAAATTTCATCAAGTTTTCCATCTAAAAATTTTATGAGAACAATGAATTTGTACTATCAATATCAATCCAACGTAATATTATCCAAACATGTATGGCCATCTCCAATGGTTAACACTATTTTGGTGTAACACCAACACAAAAAATGTACATTTTTCGCACTAAATTATTATTTCATCTCCAATCCATTTACACTAAATTTAACACTAAAAAAATATTCTTTTTTTTATTCTTTTAATTCTCAAGAATTAATTCAATTAACACAATAAATATTACTATTAATATAGATAATTAAGTAATAAGTAATTTTATATCGATTAACAAAAAAAATATAGAAAATTATTAAATTTACATTTAATTAACTAAATTAGTACATTATGAAAAATATGAAAATTAACTAAATTTCATATTTTTTATTTTGTTATATGTAATCTAGTAATTAATGTTATTGGCATTTCATTTTTATTATTAATTTTTGTGTTGAATATTTTTTTTATTAATATAATATTCAAAAATTAAAAAATTAAATAAAAATAAAAATAATAACTTAAAATATTACGTAAAATAGGATTTATATGTAAATAAGAAAAAATAATAAGGATATTTTAGATTTTTTCTCAAAATGATGTTATGAATAGTGTTGCACCATATTTGGTGCAATACTATTCATAATACCATTTTGGCGTTGATTTTAGTGTTTCATTAGAGAAACATTTTACACAAAAAATGGTGTAAAAGGTGTTTTGGTGTAGAATTTGGTGCTCCATTGGAGATGCCCTAAGACAAGTTCATTGTTACTCATAAATTTCCATGGCACAAATTCATTTGTGTACGCTGCAAATTTTTTGTTGTAAAAAATTCATATTGACATGAGAGGTTCAATTCTCTGTGATAAAGAAAGAGTGTGAAACTCTCTTTCCACGCAAGAAAGATGGCTGTTTGTGCACTGTTCTTGAGAGCTTTTATTTTCTGAGTTTAATTGGATAGCTATCTTCATCTTTATTTATTTATTTATTATTATTATTATTATTTATCCAATCTTGGTTGTTTATATTCTTTCTTGATCGAACATAGTTCATCGATCATCTATCAATTATGATGACAAACAATTGAATCTGGAGAATTTTTTTTCTCTTTTTAAAGGGCCAAAGACTATTAAAAAAATTAATATAAATAAAGCATTCATTAGCATAAAGAAACAAAAAAAAGGTAAGCTTTTTTATAATATATTAATATCTCAATAAAATTTCACACTCTATACCAAACCACATAGTCAAACAAAGAGTCAAAATTATAAAAATTTCTTAAAGTTGGCATTACTTCTTTCAAAGAATAAACATTATATGCTCTTATCCAATTCTTAAGGATTTAGATTGTTTTTACTTACTAGAGTGAGAGTAGAGAGTGGGGAGTGTGGAGTTCTTTTACTCTAATGTTTATTTACTTGTTTAAAGAGGGAAATGAAAGTCTCATTTCGTCGATCCCACCCACTTTTAGAGTGTGAAATTAGATTCCTACTCCCATGGGGGAAGATAAGAGTAGAAATCTATTTCTACCTCTTCCTTTTTTATCTTTTTTTATTAATATAATATAATTTATATTTATTAAAATAAAAGAATATTACATTTACTTAAAAATAATAATATTATATTTATTTAAATAATATTATATATTATTTAAATAAATATAAACTTATAAAATAAAATATTATTCTATTTACTCAAAAATAATAATTTATGTAATCTAAGTTAAAATCATTTAAAAATAATATTTTTATATTCATAAAGAATTAATAATATTGCTATATACTATCTTTATTTGAAAATATAATATTATTATATTTATTTAATTTTAATAGAATTATATTTAATTACTACTAATAATTAATAATAATAAATAGTTTATTCAAAGAAAAATATTAATTTTGTACTATATTATTAATAATAATATTTCATTTATGTTGCTCTTATTAATAATTTTTAATTTCCAAAATTACAATTAAAATTAATAAAAAAATTATGATTTACGTAACTAAGAATATTAATAATTATTATTAAGTGATATAATTAAAATTAATAATAAAAAATATTTTATTTTATACATATATTTTTTATTAAAATATAATTTTATCAACTTTGTAACTAAAAACTATAATTTTTTAAATAAAAGTAAATTTGTAATTTGAAACAATTCACTTCTAATTCAAGACAATATAAACACATAAATAAGATTTTTATTTTTATTCTACACTTCTATTTCAGTATAAATAAACAACTTACTTCTACTCTTATTCTCATTCAATACTCTTAATACTAAGATTCCCACTATTTAGGATTCACAATCTAATCCTGAGAAGTATGCTACCTTATTGGAGTGAGAGTGAGGAGTATGGAGTTCAACTACTATAGTATTTAGATGCTTATTCAAGGATGAGGAGTGGGATTTTTACTCTTGTAAGAGGAGGTGTAAGTGGGATTCCCTTTAAATATAACATAATTATATTTATTAAAATAAAATATAATTACTTTCAGTAAAATAAAATAATGTTACATTTATTTAAAAATAATAGCATCATATTTATTTAAAATAATATTATTACATTATTTAATAATATTACATTAAATAATAATTTACATTGTTTTTCAAGTTAAAATTCCTTTAAAATAACATTATTATATTCACAGAGAATTAATAATATTACTCTATAATATCTTTATTCAAAAATATAATATTATTGTTTTTATTTAATATTAATAATTGATAATAAAAAAATATTTTATTCTAAGAAAATATTAATTTTGTACTATATTATTAATAATAATGTTTCATTTTGTTGCTCTTATCAATAATTTTTAATTTACATAATGGAAATTAAAATTAATAAAAAAATTATAATTTACATAATTAATAATATTAGTAATTATTATTAACTTCCATTATTAAAATTAATAATAAATAAATAGTTTATTTTAGAGATATTTTTTTTTTCATGTTTTATTAATAACTACATTCTTTAAATAAGGATAAAATTATAATTTGAAATAATTCACTCTTAATTCAAGAAAAAGTAAACATATAAATGAAATTTTGATTCTTATTCTAAAATGTAAAAAGTTTATTATCCACTCTCAATTCCAAAATTATCATATATCGTGAATTTCAATTCAATCTAAAATGTAAAAAGTTTAATATTAGTTAGGCCCTGACTCAAAGAAATTAGATTTTATAATGTATAATTTATTATATTTGTTACCTTTTCTTTCTTTTTTCCCTTGTGTGTGTGTGATTAAGTTAAGATGTGATACATTTAAATTAAAAAAAATGACAAAAATTAATGTCATCATCAAACGTGGTTTTTGTTTTATATTTTTGCGAAATAAAAAATAAGGCGCAGAAAATAATATTAAATACACCCTTAGATAGGATCCCATACGGATTTCGAAGGATAATTTGTTCAAATTTTTTTTAATGGAAATTTAAGATTACAAGTGAGTGAGATGAAAAATTCAATCCATGCATGAGAACGAGGTCGACTCAATTTGAGATGTGAAATGATTGTGTAATTGTATTAAGGTTTAAAGCTCAAATATTTATATTTGTTAATTAATAGCTATAAATGTTACGATTATCAATTTTTTTATTTATTAGAAAATCAAGTTTTTCTTAAATTAATCCAAAGGAGTTGAAAAAAAGGCACTATTGTACATGTCTGTTTTTGTTTCGGTAAAAGGCGGAATGCTTAGTGTTACACACAGTTTACACGTGTGGGAGCAATATTGTTTTTCTTTTTTTTTTAAATATAAATAAAATAAATACTTTTTGTTTGAATAAAGACAAAACTCGTACGATAACAAAACCGAATAGAAAAGTACAAACTTTTCTCCGAAGCTGAAACCGAACAGTGGACAAAAAAAAAAAACAAAAAGGGCTTCGGTTTGAGAGCAGAGAGTGTTGGAAGCAATAAAAGGCTAGGCACTGGGCACCTGGTACAGAGAGTACGGCGCCAAATCCAATTGCACGAGTCAATGCCAATTCGCCCCCACGTTTTTGGTAAGCTCATTCCCTTTCCCTCCTCAAAATTTCTATTATTGGCGCCACTTTTCAAAACCCCCCACCCCCGCCCACTGAATTTTCCCAAAAACCAACAGCATCGAGCCCTAACCCTAACCCTAACCCGACCCGACCCCCGTATTCTTGTTTTCTACTTTTTTTTTTAATATATTTCTTTCTTTAATCGGAGAGAGAGAGAGAGAGAGAGACTGACAGAGTCCCTACTCGTTAATTAGCACGGACTGAAAATTGATGACGCCGAAATAGAAAGACAGACACAAACAGTCTTTTCTTTGCTTGTTTATTAAGCGGGAACAGAGAAAAGGAGTCACAGTAGAAACAAAAAGTTGTTTCTATTTGTACTCTGTAATGGTGAGAAAGCAGCGGAGGCCGGAGAGTGAGGCTGTGCAAGAAGATCATAAGCCGATGAAGTGGGGCCGGAAAGGGATGGTTTTTGAAGAGAGGAAAGAGAAAGGGGTTAGTGAAATTGGTGTTGAGAGTGGAGAGAGTGTGGTGAAAAGTGAGGGGGAAGCTGGGGAAAAGGGGAAGCCTAAGGAAAGTTTGGATATTGTAACTGAGAAAAAAATAGAACACGGCGAAAGCATCCAGCACGAAAAAGAAATTGGGGATTCTGAGGACACAACAGGTTGGTTGAGGAAGAGACTGAGAGGTGGTGGGAAGAAAGTGAACTACAGTGAGTATGCATTTGATGAAGAATTTGAGGAAGCTATACTTGGAAAGAAGAGGAAGAAGAGAAAGGGAGGTCAAAAGGGGAAGAAGAATTCCACTGCTGAGGATGAACAACACTTACGACAAGAGAATGGTGGGAATAAGGAAGAGAATGAAGGAGTGGTTATTAAGAAGAAGAGAAGGGGAAGTCGAAAGGGGAAGAAGAATTCCACTGCTGAGGATGAACAACACTCTCAACAAGAAAATGGTGGAAATAAGGACGACAAAGAAGGAGTGGTTACTAAGAAGAAGTGTGGCACAACGAGTAAGAAGAATGAGAAAGTGAAAGAAAGTGGGGGTGGAGAAGGTGTGGATTTACAGATTGCTGAAGGTGAAGCCAAAGAGGAAAAAGTGAAGGATGAAAGTGCCAGTGATTTGGCTCGTGTAGAGCAGGAGAAAGATTCTTCACAAGGAGACGACGGGCCTCGTTATGTGCTGAGGGCTTCAAGAAACCGAAATGACCTACCTGTGTTGAACAATCCAAAGAAAAATAAAGTAAGAAACTTCTCCTTTTTGTTGCAGTGGTGGCGGTGTATTTCTTGTTTTTTTTTTAAAAAAAAATTTCCCTTTACTGGTTTTGATTGTAGATTTAATTGTGTTTTTTATATGATATTTTACAGAGAATTGATGGGAATTCATTGATGTGCCATCAGTGCCAGAGGAATGATAAAGGCAGGGTTGTTAGGTGCAATGAATGTAATACAAAGCGTTTTTGCATCCCATGTATAACCAATTGGTATAGCTACTTTACTTGCGGTCAACTTTATTGAACCTAATTTTCTTGCAAGCAGATGTTCGACTTATTGAATTTGTGTTTTGGTTTATGTCTTTGCATTTACTGAATTTTGTTTTCCAGTAACCTACTTTTCATCGGAATGATTTATAGCACATTTTGGGTTTGTGAGTGTTGCTAAGAAAGCAACTCTGAATGCACCATTGTTGTGAGAAATGAATAATGGAAGGTAACTAGCGCACATTCTTTTATGCTGTTGAGCTTGGATCTTTAGTCTGTTATGTGTCAGTAGAGGTGCACGTCTTAATTGAATCCTTCTTTACTATCTAACTTTAGTTTATGGAAGAGTATGATGAAAAATATATCTAGTTAATTATACATTTGATTTAAATAAGCTGGTTTGGAACTATGAACATTATATGGAATGCTTTAATATTCCCACTGCATCACAAAGCAAATAAAGGCTTCTTCTTCTCAAGTCAGATACTTGTTGCCGTCAAATTTTCCTATCAATTTTACAATTTGGAGTCTTATATCTCATGTTTGTTGAAAATTTGCAGTTTGGCAAACAGAAAAAGATTTTAATTGTTTTAATTCACTTGCGATGCAATAGATGATGCTATCTAAGTACCGAGATATATCAATGTATTATTTGTTTAAGCTTTATGGAGATTTCTAAGTTGGGTCATTGTGGGATTTTATATTTTATTTTGTACTCTTCATTGTTCTTGTTCTCGCAAAAACATCATTGCCATTTTTCTCTTTCATGTCTTCTAGGTATCCTAAAATGTCAGAGGATGAAATTGCCAAATCTTGTCCAGTTTGTCGGGGTAATTGCAATTGCAAGTCCTGTTTACGCATGGAGGGAGTAATAGCAGTTAGTTTTGCCCATCATACTCAATTCTTTTGTTGATTTTGATGTATTTTCTATGCAAAATTTGATAATTGTTATTTATACAGGGTGCATTGAAGGAATTGAAGGACGATCCAAAATTTACGGAAGCTGAGGAAGTTCAGCACTCGAAGCATTTACTTCAAGCACTTCTCCCTTACATTCAAAGTCTTCATGAAGGGCAAATGAAAGAGTTGGTGATGGAGGCCAAGATACAAGGTATTAGGATGATTTAGTTTTGATACTTATGTGGGAATTGTTTTTTGTCTAATACAAATCTGGTATTTTAAAATTAGATCTTGTAGCCATTGCTGTCATGTGAATTAATTAACCGTATCAGAAGTCATTACAGTTTTGCTTTAAACCCTTGTCTGACCTAAATAAGAAAGATGTCTTTTGGTCTCCAGTGTGAGTTTGAATTTTCATTCTTGAGATACCTTCACTACTAACGTCACATTCACTGAGCCCTCTATTCTACTTTTTTCCTTCACAAAACATCAGGCCTGACTCTTTTTAACAGTCCTAAAAGATCCAGCCTTTGAGAAGTGAATCCTTATCACAATGACCATTATTGGATATAGAAATCTACTGCACATAACGTTTTCTTCTTGCTGTCTATGCTCTTTGCTTCTAGTTTGTAACATGATTTGGCTTTCATTAGCTTCTTAGACATATTAGTCGGCTAAGGAAACTCCTGTAGTCTTGGAGAGTTTTCTTTTGGATTTTGTTTAGAAGTCAAAATATAGTTTATTTACTTCAAAGAAAAAGAACAAGTAAAAAATAGTGACATGCTGTCCACAGTAGCAGGTTTCTCTCCTTGGTCGTTTAAAAATGATTGATATGATTTTCTAACATTTCATTCACTCACAATTCTGATATTGAGCAGGTCTATCAATATCAGAAATTCAGCCACAGAAGGCAGGTTTTCACCCTAAGGAGCGTGTTTACTGGTAAATGATTGTGCCTTTGCTAATTTTTTTTAAAGGATTCATTTAATTCTTTGTTTCTTATTTTTTTAACTACTGGTTGATGCTGTGATGTATATCAGCGACAATTGCAGAACTTCAATTGTTGACTTCCACAGAAGCTGTCCAAACTGTAAATATGATCTCTGCCTTACGTGTTGCCGGGAAATACGTGATGGCCACTTGCAGGGAGGGGGTGAGGAAGTAATTGTGGAATATCCCAATAAAGGTCTTGATTACTTGCATGGTAAAGTAAATGGTTCTAAGCCTCAAAAAGGAAGCAGACTTTCTGCCTCTATGAGAGACTGTAAGGTAGATTCAACTCCTGAGACGGATTCTAAGTTAGACTCTAACGTAAATTCAAACCCTGAGAATGGTTCTAAGCGTCAAAAAGGAAGCAGACGTTCTGCCTCTATGAGAGACTGTAAAGTAGATTCAACTCCCGAGACAGATTCTAAGTTAGACTCTAAGGTAGATTCAAACCCTGAAAAAGACTCAAAGGGGCAGGAAAAAGCAATATCTGATTGGAAGGCAAATGAAAATGGTAGTATCCTTTGCCCCCCCATTGACTTGGGTGGTTGTGGTAATGCTTTGGAACTAAGATCTATGTTTAATGAAAATTGGGTTGCTGAGTTGGTCATAAAGGCTGAAGAGATTGCCAAAACTCATAATCTTGAAGATATGCCTGAATCTTCTGAACAAGTGTGCACTTGTTACAACTCACTGGGTGAAATTGACATGACCAACAGTGAATTAAGAAAAGCAGCTTCTCGAGAAGACTCCACTGATAATTATTTATATAACCCTGCTGCTAAAGACATTCAGCATGGAGATTTAAAGCATTTCCAGTGGCACTGGGCTAAAGGCGAGCCAGTTATTGTCAGCAATGTGCTTGAGAATGCATTAGGTTTGAGTTGGGACCCAATGGTTATGTGGCGTGCTTGTCGTCAGATTTCAAACACCAAACATAGGTTATATCTGGATGTTAAAGCTATTGACTGCTTGGATTGGTGCGAGGTTGGCATACTTCATTAACTGTTGCAGTGTATTGTCATAAACATATCTAGCTAAAACTTGGTTTCTTGCCATCTATTATAACAATGTGCATTTTTTGTTTTAGAGAAATTATTTCTTATGGTTGGCAGTACAGACTGAATCAAAGTGCTTAATGCAGGGAGAAGTCAACATTCACCAATTTTTTAAAGGGTACACGGATGGTCGTTCTGACCTGGAATCATGGCCTCAGATATTGAAGTTGAAAGACTGGCCGCCGTCTAATTTATTTGAGGAACGTCTGCCACGTCACAATGTTGAATTTCTGGGTTGTTTGCCTTTCAAAGAATATACCCATCCCCGTGTTGGTACTCTAAATATAGCTACAAAATTGCCTGAATGCACTCTAAAGCCAGACATGGGACCAAAGACGTATATTGCTTATGGGGTTGCTCAAGAGCTTGGACGTGCAGACTCTGTTACTAAACTACATTGTGATATGTCTGATGCGGTATATGCTTATTTCCTTTTAAATTTTACTGCTGTGCTCTGCTTAATGGTATTACTTTGGTTTTCTCTCACGTTTTCTTTTTCGTGAGGATGATGGCTGAATAGTTCTATAACATACTAGTAAACGAATAGGTTTGCTAGTTTTCATTATTTTGCAGATTTTTGCAGCAAAGCATATTTTTCAAATTGAGATTGTGTTTCTGTATTACCAATAGCTTTATAGATTTGGGAATAAAAATAAATGGAGAATTGGAATATGGTACATATAATTTTATAGAGTTTGGTTGGGATTTCCTTCCTACATCACCAATTTATTTTTTTAAATACGTGCAGTCTGCTGATAGCATTACTTTGATGGCCTGAAGTTCTGTGTTTATGATATGTATTGATTTGCTCCTGCTTGGGCATGTTATCTACATATCACTGCCTCTATTACCATAATTAAACATTACTTAGGTTCTTTTGCATTCATGTTTTTCATTGTTTTTGCATTTTTGTTGGCATGTTATGCAGCAGCAAGCTTTTAGCCAATGTTTGGGTCCTTTTTTTTCCAGTTTTCTTTCTCTAACTGGAAAGTATTTGAATTTTTCTTAGGGCCCATGGAAACCGTTGCTGTTTTCATAACTAAATATTGCATAATTAAAGTATCTGCAAATGTTTTTAGTGTATAATGGTCCAAAGTTCTAATGTTTTTTGCATTTACTTGCCCTTCTTATCCTTTTGTGTACCCTGATTTTTTGTTGAAATTATGCTCAATGTTAACATTTGCTAATTAATAATCTATTTATGTGTTTAAATTTGCTGTTTAGGTGAATGTTTTGACCCATACCACTGATGTGAAACTAAAACCTGAACATCTTGCTAAGATAGAGAAGTTGAAACAACAGCATAAAGCTCAAGACCAAATGGAATTTTTTGGTTTCAGCCAGTTTTCAGATGAAGACTCCAATGAGAATTCTTGTGGCATGCCTGCCAAAGACGAGCAATGTGGTGGGAAGCCAGATGATGGAGCTGGTGTTGTTCCACAGAACAGTAAAATCTGTGATTCCATGTTGAATGATCCAATTCCTGTTCAGGGAGCTAGATCAGAGGAGGTCTCAGAGGCAATTGTGGATCTAGGTAAAAATGGGGAGAGTGGGGAACCATCCAAAATTCCTGAAAATGAGTTTGAATCAGCTGATGGTGGTGCTGTCTGGGACATTTTCCGTAGACAAGATATTTCTAAGCTGCAGGATTATCTTAAGAAGCATTTTAGAGAATTCAGACACATTCATTGCTGTCCAGTACAGCAGGTAACTGCCTAGTAATCAATTATTGATTTATTGTGGCTGTAGTTTTCATTTTAACTATTATAGTATATAGAACTATGATCTCTTGATTTAATCATATTGGTAGTGTTTTATAATAAGTAGTTTTTATGTTTGTTATTTAGTGACCTAAGCTATCATATTCGATATGCAATCATGTTCGTGCTGCCAGCCAAGTATATTTGCTACAGAATAGGAGAGACTGGATTATTTAGTCATGGATCTTTGCCATTGTCGGATTCAAATTAATTGGAAAACCACTATTGAAAATGTGTTTCTTTTGCTAAAATTATTGCTTAAAAAATATGTTCAACTAGTAGTTGTGTTTAAGTTTCCTGGTGAGCTGTAACTATTTTCTGAATGAAGCTTATCTTAATAATTTAAATAACTTATGCTTATGATCTCTCCTGGTGCCATTAGGCACCAAGAAAGAATTGTTTGAGGGGTAGTGCACAATGGGATTAAAGGACTGACCATTATACAGACTTGTTAATCCTATACATGTTGAGTATCAATGCCAATGAACTGTTAATCTTTATATGCCTTAGCGAGTTTAGATATTTATGTCTAGTTGCCTATATTTGGAAGTTATTCATATCCCTCATTATGCATATACAATAACATTTTATCAACTTCTTGATTCTTTTGTGGAATAGGTTCTTCATCCTATACATGATCAGGTCTTTTACCTCTCTTCGGAACATAAAGCAATGCTTAAGCAAGAATATGGTATGCTATTGGTTCACGCTTTGTACATCCCGTTTCTGTCAATTCAATTTGTTTGGTTTGTTTAAAAAGTTCGATGCTAATAATGGGGGACTGGGTAAATTAAAGCTTCTAGGATTGATTATTCTTGTATGGTCATATGATGGAACATAGGAATTGAGCCCTGGACATTCATTCAGAAGCTTGGGGAGGCTGTTTTCATTCCTGCAGGATGTCCGCATCAAGTCAGGAACCTTAAGGTAAATTTACACACTAATTTCTTAGTATTGGTTTACTTCGGAAAAGATAGGTAAAAAAGTTGGGATTTTTATTGTGAGATTACCAGGTCTCAAGAATAAGCTTACCATTAGGGTTGTGATGGGGACAGTATGTCTGTTTTGTCTATTTGTTGTGAAGATACGTGTATATTATTTACTAGCTTTAATTCCAGCTATCCCCAGTTTAAAATGATTTTTCAGTCCTATCTTGTTTGCCCTATTATAATAGCTTTTTAGTTGCTTGAAGTTTACGACTAATGAAATATGGAAATTTTGGTATCAATTAAAGCCTTAAAAGGGGCACCCTTGATTGAGTTCTGGTTTATGTTGTCTGTGGTATCTAGGCTTAAAGATGTTACTGTCGCCAAAAGCCTATGATACCATATTGTGCTTAGCAGCAAAACTCAGAGTTACATGGCCTAGGGTTTTTGTGTTATCTTTTTTCACATGTACATCTCTATGTTAGATAGGAGTACAGTAAAACCTTGATATTTTGAAACTCCATAATTAAAACCTTGATTAAATAATATGTTTTTCCAATTCCAATCCCCACTTGGGGTTGATGTGCTAAATTATAGTTCAATTAATTAATATTCCCATAATTAATAAATTTTTCTTGATCTTATGTTTAATCTATTAAGGTTTTACTGTAGTTCAGAAAGTACTTATATTTTGGCCAGATATGTAGATTACGAGTTATAAGATGTTGGTGAGTGTATTTTATGTTCTTTTGTTTATACATAAGACTCTCTGCCCCCTCTCCCCATGCTTCACGCATCATATCATCTTAAAAGCACCACATTTTTTCAGCATTTGATGCTTTGATTATAAATAGACCACTCAATGCGTAGTGGCTTCTGTAATTCTGATGAATCTTTTTTTTCCCCCATGCAGTCATGCATAAAGGTTGCGCTTGACTTTGTTTCTCCTGAAAATGTAAGTGAATGTGTTCGCTTGACAGAAGAATTCCGTTTGCTTCCTCCAAATCATCGGGCTAAAGAGGACAAGTTGGAGGTATGTGTCTTGCATTTTACTTGTTAATGTGACCTTGAAATTATCTATATCAAAAACAGTTTTCTGTAGTGTTCAATTTTGACTATTTTTGATAGCGAACACTGGAATGTTAATGCTTCTGAACAACCTGGTCCATTGTTTTTGCTTTCTTTTGATAATTAATCAATTACTTCTCTTTCCTTCAAAAAAGAGGGGAAAAATAATCATTCATCTATATGCCCAATGGATGTCAGCTGGATTGAATTCGATGTACCCTGAAGCAGTTTGGTTAGGATGTCAAGATATGTTGTGTGTGGGTCTAAAATACTATAGACTTTATTTTATTTCATTTTATTTTATTTTATTTTTTCCCTCAATTGCTTGTGAGTATTTGTGTTCTAGAATGATGTTTTGACAATAATTGTCTGAAACAGGTAAAGAAAATGATTCTCTATGCAGTGTCTCAGGCTGTGGAGGATATTTCACAGTAAGTAAAGGAAGTTTTTAAAATTTATTAACTGACCTTGTGCGTGAGAAGCTTTTGAAATATGACAAGGTGAACAATCACCTTGGGATTTGAATCTGACCTCTGACTGTCTCTTGTTATTGCTAAATTTCTCTGGCTTGTTATTGGCCCTTTTTTTGCTTAATTTTTTTAATTTTTTGAATTACCTCTAATGCTGCCTGTTCTGTTTTGCTGATTATAGTCTCTGTTCTGCTCTTGAATGGTAAAACTATATAGAGTTCCAGAGTGGATGAGGCCAGAATGATCAGATATCTGAAGTTCTATTTTCAATAGTCTTATCTGACATGTTTTCAAATTTTAAATTGATTGTTTTATGTGACAAATGTGGGATTATAATCACAGTTTGTGACAGAAGGTTTTTACAATTGGACAATGAAATGATATTATATTGCACACTGTTTGTTTTTCTAATCATTCTTGATCTAATTGAAAGGTAGAAACCGTTTCCTTTCGTTTCATCAGGCATTCCATTTCTATCTTTTTGTGTATGAGGGAGAATTAGTTTTTGACACATTGATGTGCCTTGTGATTTTTTATTTTCAGTCCTGAAGCTGCCAATGAAGCCTAGAGTTCTGAATCAGTGAACTTGATGTTAGACATGTTATCTCACCTGTGGCTGATATATCTGATGTCAGTATGGAGCTTTGGATCATCTTCAGCTGTGACTAGTATGTTTTTGGAGCGGATATTATCATGAACAGCTCAGTTATATGTGCCATCAATATTAACTGTAGGCACTATCTAGGTTATTTGCTGTATATTTAATCATCTGTAGCTCGTTCTCTGCTCTCAGTAGTCTTTTTGCTGCCATTTTTGTCTTTGCAATGGTAGGGGCTGTGTATTTTGTGAAACCACATTTTAACAAACGGTGCTGAGAGCATGGAACTGCAATTTGCTTATTTGCCATTATGGCTATATGGGCATCTGATCTTAATGGAAGTAATTTGTGTCTACTTTGGATGAAAGCGTTTTCGGCTAAGATGTGATGACATTGGTTGCTCTCAAGGTCGAACCTTTGTGTCCTAGGAAGCATGCTTTTGAAAAAACTGCATTAATATTATGAGCCAAACATATTATCCCGTCTTGGTAAAAATTTTTATTTTTACTTTTCAGTGATACTTATTGTCGTCTTTTACTAAATCTCATGAGATTTAGTAAATAAATGTTGTCTTCACTTGAATGCTCCATTGTGGTTAAAAGGAAAAGGAAGTCATGGGTTCGCCCCAATTATTTCCCTGAGACTGACATTTGACTACACCATTGGGTAAAATACTCCCAAAACAAATGAATGAACAATATCTTTTTATGTAAAATTAGTTGTGCCGCTAGTCTTCAATCGTGATATTTTGAACATTTCACTGGGGCAGCGAGAGAATTAGATGCCTGCAGAGGCCATGTGAATCTGAAATTGAAGTGGACGTGAAACGGCTTCTGCCTCGGTCATCATTTCTAGTAATTAATTAATCAACAATCAAGCATTTCCTCTAAATATGTTATATTGGATTATTTTTCTTCCAATTATGAACCGGCCTTTAATGATTCTTACAAAAATTAGAATACATAAGCGTCATATACAGTGCTTTATTGAATTTGAGCTCGTTCAATAATACTTTTACGGAAACTTTTAATTTTCATATTGTGTTAATATCTGTACACCAAAAATCTGAAGAAAAAATTTGTGGTCGATATGATGATGAGTGCTGCAACTGAAAGCTAAGTGGGATACTATGATGTTGACTATGAGATTGAGGACAAACTCTAGCTAGGGGGACCAATTAACCTTTCCAATATTATCACACCGAGCTAAGCTTATTCCTCGTATTTATGGAATACTTAACATGTGCTTACTGGCTACACTTTCCCACTGCAATAAATAAAAGAGAGGGAGAGAGAAAAGAAAAAACCCAACATTATTCATTACTAAAAACTTCTTTTTGTTGAGAAATTAATCTCAAGGTAAGGATCCAAAAGACACCAAATTACAGCATTTATTTAGGTTCGGTCACTTTTGGAGTTTTTACACATTACTTGGCGTTAGTGTCTTTTTTTTTTTTTTGGATCATTATAAAATTTTATCTAAATCAAAGCAATTTTAATTGGACGTAGATAGTAACACATGTCTAATGGGTTAATATATCTGGAGTTGATAATTTATTTGTCAAATTAATGCCAGAAATACTGATCAGTATGTTAATGAGTGTACATATATATAAAATTATGGTGATGTTTTATGAACTAGGCACATCCTGAATCCTGATGATGCCTTAATCGGTTTTGATAATTCAAACTAATGACTTCCATTTAATGGTACTTCATAGACTCATTTCAAAAATTTGATTAGAGAAGAACCGAGCAGATAACACAACAGATTGGAAGTCAAAATAGACGTTCTTCTTATATGTGAGATGATTAACCCAAATTGTTTTTGTTGTTCTTGCTCACGGTGATGAAGAAGAATGAAATTGCCAAATCCCAATAAAACAAAATATGTCTATGAGACGATGACAAAGCATGCAATAATTCATTCATTAATTCCAACATATGATTTCATGTCAAATTAAATGAAAATCTCTATCAAGTAATATTATAAAATAATACCCTCTAGTTTCAAAAAGACAAAACCACAATCAAAGGAGTTTAAAGTTGTAGTTTAAGAAAGGGTGTTAGTCAAAAGTGAAGGACGTGTGGTTAGGATTTTCAAGGAACCTATGCATGTAGAGGTCATATGGAGTTGGTGAAGATATGGGTATTGGAGATTAATCTTCAATGTTTAAAAGCAATAAAATTGGTTAAGAAGTTAGAATTATTTACTTACTTGCTAAGATGCTAAATGACTAAACCATGATTAAATTAAAAGCCTCAACTGATCAAAGGTATTGTTGCACTTTGTCGTTTCCCTTTAGTTCTCTATTTGAGTTATGGCAACACCATAGTATTGTAACCATTGTTAAAATTTTCTGAAATTGGAAAAATTCAGGTTGCTTGCCAGATCAAATGCAGAGGCCAGAGAGTGGTTAGCAGTCACCAGCCAGCTACGTTTTGTCTTTGCTTCCGTAAGAGAAAATTAATTGATCAACTAGCTAGGGCACCCACCTTTCTCGTGAGAAATTACATCACTGCCATCATTGCATCAACTTGATGCACGCCGAGTAGCTAGTGCGGATCCATTTAAAGTGATGAAACAAAAACTCTGCTTCTTTAGCATGATTCAATTTATAGAATCCAGTAATTCTATATATGCTTACAAAATGATATGGCGTAAGACAGCGGCTGATATAGGAGCTAAATTTTACATTATGACAAAATGCAAAAAGTAAAATTTCATAGGTTAATGAGTTATATGGTTATTTTAATAGATTTAATGAGGACTAAATTAAATAATAATAAAACCATCTATATGAGTTATCATAGGCTTTTATTTTTTTTAAAAAAAATTAAAGTGTGACCTTATGTGATTTTCAATGTTAAAGTTTAAACTTTTATGGGTTTATGATTTTATGGAGCTATTTTTATGAATTTAAAAGAAACTGCTTTAATAGATTTAACAGGGTTAATAAGTAACTCCAGTAACCTTTTTCTTAAATTTTTTAAAAATTATTTTCTCTAGCCAAGGCTCGAGGCCCTTGCTGGTCATGAAGTGGACCCATGTCTGAGTAAGATAAGGTGTTTTGTGGGTAATCATATAAATTAGGAAACATTTAAAATTTTAAGTATAATATTGCTATTTTATGGAACTATAGGACTTCATATGGATGACATTTTGTAATATTGTTTTCATACACTGTATCACAAGACATGGTATACTATTGTGTAATATGTATGCTAGAATACTTGATTTGGTACGAGCAATCATGTAACTTATGGTCTGAGACTACACCCATAGTGAGCTCCCATTACATGATTGCTGGCACCTGATGAATCTTATATACGCTAGTGATTACTCATGTATATAATAGAGATATAATCCATGCATGCATGCATGAGGTTCATTTTGGTAGTTTTTCTGAAATAGATGGGCAATAAAGGAAGCCAATAGTCACCCTGCACACAATACATATATGGTAAAATCAGCTCTTCATAAACCCTTACTACAAACTGATCTAGTCATTCCAACTTTACAAGCAAAGCAAGAGAAAGCGAGCAAGAAAAGATCAGGTAAAAAATGGAGCCTTCTCTTTTACTAACACTTTTCTTTTTCTTTTCTGAATTTCATGTATATAGAAATTTTTTCTTTTAAAAGCTTTTTTTGATTTAGCATTAATTTCAATCTAATTTCATATAACTATATATGATCATGTTCTTATATATGAGTGATCATAAAAAGGATAATGGGACGTGGGAAGATAGCGATCAAGAGGATTGAGAACCCGACGACGAGGCAAGTAACGTTCTCGAAACGGAGAGCTGGGCTTTTGAAGAAGACTCATGAACTCTCAGTGCTTTGTGATGCTCAAATTGGCCTCATCATCTTCTCAAGTACCGGAAAACTGTGCCAATACTGCACTGAGCCTTTCAGGTTAATTTATTTACAACAACCCCCTTTCGCCGCTTTATTTTCTTCAATACATCTTGTTTGTGTCTAAGGCTTTTGATTACAGAACTGTTCAGACTACGTTTTTGCATTTTTTTTTTCATTTGTTCATATGACCTGCATGATCTCTCCTTATTCTATCTCTCTCTTTCCCTTTCACTCTGATTTCTCTGCAATTCTTGTTGACTAAATTGAGAGTTTTGACCAGTTATTTTCATTCCTCTGACAATTTTAGGGTTTCTTTCATGTTGTATATTCACGTATATATCTTGCCTGAAGCAGACAGTAAAATCTTAATTCATGTTTAAATATTATTATCTGCAGCACTCACATGATTTGAGTTTCACTTCTGAGTCCTAAGGTTCCATGCTAATGATTATGGAAAATTCATGAGCCGGAGAAATGAAAGAAATTACTATTAGCTAGGTTTCTTACAAGACATTTTATGACTCTATTTTCTTTTCTTCTCTCAGATTAAGTTGTTTAATTAGCTTCATAATAATCATATAACTGTTTGAATTACCACAGAATGGAGCAAATCATTGAGAGGCGCCTCAAAGTTACAGGGACTCGCATTCCTCAGCATGATAGCCGGGTATAGAGAACTAGATAATAATTAATAATACTAATAATGTACATATATGTGTTATCATCAATAATAGTAAACCCTTAATTATAATATTTATGGATTTAAAAGAAGCACGATTAATTTGATGTGCTGGTGTGTCTTCATAATATAATCATCATCACTTTAATTATAGGAACAAATATTCAATGAGTTGGCGGTTCTGAGAAAAGAAACCCGCCGCCTTCAGCTGAGTATGCGACGCTACACCGGTGAGGACTTGGGTTCTATACCTTACGATGATCTCAATCAACTTGAACATGAGCTTGAAAACTCTGTTAACAAGGTCCGACATCGCAAGGTAATGAATATTAATCAATTCTTGCTCGCTCATTGCTTAATGCTAGTTATATAAGTTGAAATATTTTTACTGTCATATCAAACTAATTGCCTTTTCTTGAGTTTCCTATTTCCTTTGACTGGCATTGCATCTCAAAGAATGAGCTTCTTCAACAACAGCTGGATAATCTTCGTAGGAAGGTAATAAAATGATAATATTGCACTTTCACTTTTCAACACACAATCAAATTAATTCCGTTTTAAAATTCTCTTTCAATTCCCCTTGATTATCAGGAGCGAATGCTGGAGGAAGAGAACAGCAACATGTACCGTTGGGTAAATAGCTGGCTAGATTGGAGATGTTTCATTAAAAAATAAGTATTAATGTGCGCAAAAAATGAGTATATTCTGTTAAATTGCTTTTGGTTTTCTGATTGATATATATATACAGATTCAGGAGCACAGGGCAGCAATGGCTTATCAGCAAGCAGCAATGGAAGCAAAGCCAGCTGAGGAGCATCATCATCAAATCTTGGATCATTTTCCGTTCTTGGGAGATCAACAACCAAGTAGTGTGCTTCAGCTTGCAACCAACAGTATTCCTCCTCATCAAATTCACCCTTATCAACATCTTCAGCTTGCTCAGCCCAATCTTCAGGATCCCAATGTCTAGTATCAGCTTAAGGTATCACATCATTTATCAAAGTGGACACAGTTTCAATCCTTCATTTTTAGATTTATTTCATCACACTTTTGATTGGCTTTTCAGTTTTTGGCAACAGACTCGGGTTTACAGTTTCTGTTCAGAAGGATGTCCAAAAGAGGTTGTGAAAGAGGAGACGTTATGATCATTATGAAGATGAAGACTCATAATTATCTCCTGATTATTAATTACCTTATATAGTTTGCAGTAATTGAATTGTTATTTTATGTTTTTGAAGCTATGAAATGATCTGCTTGCTATGTGTGTTTCTCATATTTATAACTCTTTGTACATGTATTGAGATTTGTGACTTCAAACAAATGTATTGTGGTATGTTTTAGACATGAAAAAGTATTAGAATTTATGTGGTCCACCAAATCGTTAATTGTCATTTAAATATGATGACGTTGGAAGGGTAATCTGGTCTTTTCATGCGATACAAGTGATAATTTAAGAGTATACATGTGATAATTTTTCTTTACTTTAATTTAACTTTTAAGGGTAAAATCGTCAATTCGTTATAATTCTTTTAACTTTCAAACAGAAGCTAACAGTTTAGTGGTCGGTAGATAGCTTTTGTCAACTTATGATGGACAATTGATATACCCTAAAAGTTTTGTAGTAAATTTGATAACAGAATAAATTAAGGATATACGAATGATAATTGCCCTATAATTTACTGACCGTTGGTGTTATCTCAACATAATCCGTGATATCTGCAAAGAAGAGGCTTAGCCTAGAACTCAAAGACCGTCCCTATCGTAGATACAAGGTTCTTGATTTTCATGATCGACATCAAGTTTCATTTGACTTACAATAAAATTTAGCATGGTGTAAATATTTTTGGAATCAGGATGAGTTTCATCATGAGCTATGAATCTATGGAGGTTTCCAGACATCTCTACAAAGCTCCAGCCAGGATACTTCTTCACTCCTCTCATCTCCATGGCTTCTCTAGTTGTTCTTGCTTTATCCCAGCGTTTGAATATTGCATAAACATTTGATAACCCGACGTATCTACCATCATGATTTGGCTGTAACTCGATAAGTTTCTTTCCAACTATTTCTGCAAGATCTAATTTACCATGGTTCATACACCCACTAAGGAGAGAACCCAACATTGAAGCTGTCGGCTCCACTGGCATTTGACATATGAATTTGCATGCCTCCATTACTTGGCCTGTGCGCGATAGAGCATCAACCATGCAAGCATAATGCTCACTCTTAGGTACCATGCCACGTTTACCGAGACTCTTGAAGAAATACCAAGCTTCCATTACTAATCCTCCATGGGCACAAGCACTCAACAAGCACAAGAACGTGATTTCATCCGGGGCTATCCCAACTATGTGCATTTCCCTGAACAATTCAAGCGATTCTTTAACAAATCCATGCATTGCAAGCCCTCCAATCATGGCATTCCATATCAAAACATCCCTCTGATGCTTTTTAACCCCATGAAACACAATCAAAGCCTCCTTAATCGCCCCACACTTGGCATACATGTCAATAAGAGAAGTTTGCAAAGGCAAAGTTAATGGCAGGCCATTATCAATCATAGACCGATGCATCATTTTCCCTTGATCAAGTGCACCTGAATGAGCACAAGCACACAACACACTCACCATAGTCACTTCATTGGCCTTCGAGCCAGCATCTCTCATTTCCTGAAAAATCGCCATAGCCTCTTTATAATCCCCACTCTTAACATACCCATCAATCAAAGCACTCCATGACACAACATTCTTCTCTGGCATCAACTCAAACACTTCTCTTGCCATACTCATTTCCCTACATTTAGCATACCCATCCAACATAGAATTCCAAGAAACCAACATCTTCGTAGGCATTCCATCAAACACCTCACGAGCATACACTATATCGCCGCAGGCGCCGTACAAGTGTATCAAGGAATTCGAGATAAACAAATCAGACTCGTACCCAGTTTTTACAATTTGAGCGTGAACTGCGACAGCAAGCTCTCGCTTCGCAAGGCGCCCAGACGCCTTTGCAAGAAACGGGTATGTTAAATGGTCGGGCGAGGCCTCAGCTCGCAACATTTTGACGAACATAGAGATTGATTCATTAGGGGTCTTGCTCTTCGAGTAGCCTCTTATGACAGTGTTCCAGTAAAAGATTCTCGGGTTCGATAAATGCCACAAGATTTTGCACGAGTAATCAACGTTACCGGAATCCGATAATGCAGCAAAGGAGAGCATTCTTGATACAAACGCGTCATCTTCGGAGAGACCATGAGTGACTAACAGAGCCTGAATTTGTTTTAGCGAACGCATAGATTTGCATTTATCAAGGAGACTGATAAGAGCTTGGCTTAGATGGACATTTTTACATAACATTGTCTTTTGAGATTCGGTTCAGTCAGTTATTTCTGTATCAGAACGGAGACCAATATAAATTCTCTCCCATCTAAATAGTAATGACTGATCCGATTCCAAAATAGTCATTGCCATTTTATTCCAACCAACCAAACATGGGCTTAGGTTAAATCAAATTCCAAAGATGGGTATGAAATATTTCATTTAAAGAATTGTACACAAGCAGGGGTCTTTTCTTCTTAGTCTACATAGGATTAATGAAGCACCGCAATTATATCATTATCAGTATGAGCGGTGCAGGACTTTCTTCTTTCTTTGTCTAACAGAGAAGGAGACTTCATAAATATGCTAACTGTGCCCAGAAGTGGAGACCTCGGCACTGCAAACAGGGCAGACCTGCAACCAGTGACACAGCAGTGATCAGCATTCTGATAAAATGGTAGGATATTGATCGAACTTGAAACAATGAACCAAATCACAATATGGGAAGAATGATTCCAATCATCAAGCTACTGATCTAACTATTTGCAAATCCCTACAATCAGGTGACTAGAACCACTTGAAATTGTTTTATAATTTACTAAACCCCAGAAATTTCACCAAATGGAAAAACAAATGCTGCATCAAGCAAAGAACAAAACTGGTTGGAGCAGAAGTAATTTCTTAACAAGAAATAACCCCAAAATTAAAAATAAATACATAAATCAGCACTTGCAGTAATTATCTATCATCTTGGAATAACACGCAGATAAAACAAAGCAACACTAAGAAATCTGATAAAAACAGTAAGACAATGCTTCAATGCTTGATAGATTATGTCAACTTTATTTAGTAGCAACTTTGCCGGTTGAGAGAATCATGCACAGGATTATATCGCCCATTCAATGAAGTGAAAGACTCAATGGTAGAAATGCGGTTCAAGATTTTAAATAAGATGAGAAGTTTAACAAATATCTTCATTAAGCTACTAAGATGCCTTTATAACAGTGAAACCTCAGAAGACACCTACAGCCAAGACAATCAGTTTACTTAAGGCAGTGCTTGATCTGGGTCAAACAAAACATTGAGAAACCATAATATTTACTGCAATTATTACATAATATGAAAATAACTGCAGTGTACTAATAGATGAAAGCAGTTTCAATTTTGACCAGCCACTTCTTTAAACTCAAAGTTGGAAAGATGATAAAAAAAAGTTTCAAAAATGAATTTCCATAGCTATAAACCACAACAGTTACATCATATCCTCAACAAAAGCACCTTTACAAAATTTATTCGAACATTTCATGTTGGCCTTCCAGATTCCAACTATGGACCTATTTCAATAATTCAATTATCATATATATTTCCAATGTTCTTAATGAAATTTGCTAATTTTGACTGGTTTCATTAAGTAAAATAGCCAGTCAATTTTTTTATAAATGCCATCAAAACTTACTGTACATACTAAGTAAAACTTGATGTAAAGAGTGTGAGAAAGGCCACTGAACAACAGAATCAAGCACAGACCATATAAAATAACTAGAAAGAAAACTAATCAAGTAAGATAAACGAGTTTTGATGGAAACTGCAAAAGATTAGTGAAATGTGGATTTCAGGTCCATGATCTTGCTGCAGGCTAAACCATGATGCAAATCACTTTACAACCTAAAAACAACAAGGTGATATTTTCATGGAAAAAAGGGTCCATTTCTTTAAGAAATTTTACTAATTCAATTATCAGAACCCTACACAGAACATTTAACTAGAGAAAAATAAAATGTAACAAATACATACCTTGTTTATTTTCAACCAATTGTTTATGCACTCAGAATGGTAAGAGTGTTTGCAAGAAAGCACAGTCAAGGTCTCACCATCCTCATAGTCCAAACGACAAATAACACAGCTGAAACCCAAGCAAACAATTCTAATAAGCACATGACAGCTAGTTAAACATGAGGATTAAGCAACCAATTCTAACGGACTCACGAATCATTGCTTCCATTTTGACTGGCTCCTGCCTTGTAATTTACCGTAGGCAAAGTGGCAATTGTATCAGCTGATAGACCTCTGCTCTCACTTCCAACCACTTCACCCAATGCAAGCAACTCCTGAAATAATTAAATTTTTCCATAAGAAGGGAAATGAGAAAGAAGTTCCACTGAAAGCAGAAAGATAGAAAGCCAATATAACCTCATATGAGAGCTCATCAGGATCAACCTCCTCCCATGTTTCCTGCAAATGCAAGAGCATTTTAGATGAACAAGTGGCCAGAATGCTATAGTAATGAGAACATGCAGAAATTTTTAACACCTAGAGTAATTTGATGTAAATATCTTTTTATTATGATCATTTTGTTCACATGACAAAAAGAATAGGAAGGGTTGTTGAGAGATTGAAGCTAAGACAAATATTCATGATCTCCCCTGCTATGTCAGCAATAAATTCCCAGCACCAAATATGAGATTTGGATAATAAATATGAATCTTATTCCAGCAGTTCAATAATAATAGAAAGTAACATTAAATGGTGTCAATGGTTAATGGGCAAGATTAGGCATAGGTTACTAATCCTCCGATCATAGATTTCACATCATTAAAACCAAATAAGCAGAACATTTTTTTTAACCTTATAACAAGACATGTTAGAGTTGAAAAGTCGTAAGTATCTTCAACAAATTATACTGCTTCTAATTATGATATTCCAAATGAGCTTGCAAATTAACCACATAAGCATCTATCCGTTTCCCTTACAAATATCTTTCTTAATAAAATAATGAAATTGTGGATCCATCCACATGAAGCAGCAACTAAGCAAATTACTGCTGATGATTTGACCAACTAAGCGTGCACAACTGGGCACGCATCTAATTCCAGTCATGAATTTGTTAACAATATATAGCATATTCCACATCTCACAACTCATTAAAAAAAGGCCTCGCGCCAATAAAAAGAGAAAATGTAATATCATAAAAAAATTGTCTATCTTAATGCAGGCACACAATTATCACAGTAAAAATGGATTAGGAAATCAGAAGCTTCTTCTGAAGCATTAAAACCAAGCAACTCAGAACAATGCACATGTTTGGAACAGTTCTATTTAATACGATGTCAGGTAATGAACAATATGCATGAATTGAATATAAAATCAGCAGTCTCAACTAAGCCTTCCTTTCGCCAAATTGCTGACATTGAGAAAAAGAAGAACCCAGCACAACACCTTGCAAAAGCCAACTAAGCATTCAGGCAGCTAAAATCTATTTGCTAAATTCCAAAGAAGATATAAAGAAAAAGCTTAGCAAGGTAAAACGTATGCCACCAGAAAAACTCAGCAAACGTTTGACAACTTGCTGCTACAAAAAAGATAGGCCAAGAAGAGAATGGCTTCAGTGTACATTCTAGATGTGACATTTGTAACCTCCCACTCACATGAAGATTCATAAGAAGCCCATGTCCGATTCTAAAGCATCTCCAACAGCTCTACCTGTCTTGGTTTCTAAACACTTGATGAAGCTAAGTTGGAACTTACCTCCCTCACAGTTTACAAGAGATTTTGTCACAAGATATCTCATTTCCTTGAGAAAAAAATAGAATTCTGCAATGGCATACAAAGGTTATACATGGAAGATAATCTTTGCTGGAAAGGAGAAAAGAAAATGGAAATAAACAACAGTATTCAAGCAATCTGTTGAGAAACTGAAAAAGCACACTAATGAAGAGAGTGGCTTAAAACTTGAGCCATCCAATTCCTATACTATTACTGCATTCATCGATGGAATCCATGAATTCCACCAATTCAACAATTAAAGATTGAAAGGAAGGGGGGGGGGGGGGGGTCAATCATTACGTCACCTGTGATGCACTAACATAAATTAAAAGGAAATATATATGTAATCTGGCTGTTTAGATCACTATCATCACCCCTGACCATTCAATCCTATGAAGGCCAATTTTGTGGCATGTTTGACAAATGAAGAATACACATACAGACAGAGAGAGACAATAACAAGCACATGCCCCACCCCTCAAAACAAAAAACAAAAAATAACATCAATAACAATAACAGTCAACATCAGTAGCACACCATAAATTTCCACAAAATATTCACTTAAGATTCTCCACCAAGAAATTAATACCTGAGAGTGACCGCCGTGATCATCTGGGTCCTCAATTTCTCCTGCAGTGACAGACAGTCAGTAAACACTCAGACAACTGCTAATTGCAAAACTTCACAGAGAAATATACACTCATTCAGCACACTCACGGTCACTGATTCCAGCTAGAGCCAACAACCTAGCAGCCATATCTCTTTCTTCAGCGTCCTGTAAGGCCCTTGCATAAGCCTCATCACTCGAAAACACATCCGAGTCATATTCAACACTAGGATTGTTATCCTCTTCAACTTCTTCAAGAGCATGCACATCAAATGCATCCTCATCTTCATCATCATCCTCAACAACAAAATCGGAGCCATTGCACTCGTGGTTCTCATGATCACCGGCATCACTTTCATCCTCATCATCATCGTCGTCGTCATCACCATCACCACCAAAATCATCATCTTCATCATGCAAATAACTTCCAGCTTCCCAACTTCCATAGTCGCTCCCCTCATTATGATTCATCCTAAGCATCATGTACGCTCTTTCCTACTCAGCACACAAAAACAACCAATCAATCAAATACTAATCAGTAAGCAATTCTAGGGGCAAAAGAATAATTTAATAAAGAAAAAATAAATAAAGATTAAAGCTTTAACCTGTTCTTGGAGAGTACGGGCAAGAGCGAGGTCAGCATCGACCTGACTAAGATTAGTGAACGGAGTCCTTGTTCTTGAATCCTGTCGCTGCCCTTGCTGCTGCTGCCCCAAATTAGTCTCTGTTTCTTCATCACTCAACTCATTGTTGTTGATATTATCATTATTACTATTAGGGTTCTGTTCTTGTTCTTGCTCTCTTTCCATGTCGTCGTTGGTTGCTTTCCCTTTGCTATCCATCAATTTTGTTTCCGATCTCTTTTGCTTTTTCTTTTTCCTTTTGCTTTGAATTTTTTACCCTTTTCTGCTATTGATCTAATGAGGGAATTTAATGAAGAATCTTTAGGTATATATAGAGGGAGGAAGAGAGCCGAATGATTAGAGAGAGGAAGCGTATAACACGAAATAGAAAGGAAAAAAGGCTGGTTCGTGTTTGTTTGGGCCGAGTTTTTAATGGGCCAGACAGGGCTAGTTGTGTGGGGATTCTGCCATGTCGACATTTCTGGAGCGGAGCTAACTTAGAGGCGTCCGGTTGCTTGTCGGCCGTTTGATTTGGTGGGTCCCGATAGTGAAAGCACACAACGGACATGTATCCTGCTGTATCATGGATGAACTAAAGCGCACGTGCTCCTGGCAAGCCCGGTCGGCACGTGATCAGATGTTTCAATTTTCAAAACCCTTCCCCCAGAGGTTTAAATCATATGTAGTATGTGCTTCTATTAACAAAAAGGAAATTAATTAATTGATTCTCCTCAAATTTTATTGATTTTATTCCTTAATTTTGAGTTTATGTAATATGTTTGAGGATGTATGTTAGATTAACAATATTAAAGATAAAATTGATTTTTAAAATTATATTTTTTTAAAAAAATTATTTTTTTACTTTTTATTCAATTCTAATCTTTAGTAGATATGAAATTAGCCTTAATTTGAATACGTCAAAGGTTTAATTGATTGGCATTAAAGGCCCCCAACATTAATTTTGTACAACAAAAAGGAAGATTACAGGAACCATCAAATTAAGGGATATTCTAACCGAAAACTTTCAAAGTCAATTGTCATTTTTTTCGCACGTTATGACTTTTTGCATGTGTCTGCATATACAAGCATGCTTTCAGCTTTGCCCTCGTCTAATCTTTTTATCTTTCTTTCTTTTCTTCTCTTCATTTTTTTCCGGGAAAGCTCATTATTGCCTTTATTTTGTTTTGTTTTAATTTTCAAACGCAATTGCTTATCTGCTAATTGTGTTACTAGTGGCGGAGTGGCTTCATTTAAATCAAAGCTGTAGGCAGCTAAATATGACTTCAAGAATCCAAATTGCTATTCTGACACCAAAAGTTTATATATTATATACGATCTGAGACGAAGCTAGCTAGGTTGCAGTCCGGTTAGATTAAAACTCATAATAAACTAAAATTTAACCCCTTATATATGACCATGTTTTACGCATTTTTCAACATTATTGCCTTTAAAAATTAAAAGAAAATTTTTACTTGTTATTCAACGTGCCGTGTATGTAAAATGTTTGTGCTCTGATTCGGACATTTATTTAGACCATCTTGTTCAAACTTCAAACTTGTGCAAGTCAAATGAACACCATCGACTTCATTTGAACAAATTAATGAGACCCCGAAGCTTATATATAAATGTACACATGCACAAATTAAATCAGTCTTCATCAAACTCACAATAACTAAATATTAAACAAGCCATCGATTGCATCAATCAAATGGAATTCCACAGACCAAACAACGTTAGCTTCGCCACATTTTTGTTCATTTTCATAATTTTGTCCACTCCATCAGGTAAAACACAGTTCGGTGCGGCTGCCTCGAGGCTTTTGCACGATGAGCAGTTATTATTGTTGGAGAAATTGTTTCGGAACCTCGTTAATGGGTCCCTAAGGGCACCTGTGCCACCTATTGGTGGTTCTCCTTGCACTAATATACCTGGTGGTGGTGGTGGTGGTAAAGGCCACTGCCCGAATTTGAACGGGATGCACTTTGCCGGCCGCCATGTAGTTCGTGCACCGCCGCCTCCCTTTCCCGGCAGTGACGTAATCGATTTGCCGATGGCTTTCTCTGAGAGAAAGAATAACAAGCAAGGTACAAGCTAGATCTTGATATATCATCTGTATCATTCTCTTGGATATAGGCTAGGCTTCACTGTGATAATTGATTAATCACGATGTTCATTTCTTTTTAATCTCTTCCCCCTTTTTTTTTTTGTATTTTTTCATTTTTTATTTTTTGCTTGGGAGCAACCATAACACGTCGGCTGTCAACCCACGTTTGTTGAATTTTTAATAAGGAAAACAAGTCCAAAACCATATATTATAAATAGTTCATTACAATGTTCTCACTTCTTACTGTTGTCTTTGATGTCGACTTGTCGTTTCACCGCAACTGAGAAATTTTTTAATTCATGATCTTGGACATGTTAAACTCAAGTCTTAATTATGAACTCAGTGAATCACGTTAAATTATGATCATTGTCACAATTGTCTAAAAGGATACAGCCAAAAACAAAATTCTTTTCAAAGGCAGACCTAGATAATTCGTTTTATATTCTAGCCTCCTAAATTTACAAGTTTCATGTTCTAATCCCCTCAAATTTGTAATTCCCCACTATGGCGTACTTAAATTCAAGCTCGGCTGCCGTATACAATATCATCACAATGATATATAAAAAACGAGATCTTATTATTCTACCGGGCATGGACAATCACCAAGTGAACTTAATTAATTCTACAACCAAAAGCAAGCACCTACTATCCGATTAACAACACTTGAAACGCTACGTAAGACGCATGGGTAAACATGAAATGTGTGTTTTAATTGTAACATTTTCGATACGCTTGCACTCATCTGATTGTAAAATCTATGCAACAAGTTGGCGAGCAGACTGACACCATCGATCATAAGATAGCTGTAGATTTGGCCAATCTGAAGCTGTAGTGGCAAAATCTTGTACCCAATTTGTGAGTATCACTTCTTGATCCATTGCGGGTAAGCTGGAGATCACCTCATTCATTGTTCTCTCTATTTCGAACTTCTCATAACTCGTTAAAATAGGATATGATAGCCCATTGCTCGCATGGCAAAACAAAGGAAGCCACAGTACCAGTATTTTGAACTTCACTTCTCTTGTAACTTCATCGAATTCTTGATTCAGATCCCCAAATAATATAGCTGCGCGCATATATATTAATAAGCAAGACAATTTAATTAATTAAAAAATAAATTATTAAATGTATCCAAAATGAGGTGACGTGTGAGGTGACATTCCATGATTACCTGATATCCTGACTATCAGGCCCTGGACTCTGGGGCTAGCTGTCAGCGCGAGAGAAGCAAGACCCGGAGAGCAACTCCACTGAACCATAGCCTCTTCCACGGCACCATAAACTCTAAGCTTGTTCGTAATCCACAACAATTCCTGAGCCAACTTCTCCCCCATCACCTCAGCATACTCCTCCGCACTGCCACCAAATGCTCCTCCATTATCCCTCTTCTTCGGCAACCGAAATGCTCCGGCAGCTTGGACCCAAGACATCACCATGTTAAAGCAGGAGCTCAGTCCCTTAACGTATGGCGCTACATAAGAGCCAAAGGGCAGTGCCTTAATGGTACGGACAGGCCAGCCGCCGGAGTCGTCTTGGGATTGAGAGTTATGCATGGAGCGGTATAAAAGACTGGAAGTGCGGGCGAAGGCTGAAGATAAAGCTGCTCGATTGACTTGGAGAAGCTCGATGTGGTCGTGTCGGGCATTCCCTTCCATTATTCTCTCAGCCATTGTCATTGTAAATAGGTATTTGCTTGACCGGACTGGGATCTCGTTCAGGAGCGCCAAAATCTACATACAACATCAAAAATATAATATATATATATATATATATATATATATATATAGATAAATATAAATTTTCATTTTAATAAGATATTAAAATAATCTTTTTATTGAACATTATAGCAAATAAGAGGAAGACGGATTTTGAACGGACGTCAAATAATAAATAGAAGGACGAGTTATTGAACCGAAAAGTATATGACAATATAGAGATATGTAGACGAATGGAATCAATTTCTAGACTTTTCAGGTTCAGGCTCTTCTAATAACCAATTAAAAGGTGGTTCATTTAAGGATATGCCTATTCTTTCAGATTTGATCTATTTACGAATTTTACCTAGAAATATCTCATATGAGAAACGCACAAACTAATTCATTATGTCAAGTTAAGATTAACACAAGGATGAAAAAGTGGTAAAGCCAAAGATGTGAAACAATTAAAATTGAAAGGCAGGTTTTTCACAAGCTAATTAATTATAAGATAAGAATTTTTTTTTTAATACAAAGGACGGCAAAGATCTAACTCATTTGAATTTCAAAATAAAATTACTTCAAAATCACTCAAACAAACTCAAATTAAGACTTAGGAAGACTGTAAAACTACGGAATAAGCATATCAAACATGTATTAATCATCATGAATACAGTGTTAAAAGATTAAAAATAAATTTTAAAAATAAAAATCTTGAATATTGAAAAGGTTAAAAAAAAAATTAGACTCGGCAGGAGCAAGACAAATTATTTTTCACGTGGCAGAGTTGGGGAGTTTTAAAATTTGCATGCAGAGACGTGTCACCCATCTGCTCAACGCTGCTACGTGCTCAATAACCCATCAACTTTAACTTAATTTTGCTGCAACGATCGGGCTTCTTCTTCTGTTAGATCCCCACTTCAATTATGACGTTTAAGGTTTTGGATTTTCTAATAAAGACAATTTCTATGGGCAGCCTAGCGTCTACAACCTTTACTTAGCTATATTCCTAGCAAGTGGTAAAAACCACTTGCCCTCACACTTTCAAACATTGCGAGGGTAAAAAATTTATTTCTATGATGATAATTATATAAAAACAGCTTATTATCTTTTAAAATGAGAATAGAATAGATATTTTTTTAATATTTAAGAGGATAAAAATCTTAAACTAATTTCATGTAATATGAGTAATAATTCTGAGTATTAATCCCATGTAATAAAAAAAAAACTATATTCCTAAAAATTCGTCAACTTTTTTCATAGATGATGATTTTTGTGACAAAATTTAACATGTTAAATAACCGATATAATTATTCCGACGAAAACTCATTACTGGTCTGGGTCTAAAAAATTATAATGTAATTGCAGTCGATTACTGGGATTTGCTTAGCGGAAAGCTTTTACTTTACAGATGGTTCTTGTTTGTAACATTCTGCATGCAAAACCAAATGTTTTGCAGCTGTTGACGTAAGTGATATGTGGCACTTATTTTCAATTTTGGTTACTAAATGAAAAAAAAAAAAAACAAGTTATGTCAAAAGAGAAAAGGCCTAGATTTGAGAAAAGATAAGAACTAAGAAGTTAAAAACTCTTTATATCAATATTGAATTTGTCAATTTGGTAGCCAGCCATGCGTTGAAAAATCTATGAACTAGCTAACATATAGAAAATTTAAATTAAGCAAAACGTGTGCTCAAGTATTTTTCTAAATCAAATAAGATGTCAAAATAATTAAGTTGGCAAGTGTATACTTACATGTGTAAGTGATCTACCGAGGGCTTTGATTGAGGGTGCATCAACTTCTTCATAAAGAACCAAATCAAGTGAAGAACTAGCAGAAAATGGTAAGGCCAAAGCTGAAAAAGAAGAAACTGATGATAATATTGAATCAAACGATCCAAGTGCTGAGAATGATCCACCAAGAGAACTAAAAGGCAAAGAGCTGCTTATAGGGAAATGATCCATCAAAACCCTAAGAACCCAAACAGCAAGCCAAGTCATGAGCATGATCATGAACCTTAAATGATCTGTGGTCTTCCACTTCTCTGTATCCTCAGTTTTACAGGTTTGTGCAACAGAAACAAGCGTCTTTGCTGCCATGTTCATTGTGTACATGAAGATGTTGTTCAGGAGACCTGAAGGCTTGTTGGTTTTGTAGCCATATTGAGTTATGGCTAAATCTGTTGCCATGGTTATTTATAAACTTTGGAGGAGAAAGGGTTTTTAGCAGAGAGCAAACCTTTATTCAGAGGTTCAGTTTTAGATTGGAGGTGTTGAGTATGTATCCCAAAACTGCAACAATTCACATGTTTATATACAAGGTTAGTGCCTTAATGGTGGGTTAAAGTTTTTTTTGTATTTTTGGCAAGCTTCCGAACCGCCAAGCGATGTCAGTTATAATTACCTCGCATCGCTAGTCACTTTCCATTTTGCCTTTGTCTTCCTTTTTGTGTGTTGACCTGTGCGTTGACCCAACAGGCCCCACTATCATTTTCCTTCAAATTTTTAGACCCCAATGAGTATTATAAGTTCTTGACTTCCTAGTTCATTCAAGGGTGCGTTTGTCAGCCACTCAACCGCATTATTTATTAAGCTTATAAAAGATTGTACATTATTACTTGCTATGTTAGGCTTTTAAAAGAGGCTGCAGGGTTTTGATTTCGTCACCATATTGTTAGGGTGCTCCCCAAGTAATAGAATAATGACAAAAATGAAAAGAGGCCAATAGCAGTACTAGTAATTTTCACTTCACATGGGACCAAATTGCCGACTCCATGAGACTAAAAATGGACCCTTCTTGCATCATTGATGATTACCGAGTCTAAAATGCCGATTACACAATTGCTAATCGTCGGATAAATGATAAAAATGACATGTAAAGATTTGCAGATTGGACCTGCTCTGCCAGACTGCTACTATGTATATCAAGTAGACAGGTAATATTACAGCCACCAAGCACAATTCAACTGCTTTACTGGTCTTGCACGTCACCTTATTCTTTCAATTCAACATTATGCCTGATTTATACTAAGGGAATGTCATGCTTCAAGGCTTTGTTTACCGGTGTAAACAGTGTCTGGTGGATTTCAGACTTATCCAAAGTCTTGCCACCAATCTGAAAGGCAAACATTCACTTGGAACACAGTTTGTGGCCGCCTTACAACTAAGTGCTCAAAGCCTCAGACTTTACGTGGTCAGCTTGGCAACAGGAAAGCAGTCTCCAAGGAGATGACTGTCTGTAGGCTGAAAGCAACATATGTTAGTAAAAATGGAGTACTTCTTCCTTAAAAAGACTTGTATGCACATGTAAATTCAATTAAGCAAGTAATTGAAACAAGAATAAAATTGTAAAAGATAGCAGTAATTAACTCAGTTTCCATTCTACAATAAAATTGATTAAAGTTGATCCAAAATCTAAACGTAAAAACCAGATAAGAGACTGCATGGTCTGTGAGGAGTTTGCACTCTTCATGATGTGGTTTTTCATAAAAACACCTTTATGATCTGAGATGCAGTAGGTACTCTGTCTACCACATATTACCATGTCAAGAATATAAGCCTGTATGGGCTTTTGGCTCCTTTTTTTAATAATAATTTGTTGGTGGATACGAAATGGGAATATAATTTATGAAAGAAATAGGATATCACACACTGTACATGGTAATTGGAAATCAATTCTGTTGTATGAAAGGATAGATGCAAGGGGTCATAAAAGATATACTCTACTAATAGCTACACGAAGGATGAAAATTGCTCAGGATAGCAATTAGCTGATGGCTAGACACAGAGAGCTTCGAATTCCTAATTGACTGTAACGAAACAGATTATTTTATTTGGCAATTTTTAGGTACTTTATATGGCAATAAACTCCATGCCATCATACTACTCTCCTTAACCACTCCATTTCACCAAGTTCTACCTCTGTCAGAAATACAACAGCTCCTGGTATCATATGCGACAGTGTGAAAAGTCGCAATTCTAAGAGATTTATGCTCTCCAAATACATCATCTGTAGTTTTTCATTTTGAGCCTATAAATTTTCTACATATCACAGCAAACAGGATATTGAATTAGTTTTTAAATTATTCCTAATTATTTTTCCATCCACCAAAGAAACTGATACTCCAATCGGATTACCGCCAACTAATTAACCAATGACTTGTAAAGCTTACTAGTCCATATGATATAGTGTGCTCTGTAACAGTTTCACAAAAATTAATTTGGATACAAGTAAATGCATTGAAGAAAGTCCTAAGAATGTACCTCCGATGATGCTGCTGGGTATAGTCTATACCAATGGCAACAATTAATGCTTTCTCTGCTTTGCAAAATAATACATCATCCCAACACAGCAGGATAGCTTCTTCAATCCAGGCTTTCTTTAAGCTTAAATCAACAACCTTACTCACTATTCTGATCATATAGTGGGTTGAATTCCTCCTTTGTTTCCACTGTCAGATAGACTAATGGTTGGAATGCTGCCCTCTTTAATAAGATCTTTAACATGTGGAGCAGTTCGAGTGTCTTCCAACAATTTCAATATTGCATCTCTCACAACCAAATAGTTCTTATCAAGCGGATCTGGAAAATTTCCTTCATCAACCATCCCTTTCAATATCTCAAAAGCCAAAGGTGGGTTTAGTTCAGAAAGAAAAGCACTTACTAATGCTACAAAAACAAACATGTCAGGTTTCATTCCCTTCTCTTTCATCATACGGAAATGAACTAGAGCTGCCTCAGGCCTACCACACTTGCAAAGACCATTAATAAGAGCCATGAAAGTAATCCTGTTGGGTGCACATCCTTTTTCCTCCATTTCATTCCAAAGCATGATAGCATCATCAGGTCTTCCAGCAATACATAGACCATCTATTAAAGTAGTGTAGCTAATCACATTGGGAGGGCTGCTTTCTTTTTCTAACATCCGGGAAAGACAAAGCATGGCCTGATCAATATTGCCACTTTTGCACCATCCATTGATCAGCAAGTTGTAGGTGGCAACTGAGGGAATAAGCCCCTTTGTGATCATCTCATTGAAAAGATCCTCGGCTTCTGCAACCCTCCAGGCCTTACATAGCCCACTAATTATTATATTGAAAGCTACTACATCAGGGCAACACCCATGAGCACATATATCGCGGAATAGCTCCAAGGCTAAATCGACTCTTTTAATATCAATTAAGCCACCTATGGCTGCCGAGTAGCAAACTATATCAGGAAGACAACCTTCTTGAACCATGACAGTAAGAAATCTGAAAGCTTCCACTGCTTTCCCATGTTTGCATAGCTCTTTGATAAGCAAGGTATTATGTTTCACCCATGGTTCATGTCCTTGAACACGCATCTTCCTCACAAGATTAAGGGCTCCTACAACGTCTTGTCTTCTACATAGACAACCAAACATTGAGTTGAACGTAAAATGGGTTGGTTTAAGACCTGACACCTCCATTTCTCTCAAAAGCTCATAACTTTCTTCCAGTCTATTTGAACTGCATAGCCCGTGAATTAAATTGTTATAGAGTAAAACATTTGGCATACAGCCGATTTGAATCATTTCTCTGAAGAGGCTAAGGGCCAGATCCAACTTTCCATCCTTCAATAAAGTATTAATTACAATATCAAAAGAACAGGTATTAGGGGAAACTGTTCCCTTAAAGCTCATGAGCATTCCTACCCCAACATCAGCAATAGCTTCACCCCTGATCATGGCCTGAAGCAGATTATAAGCCTGATCAATTGAACCATTGCTGACAAGAATCCTCATGATAGAATTACAAAGGACAGTCATAGTATTAACATCCATATCCTCCCAAATTTCTTTAACTAACCGGCTCAGTTCTCCTTCATCAGTACAAGATGTTATAAGCTTTGAAAGTATCTCAACGTCAGGCAAAATACCAGATTCCTTCATTTCCGAGTACAAATGCAATGCCGTTTGAAGTTGATTATTCCTACAGAGCCCTCCAATTATCACATCATACATAGCAGCATCAGAAGCAAAACCTGATTTCTTCATTTTATCAAACAGCTGCAAGGCCTTATCCACTCTAGACTTCTTCACAAACCCATGAATCAACACGCAGAATGTCTTCTCATTCAATCTAATATTGCAATCATCCATTCTTTCAATCAACTCACATGCCTTATCCACCTCGCCCCACTTACTAAAGGCAACCAACAAGATATAAAATACATGTTCATCAACCCACCCGTGATCAAAAATCTCATTGAAAACACTCAAAGCTTTATCAAACTTGCCAGAATTGCAATAAACCTGCAACAGGGGCGTCAATGTGTATTTATCATAACCCCACCCACAATCACGCATTTCTTTCAATCTCATCTCAACTAAGTCAACTGAACTAGACTTACAAACAGCCTCTAACAGGCAATTGTAGCTATAATTATTCGGCACGCAAAGACCTTCTCTTTTAACTTGATCAAACAACGTATTAGCTTCTTCAACCAACCCCACACCACCCAAACACCTAATCAAAAACCCCAAAGCCCCAGGGGACATAAAACACCGCGATTTCACGACATCCTGAGCCAAAACTCTGAGTGGGCCAATCCGTCGAGCACGTGATAGGATCGACGCCATAGCATTGTAAGTATATATGTTGTGTTCATACCCATGTTGGACTGAAGCCCAGGAAAAGAACAAGTTAGCTAATTTCCAGCTCCTAAAATTATTCAACACATTTTCAACAACTTCATTGGTGAGCTTTGGTGAGAGATCGATCAATTCTGGGTTTTTTGGAGAGAAGGGTTGCTTGGTGAAGATAGAAATGATTTTGTTAGTGATTTCCCAGGCATCTGAGGGAAGAGTATTGTTGTTTTGCGAATTTGAACAAACGGGTCTTTCAAATTTTGTGCTGAAACAAAGCTTTTTGATCGAGTTGTAAAAGTTTCTAGGGGCGGGTACTTCAAATTTTGACAGAGCCATCCGAGCAAAAGATTTTGCAACCCACTTAACTTCTAACGTTTACAACGTTATACAAGAATGCGGGACAGACAAAAATAAAATATTATTTTGATTATTTTACCTTTTATTTCCTTTAACAAACAACTATGAATTTGTGATGATAGTCTCTTAACCAATGAAGTTTTTTAAAAAAAAAAAAAATCTTAAGCTTTTAAATTCTTCTTAACAGATTTGATGATTCCATAATAATTCTACAAATTTTTATTTTAAATTCTGTAAAGCTATATAAATGGATAATTTCTACGCGGATTTGACCGTACGAGTCAAAGTAGTAAGTTCTGCCCCCATATAAGCGTTTGCTTGTTTTTCTATTAACCAATTAACGATTGTTAATTGACGTGTTAATTGGTTAATTGATGAACATAGGGATAATTTTTTTTAGAATAAAAATTTTGGAATGTATAGTATTATTCTTCTCATTGGTGCTCGTAACGTATAATATAATAGATAGTAATATATAATTGAGATTTAATTATTTTAATTTTTATTCTAATCACTTATTTAAATTGTGTGTCAATAAGTAGTTTATCCAAGGAAAAAAAGAGAAATAAATAGATATAAATTTTATATTATTGATCATAAAGTGAATATTAATAAAAAAAAAACTCTTTAATTAGTAAAATTAAAAAGAGAATCTCTTCACATGCACCCGGTAACCCCCGAAATAACGTGAAATGAAAAGCAGAAGGCAGTTTTAATCAGCAAGCTTAGCTGCTTGATCTACTTAACCTGAAACCACATAGTAGGGCTGGGGATTCCCTTAAGAACGACAGAAAGCATATAGTAGCCAGGAGGAGCAATATTTCCTGACGGTGGCATCGCAACAACAACTTCATGTACTCCAGGGTACACATCGTTCTTGATCTCGATGATAGCCAATTCAATAAGCCTCTGGTTCATGGAAACAGAATGTGTAACGAACGGTGGTGCAATCATTGTCACCATCAAATCAAATTCGTTCAGCATCTCAGCTGACTTAACCTTAATTGCCACCCACTTTCCGTATGGAGCAGCCTTTTCGGTTTCGTCGACCAAGATCGTCGGTCTTCTGTCAGCCAATTCGGAAGCCAAGTAAGGAGGGCTGAATTTCTCAAGACGGAGCTCCGTTGGGAATTTCGCCCATTCGTGGTAGCCATCGTTGTCGTTGCTGCCACCGACGAACACTCTTCCGTCAGGTAGTAAATTGGCTACCGAATGGTACATTCTTGGAATGTCAGACGGGGCCAACTCTGTAAACCTGGAGCCTGGTGGTTTGCTAGGCTTGTACAACAAGGGTTTGAAGCAAGGCTTGTCCGCATCCTTCCATCCTGCTGATCCAAGCTCAGCGCCGTTGATGAGCAGCACATCACCAGTGGGGAGCAGCACTCCGTCCGACATAACCCTCGGGGTCGGCATCTTCTCTGTCGCCCAAACTGGATATGGGCTTGTTACCACCATTCTAGCACAGTCATCCAACGCGGGTACGAGTCTTTTCTCCACCTCTCCCAAGTAGTAAGCCTCGGGCACAGAGCCACCACATATCAGCACTTCGGCATCCACTCTAGCGTCCTTGTCGCGGTAAAGCTTCAGCGGGAGGAGAACGGAAGTTGAGGTGGAAGGATAGTTACGTGCCCCACCAGGGAGCTGTGGGTACTCGCGAAGGACATAATTAGCCCTCGGATCAAACAAGATAGAACGGTTGTTGGCGAAGATGTAAAGGTTACCGTCGGGGACAAGGTAGACAAAAGGGTACAAATTGTTCTCAAGTCTGAAGTCGTTTTGGCCTGGTCGCCTGTACACATCATATGTGTCTCTAAGAAACTGAAAGGGGATGGATTGAGTGTTTTCTGTTCTTTCCGCTGGAATGTATTCGTAGCTGAAGGAATCACGACCCCCAAAAACAAGGAAGCTACCGTCAGCTAACGTAACCTGAGTTGCATACCATCTGCCATCTTTAAGTGCTATTGGGTATTCAGTCCAGTCGCAGGTGAGGCAACCCCAGAGGTACCTTGTTGTTCTTGATCCTCCGAGGAAACCTCCGGTGCTAATCAAGTTTCCGTTAACATCCAGGCCTCCCGAAGAGCACCAGGTGTCGGTTATCACCTTAAGCGGTGTAATTTGCAACGTGTTAACGTTATAAAATACGGAATGGCACCAACAGTCAATAGTGGTAACGTTGGTGGCTTTATTTTGGTGCATAGGACAAGGCCTTTTGTAATCAGGCAATGGAAGCCTTGATATTTGCCAAACAGTGGCATCGAATATTACCATCTCGTCAACATTCGGAAGCAAGACTGAGTGCATAGCAGAAATCCCCGGATTGTTAGGCAACAACTCCCATTTGCCGAGGAAGTACGGTGCTGGGTCATCGTTGGCAGCGGCGGATGCTTGATGCCCTGAAACTAACAGGACAGCTGCTAGAATGAAGATGACTTTACTGGTAGCTGCCATTGCTATAATTAACAATGGCAGATTAGAAAGGCATATGTTCATGAAACCACCAATATCACATATTTATACCGCTACTAACTACTATTTTGAGTCAGTAGCACGGACACTAACGAATTAACAAAACCAACTTCTAAACATCTAACAATAGGCATGGTTACATAATTATTAGTTGAAACTTGAAAGAGTCATATCTCTAATTTTTATTTTTTTAATGATAGATTTCTTTCTTTTATTTAACAAATGAAAATTGTATCCACTCACATATATATTAAGAAGATATTGAGAAAAGAAAAATTTTGTTGTTGTTAAATAATTCAATTTCTTATTTATATTCAAGAATATTTGATGAGAAAAAAACACACAGATAAAATGGATTTTAATAACCAATTAAAGTGCGTCACTAAAAGCTTTGCACAAGTTTTCTTTTTAATTAGTCAAAAATTCATAAATGTTAGCAGCAATTATTTAATCAAAATCATCAAAACCCTATTAAAAAAGAATTTGTGGCATATTAGGGGTTAAAAATTATATTTGGGTTCTGTTCACCGATGTCTTCATAAAATATAAAAAGGGTGGGATATTTCCTCTCATTTTTTTGTATAATAGCATCCCATTTATAATTACAATCCCCACAAAAGTCCTTAAATAGTCCACACTTATTACCAATTTACCCTTGTAACAACTAATTTTCTTCATTCCTTTGGTCTCTGCAAGCATGATTTCTAAGAACTACAATGGAAGCAACTGACTGCTGTGATCAACTTACCATGAAGAAATGTGCAGCCCTCACTGAAATATTAGCTCACAGATAAACATGAATCGTTCAATTTTGCTTGCCACCACATTATGTAATTTAATTTGCAGCATGGTACTCATTTTCAAGGTTTTTGTTACTGAATACTAGTAGAATATGCTTTAGTTTGTTTCACTTTTGTAACTTATTCTTTATTGTGTGATAGGATTTTGTTACAATTGCATTCACTAACATGATTATATATTGAGAAGATATTTGGAAAAAAAAATATTTTTTTAAACAATTCAATTTCTTGTTTATATTTAGGAATATTTGACGAGAAAAAAACACATTGATAAAATGGATTTCAATAATTAATTAAAGTGCATTGTAAAAGCTTTGTATTTAATTTGTGGAAAATTCATAAACATATTAGTTACAATTATTTAATCAAAATCATCAATCCCTGTTAAAAGACTAATGTTTGAATTATATTTTTAAAAAATCATGAAGAACTTGCAGAATATTAAGAGTTAAAAATTATATTTCAACTCTGCTACCTTAAAAAAATATAAAAGATAAAAATAAAAAGAGAGTTTTTTCTATTATACTCTATACTTAGTGTATAAACTAAGATAATTTCCTTAAACATGATGTCGATTGGTGACATTCTCTCTGCCGAAACTTAATTAGATATGAAAAAGATGACTAATGCAATTTTGATAACCAGATGCAACAACCATTTACCTCTTCACTCTACTTAGCATCACTTACTATTCTTTTTCTCTTCTAATTCTTCACTCCCCACTTGATGCCTACGATAAAATTAAAACTAATACAAACCACACAAATATTAAATTACAACAATTTGATAGCTATATTTTACAAAATATCTGTAAATATCTAAGAAATTTCTAGAATTAGATATTTTTATATTAGAAATATCTTCTAATCTCTATATAATTCTTGAATCTTCCATGAATTAGACTTTGATCTTGGGCTTGGACCAATATAGTTAGATTGGATCATCAAATTGGTGTTGGAATTTTAACATCACTTACCGCTGTAGCTTTTTAGGGATGGCAATAGAGTAAGGGTGGGGTGAGGTTGGAGAGGCTTAACCATTCCCCACCTTGTTAAAAATTTCATCTCTATTATCCACCCAATCCCCTAATAAATTTAATAGGGTGAGGATGAGAAATCCTCATGTGGAAAACTATTTCTCAATCCCCACTATTCCTTATTTATTTATTTTATAATAGGTATGGATAAATATTTCAGTAAATGAAAAATTAGATTCTTAAAAAAAGTTATTTTTATATTATACAATATTTAAATTATTTAAAAAATCTCCAAAAGATTGAAACAATATCTTAAAATAGTATCATAACTAAAAAAAATGTTTGAAGAGCTGTACCTTAAGAGAAAAAGAAAATATAGTAATGTTTTAAGGTTGAATAAATATTATAATGTCTTTCTCTTAATTATAACTTACTTATATTAAGTAAAAATAAAATGAAAAATTATTAAGCAACATTATAATTGATAAAACAAAAATTATTGAACAAAAATTAAAAAAATGCTCATATATAATGGGGAGTGGGGTGGGATGAAGTGGAGAGTACAAAACAAAACCTCAACTCTTTAAGAATTTAAAGATTATTTTTTTTTCATTCACAAAAAATTATTTAAAATTCATCCCATTTGAAATGGGGCTCCATGAAGTTCCATCTCCGTGAAAGATTTTACCATCCCTAAGCTTCCTTGCTTTTTCAGTAACAAGAAACTTTGGCCCAAAATTTTCAAATTTCTCTAGAGGCCTTGCTTTTCTTATTATTAGTTCAGTAATTAATGGTGCTGCTAGAAACATTACAATGCTTATCACTGGCTGTTTATGTTATCAAGTGTATATTGGGTAAAATCTTGGGCTATCTATATAGTATTACAGTGTGCAGAAACCCTCAATTTTATGTTCGGTTTTCGTATGAATTAGCTCCAAGCTTCTATAAAATTTTATGATTTTTGAAATTTGAAAAAGCAATATGCATTAATTGTTGCAGTTGATTTTTTCCACAAAAATAAAGGTAAATGGGAAAGAATAATTTATAGAGCCACAAGTAATTGCACAAATAATTTTATACGAATTGATGTGTTTATGATCAGTTGATAAAAAAAATTAATAAAAATAAATTATATGGATCATTTCATGCTTTTAAGTCAACCAATTCAATGATAATGAGCATTTTTTGCTTCTTCTTAATCGGCCATTTTAACCCCAATTCATCATCCTCAATTTGAGCCTTTCCAACTGCAATTTCAAGAACTAAATAATCGTTTCAATGAATCAAATACCGATTTGCTCTATATTTGGCATGTCTATGCCAAAAGATGTACTTGGTCAAACATTTACTCGCAGAACACTTGGGACTGAGTTGACATCTTTCGGAGCAGGGACGGATTTTGCAACTATATTTGTTTTACATTTCCTTTAATCGCCTGAAATATGGTCTAGAGGAAAGTCTGATCGTAGGTTGAATTCACATTCATGTTCAAAATCTAAGATCCAAATTTTATTCCCTATAGCTTATAAAAAATCTGTCCTCACAAATGTCATGAACACCAATAGGAAATACAGTATTAGCAGATTCAATAAATTAAGACTTGATTTCTGTGGAGTTAAAGCATATGGAAAATTGAAATAAAAATGCAAGCAATGGCAAAATAACTATGAAAATAGATAGATGCGATTCAAATGGATTGAAACAGCTTATATACCAAATTATATCTCAACCAAGGCAAGACACTGAATTAAGCTCTGCGTGATGATTAATGACCAAAGGAAATGGGTGCTCCGCTCATGAAGCTCTCTACAGTTTGTTAACGCATGACATAATTAGATAAGTATTATTGCATAACTCTTATAAGCTGTATGAATATTTTTGTTAGAAGTAGTTAGATGATTTAAAATTTTGCTATATTTCTCTGTGATGATCTAGATTAGAATGTTATTGTATTTTTGTAATTCAATAGTATTTATTTTGATATTGGTGTGAACTAATGAGCTATAATTGGAGTTACAATAATAAAGTTATGTTTGTACAAACTCATGAGAATTGGCATAGCGACCGTTAGTGGTGATCGCGAGAGCTATGGTGAGCGATATCAGTTGATCAATTTCCTATAAATCATTATTGATTTAGGATGAGAAGGATACCTTTCAAAGGTTATAAATTGAGTTACATTGTTCTACTCCGTGTTCAAGTAAAAAATTTCATTTATTAGTTGTTTTGCACTCTTGAGTTGTTTTCCTAGTTTCTCTTTTGCTTTCAGGATTTTTATCTTTTTTTTTAAAAAAAAATATTAGACTTGGTGTCGTTCATTTTTTTTTCCTTAATAAGATTTGGAGAATTTTATTATAAAATGATATTTTATATTTGCCTATTTTGATAAATACGCAATATTTAAGTTTACTATAAAGGGTCCTAAAACACTAGTTTTATTCGTTCATATTTTTCAATAATATTTGCATTATTCAAAAACTTTGTTTCTCTTAATTATCAATCTTTTTACATTTCTGCATCGTCAATTATTCTATTTACATACAGTGAGTTGTTACAAACTTGTTAATTGAATTAATTTCTAGTCCCAAAAATATAAACGTGATTTTTTTAAAAAAAAAAATTAGTACAATATAACTTATCAATTGTAGTTAGAGTGATGTCTAAATCTTATAACGGAATTAAAAAAAATGGAATTATTTAAAGAAAATGGAAAACGGGCGTTGATTTTACATAGCTGAGCTAGATGTGGTACTGTTGAGATTAGTTACCTATTTTAAGAAATTCAATAACATGAAACAAGGATAAGCGAACAGCAAATTCACTCCCATGGAACCTAAAAATAGCAAGCATTTGGATAAATTCTTGATTGATATATGGATAAAAAGGTCTGGTGGATTTAGACAACTCTTATTCATAATTTCCGGAAAAATCTGCTGAAATAAGATGCCAAATATGGAGAAACAACCACTTGAAAATCTTATATAAAACGAGTTAAGCATCATGTCCATTAATTAACAGGAGTTTCTTCTCGGGTGCTTATGAAGGATCTATCAAGGCAAATAAATACCTTGATAAATCCGTCTGCATGCGCAGCGAAGGAAAAATAATTAATAAACTCCTGTGACATTTTATCTGCAAAATTATAAACAAAAATTTGCTGCAAAGATGGCTGGCGGAGGAGTAGTCGTTCAAGGCAGTGCAAAGAATTATGAAGGCGGTGTCACCAGCTTTGTCCTTGTCACTTGTTTGGTAGCCGCAATGGGCGGTCTCCTCTTCGGTTATGATCTTGGAATTTCAGGTTAGCAGTACAACAGATCAAATACCACATCAGTTATGGCCTTAGAAATTTAGTCATTCCTTTGAAATTTCAATTTTGGCCTCTTTAAGTTTGTAGTTTCTTTATTTTACGTTGATATCTTTGAAAAATTGTGCAGGAGGGGTGACCTCAATGGATCAGTTCTTGAAAGATTTCTTTCCGAAGGTGTATCGTAAACAGCTAAATAAGGGTCACGAAAGTGCATATTGTAAATTTGATAGCCAGCTTCTTACGCTTTTCACCTCCTCCCTCTACCTTGCGGCTCTTGTTGCGTCCTTCTTTGCTTCAATAGTCACTAGGATCTACGGCCGTAAAATGTCCATGACTGTTGGAGGCATTGCTTTTCTCATCGGTGCTATTATCAATGGTGCTGCTGTGAATATCGCAATGCTTATTATTGGTCGTCTTATGCTTGGTGTCGGTGTTGGATTCGCCAATCAGGTAAAATATATATGCACACACGAAACCATTCCTATATATTGTTTCCGGAAAACAAGGTTTCTGTAGTTTTCACCAAAATCCTGACAAGTTATTGCTTTGGCTTTGTAGGTGGTTCCAGTGTATCTTTCAGAAATGGCACCGGCAAAGGTTAGAGGAGCCCTCAACATTGGATTCCAAATGGCCATCACCATTGGTATCCTGATCGCAAATCTTGTCAATTACGGCACAGCCCAAATCTCCGGCGGATGGGGATGGAGAGTGTCTCTAGCTCTTGCAGCAGTTCCAGCGATCTTGATGACTGTTGGTTCTGTCTTCCTTCCCGACACTCCAAACTCCATCCTCGAACGAGGCCACATTGACGAGGCCAAGAAAATGTTGCAGAGAATCCGTGGCACCCCCAATGTCGATGAAGAGTTCCAAGATCTTTACGACGCTTCTGAAGCTGCCAAGCAAGTGCATCACCCGTGGACAAACATCCTCCGCGGAAGGTACAGGCCTCATCTCGCCATGTGCACTCTCATTCCGTTCTTTCAACAGTTCACTGGTATCAACGTCATCATGTTTTACGCCCCTGTCCTGTTCAAGACCATCGGATTTGGCGATGACGCTTCACTGATGTCCGCGGTTATCACTGGTGTTGTCAACGTTGTTGCCACTTTAGTCTCCGTTTTCTCTGTTGACAAATTCGGGAGAAGAATCTTGTTCCTCGAAGGTGGCATTCAAATGTTTATTTGCCAGGTAAATCGGGTGACTGCTGGTTCATCAAGGCGCATCCCAAATAATCAACATCTTACATATACATTCTTATAAAATATCTATCTACTAATTAATATCGAATTTGGTTTGTGGCGAATATAACAGTGTCTAGTAGGAATTATCCTGGCATTGAAGTTCGGGCTCAAGGGGGAAGGAAACTTGACGAAATTCGACGCGGATTTCGTATTGTTCTTAATATGTGCATACGTAGCAGCATTTGCGTGGTCATGGGGACCATTGGGGTGGCTGGTACCAAGTGAAGTGTGTGCTCTTGAGATTCGATCGGCAGGACAAGCCATTAACGTGTCCACAAACATGGTCTTCACATTCGTCGTTGGACAGGTTTTCCTGACAATGCTTTGCCACTTCAAATTCGGTCTCTTCTTTTTCTTCGCCGGATTTGTGGCCATCATGACCGTTTTCGTGTTTTACATGGTCCCTGAGACAAGGAACGTACCCATTGAAGAGATGAACAGAGTGTGGAAGGCACACTGGTTCTGGGGCAAGTACATCCCTGACGAAGCTGTTATCGGCTCTTCTAGTGAAATCCAACCTAACAAGACTGCCTGAATTGGGCTTATAAAAACAATTTCTTTTCTTTTATTTTCCAATTTAACTGCATTGCCTCTGTAACTAAAATTCATTCCATTTGCTTGAGAAAATCGTTCATTTGTACATCTGTTTACTGACGCTAGGAGCTCAATCCCTAAGCAATTTGTCTAGCCAAAGTCCCCACAAAAAGTTTGTACGTTTTCATTTCTAAAATTAAAGATAATTAATTTCTTATTTAATTGTACTTTTCCTTTTTTTTTTTGATACATAGACAATCATACTAGCCAATCTCCGTCGGCATTTCCTCCCCATTAATATGGGAAACAAGTGGAATAAAGTTCGCGGAAAACAATTCCACGGTGTACATAAATACTAATTAAGGAAACTTAAAAGAATTTCTCGAAAATCAAGAAACTATTGATGATGTATTTCAACTGACTCAAATACTCAATGATCCAGTTTATTTCAGTGTATTAACAAAAAATGCAAAAAAAAAAAAAAAAGAGTATGCCTTCAAAAAAATCATTTGATCTGCCATAGACCCTTGTTGTACGGGGAAATCCAAAGATTGAAATATAATAAGCGGGGGGCCAAAATTTCAAAAAGTAAGTTTTTAAGGGTTAGATTGAAAAAATTCTAATTCTTATTTTTCTTCACATGGTGGTATGGAAAATTAACCTTAAAAATAATGAAAAAGAATTCATTAAATAATTTAACGGAGTTTCAGAAAGTATTTTATTTTTACACTTACACTTAACAGGAAGTACATCATAATGCAACCACAGTTAGAATCAAAAGACAACACTTGTCCAACTAGCGTTGGTGCACTCTTTCTCCTCAGACGTTACTTGAGAGAATTTGAGTTCTATAACAAGAATCTGATGCCACTTGCTAATAGAAAAATAAACAAATGAAATGAAAAACCAATCGTAGCCGTTGGAATTTCAGAAATTATGTATGCTTTTCTGGTTACATAGATCAAAATTATACAATTGAATAGATCCACCAATACTGTAATGAATGATACAAGATTTCGTAACAAAAAGGTAAATATTTACCCATATATGTCTTTGCCAATGATGCCAAAATCTGATAAGGAATGAGCATAATTTGCTGTGCATGTTCAAAAGAGGGCTAAGCCACTGAGATTGAATCTAAAAGAGTATCAATATACTCTTTAAGCTTCAACTTCGTAATAGCACCTTCCCTCCTGCTTTCCGGAACTTCCTGTCCATTCTTGAAGAGAATCAAAGTCGGCAATCCATAAATTTTGTATTCCTCTATTAGTTGTGGGTTTGCATCATGATCAATCTTTACAACCGTCAATCTGTCTCCATATTCCTAAAATAACAAAAAGACACCATTTTGGAAACGAGTACGTTACATTAAACTGAGCTGCTCACGAAATGGTACAAGCTGGAGTATGTATCAGAAATTACATTTTCCAATGTATGAACCAGAAATTACAAACTCCATTCATCCCATAAATATCACTACAAAAATTACGTAGACCTACTTCAGAAATATTTTATTTATCAAAAACTCATAGCTTATATCAAATTTCTAGCTCATAGATAAAGACATAATTTCAGATACACTAGACAGAGGCGGCATGAACCAAGCTGCAAAGCATTGCTCTGATTAATGACACAAAAAGAAAACTACAACCAAAATATTAAAAGTAAGTGTTTTTAGGTTGTCAATAATGCTGATTGCTAGAGGAGATTAGCATCTCAGCAAGACAGAAACTACAAAGTCACACCGATAAAATACTGAAAAAGGAACTTTGATTATGTTAAAAGACCATTTGATATTTCACTTATAATTTTATCATGTTAGATACATTATTGCATGTTTTCTACAATGCAATCCGTTTTAACTCCTATCAAAACTAAAACAACAGAGGAACCAAATGTAATTAATACCACCACAAGTAGGTGCATAAGGCAGGGTCCATCTGTAAATCCATTCAACTGATTCTAGCATACATAAATTTATTCCCTCCCTCACCAGTTCGCCATATCTTACATATTCAAATTGGCCTTACAATTCTTACCCAAGGACCACCCTTGTGCACCAAATCCCAATTGACAGTAGATACTACATTTTGATCATAACGTTTGAATTTCCTAGGAAGTACATTGACCGTACAGCCTATTTTTTTAGATCCAAACCAACATAAAAGGTTCAAAAAAAGATATAGAATGGAAACATCAAGTTATAGAATACCAAATAACATGCATAAAACTTCCAAAATCATTGTTGATAGCTAAAGCCAAGCAGTAAGAGGTTCCTAAATTTTGAGGACAGGAATTTAGACTGCAAATTTTCTGATCAGGGATAAGATAATGCAGTTATAGGGCTTTGTGGGTTGAATTCATGACATTTTCCCCCCATCCATCAACAGTTATAAATTGCAAGCTCAGACCTATTTAGCAGGTCCAGAAATTTTCGACAAAATATGCTCTGGAATGGTCTAAAATGTGTCCAACGCAAATATCTAAATGACGAAGGCAGACCACTGCTATGACTGCAGGTGTGTTCAGAAACCGACCATTAAGTAGCATCCTAATCACCCCGGTACCATTCCTACAAGGTTTACAAACAAAGCCTTTGCAGCTACAATGAAATGAAACTGCAATTAAGTACCCCTACACACAACTGACTAACTGTCCAAACGGTTCTATAATTTCCAATAGGATCCCACAACTTGTCTTTCCATGGACATATTGTGAGAGTATTTCAACCAGCTTATGCATAAAACTTTAAAAAAGCAATCTTAATAAATATAAATATGTCTTTTACATAATAAATTTGACAAAAAATAGTAAAGAGAGTAAAATGGCATTAACTTCCAAGCTACAGTTGCAAGTGTACAATTAGCCTTAACGTGAATATCTCGCAGAATCAATTTGACTGACTGTAACCGCATTAACGCAGAAGAATTAAGCAACCTTCATAACAAATCAATCATTTTAATGAATAGCACTGAGAATTTCAAACCGTGGATAACGAATGATGAATAAACCACAGCCCATCTAATCCAAACTCGTTAAAAGTCGACACTCTAAATCATATGCAGCAGTAATAAATAAAATTCGAAAAATATAAATTAATTAAGGATAGAAAAGGAAAAGGACCTGAGCGAGCCATTCGACGGCGGGAGCAACTAAGCGGCAAGGACCGCACCAATTGGCCACGAACTCGACAAGAACCGGACGCTCAGATTTCAAGACCGTGTTTGGGAACTCACTTTCGGTAATCTCCGTTATGCCACTGCTAGCACCACAGCGTAAGCGTGTTACCAACTTGGGAAGCGTATTATTATAAGACTTGAGTGACAGATTCGTTTGAGACCCGAACAATAGCTGATTCTTTGACGACGTTGTTGTTGTTGTAGCGCTTGTGATGGGGTTCTGTTGCCTGAGGGTCCCAGTAACTGTACGATCAGGTGGAACCAATGGGTGTTGTCCGAACAACAGAGTGGAGCTGGAGAAGACGATATCCATTTTGGAAGTGATTAGAGATTTTTAGAGCACTTTTGAATTGCTTTCAGTTTTATGTGATACAAAACGGCGTAGCTACAAATTGCGCGACTCAGCGGATTCTTGATTTGTGGCCACACATAGGAGTGGCAAAATCGCTCCTCGGATCGAGTTTGTATAAAGTCAGTTTTGTATCATATTAAATTTAGATCGATTAAAATCTGATTTATTTAATAATCGTATTAAAATATTAAGATTTAAATTTAATATAAAAAAATAATTAAATTACCAATAATTTATTTAATATTTATATATTAAATAAAATTTACATTAAATATTTATACGCTGTCATTCATACAAGCGTACATATTTTATTAATATTATAAACTATACATATATATCAAAATATTATATATTTACAATATTAAAATTTTAATTATATATATATATCATATTATATATCGATGTTATAAATTATACATGTCTATTAATATTTTACATATTTATATTATTAAAGATTTAAATATAGATAAAATTTTATAAATAGAACACTGTGTTTATATTCATCATTTCAAAAAATACAAATAAAAGAAAAAATTATCTTTAATATTTGAATTTTGATAATAAGAACCTGTAAATTATTTTAAAATAAAAAATATAATTGGATCATTGATCGTGTAAATAGGTCAAAAAATTTAACCCTAACCGACAAGAAAAAAAATCGTGTCAACTCAGATCCGATCCATTTAATAATCGTGTTTAATTCGACAATCCATACCTATTTATTCGTATCGTGTTCATATCAAATAATCGAATCATATTAAATTTTACCATCCCTAACCACACATGACAAAAGAGAAAGCCATGCTTGTGGTCACGTGAGATTATCACGTGATCTTTTGAAGAATTTTTATGTCTTTTCTCAGAACATAATACAAAAAGCATAGTTTTATCTTGCAAAATAGATTAAAATTGAGGACTTGGACGTAAAATACCATACTTCATTTTGTTCAAATCAGCCGAGTCGAGTCGAGTCGAGTAAAGTCTGTTTCAGTGTCAGAGATATGGAAGGAGATGGCAAAACGGAGCGGGAGATTCTCTACTCTCCAACCAATTCTCAGCAAACTGGTAATATAAATATGCAATTAAGTATTCACGAGCACGCATCGTGAATGTAAGGTCATAATTATTGAATGGTAATGTTAAATTGTTTCGTGTTTCAGTTTCTGATGATGATGAAATAGATTACTCCGTCAAGCCAGAGTTTTATGATCCAAATCTTGACGATAAAGATGAATCATGGGTTCGAAAGGAAAGAAAGGGCCGTACCTCCGATGCTGTGCTCTGCTGCCCCGCCTGTTTCACCACTCTTTGCCTCGATTGCCAAAGGTTTTTGCATTCCATCTTTATGCTCGTATAAAATTGCAGTGAATTCATAATTGAATTGAATTAGGGAAATAATTGGTTATTGTTTGGAATACAAAATTCTGATGAAGTAATAGGGAACTATCTAATGCAGAGTTAGATGATTTGTGTTGTCATAAATTGTTTTAAAATTTCCACAAATATTGTTGCATGGCATTCTATTCTAACAATAGTTGGAATCTTTTTTTCTAAAGACCAAACCTAATATTCATCCTTTATTAAGTGGCCAGTACAGTCCAAGGAGGAATTGTCGAGCGGAGGGGATGATGCTTGAACCATGTGGATAAGTTTGTGATGCATTGACAGTGTGACACGTTTAGTGTAATAAATAAAGATTCATAGGTTTAGATAATGGTGCATCTAATGTAGTCAATAATAATCCTAGTTTTGATATATGAAATATTGTTGGTTGCCTGTGAATACCATGTTTGTAAAGGGCGACAAGACTTGTGAATGGAAATTTCTTTGTAAATCTTGCACCATGGATTTGCATGATTCCAGAAACGAGTATATGTATTCTTTCAAGTCTCTGCTTCTGTTGGTATCTGTTAAAAAAATATCCTGGCAAAATATTAGCGTTACGAATTGTTAGTTGTGGTTAAGCAAGCTTAATTTAGTGCACCTTTTCTTTCTAGTGACAAGGTTGTGTGTACGTTCTTACATGAGAAAGAAAATCTTCAATAAAACTTGAAGAATTTGTTTCAATGAGTGTCTTATTAAATTATTTGCTGAATTTGCTAGACAAATGTGATGAATAAACCTGAAAGTGAAACATCCCGCTTGAATATTAGACACTACATTATCCTTCACCATTTCAGTGATTGGCTCAAGAGCTGTTTTTTTAGCATCATGCTCAGCTTCGTTTCCAAGAGGAAATGTTCTACAAGACACATAAGTTTTTCCATTTAACAAAACTTGTGCCGTAAACTTTGGTGCATGCTCAAATCCTTCATTCCTAGCCCCATACTCAGTTAGCAGAATCTCTTTCTTGTTTTTCTTGTTGCTGTGTATTGATTTCATTTATGGAAGTTTGTATTTGAGGTGAAGCTCAAAACTGTGAGCCAACTCAATACACACACGAAAATGACAACGCTAATCAATAATAACCTGGCAAAAGATAAGCATTTCGACGACTGACCTTTTCTAATCAGTAACAAAGTCGTGCCATATCTGCGTCTATTCTCCTATCAGCAACTTTTCTATTAAAACTGAAAACTTTGTCTCAATTTCTTTTGTCCAAAGAACCTCACTCTTTGTTTTTCTTGCTGTTTGCATATTGATTTCTGAGCCTGAGAGTGAGACTGCTTAAACAAAATGAAGCTACTCAGCTTTCACTTGTTTTCATATTTGTTTGTCAAGGGAATCTCTCTTGTTTTTCTTGCTGATTGTTTATTGATTTATTCTCAGTACATTTATATATGTGTGTACTCACATGCAGTGATGCTATTCTGATGCACTTTCCATAAATTTTTTAATCCCTTCTCTATTCACCACTTTGTCTACTGGTGACCATGCATATTTGTATGTAATAACCTGGATCAAATCTTGTAGGCATGAAAAGTATGTCACCCAGTACAGGGCAATTTTTGTTGTCAACTGTATGCTTGGAATTGGCCAAGTGCGGCAAACCACTTCAAAGCCAAAACAAGGCAAAAGAAGAAGGGAATCTAGTGAGGTTGAAGCTGATCCAGTGGATGGAGAAAAGGAAACATTAAAGCCAGTCTGCTGCTCTGTTTGCTCAACAGAGGTTGGTGTCATCGATGAAGATGAGGTTTATCATTTCTTTAATGTTCTCCCTAGCGAGTCTTGACCTGCTTGGTCTTAACACTTTTGTACATTAGGAATTTTGTCGTTGATGTGAGTCATGACATCACTGTATCAACAATATACGTCTTTTTCTAATTATATGATTAGAAAATAGATGAAATCATACGCCTCTTTTATGTTCAAAAGCCAATGTCCTTGCTATCAGGTGATGGTAGTAAGCATAGCCAGCCTCCAGTCTTAACTAAAATTCGAAAGTGTTGGCCCGGCTTGGCCAGTGTCGAATGCAGCTTAGTTTGAATTAGCATCATCTGAGCTTGGCATGGACTCAAGTCGGACTTAAAATCTTGGCCCATTTTAACCGAACTTAGCTCAAAGATATGCCGATTCGGCGGCCTGCTACTTGTTTTAGATATTATGAGTAATAGTGATATTTGGATACTTCAGTTTATCTCATTAGTCTCTTTTTCTTTTTTTTTTTCATTTTAACTTGAAATAACTAAAATATCCAGTAAGATAACTTAAATTTCCAAATTTTACCTGTTTGTGCATGGCCAACAGCTATAGCTTTGTGCTTATAATAGATTGTAGCCAGTGATAAGGCGGACCGTAATGTCATGACTTCGTTTGATGTTTAACTGACTCAAGTGAAATGATCATTCTGACAATTTAAATTTTGGATTCCTCATGAAAACTTCGTTTGCTCCCTATGCTGATTTTGTCACGCAACAAGAAAACAAAAGTATGCTGCCATTGCTGGCAGCAAGTTGCTAGATAAGGGCAGCTGACAAAAATGATGAATAAGGGTAATCTTGAAAATAAATCAAGCAACCGAAGAAGTGTGGATTAATGAGATAAATTTAGGAGGTTAAATATTATCACTCTATTATTATTACTACTGGCATTCCATGAATATTAAATTACTTCCTTTGTTTGAATACTCTTTTTGGTTAAATTTTTTATTTCTTCTCTCAATTACAAAACAGTCAGAGTCCAGTCATATTTAGAAAATTATTTTTCTTTTTTTTTTTAGTTTACAATTTGATGGTAAATTTGAAAAGAAAATGAAATGGTATGTGAAAAAAAATAATTGTCAAACATGTTCAATGGTCGAAATTGCTCTCATTAATATCATTAGTCAGCAGCACCAACGTAAAGTTTTTTACTTGGTGAAGAAGCATAACCAGTAGAGAAAGTCAACAACCCAATGCATGCATGATGCATAAATAAATAAATAAACAGTAGAAAGATTAAAGGTAAAAGCAAGGGCAAGTTTATTATCCTGGACAAATCTCCAATCCAAAATGATCAAGCGTACTAGACCAAAATCCACTTGTTAAAAGACTATTGGTTAAATGCAAAAGCCAATCTAATGGCGTCAGCTTTTGGATCAAATGAATGGATGAACTCGCTTTGTCCCTTTCATCAATAAAATCCAGAAACAGTTGGGTTGGGGTCCAGCTGGCTTTTTATGTTGACAGCTTACAGCTTTCATTTCAATACAATTAATAATTTTCTTCTTTCCATCACTTCAATTTTTTTTTTTTGTCTAATAACTACACGTAGTTGTATATTTGTATTATTATTGTTTTTTTTATCATAACTCTTCTTAGTCCACTCTAACTTGATACTGTATGAAATCTATTTTATCCTAAATGTAGAAAAATAAAAAGACTCTTATTAGTAGGCGAGTCGAGTCCTAATTATTATTGAGACCTGAATTCATGTGCCCAAAATTTTTGAGCGCATGGGTTGTTAATAAATTACAAGCTCATTAACATTTCTATATGTATATTAAAATTAAGATTTTTTTAAGTTACGCTTAATTATAATTTATAATTCAAAATTTTAGTACTAAAATGAGTAGTAGAACAATGAGATTATGGGAACTAATAGATGAATTTTACTTAACTGTAAGTAATTTAGGAAAATTTTAAAAATTATTATGAATCTCTTAAAAGATATTCTCATGATTTTTAATTTCAATTATCCTTTATATCGGCGGCTAAAATCATAAAATGATAATATAATTTTAAAAATCTACAGATCATAGTTCAAGAAAACCGTGGTGATAAATGTGAAATACATTCTTATTTTTCACTTATGGAGATTGAATTGAACCCATGTAACATTATTTGGAAGTGAGTTTTTCATCTATAGCTAAAAGATGTTCGTCATCTCTTCTTTGTGAGTCTTTGCATTGCCTATCTTCACACTTTAAAAACATTATGAATTTTCAGATTGTACATGGATCGAAAGCAGACCGAATCTATTCGCACCTTATTGGCTTAATCGACACGGAAAAGTATTTTAAATTTTAAAATTTTAAAAAAAAGATTGGAAGAGCAGAAGAAAGAACCGGAGCTTTGAATTCTGTGTTCAAACAATTTAGATTATATTTAGTATTGGAATAATGTAACATTATTTAAAAGTTACATTATTTCAATACTAAATATAAAAAAGTAATTATGAAGTAAAATTAATAGTATATAGTAAATATAATTTTTAAATAATAATTTTGATAAATTAATAAAAATATAATAAAATTTTTATCGTATAAAAATAAAATTAAATTAACTCAAATTTTAAATTATAATAATTAATATTTATCAAATATTTTAAGATTATATTTTAAAAGTTACGATTATCTAACTTTAGCTCCAAACAGGATCTCAGCTGACAAAATAATAATTATATCGAAGAAACTGAGGCATAATTTGCCACCAAAGGATAAAAGACAAGCTTTACTTGAAAATGGCATGTCTTAATCGGGTCGTTATGAGGGCAATTAAACGAGGTCAATTAATTAGAAGATTCCACTTAAAATGATCAAAATATCAATTCATACTATTTTGTTGGATTGTACAAGTTGCATGTATTAATCCATTTTTTTGACTTCCCTGTTGACCTTTGTGTGTTTGATGAAAGTCCTCTTAGGCGGCGTAAAACAAAGTTGTTCCCCAAGTGGGTGCTCCTCTTTTTTCCTATTTTATTTTATTTTATTTTACGGCGATAATAGAGCGACAAGTAATTTTCTATATGTGTCTAAATTAAAATGACATGGAGAGATTAATTGAAAAAGTGATATAATTTTTTTGTTAATTATATGGGATTATGGTAGTTTTATACAACCGATAAATTTATCCAATAATTTCTCAAATCAAATTGGTGACGTGTACATTTTTGTAAATTACTTTGGTATTAATTTTTTTTTTTTTTAATTCTTAATATGGGATTTCAACTCTTGTGCGAGAGTTTCCAAAATTTATGTAAGAGAATTTTTTCCACGCACCCCATGCGTCGAGGGCAGAACCCAAATATTTAAATGGAAGTCACTCTGCATACCTAACGAGAACTAATAGAGATCAAAATTAAAGCAGCTACCGTAAAATCTAAGTTTATAACCTCTCTGTACGATCTTTTTAGTTGCGTTACAAGTCTAATTGATATTTGTAATTAGAATTTATCGGAATGTTCTACATCAGCTTGCTCTGTGATGGAACAATTCGAACACTTAGAGACTCATGATGAACTAAAACCAACCGTTCAAAACAAGGAATAATATCTAATAAAAATCCGTGCTCTCGGATTGTCATCGAATACTTCTGATTGTTCTTCAGTCATAAAATAAATGAAATTTGGGATTGCTTCAATTTTGCAAGGAATGTTCTTCAGAATGAAATTGGGATTGTTTTGCCGAATGTAGCGGCTATTTGAATGCGTCCGCAAATGCAAATTTTGAACGTAATCTAAATAACTCGAGGTTGGCTCACTTAATAACAATATGGAGAACTTCCCAACGAGGCATCGCACGATTTGAGGAAGCAGGTCTCCTGCTGCTTTTGTCTGCTTTGATTCTCAATAATAGTGGTGAAATTTTTGTCTTTTAAAAAGACATGGCTCGGCTCCACTCCACATGAAGATTCCTTTTTGAGGCTTCTCTGTTGCTACTTACAAGGCTGTTTTTCTTATGCTTTTCTCTCTCTCTCTCTCTCTCTCTATTCTTGTTTTAGCAAGAAATACAAATCTACACAACAACTCTCTCTCTCTCTCTATATTATTATAGTTAAGATCCTTGTGAATATACCAAAATATTGTTGAAAACTCGAGGTCATATTAATTTGTAAAATATGACGTTGGTGTAAGATTGTATATATTGAAAATTTGTGACTTGTAACGTACTTTGTAATTTTTGACATTTACGTTGTAATTCTATCAATTCATTATTATAAACTCACTTCACTATTACATTTATACTTTACGAGTATTATAATCAAATCTTAATTGTATTCTTCAGTCTTCTCAACTCTTATTCACGTATTTAGTTTGAAGAAATGGCACGAATGGAGAAGAAAAGAGTAGAAAGGAAGAGGAGGGGAAATAAATAAGAAGAGAAAATAATTAAAATTATGTCAAATCAAATATGTAATTTTGTCCAATTTTCATTTTATATGATGCTTCATTTGTCTTTGTTTTTGGACGACTCTTGTCCTTTTTTTTTTTTCAATCTTATTAATAATAGTACCTGTTTTTAGGGGTTTCTCTTAAAGATTAAAAAATATATATATATACTTGTTTTAAACATAGCCACCATAAGGGCATGCCCAAAATGTACATAACCATACCGTAAACCCAAAATCCAAAGAACGTGTGAGGGTTTGGGTCCATAGAGCTACTATTAATAATTGATTGCCACCAAGTATTATAATCAATAATAAGATCATGATCAAGTATTATAATGGGATTACCTAGGAATGTTCCATCATTCATTTCTAAAGAACTAGATTATAATCATATTAACAAAAGTGCATCAAATCTTGTGCACTATTACCGGTTGCCATTTGGTTGATTTATCTCCATACTATATTGGGGTGGTTGGAAATTAAAATAAAAAAAAACATTATATTAACGTCAAATTTTGAGAATTAAACATTATATTAATCAAAGATAGCTCAGGTTATAGGATACGGAATATATGCCCTCGTGTGAATGTAATGATTAAAAGAAAAAAATTATGTGATTTCGAAGAAACCGCGTTAGATGGGCCCATGTGGGCTCAATAATCCAAAACCTTATCACACTGAGTCAACAAAGTAATGATAATAAAAGTTTTATTAGCACTGCAAGCTTCGGTAATCACTGATATTGATCAATCAATTCGACATCATTTACGCCGATAATCGAAGGATGAGCAAGCTGCGTTTGATTAATTAATGAGTAAAATTTTGACCCATACCTTCATTTACCTTTCGATGTTTTGGGCCCACACGTACAGGCCCAAGTAATTTGAAGTCACATTCAGAGCGAAGTGACGGTATAATTTTTTTTTTCTTTTCCAATTGTGCGGGCAACCAACTCTGTAATATATAAATTAAGAAATATCAAAACATTTGTATCTTTGATCTTTCTTTTCTATAAATTAAGATAAACAATTTTTTTTTTTTAATACGGGCGTAGTATTGAAATAATTTTATCTATTTCTTGTCAAACGTTTAAATATTAATTCGACATATAAATACAATAAATTGATGCTTAAATATTTTCTTTTTCATTTGTAAAAAGTAAAAACGAAATTAACTTAAGACTTTCAATTTACGTTTGCAAATACACACACACACACACACATATATATTATTTAGACAAATCAAATTTACATTCACACTATTGTAAAGACTCAAAAAAAAAAAAAAGTTACCATGGATAACTCTTAGTATTTAGTAATTAGATTAAGTTTGGTAGGGACAAATTCAACAACTTCCGTAGAACTAATGATAAATCTTTGAGGTTATTTGTTGTTAAATTATTAAGACTCTTGTCTTATCATTTGTCTGAGTGAATAGTGATATTATTATTATTATTATTATTATTGGCACTCATGTTCAAAATTTGGAAAAAATAAGAATCAATTTGGGGGTTTGCCACTCTTACCTTTTGAAAGAATGAAAATCAACAAGGCTCCTTAAGTTGGCATAAAATGTTTGCGATTCAAATATGACCCCCATAAAAAATACTTAAAGAAAGAAAGGTTTAATTGTCAATTATGTAGTATCGAGACAACGATACTTAAGAAATAATAATAATAATAATAAAATCATATCATGTTTTACTTAACGTTTTTTTTTTGCTGGAAATAACTTTTTTATTTTAAAAAAATTAAAGTGCTTTACAATTTTATATGAAATCATGTTGTAGTATTTTGATATTTTCAAAGAGAAAAGTCATGGGGTGTTATTAAAGTGTGTTGCTTTTTTTTTTCATTCATTGATTATTGAATATATAATTCAACCAATAATAATAATAATAATAATAATAATAAGGTTCTAATAATAATATTCATACACATGATAAGCAGTTGATAGATAAGAAGCAAGTATGCTCCCCACCCGCATTTCTTAGAAGATGCGTTCAAATTCCAAGTATGTGCTTGCAGCTGATTTTGTGCACACGAAACTTGTAGTAAACGTACCGATCACATAAGTTTCGAAAAGTGCATTCCATCTCCAAGAAGGCAATCACGCCACTTTTAATTATTTTTTAATTACCAAAACATTTTGTGCAATTCATCATCATTGTTTACGTAAAAGGAGTAAAAACTAATAAGAATCCAGTAAAAAGAAACAATTGGCTGGAAAATGGCCTACAGTTGTAACATTGAAGCTGCAACCTTATCCGTTGGATGTATTCGCGCCACTGGTCTAGCCGTCAGGAAAAATCATTCGTCTGATATAAAAAAACAAAGGCTTTAGCTTGCTTGATTGTTGTTGAACTAGAAAAAGAAAAAAAAAATAAAATAATGGCAAATTACGTAAATAAACAGCTTGCCAGGTGTCAATTTGCAACGACTGACTAACTCACTGACTGCACTTCAATTTAAGCCAAACGCTCAGTAGTTCACGCGTCCGTTTCCTGGGCGTGCACCTCACGGTATCCGCGCGTTTCACGTTTTAATTTTTCAATCTATTGAATTTTTCCCCCCCTTGTGTTTACTCCATTTTCCTACGTTAAAAAAGTCCAAACTTATTTACAAAAGTTTCCTTTCTAATTATGAAAATAATTTTCTTCCTTTTAAAATAAAAATAAAATAGACATTTTTTGAATATTTAAAAGAATAAAAAATTTAGACTTTAGCCCCATAAATAATTTAATTGTAACTATATCTATAAATAGTCTTATATAGTATTAGTTATAATATAGATATTAGTCATATGTAATTCAAAAAAAAAATCTTGTACATGTAAGTACACAGTACTCCCAATAATCTTTGATGCTACCTGTGCAATAATATTGACCATCAAGATAATAATATTGAATCATATTTATTTTTTTAATATTAAATTAATCTCTTAATGTTTACAATCAATTTTTGCCGAATGCTTGAAGGATCGACATTGTTATTGTGTAATTAGAATATTTAGATCTATAATGAATCGATCGAATTTATTAAAAGTTACGGTCATTGAATGCAAGAATTTGATTAATTTTTAAAATGCTCACTATGAATATCTATTTCTATTATGTAAGCACTCGAATTTAGAAAAAATTATTCTTCAATATTTTTTAAAATTGTACTAACTTAGACTTAAATAAGGGTAGACTTATGTTGTGGCCAGAAGGGTCCTAACACCTATATTAATAGAAAATAAAAAATATATATAAGAACATGAACTGAAATTAATTGTTTTTACAAGTTTTTTTTTTAAATTCTAATCTTCTCAAATTTGTATTGCTATTGATCCAAAATCTTAACTAGACCACACTAAATCTTGGACTCTATAATTCATGGAAGTACAAAGTGTAACTAATTATTTATACACAACTGGAACCGGACGTTAGTGCTTTGAGTTAAAAATCTTTTTCTCCTAACTATACAATTGTATAAAGAGGAATATTTCTCATTCTCTTTTTATAAAATTAGCGTACGAAATATACATTTTTCCTTTAATAGTAGAAGGATAAATTTATGAGTAGTGTCGTAATATTATTGAGGTAAATGATCGTATATGAATATACGGTGGTAATATATTAGTGGTGATAAGAAAAGTTATTTGGCTAACATCTCATGGCGAGTTGCCGCTTGTGGTACCAAACGACGGTAGTGTCAGGGGCCAACAACATGCATCGTTGAGGTCAATTTGCCGTAAATTTTCGAAAGAGGAGGAAACTGGAAGAGTCCACCAAAGAGAAAAAAGTCGTGGGACTAAATGCGGAGCTACTGTCACATCCTCATCGCCTTTCATATTCACAACACCAACTGTTAACTTTAGTGTGTGTAATGTGTGACACATGTAGGTAGCGGATGCATGCGTCCGCGCAAATTGTACACGTAGCTGGTTTAATCTGTTAGTAAAAGGCGGGATGCTTGTTTTCGTCCAAGATTCAGGGACTCCCAGCGCAACATAAAACCAAGATTTAGTAGCACTAACAACCGTCTTTTCGTTTTTTTCAAATTTCTCAAAACGTGCGGCAAAAAATATTTGTGTGTTGTGTGTATATAAAATCAAGAAAACCAAATCACGGACCCCATGAAATCCAGAGACTCATAATTAAGATGTTGTTTTAACTCTGATGACGTGGCAAAGAAATGAGCGGATAATGAACCAATTTATTTACAGCACGTAGCCGGAACCCTCAATTTTAAAAATTAAAAAGCGGGGCCCAGTACTGACAACCCTCACATAAGTTCCTCAGTAAGGACAAAAAAGACGAGAGGGAGGCGAGGAAGGGAGGGCGCGTGACGAACAACCCGCGGGGAGATGGAAGCTAAAAATGAAAAATTGAAAAGTGAGTGAGCTGTGGGGGTGTGTAAAGTGGAGCCCACCACCCATGTGCCTTCCCTCCTGTCTCCACCAGCTCCTGCCGCTCAATGATTAGCTCTCTGTTCCCCCTCCCTAACCAAAAAACCTCTTAACCCTCAAACTTCTCACTTTCTCTCTCTAAACAAAACATTAAACATTCACTCTCTCTCTCTCTCTCTCTCTCTCTCTCTCTCTCCAGCACTCTTTTAACAACTTCAACAAACCCTAAGGCTTTTATCTTCGCCAAATTCTATCTCGTACTCATATGTCTAATTCGGACGGTGCCACTAACGGCGTCTCCAACGGCGCTATTATTGACCCCCAGAGACAGCAGCCTCCTGGTAATGGCGCGTTGGCCGTCAAGAAGCCGCCCTCCAAGGACCGCCACAGCAAGGTCGACGGCCGCGGCAGGAGAATCCGCATGCCGATCATTTGCGCAGCGCGTGTTTTCCAGTTGACTCGCGAGCTCGGTCACAAATCCGACGGCCAGACCATCGAGTGGCTTCTCCGCCAAGCCGAGCCCTCAATCATAGCCGCGACGGGGACGGGTACCACTCCGGCTAGCTTCTCCACTGTCTCGGTGTCGGTTCGCGGCGGAGGGAACTCGACTTCCTTGTCGTCCACGGTGGCTTCCTCGGCTATCTCCGCTGCGTTGGAACATAAGCCCTCTCTGGGTCCCGCCCCGTTCATTCTCGGAAAACGCGTGAGGTCCGACGATGACGGGACCAAAGGGGAAGATTCCATTTCTGCCGTGGGTCCTGCCACTGTGGGGCCAATAGTGGGCCCTGCGACCCCTGGCGGCGGGTTCTGGGCTTTGCCGGCCAGGCCGGATTTCGGGCAGGTCTGGAGTTTCGCTGCAGCTGGTGCGCCGGAGATGGTGGTGCAGGCCGCTTCTCAGCAACAGCATCATCATCAGCAGCCACACCAGTTGTTTTTGCAGCAAGCTATGGGAGAGGCATCGGCGGCTAGAGTGGGGAATTATCTCCCGGGTCATCTCAATTTGCTGGCGTCTTTATCGGGCGGGCCCGGGAGTTCGGGTCGGAGAGAGGAAGACCCACGTTGAATTTCGGGTTTTGGATGCTCCGTTGATGGTGGTGTTGATATAAAAATATTATTACTATATATATAAATAGATATGTGAATGTTTAATTGTTGTCTTTGTGTGTGTGGAGATGAAGAGAAGATTTTTTATTAGTGAATTTTAGGGTTAGGGATTAGGGTTTGGAGGAATTTGGGAATTTTTAAGTATGAATTCAATTAGGGTTTTAGTTGCTTTGTTTGTTGATTAATTAGGGTTTTAGGTTCAAATTTGTTTAGGTTTGGGGAAGGAGGAGATGAGGAGCGTGTGATTCTCTCAGTTCTGCTGCTATCTTATTTTTGTGGCCAAAATTTGAAGCAATAATCAGACTTACTGTTCATGTTTTAGGAAATTCTTATCAAGTTTGAGTGACTGAGAGTTCCTTTTATTCTTTGCCAAAGTAGTCTGTGAATTATACTATTTTGGTTTCAGTGAGACGTGCTGTCTAAAAGACTATTCTTGCTGCGTATGGTTTGAATTTCCAGTAACCAACAAGTGGATTACTGGGATTCTTTTTTCTGTGATTCTGTGTAGCATTTCCATGATTTATGTGGCTAAATTCTCAGCTGCAATTTCGGCAATTGCTTGAGAAGAATGATTGATGATGTTCCTTGAATGTTTTAGCTGAAGAATGGCGAGGGTGATTGCTTGCTCATGAAATAGCACAGGTGGCAGACTGTGTTTTGCTTTCTCTCTCTTCTTTCTTTCTTTCATCAACTCTTGCTCACTTGTGTGAAAAGCTGGTTCTTCTGTGTAAGATCTCTGCTTCTGAAACTTTTAGCTGTATTGGTAGCCAATTTCTTAGATTTAATCAGCGTGAAAAATAATGTGTTTTCCATGTATGTAAGCAATGGATTGTTTTTGGGTGCCTGATGTGTGAATAAAGAGGCCCATCTGTTTCTCTTAAATTCCATAAATCGTTGTGCAGTCTCCGTGACAGTGTGTCATTGCCCTTTGCTCATTGTAAATACTAATAATAACTTCAAAATCTGGTTTGCTTAGTTTTGAATTCGTTTGGTTATATTCACATCTGACAAATCTTAACTATATTTAGGGTGAGGAAAGCACCCTGAATATGATATGGGTTAACTAAATAACCATTGGAAATTGGATTCATTTATCATTACCAGCACAATCAATTGACTCCTTGGCATTATGGGTTTTGTTTCTCAGATGCCAATGGCAGAGCTGATATTTTGTTTCTGTACAGACTCGGATGTTAATGGCCGTCCTTGCTATGTTACTCTATTTATTGCTGATCTGCTGGAAGTAATTGTTTTTTTACCTTTCTCTTTTGTTATTTCTAAACGAACAGTGCAGACACGATGGACCAGTAGCGTTTACTGCCCGGATGCGGTCTGGTTTTTGTCTTCCCGTTCGGCCGGTATATACATACATGTGTTGATGAATTATGACAGATCTCCTACCCATTTCGGGAAGGACGCAATTTTAACTGAAACTTTTGCGCTTAACTGCAACGTTTGTCTAAATAATATTGAGATCAAATTGGTTGATTCTTCTAGGAAGAGCTTGGCAAAAGCTGGAAATTTCATAATGACTACAAAATGAAACCCCTGAATCTGTCACATCTTATGGTAAAAGGCCAAACCCAGCTACATAATATTCATTGGATATGAATTTTTTGTCAGACTTAAAGAGTCATGCGTTTTTAGCAGAGGGGTTATCTTGGACTTCAACGTGATTCATTTAAGTAGATTGTGTTTAAATTAACGCATACTGCCTAACATCATTATATTGACATGATGTGCAACGCAATCTGTCATCGGAGATTGTTAAATCATCACCAGTACCAGATATAGGCTAGACATTTACCATTTGCTATTTGGCAAGCACAGCAGCTTGCACGGTGTGGCTTTCTTGAGGAAAAAATGGAACAAAATGCAAAATAAGGAGAAAGAGGGTAATTAGAGGATGACCTAATTACTAGTGAGGAATTAATCAATAATGTTGGTGTAGATTAAGGGATGGTGACGAGTGAAAAAAAAAAAAAAATCGAAAATTGATTTTCCTGTGATTCCCAAGTATATGGTACTTACTGTTATTGGTTTCGACATTAATTATTAGAAAACAAAGGGAGTCAGTGTTCAATAATTGATGGGTCCCATGGATTAATTGCCGTTGTTGAAAAGTTGGCGATCATCATATTGCTGTTGTATGATGTTGGAGCCCGTCACTATCCAAAAAATACGGACTTGATGATAACCTTGACTTATGGGCTTGGGCTTCTCTTAATGGGCCGGCCAAACCAACTACTATAAAAATCAAAATCGCTGAGGTGCCCCCACGCAGGATCGAACTACAGACCTTCAGTTTACAAGACTGACGCTCTACCACTGAGCTATACGGGCTGAGGTGGACGTGGCTGACTTTATTTACATATTTACTAAATGTATCATCCAACGTAATATTTAGGCAGAAACAGAGGGGAAGATCAGCGTCGAAGAGAAGAGAAGAGAAGAGAAGAGAAGGATGGCGTCGTCGAAAGGAGGAGGAATGGAGAAGATGAGCGTAGAGCAACTAAAAGCAATAAAAGAACAGACGGATCTAGAAGTCAATCTCTTGCAAGACAGTCTCAACAACATCCGTACCGCCACCTCTCGCCTCGAGTCGGCTTCCACTGCTCTCCACGATCTCTCCCTCCGTCCTCAAGGTGCCAGAATGTTGGTACCTCTTACGGCGTCGCTTTATGTTCCTGGCACCCTCGATGACTCTCGAAACGTTCTCGTCGATATCGGCACCGGTTACTTCGTCGAGGTTCCCTCTTTCTCTCTCCACACTTTCTAAATTTCCGCCCTTTTTTTTTTTTTAATCTTTTTCGTTTTCAATTTCTCAATCGATTGTGTAATTTCTAACTTTTTTTTAATTTTTTTATTTTGTCAGAAAACGATGGATGAAGGTAAAGATTACTGTGAGCGTAAAATCAACTTGCTGAAATCTAATTTTGATCAGCTCATTGAGGTAAAGTTTTCAAGATAGTCAGTCTTGTGCTAGTTTTCGTTGCTCAATAATCTTAGAGATATAATTTTATTGCGCTGGTATGTTTTCTATCAGTTTAAGCAGTTGTGTAAAGTGGTAAGTATAACTAGTAGGTAACTTGATTCGGAGATTATTAACAAATCCCTTTGATAAGATTACTTTTAGTTTCTCGAATTAAATATGCTGGATTGATCCCTCCGCATGTAAATTTTCTTTGAGTAGCTCTAGAAGATACTATACTTTGCTTTGGTTTAGCATTTTTTTTCTTTGCCATAAATAGACTTAGCCAAAACAAAAAAGAACGCTCAAGAATGCATATTGCTCTTTTGGTTTTTGTTTTTTTCTTCTGCTAATATATGTTCTAAAGATTGGACTAGCAATCTGAACCAGAATTCTCTCTCTGTTTAACCGGACAGATCTCACAGTTCTTTAAGACCAATGGGTCATTTGCATGAATCTTTTGGTGCCATTCCACTATATTCCAGTCCAGAATCCTTGTTTATCTTCTAATATGATGTTCTTTGACTGCCGAATTTTTTCCTTTTTGGGTTCTTATTCATGTTCTTTTGGTGCTTTCCATCTTTTGTAGCAACCCATTCCTTGAATTCCTTGAATGGTGTCCAATCAACCTCAAATAGTTTTTCCATTATTTTCTTCTCAATGCCACTTCAACCTACATATAAAACCAGTACTGACTCTTTCCATACTCCATGAGCACTTCATCAATACTGAAGTGTAAAGCTTGCAAATTTTTATTGGATTTATTGTCCATTTTTATTTGATACAATGGATTTAAAATGTTGCAAATCAATACGTCATCTCACCTGCTACAAGATGCCTCCAATCTTAATTAACCCTTTATTGGTGTTGAGGGCTTTCTTTCTAGTATATCCCTCATTCACACTTAGTTCGGGATTGTTATAGAAAGCTTATTTACGTGACCATGAAGATTAAAGAGCATTGAGCTAATTCCTTCTGCTTATTTTAAAGGACTTTTTACCCAAACAATCCTTCAAAATTGTAGCTTCTGCACACTTGAATGTTTATGTTGGCAATTTACATTTCTATTACCTCTGTTGTATTATTGTCTTTGACAATAACAGGAGTATAAAAATTCATAATGCAGGTTGCAACAAAAAAGAAAACTATTTCAGATGAAGCTACTGTAATCTTGCAGGCAAAACTGAAGCAGTTAGCCTCTACTAGTTCCTCCTGATTGCTGTAATATTTTATTTAGTTATTCAATTTATGGCTTCGGGAAAGAACTGCTTTGCAAAACTGTCAGTGTGAAACTTAGGGTCTTTTATTACCTTCACAAATTAGTTGCAGTAATCATGTTTTTCACATTCTACCTCTCGCCCCACCTTGTTTCGTCTGGTCTTTCAAGTTGAAAATGGTTGCATCATTTTGTTTATCTATACCTTGTTTTGCTTTGCTATATTGTTTATACTCATACCAACTGCTGGTAGTATCATTTGGAGCCTCAGTAAAACAAATTAGAAGGTTGGAACTTTTGAATTTGAAACATTGTATATCATGGCATATCGGATCTAAGCAGCTGCGTCATGTTGTTCAAGCAATCTCAAGGATGGAGAGACCAATCAAGTACAAGTACAAAACAACAGATCGAAGGGAATGTTGTATTACCTCTGTTGTATTATCATGTTGTTCAAGCAATCTCAACAATTACACGAATGTTCTTGCATTCACACAATGTATATGTTGGCAATTTACATTTCTATTACCTCTATTGTATTATCGTCTTTGACAAAAAATTCATAATACAGATCGAAGGACTTTTTCCCCCTTTCCAAAGAACGTTCTATGTAGAAGCAAAGCACCCAAGGCAAACTCGAGAATCCAACCAAAAGTTGAAGCGTTGCATGTGAAATGAGAGCATATTTGATTCAATGCATTCACAAAGTGAAATGAAGTAAACCCAACCAAGTGAGGCCACGTCATAATGTGGATCCAGATGCCACGGCAGACAAGACGTGTGGAAAATATAGATAGACTGCAAGACTCTTATTAACTGCAGGGATTCCACTTCCACTTCCACACTGCCAAATGCTACTCTTCTCAGGGATTAAGGTAAGTCCAACCAGAAAGCTAATTTTGGGGCACGATTCGTTTTCTGATCCACCCTTTTGCGGGTTCTTAATCCGTGATTAAAGATATAAAAGATTCTAACATCAAAAAATCATTGCACCCATCAGAAACATGCCTCCGGATCCAATCTTGGTCGTCAAGATAATTCTACTGGTAAAATTGAAGTACAGAAGTTCTATTCTGATAATTATAACAGAACTAATCTTTGTTGCAGCATGAGAACATAATTAATAATCCAGAGATCAGAGATGGAGTAGTGTGACCTGTATACAATCTATGAAGATTTTAATTTTTGTTAATCTCTGAGAATGAAAACAATCAATCATCATGGAATTGGACTGCATGAATTAGATAGAGCAACAAGTACAAAAGCAATAGATCGAAGAAATGTTCTTACATACACGCATTTACAACAAGGCGCAGTAGCAACCAATTCATGAGAAGAAAACTAAGTTATAATAGAGGTTATTGTTACTGCAGCAGCAGATTAGACTCAGGACAGTTGACAGAAAGATGAAACTTCTTCTCAAAGTTTACAGCGTCGTAATGAACATTGGATCGAAGTTGCTATAGGTCTTGGTGGCACGAAGTCTTTCAAAATATGACACCCTTAATCCATTCTTCCTAGCAATATCGGAGCGGACCCAAGTTGTACGGTTATTGGGAGCACCGGTGAGTATCACAGTCGTGTTCTCGTTAGCCAAATTTGTGAGAGCTATCATTGTCTCCGGCTCAGTAGCAGATGAGGCGTCAACAAGGAAAATGTGAGTAAAATGTCCAGCAGGTATGCCCTCGTTGTGAAGGCGAAAGCTGCTTGTAAAAGTTGAGAATATTACCCTGAATTGCATCAATTCCTGAAGTGAAGGCAATTGAAAACACTCCCCTCCTTCATAAAGGCACAAGGGGAGGATGTCAACTGGTACCCCATTTACCTCTCTGAATGCAGCGTTGGCTCGAAACATATCAGATTTTGGAATCTGCATCTTCAAGCTGCTCATCAGTATATCACCTGTTCTATTTATAGGAGCACAGACTAGAATTCGACACTTAGACAACCTCTTATAAATTTCGAGTAATGCTTCTCAAACAACCAATCCAGTTTTGGATAGATTGTCACTAGTTACACAGAGTGGACCCTCTACAAGATAAGGTCGCCTCCCCTGTAAGCTTAAGATCCGACGAACTGCAGAGTTTCCATTTGAGTCAAGGTTACGATTCCCATAAAGACAAGTTTCTGAAGAACTAATGTTCTTTTGAGAGGTAAAATCAGGAAAAAGGTAGTTCTCAAATAAAGAACGTGATGCAGCTGCAATTGCTTGGTGAGCTCGTTTCAAACAGACTCGGTTGAATGAGAAGCTAATATCGTATCTGTCCTTCGGATGATGCAGTGAATAAAAATCTTCTTCAAACTCAACCAGCACTATGTTGCTCTTCACCACCCGGTAAAGAATACCCTGGTCAGGATTTGAGAAAACAAATATTCAGAAAATCAAGGAGATATTCAACCAGAAAAACAAAATGACTGAATGTCCAAGGACTAGGTGATACATTACATTTAACTTTAAATGGATTCTTTCAGGATTAACCAGTTGCTAATCAATGAATACTTTCTCTCTGTATCACATGACTAGGAAAAGATAAAATGAATTCTGAAGAGGAAATAAGGTTGTTGGCTAATGTTTCCTTGAGCCGCTAAACAGACTGGATGTCCTCGAACAAAAACCGTAGCCTGATCTTACACACAGGCCTCTTGTTCCTCATCTGAAGTTCAAACTGAGCAATAGTTTGCATGTAGAAGCCTTTAATTTAAATTATTTAGTCAAATATGCGTAGTATTCTAGAAACCTTAATATAAAACATAGTAGGTGATTAAGCATGCATTACAAAATTTTTATATTGGTTTCCTCCCGCTTCTCTAATTTTCGCCCTTTTGACTGTCTTCTCTCATCAGTCTCATCACACTCCCTTCCCGACTGGAAGTTTGAATTAAGTAGGTTTTCAGAAGTTCAAATGGCATAATTTATAAATTATATTCATAGCTGCAACTAGCATTATATTCCAAAATTTTGAAAGCATTAGGGAGAAAGAAGCATAAAATAGATTCTCAATTTGGCAGAAGATAAGAATATTTATCACTAACAGAGATTCCACAAATTATTAGTTCGAAAGCTCATGAGTCTTACTTGAAACTCCTTGGCTTTGCTGCCTGAACGTCGTGCGTGGACAAAATCTCTAGATAATAGAAATGGTCGTCTCTCAGGAACAGAATCAATTTCAAAGGCTACAAAGAATTTATCATCCTTCTCATCACTCTCCTTCAGATTCTTGTTCTTGAGTGACTTATCATATATTGCAGCTTGATGCACCGCCAATGTGACGTTGAATAACTGAAAACCGCTCCACTTCTGATCAAATCAAAGCCATTATTATAGCTAAACACAATTAGGAAGTATGAAAGAAAGAACTTGTATGAAACTGTAATGTTTTTGGTCCACAGATGCATCTTGCACTCAATCATCTACAACATGTAAGATTCCTATAAATCACTTTTATACCAAATATTGTTATCTTGTATGAAAAGTCGATATGGCTGTATGTACAGAGTGAGTTGCAGCTAAAGCAGTCCACAAGGGCTGCCTATCTCCTCTGTTATATTGCCTACCAACACAAAATGCACCAGGATTATCAATAACATCGGAATGTTACTAATTCGGTGCTTTGATGTTTTTGCTTACTTGCAAATCTAAGCAGGCTTGTCTCGAGAAGCCTAATTGGTACATCTAACGACAAACTGAGACAGAGATATAAAATGTAAAATTATGTATCTCCAGTAAAACATGATTGATGGTTGCTAAATACAGCACCCACATGATGTTTTATCGCATACAAGGTAAACCCAAACATTACAAAGGGGGTAGCAGTGCACTAAAACAAAACAAATCTGTCTCCCACTGAACAGCCACTGTACACACTATACGATTGGTAGCAATGAAGTTATATGTATATGTATATAAACAGATATACATGTATATTAGGGTTCTATCATTTTGAGGTCACCCATGAGGTATGCATGACCAAGAGTCAAGGGATCAATTTTGATATAATATCCTAATATATTATCATAGAGTAGAAGATCACTCCAACAGTAGTTTAACCTTATTTAGTGATGATTCACTACCCTTGGAATGCTATAAATAGAAAGCAAATCCACGGAGAAAGGTACAAGAGACAAGCCGTTGAGCTGAAGAGTGCTATTTGAGAGAATTCGAGCCAAGAGAAGCTTAGAGGGTTCTTGCAACATGATCTGAGGGGATTTTCCAGCTTTGTGATCATCCTCCGACCAGAAGTGAGTCAGTAGCACAACCTAGGTTTGTCGATTTTCCGGAAATATAATCCGAATATGTATCTAAATTCGGATTTTATGAGTTTTATGTTGATTCTTGCTTGAAAATCAACACACACGAAATGATACTATAAAGAACAACATGCTAAAAGGTCACTGTTAATTAATCACCTCAATGTAGAAATCCTCAGCGTACAGCAGAGCAGCAAAGTAGTCTTTGTAAGTCGATGGAGACAATAGCTTCTCCAAAACGTCAGGCACGATGTCTTTCTTGATCAACTCTTCAATATCCTCAGGAATCCTGTAATTAGAGCCGACCTTCTCGACCAATGTATAGCAATCATTTTCCTGCTGATATTTTGAATCAGGAGGAAGTGGAGAAAGGGTAGGCTGAGAAAATGAAGGCGCCTTCTGAGACAATGGCTTCTTCAAATCTTCAGGCTCAATATCTTTCTTGATCAGACTTTCAATATCCTTGGGATAGTTATCTTTCCTCTGGTCCTTTGTTGGATTAAAGCAGAGCGGGCAAAGAGTGGACTTAGAGGACTGAGGGGCTTTTGGGAATGATGTGCCCTTCTGAACCCGTGCATCATTAGATTTCATCTGCTCATTTGTTGGATTAAAGCAGAGTGGACACTGAGTGGGCTTAGAGGACTCAGGGATTCTTGGGGATGATGAAGTTGGCATAGAAGGAGATTGAGATGCACCACATGAAGATGGAGATTGCTTAGCAGATGATCGAGGTTGAACAGGAGCAAGGGGCGGCGCCACGGGTGTAGAGAACGAGGACCTTGCTTTAGAAGAAGGAATTGAAGGTTTAGGACGAGAAGATGATGGTGGAGGTTCAGTTGGAGATACAGATGGCTTAGAAGAAACTGATGCAGGTTTAGGGAATGATGGCTTAGAGGAAAATGAAGCTTGTGATGTTCTAGAGTTCAATCTTGAGGACGCTTCATCAGCTCCTTCCATAAACTTGTTAACATATTCTGATTCAAGAGACACAGCTCCATTTCTTTTTGTAGTTGAGCTACTAGTTGGTAAATTCGGGTAATAATCGTAGTACTTGATTTGGGTTCGATCAGATTGGTCTTGCCGATCGTTCTTCTCACAACCAAAATTCCTAACAGAAGTGTTAAGTGAAGCTGATCCGAGTGAAGGGTCTCCCTTCGAAGTCTTACTTTCAGTTCCATGATCTTGGTCGCTTGAACTGTTTAAAATTTTACCTAACACATACGCTATGCAGCCTGCGAACATCCCTTTATACATCCTGCGGCGAAAGAAGATTGAACATCATTAAAGAAATCAATAAACTCATGCATGACTCTGTAAGTGCTTGTAAGATGAAACCATCCTGAAATCAAAATAAGTGAAGATGAAAAGCTCGATTGATTACCTTCTGGTTCTTTTGTTACAGATGCGAATACTGGAACACAACTACACAAGTGGTTTTTCAATTTGTTCTTCCTTTCCACAAGTGGTTTACAGACGATTTACACATAAAGTAAAAAGCACTCCAACACAACTCAAAAGTCCAAAAGTTAAAAGCTTTGCATGGGAGGTGAAAGCATATTGTTTCTTGCTTAGAAATGAAGTAAACTCAACCAAGTGAGGCCACGTCATCATGTTGGCGTAGGTGCCATTGTAGGCCTGTGCCTGTATGCCTGTGTGGCATATAAAAATACCGGTACTAGATGAGAGTTGACAGAAAGCTGAATAAAGTGCTTTTTTTTTTTTTTTAAATAAATTTAACAAGGCTCTTTAACTGTAGGAGGTTCCACTTCTATACTGCCACGCACGTCTCTTATTCTTCTCCGGGGGTTAATTAATTAGACGCCAACTTTTAAATTAAGTCCAACCAGAAAACTAATTTTGTGGCATGATATTCTCTCTTCCCGCAATATGCTTATTCTGGTTAACCCTTTTGCGGTTCTTAATCCCTTATTCCTTAACAAAAGAACTAAAAGATTCTAACATCAAAATATCATTTCACCCATGAAAGACGCCTCCGAAATCGAAATCCAATCTTGATCGTCAAGATAGGTCTACTGGCAAAAGATGCCTCCAAACCAATATTGGTCTTTATGATAATTCTACCGGCAAAATCGAAGTAGCCAGCCCTCTTAAGCACATGAGTTCTATAATGATAATCAAATCATAACTAAAATGGAGACAGAAAATGCAAAGACCTGCACACAATCTATGAAGATTTCAATTTTTGTCGTTACATGAGAAAGAAAACAATCAATCAGCATGGAATGCATGAATTACATAGAGCAACGAGTACGAAAACAACAGATCAATTAATCTTGCAGTCAGACAATTACAACAAGGCATTGTACCAAATTCACGAGAGGTAAACTAAGCAGATAAGATTTACGACAACAGAAGGATAAAAGAGTTAATCTCAAAGTTCACACCATTGTAATGAACATTGGGTCAGAACTGGTATAGGCCTCGTTCACACGAAGTCTCTCCAAAATATGACATCCTTAACAATTATTCCTAGCAATATCGGAGTAAAACCATCTTGTACTTGTAATACCTTAATTCAATTTAATGATATTTTAGTCTTTCCAATTTGTTAGTGATCTTTTAGAGATCTTTGTAATTTAGTATGAAAAAAATAAGATGCCTTACCTTTGCCATTATTGAGAGAGAAAGAGATTGGCTAAAAAAAAGTAAAAAAAAAAAGAAAGAAGAAGAGAGAAAAGAAGAGAAGAAGTATTCTTCTTCGTATGGCCAAGAGAAACACATGAGATCAAAGTTGTGTTATTTGAATTGGATCTTATGCTGGGAGAAGATTGGATGTAAATTTCAATTCTTGGTTCTTGTTAATTTATTATGGAGAAGCATGATTAGATAATTGTAGTAGAAGTAAAAACTTAAGATTTTGCGAAAATATGCTGACAGTTATTTCAAAAATCATAATAATTTGCACATATTGATTTTGATTCTAGATTTTTTATATTTTTGATATGTTAAATTATACATCTTTAAGAATGTTTTGAAGTTTGTTTCAACTAATTGGATAAGGATTCAATTTATTACAATTCATTGGCATAAGTATAAACATCCATTGCCTTTTGTATGAAATGAGAAAGTGGAAAATATTTTTCTTGCTCAGACTTTCAATATCCTTGGGGGATCATGTAAATAGGTGAGGTCTCCTTCTGAATCCATGTATATTTAGCTTTCTTTTATTGATTTGTTAGATTAAAGCTAAGTGGATACAGAGTGGGCTACATATTGAGGTGCATTTTTGGGATGATGAAGTTGGCATGGGAGGAGATTGAGATAAACCACATGAAGATGCAGTTGACTTTAGCTGATGATCAAGGTTGATCAGAAGTCGATGGAGATGCCGTGAGTTTATAAAATGATAAAGATGCTGATGATCGAGGTTGATCAGAAATGGAGATGCTATAGGTGTAACATCTCAATTCCACAAACAAGGTACTAAAGTGAAATTGAAATGAAATTGTAGTTCATCACTCTCATTTTTAAAATTAATTAATATCCAAAATTAAATGTTCTAAATCTCCAAAAGATAATAAGTAATGAAATAACAAATCCTTAAATAAATATCATCACAAAGAGCTAATTTATTCGTAGAGTATTAACGTAACATTAATCTCGAAAAGAAAACGAGCTCTTATTCTTCCTCCGAAAACCCTGAGCTCATATCATCTAACTTTATCTGTAAAAATGTGATAACGAGGGGTGAGCCGTCTACTCGGTAAGTAAATTCATGTACAATATTAAAACCATTAAAATATAATTGATTGAATTTCTTAGATATACATAATAATAAGGGAAATTATCTTTATAAATAATCATTTAGCAAAAATAAATCAAAACACCATAAAGTCATTTTAATCCTTTAAACATAACAATAGCATTTGAAACAAATAAAAACATAATTAGCTCATGTTATATAGTATCACCTGTACATTCAGTGACCCAGTCACATAACATGATTCAGGGTACTGTATTATACAAGAATTATTAACATCAACATCCTATGTGTACAAAATCTGGCTAACTTCCATAACATAATATAACGTAACATAACATCATTATGGACAATGGGCCAAAACATTTAAAATCATTTTTGAACTTTTAATGATTTGTAAACTTTCATAAATTACATTTAAATACTTGATAATTACTTCAAAGTATTTGACTTAAAACAATTAATAAAAGTATTCATTTTTAAGATAATTTATAAAAACAAGTTTTAATAAATAAATGTTTATTATAAATAATTTTAAAGAATGAATTTACTTAACAAAATATTGTAATAGACTAAAACAAATAAGTTTCATATAATTTTCATTCAAGATAATACATACCTCGAATTAAAAGTAATTTAATAGTGAGATACATGTATCATGCATGAATTTAATTACATCAATTCTCAGCAATAAAAAGAACAATAGCCTCGACCACGAGCTCACTCTCATCCGAAAATATCAAAACACTTTCTTATCAATATTATTACTCATTTTGACCTTGATATATATCTAATATAATCAAGTCTAATCATAAGCACTAAACTATCAAAGCTAGTCTAAACCCGACCATTCTATACAAGCGGATTTTTACCAATCTAATCATATGTTGGAAAATTATAAAAAAACTGAAAAAAAGAAACCGTAAACATGTGTACCATTTAATATAAACATTAAAAAATAATAAATAAAAGTTAGAAACATATCGCAAAAAAAAACTTACATGCACATAACCACACTGTCCAACAATTATAAAAACAGAGGCCGCTAAATTAGAAAATTTGTAAAATATTTAATAAAAATTATACCACTTGATTTTACAATAGTAGAAACATCAAGAAATAATATATCAAATTTTTAGAATTTTTGAAATGTAAAACTATTTTAAACAAATCTATATTAAGAGACCACCAAACCTGTTTAGAAACTTTTAGGTTTGTGTTTTGCATTTTAAAAAATTCATAACTTAATGTTAACTTAATAAAAAGTAGTCAAATAAACTTTAAATCATAGATGACTCATAATATTATACAAATATAATTTATAGGTCATTCTAGAACCTTTTAACAGTCTAAAGTAATTTTACGATCAGCCATCGCAATTTTGAAAAACAATTTCTAAAACTGCAGCAGCCTAATATAACAATTTTTAATGATTTTTATTCTCAACCAAAAATTAAAAAATTAAACATAAATTAAGTAGACATAATGAGAATTAGACAGAAAAATCGACATAATTTGCAGAGATAATTTGGATAGTAAAAAAAAAACAGCAGAATCAAAAGTGCTGCTAAAAATCAAAATTTTCCAGCGCTATTGTTCCAACTTAAAAAATTCACAACAAATTGGTTACTTGGTATCTCTTTGCACAAAATACATCATTGAAAACCCTAGGATGTCTAGTCTAATTTTATGGAAACTTCGTGCATAAATTGAATAAAAAGTAAAGGGAAAATAGTAATCAAATCATAGCTCTCATGCCTCATAATGCTTAACTAGTCATTCATGATAAAGAGAGCAATGCATGCATTCATCATCAAACACATAAAATTAAAGAACATATATTAGAGAAGGATAATTACCTTAAAAGTTCTTTCAAACATGCATAAAAGAAAAACTTAGAATTCTTTACTTTTATATGTTTACTAAGTTAAAAAGTTTTAATCGTAGAGAGATAACAACATTTTAAGTTTTATAAAAATGCTTACTTTTATAAAAATACATTATATGATAAAAATGATGTTTTTTGATAATATATATTTTTTAAAAATAGATAAATAAAAGAATTATACTTTATCTTAAATAATACTAATTAAAATAGGTTAATACAAACAAACGATAAACAATTAAATAGATAAGTATAATCAAACAAACAAGGAACGAGTGTTGTAGCAGGTCTATAGAATGGTGAAGATGATGATGATCAAGGTTAATCAAAACTAAGTGGAGATGCTGCAGTCCACGGAATGATGAAGATGCCAATGTAGGAGGTCGATTAGAAGAAAGTGGAGATGCTGCGGTCCTAGAGAATGGTGAAGAAGCTGATGATCGAGGCTGATCAGAACTAAGTGGAGACGCTGTAGGTCTAGAGAATGATGAAGATGCTGCAGGTCTAGAGAACGATGAAGATGCTTCATTATTCTCAAGACTAGAATTCCTAACAACAAAAGTGTTGTGGGAAGGTGATCCGAGTGAAGGGTCTGTCTCTGAAGTTTCATTACTAGTTCCACGATCTTGGTCCTTAAAAATGTATATCAAAATTTCACCTAATGTGCAATCACTGCAGGCCAACATCAACTTATACGTCTTGGTGAGGAAGAAAAAACAATGAAGTTACTGTGTAATCCATTTAATCAAATTGACAATATCCAAATGATGAAGTTTCTCTGTAACCAAGATTACTTATAGTGGAAATCAAGGGGGCCAATTAGAGGATAAATAAACCCCTAAAAATTTTGTTGATTAGAAATCTAAGAGAATTTTAAACATGACTTGATAAAATTTAAGCAATCATACTGAACCTAAATGCATGGGAAAATGTAAAATCGTATTATCTTAGTACAAGTTGATTAAATGTTAAAAGTATGTGGACAGAAGATTAAGCTCCCCTAAAAACAGAAGAACTAGCAATCAAATAAAGCATGCATGTAAGATGAAACTCAAACTATTCTTTGGTAAGATGAAAAAATTTTAATTCTTGAAACAAAAATTAATGAAGATCAGATGCAAGAATAATTACCTTTTGGTTCTTCAGCACATCAAGAATACCAACTAAAGGATCTGTTTTTCATTTTTATTTTTACTAAAGACGGTTTTTGTGAAAGCACTGAAGAAGAGTCCAAAGGCAAAGCACTTTGTTGCAGGGAAAGACGAGGGAAAAAAAATGAGAGAATAATATTTCTGGTTTTGAGTGAAATAATTAAATAAACCCAACCAAAGAGAGCCAAAGAGAGGACTGAGACGATGTACTTTCAACAAAAAATGAAAGTGGGGCCCGTACGTCTTCCTATGTGGATCCAGAGGTCTTTTTTTTTTTTTATTACAAATAGAGTTGGTGAAATAAGTCATTAGTCATATTCAAGTCAATTTTATATCGGTTAAAATTTAATTAATTTAATAATTCTATCAAAATATTAAGACTTAAATTTGACACAAAAAATTAACTGAGTTATTCAATAATTTGCTTTATATATATATATATATATATATATATATATTAAAAAATTTATATCAAATATTTACATACTGTCATTCATACACACATATATACATACTTTATTGATATTATAAAATATACATTTATACCAAAATATTACATATTTACATTATTGAAGTTTTAATTATATATAAGTAAATAATATTATATATCAATATTATAAAATATACATGTCTATCAATATTTTATACATTTACACTATTGAAATTTTAAATGTATATAAAATTTCATAAATAAAACATTGTGTTTATATTCATCTTTTTAAAAAATAAAAATAAAAGAGAAAATCATCTCTAGTATTTGAGTTTTGATAACAAAAACCTACAAATTATTTTTAAATAGAACATATAATCGTGTCATTAATTAGATAAATGAATAAAAAACTTTAATCCTAACTCAATACGGAAAAAAAAACATGTTAACTTAGACCTAACCTATTTAATAATTATGTTAAATTCAACGACTCACACCTATTTATTCATGTCGTGTTCGTGTTTGGTAATCGGATCGTGTTGGGTAATCGGATCATGTTGGCTAATCAGATCATGTCAAATTTTGTCAGCTCTAATTACAAAACCTAGTTGAGACTTTAGAGTTACGGTTGGCAAAACTTGAGTTTGGGTATCGCAATGCTTGGACCAAGCCTAGATGCAAATTTTTTACACCCGAGTCATATTTTTTAAGCCCGACACCTGGCTGAGTTTTAATTTGAGTACCCAAATTTTATTTTTTTAATATATATATATATATATATGTTTTTATTTTTTTGTAATTTTGTAAGTTTTAAATTTATTTTAATGAAATTTGATATGAAATTATAAACTTTAAGTGTTTAAAAATTTATATTTATGTAATAAATATAAATATTTAAAATAATATATATTTTATAATATTTTTTAAATAAAATTTGGGTTCCGAATTTACCAAATAATGTTTAAGACCAGTTCACCTTTATATCTAGACTAAATAATACCCAGTTTGTATCACCGAGTAAGGTGCGGATTGGACTAGATGGGTATTTTTGCTACCCCTATTTAGAGTTGACAAAAGAAGATTTTTTGTTTATGATATAAGTAATAATCATAGATATATTACCAATTGGGTTTTTCTAAACGGAGCCTGGATACCTCATTTTATTGGTCCAGCCAAGACGACCATAAAATTGATTTATTGCTAATATTAATCTGGATGCTTCCTCACGAAATAGATCTAATTGCACTTCATTACATTTCATGCTACAAATTTTTGATAATTCAATTAATTTTTTGGGCGAAACAGAGGATATCTCAATTGGGGGAGAGAACGGAGAAATCCCATATGACCTAATAGATCTAACAAGTCGCACTATATGTCAACCCAAGATGGATGCTTTCCACTTCCCACGTGACTTATTCTTTGAACGGATAATTAATGAATTCCGATCATGTTTAAAAATAAAAATAAGTAAAACCAGAACGCGCTTAGTTTGCATGATCACTGCGCCTCTTGCTTAGTGGTGGATTCATCGGCTTGAGTTTTATGGGCTAATTTTTTTTGTCAATGAATGAGAAAGGTCTAATCTTTGTATGTAAAGAATTGCATACGGCAGTCACAACCTTAAATGGATACAGACTAAAAGAGTAACAAGTATTGCACTCTCCTACAGAGGAAATGTTCTCGCATCCACACATACATACACAAGGGAAATAGTATCAACATCATGAGAAGCAAATTAGTAACAGGAGAGGTTTCTGTTGGTTACTCCACTAGCAGATTGATATCGGAGAATGGAAGCAAGCTATCTGATTTCTTCTGTGAAGTTCTTAGCCGCGTATAGAACATTGGCTTGCAACTCCTATATGGCTTGGTCAGACAAAGCCTTTCAAAATATGACATCTTTAATCCATTCTTCCTAGCAATATCAGATCGGACCCTACTTGGACTGTTATGGGGAGCACCAGTAACTATTACTCTCGTGTTCTCATTAGCCAAATTACTGAGAACTATCATTGTCTCCGGCTCGGTGGCAGATGACGCATCTACAAGAAAAATGTGACTAAAATGTCCAGCAGTTATTCCTTGATTACGAAGGCGAAAGCTACTCACAAAAGTTGAAGATATCACCCTATATTGCCTCAGTTCCTCAAGCGGAGGACAATAAAAACACTCCCCTTCAAAAAGTGATACTTGGAAGATTTCATATGATACCTCATCCACTTCTCTGAATGCAGCATTGGCACGAAACATTTCTGATTCCGGAATATCCTCCATCAAACTTTCCATTAGCTTATCACATGTTCTGTTCAAAGGAGAGCATATAAGAATTCGACTATTAGGTGAGTGCTGACAAATTTGGCTCACTGCTTCTCGAACAACATTTCCAGTTTCAGAAAGTACAAAATTATTACAGAGTGGACCCTCTACAAGATAAGGTGACTGGCCCTCAAAGCTTAATATCTGACTTACTGCAGAATTGCTATCCGAATCAAGTCTATAATTGCTGTAAGGACAAGGCGATGGGTAAGGGATGCTCTTTTGGGAGGCACAATCAGGAAAAAGGTAGCTCCGGAATAAAGAATCTGATGCAGCTGCAATTGCTTCATGAGCCCGTTTCAAACAGACTCTGTTGAATGAGAAGCTAATATCATATTTGTGGTTAGGTCGGTGCTGAGAATAAAAATCTTCTTCAAATTCAGCCAAAACCGTAGTGCTCTTTACCACTCGATAAAGGAAACCCTGGTCAGGATTTGAGAACATAAATATTCTGGAAAAGATGGAGATATGAACAACAAAACAAAATGATTCAATGACGATGACCAAGCTACATCAGATGTTATCACTCTATACCAATCCTTTCAAGATTAACTAGATGGAAATGGATCCAAATATGTACAAAAAATAGTTTCAAAGTTACATGACCAGCAAAACGTTAAACTGACTGGATGTCCTTGTGCGAAATTATAAAACCAAAAAAATGGTTGGTTACATAAAAATTGAAAGTAATGGCCAAATTAGATGCCCCTTATATGTAAAAAGTTTATGCACTTGATCACTTGCATGAAATTCAAGAGAAAGTCTTGTTAACTTACCAGGACTACAGAACATGAATCTGTCAGGTTCAGTTGTTTTCATCTAAATGACACGATATTAGAATGATGTAATTGACTTAGGAATTATTGAGTAAGGAATAACCTTAATTTGGAATTTTTTTTCTCCTTACTTATTTTGGCTAATTGATTTAGTTTTCATCACTTATTAGTAGTAGATTTCTCTTTGCTTAGAAGTTGTATTTTTAGTTATTTGTTGGGTACAATAAATAGGAACATAAAACTATGTATTTTATTATGATTTAATTTGAGATAATGAAAAATGGGTATCTCCCTCATTCTCTCCATCTCTTTTTCCACACTTGGACTTTTCTCGCTACTCACTTTGACTATTCTCTACATTTTTTTATCTTTTTTGTCTATCATTCTCTTTCTTTCTTTTCTTCTGATTGTCCCACATCATGCTTCTTTCCAACCAGATGTGTGAATTAGCAGATTTTCAGAAATTCAAGTGACAGGATTCAAAATTTTATTTTGAAAGCCGTAACTAGAATGTTGTTACAGAAATTTCAAAATTTCGGGAGAAAGAATCACAGAATAGATTTTCAATTTGGCTGATATGCACATTTGTCACCAAAGCACAGCGACAGATTCCATAAATTATAAGTTTGAAAGATCAGGATACTTACTTGAAACTTCTTGGATTGGCCACCTGAACGTTGTGCATAAACAAAATCTCTAGATAAAAGAAAGGGTCGTCTCTCAGGAACAGAATCAATTTCAAAGGCTACAAAGATTTTATCATCTTTCTGATCACTCTTCTTCAAATGCTTGCTTTTGTGTGACTTATCATATATTGCAGTTTCACGTAGCTCCAATGTTACATCCAATAATTGAAAACCACTCCACTTCTGATCACAATCAAAGCCAAAAAAAATTATCTAAAAATTTAGAAAAGCATGAAAATGCTTCAATGAAAGTCAAATGTTTTCAGTCCACAGCAACATCTAATCATCTTATTATTAAAATGTAAGCTTTGGATACAGAAGCTTGGAAGAATACCTATAAGAATAAAGATATGACAGAATACATAAATACAAATACAATTGAACTGCATTCACTGAATAATTTGTTCCCAAGGGGAATCATCTAAGCAAAAAATAACAATAAAGAAACAGCCTACTATTCAAAATATCAGAGTTTCCAATCTTTTTATTTATCATGCTACCTTATGTTAAGCAAAAGGCGGTAAATAGCTTTTGGATTTCCCGCAATTTGCTTTTGAACCTGACTGAAACATACCCCAAGCCAACACTCTGAAAATTGTGTTCCTAAACATTTCAGTTTAAAGGAATTAGTGATGTACAAATTGCACCAATCTTGTTATAATCTGATGCAATCTAATAATTTCTCAGTGGTTTTACTAGGGGTTCTGCAGGTGACATTAGTTGGACATGGACAGCACCATTCTCTATGATATAACCTAAAGAACTCTTAATAATTTATGCTGTTTGGTTCTAAATTTCTTATATGAGCAGGTTAGATAGATTCTTCAAGAGGACCCACAACACGTAAATTTGATTTAATCCAACATGTTGCCAATTCAAATCATATCCCTTTCAACAGAGCTCCTTAGAATTCTCAATAATCTAACCCATTACTCAACTTTGATTTATTGTATTTGTACGTACTAATTTTGAAAATCTATTCCATTAACATGATGTACAATTGTACATAGATTACTTCTTCTGAAACCATTTTAATTGCAGCATATCCGTGAGCGAGTGGTATTGCATTAATCACAATAGATATGTCTTCAATGAACAGCAAGTATATACAGCATATGATGGTATAAATGAGATTATCTCACATGAAATCATACAATAAAGAAAAAGGGGGATGAAGGGCGTGATTTATTAATCACCTCTTCATAGAAATCCTCAGCATATAGCAACGCAGCAAAGTAATCCTTGTAGGTAGATGGAAGCAACGGCTTCTTCAAAACTTCCGGCACAATGTCTTTCTTGATCAAATCTTCAATATCCTTGGGAATCTTGTAATTAGTTGCACCCTTCTGGACCCATATAAAGCTAGCCTTTTTCTTCTGATTTGTTGAATCAATGGGGAGTGGAGAAAGTGTGGGCTTAGAAGATGAGGGAGCCTTATGAAACAATTGAGAAGATGGTTTCTTCAGAACTTCAAGCACAACTTCTTTCTTCATCAAATTTTCATTATTGTTGGGAGTCACGTAAACAGGTAACGTGCCCTTCTGAACCCATATGTCATTTCCTTTTGTTTGTTGATTTGTTAAATCACTGGGGAGGGGAGAAAGAGTAGGATTAGAAGATGAAGGGGACTTATAGGACGATGGAGAAGATGGCTTTGTCAAAACTTCGGGCACAGCTTCTTTCTTCATCAAATTTTCATTATTCTTGTGAGTCAGGTAAACAGGCGATGTACCCTTCTGAACCCATATATGGTTTCCTTTTGTTTGTTGATTAGTAGAATCATTAGGTAGTGGAGAAAGAGAAGGCTTAGAAAATGAAGGGGTCTTCTGGGACGATGGAGAAGATGGCTTCTTCAAAACTTCAGGCACAGCTTCTTTCTTCATCGAATTTGCATTATTCTTGGGAAGTATGTAAACAGATGATGTGCCCTCCTGAACCCATATATCCGGCAGCAAGTAGATACAACAGATGATGGTAGAAATGAAGATGTATGGCATGAAATCAATCAATAAAGTAAAACAGGAAGAAATGACATAATTAGTTAATCACCTCAAAGTAGAAATCCTCGGCAGACAGCGGTGCAGCAAAGTAATCTTTGTAGGTAGATGGAGACAATGGCTTCTTCAAAACATTAGGCACAACATCTTTCCTACTCAAATCTTCAATATCCTTAGGAATCTTGTAATTGGATGAGCCCTTGTTGACCAATAAATAGCTATCCGTTTCCTGCTGGTTTGTTGAATCAGGGGGGAGTGGAGAAAGGGTAGGCTGAGAAGATGGAGGATCCTTAGGTGCAGTGTCTTTCTTTGTCAAAGTAGAACCAGATAAAGATTGAGATGATTTATAAGGAGAAGGAGATTCTGGTGGCTTAGAAGTTAATTGATGTTGATCAGAATTAAATGAAGGTGGTTTAAGTGATGATAAAGATTGACTAAGAGCAGATGATGCAGGGTTAGACAATGATGAAGATGCTTTTGAAGAAGGAATTGCAGGTTTAGGGAATGATGAAGATGAAGTGCTAGAAGATGACGGAGCAGGTCCTTTTGGGGATAGAAAGGGCTTAGATGAAGCAGATGCAGCTTTTGGGAATGATGACACTTGTGTTAAGGACTGTGATTTGTTAGGTAATGATGAACATGTGTAACAGGAGGATGAAGGTGGTGGTGGTCTTGAGCTCTTTAAACTCTGAGACAATTCATTATTCCCTTTCATTGACAATTTGTTACCACATTCTGTTTGCTGCGACGTAGCATTAGGCTGCTTTGTAGTTGGCTCCCTAATTGACACATTCGGGTAACATTCGTAGTAATAGATTTTGTTTGGATCATGTTCACGCAGTAGATCGTGATTAGTAAAGCTAGAATTCCTGACAGAAGAGTTGTGACAACTAGAATTCCTGATAGAAGAGTTGTGATTATATGTTCCGAGTATTCTCGCCTGGTAGTCCCTCTCAGTTTCATGATAATCTTCATCGTAACAGCAAAAAATGCATCTCAAAATTTTAATGAACACAGACATGTTGTTCTGCAACCAAAGAACATCCATTTATGCATCTTTCCTCTATTTGGTTTTACCAAGAATATACATAAACAATAATAATAATCAGCCGCACAGAGTACAGCTCTATGAAATGTAATTAACTCTACAGTCTGCTTTTAACCAAGACAACTAACGATCAAGGAATAATTAGAGGATCAGGCATATAAATTAAATCAAACATGCAAATCAATTTACGTTTAGAGAGATGCAGAGAGTGATAATTCTACAGTTCATTTGATGAGAAATCTTAGGTTTCAAGTTTGTAACAGTCAATAGATAAACTTAATTAAACCAAAGTAAGCAATTATCATGCTGAAACTACATGAATGAGAGAACTCTTTGTACTTGTTAGACAATTAAAAATGATAAATCTGAACAAGAAAGAGACTGCATATTTTTGAAATGTTAGAAGTATATATTGAAACACTAGATGCTATGACCAATCAATGCAGGACCGTAACCGTAGGCAAAAATGACAAACTATGTTGACATCAAAGTAAATGAAGATCGAGTGGAAGAAGGTTTACCTTCTGGCTGTTGAGCGGATGATGGGATTATGGGATCAGGGGTTCTGACTTTATGTCCTTCAAAGAACTCGGTGACAGTGAAAGTGAAGCAATTCAAAAGCCGTGAATGAGTTGGCAGGAAAAAGAAGAGCTCGCGCGTTTCTAGCTTTATATAGACCCCCAACCAAGTATCGCCACGTGATCACTTGCGCCCGCGACAAGGGCTTTAATGACTAGACGAGACAGCGAAAGCTGACCAAAGCGGAAATTTTGCATAATCCGACGAATCGAAGCTCCAAATTTCCACTTCCCACCAACAAAGCAATAAATATATTGTCATATTTACAATTAAAGAGATTAACAAATCTTAATTTCGATATTTGAAGGTTATCATTACGATTGTGGCATTGTTGTTTTATTATTTTTGTTGTCCGTACCTGTGTCATTGGACACCTAAAAAATTAAAGAAAACAAAGATTAATCATTATCTTTAGCATAAGTCAATTATGCTACAAAAGCAAACTCTCTCTCTTTCTACACAAATTAATGCTGTGACAATATTGCCTTATATCCCATCAATTTTTCTTTTAATGATTCCTACAAAAATGTGGGATACGTGACAATAGTTTTAGCACCGTCACAACGACTTGTGTAGAAATTTATATCCCCAGCATTACTATTGGAAAATTGGCACAAAGAGAAAATCATTCTGAAAGAATTTAAAATGAACCACAATGGCATCACTCCGGTGCACTACGCATGGAAAGCCAATATTCATCATAACATACAGTACATGGAAAGCCTTGTACCTAGTTTCCAAAAGCTTCTGCCTGCTATGGAACCTCTGTTCCATCTTTGAATGAATAGCCAGGAGCCTCGGAAAAGAGATAAAAAATAAAAGTCCTGATAAATCATTTCTAAATTTCTCATATTATACAGGTTGACACTTCAACTCAACCTCAAGGGGCAGAAAAAAAAAAAAAAAAGATAAAAAGGAACAAATGGAAAAGGATACAAAAATATTGGAAACTGAAACTACGGCAAAACTCTAAATGTGTAAAATATTGCTTAACAAATCAACTAGACACAGAATCTGTTCGTGTGTGGTCCTTCTTGCACATGAAAAAGGCAGACTCAATATTCATTCTGTGAGCCTAACACGCACGCCGAAATTATCTGTAATCTGCACCTACTGCCTCAATGATAGACTTGAACCCGTCTCTTTGTAGCCACTCAGCCAGTTCAGCCTAAAGGGAAACACATTTCAAGAATTAAATAAAACGGATGACAAACATCAATAAATATCAAGGAAACTTCAGGCACTTCCGAGCACACGGAAGGACTTACTGCACTCTGTCAAATAAGTACAACATGAGAACAATCACGGAAGTTTTGCTACAATTCAACGTTAAAAGTACTCGGATTAAACCAAAAAAAAGACAAGATTATGTTGCCACCTTGTTTCAATTTTTTTCAATGAATTCTTACATTTTTCAAGCACTGACCGGTTAATAAGTAAAATACATGCATGACGTCTAAACCCCACTCCAGTAAAATAATAGTGTACTCATTAATGACTCACAGAGATTGATCCATACTCCAACTTTTGAGACTCAGCAGAGAAGTACCTTTATTTGAGGCATAAGAGCAGGTCCCCCGTAGGCAAATGCCGTATAAAGCAGAACAAGAGTTGCTCCAGCTCTTATCTTCCTGTAACCGTCCTCTCCACTGAATCAAACATAAACAAACCAAGATCAGAGAAAGGGAGATTTTCAGAGAGCAGGTACTACAATGAGGTTTTTACCTGCTAATACCCCCGCGACCAATTAGAGGAATCTTTCCCTGACAAAGATAAGTAGAAACTGTCAAATTCATAGCATGAAATAAAAAATATCAGAAAAACTATCGAAATCGTGAGTAGGAAATAATCAATAATGGGCAAATCCCTTAAGGAAAGAAAACTACACAGTACAGACGGTTGGTGTAGCCACTTTCACCTTTTCTGGAAGATGATTTTCTTTCCCATCTAATAAAAAAGGTTGTAATCTTTTGTTGGCTTTGATTACTTCTTTTATTGTTCTTTTTTGTCGACAAGAAGGATGCCTCATCTTTCTTTTTCATATTCTGTTGTTTCTTTGAAGCATTTGAATTTGCCATCTTACAGGTTTTTAAGTGCCGACAAACAATTGAAAAATCAATTCCTTTTTTTTTTTTAAATCCCTTTTGCTCTAAATATTTTTTTTTCATTATTTAGTTTGGGGGAGGACAGGGGAGGGAGGGAGGGTGGGTGTTGGGGGATTGCAGAATGTACTTTGAGTCTTACGAAAATATCACTTGCTATGGTTTTGAACGGGAAATAATCTTTTGTTGGTTTTGATTACTTCTTTTATTCTTCTTTTTTGTCTGCAAGAAAGATACCTCATCTTTCTTTTTCATGTTCTATTGTTTCTTCGGGGAGCATTTGAATTTGCCACCAAGAAAGCCAAAAAAAAAAAATGATTACATCCTGCCGTGGTTAAGTGCTGACAAACAACTGAAATTTTTTTTTTTTTAATCCTTTTTGCTCTTAGTCCTTTTTTTTTTTTTGGAGATGTTCAATGTGTTTTGAGTCTCATGAAAAAAACACTTCTCATGGTTTTAAACATGAAACAATCTTCGTTATATCTTCCCACAAAAGAGGCCTGGGGTTCAGCTCCCATTCACATGGGTGTGGAGTGGATTGGATTGTAGTTAGTCTTTAGAAACATGTCAGAAGAGCATTGTTAATCAGTCACCTTGATGTAAGAGCATTCAGAAGAGCAGTAAAGTAATCTTTGTAGGTAAATGGAGACAGAGACTTCTTCAAAACATCAGGGACAACATCTTTATTGATCGGACTTTCAATATCCTTGGGGATCATATAAATAGGTGATGTCCCCTTCTGAACCCATGTATATTTAGCTTTCTTCTGTTGATTTGTTGGATTAAAGCGAGTGGAGACAGAGTGGGCTTACAGGACTGAGGGGCCTTTTGGGATGATGAACCACATGAAGATGCAGTTAACTTAGCTGATGATCCAGGTTGATCAGGAGTCAATGGAAATGCCGTAGGTCTAGAGGATGATGAAGATACTGATGATTGAGGTTATTTAGAACTAAGTGGAGATGCTGCAGGTCTACAGAATGATGAAGATGCCGATGTTCGAGGTCGATCAAAAGTAAGTGGAGATGCTGCAGGTCTAGAAAATGATGAGGATGCTTCATTATTCGCAAGACTAGACTTCTTCCTTGAGAATATTTCTTTTCATCTGGAGAGTGTATATGGATATTTAATCATTAAATATTAAACAATTAAAGAATTACTATTGATTAATTTGTAACTACTTTGAGGGTCGTGTATTAAGAGAGATAGTAATTATTTAAGAAAAATAGATTCATTTTAAGATATGTAATAATTAGATAAGTTTAGTAAAAAATAGAGGTCTAGAGGATGATGAAGATACTGATGATTGAGGTTATTTAGAACTAAGTGGAGATGCTGCAGGTCTACAGAATGATGAAGATTCCGATGTTTGAGGTCGATCAAAAGTAAGTGGAGATTGCAGGTTAGAAAAATAAATTTATAGACTTCTTCCTTATAATATTTCTTTTTCATCTGGAGAGTGAATATGGATCTTTAATCATTAAATATTAAACAATTAAAGAATTACTATTGATTAATTTGTAACTACTTTGAGGGTCGTGTATTAAGAGAGATAGTAATTATTTAAGAAAAATAGATTCATTTTAAGATTGAGTAACATGTATGGTGATAAACTGTAGATAAAAGTTTTGAGTTTAATAAATTTATAAGTTATAATATTATTTAATTTCTGTAATTTATTATATAAGATTGATTTTAAAACCATGTTAAAAAAAATTAATTTATTGTGTTTTAAAAAATTAATGTTTTTTATGTAGATAAACAGTAATATTTTTTTAAAAAAATTAATTTAACTTATTAATTTTGTACTTAATATAATTAGGTTAATTATATACGAAATTTTCTCAGGTTCTGCTAAGAAAGTTAATTAATTAAGTTAGTTAGTTAATTAATTCTAGGATTTTAAAATTACGTACTATTTATAATAGATCTAAATTCCTTTCGATTTTAATTTTTACTAAAGACTATTTTTGTGAAAGCACTGAGGAAGACTCCAAAAGTAAAGCGCGTTAGCGCAGGAGAAGACCAGAAAAAACAAATGAGAGCATAATATTTCTGGCATTGTGTTGAATAAACCCAACCACGGAGAGGACAGAGGCCACGTAATTTCAGCAAAAAGCGAAAGTCGGGCCGCGTATGTCTTCATGTGGATCCACATGACTTGCTTCCTATTATTGGAGACTGCTGAGCGGCCTTGAGAGATTTTTCATTTTTGGGCTTTTAGTGCCAGCGTACGAGGTTCCCCTTCCCACGTGACTTATTCTTTTAACGGTATTAATGAATTCCGATCACATTTTAAAAATAAAAATAAGTAAAACCAGAACGCGCTTAGTTTATACCGTAACTGCGCCTCTAGCTTAGTGGTGTATTCATCGGCTTGAGTTTTATGGGCTAATTTTCTCTGTCAACGAATGAGAAAGGTCTAATCTTTGTATACAAGGACTTGCATACAGCAGTCGCAACCTTAAATAGATAAAGACTAACGGGTAACGAGTATTGAACTATCTTACAGAGGAAGTGTTCTCACATCCACACATACATACACGAGGCAACTAGTAACAACATCACGAGCAGCAAATTAGTTACAGGAGAGGTTTCTGTTAGTTACCTCCACTAGCAGATTGATATGGGTGAATGGAAGAAAGCTATCGGTTTTCTTCTGTGGAAGTTGACAGCCGCGTATAGAACATTGGATCGCAACTCCTGTACGCCTTGGACAGACAAAGTCTTTTGAAATATGACATCTCCAATCCATTCCCCCTAGCAATATCAGATCGGATCCAATGAGGATGGTCATAGGAAGCACCGGAGACTGTTACAGTCGTGTTCTTATTTGCCAAATTACTGAGAACTATCAGTGTATCTGGCTCGATGGTAGAAGATGCATCAACAAGAAAAATGTGAGTAAAATGTCCAGCAGTAATGCCTTCATTGTGAAGGCGGAAGCTACTTGCAAAAGTCGAAGATATCACCCTATATCGTCTCAGTTCCTCAAGTGGAGGACAAGAAAAGCACTCCCCTTTAACAAGTGATACCTGAAAGATGTCATCTGTTACCTCATTCTTTTCTCTAAATGCAGCATTGGCTCGAAACATATCTGACTCAGGAATAACCTTCATCAAACTTTCCATTAGCACATCACATGTTCTGTTTGAAGGAGTACATATAAGAATTCGACTCTTTCGTGACCTCCGACAAATTTGGAGCACTGCTTCTCGAACAACATTTCCAGTTTTTGAAAGTACATGCTCAAATACATCTTCATATTGTAATTCTTTTTTCTTTCTAGTCACACAGAGTGGACCCTCCACAAGATAAGGTGGCTGGCCCTGTAAGCTCAAGATCTGATGCACTGCAGAATTGCCATCAAAATCAAGTTTACAATTGCCGTAAGAGTGAGGTTCTGACGAAGGTATATGTTTACGACAGGCATAATCAGGAAAAAGGCAGCTCTGGAATAACAGATCTGACACAGCTGCAATTGACTGCTGAGCCCGTTTCAAACAGACTCTGTTGAATGAGAAGCTAATATCATATTTGCGGTTCGGTTGGTGCTGAGAATAAAATTCCTTTCCAAATTCAACCAATACGGTAGTACTCTTCACCACTCGATAAAGAATACCCTGGTCAGGTATTGAGTACATAAATTTTATGGAAAAGATGGAGATATGAAACCATAGAACAAAATGACTGAGTCCAAGCTACATTACATGTTACCACTTCGTACAAATTCAAACGAGATTAACCAGTCGGAAATGGATCTCAAACATAGAAAAATTAGTTTCCAAATTGCATGACTGGAAAAAGATCAGATAATTTCTATCAAGGAAATATCAATCAGGCTTAGTTTGCCTTGTCACTAAACTGAATGGATGTCCTTGTGCAAAAATTATAATCTCTTCTTAAATAGGGCATTTGTTCCTCAACTGACATTCAAACTGAAAAATGGTTGGATCAATTAAATTTTAATGAAACGGCCGTATAAGGTGAGACTTCTATGTGTGTTCATGTAAAAAATTTATGCACTTAATCACTTGTACGAAAAATCTAGCAGAAGTTTATGTTGATTTGTTAGGATGCCACACATGACAATTAAATTATAATCTGTGAGGTCCAGTCGCTTCCATCAAAATTTCACAATGATGTAGAATGAAGTTATATAGATTTAGGAAATGCTGAATAAGGAGTTGCTTTAAGTTGATTAAGTTTTTCATCATGTATTACTAGTAGATTTCTCTTTTTGCTAAGAAGTTGATTATAGTCTGCCATTTTTAGTTATCTGTAGGCCACAATAACAGGGAATTAATTTTTGTTTCATAAATAATAGTTATTGGAATAATGAAAAATGGGTGTCTCCCTTTCTTCTCTCTGTTTGTTTTTCCACTTTTGGACTCTTCTTTCTACTCTCTTTCACTAATCTCTCCTTTCTTATTGTCCAACTTCAGACTCCCATTCTTACAAGAAGTGTGAAATTAGCAGGCTTTCAAAATTCAAATGGCATTGTTAAAATTTTATTTTGAAAGGTGTAACCATACATTATTACAGAAATTTCAAAATTTAGGGTGAAAGACGCATAAAATAGAATTTTCAATTTGCCTTATATGCAAATCAACCACACTAAATCACGGCAAGAGATTCTACAAATTATATGTTCGTGAGATAAGGAGACTTACTTGAAACTTCCTCGATATTCCACCTGAACATTGTGCATAAACAAAATCCCTAGATAAGAGAAATGGTCGTTTCCCAGGAACAGAATCAATTTTGAAGGCTACAAAGAATCTAACATCTTTCTTATCACGCTTCTTCAAATGCTTGTTCTTGAGTGACTTGTCATATATTGTAGCTTCATGTAATTCCAACGTTACATTCGATAACTGAAAACCACTCCACTTCTGATCAAATCAAAGACAAAAAATACAAGTAAAGTTCCTATAGAGAAGTAAAAATGAAGATATGGGAAAAATACAAAAATACAAGTATGATTGAACCCATTCAAGAAGGGAAAAAGAAAATGCATCTGTCCCACCCTTACTTTTATATCTAGTGTCAAAGAACTTATATTCAATAGTCTGTTTCTCCACAGAATCATCTGAGCAAAATATAAGAATTGAAAAAAAAAAGAACATACTGTTCATAATATCTGAAATTTGTAATTATTTGTGTTTATCATGTCATCTCATGTAAATTAAAATGCAGTAAATATCAAAGTACACAGAAAGTCTAAAGCAAATATGGATTATGGATGTCCTGCAATTTGTTTTCCCACCTGAGTGAAGCAAACCCAAATCCAACACTCTCCAAATTATGTTTCTAAACATTTCAGTTCACTTGTATTAATAAAATTAAGGAAACTGTTGATGAGCAAATAGCACCAATCTTGTTAATATAATTTTTTTTTTGTTAAGAAACAAAATATTATAAAACTAAAAGAAACATGTACAAGGATCGGTAGGACTACATATCGACAGAAAAAGGACGAGAAGTCCCAAACTAAATAGAACACTAAAAACTGCACAAATAAAAAATTCCCAAAACCCAAAAACTCTAGCTCACTAAGAATGCAACTCTCTTAAGATACAGAAGCTTCCCAATTAAGCAAAATAAAAAAGAAAGAGATGTCTTTGAATTCAGTAGTAATGGATGCCCACAGGGAAGCCCAGAACTTGACTTTGTCCCGTAGGTGTGAAGTTTCTCATTGTTAATATAATCTGATACACTGTAATGATTTCTCATTGGTTTTTCAAGGGGTTCTATAAGGAAACTAGTTGGGCGTGGATAGCACCATTCTTTGTAATATAATATAATGCATTCTAATAATCTCTGCTGTTTGGTTCTATTTCTTATATGAACGGGTTAGATAGATTCTTCAAGAAGTCCCAGAACAACAGATATCTGGCTTAATACAACCTGCTACCAACTCAAATCATATCCTTTCTAACAGAGCTCCCTAGAATTTTAAAGCTCCCACGCATCAACTTTGATTCATTGTAAATTGTACTAGCTATTTTGAAATCTTTTCCATAACTATGATGTACATAGATTACTTAATCAGAAACCATCTCAATTGCGGCATAACCATGAGTGAGTGGTATAGCATTAATCAGAACAAATAGGTCTACAATGAAAAGAAAGTATATACAACATATGATGGTAGAAATGAGGTTGTATCGCATGAAATCAGACAATAAAGTAAAACAGGAAGAAAGGGCATAATTAATTAGTCACCTCATAGTAGAAATCCTCGGCATATAGCAGTGCAGCAAAGTAATCTTTGTAGGTAGAGGGAGTCAATGGCTTCTTCAAAACATCAGGCACGATGTCTTCCTTGATCAAATCTTCAATATCCTTCGGAATCTTGTAATTAGAGGCGCCCTTCTTGACCAATATATAGCAATCATTTTCCTGCTGATATTTTGAATCAGTAGGAAGTGGAGAAAGGGTAGGCTGAGAAGATGAAGGCACCTTCTGAGACAATGGCTTCTTCAAAACTTTAGGTGCTGTGTCTTTCGTCGTCAAAGTAGAACCAGATAAAGATTGAGAGGATTTACAGGGAGATGGAGATGCTGGTGGCTTAGCAGGTAATTGATGTTGTTCAGAATTAAATGAAGGTGGTTTAGGTGATGATAAAGATTGACTGAGAGCAGACAGTGCAGGGTTAGACAACGACGAAGATGCTTTGGATGAAGGAATTGCAGGTTTAAGGAATGATGAGGATGAAGTGCTAGAAGATGATGGAGGGGGTCCTTTTGGCAATGGAAATGGCTTAGACGAAGCAGACACAGGTTTAGGGAATGATGATGGTTGTGTTAAGGACTGTGATCTATTAGGTGATGATGTACATGTGTAATAGGAGGGCGAAGGTGGCGGTGGTCTTGAGCTCTTCAAACTCTGAGACACTTCATTATTCCCTTTCAGTGACGACTTGTTACCACACTCTGATTGCTGTGACATAGCATTAGGCTCCTTTGTAGTTGGCTTACTAATTGATACATTCGGGTAATATTCGTAGTAATAGATTTTGCTTGGATCATGTTGACGCAGTAGATCGTGATTAGTACAACTAGAATTCCTGAGAGAAGAGTTGTGATTCGACGTTCCGAGTAGAGAGTTTCTCTCCCACTGGTCCCTTTCAGTTTCGTGACAATCTTCGTCGGAACAACAAAGAATGCACCTCAAAATTTCAACGAACACAGACATGGTGTTCTGCAACCAATGAACACCCGTTTATGCACGTTCCCTCTATTTGGTTTGATAAAAAATATAATAATAATCAGCTGCCCTGAGTAGAGCTCTATAAAATCTAATTAACTCCACAGTCTAGACAACTAACAATCAAGTAATAATTAGAGGATCTGGCATATTAGTTAAATCAACTGCCAATCAATTTATGTTTAGAGAGAGATGCAGAGAGTGATAATTCCATAGTTCATTTGATGAGAAATCTTAGGGTCGAAGTTTGTGACAATCAATAGATAAACTTAGTTACACCAAAGTAAGTAATTATCATTGTGAAACTCAATGAATGAGAGAACTCTGCCTTTGTTACACAATTAAAAATGATAAATCTGAACAAGAAAGAGACTGCACGTCGTTGAAATGTTAAAAGTATAATAAACACACCCCATTAAACACAAACAAGCTATGACCAAGCAATGAGCGAATGTAAGCGAAGGCAAAGATTATAAACTATGTTGACATCAAAGTAAATGAATATCGAGAGGAAGAAGGGCTACCTCCTGCCTGTTGCGCAGGATTACGGAGATGACTGTGGTATCAGGTTCTTCGACTTTTTTATGTTCTTGCCTTTGTTATAAAAAAATGTTACAGGCATGGAATCGTCAATCGTTTATTACCGTACTATATTGGTAGCTTAATGCTGTATTAAAAAAATAATATAAAAAAGGACGGAGATGGGCTCGTACTTTTGTAGCTTTATACGAACCCAACCAAGTATCGCCACGTCAGCACTTCCGCCCGGGACAAGGGCTTTAATGACTAGATGCGACAGTGAAAGCTGACCAACGCGGAAATTTTGCGTAGTCCGAGGAGACGAAGTTCCAAATTTCCGCGGACTACGCAAAATTTCTAATTCTCACCTGTCAAATTTCCAGTTCTCACCTATAAAGCAACAAAAGGTACGTTTACCATTGAAATTAGGCATGTGTAAATTAAAAATTATAATATTAAAATATTTCATAAATATTAATTCTCATATTTTAAAAATTATATTAATATAATTTTATATTTATATAATAAAAAATTTATTATATTATTAATAATTTTATTAAAATTATTATTTAAAATTTATATTTATTACATATGATTAATTTTTATTTTATAATTATAATTAATTTTTATTTTATAATTATAATTTTTTTTAATTATAACTTAAAAATTATGATACCTCAATCTCAAACTCACCATTAAAAATTATCATATTTACAATTAAAGAAATTAACAAATATTAATTTCAATATTTAAAGGACAACATTACCGTTGTGGCATTGTTTTATTATTTTATTGTCCATACATGTGTCACTGGACACACAAAAAATTAAAGAAAACAAAGATTAATCATTATCTTTATTATAAATCAATTATGCTACAAAAGCAAACTCTCTCTTTTTACACAAATTAATGCTGTGACAATATTGCCTTATATCCCATCTTTTTTTTCTTTAAATAATTCCTACAAAAATGTGGGATATGCGACAATAGTTTAGCACTGTCACAACGATTTGTGTCGAAATTTATATCCCCAGTATTACTATGGGAAAATTGGCAGAAACAGAAAATCATTCTAAAGGAATTTAAAAGAAATCAAATGTACCACAATGGCATCGCTCGGATGCACTACACATGGAAAGCCAATATTCATCATAACATACAGTCCATGGAAAGCCTTGTACCCAGTTTCCAAAAGCTTCTGCCTGCCAGGAAACCTCCGTTTCAGCTTTGAACGAATTGCCAGGAGCCCCAGATAAGAAATAAAAAAATAAAAATCCTGATAAATCATTTCTAAATTTCTCATACTTTACGGGCTGACATTTCAACTCAACCTCGGGTTGGCTGGGGGGAGGGGGGGGGGGGAGATGGGGGAGAAAGTAAAAAGGAAACAAATGGCGGCTAGAACTACAATAAAACTCCAAAGGTGTAAAATATTGCTTAACAAATCAATTAGATACAGAATCTGGTGTGGTCCTTCTCGGACATCAAAATGGTGGACCCAATATTCAATTCTGTGGAGCTAACACGCGTCGAAATTATCTGTAATCTGCACCTACTGCCTCAATGATAGACTTGAAACCGTCTCTTTGTAGGCACTCAGCCAGTTCAGCCTAAAGGAAAACACATTTCAAGAATTAAATAAAACAGATGATAAACATTAATAAATTTCAAGGAAACTTCAGGCACTTCTGAGCACAAGGAAGGACTTACTGCACCATGTCTAATAAGCACAACATGTGAACAATCAGGGAAGTTTTGTTCCAATTCAATGTTAGAAGTATTTGGTTAAAAATTATTTTGCCATCTTGTTACAAATTTTTTTCAATGAATTCTTACATTTTTCAAGCATTGACTAGTTAATAAGTAAAATACATGCATGACGTCTAAACTCCACTCCGGTAAAATAATAGTACTTATTAATGACTTACAGAGATTGATCCATACTCCAACTTTTGAAACTCAGCAGAGAAGTACCTTTATTTGAGGAATAAGAGCAGGTCCCCCGTAGGCAAATGCTGTATAAAGCTGAACAAGAGTTGCTCCAGCTCTTATCTTTCTGTAAGCATCTTCTCCACTGAATCAAACATAAACAAACCAAGATCAGAGAATGGGAGATTTTCAGAGAGCAGACACTACAATGAGGTTTCTGTTGATTTTACCTGCTAATGCCCCCGCAACCAATTAGAGGAATCTTTCCCTGACAAAGATAAGTAGAAACTGTCAAATTCATAGCATGAAATAAAAAATGTCAGAAAAACTATTGAAATCGTGAGTAGCAAATGATCAATAATGCACAAATCCCTTAAGGAAAGAAAACTACACGGTATAGAAGGTTGGTGTTGCAACTTTCACCTTTCCTAGAAGATGATTTTCTTTCCCATCTAACTTAGGTTGTTATCTTTTGTTGGTTTGATTACTTCTTTATTGTTCCTTGTTGTCTACAAGAAGGATGCCTCATCCTTCTTTTTCATATTCTATTGTTTCTTTGAAGCATTTGAATTTGCCATCGAGAAAGCAAACAAATGCTTACATGCTACAGTTGTTTAAGTGCCGACAGACAACTGAAAAATCAATTCCTTCTTTCTTTAATCCTTTTTGCTCTATTTTTTTTTTCACTATTTAGTTTGGGCTGAGGACAGGGGAGAGGGGGGGGGGGGGGGTTGGGGGATTGTTGAATGCATTTTGAGTCTCATGAAAAAATTACTTCTTATGGTTTTGAACATGAAATAATCTTTGCTATATTTTCCAACAAAAGGCAGCTTATGCGTAATAAATTAAAGATAGCGTAAGAATAGCCAGCATACCCTTGTCAGGAGATACATCTCCTTTAAGATATTGTTTGACAAACTCAACAGAGGTCTCCCGCTTAAACCACCAGTTTCCTTAGCCACTGGGTTTTTACTGACAGGATCTGGTCTTGAAATAGTTGTATTTGATATGATCTGCACAAAAATTGAAATGCTTTGTTAAAATTAAAGTTCAGAAAATAGCACAACTTTAACATCATGAGTCAATCAACCCAAAATGCATTACCAATTACATATTAAACATAATACAAATGTCAATTAAACATAATACAAATGTCAACTTTTAACACAAATTAAAAGAGAATCAACTATATGAGGGGCATTTACTTAATGATTTATGACATAAAAATATGCTACTAGAAGAATCAAATTATTGTCAGTTCAGTAAAATTTAAGCAGAAGGACAAAGACCCTAAAGAAGATGATAAATAGATATCATTTTCTATTCTAAAATATCAATTAAAGTGTTAATTTCACAAAGCAATTCTTGTCTCAAGGGAGCACAACTTAAGTTTAATTTCACCACGATTATACTTCTTGATCATAATTTCTGACATCACGGACAGAAAACTAAAAACAACATAATTAACTTATGGTAACCTTTTATAGAGAAAATAGAAAGCAAATTTATTTCACGCAGAGCAAAACAAAGATGCATAAATGTAGGAAACCATTGTTTGATAGGATGGTTATTATACAATCCACATGATGGGATATAAAATTCAACAGGTCGTTAAACAGAAGCTGTTCTGGCTGTCGTGGTAGCAAAAACAACATCTTCAACAGACAGTTCATGTCAATAATGCAGTAAGGAATACTCATGAAGAATGACTAAAATGGAAGTTTAATATATAAAAAGGTTATATCAGCTAAGCTACAGAAAGAATTAAACAGATATATATTATAATAGAAAGTTAGAAATGGATTTTATGAAAAAGAAAGTTTCACCAAGGCATCCTCGCAGCCTGGGTAAGAGAAATTTAATGGAAGCTCATCATTAAAAGCACGTGAATTTTTCACACTCTAACCTCTACGAATTGTTTATAGAAGCCGAGTAGAGGGAATGAAAGCTAATTCATTATTGACAAAGAAGATCATACTTCACCAAGACTTCCTACCAACTAATTAAGACTAGAAACCAATAAGTATAAAATAAACCACTCATTACCAAATAACCATTAACTGTGTATCAGACGATCCACAAGAAATTAGGCAAATAACCACTCTCCATTTTAAAAGGGTAACAGAAATAATCTTAAAAATGAATCCAACTGATTGAGGAAATTTTTAACTTTCAAGAATGTGTCGCTTCATCTATGTTCCAAAAAACTCTTATGCATAGATCACTTTTGTATATGGAGCCAATAACATCTCTCGGTTTGTAATACCTCATTATTGAAGCCAGAGACTATTATAAAATACAGCCTAGTAAATCTATTAGCCAAACATTGATGCTAGTATTCTCAGCATGATCGAATAGATAAAGATGACCACCTAGATATGCAGTTAAAGACGTCTCCTCTTACTATGCAAAATAATCCAAATAAAATGAATGCAAGAAAAACGTACACATGAATAATCACATTCCACTTTCTTATGGTGCATGCTTTGAGGGACAGACCTCTAATTGGGCATATATCTTGGACATTGCTAGCGAAGACAACAAAAATAAGGCATAACAAAAATTTTCCCCTTTGAAGCCACTAAACTATGGACAATTTAAATTCAGTACATACGTGAAGCATAAAAATATATTATAAAATATAGAGCATAGCATGTAATTGAAGACATCAAGAATTCTAGAAACAGAAGTACTAAGATTTTGGGTAAAGGAACAAAGATAATATGTGATGAGAAGAAGCTTACCAATCCATCTAAGCGGAGTGCAACAGCAACCTATTGAGACAGAACAACTGTAAGAGTGTGAGTGGAAAAAAAAAAACATAATTAATATGAGCATATACATACTGCAGCAATATCCTCAAGGTCTTCCTTGGACAAGTCTGGAGCAATTTTCACAAGCAATGGTGGTGGACCCTCCTCACCCCATTGCATTTCATCACAAGCAGCTTGAACCTTGTTTTAAAATAGAAAGTTTAAGAAACTCAATTTTGCATCAGAAATAAGGTAAATCAGATGAAGAGAACAGTAAGTTCATGATAAAGTTCTAAACCTTCTTTACAAGGTCTTTTAATTGTTTTCTTCCCTGAAGCATACGCAATCCTGGCGTATTTGGAGATGAAACATTAATGACCTACAAAGGAACAAACATGAAAACAAATAAATAAATAAATAGCTGTATCACCTATTTAGTTCAGAAATTAATTCACATCATGATGCTGAAAGGAAGCACATAATGAGAAAATTTTTCCAAATGAGTAACACAACGAAATGATGGAAGGTTGTGGCTATTGGTGCCAAAAGTAAAGTAACAGGAGCTGCTTGCATTTGTTTTAATGTGGTCTTTGGCTTGGCTTGCTGGTGGGAAAGAGGAGGGTGGGGCCTGATGGAAGAACTTTTTCTATCAGTGCTGATTCTCACATCGGCACTCAATTAAAAAAGTTCACTTAACTGGAGACAATAGGTAAGTTAGATCACAATATTTATCAATGTGTTAATGGAAAGAATATTGAGGCTATCCAAAATCAATCTTCCTTATCTGCACTTCAAGCTACAAAAACAAGATGTTTACATCACAGCATATTACAACACTGAAAATGAACATATTTAACAAATTCGCAAGGGCCGGGATATAAAAGACTAAATACCCAAAATCGCTTTTGAATCAGAAAATTATGATGATAGCATATACAAGAGGAATAGGAACCCCAGTAAGGATGAACGGTATATCTACCAAGTAATCAGCATACTGGGATAATGTATGAACCCCTTGTACATAATCTGCAGCAGCATCTTCACTTGTCTTATTTTTTCCAATATTGACTCCAAGAATGCCAGGGCCAGCTTTACCCCCTGTTTTACCTTCATCATTGGGAGATGATGAAGAGCGTGAAGTTTCATCCAACTTCCTCTTACCATGCTGGGCACCCAAACGCTTCGCAACAGCAACAATGCCTTCACTATTAAAGCCACATCGATTGATTATAGCACTGGCCACAAAAAATGAATTCACATAAGTACAAGAATGAAAAGGAGAGGGATGAAAGAGGAAAAAGAAAAATCAATTCCAAGCCCTAAAACTTGTTATTAAGGCTCAGATCATAGGTTCAAGTCCGCCCGGACAGAGACCAAAGTCCAAAACAATTCGCATGAACATTCAACAGTTGTGTTTTTGTGTGTCCATGTAACTTTCTCTCAACCACACAATATATTTTAACTGTATTTTGAACAAAAAAGAAACTTCCCGCAGTTCAGATAGAGAAGAAGCGAGTTTGATATGGCTACTCACCCTTCCTGACGCAATCTGAAGATACGTGGCTTTGGATTGCCCTCTTGTGGAACAGGGGTTACAGAACCAACCTCTACAAAGCCAAAACCCAACCCAAGTAGACCTTCAACAGCTTCAGCATTTTTATCAAAACCAGCAGCAAGACCTAAAGGGTTGGAGAACTTCCTTCCCCAAACTTCCAGCCCTAAAATTGCCGGATCAGGCCTTTTCTCCCTTGGAACCCATCCGCGAGCAGCAGCTGAGACAGCTAGTGTGTGAGCAAATTCAGCATCTAGAAGAGCAAAGAATGGGTTGACAAGTTTTGTAGCCGAGAATAGCCAACCACTGTGAAAAATGAAGCACTAACAAGTTCACTATCTAGGATCATAAAACTTAAGTAAGTCAACACAGCTAAATCAAACTTGGATACCCAGGAATGGACTTGATTTGCATTATTTACTCATAAAAGCAAGATACTAGCTTTTCGATTTCCGGCAAAGAAACCATATCTAATTATAGATTCCCACAATTGGGTATTACATTTAAATATATACCTATGAATTCCGATTTCCAATGCTACACTAGAAAAGTCTTTAGGCCTCTAACGGTGACAATCATTTTCAAGGACCAATATAATCCTCCAACAAGCACTGCACTTTACATAAGAAACCTAATATATTTATCAAAAGTATTAAGTGTATCAATGAAGACAAAAAAAATAGAATGTATGTAATAAGGTGCGAAAGAATTACCAGAAAGTTGCTTCATCCACGGTACTCACATAAGCTCCAGTAGCTATAACTAGACCTAAGGTGGCTCCTGTCAATATTCTCCCCTACAATGCCAACAAAAAAAAAAGATAAATAAATAAATAAGCAGATACCACACCCCACTTCAGAATACAATCATACATGTGTAATCTTAAAAAATAAAAATTAACAATAAATAGAAACCCTTACTCGTTTGGAAAAGTGAGGGATTTTAGGGGCGGCGCGAGCAGCAGAAGCAGAGGAAGAGGAAGAGGAGCAATGCCTGGAGCGTCCGAGTGTCGAAGAAATTACTCTTCGATATGAAAAATCTCTCAAAACTTTCCAAGCTGCCATTAATTGAAATTGAATTGAATGTTAAAAATCTCTTAAATTTTTTTCTTTTTTTTTTTTTGTGTTGAAAGTTATTCTTTTTAAAAGCAAGGTGAGGTGAAGAGAGGTTTTAGCAGAGAGTTGAATAGAGAGGCAGCGAGGTTTTTGGGGGGCTCGGCTTTTGCCTTCGTATTATTTTAGATTTTACAATTAGACATTGCTTAGCTTAAATTTAAGGCTTGATTGTAAAATAAAATTGTGTACTTCATTCTCAAGTTGCTTGCTTACCACTAAATAAAAACATTTATTGCATTTTTAATTCAAGAGAAAATTGTATAAATTCCTCATTTCTCACGTTCTTTTAGGTTTCGAAAATAATCATAAAAGTCTCCCTTTCTATCAAAACACAATATGGCCGTTGCTTGATTATTTTTTTTATTTTATTTAACTCGCTACCGGAGTTTAAATTATAGAAGGAGGTTGAGAATAAGTTTTGATTTAAACCTTATTCATCTCTCTATTTAAAAATAAAAATAAATAAATTTAAAGCATAATATAAATATGTAAAAACTAAGGATGGCAATAGATTGGATCTGACCCAAGATTCACATAATCCAAATTCAATCGGATTGGATTTGAGTCAGTTTAAAATGAATCTAAATTAGATTTGGATATCAATGAGCAAATCTAAGATTGATTTAGAGCAGGTCTGGATCTATGTCAGTATCTAAATCCATATTTATATTCATTTATCTTTTAATTTTATTTTATCTTAAAAATTTCTTAACAATTGTGTAATTACAAATGATAATAAATTTAATTCATAGCATATCAGTGGTATTTATCATGTATTTAAAAATTTTAAAACTTAAATATTAGTTTTGTAAATTTAAATAAAAATAAGATAAAAAATAATTAAGGTTAGCCAGCTTTAAAGTATTCATATGCGATATTTAAATTGAAAGCCAAGTAATAGCGCTTGGCAATTTATTTCATTATATTGGCTAAATAATTTTTAAGGAATATAGTTATTTCTCCCATAGACTAGTGCAAATGATACAAAATTCTAATGGTACAACATTGTCTCAAAAGTTAACATTTGAAGGATATTTTATTATCTTTTTTATTTGCTTGTTTTGGTATAAAAGGATAAGCTACAATATCTATTAGATTTTTGAGACAAATTATATAATGTTGTTGCTCTCAACACATTTTAGTCTTTAATTTTCATTCTAAAACATTATAATCTTTTTATTGTTAAGTTTTAGAATTCATGACGAATATAGAGCAAATCAGGATTTTAATTTTTTTTTTGAATTTGGAGCATATATAATTTATTTCTTTTATAGATTTAGATATGGAGCAAAACATATAAATCCACGATGAATCTGAAGCATATATGGATCTTGATTTTTATTATAGATCTAAATTTTGAACAGAGTAGATTCAACTTATAACTGTCCTATTACTATCCCTAATAAAAACTCATTAAGTGAAGATCACTGGATAAATTTTAATAAAACTGCTACTGCATGGAGGACAAATTATTGTTTCTTATGCTCCAAACACGAGGGAGGTACTTTAATCTTTGAGGTATGTTCAATTTAATTTAGTTTATGTGGGTAACTTAAAATTTAAAATTGGTCTTTAAAATCATTCTGGTTTATGCTACATCAAATCCAACGTAATGTCTCACCAAAATTTTCATTTCATTACTGCTCTTTAACGTCATATTAAATTCTCAAATATTTTGTAGCATGTTGAAATTTTTAAGTTATCTTAAAAGGTGTGAGAAAATTGTAAGTATGGTAAAAAAAATTGATGCGATGACTATGATTCTCTTGCATGAATCAGGACATATTATTTTAATGCTTATAGCACATGTTTGGTTGGAAGAAATGTAAGAAGGAGAGAATTGGAAAAGAGAGATAGCAAGAAAATGAGGAAGAAAAAAAATCAATCTCAATTTTATTTATTTGGTTTAATATGAAATTATATATTCTTTATTTATTTGTTCCTTTCCTCTTCTCTTCTTTTCTTTTATTTAATTATTTATTTTTTGAAAACCAAATTCCCCATCTGAATATATTTAGTGTAGCTCTTCTTTGATGTTAAAGTCTGGACATGGAGTTCCAACATCGAAACAGGCCTATACAACTCTAGGCAACTAAAAATGAAAGAGATGTGCTAATGTTTGAGCTAAAACGAAGTTCAAATATATAGTCGTAAATGCACAATATATAGTCGTAAATGCCCGGGTGCATCGTGTCTTTTTTTTTTTTTTTGAATTATGTATACAAAGACTGTTACAATTAATATTTATAATTAAACTAAGAACAAGAAGCCAAAACTTTTAAACCCTCTCGGTTGCCTACTCTACTCACATTTTTAAACCTCTCAAATATTGGCTGCAGCGAAATTAACCTTTATTGGGGTTGTGTAAGTGCAAGAGCTCTCCGACAAAAATCGTGTCTTTGATAATGTCTAAGAAGAGAAGAATACGGACAATTGGCTGCAGGTAAATTGGGGTTGTGCGACAAAATTTTTGTAGGACAAGACATGTTAGATTGTTGAGATAGTGCATCCATTTAATAATATTGATTGTAAAATTTGATGGGTGTGTGAACATTGAATCCAATATTAATGAGGATTAAAAATTTTTAAATAAAAAGATTCTAGGTTTTATTGTAAGACTCGTTAAATCTGCCATTTGCCATTTGAAATATCATTATTAAACGAGCGTCGCATTAAAATTTTTGTAATATTGTATAAAATATTCAACAAAATTTATCAAGTTTAGAATGGAGTTGATATTCCAAACCTTAGGGAGTCGGAATTCCTTTAGTAGTAAGGATAAAACATTCGGCTTGTCCTAAAACCATAACAAAGACAAAAAAGTCTCTATAAATTTTTTATTATATATATTAGTAGCTATCTAATTATAATATCAATATAACAAAAAAAACATTTCAAGACTTACTCAAAGGACACAAGAGATAGAGTAGGTTATGCTTATAGCATGTCATATATTGCCCATCACAGGTGCCTTTCCTCATTACCCTCTTGAAAGAACAACTACTTCAGTTATGCCATGACACACAACTTCTAACTTTTTTAATCCCACTATTCTATAAATACCGATTGATTTCAACTTGCCATTCAATCCATCTACTTGAACACATTTGGAAATCAATCACATTAAATCCAAAGCAACAACGAAAATGAAGAAGGGTGGTGATGTTATCTCAATGCTGGTGGTGGTATTCGCCATGGTTCAATTATTGGTTGCGAAGCCAAGAGTGTAAGAGAGATTGTAATATTTGTCAATATTAAAGTTTGAAATAGTTTCATGGTTCTAGAAGTTATCGGCGAGCCATTTATTGAGAAAACGGCTAGCTGATAGTTTCTAGAGAGCATGTTGAAGGTTCTGGAATCTAACAGCAATCCGATAACTAAGTTATTGGCTAGCTGACTGCAAACAGATCCAAAATTTCAAATTGAATTGTGTCTTTTTGAATATGTGCTACTGTTAATAGTTATAATATTTCAATGAAAAAGTACTTTCTTCATTAAATAGATACTTAATATCAATATAAATACAAATTATCACAGATTAAAAGATATATGTTCCTGGAATATAATTTTATTTGTTAGAAATTGTGTTTAGGATTTGTTATATTTTGAGGGTAATTTTCCTTTGAACTCAATAGCAAATCAAGTGCGGTGAAGGTAAATAAAATCTTAAAGGAAAATGTTAAAACACGTATCAAATCTTATAAATTTTCCATATTCTTTGTCTCCATATTCTTAAATTACACCAATAATCTTTAAGGTTTTATTTGTTTGTGTTGGAGGCTGAGAAGAATATGTCTTCATTCTTTAATCCTAGAGTCCAACTTGATCGTTTTGATGGCACTAATTTTACTCGCTGGAAAAGGAAGTTATTTTTTCTTCTCACCGTTCTCAAGATAGCATATGTTCTTGATCTAAAATTGGAACCATTTCCAGAGCCAAGAGAAGATGATACCGAAGTTGTTAAGGCTGCAAGGAAACAACGTGAAGATGATGAAGTGATGTGTCGAGGTCACATACTCAACACTCTCTCTAATAGGCTTTATGATCTTTACAACTCGATGACTTCTCCTTTTGAAATATGGAATGCACTGGAGTATAAATATAAAATAGAGAAAGAAGGTACGAACAAATTTCTTATTTCTAAATATTTGGAATTTGTCATGGTAGACACAAAATCCATTCTTGATCAAATACATGAATTACAAATTATTGTTATTAAGGTTCGGGAATTAAAAGTTGAAATTTCTGAATCATTTTAAGTTGGGGCTATTATTACTGAATTGCCTCAAAGTTGGAATGATTATAGAAAGAAACTTCTACATAGTAGAGAAAACATAACTTTAGAAGAATTACAAAAATACTTAATAATAAAAAAAGAGACAAGGTCTCAAGATTCCAAGGACAAGAATGATTCTACTAAGGTTAATGTCATTGAAGCTAGTAAATTTTCTAAGAATTTCAAAGTCAAGAATAATAAGAAATTCAAGAAGTCTAATAGCACATAATTTTTTTTTGGAAATTGTTTCTTTTATGGAAAGAAAGGTCATCGCCAAAGTGAATGTAGATTCAAAAAGAAAATGGAGGAAGTAAATACTTAAAAAGCCAATGTCATTAAAGAGAAAGTTAAATAGATCTGTGCTACAGTTTCCAAGATGTAAATTGGCATGATTACTTAAACCAATATGGCTAAAACTAAGTCCAGCGAGTGATAGCTCGATTCAGGTGCAACCATTCATGTTTGTAATGATAAGAAATTTTTCTCGTAATACAGAGAAGAAAAGGAAGGACAAACGGTTCTCATGGGGAACAATAATGCAGCCATGGTATCAGGGAAGGGAGAAGTTGAGATTAACTTCACTTCTGAAAAGAAACTTATTTTGTGTAATGTTTTTCATGTACTTTCCATTAGGAAAAATCTTGTTTCTGCTAGTTGTATGTGTAAGCATGAGCTTAAAATTGTACTTGAGGGTAGTACTTGTATTATTTCAAAGAATGAAATGTTTGTTGGAAAAGGGTATTCTTGTTATGGAATGTACAAACTCAGCATTAATAATAATGATATCAATTTAGCTTATATTGTTAGTCTTGTGGTGTTTGGCATGCTAAATTAGCACACTTAAATTTTCGATCATTGAGATACATGTCTAAGCATGGCTTAATTAATTGTAATGGTATTATCAACAATTATAAGTGTGAAATATGCATCCAAGCTAAATTAATTAAGAAACATTTTCCTAAAGCCAAATGAAATACTCAAATATTGGATTTAATACATACCAATATTTGTGAGTATAATAGTAATTTAACAAGAGGAGGTAAGAGATACTTTTCACTTTTATTGATGATTGTTCAAGATACACATATGTGTATTTATTTAGAACTAAAGATGAGCATTTGATAAATTTAAAATTTTCAAGACTGAAGTTGAGAACCAAAAAGATAAGAAAATCAAAATGGTTCAAAGTCATAAAGGTGGTGAATATTTCTCAAATGAATTTGATAATTATTGTGAAAAACATGGAATTATTCACCAAAGAACAACTTCATTTACTTCTCAATAAAATGGATTAGCTGAAAGAAATAATATGATCTTTACAGATATGATAAATTCTATGATTCTTAATGCAAAACTACCAAATAATTTGTGGGGAGAAGCATTACTCTCTGCATGTCATATTCGTAATAGAATTACATTCTTGAAAACACGTGTATCTCCTTATGAGACTTAGAAAGGCAGAAAACCAAACTTGATGTATTTAAGGGTCTGGTGTTGTTTAGCTTTTTATAAAATACATGATCCTAAATCATCAAAGTTAGATGCTAGAGGTATAAAAAGTGTCTTCGTAGGATATGCTGAAAATTTCAAGGCTTATAAATTATTAAATTTAGATTTTAATGTAATTGTGGAATCTAAAGATGTTGAATTTATTGAAAATAAATTTCAACATGATTCTAATTTTGAATTAGAAATAATGATTGATCAATCTTATGATAATACTCTTGGTACCTCCACTAATAATAATAAAAGGAAAAAGTCTACGACATCTTTCGAACTAAGGAGAAGTCAACGTGAAAGAAAAGAAAATGATTTAGCACCGAATTTTATTTTATCACAAGCATTACCCTTCTTAGTTGAAGGAGATAGAAAGAATGTACTTAATAAAATATCATTGTTATTAAATATTGAGAAAGATCCAAAGACATTTAGCGAAGTTATGTCTTCTAGAGACACTTCTTTTTTGAGAGAGGTCGTAAATGATGAAATGGATTCAATCATGTCGAACCAAACATAGATCTTGGTTGATCTTCCTCCAAGATTTAAACCAATTAACAATAAATGGGTGTTTAGAAGAAAATACAATAGTGATTTTTTTTGCAAACTTTTAAAACTATATTAGTAGCCAAAGGGTTTAAGCAAAGAAGTGGTATTAATTATTTCGATACATATGCTCCATTGGCAAGATTTACATCTATTAGAGTGTTATTTGCAATTGCTTCATTGAACAATTTATATGTGCATCAAATGGATGTTAACACTACTTTTCTTAATGGTGATTTTGATGAAGAAATTTATATGGAATAACCCGAAGGATTTGTTTTGCCTGGAAATGAGAAAAAAGGTATGCAAGTTAGTCAAGTCGCTTTATGGTTTAAAGCAAGCACTAAAACAATAGCATGAGAAGTTTAATTTGATAATCTTATCTCATGATTTTAAGCATAATAATGCTGATAAATGTTATACTCTAAGTTTACAAATGATTCTGGTGTGATTATATGCTTAAATGTTGATGACATGCTTATCTTCAGAACAAACATGCAAGGAGTAATTGATACAAATAAGTATTTAAGTTCACAATTTAAGATGAAAGATCTTGTTGAAGTAGATACAATCTTAGGAGTAAAAGTAAAAAAAATAGTGAAGGTTATTCGTTATGTTAATCTCACTATATTGAGAAAATACTTCTTAAATTCAAGTACTTAAAGTTTAAAGAAGCAAATACCCCATATAATTCTAGTATAAAATTACTAGAGAATTCAAGCTGAGTAGTAACATAACTTGAATATGCTAGTGTTATTGATAGTTTGATGTATGTGATGCATTGTACGAGGCTAGATATAGCTTTTGCAGTGTGCAAAATGTCTAGATTCACGAGTAACCATGGTATTGACCACCGGAAAGCAATTGGAAGGATACTTGGTTATCTTAAAAGAACTATTAATTTTGGCTTGTTTTATAATAACTATCCTGAAGTACTTGAAGGATATTCGGATGCTAGTTGGATAACCAATACAAGTGACAATAAATCCACATTTGGTTGGATTTTTACAATTGCTGGAGGAGCTGTTTCTTGGGCTTAAAAGAAACAAACATGCATAACTCACTCAACAATGGAAAGTGAGTTTATAGCTCTTGCAGCTGTAGGCAAGGAAGCAGAATGGCTAAGAAACTTATTATTTAAAATTGAGTTATGGCTTCAACCGATGCCATCTATTTTTTTATACTGTGATAGTGAAGCTACGTTGTCTAGAGCTTATAACAAAGTGTATAGTGAAAAGTTTAGACATATTAGCTTGAGACATGAATATATAAAACAATTAATAGCAGATGATGTTATTAGTATTGTGTTTGTTAGGACTAATAAAAATCTAGCAGATCCCTTAACAAAAGGTCTTTCAAGAGACTTAATTAAAGATACATCTATTGAAATGAGAGTGAAACCTTTTCTTGATAAAATCACCAATGATAGTAACCCAACTATATAATAGTTATACCGCTATTCTATAGTTAAATGGGCAATAACAAGTTGTTGTTATGTGACTGGTTTCGCACCGAAAATAAATAATTTCATTTAAGAGATTCGGTGCAAATAGCTACGAAGTTGAGGATGAGTATTTACTCTTAATGAAGTTTAAGTTTTATAGTAGCTAAAGACATGATTGAAACTTCACTTAAATGAACATAAGAAATAGTGTCATTTTTAACAAGATCATGGTTTAATCTTGTAAATGTTCATAAATCCAAGATAGAGCACAAGGCTGGAATAGTGCTAAAAGATTATAACATAGTTTGAAATCTAAGAAAGCTTATATGTAATGTATTTCCAGTATTTACTTAAGATACGAAGTTTAATGCTTAGCACACTATTGTTTGAAATATATTCACCAATTGTAGGTTAAAATCGAAAGATACCTTCTTATATATTTAAGTTTATCATTAATCAATCTAAAAATATTATAATCTAGTGGGGGATTGTAAGAGAGATTATAATAATTGTCAATATTAAAGTTTGAAATAGTTTCATAGTTTTGGAAGTTATCAACAAGCCGTTTATTGAGAAAACGGTTAGTCAATAGTTTCCAAAGAGCATGTTGCAGGTTCTGGAATCTAACAGCAATTCGATAACTAAGTTAAATGGCTAGCCGATAGTTTCTAGAGAATATGTTGAAGGTTCTAGAATCTAACGGCGATTCGATAACTAAGTTATCGGCTAGCCGACTGCGAACAGATCTAAAATTTCAAACCGAATTGTGTCCTTTTAAAGATGTGCTACTGTTAATGGTTGTAATGTTTCGATGAAAAAGCACTTTCTTCATTAAATAGACACTTAATATCAATATAAATATAGATTTTCGCATATTAAAATATATATGTTCTTGGAATACAATTTTATTTGTTAAAAATTGTATTAGGATTTGTTATATCATGAAGGTAATTTGCCTTTGAATTCAATAACAAACCAAGTGTGGTGATGGCAAATAAAACCTTAAAGGAAAGTGTTAAAACACATCTCAAATCCTATAAATTTTCCATCTTCTTTATCTCCATATTCTCAAATTACACCAACAAGGAGAGGCTGCTGTTACTTGTGGGCAAGTAGACTCATCATCGGAGTCTTGCATTCCTTACTTGATGGGCGGGGGAAATCCAGCGGCTGCGTGCTGTGATGGGTTGAAGAATCTTAAGGCCATTACTCCCACCACTGCCGACAGACGGGCAGCGTGCGATTGTGTTGAGGCAGCTGCTGCTCGCTACCCCAACATCAAAGAAGATGCAGCCTCTTCACTTCCTACCAGTGCGGTGTTCAAATTGACATTCCCATCTCCAAAACCAGTAATTGTGCCAAGTGAGTTTTACTCCGATTTGTTCTTGTTGTATTATATAATAGTCTTACTAGATTTGTGTCACAGTTCGTCATTGTAAATTCTTATAGACAATGATTATTAATTCATGCTAACTGCTAACTGTTTAATTTATTTTCTTGATCCAGCATAGACTAAGACGGAGATAAACCGAGACTAGAGAATAAATAAACGCAGGTATAAAGCCAAGAAAAGACCATATGCGTACCCGTCGTTGAGAGCCAGAACCCTGCTGACAGCCCGACACATATAGCTTGTAATGTTTTTTAGCAAGTTATTTGTGATAATAAAAATAGTGCAATGAAGAAGTTAATGGATGATTCTTATTCATGTTTGCGTCTCTTATTATTCTCATTATCATCCTCATCTTCGTCATCTATAATAATAAGAATACATTCATTCAATTCCTCAAACTTTGCACCATAAATCGGTATATCCATAATTTTTTTTTGGGGGGTTAAAATGGCTTTACCCATTACTATTATCTTTACAATAATAAGTGTAATGATACAAATAATAAAAAAGTCATATATATTGGGACTAACTTAAAATCAATTTTATTGTTGCATAACTCACATTCTATCTCTCGATATCAAGAAGGCATATCTATCTTGTACTAAATTGTATTTATGAGAGAGAATAAACGCTTGTAAATTCTTAGTCGATAATGAATTATGAAAGGAAAGGAAATAAAAATATCTGCGATTGCAACTTCCAGGACTCGAACCCGGTCTTCAGTAGGTTTATCCGTGAGCCTTTGAGGCAAAGTTTCAGTTACCCAACGCATAAACACTAAAAGAAGCTTTCTGCTTGCAAGACCCTCAAAAGCCGTAGGGCGGGCGTAATGTAAACTTTTGAAGGGAGGACCCCAGTAATGTAATACTAAACAAAGACTCGTATTCACATTTCATGGAAGGGTTTGTGCGCGCGTTATCAAAATTTTTCCTCCCATCAACTCAAGTTAATTGCATTCCACCGTTGATGATGGTGGTTATGGTCAATGAAGAAGTTGACGCAAGTTGTGTGTTGCATGGCCGTAATCTTGGCAAATGAGAATCTTAAAACGTGTCTTTCTTTTTGCAAACAAGCCTTTATGCCACTTCCACGCAGCAAGGAAACGAATTCATAGACTCTGTGGTAACAATCAATTTTGCTCTGACTCCTTTTTGAGGAAAGACCCAATTTTCCTTGTTAAATCCCTTTCACTGTCTGAGAATTTAAAATCTCGCGTCCTTGGAACTCAAGTCCATGGCCATATTGTCAAGTTGGGATTCACCAATGACATTTTCTTCCAAAATAGTTTGATCACAATGTACTCGAAATGTGGATTTTTTGGCTGTGGACTCAGGGTGTTTGATGAAATGGCTAAGAGAAATCTTGTTTCTTGGACTTTGATTGTTTCCGCTGCAATTCAAAACGGGGAGTTCGATATGGGTTTAAAAGTGTATGTGGACATGACAACGAATGGGTTTATTCCAAATGAGTTTGCTGTAGGAAGTGTTATGAAAGTGTGTGTTAGTATGGGAGCCAGTGAATTCGGTTGTTCTATTCATTGTTTTGCCTTGAAAATTGGAATTGAGAAGAATCCTTTTGTGGGTTGTTCTGTGTTGAATTTTTATGCTAAGTTGGGGTATATTGCAGCGGCAGAGCGGGTGTTTGATAGCATAAGCAGTGATGATGTTGGCTGTTGGAATGCTATGATTGGAGGGTATGCACATTGTGGGTATGGCTTTGAAGCACTTAATGTTGTATCTTCAATGCTATTTGAAGGAATAACCATGGACAAATACACCTTCATTAATGCCCTCCAGGGGTGCTCCCTTGTGGCTGATTTTGATATTGGGAGACAGATTCATGGACTGAGCATTCGGAGTGAGGTGGAATGTAGTATCTCAGTAGTGAATGCTCTTATAGACATGTACATTAAAAGTAGTGGAATGGACTATGCTTTCAAGGTTTTTGAAAGGATGGCTGATAAAGATGTTATATCATGGAATACTCTCTTCGGAGGTTTCTCTGAAAATGAGAATCCAGGACAAACTGCAAGCTTGTTCCATAAGTTTATCCTATCAGGTGGTAGGCCTAACCATGTAACTTTCTCAATATTATTTAGACAATGTGGAAAACTACTTGATCTTGATCTTGGGCTTCAGTTACACTGTCTTGCATTGCATTGTGGATTTCTTGACGAGGAAAATGTTACAAGCTCCTTAATCTATATGCTCTGTAGGTCTGGGGCGGTGGAGATGGCATGTTCAGTGTTTGACAACGTTAGTTACAAGAACATAACCACATGGAATGAGCTACTTTCAGGGTATTGTTTTAATTGTTGTGACACAGATGTTCTAAAGACATTTTGTAATATATGGGAATCAGGTGTTGAAGTAAATGGATGTACCTTCTTCTGTGTTTTAGAGGCTTGTTGTAGGTCTGAAAACCAGCAAATCGTTGGGCAGATACATGGTGCTATTATTAAGACTGGTTTTTCTTCTTGTGGATATATTTGTTGTTCTTTGATTAAAAGTTATGCTAACTTTAGACAATTAGATACTTCTTTTGAGTTTTTTAATGGAGCAGAGAGATTAGATATGGCATCTTGGGGTGCCATGATGTCTGCATTGGTGCATCAAGGCCATAATCATGAAGCTGTCACAATTTTCCACTCTCTGATAGAAGCTGGTGAGAAGCCTGATGAGTATATTTTGGGCACCATTCTAAACAGCTGTGCTGCTATTGGAGCTTTTCAACGAACTAAATCTATACATCCATTTGTTATTAAATTGGGATTTGATACAGAGGTTTACGTTGCTAGTGCAGTTATAGATGCTTATGCAAAATGCGGGGACATTAAAGGTGCAAGGATGGCCTTTGATCAGTCTTTTAATTCCAACGATGTGATTGTATATAATACCTTGATTATGGCATATGCCCATCATGGTCGTGTTTCTGAAGCCATGGAAATATTTGACAAAATGAAGTTGGCTAATCTACAGCCTAGCCAAGCAACATTTGTTTCTGTAATATCAGCCTGCAGTCATAAGGGTCTTGTTGACAAAGGCTGTCTATTGTTCAAATCAATGGACTCACAGTATGCAATGCAACCATCTCCAGATTGTTATGGTTGCTTAGTTGATATGTTATCACGAAATGGATACCTTGAAGATGCCAAACATGTAATTGAAATCATGCCTTTTCAGCCTTCACCTACTGTTTATAGATCCTTGCTTAGTGGTTGTCGGATACATGGTAATAAAGAATTCGGAGAATGGGCTTCTAAGAAGCTACTCCTATTGCTTCCTGAGAATGATGCTGCTCATGTCTTGTTGTCAAAGGTGTATTCTGAGGGAGGTAGTTGGGAAGGTGCTGCCATGGTGAGGAGGGGAATGACAGAAAAACAAGTTTGGAAAGACCCTGGTTATAGCTGGATTGAGACATAGAGTCCTTAAGGTACTCATTGTCCAAGGTTAGTAGCTGTTTGGCCATAAAGGATGTTGAATTTGTTGGCCGTTGGCTCTTTGGTAGTGATTTAGTGCAATCTTTTAGGGGGGAAGGTTTCGGTTTTGTCATGTAAAGCCTAGTTATGCTTTGAATGTGAAAGAAGAGGTGCTTGTAGACAGTAATTGGTTTTCCAATGCTATTTTGTTGCAATTTTGGCATTAAAGATTTTCATTTGAAGCTCAGGTATTCTATGTGATGGTTTGTTGGTTACCTGTTTTTTTGTGCTTCTCTATCTGTTTCTCTCGCCGTATTTGCTTCTCTATCACTTTTTCTTGCTTAACAATGGCGTGCCATATTTCTGCTTCATCTTCTGGCCGGGTACGCCAGGCCTCTGTTACTTTTCTAGGGGCCTCTCTTGGCCATTTGGGTTTAACTTTCTCAATCCTGCGCGTCAAATGTAGTCTAAAAAGCTGCCTCATGCATAATCCCCCACCACCAGAGACAGCTCACTCCAACTTCCGCCGCGTCGACCCAAGCCGTTGATACATCATCCGGTTATTTACTTTGTTTTATTTTATTTTTTCTTCTTGATAATTGTGATTTATCCACCTCCTCCACACACTGACTGGCGGCCGGATCCGACCATCGTCCTCCAGCCTATTGACATCGACGATCCACGCAGCTGTAACAAGATTTTATTTTCCTGCTATTTTAAAGGTTTTATTTTATTTTTTATTTACTACCACTACTACTACTATTATTATTCTATGTTTTTGTTATTTGTTTTAGTTTTGGATGTTTGCATTTATTCGACAATCAGAAACCTTGAAAGGCAGAAACTAAACTTCAGATTACTTGGAACACTAATCCTAAACCAAATTGAAGACCTTTCCTGAAGAGGAAGAGGCAAAGCGAAGGAAATCTCTTGGATCTTGAAGGGGTCTACAATATGAACGATGGGATCAAGGTCGGCCTCTCCGACTCTCCGTTTCAAATTTATTTTTATGGGGTTTGTGTAAATCTCGTTTTTTTTTTTTTTTTAGTCAAATTTGTAATTTCTGCTAAATAATGTAGACGGTTGATCTTAAATTAGAGATTAAATAGGAATTCTAATGCTGTATCACTCACTGCTTGTATTTGTTTCCTGAATGCTATAATGTGCCGACCGCCCTCATACACATACAATAAAGGCAAAGCACTAGAGAAGAGTAGCCACATGTTACGGGATGAGTATTTACACGCAACAAATTCGTGCGGTACTTAAACGACTCATAACACACAAGTCGCTAAGTAAGCCTTGAACATTTCTCAAACTAGTTAAGTAAGAATATTTATAATAATGCTAGAGGGAAGTACGAGCAATATGGTTAAATATATGATTTTATTACTCACAAAGAGTAAATTAGAAGAAAGCTTTCTTACAAGCACTTGAGAGTTTGTGTGTGTGTTCTGAAATTGTTGGTGTGGTGTGGTGGTGAGCTAATAAGGAGGGCTCATCCCTATTTATAAGTGTTAGGTGGTCGTTCTTGAAACTTTCTAACAACTTGCATAAATATCTCTAGAATTTAAATGCTCAAGAATAGAATATTTTAAGATATTTACAATTGTAGAAAAGTCTAGAATTTGAGTCATGCTTAATTGATCAGTAAGCGCATTGCAGTTGGCTAGTTGTGTGAGGTGGCCCATTGTTAAGTGTATCATGCTTCTAAGTATAACTCATCCTTAGTATTAAGCGTCTCTGCTTTTAAGTACACTTTGCATCTAGGTAGACTCTTACTGAGCGAACCTACGAGTGCAAAGTTAACCTTCGATTGCAGGAGATTTGAACAGCCCGTGACACACAGCTCTGCAATATTAACAATGGAATCAAAGTTCATCATTTCAGTGGTCAGAACCAAAGAATTATATTATAGATAGCATGTTACTAGATTTGTGTCATAGTCCTTATTGAAAACTCTTATATGTAATGGTAACTATTAATTCATGCTTACTGTTTTATTTTAGAGCAATCCTAGAAATTTCAACATTTAAATTATAATTTGGGTCTCAATTGCATCCCTTTAATGATAATTGAGTAATTTTACAAATTATGAAATACATTATTTAATAAAAGAGTGACAGTGACATTGAAACTCAAATATTGAGATTCTTATGGTTATTATTAATTTTATTTTCTTGATCCAAAATTAACTAAGACGGAGAAAAGAAGTTGATGAGACCTGAGAACTAATAAATCAATTAGGCAGGGTACATATAAAGCTAAGAAAAATCATATACCCGTTGTGAGCCATAGCCTGCTGAGAACCTGCTACACAGTATTTTATAATGTTTTTTTGCAAGTTATTTGTGCTAATAATTAATAAAATTAATGCGAGGAAGAAGTTGATGGATAATTCTTATTTATCTTTTCGTCCCTTAATATGAGTTCTTTTTTTTGTCAATTCATGCGGCACTACCGAATCACTTGTCACATTATTTAGTGATTTACAACAGTGATATTGCATAATTTCACTTGTCACATTATTTTGGGGATTTATAACAATGATATTACGTAATTTACATCGTTCAGTTCCTCAAGATTTTCACCATAACTGATATATCCACAACATGCCTGTTTAACTTAAACAGATTTTTATGGCACATTACATACTTAAACACTACTTTAACGACTTTTGAATATTTACCATGAGATTAATGAATGATAATTTGTGTTAATGTAAAGTTAAAATAGCTTTACCCATTATTTTTTTTAACATTGATATCTTTATAATAATATAAGTCTGCTAATATATATATATATATATATATATAATTAAAAATTTATTGGTACTAAACTAACGGTTCGTTTGGAATTACATTTAAGAGATTCAAAAATGATTTTTAAAAGCTAAAAGTTACTTTTGGAGTTTGGTAAATTTTTTAAAAATAAATTTTGATAAATCACTCTATCCTATAACATATTTTTATTTTGAAAAGTAAGAAATTAGTATTTTTTAAAAATTTAATTTTGAGAATTAATTTTATATTTATTACAATTCTGTACATGTCTAAGGATTGCAATTTAATCTAAATTCGGCCCAAATCCGGATGAACCTTGATTTTTCGGGTTAGGTTCAACCTGTACTTAATTAAATTAAATTTGGTATCCGAATGCTTTTTAACAAACCCGCACATGTCTGGGTTTATATCCAGGTTTATGTGAACCTGCGTATCTGAAACTTGGATTCAAAATTTTATTAATTTTAATATTAGTTTTTAAAAACTATTTTTAATATAAATAGAAAAATAAAAAAAACAAACGAACCCAAGTGGTGCCCTAGTTTATTCACTCTCTCATAGCCGCAACAAACATTTCCTCGCTTAGTCTCTCTTCAGTTCTTCTCATCTGCATGGCAGTGGGATGGCTCAAGGGATGTGGCAGCAGCATTTGGGTGGCATCACTGGCGCCCAAAGAGGCAGAGGTAATCTGGGGGTTGTTGTGTGTCAAAAGCCGAGAGTTTGCGCCATTACATGGAGGTGAATTTGGCTGATTTAGCGGCAGCCATGACTGGGAAGGTTGCCAACGAGGAAAGGAGACTCCGGCAGTGGTAAAACACCACTGCCAACCGCCGGTGTAACCATGGGCTGCTAGTCAAGGTTCAGTCAAGACTAAGTTTACGGTTTTATTAGGGCAATAGCTACGTCGGTTGTTTTTTCTCTAGTTGTCATATTTATGCTTTGTTATGCTTTAGTTTTACTATTTATGATTTATTTAATTTTGAAATATTTTGTATTATTGGCTATTGCTATTAATAGATTAGTCAATGTTGGGAAATAAAATTATTAAATTTAAAGAGATTATTATTGTTATTAAGTATATTGAGATAATAAAATAAAAAATAAAGCTAATAAAATAAAATATTTATTTTAGTTATCAATTATTGTATATTATAAATATACATATTGTAAATGTGTAAATAATTTTATTTAACACTGCATTTCAATCATTTGTATTTTACAGCCGTCTAATAATATAATTGACTAAATACATACGACTATTTTTAAAATTCACAATATTTTTAAAAATAAATTTTATCAAACGTTTAACTGATTCTCTTCACAATTGATTATTTCTACAGTAATAACAATAATTATTTTAAAAACTACAATATTATCAAAGTAACCCTAAATTAATTCAAAAACTTACGTTTTAACCCACAATAAAGGGTGCAAGGCATATATACCTCACATCTGTGAAAGAGAAATTCCAAATGCACCCTAGGTGATGGGAAAACCTGCCAGTTAGTCTCAGCTAATTGATTACTCTCTGGGAACATAAGGGGTGTAGCAGCTGCACTGGCAGCACAACTGTCCCAAACGCATCAATAATGGACTTGAGGCATAGTTGAATAACCCAATACAAAAACAATTAGTGAAAGGCTTTTCTTTTAGGACTCGCTAAAGCCCCAAGAAGGGCGTAATACTTTTAAAAAGTGGCCCTCGATAACATGAACATAGAAACATAGAGTTGTTCTCACAATCAGTGGGCAATAGATCGATTTGGTTCTAAATTGAATTGAATCGGTGGATTTTTTAGAAATAATAATTTGAACCAAACTAAATTAAAGTGTTCAATTCTTGATTCAATTTAATTTCTTGATTTTAAACTGTAATTTCTTTTGTATTTTTTTTCATTTTTTTAATTTTTAATTTTTTCTCATATAACGGACCATTTTCTTTTTAATTTTAAAAATCCAACTAAATGGTTTGATTTTCTTAAGGCAACATTCCTTTTGCCCACCCCACCCCAAGTATGCACATTTCATGAAAGATCTTTCATGCGCGTTATAGAATTTAACCTCCATCAGCCTAAGTCGACTGTATTCAACCATTGATTATGGTTGTTACAGTCAATGACAAAGTTGAAGCTAGTTGTGTGTTTTGTATGGCCATAATCTTGACTAATGAGAATTTTAAAATGTGTCTTTGTTTAAGCAAACAAGCTTTATGCCACTCCCATGCAAGACGCAATAGGGAAACGGATTCATCAACCATGTGGCAACAATCCATTTTATTCTGACCCTTTTTTAGGGGAAGACCAAATTTTCCTTGCTAGCCCTTTCACTCTCTGAGAATTTAAAATCTCGTGCCCTTCCATGGCCGTATTGTCAAGTTGGGATTCACTAATGACATTTTCTTGGAAAATAATTTGATCAAAATGTATTCGAAATGTGGTGTTTTTGGTGTGAAGATTGATTGATTCTCAATTTAATCTCCAAGTGAGAGAATGTCAAAAAAGATGGCTAAACAACTGCCAAATTCTAGAAGCAACAAAATTTGAAACTATAATGCTTGAGGAAGAAAAGAAGGAAGAAGAAGGAAGAATAAGCAGCAAGTTTTGAAAGAAAATAATAATAAAATATTATTATTATTATTTTAATTGAAAAAAGGTGAGGAAATGAAGCCTATAAATAGAAGGCTTCATTTTCCTTTTCAGTATCCAATTTTCTTTCTTCTCCTTGTATCCCAATTTTCTCTTCTTTAAATTCATTTTGAGAGTAAAAGAAAGTAGTAAGAGTAGAGTAATTAGTGAATGAGAGATTGAGTGTATTGGGGTTCTGGGTAGTGAGCCAAAATATTACAATGTTTGTAATTTTCATTTCACTAGTAAAATTTTATTCTTCTATCTTTGCCCATGAACGTAGGTTGAAAGCCAAACCATGTAAATTTCGGTGTCCTCCTTTTGTACTTGTTATTTATTTTCTTTCTAATTTCATTTTATTCACTATGTACTAAATAAGTAACACATCTTATAAAGCTTATTATTTGTGCTTTTATTCATGTTGAGTGAATTTTTTCAAAGACGATTAAATCTTTATGAACTTAAATGCCATTATTGAAACGTCATTTTAAGATATCAAATTAATGAACTGAACTTTTAAAAATAATTAAATTTGTAGTTTAAAGCCAATTAATCTCTCTCTAAAAAAAAAAAAAAAAAGCCAATTAATCATGTGTTTGTGGACACTTTCGAGCCGCAGACATCCATTAGCAAAAGTAGTATGAATTGTTTCCCCTTTTCATAAATATCTTGATTTATTCACATGCACATGTGATTGATTTTCATAATCTCAATTCTCAAACACAATTTTCGAGAGATTTCCTTCACACGCATGAAAGATGACTATAAATTGCACATATATAATATATTTTAATGATTTCATTTTCAACTTTTATCTTTCTTCAACAAGCATAATCACATATCAACTTAAAATATATTTGATATTATTTTAAAATATGTACTAGTTATATTAAATTGTTGGAGGAAATTAAAAACATATATGTTACGATCTAGTTTTCAAACCAGAATTTGTTACTCTCCAAGTTCAAGAAACGGTTTTGGCCAAGTTACACAAATCTAATCAAATCGAAGATCAAGAACCAGAAACAAATCAGAACCAAAACAAAAAGAACACACAAGAATTAAGTGGTTCAGCACCAGTTCATGATGCCTACATCCACTGAAGAATCAGCAATGTGTTTTCACTCATATTGATCTCAAGTGTTACAGAACTTGTAGAATACAAAGATGCAAAGTAAAAACTCTCTCTCTTCTCTCTACAATCTGTTACAGAGCATTACACACGCCACTGAAATCTCCAGAAACTCTGCTTTATAACCAGCGTTTTGGGCTTTTTCTTTCAGCTGGAATTTCCCGCCAACCTTAACTGCCTTCACCTTGATCACGTGTTCAACACATGACTTCATAACATAACTGATGAAACGACAGTTTCCTCAGTCGTTTAACAAAATCAAATACTTGCTTCCATTGGACGACAATCAAGTCTATGTCGGTTTCAATTTCAGCTTCTGACAATGACATGTCAGTCTCACAAGCAATTGACATATGACATATCCTACTTAAGGATTTAGTTCACATTTCATCAATATATAAAAAATTACAAAAGTTAAAGATGAAAAAGATAGCGAATAAGGATTCATATAATATTCTGATCCATAAGAAGAAGAAACAACAATGATTTCTGTGAGTTGATGTGAGTAAAATGGCGTTAATTAATTGGAAATATATTTTAATGAAATGTAATGATGAATGAACTCATTCAGATGTCGTAAAGCGTTAAAATGAACTTAAAGATGCAATTTTCTTTCACTATCTTGCACATGCAAGGCATCGAGGTGAGACTTATATTAATACTTACACAGATTGCAAGATTTATCCATCTTCGATCATTCCATTTCCTGACCATAAGTAGTATGCCATGCTTATGCTCTGTTTTCTAGTCAATATTATGTGATCATGTGATCCTTTAATCAACTGAATGGTCATTTTCCTCATGGTTGTTTATGAAGACAATCGATCATTGGTGGGCTCTTCACTATCTCTAAATGCTAAGTTAGTTGCAATGCTGATGTAAAATCCAGTTCCATAAATCATAGTTTGATTGCTTTCAAGAATTTTTAAAACTGTTGTTAGTGTACAATTGATTTAGTTGGCATATAATCATTATGATAATTAATTCAACTAATGTAATAAGCTTCCTTAAATCACTTGATTATTAAATGATCATAAGATATACAATACTATTACATTGATGTTGTATTTAAGTTAAGATCCATGCTATGTATTTGTATAAGCACATGTTAAAATATAATTGTTGGTGATGGAAGATAATTTTGTTTGCATCTATTAAATATGTATGCACAAATTGTATTTGTATTGGAATTCAATTGGCTACATTTGCATTTTGTGCAAAGATCATAGACCTTGTGTTGAGCTACACTGGTTGCACTATTGTTGTTCTAGTATTTTGAACTTTTTATTATAATAATTAATTTTGGTATTACATTATGTGTGAAATTGTGCAAAGCTTCTGCAAACAATAATTGTCCATTATTTTTTGTTTTGATTATAACTTTGTCGCATATTAACCTTTCCGTATTATCACAAATTATCCAATGATATTACGTCACATATGTTATTTTTTTTTTAGTTATCATAATTATTGTCGCAATTGGTTTCATTTATGATGAATATTTACATGGTAAAACAAAGCATGTACATTGTACCATATTTGGTTATGATTACTTTTTCTTTTTGACATTTGGTGTCTTTAGTCTCCCTGTAATATATTCCAACAGCAGGTAAGCAACCTATAGGAATCTATGCTACAAGTTTCCAACAACAGCAGGTAAGCAACATGGTATTTATAATGAATTAGATTATGATGATATTGTGCCTCCTATGACTATAACTATATTGAGTGTTGTTTTTTATTTTGTCTAATGATCTCTTAAAAAACTCATTACTCTCGAGCTTTTCTTAAATTGATTTTTTTTCTTTTTGTCTCTCTCAGGACACACGAGTTTCTTACAAGGATGTTCTAATTAGGAAGACTGCTCTTATTCATGAGAATGAACTGGAAAATCTAGCATCAAGCTACATCAGATAAGACCTAAACTTAAGGTCATATATTGATAAAGCGGGGGTGGTAGACAATGTTAGTAATATTTATGTTACCATTTTACTTTCATTTTAAAATAGGGAGACAATTGCCTGACATAAATATTCCTTTAAGTATATGATTGCTTGTTATAGACTAGAGATATATAAAAGTTATATCAGAGTCTAAAGATAATCAAATTTCATTCATTCATGTTTAGTACAACTTTCAAATGATTTATTGGAAAAATAAATATATTTGATTGCAATGTTACACATTTACTGCAAATAAACATTAATTAATCGCTTACTATTGTACTAGTCTCATTTCCTTGTTGATTGAATATGAGCCAAAATAAACTAAATTGAGCTACATATAGGTAATGATTCTTCTGCATATATAATTACACTTTCATTATCTTTAATAGTTACATTTTTATCCGTCATGGACGTTAGGCAAATGTGAGATGTTTTAATAGTTGATTTTTGTTCACTGTTGTTTAAGACTCATGGTCTATTCTTTTTGCTACTTTGAAGTTTAATTTTCTAATGTTATATTATTATTTTATCAATGCTATATTTTCCTAATGTTAAAAGACTTTAAGCTACTTTTTTTGTATTTTCATGATAGTAAAAATAAATTAATATTACCAGTTACATTCATTTTACTTAATCATGTATACTTATAGGTGTACGTCTTATTGACAAACAATGCTGAAGGTATACTTATAGGTGTACGTCTTATTGAAAAACAATGTTGAAGGTAAACTCTTGTGAAAATAAGGGTTAGATCAACGAAGGTGCCATAAATTGGTGATATGTTCACTTCCCTATATGGTCAGAAGAGAGTTATAGGCCTGACTTATATACAAGAAGACCTATCATGCACTGTGTAGGGAATCACCTCCGATATAATTATAAGTCCAAATGATTTTCCCTCCCACATGACTATTGGCCAACTAATTGGGAGCATCGTCAGAAAGGTTTCCATCCACCTGGACAAAGAAGTAGTCGTTATGCCTTTTGGTGATGTCACATTAAGTAGTAATCTTCTAAATTTCTAGATTTAAGGATATGTTTATTAAAAACTTGGTTAGTTACATAACATATGACCATAAGCAATTTTGATTTGATTTTAATTTGTTTATTATCAATTCAAAATTCCTATTGTAAATCTTATTACATATGTTTAGGTGGAAAATATTGGTAAAGTGTTACCCAAGTGTGGGTATCAACATATGAGCTTGAGACCATATGTAGTGGTCATATTGGGAAGCAGCGATTAGAAAAAAAAAATCTTCATTGGACCCACTTATTACCAAAGACTATATTAGCTAATGGAGGACAAAATATTTTCTCGTGCATGGGGTCCAATAAAGAGGCTTATGAGGTGGTGCACAAGAAATAGCACTATGGTGGACAAGTTACGAGGTGGTAGACAAGAAATAACACTATGCTGGATAAGAAATTCTGGCATACATCAGAAGTACCATAACAGCCGTACAAAAAACAAATCATGTTATGACATATATGTATTTATTTTGAAAAATGATCATCCAAGTGATGGTTATATTAAATCTAAATGCACATTTCATATATACATTAGCTAATTCTATTACCTCTAATATATTTTAGAATTTATCATGGTGGACATAAAGTTGGAGAAATAGAGCATGATTGCATCATTTCACATCGTGGTAATCATTTTCTCAAGGAAAGATTATTTGTTCAACATGAAAATGTTATGATTTACACGTAATATCCCGTATTTATTGATTTCAAAGTCGTGTAATACTTGGAATACAGTGGCACGATGATGCTACACGACTTGCGCTATGTTATGTAAGTCATGTAATTGGCTGTATAGGTCATGACTTACACAAAGTTATGTAGGTCGTATAAATCATATACGTCATCTATTTATGATTTCAATAAATTAAAAATTAAAGATTAAATAAAATCATTACCATATTATAAAATATTTAAATTATTAAAAAAAACTCCAACTGTTTGAAACAATATCTTGAAATAATATCAAAATTGAAAAATGTTTGGAGAGAGTAGTATCTTAAGAGAGAAAAGAAAACATAATAATGTTTTAGGGTTGAATAAAAATTATATTATAGGGTTTTCTTTTACTTATAGCCCATTTATATCAAGTAAAAATAAAAAGAAAATTTATTAACTAACATTGTAATTGATAAAATAAAAAATATTAAATAAAAATTAGAAAAAATATCTATATATAATGGAGATTGAGGTAGGGGTGGCGTGGGGAGTACAAAACTAAATCTCACCCTATTAAGAATTTATGAATTATTTTTCCTCCATTCCTCATCTCATTCCCCAAAAATTTTTTAAATTTTACCCTATATGGGGTGGATCCCCATGGAGCCCCAAACTCATGGAGGATTTTGTCATCCTTGAATTTGTATATGTATATCTTGGTTTTTTAGTCCAATTTTTTAATTTTTTCTTACATTGTGGATGGTTTGGTCTTAAATTAAAAGTTAAATAAGAAACTGCTCCTCAGTTTGGAATTGTAATACATCACTTACTACTTGTATTTGTTTTTTAAATGCCATGAAGTGCAGATCCCCTCATTCACGTATCGTAAAGGCCAAGCACCAAAGGAGAGTAACCATAGCTCTACAATATTGACAATGCAATTGTGTTCATCCTCTCGATCTTCAAAACAAAAGAAAATTAACAATGATGGAACTAAAGATTACGTCAGTTAGTTACCTTATTCAATCCTCTACCCATCTTATCATGTTCATATTAACATTTAGAAGATGTCATAAAAGCTAGTGTTCTATCAAAAAGATGGCTTTCGGTTTGGACTAGGGTTTTTGCTCTCAACTTTTATCACAAACCCTTTGAAAATAGATCTATGTGTGACTTTGCTAGATTTGTCGATACAAACTTGAGACTTCACTATACTGGTCCTAGTCACGACGTTGAAAAGCTCTTTATCAATTTCAAGTATAAGTACTCTTGTCGTTCTGACGTAGACAATTGAATCTATTTTGCCTTAGAATGCAATGTAGAGGAGCTCTTTATACAATTTGATGGTGGTCTGGAATTAAGTAATAATAATGAATACGAGTTGCCTATATCTATTTTTTTCAATTCACCATTTAGAATATTGAATACTATAAACTGTCATATTCCAAAGCGTTGTGGATTAATTTTTTGCACTTCACTCAAGGTTATACCTATTGCTTCTACGCTTTTGTATGATAATGTGATTGAAAATATTTTATTAAGGAATCCTGGTCTTGAATGCCTCAAGTTGAAACATTGCAGTGTATTTTCGAAGTTTACTATTAGATCTTCAAGTTTGATTGAGTTTATGGCACATAATGTTAGGGGAAATACTGGAACCGTAATGGAAATATCAGCTCTGAATGTTTATTCATTGAGTTTATTAGGGTTTATAGGCGAAATGAGGTTCAAATTCACTAATGATGTGTCGTCTCTATTATAAGCTAATTTTAGTTTCAAGTTGAAAATGAAGACATGTGGTTACAAAACTCATTGGTACTTGTTGAAGGAACTTCCCATGCAGCTTTAGCTTCATCGCGTTGAGAAACTTATCATAAGAAATCTGTACCTTCAAGCGGGTTTCTTTTGACTCCTAATTAATAGCTTGTAGTATGAACAGCTATTTTGTTTAATTTTAGTATAAAGTCTGTTAATTTTTATTCTTGATGTGCTTATAAATTAGGTCTTATCACTAATGGAGACAATATTTGCCATTTCCATTGTCCAAGCGTAGAAGTCTAATAATTAACTCCTGTATTGAAAAATGGGATCCTCTTTCCATCACAAACTTGCTACAAAGTTCACCTCATCTAGAAAAGTTAACTACAAACATTATGCCTTTGGAAAATAGGGACGTATATGGGGACGTAAGTTTCTGTAATCAGCACTCTTCAATTCCTTATTAATTTCTTCGATCTTTTGTTTTTATCCAATAATTTTTAAATTTTAATTTAACTTTAGCTGTCCTTTTTAATTTAATCTTTTATCTATTATGACATCAGCTCTACTCCGACAACTCTTCCTACTTATTAAGCCTCGACAGAGATGAGCATTGGACTTCAATAACAATAGAGAGAAATTTCGAATGCTCATCTCGTGGTCTTTGGTCTTAAGATTGTAAGGATAAATTTCAAGTTTATGGCTCACCATCTTGGGTTCCTAAACGGACTTGGACAAATATTAGAAGTAGATCTAAGAAGGCTAAGATTAAACTTCCCTTGTCTGCTACTGAACCGCTGCTGAAGTTTCTACTCATGAAAGGTGGTTGATGTAGGATAGTTGTGTATTACGAGCAGGATATCTCTCAGAGGCCATAATTTTAATTATAAGTGTCTGTTTTTTACGTAAAATATATCGTTTTGAAGCTTGCAATAAGATGAATCTAATTGCAATACTTGTGCCATTCTGTTCAAGGTCGAGCCATAAATTCTATTTCTTTCTTGATTGTTCTTTAGTTTTAAAATTTTTTTTCTATTTTTCTTCATTCTTCTAGGATATCTTTTTTTCTTAAAATTCATATTTGAGTGTCGTTTGTTTCTTTTTTTTTTTTATTTTGATTAGAAGAATTTTATTATAAAATAATATTTTATATTTGCCTATTTTAATAAATTCAAGGAGTCTAAAATCCTAATTTTATACTATTTAGAACTATTTAATAAACTTATTATTAAAAAACCTTTGTTTTTTTTTTATCAATCTTCTTTTAACGTTCCTATTTGGTCAATGATGCTTTATGTACAAACTGACGAGTTTGGCCAACATAGAGTGCGGACTAAGATGGCATTTGTTTTTTAACTTAACGACTTAAAGTAACTTAACTTAATTAATTAAGTTAATTAGAAGTATTTATTTTTATAACTTAATGGGACTTTTCAAATAATTTTAACTAAATAAATGGAGGAATTTGAATTAAGTTAATTAATTTCTAATATAAAAAATATCCATATTTTATCATTTATTTTTCATGCATGTCCCAAAACTCACCCATAGACATTTACCTTATATAATCTCATCTTTACGTACGACAACTTTGAGATGAAATAACAAATCAACTATTTTAAGTATCTTATTAGTTTTTTTCCTTATATTATGTACTATTATTGAGAATTAGTGATAAAATTTCAAATTTATGGTATTTTATCTATTATAATTCCAAAATCAGTATGCATTCACTTGAATATAGTTTTACCTATAAATATTAAAATATTATAGTGTTTAGTATATTATTTATTTGATATTTGAATTTAATAAAGATACAAATGTAAAAGTATATATTTTTAGATTTTTAAATTGAAAAACTAAATAATTTAATACTTATTTTTAGAGATTCAGATAAAAAAATAAATTTATTATTCAAATTTAAACATTTAAACCTATTCAGAATTTAGATTAATTTAAATCTATTTAGATTTCAAACAAAAAATAAACACCCCCTAAGTTACAAAAGAGAGTTTGGGATTGGGATTTTAGCAAATTGAACCCATTTATTTTAAGTTTTGTCCAAGAGCCTCTCCGGATGCTGTGGCTCAATCAGGGCCAGCCCAATCGTGGGCGAATAGATTCTTCGTTTTGATCACGTCCTCCTTTAAGCAATGCATGCGTTTATTTTATTTTAAGAGGTTGTTCATTTAAAATCAAATGTTTTCATTTAAAATCAAATGTTCCAGCTTTCTTTCTTTATTCAATTTCTCTAGCTTCTATACTTGTTCAACAACCATTCTCTTTGGTTAAATTACTTGACACCTCCGTGTGGTTGTGCTTTTTTTTTTTTTTGTTTTTATTTCTCATACGAGACTTTAATCATACTAATATGTTAATATTGGACTTGGATCTTATTATATATATTATTCAAAAAATAATGAGTTTACATCTCTTTTTTATTATTTTCTCTATGCATATTTTAGGTAGCTAAATTAATCGGCCTTTAATCTAATGAGAGAGCTCTTGTACTTATAATTGTAAGAATAAGGGTTTGAGTTTTCATAAAAGTATTATGAATATTAGTTTTAGTTATATTTTAATTATCATCTAATTGAGTGGAAACAGTCTTTTCTTTATGAAATGTAAATGAAATAGATAAAAAAATATATTTAATAATTTTCATAAAGAAATAGATAAAAAAATATATTTAATAAATAAATATATGACTGAAAGTATTCTAAATACATAATTTAATTATAAATATTAATTATAACAATTTAAAAAAAAAAAATAGACAAACTTCCTTTCCTATTGAAATATAGGAAACGTGCGTATACGAACACAATAATATTTTCTAAGAACAACTAAATAATAATAGACATTTTATAGTAGATGATAAATAAACGGATTTGCCTTCAACGGCAAAATAAAAATTCAAAGGCACAGTTCCCACTCTGCACACAAAGAGATTAATCTTTTTTTGGAAAAAGTAAAAGACAAAAGAATTCGACAGAGAACCGAAATGGGTTCAGTTACTTGTAATCGCTTGGCTCCACCTTGTGCTCATCTTCTGCTCAATCCGTTGAAGATCCCCAAGTTTTGTCATTCGGTTCGTTATTTGCTTAAAACCCTTTCTTTGTTTACTCAAATTTTTTAGCAGAAAAGCATTTCTCTTTTATCTTATCTGTTTTTGCAGAGAAGACAGCCTCATGGGGCACAAAGAGCTTCCAAAATCATTGCTTACTATGGATTAAAGACACCTCCTTATAAACTTGTGAGTGAAATGGTTTGTTTCTGTAAATGGGCTGAATAAGCCTGTGGAAATTGACATTTTACTTTCGCTGATTTTATTTATTTTTTTGTTTTTTAGGATGCTTTAGAGCCTTATATGAGCAAGAGGACGCTGGAAGTGCATTGGGGAGAGCTTCATCGTGGTTATGTGGAAGGTTTGAATAAACACCTCGCGAAAGATGATGTGTTGTATGGATACACTTTGGATGAACTTGTTAAAGTTTCTTATAACAGTGGAAACCCTTTACCCGTATTCAACAATGCTGTACAGGTACGGTTGAAACTCTCTGCTTGGTGGCTTCATGAGATAATGTCTATTCTTGTTAATGTTAAAATTGTTTTGGGTGAAGTTTGCTAAAAGTGGCTCATAAATTGGTGGGCCTGATTAATTTGTTTGACTTAAAAACAAATTTTTGGGTTTATATATAATATCTTTTCAGCTAATGTTAAAGCTTGGAGTTTAACTTCAGAATAAAGTGAATGTTGATGTTATACCACATTCTCTTGCTTTCTTGTGTGATTAGCTTTCTTGCTTTCTTGTATGTTGATTGTTATTATCAATGAAATTTGAAGTTTTCATGATTGAAAAGAAGAGGAAGAATTTAGTTCAGAGTTCAATACTGTTTTTGAATCCATTCACGTTAGGAATGAAAGGGGTTTGGTTTACATTTATGCATTATATAATTAAAAACAGAAAAGCCTTATATCTCAGATTTGGCTTATTTTCCAAATTTTTGGTTTGGTCTTCTATGGTCCAATAGTATCATATTTAGGATCAGTTGAAACCCACCCAATTTTCTGATCAAGAAGCCAAAGAGCTTCTCTACACCATTTCACAGTACTTTAAAATATTGACCTTGGTTGATGCATGTCACTGGTTTTCCATATTGTAGATAGAGCTTCGGAAGTAAACAAATTTTTATGGAATGGGAAATTCTTACAGGCAACAACAGTTAAACTAGTCGGAGTCTTGGAGTGCTTTATCCTTTGTATGTTTCTAGAGTTCTTAACAATGAACTTGTTTACATTTCATCCTGTTTAAATAATTTTAATGTCCGTTTGAAGTGGTAAGACTAATTTGTAATTTTTGGTTTTAACCTGCCACTGCAGGTCTGGAACCATGAATTCTTTTGGGAGTCCATGCAGCCTGGAGGAGGTGACATGCCCAAATATGCACTACTTGAGCAGATTGAAAAGGAATTTGGTTCCTTTACAAATTTCAAAGAGAAGTTTATAGAAGCTGCCCTCACATTATTTGGCTCTGGCTATGTTTGGCTTGTTTGTAAGCTCTTTGTTAAGTTGGTTTTCCTTTTAATTGGTGGTACATTGCATTGCATTCTGATTCAGATTTTATATCTCTTCCATTAAAGTTCCTTACTGTTTCCAAATGTAATAGGTAGGGCTTGGTGACCAAGTATGGTTTTTTAATTTTTTATGTGCAACTTAAAGTTCTATGTTTTGGTATGTGGACACACTACTTTCTGGGCCAGAACGGATTTCTGTGTTCAAACCTGTTATTTTTATACCAACCTTTAGTGTCATCTAAAGTAACTGTTATCAAAACAAGAATAATAAATGACATCTGAAATGTATCTTCTTGACTACTTAATAATTTGTTTAGTGTCATACTGTGTAGCATGCTCTGTTATTACATTTAGGTTAGATAGGTCATGAGGGTTGTTATGAATATTTCCCTTCTCTGACCACTGCTTTCCCTTCCCCTCCCAAAGCATTTTTGTTCACTTCTTTCATTGTGATGTATCAGAGGATTTGATACCAGAAAAGTTATGGATCTATGTTTTAGTAAAAGAAATATTTGGAGATGTAATACTGTTTTGCTTGCTGGCTGAGGTTACTAGTAGTATATTCATTTGTCAATCTTAGTTTATTTTGTTGATAACACTTTTTGCTTGCTGCCACTTTGAAATGTTTCAGTGAAGAGGGAAGAGAGACGGCTTGCCGTGGTTAAAACGTCAAATGCCATAAATCCACTTGTGTGGAATGATATTGTACGATCTTAATCCCTTGAGTGAATACTCTGTTTCCATTTTAACAAATGCATTAAAAATCTTTCCTCATGCAGCCCATCATCAGTTTGGATATGTGGGAGGTAAGTTCTCTCTCTCTCTCTCTCTCTCTCTCTCTCTCTCTCTCTCTCTCTCTCTCTCCCTCCTCTCTCTGTAAAGTTGAAACTATTAATCCTTTTTACGCTGCATGTTATTTATTTCCCTTTTACTTTTTGCAGCATGCTTATTATCTGGATTACAAGGTATGTAACCTTCATTACCTCATCAGTTTACCTTCCATAAGATGCCTTCTGTAACAATCCTTTGGTTTGTTCTAACAGAATGACAAAGGGACATATGCAAATGTGTTTATGAACCACCTTGTGTCTTGGAATGCTGCAATGTCACGAATGGCTCATGCAGAGGCCTTCGTAAATTTAGGCGAACCCAAAATTCCCATTGCTTGAAATGTTTCTATATCAAGAAGCTGCAGGCAAAGGATGTTGCAAGGCCTCTAAAGCAACTGCATAAGGTCTCAAGAAACCCTCTGGATGTAGAAATACATAGGCTACGACTGAGAAGATGTAGTAATGCCGAAAAATTTTGTATTATGTAATATGTTTGTTGTTCAGTTCAATTGAGTAGATTAGAAATTTAGAAGACTAGCATTAGGCATGTAACAGTTCCAAACCGTGAAAAATGTGGTGCCATTTAATTTGATTTAAATACAACATATATTGTTTTATTTAGTTGCATGATCAAATTTGAATTTACAATTGCAAAATAAAGATAAACTTTCTAATTATTTCAACAGAAATGTACTATTTGTCATTTGTATTTGATACTAATTTAAATAGAAAAAAAGAGGGGAAGAAACGTCATCTTCGAATCTTTGTCACTTCACTCTCTCTCGCTTTCTGCATTAGAGAGTTGGAAGATTCGGCTCACTTCAAGGTTTGATTTAAAAAAAAAATTAGGTCTCATTGTATATGAAAAAGCTACATAGTTTCAATTGTTTGGTTGGTGAGAAACTGAAGTAAACCATTAGACTCTGGTGAATTTATCAATTTCATTTTTTAATTATTTTGTAACATCCACTTTGTTTCTAGTGACCAAATAAAATGTTAGTGTACACACTATGTTTATATTTTATGGTTTTAAAGTATCTTATCATATCTGATAATTAAAATTGGGATAAATTTAAGTGAATTCTGTTTCGATAAAATAAATCTGCTTCTCCGCTTATCCCATGTTGGATTTGCTCTCTTTCAGATGCAGGGGATGCCCTTCTTTAGACCACTGAGAGGAAACTGAGAGTTCGTTTGATGGAAATGACAGAAATATTGGATTACACACAGCTTGCAGACAGTTATCTCAGATGTTCCTCACAGCAATTTTCAGTAGGTTATCGAATTTGTTTTTTTGATGATTTACTGAATCTTGAGGAACATCACGAACTGATTTTGATGAGTTTTTTTCTTCAATGCCATTTCAATTGGATTTGAAGTGATATGATTGCATATGAAAGAGCATTTCTTGAGCCAGTTTTTAGGATGACGATATAAGGAATATGCCAGGTGGGTTCCTTCTGCCATTTCTGAAGTGATAATATATGAATTCGGCGGCCAGGTTTGCTTTTTTTGTCTTTCCATTTGCTAGGGAATAGAATATAATAGAAAGTTGAGTAATTTTTTGAAGCTTAAGAAAATGTTTGTGAGAGATCCATCATGCCGAGTTATTTTAGTCCATTGGATTCAAGTTTCAACGTATTTTTCAGATAGGCATGGGCCGTACTTCATGCTGTGAAAAGAAAGGTACTTCCATTGCTGTGTTACTTCATTTGTCATTTTGATTTGGAATGTAGGTAATAATGCTGAGTATTTGATTGTGTTCACCATATAAGCTTATCTTGTTGATATGGATTTCCAAAGTAAAGAGTGATACTTTTCATTGTTTGTACGGTTAATTCTATTAAAAAATAAATGCATAGATGTTTATTCTACTTATTTTGAAATACAAGAGTTCCAATATCTCTTGAACCAGAATCTTCCAGGTCACGACACTCGTGATCTTTGCGAGGATGAGCTAGAGACTTGATATGGCTTCTTGGTCTTCGGTTACTTGATTGATTCCTCTGGCACCTCCCCATCAGTCTGTCGGTTCCAATCATCGGACGAAACAAGGGTTTGCAAAACATTCAAATTATCAAGATATTGGAACCGATTCCGGAGTGTAACATCATTAACTTTGTTGCTTTTCAGATCATAAAATAGAAGAGTAACATAATTGTTCAAGAAAAGAACTTGGCTGTCCCCCTTGAAATAACCTACCGACTCTGTACGTCCCGGATTTTTACGATTTTTGAGAATCGGATAATCAGCTCGTAGTGGTGAGAACAATCAATTTGATTTGATTCAGGTGAAAACGAATAACAATTTTGTCTAAGAATCCTCCACGCCATTTTCTTTATTGGCAACCACACACAAACACCCTTCTAATTCTCTAAATCCAACTCCATATAAAAATTACGGTTACCGTTAGTACCCACAAGTTGATGAAACAGAGGCAGTGCCACCTCTTCGTAGTCCATCAATGGCTAAATCAAATGCCACAAGCTTGTTCGTGCCGTGATTATTGTATCTCCCTAACCAATGTTAAGCACCGTTTGCATAAACCCCATGCATTGAGCTTTAAGGTACCGCATATCTCTATTTTTTCTTTTCCAAGAACCGCTTGACCTGAACCTCAGACAACTTAAAAAGATCATCCTGAGACCTTAAAAATCTAACGAACTTATAATCATTACGAACAAAATCATAGCCAAATCCATACCCTCAGACAGAGCAATGACGGAAACTACAGTCCAAGTTGAGGGGCAAAAACGGAACAAGGCAGTGCTTTCTAGAAGACGGGTTCCAGATAGCAATATATTAGCAAGTACCGAGTGGTTTAAGGTGTTGGCCACTCATATGAAGACAGGGGTGTGCTTTTGTGGCATCCGAGTTGGAAGTTTTGAGAACCCATAAAGCAACAATAGCTGCTTTATCCAAATCCTAATTCCTAGGGGCAAGGGAATATTCTTTAGAAGAAATAAAATCAGCATAACCATGACCAAAATCAACATGGTTTCCATATCAGAACTGGGCATCATGTAAAAGTAGCAAGCTTAGATCAGTTACTGCGCTTGGCTGCAACTATCAAGCAACCGGCCAAATAATGACAGCAAGTCATATATTATTCCCCAAAGAAATGACTTCAAGCACAAAGGCATAAAGAATGTTCGAGATAATGCCAAGCAAATATGAAAGTCAAAATTAGTAATGCGAGACAAATTTGTTTTTCGTGCCCAGAGCTTAAATCCAGCAAAGTAATATAGAAGAATCACATTTGATTTAATTCAGGGAATAAGAATGAGAAAAGGCTGAAAATTAACTCACGCCGAAAAATAAATTTGCTTGCACAGCCTATAACTTTCACAGCAAAACTGATGACATGTATTGTCTCACAATTTCTTTTAAAGCTAGTGATACAACTGGATTTAACCACCTTCAAACTTTGCGAGCTAAGGTCCTCTGTTTTGTTCCATGCTCGACCACCTTTTTTTCGACAGGTAAGCCTTTCTGTTCCCTCACAGCATCCATGAGTTTTCTTGCTGTATTGTGAAGAACACTAGAACCATCTCCATGCTCTTCCTTCTCTTCTGCTGTTTCAGGTACAAAGAAAGGATCCTCAGGAAGTTCTTCCCAGTGGCTAAGGGCAAGAAGAGCACTTGCAGCACCAGAAGTTTCTTTCCTAAGCTCATCAGCAAAACCAAAACTTTCAGAAACAGGCAAATAAGCATGAACTGTGAAAAGTGCAGAACCTTCATGCATTTCCTCCTTCAGCACCCTGGCCCGCCTTCGAGAAACTACTCCATACATTTTACTCAAAGAATCAACCGGTGTGTTCAACTCACAAAAATACATGGCTTCAACAAGTCGGGGTTTCTTCTTGATCACAGCTTGTCTACATGCATCTTTAACAGCTGTCATAACTTGCCCAGAGAAGATGCCATGCTGCTCAGATTGTTGGGAGGATTGAGACTCATCAGATTTCCTAGCCACAGGAGAGATGTAAGCCTCAACAATAAAAGCCAATCCCCACATTGGTTCATCACATAAAGGACCAGATGCTGTAGCTAGCTGAAATCCAGACACTATGCTGCTCTCAAGAGACTGTGCTTCCACAAATGAAGCTCGATTAACTCTTGGAGGTATCTCCTCAGCTGCATCATCATCATCAGAGTTTTCCAAAAAGCCTAATCTCTCAGATACATGAGCAGAACCCCTTACAAGAACAGAGGATTCAGTATCAATTTGTTTATTATCTGGTTTGAAGAGGATGTTAGGACCAATCTGCCTTGGACCAAGCGCCCAAATCCTCCTAAGAAGCTTCTGCCACTTTGCTTTACATTTGTCCATCCGATACTGGTCGTTCTCATTCCCAGCAGAAATATGATCCTCCACGGCATCCACTATACGTTTTTTGAGTGCTTCAATTGGGTTATCGTCCTCACCACTGCTTGATCTCTGGGTTTCCAAACTTTTATTGGCTTGCCCTCCAATAATAATTCCAAGCAAATCAGCACACTCGTCAAGCACCTTAGTCACCATAAAAGGAAGTTTCATGACTTGCACTCGAACAACACATCTCCCATTTGGAGTTGTTTTCTCAAAATAATCTGAGCTCCCACTCAACAATTTCACATTCTGTAATGGATTAGATGTATCGCCCTCAATGGTTTCTTTATAGGACACAAGAGGCGGAGAGACTTCCAAACTTACCTTAGCAAACCTCTCCTTCAAATCCTTTATGCATCTTTCCAGATGAATCTCTCCTGCAGCAGCAAGTACATTTTCCCCACTAGATGAAACAGAAACCTCTACAAATGGATCAGCTCGATTCAGAAGCCTCAAACCTTTCATCAAAGCACCCATATCTGCTGGATCAGATGGCTCAATTGCAACTCTTAAAGTGGGGGAAACCTGGAATACCATACTTGAGAAAGGCCAACAGTTTCTTGTAGATGAAAGAGTTGCACTCTTCAATATTTGCTGACCCAGGCCTCGGATCGCCACAACATTTCCTGCCTTGGCAGATGCTGCAGGTTTCAAGCCTTGACCCATCATTAGATATAAGGATTGCAACTCTGCTTCTTGTATGTGCTTCTGCATTGATTCCCCCTTTAATGGATCATACAAAGCTGAAAGCACAAAAACTCTTTGTCCTGAATAAAGAACTCCACTAAAGATTCTTGCAAATGCAAGGAAGCACTCTTCTGATTCACCATTTCCACCTTTGTCAGCATAATTATCCAAAATCTCCCCATTTGAACCTCTTTGAGGTATCATTTTAATAGGGACAGCAAACATCTTCGAAACAAAAGCAACACATGGAGCTTCTGGGCTAGAATTACAAACCTCAACTGACTTTCTCACGAAATCAGCCTCTGTTAGTACATCGGAATCAATATCATTATCCAAAATCTCTCTCTTAGGAAGCAAACGGGAAATGCGATAGGATTGAGCAGAAATTGGGTCAGGCATACATTTCACTACCATCGACAAGATTGCATCGGACAGAGGGAGCCAATGGCTCAGGACAGCCTGAAGCACAGCCTTTGGATCCTTGTTCTGCAATTCACGAGGCGGAATAGACAAATTAAATGATTTAATCACTTTTTCAAGCACCCCTTTATCCCCATCTGGTTCTAAAGCAGCTTGGTAAACCTGCCATAATGGCTCAAGAACAAACTGTACAAACATGGGCCGAGCCTTACTCCCTGTACTTATTCCCTTCTTCCCCACAATCATCTTTGTCTTCGGATTGAAATACCGAGGACCCCACAAAGCCTTCTCCAATGCAGCAGTGCTTGCCCCAAGTTTTGTAGCATAAAATTTGGCAAACTCACTTATGCTAAAACCCCATCCATCCAATCCGCAAACAAATGCTACATTACCCTTCTGGGGTTGAAATGTATCTTCCTCATCATCCTCTACAAACTGAAGATTCTCATCGCCTAGCTTCTCTGATGGTACTGAAAGTAAAGAATCTACATCAGACAAATACTTCTCCGACTTATATGCACTCATAATCCCATTCACTTCATGAACAATCCTCAACAACCGGTTATGCGCTTCCATAGGAGTCAACTTCAACTCAGAAATCAACCTATCAATCTTATTAAGTACCAAACACGGAGTCAACTTCTCAATCCAAGATTGCCGCAAAACGGCATGAGTCTGAATGTGAACACCCTCAACAGCATCAACCAACACCAATGCACCATCACTCAAACGAGCAGCGGTGGAAACCTCACTACAAAAGTCCATATGGCCAGGAGAGTCTATAAGATTAATAGCATAATCTTTATAATGAAGGGCAATCGAGGAGCTCTTCATCGTAATAGCACGCCTTTGTTCCTCATCAAGATAATCCATAAACCTAAGTTTACCAGCTAGTTTAGGGTGAAGTAAACCGCCACCGGTGGCGGCAATCAGATGGTCAGCAAGTGTTGTTTTACCGTGATCAACATGAGCCAGTATGCATATGTTTCGTATTTTTCGTGTATCAGAGTCACCCATTTTATCATGAAAGAGAAAAGAAAAACGGAAAAAAAATGTATTTTAACGGAAGAACGTGAAAATAAAACAAAACAAAATAAAACCCTTAATAAGAATATTGAAAATTGAGAGGTTTGATTATTCTGTTGGGTTCTTTTCTGTGGAGAATTGGTGAAACCCTAGAATGGAAGGTGCATTCGGTGTTGACGAGAGACAGATGGTAAAAGTTGAAAAAACAAAAGCACATGTTTGATTAAGGAAGTAGAGACTAGAGACGGTACCCTTGTTCTGATCAAAACAGCGACGCGTCTCAGCTGACGGCGGAAGAAAGACAGAATTTCCGTTTCAGGTATTAATGCGGAGACGAACAGCTGAGCTAAATACTAGGCTGTGCCGTTGGGCTAGGCCCACGGGTTACCCAATTCCGTACACAAAAGCCTTTTGCCCCCCCTCAAAATTTCTAATAAAACTCCTCTTTTTCTTTTTAACTTAAAATTACTTAAATAACAAAAGATAAATTAATTCATTCCTTATTTTAAATGAAAATTTTAAAAAAACTTAAATAAAATATCCTTTTAACATAATTTTTATACTCACATTTCATAATTTGTATTTATTTTTTAAATGTTAATTAACTTTTTTGAGAAAATTATAAGAATTAAGAGTTATGGAGATAGAAATTATCTAACAAGAAAACATAATTTAAGATTTTAATATTTAAATGTGTTTTATAAATAAAAATTTGAAATAATTACTCTCTTTTCTTAGAGTGAAAATTTATGGGAAGATTATTAATTTTATTATATGGGTTTGTTTTTCAAAAATTAAACTCAGGGTATTCTAGGAATAAAATTGAAAAGAGGTGTTATAAGGATTTTAAAGGGGTGTAAAGGGGTGTTAAAAACACTATTCTTTGTGAACTACCTGAGCTTGGTTTTGTGTTAAATAACCCCAAGTATTTTACCAAACAACCCTACATTTTTCATTTTGAATGATATGGCTCATCCTTGAGATTTACTGAGCTCAAGATCAGAAATCTATTTTTACTAAAAATTTATTAAATATTTATCTAAATAAATAAGAAAGAGTCCCATGAAAATTTGAACTAATGTACTCACTATTGTTGAGAGTGGCACCCCACTATTGAGCTGCAGGCACACCATTTTGAAGTATTTGAACTAACCAATGATTGTTTTTGCTTGAGGATGAAATGATTTGTAAGTAAAGAAAAAAAAAGTGTTGAGAATTTTTTTTTTTTAATCATTGTCTTATGTTGCAAGTAAAACACTTCTCATTTTTTATGATTTCAAACGTTCGCGTAAATTCACTTTTAGGTGAAGTAGATCTTTTGAAGTAATTTTTATTGCATCTCATCACTACTAATTTAAATTAAATTAAATATATTAAACTTGAACTTGTAGACTTCTTGCTTTCAAGAGACTAACCGACTCAAATATTTTGAATCAAGTATTGCTAGCATTGTATTTGAATCAAGTATTACTCGCATTGCAACTCTTTTTTGATTTTCCCCCTAAATTGATGTCTTAGAATCGGCAGGCAACATTAGTTTAGATCCAATTTTTGAACAGGCACCATCCTGTCGATTTTGCTATGAGTCAAGCCGAGGTAAAACTGAAAACTTATAAATCCTTATCCAACCCAATACTGGGTAGGTTTAGTTACAGAGTTGGATACATAACATTGTCGATTCAAATGATGTAAATCAATTTTATGTGAGTTACTGCGTTATTTTCCTTCATTGCAAATGAATTGGCCCATCTTCATGATTACGAGGAGGAAGACTTGAAGCACAACAGCAGCGGGCTCTTGACACTGATATTGAAATGTCGTAATGTCGTCGAGAGATTCAGAATTTCGGATTCATCAATGAAACAGCATTTATGGCGTTGGAGGAGACCGTACGCCTGTCGTTTCTCTCCCTTCATTTGCCAAATCCTCCTCCTCCTTTTCGCTCTCCATTCTAGCGAATTCATTCTCCTGTGCATTCTGTATATCAGTGTAACGATACAACAAAGCGTGATGATTATTTGAGGATTTTGTTAGCTAGCTTATCAAAAGATGGTATACGATTAGAAAAAAACAGACAAGCAACACGTCTTGATACTTACATGGTTTATAAGCAACAACTTCTTATTAACATTATTTTTCTCTTTTCTTTTTAAAGATTCATATTAACAAGATAAACAAACACTGATTGAAAGAGGACCTTAAAGCCATGGGCAGGCGATGTGTTGGATCAGATTCATTCCCTGCTTAAACATTACCTTGCACTTGCAGGAGCGCCGTGCATTATAGAAATAATTCATATATGTGTATACTTATTGCATGCCTCTCTGCAAGTTGAAGAATTAACTAGCTAGCCCTCGAGTTTTGCATTCTGCGATCGTTAATGTAATTGACTTCTGATCGTTAGCAAATTAAAAAACAGGCGTCGATCACTCAACCCCAAGGACTTCACCGTCAACCCACCCGCCTGTTGAGCATGATATGGATTATGGCGAAGCCCTTGAGGGAGAGTGAACGACTCTACTGCTTTAGTTTCTTCGCCGTAGGTCACAATTCTGTTGCTTAGTTGTAGATACACTCACTCGACAAAGGAAAATGAGAAAGCCCGAGTCGATCACTCTGCCCTAAGGGCTTCAACGTCGATCCATCACCACTCATTTGAGCATATCTATATTATATATGGATCGAAGAGAAGCCCTTGAGGGAGAGTGAACGACGATTGCTTTTGCATATTTCTAACCCTAGCTAACTAACAATATGTGTGTTTTTGACACTGGTGCCTTCTTCCCCTTCGATTTGCCTAAATTTATAGCCTCAAATTACATTGTACGTGCATGCTTTTTAGTCCACGTTTCAATACAAGAAAGTTACGTTTCTGGATAACAGATGATCATGATAATTATAGAATAAGTTCCTCATCACTTTGCAAATCAACAAATAATCTGGAATCTTTATATTGTCCCAAACATTCACGTGACCTTTTTCGGTTTTTGCTATTATCAAACAGTTTAATTAGATGAATACTTAACGCAATCCTATCTCTAAGATTTGAACATTAATAATTGAAAAGGATTCCAAGTGGTGGCTCTTTTCACTCACTACCTGTGCGGTTCAGATGCTACCAATATATGAAAAAAAAATCTTCATGTTTTAAGAATTACGTATGTCATTTTGCTGATTTAATAAACTGTTTTAATAATTTTTATTTTCATTTGTAGACAAGCATTCATAGAAAACAAAAACTAGCTTAATCATTTACTTGAGAAAGTTTCAGGTGCCTCTAGATCATTGCTTCTTGTAATTTTCATACATTCTTTATCAAGTGTGTAAAACATTTTCAATACAGGTAAAAAATCATTAGTAATTGGATTGAATATATATATATATATCATTAATTGATTTGAATGATTGGTGCTAATTAAGCTCCTTGCATGCCTACAAATGGTCAACATCAAAGCCCATGCCTTAAAAGGAATAAATATTCACTTCAGTTGCTAATATATATAGAGTCGATTCGTTGCCTCTTGAGTATATTTAAGAGGTATGCACAGCATTTGTATATCAAAAAGGAATATAATCTGGTGATTGGATGAGAATCCTGATCTCTAGCAAGTACCATAAAATCCTAAGTTGACATTCCGACATTATACAACTCAACTTTATAAGCCTAATTCCCGTACGCTTATAATAGATGTGAATTCATATACAAAGTAAGCTATAACTTACGAGCAGTTTAGGGTTCAAATTTCGCTCCTATGGGAGAAAGATAGTTTGATTAATATTATTCAAACAAAATGCACTGGAAAGGATAAATAATCATGCAATCAGCTCAAAACTGCAACTCGGTCTATTATTGCAAACAATATTGTAGACAACACAAATAAAATTTAATTAACCATTGAAGGAACCACAATCTCTCCTAATCTCACCATCCTTGCCAGTCTTAACCCCAATGTTACTCAACTTGATCATGGCAGCAACAAAGCGCTTAAAAAAAGCAGTTTGAGTGTCAGCCATTCTTTTCACATACTCTCGAGTCATTGAATCCAAAAGCAACATCTGATCAGTAGCCAGCAAACCAAGTCCCTTGTGAAGATTTTTGTAGTAAGAATTATCAAACACGAAAGGTGTACTGACATCATTGAGTGCAACAACAGTTGGATCAAGTTTCTTAGACTTAGGACATGAACCCCGAAGGCTGCGAGCAAAGTCTCGGTTCATGGTTGGGTCAATGTCATGTGTTTTGTTGTAGCTATAGATTCTTGACATGAACTCTTTGCAATGTGAGAAGCCAATTGTGTGGCCTCCAGATAGGGCAACCATGTCTCGAGTTGATAAGCCTTTCGATTTGAAGAGTGAGATTGTTTGAGAGATTGTTTGGTTCACTTGAGGGATGTTACCTTCGACTCTTGAAGCCTTGGAAATAAGGCCATCTCTTCTTCCTTTTGCTACTTTCCATCTTGGGCCTCCCACCTTGTGAAGCAAGTCATGTTAACTTTTCTTGGTAAAAAAAATAAATGGACACATTAATGATTTAATTCATAAAATTTTTAGGGGACAACATTTGAGTGCTGCTAGTGTATACACTCTGTCATTTGTTAGATTATAATTACCACGCATTTATTTATTAAGAAAATAACACCTTAATCTCTTCTAGAAATTATTGTAACAACCTAAGTCCAAGATTAATTTTTAATAAAGACTAAATATTTCTCCACACCAGGTGGGTTGGTAGGGTTGAATCCACTTCCCCTAAAGGAACCTCATTCAAGCTGTATCCATTGTTTTTGTTAAAATAATGAAAAAAAAAAATATTATTGAATGGGTAAATGTGATTTTTTTTTATAAAAAAAATGATTATCTAAGACTTTACAAATAAAAACCAGTAAGTACCAGTGATGAAATATGAAATTAAAAAATTATCCAATAACTAAGTAGTGAACATACATAATTTATAAAAGAGACCAAAATAATATTCTCGCTTTGCTTTTTATGCTCATTCATTTATTAGCTTTCATTATGCGACGCTACTTTAAAAAAGTGTTGTAACAGTAAGAAGGGGAGGAGCAATAATAATGGTGAAAGTGAATGATGAGACTGAGAGGAAGTTACCAAATGAACCAAGTCTCTTGTAGCAATTGCCATAATATCGGCACAAGAGACAATGCCAGGGCACTGCGACTCCAACGCTCTCTTTGCTCGAAAGAACACATCATAACCATCGCCGGGCAATGACAAGTTGATTTCTGAATCCCTCTCGGCCTTGTTAGTTTCACTTGATGCAATCAAGACCGATGCATCACAGCCCTTCAAATTATAATATCAATTCACATTACAAAATTCCCATCTTTAATTAATTAAAGTAATTGCTAAGAAGGTAATGGGGCATTCTAGTTGTGTGTGTGTGTGTCTGTGTGTTTGTATCAAACCTCGACGAAGCAGTCATGGAAGAAAATGCGAAGAGCCCCGCCGGCGGTGACTGGTGCTTCAAGCAGCTTCTGTGAGGCTATATTGTAGATGATTTTCTCCACATTTGGGCAAGTCTTTTTGTAGAAATCATGTTCAAGTCTTGCATTGCAAGGAATAAAAACTAAGAAGAAGCTGAGAGCAACAAGGAGAGAGATTAATGAAGTTATAAAAGCCATGGAAAAAGGACAATGTGAAAAAATTAATGAGGATGCATGTGATATGGTAGGTAGCAATTGACGAGTATACAATCCATATGGGTCTTTTTTGGCAATTGGTGCTATGGAAAAGAGACAAATAAAGGAAGAAATAAAACAAGACGAAAAAGCTACTATACGCTATCTTTTGTTTTGTTTTTGTATTCCACAGAGACCATACACATAAAAGAGTTGCTTGTTCTTTTTTTTTTTTTTGGCTGTTGTTTCCCATCTTCAATTTTTTTTTAAATTATTATATATATGATTTAAAATAAAGTTTATCAAGCATTAGGTTCAGAAATTTTCTTACCAAGAAAAAAATATTATAAAAAATCTATCTTTATTTAAACGAAATTGGTCTCATAAAATTCAAACTCATTCCCTTCGCATGACTTGAGGGCATGAGCACATTAGCCTATAAAACCAAATGGCTTCTCATCTTTAACATTACGTATGCATACAACAACTATTTTGTTACTTAATTAATGGCTTTTTTCCTCTTTTTAGGAAAAGTACAAGAATAAGAAGGGTAAGTTTTTAAAAGGGGTGGCCCATGCATCCATGATTCCATGTGCGAAAAGGGGAAAAAACAGCAATGCAGCAATAAAAAATTTTCAGGGACCTAGTCAGGGAACTTGCTGCTGTGGGTAAATTAAGGGCATTTTAGGGTGTGGACAAGGATTGGATCACACGTGAAGTGGTAATGCGACACAGTGGTTTGTCTGTGTTGTCGGTAGGAATCCGAGAGACTGAAAATGATCAGGAGACATTCAAAATAATTATCAGCTTCCACACTAGAGATATCATCAGAGTTTCTGTGCATAATCATTACTTTCACCAACGGGCTGACTCTGTTTGAGGAAAAATCAAGCCCGGCCCAGGCTACAAATCCCATCAAACACCTCCAAATTACAGGACCACGAATCAAATCATGAGGCCAGGAGAAACTGCCTATTGAACTTAAATTAAAGGTTTAGTTACCTTATATAATATAATAACGTAAGGTACATCACTCTTTCACTAGCATTTGATCCATTAAACGGCCTGTATAAATATTAAAATTTTATATAATGTAAGCTAACAAGCCCCTAATTTTAAAATTTTATGAGGTATCATTACCACTGTAATGGTTCAATGTGGTATTCGAAATCAAGTGCAATATTTCTGGTTCAACTTGAGAAGTTGCCTGCATTCCAGCAAAAGTTGGCCAGGAAATGAGTCCAAAAGACTCATTAAGCTTCCAATGCGTTATGTTCGACATGAAATTATCATCAATTCTTAGTAACTGTTGAGTGACCCTTGTTTCCTATGTGTAGGAATGCCACATAACAAGCCAATTTGCCATGTGAGTAGAAGTGATTGATTCTGAAAAAGCAGCTTTAGTAGTAATTTGATTTATTACTCGCAAACCAATAATGTGACGGTGTCTTTCAAAACTGAATTGATAGAACCCATCACTTGTTCACTTTTTTTATCTTTAGTCAGAACCGACCTTTTAAGGCCAGAAACTGTGGGGGACCCTAAATGCCTTTTGCACTCTAATTAACCATATAAGATCCATAACCCACTGGTTTCTTCTTAACGTCTGGGTACCTTATTGTAAAGCTTAAGAAATATGGAGATTATATAAAGTCAATTTCTGTAGTCTCTTTCATAGCACTTGCTCTTCATCTTATTATCCTTTAATAATTGAGTTTGATTTGCTTTACAATTCTCCTCCCTTTTCCCTTTTTTTTAAAATTTTATTTCTCATTCACATTTTTCCTTTGTTATGAGAACTACAAACACATGGGGTATATTGATGTTATACCTTCCATTGCATTTTGCTCATATATGTCTTTCATTGTCCAAAGGTAAGGAATATTTGGGTTACCTTGCAATGCAAAACTTTTATCCTAATATTCTTCTTCTTCTTCTTCCTTTTTTTTTTTCCTTTTTTTGGGGTTTGCTTGAACTAACAAGCTGGGGTTCAATGCTTCTTTTGAGTAAAAAGTAATATATTTAGTTACAAAAATAGTCATACAATAATATAATTATATAGTACGATTTGAAATGGGATGGTGAATCATCTTTTATTTATTTTTATCTTTTATTAAAAATTTTGAGTGGCCACAAACATATCATGTCGTTTTATTATCATATAAAAAATGATAAAAAAAGATAAAGACGAGAAAAAGTGTGTTAAAAAGAAGAGAGAGAGTGAACTGGATAGAGAGAGAGTGTAAAATTTTCTTATCTTTCTCTCTCTCTAATATTACTCTATCATATATAATTAGTTTTAAAATTAATTACTCAATAATGGGATGGTTTAGGTAAACAAGGAAAAACAAATATAAAACGTATGATATAGTTCTATTGGAATACTCGGCCATCGGTGTATACAGACCATTCACCCTTTGCAAGTCTATGTGTCCCATTTCAAGTTAAACATTTTTATGTTGCCATATGTATAAGATCCTATAAAAATTATGTCCATTTTTTCTCGTACAAATGGGATCAAATGGAGCCCTAGATTTCATTTAAAACATTATATATGCTGGCACCATATCATTGTATTCTCTCTTAACATGCAAATTTCTAGAAGAAATAAAATAAAATAAAATTCTTAACTTGCACAGGAATTAATACAGTATTGATTATTGAACAACCATTACCAACCATCAATGATTATGATTACTATTCAAACCTCGGGCTAATTATTTAATTAACAACTGTAATTAGTTTACAGGTATATGCTGGCGCTTGGTCGCGCGCGCGCGTATGTATATATGTATATGTATATATATATCTTTGTGATATTATATTGTATGTATGTAGACCTTTGAAGAAGAGATGCCAAACTGGGTATTGTTGCTTGACCCTCACCGTTCATGCTTATGCCATGAATGATTTTGTTTTGTCTCATTACTCACTTTCAGTGCTTAAATAACATAAAATAACATAATAATCTATTTGGATTTCAATCCCCCTGTGGCCTGCACCGACCCATCAAACCGAGTGGAACAACCTTGTCCTTGATCGAAGTGCCGATCAATTCCAAGCGTAGCGTGTAAGTAGACATTATTAGCTTTAAACACATATTTATCGTCTTTTTCTGGCTTGATTTTTGTAAATTAAAACTGAAAACATCTGTATATTCATTCTTACTTAACAAGGAGAGCTCAGTAATTATAATCAAGCATCAGCTCCACACTTAGGAATTCAATAACCTTCACTAACTACGTAGACTCAACTTATTCTAAAATATTTCTTCCATAATTTGAATGCCAATTTCTTCTAACTTTTATATAGATGCAAAAAATCTCAATTTAAAAAAAAATTAGTTGATGTACATTCGATATTAGAATCTATTTGGAACTTCAATTAAACTTAAATTGAGTAAAAAAAGAAACACTTCGCAGCTATTGAAATCTAATTATTGATCTCACATTACATTATTTTATTTTGGACGGAGACTTAGTAGGATTGCCACCCATGCGAATTAGGTTCTTCAATTTTTAGGTGAACCTAAAAAAGAAAAATTATGTTAACCCGTGATCCACACTCATCAACGTCAAAGCCTCATAGGAGCAGATTCGGCCACATGAACAGAATGATTTTGCACACACGACCTACCCGCCTAACCTGAGTTAATTTCAGGTAAGGACGGCTTTACTTTTGGACAAATTTGGATGTGAAATCCCTCGCAAATGTCAAGAGATCAAGTGGTTCCACATGATTGCTTCAATCAACAAATTGGTTTTATCGTGGAGGTTTATTGATGTTGACTTTCTTGTGGGGTCATTGCATGTGGTGTGGTGGTTCTACTTTGAGATTGCTTCTGTGGGTCCAGTTGCGTTTGATCTCACGGCCAGCCAGGTATAGAGATTGGCACCTGCGATCTAGCGAGCTGATAAGATATCACACTGTATATATAAAAATAATTCAAGTAGTCATTTGATAATTATTTTTATAATAACATTTTCACTTAATCAAATAAATATTCGATGTATCAACGACTTAAGTATGTCTATAATTTGTGATTAATTTTTTTTTTTATCTTTTTTTCAATTTAAAAGTATCTTAATTTGAGTAGATCGGGTCAAGTTTCTTGAGAGATTAATATATATATATAAATTTGACACTTTTTTTTTAGTTGATTAGTTAATATATACAATAACATTTTTGTTTTTTATATTAGAGTTAATATAAGGAGAGTATTAGTTTTTCCTATTGAAATTAATATATACTACTTATGTCTCTATTATTTTCATAATATTCATCTCAATAAGTAAAATTGACAATCTCTCTAATATTGATGAGCTCTTCAAAAGTAATCCTATATATTGGGGAGTTACATTATTCATAAATCTCCTAATGGTGTTGACATGGGTTGTTTTGCTCAATCATGGATTACAATCTTTCTTTTATGCATAGCTTAATGTTAATTGTTTATGTCATTGAAAGTTTGAAATATCACTTTAAAAATTAACTTTTTTTATGGTTATAATGTGATGCAATAACATTTTGTTTTTATATAGAAAGTGATGTGCTTGTCCTTCTATAATGGCTTCGAATTTGTACTACATGATACATAACCACAACTATCTATACATATTGTAAGAATGAGAGTTTTGATGTAGAAATTTAGTCAAGATTATTACAACAATGCTTAAATTTGTTTTATTGGGGAAATGGTTAACACTATTGCTTTCCACTCGGGCAGATAACACTAACCACGAGCATCTCCTTTTAAAGATCACCTGTGTTCACAGAAAATAGTTAGAAGGACGCCAGAAGTTTTTCTAGTGTAAACTCTCTGATACTCGAGTCAATTATTAAATTTTTTTAAAAAACTTATGCCACAACTTATGTTGCTTTTTTATAATTACCTTTAAATAAGAAAGATTTTAAAAGAAATATAAGAAAAACTAGAAAAAATTTTTAGAGATAGAGAGAAAAAGAAGAAAAGAGCTCAATTGTAGAGAGAGAAAGAAATTTCTTATTTGATTTGAATTTTCTAAGGTTTTCATGAAGGTCCAAAACCCACAACCTTACATTGAGGAGATACCCGTTAGTAGATTAAGTTTATGCTCTGATTCTTCAGAGGGCTTTTGCAAGTTGACTTATGATCGAGATTCAGGTTGACTTGATTTTAGTTTTTCTTTGCGAGATCTCATGTGAGCACATTTGCATAGAAACCTACTCACATCTTTTCAATTCGAACAAGTCTCTTACAAGTTTAATTTGAGCACGCTCTTAAGAGATTTTCTGCTACGCCCCAATGTAAAGGAGAGCACGATTTTACATTAGAATGCATCCAATCGTGCTCCTATTTTTTACACCCATACCGAGAATTTACTAATCAAGTAAAAATAGAATTATAAATTCTTGTATAAATGAAGCACTATAATTCGATTGATTGAATTAATTATTTATTGACTCACATAAATTATTTTTATTATTTTATATTTTTATTTGACTAATACATTAATGTCACATTACACGAGGAATCGTGAGGAATAATGTTCCAGGTTGTATAATTGAATCTAATTGTGGATTACTTTGCACTTATTTTCAATCAATATGCTCTTTCATTTTCCTTCTAAAGAAAAATTAATTAGTATACTTTTCATCGCTTGACGTTCTAACACGTACACATCAAGTGTGCCGGTGCATAGTAGTTAACTCTCTCGTCCTATTCTTTTGCCGAATGTATGAAGTGCAAACTCCCTCTGTACATTGCACGCTTCAACGTTTCTTCTTCTCAAAACTCTAAAACGAGATCAACTTTTGTAAACATACGACTTAAAAGTTACGTATGTGTTAGACCGAAAAACAAAATAAATAAATTGGATATTATATTTTCATTCTAAGGTTTGCACTGCGATTGCCCAAGTCTTCCCGTGGGACCCAATCATCAGATTACAATATTTTGTAAATGCGACAATCATAATTATCAGTGCACTACACCTTTAACAAGTTTGCGGTTTGCCGGCTTCTAAGAAAAGCTTTGCATGGGTTTTAAGCGTGCTGTAATCGCCTGCTCTCGCTTCCACGTGTACTTCATCTCTGGTCGTTGATTCTTCATCGGACGGTCATATTTTGAACCTTTGACTCCCTCCACGATTGCTGACTTTCCTCTCACTCCATCCCTTCCCAATTCGTGAAGCTAATAATTACGACCGTTTCGTAATTTCCTCCGCACGAAATAAATTTACAAAATTGTCCCAGTACATGTCACAATTTCTACCAATCTTACGCTTGTTTTTTTTACAAGCATTTATAATGTTATGATTTTGAAGGAAACTTATATTAATTACCATTAAACGTACAACAAAAGGGGCGGTGTAGGAATTATTGACTGCATTTAAGTTCCGCGGTAAATTATTTTAATTTCAAAATATTGATAATAAATGACGAGTAACCACCGTACCTATTAATCTATGACATACTGTTCATTTTAGAATAAAAAATTTTAGTCAAATTGAACATGTTATTATTACTTTTAGTCTTCAATCATTAAATTTTAATCGTATTGAGGCTTTATCAATATTAACTAATAGTTGTTGATAAGGTACACCTTTCATCCTTATACATAAAATGAAACAACCAACTTAATAGAAAAATGCATTGCCACAAAAATAAAAAAAATATTCGATTGTGTAGAAACCATGCATCAAGTTTTAACAAATCATCATATTTACCGGTGATGAATAATTGATAGTACTAGCTGTGAATTTAGTCTTAATATGGATAGTATTTAAAAATTTAGACCACGTTCTGAATTGATAGAAAATGATGTAATTGAATAAATAAGTTACAATCTAAGTAAATGAGTATTTTGACATATTGCAAGGAGATTATAACACCAGTTTCAATGTTTTGGTTAAAATTATTAAAATATTAAATCGGTATACTAAATAAATTCTCATGGTTAAAAGGAATTAGTAAGAGAAAAAAGACTTCCTTTCCATGCTAGTTTATTAAAATAAATGACTTGCAACTATTCAAACAAAATAAAATTACTTATATTTTTATATAAATTTGAATCGTTCTAAAATTAAACTAAATTATTATTGAGTAAAATAGTTTCCAAACTTAACTATTTTGTATTAAAAAAACCGTCTGTAGAAATAATGAATAAATTAGTGTCTACGTACAAACTTTGTAATTTACATCTTGAAAATATTTTTGCATGAATATTTTTAAATAATTTCAAATATTGGATTAGTTCAAAAAATGTAAATCAAAATAAACAGGGGCATAATGGTCCTTAAGCATCAACCCGTCTTTTAAATTTGGTTGGTGCGTGAAAAACCCCCCAAAATTCAAATGAAAGATAAAATCAAAATAGAAATCACAGAAAAGGAGTTTAAAGGTTTTTTAATTTTCTTTTTATGTGATGTGAAGATGAGGGGAGAATAAAAAAAGAAAAAAAAAGGTGGAGGAGGAGGAACAAAAGCTGCTTAATCTCCTTACGCCTTGGATTTTGTATTCATTTTCCATTTTTTCTTCTCTCTTCATTTTCTCGGTTACCAAACACTCTCTCACTTTCGTATACCGTCTTTTCTACGGAGTAAATACTGTTTTAGTAATTTTATCTTTTGCTTCCTTTGAAGTTCTAATTTAGAGAAAATGAAAGTTCACCTCTCGCTGTAATGAGGAGTTATTGTTGTGGTTTTGAGATCGATCGAAGCTTGTAAATACATTCCTGAGAAGTGAGAATCTCAAGTTTCTTTTGACCTTTTGAAAGTAAGTAGTAATAGACTATAGAGTATCTTATTATTTTTATTTTTCTGTTGAAAGTCTGGAGATCTCAAATTGCTACTAGATCAGTTTGGATTTGGAAGATTCTGTGCTTCTGAAGAAGCGTCTTTGTTTGGTTGCCGAGAAAGTGGAAGAAAGCCAAAGAAAATTTGAGTTTCTGGACGTTGTAAAAAGTGACGCTTTATCGTTGTAAATTTCGATTATTTATAGTTTCGTTATGTTTTTTAGCAACCAGATGAAAAAGCATATTTCTGAAAAGAGTTTGTTTGATGTTTGGAGATTAGGTTTTATGTTTTTATTTTCGTTCTATTTCGATGATTTCGGATCGAGAATTTGAAGTTTCTAGTGTTTAATATCTTAAATTTGGTTCATGTTTATTTCCTGGAGACTTGTACTGGTTTAATGTACTTCAAGCTTTAGCATCTTGTGGAACTTGATAATGCTGTGATTGAGTTAATTCAAGAATTCACTAGGGTCTTATATCTGTAATCATGGTCCCCGCCATTATGTTAATTTGACAAGTTATGGAGTGGGGACTTTTATTTGTTAAAGTTTGAAATAACTTTTTTGATGGAAAAGTTGAGCTTTTTGATCTCAATTATTTTATCCATTGGCATAACACAAAATTCAATCCTCAGGATCAGAGAAAATGTCGCAGAAACCTCAGGTCCAGCCTGCCTTTCAATCCATCAAATCGTTGCCTGTTGATTTTAGGTTTATTGGTTCACCCTCGTCTGATCAGGTTCAAAAATCCGATGACGTGAAATTCAGATATAGTGATGTGGCTGGTTTAAGTGTTCCTGAAAATGGTGAGTCAGGGAATGAGGTTGTAGAGGAAGGTGAAAATGAGGAATCGCCTTACAGTGGGAACAACATTGTGGTTGAGGACAGGCTTTCTGTGGGTGATGAAGGCTTGGATTCTGCAGCTTCGCCTTTGCCTTCGGCCTCAGCATGCCATACTGATCGTAGGTGGGGTGACACCACTTCATATGCTGGGAAAAAGGTATTTTTGGCTTTAGTTTGATGTTAATCAGAATATATGTGGCATTACTAGTTTGTGCATTATGTTTGAAATTTTGTTCTAATTAGCTTCAAGGTTAATTTTTCTGAGCTTAATATATTTGTTTGTACTGATTTTCATATACATTAGCAATTTTTTTTTGCTTTTTCAATAAAAGTTCATCTCTTGATGCATGTTATTTTAATGAAGAAACTTTTAATTTGTTTCTTCATGTATTTTTTCGATCATATATCCTTAGAGATTTAATTGCCCTGACAATTGCTATTGTTTACCATTCTAGCTAGACTGAATAAATAGAACTGTATAAAATAGCTCAGGAACTAACCATGGTATACGATATAGCAGTTTTTTGGTGTCTTATTATCTTCTTTTTTGGCATTTGAACATAGAGAAGAAAAGCTTTAGGTCTTGGATTTTTCTTCGTTGCACAGATACATTAATTTGGCGCTTGTGTCTATTCTTTTTAAATCTTAGGAACAACCAATGATACCTACTGTGATGTTTGGGAATGTATAAGTATAGTTTTGACTAAATTTGTCATGCTATTGCTCATCACAGTTTTTTGTGCATTGGACATCATGTGCAGTTTTCATTTTCACTTTAATGTCCTGATTGATTAACTTGTAAAGGAGGTGATGTATGCGGCCCTTTGGTGATGTTGATATATATATCTTAATATTCAATGTTCTTTGAGGGAATTACCTTCCCATAGCATATGGCAAACTAGTATGTTGTAAAACATTGGATTTTGTTCCGTTGCTATCTGGTAGCAGTGAACAGATTTGACAGATAATAAGAAAATTCCATGATAAAGTCAGGTTCACTAACCAACTCTTCTCTTAATGAAATTAAACCTGCTTTACGTGCTCATTCTGTTTACCAGTCGGTCAAGACAAACTTCTTGGATTATTAGGTGAAGGGAGGGATGGGGCTCAAGATTTTTAAAATCCCTAATCTACATAGTAATGCATCTGATCTGAACTCAGCATCCCTGTTTCATTAAGAGAAAGGTTCCTAGATCTGACCCTTCAAGCTTAGTCAACATTTTAAAATCCCTAATGCCAGAAAGGTTCCTAGATCTGACCCTTCAAGCTTAGTCAACATTTTATGTTATTAAAAAAAAAGACTTATTATATACCTGATCCTTCCATATTTAGATTAGGTCCCTTGGCGTTTGAACAACTGTCCAAAATGTGCTTTATTATCAATTTGTTTATAAACGTTTATTGTGCATGCTGGTATAAAGCTGCATAATATAGAAAAATCTATCCATGTAAGAACGATATATCACATATTAGAACACTATATTGAGTTAGTAATTTATCAATGTAAGAATGATGTATCACATAGTAGAACTCTATATTAAGTTAGTAATTTATCAATGTAAGAAATAAGAATGATGTATCACATAATAAAACTCTATATTAAGTTAGTAACATTTAATTTTATTTCTATTTAGCAGCTTGTTTATTTCTACATGTCTGTCTTTATGAATATTTGAATATGTTCTGTTCATATGATTTCCAGCAATCACTGACTTGACAAATGCAGCAATTTTCAGTTGTTGACATATGGCTGTGGTATTTTTTCAAATTTTCATCAGTTATTCATACATTAAAGTTTACTGTTTCAGAAGCTTCAGTCTTGGTTTCAACTTCCAAATGGTAATTGGGAGCTTGGGAAAATATTGTCCATATCAGGGACTGAGTCGGTTATTTCTCTGCCTGAGGGCAAAGTAAGTGAGACATGGAAACTTTGAAAATGTTGTGTCCAAGTTGATGTTATATTGAAGATTTTTCTAACTTTTTTTATATCTACATTTTAGGTTTTAAAGGTGAAATCTGAAAATTTGGTTTCGGCAAATCCTGATATCCTTGATGGTGTTGATGATCTCATGCAACTTAGCTATTTAAATGAACCTTCGGTACTGTACAATCTCCACTATAGATACAAGCAAGACATGATTTATGTAAGTGTTTTCATAGTAATGTTATATTTGCTTTTCAATCAGGTACATATTTCTAACTTTTTCCTAATATCTTTAGTGTTATAATTGTGTGCTATTTAGACGAAAGCAGGTCCTGTATTGGTTGCCATAAATCCCTTTAAGAAAGTTCCTTTATATGGAAATTACTATCTTGAAGCATATAAGAGCAAGTCCATTGAGAGTCCGCATGTGTATGCTATTACTGACACAGCCATACGTGAAATGATACGAGGTGCTTTTTTCTTTTAATCTTTTGTCAATAATTCTAGATAATTGAGTTTGCTGTTTGAGAGTTCCTATATTTGTATGATATACTCATTTGGGCTTGTCTTTATTTCCAGATGAAGTTAATCAATCCATCATTATAAGGTTTGTAGACTATAACCTGCTTGATTATATCTTTCTATCATTCTTATTGTCTCCCTTTGGTGGTATGGATGTGTAGATGACTGAACCATATATTGCAGCTCTTGCTGCATGCTTTCATTTTAAGTTTCTTATTTGAGTGTGGTGCTTTATGTCGTACTACATATGTGCCATTCGTTGTTAGTTGGAATTGTACATGCCTTTCTCTTTAATTGAATTTTAGATATATAGATACATGCTTTACATCTCAATGGTTTTTGGTTTGGCAAGTGCAAATAATCAAAGGAGAGAGGATGGGCAAATTTTTATGTTACTGCTAAAGTCTCATATTAGTTTTATGGCCTCTACATCTGGAATTTGAAGCTGTTGCAGAAATGGCTCCTAATCTCATATTTGAATGAGTGATTTATTTATTTGTGATCATGGACACTTAGTTTTTTTAGGTGCCAACACTATAGTTGTCCTTTTTAAAAGCTTTTGCATGTTAGCAAGATGGTCCATGGTGGACTGGTTTAAAATTATGATGCCCCTTTCAAAGTTTTCTAAAGTGTGTACCAGGTGGCTCATCGGCTAGAGTAGGCTGAGTGACTGAAATACTTTAAAGTTTTTTAGATGCTTTGCAGTATCATTTCTCATTGAGTTGGTGATATTGGATTGACAGAGGTCAAATTACTTCTCAGTAAAGACTCCAACACAAGGTGTTGGGCTTGATGTGAAAATTGAGTGAAGTTTCCTTTTTGTGGGGGCTGTATAGATGAATTATTATGGTGGACCCCTTAGTAACTGTTGACAGTGGTTGAGATTGAACAGGCCTTGCATGTGGAATAGTATTAAGAATATACAGAATGAACTTGATCAGTGAAGGATCTTTATGGTGGTGGGCGGTCACCTCTTTGGCTTCCTTGGTGTGCGAAAGACATGATAAAAAATTGTAAGAGGAATTTTCCTACTGTTTTAAGGCTACCTCACTGTAAGTCCTCTCTGATTGAAGGAAAATAGAGAGTTTGTAACCCATTTCCCTCACTTATATTTCTCCATCCTTTGGTGGCTGGCTAGGTGCTTACTTAAATTCACTTTTGCTTATTTGAGTGATCCCTAATATTCATTTGTACAGTATAATTTGTAACCTTAATGCTATCACAAAATCTGGCATTGTAATATAATGAAATTCAGGAGCAGAATTTAACTTTAGAGGTTTCATGCTTAAAGCCTGTGCTGTTTCTAAAAGTATCTGTATGTACATATATTGATTCTGATAGTCATTTCCTTGTTCAGTGGGGAAAGTGGAGCAGGAAAGACTGAGACAGCAAAAATAGCAATGCAATATTTGGCTGCACTTGGTGGAGGCAGTGGGATAGAATATGAAATATTGAAGACTAATCCAATCTTAGAAGCATTTGGTAATGCGAAAACATCAAGAAATGACAACTCAAGTCGCTTTGTAAGCTCCCTGTTCTGTGCATGAACATCTTAAGGTTCTTTAGTACTTCTTCAATGTTCCTGAGTTGGTAGTAGTACTACGAAATGAAAATACTTAAGTTTTTGCCTTTTGTGTAGCAACTATTGATAGTCTGATGAATATGCACAGGGAAAGCTGATAGAAATTCACTTTAGTGAAACTGGAAAGATTTCGGGTGCCAAGATTCAAACTTGTAAGATGACTTGTGTTGTTTAAGCTGATATTTTTATTATAATTGTTATTTTTTATTTTGGAATTTATATCTGACATAATTTTCTAATTCCCTTCTTATTATGCAGTTTTACTTGAGAAGGTAAACTTTCTTCCTCTAATTTATTATTGTTAAACTTCTCAATTTATTTCATTCTTTGTCTTTAAATAACTTGTACATTAACTTACTCTTTTATGAACAGTCTAGAGTGGTCCAATGTGCAGAGGGAGAAAGGGCATATCATATATTTTATCAACTTTGTGCTGGAGCTCCACCTGCACTTAGAGGTTCTTTACCACTTGTGCTTGATGTGTCTTATGACACATTTTTATCACCCAATGATTTTCTTGAATGCAAGCATTCTCCATTTGAGTATTCTCATTCTAATGATGATTTGCCTGTGAGCATTGTTGCATATCTAAATTGTCTCCAGGGTTGAAATCTGAAGCCTAGTAGAGTCTTACTACTGCATTCCCAGTTCTTAATGTCCTTGTATGCATCAATATTAGTGAGTCAATAAATATGGTTATGGTTAACTTTATAGTCAGTGGATGCATCTTAAAGATGAACCATGACATTTCCATATTGATTGTGTTGCATTTGTTCTTTCCTTTGGTTATGGATTCTGGAATCCATAAGCTAGGTTTCAGCATTAAATTACTGGTTAAAGTTATCTTGGAGACTGGAGACTTTTGTTAAATATTTTTATTTACAATTATATTCTTTGAGCCTTTCTTAGTATTTGGTTATTCATTATTGAAATGCAGAAAAGTTAAATTTGATGAGTGCAAAAGAGTACAAGTATTTGAGGCAAAGTAGTTGTTATTCAATCAATGGGGTTGATGATGCTGACCAATTTTGCATTGTTGTGGTAAATTCTTCTCTTCTCAGGAAGTAAATTTTTTTCGGTCCATTTAAATTTTCATATTGCCATTTTCATTTTCAAAATAAATGGTCAGTGTGCATTTGGGCCTTAATGGCTTTTTCAGGAAGCGCTGGACATTGTCCATGTAAGCAAAGAAGACCAGGAGAGTGTATTTGCAATGCTTGCTGCGGTACTGTGGCTAGGAAATGTCTCCTTTACCGTTATTGATAATGAAAACCATGTTGAACCTGTGGCAGATGAAGGTGAGAATCACCAGTATCTAATGTATTTGGGGATTCATTGTTTATCTTGTTATTCTTGGAGGAATTTGAAACATTAAAGCAAAAAGTTGGAAGCAAACAAGATCTTTTCTTCTCCAAAGTAAGGATAGAGGAGATTCAATTTGGTTGATTAATCACATTCCTCCCTTATGGCTGCATGACAAAAGTTATTCATGCCATGGATAAATGAAGAAACTATCATGCAACAGTCAATATCTAGGGAACTTTAGGGCTTGACTGAATTACAACCTTGTAATCATAATTGCTGCGCTGCATATGACTTTTCCCCTTAAATTTTTCATTTGTTTGCATATATTACGCCAACAATTTTGCGCAGCCCAAGGGGACTTGGGACCATGATCTTGCATGAGCAGTTTGGGTGCCAATAATGCTTGTTGTCCAGTAATTTGATATTGGTTAAAAGTACACACACGCGCGCACAAACACACACATCTGTATATAATACGCTTTTGGCAAGTTATGTCTTTCATGAATTATTGGCTTACCCTGGAGGCAACAGATTAGTTTGTCAGGAACTGAACTCTGTAATTGCAAATTACGAGTTAGTTTGCTGGCTGTTATCTCGGAGGATTATTTTCAAGGCTTAATATCAATCTAAACGCCCGGGTTCTGAAATACATCTCTCATTTGGCATCAGTGTACTGTAGATTTAATGTGACTCTAAATATGAAGTCTGCTGCTGACTAAAAATTTGTTTAAATTTATTGTCTTTGCTCCATTTTGACAGTCACTACATGTTGTAAAATTTTTTCTATGTTATTTACACAACTAGCAGAGACTTTGAGTATTGGTGTGTGTATCAAGCACATTGGATCAGAAAATCACTTAAACAGTACCATTCATCATTAGGCTTCATGTTTGTTTAATTGCTGCTTGAGTTTTTCCTGATCTCATTGGAGGAGGTTTCCTTTCTTTCATTTTTAGGTTTAATCACTGTTGCTAAATTGATTGGATGTGACGTTGGCGAGCTGAAGCTAGCTTTGTCAACCCACAAAATGAGAGTTGGGAATGATACTATTGTCCAAAAGCTTACACTTTCGCAGGTGAAAACTTTTATGGAGAAATCATAATTGCTTTGGTAGATAGTCTTTGTAGCCTATTATATCATGATAACTTTGAGCAAAGTGGATTGTAAGTTTGCAATCACACGAGAAAGCTGGAATATCTTCAAATGACAAATTCATTTATCTAAATTTTGAATCTCCTTGACTATCAATTATCACCTGACAGACATTTTTAATCTTATTGAAATTAAATTTTAAAACTGTTGGTGATCAACATATTCTTCTACATCTTTCAGGCCACTGATACCAGAGATGCTTTAGCAAAATCAATCTATGCTTGTTTATTTGAGTGGCTGGTAGAACAAATTAACAAGTCACTTGCAGTTGGCAAAAGACGGACTGGCAGATCCATCAGCATTCTTGATATTTATGGCTTTGAATCATTTGATGTATGTTAGAATTATTACTCTACTGTGTCCCTCTTTCTTCCTTTTATTTTTCTGTTTGTAGCTACTTATCCTGGAGAATTTTGTTTCTGCAGAGAAATAGTTTTGAGCAATTCTGCATAAACTATGCAAATGAGAGATTACAGCAACACTTTAATCGTCATTTGTTCAAGCTGGAGCAGGAGGTAACCTTTATTACAGACTGTGAACATAGCACAGATAAGGTTATAGATTTTGTATAAAAGATCCTGGCTTGTGGTGCTAATACTCATCAGATATTATTATTTATTTTCTAGGAATATATCCAAGATGGCATTGACTGGGCAAAAGTTGATTTTGAAGACAACAAAGACTGTCTTAATCTTTTTGAAAAGGTGCCAAGCCCATTGACTCAACTTACAGTATTTGTGCTAACCACCAAGGGCATCTTGCTATGTTATATTTTTTATGTTGTGGTGCATCATGCCTTTGGAATTTTCATACAACTGATGTAACAGGTAATTTCTTCATGTTTTGCATGGTCGCAGCCATAACAACAGATAAAAAAATTTCTATGAACATTTTAAATGCCAAGGTGCTTCGCTTTTTGTTATTTAATTTTCGAGCTCTGCAAATAATATGCATTTTGATGAGTGGAAGTAATGCTACACTTCTGAACTAGTATCCCAATTATTTAATCCCAAGTGATGTGAGATTCATCGATTAGATGCTGGAATGGAGTAATAAGTAACTTCACAAATTTTGAAATTAGTCATTTGATATATGTGTTCTACATCATCACTTGCGATGGAAATACTAGGATATTACTTGGGAAGTGTAGTATAGTAAAGCCTCTATAAAATAATATTGTTGGGACTAAGAGAAAAATATTATTTTAGTGAATTATTTATATTGAGAAGAGTTTTTTTTATTTTAATTACTTGTGTCATCTTGGTACGTGTGCTATTCCTTTGACCAAAATTCATGTATGAATTTCAAAAGTTATCATTTATATACAAAACTAGTAATAAATGTTTTGAACATGTGCATAGAAGCCAAAAGTTAATGTAAGTACATTGTACATAGAGATAAAATTGATATACGTATTTTTTGAATTTAATACCATAGAAGATAAAGTGTTTCATATGCTTAAAGCACATAGAACATAAACTCTATAAATACATTGGTCACTATTTTTATTTTTAGTCGCCAATCATTAGATGCATATTTTTGAAAACAGTTGAATTAAGAAAATTGAAGTTATCAAGAAAAAAGCCTCATTAATATTATGAATTTTATGTGTTATTTATTATTAATATTTTTTATATTTGATTAATTATTAATTTATATTTACAGCGGGCCTCAAAGATTTGAAAAAAAAATTATCATCTTATGTATTTAGCGAGATTATTAATTTAGTACAGTGGAGGTTTTACTGTATTACTCAATTTGCAGCAATTGCACCTTGTTAATAACATTCTGTGAAATCCACATGTGGATCATTTGATTTTTTGGGAGTCCTTTTTCTATGAAAAGCAAATTGTTTGCTCCAATTTGTTGTTCTGTTGGGACTGATTGGGAAGATTTCATACTCTTACCTCCTGCGTGTTATATCGAAGTCTAGTTTTAGTGACTGCTAGGTCAATGGGCGCCTTGGGTGTTAGGTTGATTTGGTATTTTGGTTTTCCTTTCTTTTCAATTAGGCACTGGTGCTTATTCAACCTGCCCATTAGTGCTGATAAGAAAATCTTTTAGAGTGGCTGTACTAATGTTTTCTACCTAATGCATACTGATTAATTAAATCCTTCAAAATCTTGTTCTTCTGATTTCATGCAGAAGCCCTTGGGGTTGTTGTCTTTGTTAGATGAAGAGTCAACCTTTCCAAATGGCTCAGATTTGACATTTGCCAACAAACTAAAGCAACATTTAAATGCTAATCCTTGCTTCAGAGGGGAACGAGACAAATCCTTTACAGTCTCTCATTATGCAGGGGAGGTATTTCCTTTTTTTTTTTTAAATTTGTTTCAAATGGGAACATTACTTTTTCTTTTTCTTCTCATAATTCAGTTGCAATAGACAAATTTTTTGAAGGTCAAATGGAGGTTCACTACTGTTTCTTTAAATATTCTAGAGCCAATCCAATAATCTGATGTTAATATTTAGATGTCCAACGCTTTGTTGCATAGTTGTTACTTTAACTTGTAAATCATTGGTGTGCTAAAAAAGTTGTTGCTTTTGTTTCTTTTTTTTCCTCTTGGTTACCGACAGTTTGATAGCTCCACTTGGTTTGTCCACCCAGGTTATATATGACACAACTGGATTTCTGGAGAAGAACAGGGACTTATTGCACTTGGATTCCATTGAACTTCTGTCTTCTTGTTCATGCCACCTTCCTCAGATTTTTGCTTCCAATATGCTTTGTCAATCTGATAAACCTGTAGTTGGTCCTTTGTATAAAGCAGGTGGAGCAGATTCCCAAAAGCTAAGTGTTGCAACAAAGTTTAAGGTACAGGTCATACTGGTTCAATATCATGACAATATGTACAGCCTGTATAGTTGAAAAAAAAAAAATTGCATGGACATGCTGTTTGTTGGAATCTAGGCATTGTGTACCGTTGTCCATTGATTTGAATGTACAATTGATATTGTGATATTTCCTCTTGAGAGTTTTATCCTAGAATAATTATTTTAGCATGGTTTTAATGTTTTTTTTCCATCTATCATTGGGAGGAAGTCAATAAGATAGTGTTCAATCAAGTTACATGCCCATTCGTACATTAAAATTCTGAAACTTAAATCTTACACGTGATTTTGACTGCAAAAATGGAAATAGATAATCAGCCCATTTAAGAAATTCTCGTTTGTAAAATTCAGTGCTTTCGAAATGAATAATTCTACTGGATCACAGCTGATTCATTTGCCTATTATATTGCCTGTATTACTCTCTGGATTTAGGGTCAACTATTCCAATTGATGCAACGGCTAGAGAGCACAACTCCACATTTTATACGTTGTGTAAAGCCCAACAATTTCCAATCTCCCGGAATGTACGAGCAAGGACTTGTATTGCAGCAGCTGAGATGTTGTGGAGTCTTGGAGGTAGTTCGAATATCACGGTCTGGCTTTCCTACCAGAATGTCTCATCAGAAGTTTGCGAGAAGGTAAAGAAACAGGAATAGTCTTTCCTTTTCCTGGTGAAAGCTTCCAAAATTGTTATATATATATGTATTTTATTTCCTATGTTAACTTTTCTTATCCCTTCAGGTATGGTTTTCTTCTGCTGGAGAGTGTTGCGACCCAAGATCCACTTAGTGTTTCAGTTGCAATTCTTCATCAGTTCAACATTTTGCCAGAGATGTATCAAGTTGGCTACACAAAATTGTTTTTTCGCACTGGACAGGTAAGTAGTGAAAGTGAGTGATTGCTTTTTTTCCCCTTCCCTTCCCCTTTGATTGGGAGAAAGTTGGTCTGGGTCACGTTTTGCTGTTTAGCAAGTTTATTGTTCAAAGAAAGGTATAGACTTGGTGGAGCTGTCAGTCTTGTCTCATGTATGACTAAAACTCAGATTCGAAGTGCTGTCATTGTTTATGGTTGCTAACCTGAAATTGATGAAGAATCATTTTTGGTTGGGTACCTTTGGTGGATTTGATGCAATCCCTTCGTTTTATATGTTCTGTTAAGGATTGAGAGATTTTTTTTTAATGAGAGTTTTGGCTTAGTTTCCAGTATTTCTGCTTTTCCTTTGGTGATTGTATCATCTAATCACTATTCCTATTTCTTCTTCCCCTGTTTAAGCGTTTATCTGTCTCTCAATTACTGAATTATGTCCCTTTTACTGATGACAAACGAGTTTTTCAGCAATCTCAGTTTATCTGGATAATGCCTCTCTGTTCCAGATTCCATGAGAGGGAGAAAATGGATCCCATGGACAAAACATGGAAAGATAAACATATGAAGTTAATTTCGTTCCTGGAATGATTTGACAATGCTAATTTTGATATATGGAATTGTATAAAGTTTGGGACAATACTGGGCCTGGGGATATAGATATCCTTTACTATTAAAACTTGTAGTAGATCTTTTAGTGATAAGAAATGCTAAGTTCTAAAATGTTGCCTTTCGTCTCTGTCCCAGCTTGGCTGTCTATCAATTGTATCTCTGGTGTCCTTTAGATATGCTATTTTGTTACCGAAATAAATGTGACATGGAAAATTTATGCAGATTGGGGTGCTTGAGGATACGAGGAACCGTACCCTTCATGGGATTTTACGTGTTCAAAGCTGCTTCAGAGGACACCTAGCTCGACTTTGCCTCAAGGAGCTTAGAAGAGGAATTGTTGCTCTTCAGTCATGTAATGCCTTGTTATTTTCTATTTCTGTTGCAGGAAGACAGACTATTCAGAAAATAATTGAGTTGGTGATTCCTTTATTATTCTTTCAGTTATCCGGGGAGAGAAAATCAGAAAGGAATATGTGCTTTTGCTGCAGAGACATAGAGCTGCTGTTGTTATACAAAGGCAGATTAAAAGCAGGGTTGCTAGGCAAAAGTTCAACAATATAAAGGATTCTTCAATCGTGATACAATCAGGTAAAATTTAGTTCTCTTATTAGCTTGTTGGTTCAATCCTGTAAAGAAAGATGACCTTGCAATGATTTGCATTTGAAATGTATATTTATAAAGCAATGTCATTGAATGGGGCTGCCTTATGTTTTTTGGGTCAATTTCACACGAGGGTCCTATGTCTGATTGCACAAATAAATTTAAAAGACAGCTGTAGTACGCTTAAATATACCACCTATTCTCAAAAGAAAAAAAATGAAAAAAATATATAATCACCCACAAAATAAAAAGAAAGCGCTTATCATGCATGAATCTGTGAGTTGGTCAACACAATCAATTTTGTGGCCAAAAGTAAGTACCTGAATAACTTGGTTGGTGACTTATCTTCTTTATATTGTTTGTAATTCATGTTATTTTTTATTTTTTGCTTTTTCCTGCAGTTATCCGTGGTTGGTTGGTCAGAAGATGCTCCGGAGACATATGCTTGTTGAAGTCCGTGGGAAGCAAGGTAAGTCTTGATCTATTCCTTATAGCTTTATTTCTTCTAAGCTGCTTCACTTATACTTGATACAAGGGGTACAAAGCTCGCACTTGGTTTCATTTGTCTTAAATGATAGCATTCCTTGGTTATCTCTTGTTCAGGAAAAAGGAAGCTGCATCTATCTCAGACTTTCTATGAATCTTGGGAGAAAATTTATCACGTCTTTCCACTAACTCTAATTTTAATTTCTTACTTGCACTAATGGCATTTCTTCCAAAGTTTATAAGTAAAAATTCCCTACACAGATGTGGGGAAGATGGAATTGCATTTGCCACTAACGAGTGTGTGGTACAGCTACTTGGCAATCAATTTATATTAAGCTGGTCCTGGCATTTTTTATTTTTGGAGTTGCCTGTTTGTTTGCGTGTAAAATACTAATTAAAACCTAAATCCCTTACAGGGTAATGATTCGGATGAGGTGCTGGTGAAAGCATCATTTCTTGCTGAGTTACAGCGTCGAGTTCTTAAAGCTGAGGCTGCTCTTAGAGAGAAAGAGGAGGAAAATGACATTCTTCATCAAAGACTCCAGCAATATGAGAGTCGTTGGTCTGAATATGAGCAGAAAATGAAGTCCATGGAAGAAGTGTGGCAAAAGCAAATGAGATCCCTGCAATCCAGTCTTTCCATTGCAAAGAAAAGCCTTGCTATAGATGATTCAGAGCGAAACTCTGATGCATCAGTCAATGCAAGTGATGAAGCAGAGTACAGCTGGGATACTGGAAGTAATTGCAAGGGCCAAGAGAGCAATGGGGTGAGACCAATGAGTGCAGGTTTGAGTGTCATTAGCCGGTTGGCCGAAGAATTTGATCAAAGGAGTCAAGTATTTGGTGATGATGCCAAGTTCTTGGTGGAAGTGAAGTCAGGTCAGGTTGAAGCAAGTTTAAATCCAGACAAGGAGCTTAGAAGGTTGAAGCAGATGTTCGAAGCCTGGAAGAAAGATTATGGAGCACGCCTACGGGAAACAAAGGTGATTTTGAATAAGCTTGGGAGTGAGGAAGGTGCCATTGATAGAGTGAAAAAGAAGTGGTGGGCAAGAAGGAACAGCACAAGGATAAACTAATAGTTATTCTGTAGTCTGCTTTACTTGCGAATGCAGCTCTTCCTTTTCTCGTGATGGGAATTACTGCCTAGAAATATTGTGACGAGTGTTACAAGCAATTTGTTGTACAAGAGCCTGGTGAGTCAAGTATGTGCCTAAGTTAAAATATGTATATCATTTTTCATTTTAATTTGATTACTGTGGTTGTAAAATCTGATATCATGCATTTTTTTTGTGGCATGGCAACATAAATCTAATTTATGAAATCTTGATCATCCTGGAACTGTTATTAAAGGATAATACGCCCGTGAATTCTGAATTCTTCCATTGACAATTGACAGTCAATATTACATGGTTATTATTGACTCAACTATTATTCTGGGAATGGAAAATAAGAGTTCTCAATAATACTCGAATAAAGCCCTGTTTTGATAGAGCTGCACCGTAGCAGCCCAGTCACAGCACAGGAGTCCCAAGCGGGACCTGAGATTAGTATGTGGGCTAAAAAATTTCAGACAAGGGAGAGATGGGAGGGAAGTTGTATATTTATTCAAAAGCGAGCAGCATACTCGAAAGATGATGAGCCGGATGATACAATATCACTGTGGTGAAACTTTGATATCAGCGGTTTTAAGTCTCATGGCAGCTTCAACTTCTTGATCCGTACCTCTGGGATATCACTGACAATAATAAAAATCATCGGAGATCCTTGACAATTGGCCATATATGCAGCAACGAGACCAATGGGTGCTGGAGACAAGATGTAACCGGTTTGAAGATGCTTTGAGGGAAAGAAGAGGATTTGCCGATTTGCCCTCAAACTCTAATTGGCCTTTAATAGTATTCTTCTACAGAGAGTGACAAAATTTGTACATAGAAATTCCCAGTGAAATTAGCCAATTGTAGTTTGGCATCATTGTAACGACTCCTAAGTGATTGATAGCGTCACTAGTGAAATAGACAATTGTAGTTTGGCATTTGCAAAACATTCATGCTAATAAAATAAAACAAATCACTTGAGAGAGCTTTGGTTGTATCAATTCTCTGCTGAGTATAATTTTCCATTGTATTATCCCCTGAATAAAAAAGAAAAAGTTTAGATGAAGAAAAGAAAGTACACTTGAAAAGTTGAATGGGGGATCAATGGTTATACATTCTTCGTTAGAGTGCTGACGTGGCTAACAAACTAAACGCAGAAAAGCTGAACACGCTTTTCTTTGCCTTAGTTCCTTCAACTCTTAAGAAGATTCAAAAACTTCTGCTGTTGATCCACACTCCTTCTGTTTCTGTAATTGAAAATTGTATAATGTTGGGTGGGAGCTCTCGTATTTCACATCATATACGAATACGGGAGTGCAATTACCACCACTACCATCAAAATCAAAATCTAGGGTTAGGGTTTTGTAGCTCCAGAATATTTCAGCTATCTTCGTTCATGGTGAGACCACTTTCCGTGGCCATAATTGGAGAGAATCGTAAGCAAAGATTGCAGCAGAGATTCGTTTCTTCTTCAAGCCTTAAAAGCAAATCCCCCGGCGAAATGCCCACTCTCTCTAGCTGTTCCGGGTTTTATTCTTTTCCATTAATTTTCTCTTGTTTTTGGATGCCGTTGCTGTGTTCTCACATTAATTAAAGAAAACTATTCTTTTTTTCAAATTTGTGCTGCATTCAAATAAAATGATTTTATGGAGTGGCCGAAACATCGAGATGCGCTTTATACTCTTTTTATTCTGTGGTTTTGCTACTGCTATGCAGTCATATATGAAAATTTGTTACTGAGCTATGTCTCTTGTATTATAATTCTTTAGTTAGTAATTTTGTGAAATTTTGCTTAATCTGGTGCTCAAAGTGGTAGAAAGAGGAATTACTATGAAAATCACATTATCTGTGTGTGAGAGGGATGTGCTTGTTTTCTGTATCATCCATCCAATGTTTTGTTTATCTTATTACCCTTTTTTGTACAAAGTGAACGAGAAGATGATCGTGAGCTTCCTGCTGAAGGATTGTCTCCAGTGGCAGGTTTTCTTTTACTGATTTCTCTTGGTTTCTCTTTTTACTCTTTGTTTTGCCCTGTTTCCTGAATTCTCTTTCCATTACTGTGTAAAATATTGGCAATGGCAACTGTGACATTTTGCAATTTTTTGCCCCAAACCCAGGTAATATGTTGTTCTTTTTTTTTTGAAAAAATAAAGTTACTGAATCTTCTTTTACAAAGCCGATTGTTAATTAATCAAAGTGTTTGGAGTTGTTGCATTGCTTTCTCGGTTCTGTACCATATGCTGTAAGTTTTTTAAACTGGTTAGAATGTTGACAATTGTCTGTAAAGTTGAACTGCTTGAAGGTTTATGATCTCTACCCTGTAGTTTTTGGGAACTGTTGTGTAATAGAAGGGAAAAGTTGGTCTATTATGTGGTATGAACCTTTAGTCTATCATTTATGAATGGCAAGTATAGACTCCACTCCATTTTCCTTATTCTAAATGATACTCCGAGTGTTGTTAAGAACAGCATTATTCAGTTTAGCATTACAGCCTAGTTTTAACAAGTCTTACTTAATCTTTTGGAACCTATTGATGAACTATTGATGAATTTAGCTTTTGAACGTGCTAGTTACGATTTCTTTGTTATGACTTATTGTCGCCAGGAGGGATAGTAGCTTTGGGAAAGTTTGATGCCCTTCATATTGGTCATCGAGAACTTGCAATTCAAGCATCAAAGATTGGAGCTCCATATTTGTTGTCATTTATAGGAATGGCTGAAGTATTTGGTTGGGAGCCTCGGTACAAACATTGTTCCCATGCTTTTGTCTTTTTCTAGGCTTCTTCTTTTATAACTACAGTTGTGTGGCTGCAATTGTCTGCATTTAGTTTTCTATAAATCCCTGGACCAAAACAAATCTTCTTGCGTTGAATCTGGGTGGCTTAAGAACTGATCTGAACTGACCAACTGTAGTTTCTTCTGGGTCTGCTTTCTTGGTACTTGGTTAATTCTGGTTTCACTTATTGTAGGATGGAATATATATATATATATATATATATATATATATATCTGTCTCTGTGTGTGTGTGTGTGTTGGACCTTTATTTGTTGTGGCTCATTCTACCCAGACCAGTTATAGATTCTTAGGGTGTATAAAGGATTGCATTTCTTTGGTTCATTTATGGGCAATTTGTTCACATCCTTTCAAGTCTTTTTTATTCAAAACAAATGTGCTATATTTCCAACCAAAATGGTAAATTTTTACTATAATTGTTCGTGAATGTCTTGCGTCTAAAATTTTTATTTTGAAATTTTGTGTTAAGAAGTGTTATTGACTTTTAAGTGAGGAGGATCCTTTGGTCAATTGGTGATCAGTGAGCAATTCTTTCTAGGATGCTTATGCTTGTTTTTTATAAGAGAATGTGTATTACAGTTATTATTAAGAGTTAATTGACTGTCAAAATCTATGCAACTAATTCCCTGTCTCTACCCCTTGTGAGTTGTGATAACCATTTAAGTTTGGCCAATTGACATTTATACTAAATGAATTTGCCTTACGTCTGATTTGTTAAATGCTGGGACTTTGATTATGTGATACAATCTTGTGGTACATATATATGATATATTAATCTGTTTGAATAGGGCTCCCATAGTTGCTAAATGTGACCGGAAGCGGGTTCTTTCATCTTGGGCTCCATATTGTGGTAATCTGGCCCCAGTAGAGTTTCAGATACAATTTTCAAGTGTTCGACATCTCTCTCCACAACAGTTTGTTGAGAAATTATCAAGGGAGCTTGGAGTACGCGGAGTTGTGGCAGGTAAATTTTAAGGTTGATGACGATTCTTTCTAGGTTTTTTGTCAGCAATTTGTAATGTGGAAGAATACATTAAACCATGCTGAATAAATTCTTTAATGGCTAATTGTGGCAGGTGAAAACTACCGGTTTGGATATAAAGCTGCTGGCGATGCATCAGAGTTGGTGAGACTGTGTGAGGAGTATGGGATGGATGCTTGCATTATAAATTCTGTCATGGACAAGCATCAAGATTCAAGAGATATAGACTGTAATGATTTTAAAGAGAGAGGACAGGTTTCATCAACCCGTGTTCGTCATGCTTTAGCCAAGGGTGACATGAAATATGTGTCAGAGCTTCTAGGTCGTCAACATCGTCTCATATTGACGGTGAATGGCCACAATGAGTTAATTAGTACTAGCAAGAAGCATCGAGTGTCAGTTCCAAAGTCTTGTTTATTAAATCTCCCTCCAAAGGAAGGTGTCTATGAGAACTGTGTTCTTTTATTTGGTGAAGAAAACCCAGTAAAATGTAGAATATTCATTGATGCATCACACATCCACTTAGAAATGGATAAGGTAGGTCTTTGTAATTTTGATAATTCTCAAGACTTTAAGTTGTTGGGTATTGAATTTGGTGACTTACAATGTTAATTAGTTTAATTTAGGTTTCCTTGTTTTAATTTTATTCTGGTTAGCTATTTCGTGGATGAAAAACTTCATCCATGTTCTTGAAGGAAAGGATGTCTATCTGCTGCAGATCCATTAGAGCACAACTGTTCTTATTTAGAAGTTCAAGTATGTAATTATATAGATACAAATCACAAATCCTAGAATGCTTCTTCATTCTTCAAGTTAAGGATGTAATTTTGCTTATTAATTTTAGGGATCTCATTTTGTCTGTAGCTGTTGCTTGGATCTTATTGCTGACTGTACTATTCATAGCTGACACTTGGAGCCTGGTCTTTTGATCTGTGAGTTCCCCTTTGGTGTAGGCATTTGAGTTCTATCACTTGGAAAATTCTCGCAGCTGAAGAAGACTGAAAAGCATGAAGGTGGGTGTGGGAAGAAGTTCCAAGTTATAATGGCAAAATCGACACGTAGAACTGTATTTGGAGACAAGTATCATTCTTCTGGATACAGCTTCTTTTCTCAAACATGCAATCTGTTATGAAGGTGTTGGGATCTTAGAGAGGATTTTGGGAAAATAACAATTAACAGGGTCTATATTTTAGTAAAACAGCAATTTTGGCAGGAATTGGATCTTTTAGCCACAGAATAGTGTCATCTGATGGTACGCTCAAGCGAAGATGGTATGCTCAAGCGAAGATGGTTTACAATTCAAAGCTTTGATCTGAGAAAATCCGAAGTCAGAGGCAACTTGAAATTTGAATGAAATCAAGTTATCGAACATATGATAAATATTGATTTTCAGCTTTTTTTGCATCCATCTGATGGCGCTGTCTAAACTTGTCTGGGTCTGCTTAACCGATTGTTTTGTCAGAGCTTGCCTAACACCAGTATCAAACAAGTGGGCATTTGCGTTAGATCAATAATGTTTTTGCTAAAACATTGGGGTCAAGGTTAGGCTCTGTTTCGGTCTTTTTCTGTTTCTGTTTGTTCTTTCCAGAGTTTTGACGAAACCTTTTTCCAAATGTCTGTGACCAGGTCATTCCTTTTCTACTTTTTAATCCTTTTCTCATAGCTGAGCGCCAGATTTTTGGCAACCTTGTCTGTTGTTTGATTAGAGATTGAGAATTTCGTTAGGCAGTGCTTCGTAGTGCATATATGAACTGTTCTGGTATTGATCAAACAAACTATCAAACATGGCATTGCAAACGTGTCCCTTGCACACATAGTTGTCTTACTCCCACTTCTGCCGTTTCTACTAATGTCTCATCCTCATGTTCTTAAGGCTTTGGTGTTGTGAGAAATAGACTACATTGAGGCTTGTTAACAAAAAATCCAACTTTTTTTGCTAACATATAAAGTTGCCACCATTGAACCACTTCAATTTGACAAAATCTATTGCGAATTGCCGAAGAGATGAACTTGGCATTATTGTTGCAAAAATAACATTTTAAGATTGTTGGGGATATGTACTTATGGGGAATGGCAAATGTAGTAGAGAATTGCATCAATAATGGTGGAACTTTATTATATAAAGTAATGTGTTTATAACTCTATACATACAAATAAAATAATAGTAATAGGTAAATTATATATATATATATTTCAAAACACATTACAAATGTTGTTTTTCTTAAGACGTTATTTGCCCCCATCAATTAAGTGATGCACATGGGTTAAACAAATACACCTCCAGAACATAATGAAACACTTATTTGTTTACTTGCGTTGTATATCGACGAAAGTAAATCTGACCACTCTTGAATGTTGCAAGTCTGCGAAGAATTAATATATTATTTTTGCAATAAACAATATATTTGATATTTCATGCATAAAAAATAGGTGTTATATGATGAAATTCGTTTTAAGAAACACGGTTAAGAAATGAGTAATATAGGATTATTATTTTCCGTATCTTAATGGCCTAAACATGCCCTTAGTTTATAAATAAACTTGTGCCCCCTTTATTTGGGGTTGTCACCTTTCATAATACGCCTTCATTCGTGGCCATTGGATCAATATTTATTTTCAATCAATGGTCTAAATTGAACCATCTTATTTCAAATGAAACGTCACTATAAAGTGATGCATCTTTAAGTAAAAAAATATTTTTCCTATAAGATATAATTAATTGAACATATTTTTACAATAAAATACTACTTATTTTAAAAATTATTCCAACATGATCCAAATGGAAAAAAGGAAGAAAACAAGAGAAAGGGAGAGGGAGTGTGTTGTGGCTGTGGAATCAGCATATTATGGGCCACTCCTTGGCATTTTTTTTGATGATTGAATTGCATTCAAGACACTTGGGGGAAGGGTCCAAAACAGAATGGACGAATGGAAGTCTAACAGACAACAGAATATTTATGGGCATCCGCATTCCATAAGCAAATCCCACATAGCGGACAACCTGTTTCATTTCAGAATATCCACTGGAATAATCTTATAATCAGGCAAGGTATCTCCTCTTGCTCGTCTTAACAGAACGCTAAGCATCTGACGGCTGAAACCCTTTTTCTCAGAGATGAAGTCCAGCACAGCACTTGTCTAGAAATTTAACGGAAGAAACTAGAAAGACGAACCTTTTATTGGATTCACTTTTTCCCTTTTTATCTTATAATACAACGGGCAACTCGAACTCTCCACTTTAAAGATATAATTATATTAGAGAATTCTAATCACTAAATTCTAGTTCTTATATATCATTCATCTATTAAATAGTTAATTTCATAACTTATAAAATTAATATTCTGCCATTTCATATCCATAGTTTTGATACAATAATTGGTTGGTTACGTATGATGTGAAATTGTAATATTAATCAAGTTTAACTTGTTAATTGATTTAATGATTTCCGAAACTAAAAATGTGAAAATTAAATTGTGTTCCCATGCCATCATTCTCGGACACGTAGGACCCCCAATAAATAAATAAATAAATAAATATATAATTGCTGCCTACGTCAATAATATCAATTGAGGAGAAACCAAATTTCCGCAAATCCATTGGAGAGGTATTTGAACCTCCACTGTTGTGTTGTGTTGTGTGCGGCAGGGAGAGGGAGAGGACACCTCCTCAACAAAGGGCGGTTATTCATTAATTGAAGAGATTAGCATTTTGGATTTCGTGGATGTAATAAAAATAATGTAAACTTTTTTTTTTAAAAAAAATAATAATTTAAGATAATTTAACCTGCAGCGTGCACACAAAACAAGATATGAAACCGATACTTCCAGCAATAAATAAAGAAATAAATTAGCGTTGAGTGCAGGCAATATTTTTCTTGCCCATTAAACGAAAAGACCCCCTCTTTTCATTAAAGATTATGTATATATATCTTCAAAAACATATTTAGCCCTTGGCAGCACAGGCGCAGCTCTCTCTCTCTCTCTCTCTCTCTCTCTCTCTAGATATATATATGCGTATTGTTGTATTACCCAAGAAGAGAATAAACAAACGAAAGCATAAACCCCTCTCTCTCTCCCTCTCACACATTCCCATATTCCTATCTCCATTCTCCAATAAACGAGGACCTTCTCTCAACGTCGCCGTTTACCGTCCCCTTCTTCTTCTTTCTTCATTTATCTCCTCAGGTGAGTCTTTCTTTGTTTTTTTTTTAAACAATTTTTTTCTATTTACTTGATCTTTTTTATCCTGATATCCAGACTTCAGTGCGCAGCAAAAGAAAAATAAAAAAAGGAAATTGAATCTTTTTTTTTTTTTTTGGCATTCCCGTTTGCTGAGTTTCGGTGGGGGATAATGCGGCCGGTCGGTCGGTCAGGGGTAGATTTGTCATTTCATTTCACTTTTTTTTGGCCCTTTTAATTTAATTCAACCTGCCCATTTAAACTGTTCACGTTCCACATTAACACATTCCAGATTCCACATTGCACCTCAAGTTTCGTCATGCTGGGTTAACGGCACAGCCTCCGTTACTTTACTTTTCCGTTTGTACTGCGCGAAATTACGAATTCCCCATTCTCTCCTCGATTCCATATTTACGTAATTACATTTGTGTAATACAAAGTCTTTTCATGGGCTATAAGGTCTTTTCATATGTCGTTCCTTCCTAAACTGTCGGAGTACTAAGATATAGCTATCAATCACTGTTACGTGTCTTTACCTCAGGCGTGGCGCCCTCTTATTCGTCAACCGCAGCTCCTTTGCGTAGCTGTCCAAAGACAATGCACGCGCCGTCCTTTCGATTAATCCTTAAATTAGCTTTCAATATACAACACCGATTAATTTAATTAATTATAGATCATTATTAACGTGAAATTCGTTTTAATTGATTTTTTTGGCCTTGCAGTTGCGGGAGCTTTCCTCAAGAGTGAAAAGAGCATTATTTTTTTATTTAGGCTCGGGGCCAGTCCCTGTCTCTCTTCAAGTTTGACTCCGAAAGAAGCTTCAGTGGTCGGTGACGCCGCGCATGCAATTTCGACCGGGCTGTCTACAAGTGAAAAATTGACAGCCCGGTTTTATTGGACCTGACCAATTCCACGTCAGCCTCTTCTTTAATTTTTACACACGTTATTCAAAGAAAAAGGAATATACTCTTATACCGTCTCTGACTCCTATTTTCAAGCGTGTTTGCTGCCAGCTTCATATATTTTGCTTTCGTCTCTTCGATTCTTTCTAAGGGGCCAACGTTGAATTTTTCATCTCCAATTTATGGTGCAGGGTGATTCAATCTGGATTGTGGTTTGCGTTACATGGACATTGCTTGATAATGATACTCGTATGAGAGAGAGATTTCTTTTCTTCTGAAGTTTTTTCAATATGGGTTCCTTGTCCGGAATCATTCAACGGCCTCTAATTGCGGCGGCGGCTTTTGCCGTTGCTTCCGCTTCTGCTGATGTTCCTGATAAGTTCCAGTCTTTTATATCACCTGGAGCTGAGCAAATTGATTCTTCTGTTTCCGTTTCAAATTCAATTCAAGAATTTACATCATCTTGGGTTTCTCATTTATCTGTTTCCCAGCTTTCCAACTTGAACTTTGTGACTAGAGTTCAAGTGCCTGTGCCCCGCATTAGTTTTGGGGTTCCCAGCTCGGGCCACAAATTTATTCCTAGTAATTTATGTTCCTCTGTAGCGTCTTCCCCTCTTCTTGCTAATGTGTATCAGTCTGCGGTGTTGGCTAAAGCTTCCAAGCCGACTAAAATTACCGGTTCTGTCCCTGCTGCGTATCCTGATGTGTTGTATCGGTGGCATTTACCAGAAACAGATGCCATTGATGTTTCTGGGACTTCTGAATGTTTAGCAATGAAGTCTAGGACTGTAGTGGTTTTGCTTGGATGGTTGGGAGCAAAGCAGAAGCATCTTAGGAAATATGCAGAGTGGTATACTTCGAAGGGGTTTCATGTCATTACCTTTACTTTTCCAATGGCTGAGATTATCAGTTACCAAGTTGGTGGCAAAGCTGAACAAAATATAGAGTTGCTTGTGAACCATTTGGCTGATTGCTTGGAAGATGAAGGAAAAAACCTTGTTTTTCACACTTTTAGCAACACTGGATGGTTAACGTGAGAATGAACTCTCTCTCAATTGCATGTTATTGCGTGCTCTTTTTTTTTCTTTAACTTTTTCCTTTTTAACATTTAGCTTGATATGTTTAAATGTATCTATCTTGCCACAGATATGGAGCTATTCTTGAGAAGTTTCAGAATAAGGATCCTTCTTTAATGGGAAGGATTAGAGGTTGCATTGTAGATTCTGCACCTGTTGCATCTCCTGACCCTCAGGTAAATGGTGCTTGCAATGGTTTAAAATGTGCTATTAACATGAATAATGAGACATGCTATATTGTTGGGATAGTTAGATATTTGATAATTTAATGGAAACAGAAAGCTGTGACCATGCACAATATTTGTAAGAAGATTATAGGCCATAAGCAGAATTTGTTAGAATTTTCACATTTTTACATCTACCCCATCTTGTGCTCTGTTTTGTATCTATTTGGACCTTTTAGACTTAAATTAGCCAGCCCTTATTTGCTTGAGTTAGTATGCTGGACTACACTTATTCAATTTTGATTTATAGAGTTTCAGGTTTAGTTTATAGTGTATGGTTTCTGTTATCATTTTAACTAGGAGTTCTGATGTTTCTTTAACTTCTGAAGTTCATGGGAATAACTTCCTCCATTCTCTCATTGATAAGACTATTTATTTGACTAAAGTCCCTATTTTTGTGCACCTGAAAGAAGTCAGTGCTTTGATAAAATTTGGAAATGCTATCTCCTTTTGAGAAGTTATACGGAACAAGTATGTTGTTTGATGACAGGCATTCACATCTTTTCTTTTGATCTACTTTGCTTTAATTGTAAGAATATCTGTATTCTGGAGATGGTAGGATGTGGTCAGTGTGGTGCCTTGTTGCATTTTCGCACCTTTTGATATATATATATATATATATATATATATATATATTGAGTATGCTCAACAGTGCTAATTGAGTTCATTTCATTTGTTTTAGGTGTGGGCTTCCGGTTTCTCTGCAGCTTTTCTGAAAAAGAATAGTGTTGCAACAAAAGGAATTGTTTATGCAAACAAATTAGAGACAGATGAGTTAGTTGGCAGCAGAGCAAGTGGAGAACCCAAAGCTGCAGTCACTGAAACAGCTTTGCTTGTTGTCCTTGAGAAGTTTTTTGAGGTGATTTTGCATCTTCCTGCAGTGAACAGGTAATGTCCCTTGCTGGTTGGCATTTTGATCTGATTAGATGCATTATCTCCATCACATTGGAAAACTGTATGCTGAATATTTTCTACCGTAAGAATATTGACTGAGAGGTTGAACTAATTGAGACAGATTAGCATTTTTCTGACAAACTCGCTGAAATTTATTTCAAGATTTTTTGATATTTAGGATCTGGATCTTTTCCCTCTCTGATTTCAGTCTTTCTTGTTTCATTGACTTGTGTGATTGGTTTCTGTGAACTCTGTTGGCAACAGTATATTCTAAATTTTCCGTGCATGTATTATACCATTTCATGTAGAGGGTTTGCAACATGGCTCTTTACCTCCTTTATGAAACAATGTAGTTGAGATTGCTGTCATTCCCACATTGGTTTTATCTTTCTTTATGAAAATTGATGGAACTATCTTCTTGTTATCCCTCTTGTTTTACTGTTATTGTTATGTTTTTCCCATTCTCTTCATTCATGAATATTTGCACAAAATTTTTGTTAAAATGTAGTTGAGATTGCTGTCATTTCCTCATTGGTTTTATCTTTCTTTATGAAAATTGATGGAAATATCTTCTTGTTATCCCTCTTGTTTCTACTGTTATTCTTATGTTTTTCACAGTCTCTTCATTCATGAATATTTACACAAATTGTTTTTTAAAATGGTACAGGAGGCTTGCTGATGTACTGGGCTTATTGTCTTCTGCGCAACCGGCCTGTCCACAATTGTATATTTATAGCTCTGCTGACAGAGTCATTCCAGCAGAGTCTGTAGAATCATTTATAGAGGAGCAGCGGAAGGCTGGACGTGAGGTCAGGGCTTGCAACTTTGTCTCCACTCCTCACGTTGATCATTTTAGGAATGACCCAAAACTATACACTACTCAGCTCAGTCAGTTTCTGGAGGATTATGTTGTTACTTGTTGCAAAAGTTCTTAATTGGCGCCATGGATGCACTGACTATAACCCTAATTCTTTTTTCCCCACCCCAAAAAAAAAAAAAAAATAATAATACTGAATACACCCTATAGTAATTTGATTCATGGGCTTAGAGGTTACAAAATGCAGCGGGAATAACAGTTCATTTCTGTTTTTATAATTCCTTTTTTTGGTCTTTTTACATGTTATAGGGTTCTGCAAATTTGTAAACAGGATATTCCTTGATCAACATTGACGTACATATTTCTTTTTTTTCCTTCTACAACATGAAATTTATTTGTAGAATCTTATTTCTTTAAGGTAATGGGAAATGTATCTTACTCATTTTTACAATTCCTTGTTCAAAACTCAAAAGTGTACACTTATGCACATTATTGTAAAATTAAGAGATGATTGCCACAGTTTTGTTTAGATATGCCGTCGATTTGTATCTTCATTTGATCTGGGAGCTTTGTATTTTAATGGATAAGAAAGATTCAAATAATTGTTTCTAATTTGTTGGCTTTCCAACTATTGATTGGGATCATTGTGTTGTGTTTATAAGCAATATCTATAATCTTATGTGAAGAAAGACAACAAACAGTGGGGCGCCTCCTTCCCCATCCTCTATTGAAAAAACATGAAATTTTCGAAAATTTTTGTTATTGAACCATAAAATTTTGTGTTGTCTTTTGTTCATGATATGTTGTATATTATCCCAAATTATAGGATGTTAGTAATGCAAACTTGAGACCATAATTGATGAGAATTTTTTAACAAGAGTGAGGCGTTGTACTATACAGTACTATGATGTAGATATATTTGAATTGGTTAAATATTAGGTTACTGACATTACATGAGATATTTATAAATTTTATATAAAGTGTATGCCTAAACTAATAACTTTCACAAACGAGAGATGTCACTGCTTTACTTGTATTTCATAAGGAAGAAAGACACTTGAGAAAATTTTGGCTCACCCCTCCTTTTGGCCGAGTGACTGATATACCCTATATGGCTGATAAACCCTATATATTGAATGTACATAAATGAATCCTTTGCGTCATGAAATCAAAGAAATCTTCTCTCTTAATGAAAAATGCATTTTTTTGGAGAAAAAAGCGACAAAATCACTATAAAAATGATGTCGCTTCATCTAAATGTTTTATACCGATTAAGTCGTCCTATTTTTGTTATCCTCTTTTTGGCAAGTTCCACGAGATGACAACTGAAGCAAATTCAGAAAATGACATAGAACGATAAAGAATCAAATTTCAGATTTGACTTGAGAAAGAGAAAACTGAAAGGCAACGAAGCCAAGTACAATATGCACGTAGTCAGATTCAGAATGCAGAATGCCGACACGGAAGCGGAACAAAAATACATTCTATTTACAGAAGAGCCCCCCATCCAACTGAATAAGAAAAGGCTCTCCCGAGGACATTTATGTAATTGCAGAAACTATCAAAGCCTTTTACTGTTTTTCTACGCCACGCTACAAACGCTGGCAGCCACTCGAGGGATTAAGACAGGGGTTTTCGGAATCAACTCTAATCTGAACTGAACTCGTGTTAAGATTAATCAAATGGGTTCCCTTTGCATAAACGAAGTGCTCAGAGACGACGAATTGCGATCGATTTTGTCAAGGCTAGAAGATGACAAGGACAAGGAGAGATTCGGGTTGGTGTGTAAGAGATGGCTCCACTTGCAGAGCACTGAGCGGAAGAAATTGTCCGTAAGAGCTGGGCCCCACATGCTCAGAAAGATTGCCGCCAGATTCTCTCGCCTCGCTGATTTGGATTTGTCTCAGTCCGTTTCGAGGTCGTTTTATCCCGGTGTCACTGATTCTGATCTTGCTGTTATTGCTGATGGGTTCAAGTCTTTGAAGTTCCTTAATTTGCAGAATTGTAAAGGTAATTCCTTTCTTGGTGGGTTTTTTCGCGTAGTGTTGTTTTGTTTGATTGGTTGTATTTTTTTAATTGATTGATGGAATGCATATAATCGGAGATTGTTTACTTGCTGGTGAATATACAATTACGCTAACTGTTTAGATGCATATGTGCCTATTGGCTTTGGATTTTTGATACACACATGTATTTTGAGCAAGATCAGTTTATGTGTTTCTTCAATTGCTTCATTTTTCGCATTACAGGTATTACAGATGCTGGAATTGTATCAATTGGAAGTGGTCTTTGTTCTTTACAGTCCTTGGATCTATCTTACTGCAGAAAGCTAACTGATAAGGGATTGTCAGCTGTTGCTGAAGGCTGTCAAGACCTGCGGAGCCTGCATCTTGCTGGCTGTAGATTCGTAACTGATGGGACATTACAATCTCTTTCAAAGAACTGCCATAATCTAGAAGAGTTGGGCCTTCAAGGATGCACCAATATAAGTGACTCCGGAATCACTGATCTTGTAAATGGCTGTCAAAATATAAAGTTCTTAGATCTCAATAAATGCAGCAACATCGGGGACATTGGCATCTCCAGCGTTTCTAAGTCATGTTCTTCTTCTCTAAAGACACTAAAGTTGTTAGATTGTTATAAAGTTGGAGATGAGTCTATATTGTCCTTGGCCAAATTTTGCAAGAATCTTGAAACTCTAATAATTGGTGGTTGTCGGGACATCTCTGATGAGTCTATAAAACATTTGGCAGCTTCTTGTAAAAACAGTTTGAAGAATTTGCGGATGGATTGGTGTTTAAATATTTCGGACTCTTCGCTGAGCTGCATCCTCTCGCAATGCAGAAACCTGGAGGCTCTAGACATCGGTTGCTGTGAGGAAGTGACAGATGCTGCCTTTCAGGATCTAGGCGAAGTTGAGTTAAATTTAAAGGTTTTAAAAGTTAACTGTCCAAAGGTAACAGTGGTAGGGATAGGCAATGTTTTGGAAAAATGTGCCCCTCTGGAGTACATTGATGTGAGGTCCTGCCCACATGTTACACGGGCAAGTTGTGAGGAGGCTGGTTTACAGTTTCCTCAATGTTGTAAAGTTAATTTTGCAGGATGTCTGTTTGAGCCAGATGTGTTACTTTGAGACCTCATAGCTTCCAAAGGAACTACTGCCTCGTGAAGCTGACTCAAGAACAACAGATGAAGGCTTCTTTGAGTATCATGGGTCTTTTCCTGCTGCTGTACATTTAATTATTAATTTTGCACTGTGTAATAGTGCTAGGCTTGTTTTATGTGTATTGCTGGAAAAATCGTGTATATTATGCAAGTATGTTGGATGTTCTTTTTCTTATTTTGTTACCTTCATATTCTAATGTTGACATTGTGATCTCTATTGTACCCATGCTTTCCGTGAATCTTGGTCTTTGGTAATAATAAGATTCTTCCGTTATTACTATTATTTTTTTTTAAACTTGATTTTCCTCCGCTGCATATAAAGAGATCTGCTACAACCAACAGATAACACAATGAAAATTATCAGGTCATTTGGGATTCAATTTGAGATAAAATTTTAGAATGTTTGTCCTTAACTCATTTGAAAAGTCTGATTTGAGGCAAGGCAATGCCTTACGGCAACAGATGATGCTTCTTTACCACTATCGAATTTAACTCCAAGATTAAATTGTTGTTTTGAGATTCTTGGTCGTCATTATGATAAGTTTCCGTGGATCACATTTGCAGAAAGGAAGTTGTAGGGTTAGATGCGCAAACACAACAATATAATGTATCTGTCTACTACGTGAAGGTATGTGCAAGCTGGTAGACGTGCCAGAAGTTGAATCATTTTATGCCAGAGCTTGTCTGGTGACAGCTTGGCCTGGGATTCCTTTTGTTTGATTTCTAACAGATTTCAACTGCCAACAACCAACCCCCCTTTTTCTCCTGGGTTTATGATTAGTCATTGGTTAGAAAGAATATTTTTAGTGCGGAGGGATCATTGTTAGCATAGATTACAGAAGAGATTATTCGTTTAGCTATAGAAAAGCTCACTGTTGACCCTAAGTGTTGAATTTCCAGAGATGGGTTACTTGTCCTTCCTTCTAAGGTTTATACGTCTTTTTCAAACATAATTGAAGCCAAAGCGAGAAAATTCTGCGAGACTCTAGCGTCTTGCAAATGGTGGTAAAAGGCGAAACAAGCCAGTTAATAAATTCATTTAACTGATCTAACAAGCCAGACTGTATTGTATAATACGGCAGCTGCCAAGAGGTCCAAGTGAAGAAGTTAAGTTGACATCCTCGTCCCAATCACTATGAGTTGCTCAGAAGTCAGAAGAGGCCACCGTAGCTAGGCCTAGTTTCCAGTTGGTAAAAAAGAAAAATCTTCCGCAGTTTCAAGGGCAAATTGGCAAAATTAAATTGAAAAGGGAAGGCATGAGATTCCTGACACTTGAGCCAGCTACGTGTATTAATCTCGGGAGACAATTTGGGGGATTGGCATTCTTGTCGAAATATTTATAGGAAAAATGATATTTAAAAGCAAGGCTACACCGAAGGGACAGAAAAAACAACACTGTTACAGTGCACAGCGTCGTTTTGGCTGCTACAATGTTACTGTGCGCAAAACAGTGATGCTGATTAGATTGCCCTGCTTAAAGTACCGGCTTTATAAAATTGATCGCCGGGAGTGTATACACATTAATTGTGCGTTTACTTTTTATATTGGAGTGGTCATCTGGAAGACTAGAAATTTTAAGATTTAAAGTGTGAAATGGTATTGAGAATATGGTGTTTATTTGAACTAAATAAGAGTGTGGATTACTAATTACAATCTTAATTTTTTGTTTATTTTATTTTGGATTAGAAGTGAATTATTTTAAATTATAAATTTACCCTTATGTAAAAAATTTATAATTTATAATTAAAAAATAAATAAAAAATATATTTTTACAATAACCTATTTATTTTATTATTAATTTTGATTATATAAAATAATCATTATTATTATTATTGTTAATGATGTAAAATAAATCATTAACAATATTGTTATAATTATCATTGTGCTTTATTAACGGTTTCGCTAACACGTGAAGCAACGGGACCACCCACCAAACCCCTCCTCCACCATGGATGGCCTAACAAAAACCAGATCGGCGCATAAATGTTACTAAAATTCAATTGTCAAAAATAAAATTAGAATAGAAAATGGTACCTTGGTTGATTCGAAATCGAGACGGGTTTGGGGCTAAAGAAAGCAAAGGAAATTCAGCCGCGTGGGTAGTGATTACGTCGTCAGAGAGTCATGATTGAGGCTAGTTCATGTGTTCTCCTATCGCCGGCACCGCTGACCTCTTCCACGCAAAGAAATCAACTTGTGATTTTGAGATTTCACGAGTTTGATTTTGGGATTTCACGGGTTAGGGTTGATAAACTTCAAATCCAATTTTATTAGGTCCTTTTTATCGATGATAAAATTATAATATTTTAGATTTACTTAAGGGCATTTTTTGTATCAAAAGGAGTGGGAGTGGGACTCACACCTCTCCCATGGGAGTGGAAATTCCACTCCTCACTCCTAAAATGAGTAGGGCTCACGGAGTGGGATTCCCATTCTCCCTCTAAATAATACAAGTAAACACTAGAGTGGGAGGAATCCACACTCCTCACTCTCACTCTAAAAAGTAAACACACCATAAATTTAACATAAACTTCTGTAACAAATTGTTCTGAAATTATTCACACATAGGGAAGATGTAGCCGAAGTTTTCGCCAAAGGTGGAAAAGCACTTTTGAACCGTTAGTACTTCACAATAGGGATGGCAAAAAAATCCAAAATCCCATTTGGATTTGAGATCCTAAACTCTTTGGGAGGTTAATGGTCCGTATTTTAAGATTGAATTTTATAAACAGGCAGGATTAGGAACCGAAAAAAATTTTAATTTACGGTGTGGGACGGAATTAGGATCTAAGTGGTGATCCCGTGGGATCCTATTTGTCTTATTTAATTTTTAAAAGAAATAGTATATTAATAAAATTAAAAATAAGTAAAATTAAACTAATAATTAATGAATAATGATTTAAACAGCATTATAACAATACACTTTAGGCCCAAGTAACAAATACAAGCTCATTTGTTGTATTATTTTTGTTTTTTGTTTTGAAAAGTTGGATGCTTTTGTTGATTATTATATGTTGATTTATTTTTGAATACTTTACAATTAGTTAATTTATTTTTTGATGTTATTTTTTGTTTAATTACACATCTTATGATTATAATGTCTATTGAGATGTTAACAATTTTATAGAATTATTAGATTAAATACTTTTTTAAATATTTTAATGAAAATTATAATATTTATTAAATATAATATTTGAGACATTTGGGCATTTGGTCTAAGACAAGATTTTGAGCGGTCTGGGATTCGTCCAATTTTTTCTCCTATTTAATTATTTGGGACAAGATTCAATCCATATTAAAATCTCATTTTATTATTCGGGATAGGACCGAAATTGTCAAATACTGAACCATTGCCATCTCTACTTCACAATATCTGTTTCTCTGATCATACCTTTAATATCCTTTTCCGATAAGTTTTTAAAAATAAAGCATAATTTTTTTTCTTTAATCAATTATCTGATCATAATGGCGAGGAACAACCAATATCATAGCCCTAACGGAGATATAGGCCATGTCAAAATCACTTTTCAAGTAGCAAATCTGCCAATGTTATATGGGAAGAGGAATTGCGGAATAGTCAAGAAATTCCAAATTCAAAAGTCCAATTTTTATTTCAATCTATCAACCGGACACCGGTACTGGGAAGACATAAGTGCAAAAGGGTTTAGACATATAAATGCCTGATAAGCAATTCAACTAATTTTGCATCTATGAATCGATCAAGATAAGATAACCACCTAATCCGTTCTTGATGTCAGTGGCTGTTAAAAAATGACAGTCAAAGAAACTATTTCACTAAAAACTGTACACGTCCTCGACAGACAAATAAAGTTGGTTATCTAAGGACAACTAACATCTAGACGCAAAGACTATCATGCAGAAAAGAAACTTTAGTTCCGATAACCAACGCCAAAGTGAAATCTCTTTGCCTGCCTGTCATTAAACGCATATTCAAGCCGCAAAGGTCCCAGAGGAGAGTCGACGCGGATACCAAATCCATATCCATATCCACTTCCAGGCTTCAACCTTGCTCCAGCAGGATCACCTAATGAAGCAAAATAAATAAACAGAGTAAGGCTGCCAGATATAACCTTGTTTTGGGGGGGGTTGTTGTAAAGAACGAACTTTGAATGCATAAGAAACATGGGGCCAATCATAAAGAAACCCACCAGGCACAGAAGGACCTGATCCAAGGTCTGTTCCATAGTCAGAAAAGACAACTCCTTCTACTGGCCCCAACTGCAAAACAAGAAATATTAGAGGAGAAAATACATTTTTCCACCATAAACAACATTAGCTCATTAAGAGGGAAGCATGCAGTCTCAATTTCATAGAGAGATCAATCCCTTTTATCTCATCTATCACATGCTTAATGCATTCTTTAAGTGTGTCTTGATCCTCTGACCCCCTCAGAAGCCTTCAATCTATGGCAGGTCAGAAATAATTTGTTTCTGACAATGTGATGATATCATGGGGCCAGATGAGGAAGCATGGCCCCCTCCTAGATTTGACCAATTTTGCTTCGATAACACTGGATTTGCTCCATTACTATGCCAGCTCCTCCAAGAACGTATCAAAGTATTTTGAAGGACTCATATTAGACAAATGAATAAATCTATCATACAGTCCTTAAATGAACCTATTTATTCACGACATCTCTCAACATTAATTCAATCATAAATCAACCTCTGGCGCATCTGTGTGAATTTGTGTTTGTTTTCAGCAAGGAGAATATCAAAATTTTTTAATCAAAATTGTTTTAAGATGACACCTACACCAAAAATTCTTCTCCTGACAGTAATTTTTGGTTTTGTAACCTCCATTTATATTTTTCCAACTTATATGATTAAGGCATGAATTGCGCGTGATTTGCGTGTCTCGGTATTGCCAGATTCACTTTACTGTCTTTATCTGGAGTTTGTAACATCCGCACTCTCCTCTAACTCATGTGATCCACAGTTGCAAGCAGATTTAAGCATCATGAACATGCAGTGAGAAAGCTTCAGAGTACTTTCACTTTTTGATCCATATAAGACAGATATTTGGTAATTGTCACATACCATAGGGAAAGAGATCTCGCCAGAACCAACCACATAAGATCGACCAGAGCCCACGGCACCTTCTTCATAACCTCTCACACTATTTGTTCCACCAATGGCAAATGCTTCATGTGGAGAGAAATTACCTACTACGTGCCCACCGGACAAACTAGCAGTAAGAAACAGTGCACATTAGCAAACTGAACCAGAAAATCACTTGTACAGATACCAGCATGACAACTTAAGGAAGGAGAAAGTGCCAACATGCTAATCATTCTCTGACTTATTCATTTCGAAATCACACTTGAATTCCTCTTTTACACAACTTACAAGAAAAAAAGGAAGAACCGCTAGCATACCTTAAAAGAAGGCGAGCAGGTCCAATTTCTACACCCTTTCTGGCACGAGCATTCACCCTATTGAAGAACAACCACTCTGGCAAAACAGGAAGTCCTTGTTCCATGTTAAATACAAACTGCAGAGGCAACAAAAATAAGGGTACAAAATTGACAACAAAATTGATGGTCCAAAAAGACAGTAGATCAAGAAAGCAAAGAAGGTTAAACAACTAACCATTGAAGACCCTTGATCACCGGAACCAGTATAGACACTCTCAAATTTAGCAATTAACATTTCATCATTGGTCTTACCACTGCCCAACAGAGAAATAGAACAAGCACAAGTTCAAAAAATTAACAAATGGAAAACAAACTAATGAGGTTCAGCATTTACTTTCAGGGAGGTCTACCTTGCTGTAAGAGGATTACTGTAGAAATCCTTGATAATAGGATTTCCTTTTTCATCACGAGCACCAGAATGCTAGTAAAAAGAAAATATAATCATAGGAAGTCACAGTTTACATAAGAAAAAGTAACAACATTTTCATAAATGACTTTAGGTAGAAGCCTATTTAAAATACATGAGAAGTTTTGCCATATCAATCAATGCACTAATCAAAACACACATAACTTAACAATTTCCCATTTGTAAATAACAAACCAACACTTAGAAAAACCAAAATAAAAAATCCAGGAAACAATCTACATTTTGCTTATGCAGTTTTTCTCAATAATATTAACAATTCCACAGGAGCTCAAGGTCACATTCACAGCCAGACCAATTGTGCTCAGCACCAAAGGTCGACCTATTGCTAAAGAAAAAGGAAGGGTCTAATAAAGTACCTGAAAAATAAGTCCTACTGTCCCACTCCATTTTGGCCTGATTGGTCGACCAAATTCTATACCAGCTGTCACACGGCCAATGGTCAGACTACTGTTATCAGGTTGGTTTCCATGAACATGCGTTCCAGGGGTTCTTGAATTCTAGTACAAACGCATCAGTTCAAACAATGATGAGTTAGCTCCCGAAAGTAATTGTCCTTAAGACAATGAAAAGCTTTAGCTCACCTGAACCATTATAGTTCTTGATGTTCGTTTGTCATCTCCTTCAATCCATGGGTCAGTGTAGTTTATGCGAAATATAGAGTCAATTTGACCTCTCTCCAAGGAAATATTGAGTTTTTGGTTTCTTCCAAAAACATTCCTATGAGAATATGCAAAGCTGCAATGGGAATAGAGTTATTAGGCAGACTACATAGGATGATTGCCTAGCATCACAAGAATCTGGTGCAACAATATATTATAAGTATAGCCCATGCCTTGCATGTGTCAACATCTTTCCCATAACAGATTTAATTGCAAGAGATTCTTTTACTCTTTAAATGCGTGTATTTCAAGATCTATTTATTTTCATAACTTGCAGAAACTATAAGGAACATACATAATCCCTCTCAGACAAAAATTATTCATTAGCAACTAGGGACCCAGAATTTGTTAATTACAAGCAATAAAGGAAAATTATATACATATACATACATACATATATATATATATAGAGAGAGAGAGAAGGGGGGGGGGGGGGGGGGGGAAGATAGATAGATAGAAAAGAAACAGCATCCACAACAAATTAGTTCGTGTTAAAATACAACAATATAACCTATCAAGCAATAAAAGGAACTACAAATAAAAAAGCTCACACAATAGCAGAGATTTAACCAGATAATTTACACTGTAACCTCACCTTCCAATGAGTCCAGATAAAGGGCCACTTGTGATGCTACAAATGAAAGGACACTAAGTTAATATAATTTCGTACAAGGCACAGAGTTTTCGCTTTTAGTACTGATATTCAAGTTTGGCCAAAAAGAAAACAGTGCCATTTAAATCAAATCACCTACCCACTTGATATACCGCCACCAGCAGAAAAACCTCCACTTGGCCGCTCAACAACATTCATTATCAAATCAACCTTGCCAGTATCTTCACATGTTGCCAAAACAAAATGACATTTCAATTCAAACACCTCCATATGCATAAAACTCCCCTAACGGATTAAGCACAATACTTTTTAAGTGATTCCAATTGGAAGAAACTTCCTAACAAACTATGGTGTTTATAGTTGAGCAACATCTTTAAGAAAATAGTAAACTTAATTGAAAACTAACTTAAGATCGCTCAACATATAATGTGCCAAAACATAATCCATGCCATGAGATGATTCAAATGAAGCATCTTGTCTCACCTCCTGCAGGTTGAGGAATAATGCTAACATCTTCCATGATTCCCATGGTCAATACAGTTTCCACATCCCTTTTCCCTTGCAGCATGCTGTAAACCTACATCAATTATTTCAAATTGAGAAACTCTTATTAGTCATAGGGTATCTAACATAAACTTGTTCATCCCATAGACGAACAAATTGTGGAGAATTACGTCATGCGTCAAGTTTATACATGTTTCTTTTTAAGAAGCGGAGAAACCTTTGTACAATATGAGAAGGGAAAAAGGATAACAAAAGTAAACCAGAGATGCATCAAATTTGCATAAAACCACCAGCACTTAACTTTGCAGCCTAAGAATGAAAAGAACCAAGCAGATAGGTAACATATTGTGATACTTGAAGAAAAATTAAGAATATATTCTCTCCTAAGAAATGATACTAACTCGAAAGGAGAAAACAGAGATTAGTGAAAGAAAGAAGCTGAGCAACAATTGCATATGCTTAAATAGGGTGATTTCTTTCACATTTGCTCTAGCCTCAAAAGCCAACATCGAGGACCTTGTGGATACTCTGTAAGGCGAGCAAATACTCTTCCTCGGGAATACAACAAAATTGAAGAAAAAGGAAGATCCATAGAATATACCTGTCCCTTCTTGGTTGTAAGTTGTCTAAGAATGGTTTCAGGACGCGTCTTCCCTTTAGTTGGCTCACCACTGAATATAGCAAAATACAACATATATCATCTAGAAATCCTATGATAACTGTTTTCTAAAGACAAAAAAGGTAAACTTAGGACAGGTACTTACGTCTTTCTGTCAAGGAAACGGATGGAAATATTATTGACCTCAGCCTCTGCAACTTGTAATCTAATTATGCCTCCAGAAAGAATTTCAACACCAGAAACCTATAGAAGAAAATCAGAAAACATTACCCAAATATCAAGACAAGCTGTGATGACAAACCAAGGTGAACTATGCAAAATCCAAGTCTAAATCTCATCAAAATGAAGCAAAAATGTAGCACATTAACACAATGAACACTGACCATGCCAAAAAGACCACGCTCCATATACCAGCCATTGATTGAAGTTATTACTTCATCCAAACGCCTTATATTGACAACTTTTCCTGCACAGCTTGACACCAATTTTCAAAATCAATGGATGCTCTCTGTGAGCCATTCCAAATATGGCTCAGCAAAGAAATGTATTTATACATATTAGATACGCACAATAGGTAAGAAGTCTACCATAACCGTCACGAAAAGCATCCTCCACAAACTTCGTTGGAAGAACATTAGCTCCTTCACATACCAACCCATGGAACTCCTGATTTGGCTCTACCTTGTAACATAAGAAACCAAAAATATTAATCATCAATCAAAACAAAAACAAATATAATTCTTTCAATGGTTAGGATATAATTTTTTGAGTAATTAAATTTTCCTCAAAAAAAAAAAGAGAGAATTAATTACAGCATAATAATAACCAAAGATAAAATCATTTAAAATGTACCTGAAAGACCAATCTGATGCCATCACGCGTATCAACAGCGACTGGCATACATGAGCAGAAGTAACCACTATCGATGATCCTGTGAACGTCCTCTTGGACTTCACGAACTGTCAGTGCTGAGTTGGCACGGCACGCTTTTAACGCCGTTAATGCCTCCGTTTCTAGGTCTTTTCTCTCAAGTTCTTCACCGTCTTTGTTTCTCACCAAAACTTCACTTATCAACACTCGCTCTTCGTCGCTTCGACTGACCGAGTACGGCTGCTGCGCCTTCTGTTGCAGCTGAGTAGACAACTCGGACTGAGCCGGCAACTCGGCCGATGACTGATTCAGCGACAACGACGCCGAGCATAGAAGCGGAAAATTCACTAACGTGTCGGCGGCACCAGTCATAGACAAGCACGTTGAGCAGATGCGAACCGATTTTCCGTACAAATGTTCGGCAAATGACTGGAGCTTCCGAGCGAATGACTCAGAGGACCGCGTTGACTCAGTGAGTGAGTGAATTAGATGAGAGAGGGAGTTTTCGGATTTTGATAGGGTTTGGGCAAAGAAGGGGAGGGGAGGCTGAGGTCGAAAGGGAGGGATTTTGAGGGGAGACGATGTGAAGCGAACGTCGTCGTTTCTGAGAGGCATTGTGAATCAGGCTGCCTCTGACGGAGAATTAAAGAAAATGATTGAATTTTAGGTTATTTTCTAGGGTTTAACGAGGAAGAAGAAGATAATTCTTGAACCCTACTATTGTTGGAAGTTAGTCCGGTCCAACAAAACCGTGGCTTCAAATTATCTGGTAGTTTACGGCTGACTGCTATAAGGGTCCGTTTAGTATGGAGATTGGCAACTTCAGTAATAAAGTATTTGGTAAATAATAATTGTTGTAGTTTATAAGTTATATTAATATAATTTTTTATTTTTATTATAAAAAATTTATTATATCTTTAATAATTTTATCAAAATTATTATTTAAAATTAATATTTACTACATAATATTAACTTTTATTTCATAGTTACAGTTTTTTTTCTACAGTAATTGCAGCTTAAAAGTTATAATACCTTAATGTCAAACACACCCTAATACAAGGCATTGCAATTTTTTTCTTTTGGATGTTGATTATGTTATACATGATATTGAATATCAAGTACTTACGTAGATAAATAGTACTAGGATATTCATTTATCAAAAAAGATAGATTTTATAAATTAACTCTTTATAATTTATGCATAATTGAAAATTTAAGTTTATAAAAACTCAGAACCCATATATTTATAATTATAAGAACATGGATTCACCACTTGGATTCACCACTTGGTCTTTGACCAAGTGGTATACAGCATTGTAATTAAAAATAATATTAAGAGCTAATAAGTTAAACAAGTTTCGGGAGATGAAAATTTGTGGTATGCTGATGTGTCCTTGGCATAATAATAAGATTCTAAACATGATTCTTTTGTATTTTGTATTTTAGTAATCATCTTCATGTATGATGAAAATTATTAGTATCAGACCATTGTTGAGTAGCATAGTTTAATTTGTAACTCCATGATTATGGCCTTTTTTAGTATTGAGGTATTGAAATTTTAAACTGTAGCTGATGTGAAAAAAAATTTGTGAATATAAAATAAAAATTAATAGTATATAATAAATATAATTTTAAAATAATAAATTTTTTATCATATAAGTATAAAATCAAATTAATTTAACTTTCAATTTACAGCAATTAGTATCTACTAAATACTTTAGTATAATAATTTAAAAGTTACGGCTGCTCAACTTTAATTTCAAACAAGATTTAAGTTGTTTCTTTTGAGTTGGTCAAATTAGATACACAATTGGATCATGTTTTTGTGTATCATGTGCAGGTATGTCAATTATTGACATTAATGGAAGTGGACATGACATAGAAATGGAGGCCTTAGATATTAGTTACCTAACATATTTTTGTTTGATATTATTTTCACCAAATTTTGCTAGGATCCGATTTGAACTAATTGGGTGGTTCTCACTAGATCTAGCTCAAATATGGTTTTAACAATTAAATATTTATTTGAATAAAGCTTGTGCTAAGTTTGAGTTTATATGTGTTTTTTTTTTTTATGTTTGAAGCAGGTGGTTTAGTGAAAGTACACTATAGTAAATTGAGGTAGTCATATGGTGAATTGGGGTTGGCAATTAAGCCCAAGCCCTCTAAAAGCCCATCTAAGTTTGGGCTGGGTTAGGACTGGCCTATGCCAGGCTTGGCCTTTCATGATTTTTTAAATTTGTTGTTCTAGTAAAACTAAAAAACATTAAATTAAAGTTGATTATTCAATACATTATAGTCTAATATGCAAAACATTAGCAATACAATCTAATAAATTACAAATATTAATATAAAAAACACATTAATCTATTATTTACAGGCCAACTTCTTCCTCATCTTTCAATTCCTCTCTTGTAAAAAGTTCTTCTTTAAGAACTCCACCTAAAAAAAGTGTTAACATAACTAATAAAGTAAAAACAATTAATAATTGATTTTAACAATAATTTATTTTTATACCTCAACCGCTACTAGCCCACAACTGATAATAAGAGTACATGATCGCTTTCAATGTGTCTGGATGTAGTTTATTATGATGTAGACTCAAGGTTCTAGGTCTTGTACTTAAAGTAGACTTTGAGGCAACAATTGTCTTGAGTATGGCTAAAACATCCTTAACCATCTCATCTAAAATTAGATATTCGTCTTTGTTCATTTTCCACCATTGTAAAACATTAAAGTCTAGATTCTTTTGACTAAAGGATCCTCTAAATATCTCTCAAAGGCAGACTTCAAACTAATAGATTGACAATTTTAAATTGCATATACATTGACATCACCCATATCTTGTACATCATCAAAATCAGAAGAAACAACATTTAAGATAGAAGACTCACTGACAACATTGTATCTCGTAGTTGTGGATTTAGCCTCATGATAATTAACAATTTCATCACAAAACTCACACACTGTCTTAAGCTGACTTTCAAGACCAACTACATAAATCTTTAGATGCTAGTAATTAACTAGCATCATCTTATATCTCGAATCTAGAATGATAGCCATGACCAATACCCCACTAATCTCTTGCTAATACTTCAAAGCTTTTTCAATCATGTTATCTGCCATTTTCTTAATTATAGGAACTTGTGATGTTTGACACCCTTTTAATGTAATCTTCATTTTACAAACTAATAGAAAAAAATATATTAGCAGTGGAGTATATTGTATCCAAAAACATCTCAGTTAACCTTAAAAAAGGTCTTAAATAATCCAATATATGCTTAGCTAACTCTTATTCCTCACTACTAGGAAAATACTTGTATTGTGGCTCAAGTGTTTGCAATTGAGAAAAATAATTTTTGTACTTCACTATAAGTTCAAGTATTGCAAAAGTAGAATTCCATCTAGTTGGATGATCAACCCCTAACTTTTCACATCCATTATCTACAATTGACTTGTAGCCAATTCAAATTTTTCCAATTGTTTTGGTGACAAACTCCAATAAAATACATTGTCTCTAATATGTGCAATACCACTCTCAATCACTAACAATCCATTTTTCATAACTAAATTCAAAATATGAGCTACACATCTCATATGAAAGAATTTGCCACCTAATATCATTGATTCAGTTGATAACAATCCCTTCAATTTATCAACCATTGCTTCATTAATAGAACAATTATCCAAAGTAACTGTAGATATCTTCCTATCCAAATTCCAATCCAACAAACGCTTCATTAAAATTTGGAAAAGACAATCAGCTATATGTGAGGATTGTAAATATATAAACCTAATAATTTACAAAAATAAAAAAATTATGTGAAGTTATAAAAAAAATTAAATAAATAGAATTTAATATTCAATAAAGTACCTTAGGATTCAACTTTGCAAATGCCAAGAGTTGTCAATAAAATGTCCTATAACAACCATACAACGTTTCTTTTGATTAGCAGTAGTCCAAATATCATAGGAATTGCCACCTTACTGTCATTAATCTCCAACAAACATCCCATAACAATCATACAACCTTTTTTTTTTATTAATAGCAGTCTAAATATCTGTAGTAATTGCCACCCTACTATCATTAATCTCCAACAAATCTCTCGTAGCAACCATACAACCTTTCTTTTGATTAGTAGTAGTCTAAATGTCTGTTGTAGTTGCCACCTTACTATCATTAATTTCTAATCAATTCATTGCCTTCATCTTTTCAACATTATGTACCTTAAAGATCTCATTCTTTAAAGTGTTTTTGAACATAGGCTTCATCAATGGGTTGCAATAATCAACAAAATCTCTAAATGCCTCATACTCCACAAACCTAAGAGGAAGCTAATGCCTTACAATCACTATTGTAAGTTTTTAACGGGCAACCAATAGATCAAATTTTTAAATTCCAATCTCACCACGTTCTGTCTTCAACAAGTGTTGCTTATTCTCAAGAACCTATTGTCAGTTGATAAAAATCATGAATTTTCCTAGTGTGTCTATTCAAGTGGCTAATTCCTAATCCACAAGTAAGAATTGTTCCATAATGATTGCAATTTTCCTCAGCTACCCCACCAACGTTTGCCTTTGTGAAATGGTTCCAATAATTTGAGACAACTGTTTGTTTTCTTTTATTGTCACTCTTATTTCTCCTTGAACATTTTATGACTTTGCAGATGGATTTGAAGGCAAATTAGAAGATTTAGAAGCATTTTTCATTATAAGCCTATACAAAAATTAAAAGAAATAAGATATTACATTAATGTAATTATACCACCAAACTTGTCAGCTTGTTATAAACTCTAATATCGTATAAAAAAGTTCTACAATATAGAAGAATTTCTAACAATATAGAACATCTTTTACACCATAATCTCATAATATTTTTCTAACAATACATAGCATTTTCTACATCATAATTTCATTTTCATAATATATTTCTAACAATACACAACATTTTCTGAACTGTAATCTTATAAAATTCAACAATACATAATTTTTATAATAATTAGATGTATGTTTGATAGAATTTTGAAATTCTACAATAATATCTCAGAATTTCCACAATAAAAAAATTTAAAGCTGACTTGAGGTGAAGTTGGTGATGGTTTGCTAGTTCGAATTGCATGGGCACTGGTTCAAGTCGAATTAGAGATGGGATCACTGTCGCTACATTGCGCAAGTTCGAGTGGTTGCTATTGCGTTGTGTGGGTGGTGCTGTTAAGTTGTTGTTGGGTCGCTGCTACTCTGTGCTAGGCTCACGTGGCTCAGTCGATCGCTGAATGGTGGTGGCTGTAATTGTTGGTTAGGTGTAAGGCAGTGAATGTGCAATTGTTGGCTGCAGGCATGATTCATGTAAGAAAGGTAAAAGGCAGTGAAAGCGGTTGAAGAGTGAGATTTTTTAATATATTATAAAGCCTTTTTCTTTTACACACACATAGTAGTTTTTTTACCCGGGATCCTTAATTGTGGAAAAAGTCCAGGAAAATTTTAAAACCACGAGGTTTTAAAGGTTTAAAACGCTTAAACCACATGGTTTATGCATTTTCTTGGCGATTCAGCACTTTAAATTTTTAACTGGACCCATTATATATGGGCTTTGCATTTTGTGAGCCCTTATCTATGATTTTATCTCGCGAGCTTAAACTTAAAGCTCACGAGCTTAAACTTAAAGCTCACGAGCTTAAACTTAAAGCTCACGAGCTTGGGTTAAGCTAGCACGAGCTTTTTTGCCAACCTTATGGTGAATAATAGAGAGAGCTCAGTGGAGGCCCATAAGAATTAATTTAGGGAGTCAATATAGAGAGATAATATGTGCTTATGAGTAGCTCAAGTGTACACAGAAGATATCTTAAGTGGTTTCACAGAATACTTAGTGTAATTAGGGAAGCTTAGGTAAATAAATGAGAGATTACATCATATTTAAGTGGTTCGACCTTTGTTCTACCTCTGCGAGAGCAAGTCGTCACCAATCCACTAAATAAATGAGAGATTACATGAAATTTTACAGTATCGAAGATGAATAACACAAACTAGATAACTATATAAAGATGCTTGGTGTTGATGAAGATGAGGATGTGAATATTGATATGGAGGATGATGAAGGTAGAGAATGGAAAATGGCTTCCTAAAAATGCAGAAATGGATAATGATCTAAAAGATGAGAAAAAAGAGAGAAAGAGGAGAAGAGAGTGAGTGAGAGCCCCCAAATAAGGAGAGTGTATAAAAGTTATGGTTAGATATGATCCTTAAGTTAAAAGAAGAGAATGTTTTTAGAGCTATGTGTTATATTAAGAGAAGGACAAGAATATTTCTATTGGACTGATTTATTCGTTCTCATAAATATCTTGATATGTCAAACTTGACCCTTGATTTCTTAAGCCCATCCAATGTAGTAAATTCTTCCAAATGACATATTTATACTACTTCAAGTATTTTGTTATTTTGCCCCTTATAAATATGCACGTGTCCATCATGAATTGGTCTAAAATATCCTTCCAAATTTACCCCTAAACAGACACCTAGTAGATTCTCTTTTCTCTTTCAACTACCAACCACCTCCCTTTTTTCTTGGGTTTTATGATTATTTGATGTTTAGTTATGGAAAGAATATTTGTTTAGTCACTTTTAAGGATTATAATACGGATCATCCTCGGCATAAAGTGCTGAAGAAATTTTTTGCTTATCTATTCAATAATATATATATCCAACTGTTAACGGCAAAAGTTTTGGATTCTTAAGTTTAGAGCTGGATTTAATTTCTTGAGATCAGTTACTTTTAGAGATTACTTGTTCATCCTTCCGAGTTGAGACGAATCATTCATCAGATAGATAAAGTTTGTAAGTCATTTTAGATGTAATTGAAGCCAAAATGGGAAGATTCTGTGAGACTCGAATGTGTCATGTAAACGTTAGGATTCACCTGCACTTACAAAGAAACATTTAGTTGATTGAACAAGCAGCTTTTGTCTTGAACCTCATGCTAGCTGCAAAGAGGTCATAGTGCCGCTTGGGCTGACATCCTCAGTTCTTCAGAAGATGCAACCAAGACTCTTCCGTACAGTATTGGATTGAATAATTTAGGATGTGCCGACTGAACCGAACTGTTAAGATAACGATCAAACATTATTCTTCAACTGCAATTTCCTTGCATGGATCCACCACATTCTCACTGTATCTAATTCGTACTTGCTATAGTTTTATCCAAGTTGGCATCTAATTCGTACTAGTAATATATTTGCTCAAATCATTGTCTTGCTTCAGAGACAAGCCACTAATTTGTAGAGTCCTTGTCATAGAGTTGGAAGGCAATTTGCCATCTTTTTTCATTAAAGCTTTATGCCTATGCGCCATGACATAGCTGCAAACGTGTTGGCCTTAACTTGTATGAAATTAATACATTAAACTAAACTTCTGCCTTTCTTTTTTTATTTAACTTTGCAGCTCCCTTTGGCTGGCAATCACCAACCAGAGTCTTTTAGTAGCCTCATTTCTAAGCAAACAGCCAGCTGACAGTTGCTATTGCTACAAGAGAATCTGTATATTTAACTGCAAATAAAATATGTTTCCTTATTCTACTGGTGCTGACACACAATGCAAATATGAAATTCAGAACAGACTAGTTTGGTTAGATCTTAGATGAGCAATGTGGGATCCAATATATTCAACATTCATGTCTGTTGAAATTCAATTCAATAATCAACTATAACAGATCAGATTAAGTCCATCTCCAAGTGGAAAATGATAAAAAGGAATGAAAGAAAAAGATTAATAACATGTCTCAAACATCAAAATCTATACATTATCTGCAAAGAGTGCAGTCAACTAGTCATGTTGACATTTTACTCTTTTACTAATTACATCATTCGCAAATTAGAAAAGAAAAGAAAAAGATGTGACGAATGTACTTGATTTAATCTTAAGAACTAATTGCCTGCTGCAGGTGGTTTAATGCCTTCTGATAGTTCAAAAAACCCATGAACCAGAAGTCAAAATTATCCAGAGTCACTATTTCTATGTACTTCTGAGTTGGCTTATTCACATTCTCACTTTGATTTACTCTCTTTATCTTCTTTACTGGTATCACTACCTGTAACAAACAGAGAGAGACACAGAGTGAATTAATATAAGTATTATTATTTTTGCTAATTTTAGACAATCTTATTAGTTTATGAGTAACTAATAAAAAATAATAACCTTGTAATGGATTCTAGCTGATTCCCCATTTGGAGAAGAGATTTTGATTGATCTTTCACTGCAGAAGGCAATCTTTTCAGTGGAGATAAATAAGAGACCGGCTATAGGACCAGCTGTTGTTGATAAATAACATTGACAAGTCTTCACAAGCCTCTCCCCTTCTGCAACATTAAACAATTTCTTGAAAACTTTGCTCATTCCTCCTACTTGAATAATTCTTGCACCCAAACTCAACTTCCCCTTGACAATTTCAGTAATCTTTGGTCCCAATCTCACTGCAAATAATTATTAATTCCACAACCATTAGTATAAATTGTATGCATCACTAACAAATTAAGTATAGGGAATATCAAGAAACTGAATTTAATTAAACTTACCATGCTCTCTGACTCCATTGGCAAATCTATCAGCTTTTTTAATTCTTTTTAGTAGAGGATATGCATTTTTGGACCCATTAGCAGGAGATGGAACAATTTGTTTGCTTCCTGATTCATCTGGTACTTCAGGCAAAAACCGCATTGGCGAGTTCTTCACTGGATGCTGTGTTGAGCAAATTGAAATTCCCATAACTTGTTCCGCTAGTGAGATCGTCTTCATATTTGACAAGTGATATGTAATCAAACGAGCAGCTTATAGGAAAAGAGCTTCTGCAAATGAAAGCCGGTGGTGTAGGTTAATTGCTGTTTGATGAGCAGATCATCAGGTTGATGAAACCTTTGTATTGTGCAAGTGTATTTAAAGGCATAACTGATGGTTAGTTAAACTTGCTTTTTGGACGTGAGTCATCGATGACTCATCCATGAAAATAAAAGGCATCACACAGACATTGACTCTTACAAGGTACTGATATGCATCCATGTTCATGGTTTAATTTATTGCTTTGAGAAAAGAGTTTTTAGGCCCCATTAATTCTTTTGTAAAATTCTCCAAATACAATAAAATAAAAATTTATAGAGTCATGTTAAAAGCTAGGCAAATTGGATGTTTATATATATATATATATATATATATATATATATATTCACAAATTGTGAAATGCATGCATGTTGATGACCATAATGGTATAATAATATATAAAATTATTTCAAATAATTTCATTGAGTACTATACATTCATTTAATTTAATTCTTTGCCATGTTTTCAAAGAAAATCTTCACAAAATCGTAGGTGGGTCTCAATCTCATTTAAGGAATATTAAATCAAAGTAAAATAAATTGGTTAGATGTTGGTTGAGGGGGCTTTCATGAATCATGATAATAGAATTAGATCCAAGTAAGCGCCACGTAATGCCTTTAATTTCAATATTGCATCCCCTAGTTCTGCGTGGTGTGTTGATAGGTGATTGTTGCTTTTCGAGCTGGATTTTCAACTTTCTGACGATGGATTGGGAAAAATCCCTTTTCAATTTGAAGAAATGTGTGGGGATTAGATGATTAGAAAATGACTTCACTCTTAATCAAATCGTTCGTGCAGTCATCAAGTTGACTAATTATTAGCGCTTTAACAAAGTGATTAAAAAGACGAATTTTAACAGCAGTAAAAAGCTCAATTACGAAATCAAGTGTGTGTATTAATTAATTGGTCAATTAAAGAGAAATATTATCCTAATCATGGAGAAAAAGTAGGTCACAATCTAATTTCCCACCCCCCCACCCCCCCAAACCACTTTTTTGTATTTTTATTTAGACAATTTGTTACATATGCAGCAAGCCAGTGAATTCTTTAGCATTAATTCAAATTTGATCAGCTGCATGCGTTTGTTGAAGTCATGGAAAGGCCGGCTTTGATAGCAAGGTAAGATGTGTACATATCATAATTGTGGATAAGGAAAACTGCTACATCAACATGTCTCCAACTTTTAATATATATATATATAATAAACAAATAAAAAAAATTCTCAAACGTTCAACATTCTGCCAAAATCTAGTCAAATTGATGTGTGGGATATCAACCAGATTTAACGCCGGCATTTCAATTTGTTTGTATGGGAAAGTAGTTTTCGCCTCTACTAATAAGTCCAAGTAAACATTGACTAGTACAATTCAACCTAGCAAGCACCCGCAACTAAGAAAATAGTTAAGGGTACCATAATTTTTTTCTGTATTAACCCTCTAACGCTAAGTCAATATAAATTTATAAGAAAAAATGTAATGTCTGATTATTTGTGTAAAATGAACAAAAAAAAAATTATAAGAAGAATCCTCTCTTTTTTAAATAATGAAAAGTGAACGAGAATAAGGAGGGTAACAAATAAAAGGAAAAAGAAGAAATATTCACAAAGATTAGATAGGGAGATGAAAGGATTTGAAATTCTAAAAAGGCCATTATCTCTTGGACTCCTGAGTTTTATAGGGATCAAAATCCCTTCCCATGGATGACCGCATGGTGGGTTTGAGGATGGAGTTTCACCTCCCTCTCTTCCTTGGATTATGGGATTTTGAGTTTTAAGTGTAGGGTTCAATTCCTAAATTTTCAAAGAAGATAAGGGAAGGGAGGAGTGGTTTTGATTCATTCTTAGTTTAACTATCCCCTCGCCTAAATCCATTTAACCTGTTTCCCTCTAGTAGTGATATATAGCAAAGCGAGCACAATAAGATTTTGAATGAAGCTTTATTGTGATCATCCTATTATGTCGCATAATAGCAAGGTGAGCATAAGGAGACTTTAAGTAAAACTTTATTATGTTCCCTTATTTTATCACCCAAAGACAATCTGTGTGTTGCAACTGGACTTGATCAAATAAACACGATCCCAGCAAAACCCTGACAAAAGGCTGTCAGCACTTTTTTCTTCTTGAAGGGAAAGATAAAAAATTAAAACAATTTGGTAATTTAAACTAGTTTATACACTGAAAATTTTGGGAGCTACTTTTAACTTCTCACACTTTTAATTCGAATTCACCAGTACGTGTTTTTGAAATTTCAGAAGCAGTTCGGTAGATGCAAGTTATTGTATATTTGTGTCCCTTTGATATAAATGTTTCTTTAAACAATGAGTTCTTGTTTTTACCACTAACTCTATGTATTGGTCAAAATTAATACAGCCAACAGAAATAATGTTGAAGAACTGAAGATTTCTGTTACAACATTCATTCATTAATAATTAATAGTTTTACAGAAATTTTTGTAACCTATTAAAGCTGAATTTACTCACTTCATAGATCATATGTACATAATCTGATAAGCAAATTTATAATCAGTCAACTAGTAAGTGACTTGTTCATCCTCCACATGCATGCAGCTCTGAGAGATTGCCTGCTGAACACATTTGAAAGCCTTCTGATAATTTAAAAAACCCATAAACCAGAAATCAAAACCGTCTACGGTATGTACTTCAATGTATTTTTCTGATTGCTTCTTCATATTTACTCGTTGATTTACTCTCTTTATTTTACTTAGAGGAATCAAAACCTGCACAAATTAATTTGCCATACATATTACAATTAATGCTAGAAAGTAAGAGAAAATTCAAATTAAATTATAATTGATCGTGTACCTTGTAATGAACCCTAATCAATTCTCCACTTGAGGAATAGAATTTGAGTGATCTCTCGCTGCAGAAGGCAACTTTGTTTGTGGAGATAAAGAGGAGGCCGGCCATAGGACCTGCTGTTGTTGACAAATAGCATTGGCAAGCCTTTAACAAATTTTCTCCTTCCTCAACATTAAATAATTGCTTGAAAATTTTCTCCACACCACCTACTTGAATAATTTTAGCCCCCAAGCTCAGTTTTCCCTTAACAATTTCCGTAATCTTGGGCGCCAGCCTCACTATACAACATATATCTCAGCAAATCATTAAGTACATTTAATTTTGCACTTTCTATTTGTATAACAAGACACTAATATATATTAATGTTATTAACTTATGATTGTAACATGCAGTGTAACGTTTATAAATATGTAATTACCATGCTCTTTGACTCCATTAGCAAAATTATTGGCTCTCTTCCCTATCTTACTCATTCTTTTGAGAACTGGTAAGTGCCTTGATGGCGTCTCATCAACTGGAATCTCCATAACTGAACTGCTATGATTCGTTCTCGGAGAAATGTTTTGTTGGTTATGATATATAGATGAAACCTAGTTCATCTTGGGATTGAATTTATATACGGCAAGTGATGGAGTCTAGCTTTTTGTTGCATATGAATCATCTCCTTCGCATGAACAAGCATAACATGGCATAGGCTAAAGGTTGTGTGCATATGGCCGCTTTAAATTAATTAATTGAAAACAAAGTTATCATAGAAATTAAAGTTAAGTAATTGACGTGGTCTTTTAAATAATTAATTAAGATAGTTAGATTCTTGTATGTTAACTAAAGTTTAATTTAATTCTTGGTGTGCAAGACATCATCCTCGATGATCAAATTAAGACAAAATAATTTGGTAGCCGGTCTGAGTTGGCGAGGCTAATTATATAATTAAGCTTAGAAATTTGCATCCATTGATTGATTTTTGTTCAATGTTGCACAAATGTAAACAAAACCTTGTCGGAATTCTATGAGCTGGCATTGAATCAATTTCATTACATCATAATTCCTAAGACCTCTTGTATCATCAGATGATCTTAATCACCGATTAATTAATTCAATTGGAACCAAACGGACTTCATCATTCAATTCTTAATTTGTCTTATTAGTTTGCACGTGTTTGTTGTTCACTGCTTATGTATCGTTTAATATTCAGCTCATTATTATGATTTATGAAATCAAAACTAACAATATACTGGAAATGTTCTGATTTAAGATCTTGAATTTGCTAAAATCCAGGAAAATCATATGATTTAATAATATAATGGCATGCACTACTAGGGAGTTCCCTTTTATAGGCACTAAGGGAATTTACTTTTATATATATATATATATATATATATATATATTATGAGGACACGCTATTAAAGTATGCGATTTAATTGAGTCATTTTAATTTACTATTAAATGACATAATTTATTATTGTGTCCACTAGGAAAAAAAATGAGGCTGCCTATATTTGAGAATAATTATATATATGTGTGTATGTGAGTGCATGTGTGTGTGAAAAATAGATAGAGTAGTTTATAAATGATTGTTCGAATTCCTTATCTAATTAATGTACAAAAAAATGAAAGGTGTTTACAAAATTAATTATACCATTTTTTCAAATGGGATCAAGTAAATAAAGTATTTTGTGAAGTTGGTAAGCTTAACAAGCAAGATGTATATTGCATCCTTTTTATTTATTTATTTATTTATTGGTTCTTGTACCAACTAAATGATGGTGTGTCACTGAAACTTTCCGAGGTGGCATATTAGCTTTGTGATGGATTCAAGTTCTCTTTTTATTCTTAGATAAGAAAAGGCAGACAAAAGGCCATTTGCAAAGCATTCGTGTTGCAGCAACCAACTTATCAATAAAGATATCATAATCTAAAGATTTCAGGGTGATTGCATCAGACCATAAAGCATGACTACTGATTCTGGGGCTTGTTCTAATTTTGCTGACTCATTATGCTATAGATTGAGTTCATTGATTTTAGGCCAGTAGTTTGAAAACACGTGAACTTTTGAAGTATAAAATATATTAGCATAATAAAAGATTTATTGATGCATAAAATATGTAGATGCCAGCAGTATTCGAACTTAGAATCTCAGAGTGCACTGAATCTTCTGAATCTAGGGAACTTGTTAAAATTAAAAATTAAATCCTGTGATTTTTCCTTTGTTTTTGTTTCTTTGGTAAGTCAGTCAAATATATATATGACTCATGAGTCATACTTAACCTCGAAGGAAAATCCATATTAATGTTTCCGGCAACTTCCATGCAGTTTGAGAGAAATAAACCACCTTTGACAAAGGGCGGTGGAGCTTTTGGTTAAACCATTGGTCAAAGGAAAGAGCTTGCTTATCACATTATATGATTCTTGATTCTGACGTGTAAGTGAATGGGCAGCATGCCAGCCACCATTGCTTATCGCCCTTTATGTTCCATCTCAGCGTGCTTAAATCACTTTAATTTCCCTTATCAAAGTAATCTAAAGCCGGCTCTGAAATCTGAATCTCTGCTTACACGTGGTAGCTAAACAAAAGGCTATTTCAACTTTTTGATGTTTGTGGGAATGAAGATTGCCATATCATAGCCACGTCGGCCACATATATTGCTCACATGCCTAAGAATATTTAACTCAAGTTTTGTCTTGGGCAGCAAAAGCACTTTTTAAGTTTTGGCTGGGGAGAATTTACAAGAGTTTTTATGCTATTCTGAGGGGAAAAAAATTCTTGACATGGGTGCTTTTGAACATTGTTCTTTATTCATTCATTATTTATCACGAGTATATGTGTGTCATTATGATTTGTTGAATCATACATATGACAAAGATTTGAACGAAAGATGAGCAGTGATTCAAAAGAGCACCCAAGAATTTTCTACAATAGAGATTCTATAAGCTGTTGAAGGAATGCTGACGTGCCTAACTACCTGGGGTGCCATCCATTTGCAGAAGTCAGTTAAAGTTAGTTTTAAATCTCTGGATTGTGTTTCAACAGGCTGACTGATGAGCTTATAAAACAGATTAATATATCCTGTAGGCCTGATCACGTATCTGCTTGATTGTTGTTATACAGAAGAAATACTCCGCGCTATGATCTTGTAAACATCTTGTAAATTTTTCGAAAGCGCAGTTACAAAAAAGGTAATCGCTGCCTTTGCAACCATCTTGGCTGAAACATAAGTAAACTCTGTGTGTTTACTGTTCTTTTGGTGATCCTATATCTGCTTTAAATTAATTGATTTGTTTGATTCGTTTTACTGTATTTTTCTGATCATTAATAAAATCATTGGAGTCTCTACAGACTTGACTGTAGTAAGCAGATCTTTCAGAAAAAAAAAAACTAATTTAATTTGCACACTTCAGCTCTGTCAACATCGATTACAATTTGTACAAAAATCAAAATAATAAAATACGAGCTCACAAACACCATTTGAGTGCTCGCGTCCTGATACACTTGAGCTGTTGTTCTACACATTTTTACCACTAGAGATACCAGTTATTATTGATGGCTGGCTTGGAACATCTAAGTATTTAATTTAAAATATTAATTAATATTTTTAATAGAGTGGCTTATCCTATTTATAATGCCCAAGCTTTCTTTTACTAGCTAAGTGAAGTAATATTATTGGACACAGCACAACGGTTTGAGGCCTCAGCTACGTGTCGTTCTCTCTCTATTTACCTTTTATGAGTATTCACCCATCCTTCGCGCATATACTTTTGCTCGAAAGGAGAATAACTCTTCAAAATGTCAAAGTAGTTATTCAATCTTCTTGTGTTTTTGAACTCGTTATTGGACAAAACACGCACAGTCAACATAAAAGTCTTTTGACGAATTAATGAAAAGCATTTCATGATCATAATTAACAATACTTTTACATTGATTGTATCCACATTTACATATATCTAAAATCTGGTCAAGTGATTTAAAGGGAAATCGTATTTCTAAGTCAACTAGTAAGTGACTTTTACATGATCCGTGCAGCTCTGAGAAATTGCCTGCTGAAGATATTTGATAGCCCTTTGATAATTTAAGAAACCCATAAACCAGAAATCAAAACCGTCCACGGTATATACTTCAATGTACTTTTCTGATTGCTTCTTCATATTTACACTTTGATTTACTCTCTTTATTTTACTAAGAGGAATCAGAACCTGCATGCACAAGATTGCCAATAATTAATCAGTATCACTTGAAACAAAAGATACCAATAGAGATCCGAGTGAAATAGATATCATATTTGAGCAAGTACCTTGTAATGAACTCTAGTTAATTCTCCCTTTGAAGAATAGAATTTGAGCGATCTCTCACTGCGGAAGGCAACTTTGTGTGTGGAGATAAAGAGGAGGCCTGCTATGGGACCTGCTGTAGTTGACAAATAGCATTGGCAAGCCTTCAATAATTTTTCTTCTTCCTTGACAGCAAAGAGCTGCTTGAAAATTTTCTCCACACCACCGACTTGAAGAATTTTTGCCCCTAAGCTCAACTTTCCCTTCACAGTGTCTGTGATCTTGGGTCCCAGTCTCACTGCAGTAATACATCGAGTAATTGCATTTAGTGCTTTTATAACCTTTACCCCAAAAAAATTAATAGCAACGCTATTCAGACAAAAAAAGAAAATTTGACAAAAACACTGATGAAAACAGTGATACACCAATGTCGATTTACTCCCTTAAACCATAAATAAAAAGTAAATTGGCATCGATTTATCAATGTTTCTAGTAGCGCTCTGCTATATCTCTTTAGCATTTATAAAAATTACCGTGTTCTTTGACTCCACTTGCAAAATTATCGGCTTTCTTCCCAAGCTTGTTCATTCTTTTGAGAACCGAATCTACTTTCCCTGCAATATATTAAAACAATCGTGTTACTAAGACAGTTCCAATCTCTCATATATAAATATAGTTAGCCAAAAAGAGCTAGATAGTTACTTTGCTTATTAGTTGGGGACCCATTTGCCAGAGAAGAATGAATATGGTATTGGTCATGGGTACATGCTGGGAGGAGTTTCATCGATGACAACTTCTGAACTGAGTATGCTGATGAGCTAACAGGAATCTCCATAACTGCTCTGGGGAGTTTGTAGCAAACTAAAGAAATGCTATAGTGTTTGTGATGAATGGTGGAAACGTTGCAGCAAAGCGTATATATTTATAGGGAATTAATAATTAACAATATATCAAAAGAGTGAATTTAGCTTTTTTTCTTGTGTGAGTCATCCTTGCTTCATCAACATGAATAAAGGAAGGACATAGACGAATCTTAAAGATTGGTCAGTAGAAAAGGTGTGTGAATAGTTTCTTTAAAAGGGAAAATATTTGTGGAAAAGTGGAAGTATTCTTTTGGATTATTAAAATTTTTTTAAAAAGACGATTAAAGGACAGTTAGATGGTTTGTTAGTTAAGTATAGATAAAGTATAATCCTTTCAGGGCAAGACATCATCTGATTATTAAGTAATCAATATTTCCCGTAATCATGTAATTAATGACAGAGTTGTTTCCGAAAATTATGACTATGTAATCGTTAATTCAAGGTGTATGGCAGATTGATTGAATTGAAGCGAAGAACAAGCCTATTTTGTTTAGTTTGTTCTTGGCTACATTTTTCCTAGACATAATTGAATGGAATGGAATGGAAAAATGATACCATTTTTGCAAATGGGTTCAAGAACAATAAAGTAATATATTGTGGGAATTAAGTTTGGTAAAGCTTTAATTTCCAAAATCCTAACAAGCAACATGCACTGCCTCCTTTTTGTAACGCCGTAAGTCCATGATGGAGTGCCACTTGAAACTTTTCCAAGGTGGCATTTCAGCTTTGTGATGGTGGATGCAAAGTTCTCCTTTCATTCTTACATAAGAAAAAGGAACAGGATAAAAGCATTTGAATATATAACACATATGTTGAATCAATCAACTTGCCGAAGATATCATAATCTTCATAGACTTCACCCTTAATGATGTTAGACAATATGCTGATTGCATCAGACCATTAAACGTAGGAGCATTTTTAATTTCCGCGGCTCTCCCTCTCGGCAATGCACTGGGTCTAGTAACAGAAAAATACACTGATTAATGATAATAATTATTCTTAGAGTTTGATAATTCTTTTTGTTTCTTTGGAGAGTTGTCAGTTATACGTAATTGATATCGAATGGATAATAAGAATTCCTGACACTTCCATTTGAGAGAAACAAAATAACCTTTGGGAAAAGGGCGATGAAGCTTTTATTAATTGGTCAAAGAAATTAATAAAGAGCCTGGTTATGACATTGGCATTCTTCATTCTGAGGTGTGAGTGAAGGCGCAGTAGGCCAGCCACCAGTAAAGCTGCCACGCCCTTTTGCCGAATTTAAAGCATTTTCATTTCCTTTAATTTATATATAAGAATAATCTACGGCCGGCTTTGAATCTTTGCTTACGCGTGGTAGCCCCCCAAAGAAAAAAGGAAGGTAAAAAACAAAAGTTCAGTTCTTAACCTTTTAATGTTTGTGAGAGAGAGGATTGCCACGTCGTAGCTACATCGGCCACTTTGCTCTCATGTCTCAGAATGACTCATGTCTTGGAAAGCAAAATAATATGTGGCCTTCATATTTTCAGGAAAAAATATTCCTGTCAGGCGAAATTGTATATAACCCTTTTATTTAAGAAGTCTAAGAAATGTAATTTGTATTGTATCTTATCAGATCATAAAAATGGTATATAAAAGAATTTCTCCGCAGCCATGATATATTTTAATAATTTTCATTCACATTATTCTTATCTTGGCGTACAATCTCAAGTTTAGTAAATAAACATAAGAGGATAGGAACTTATTTGAGAGGAGAGTAAATGATGATCGTAGCTAAACTAGCTAGGGAAAAGCTATATAATTACAGCTTTTTTTAAAAAAAATATATTACAAAGGATTGAGTGATGAAAAAAGCAGGATATACCGTGATAATTAAAATATCATAGTCAATTAAAAATATTTATTAAGTTAATAATATGAGTTTAACCTTTAATTTATAAGCTATGTTGAGGCGTTATAACTTCTAAACTATAATTATTGTGAAAAAAATATATATCATTATGACTAAAATTAATAATATATGATAAATATAATTTCTAAATAATAATTGTGACAACAATAGAAAAGATATTATAAGTATTTTACAATACAAATTTGAGATAATATCAATTATTTTTAAGTTTTAGTAGCTAGTGTATATTAAAACTTTGATACTGTAGTTTAAAAGTTACATAAGATTGGCCACCATACCAAATATGACTTTATACTACTTTTTTATTATGAGTTAGTCCCTTAGACTTTTATGTCACCAATCCTTTATACATATTGTGAGACATGACCCCAAAATTTTAAAAAAGAAATGAGACGGAGAATAAGTTGTGAGGTAAATATGAGAATTTATAAAAAAAATTGGGCGCTAAGATCATTGACATTTTAGCTAATGGTTTTGGATAAGCGCTAAGTTGAGCTTTTGGGATAAAAAAATAATATGTGATTACATCCTAACTGCACACTACTATAAATACACTTGTTATAAAAAATTAAAAAATACACAGTACGATCCTGCTTAATACTAAATTCAAATTCCTAACCGATATCCCCATTTGTCAACATTGCCACTTGATTCAACTTGTCGAGGACCTTATTTTGGAAGACTGCATTATACCCAATACTCCCTTTTGTCATTGCACTATATTCAATTGTCAAGGACCTCATATTCATTTCGAGGGCTTTGACGGAAAATCTCCAACAGCAAGGAATAATAAGCTAAGGAAGGTTTTGGAACCTATCAAAAATATGTTTTTTTTGAAATGTATTTCATGCCCTCGTTGAGTGTAAATTGGATAAGAAAATAAGGAAAACCACCCTTACGATTAAGAGTAATGATGCAAGGGACTTGGTAGGTTTCTGATATCATTGCATATATCAAAGGATAAGATGGATATAAATATAATCGGTATGCTAGAGAAAAAAGCAATTTTTTTATGTTCAAGTACAATTCAAAAGATCCAAAAGAACCTTTCATCGATAAGTAGGATAATGATGTAGGACATTATGAATTATTTATCAAAATCTCTTTTGTAGAATCATTTGGATTAAAGCATCATCTAATATCACTTTATCGTTATTAAAAATCTCATTGAGTTGTTTGGATTAGGACAATATCTAATCACACTTCGATTAGAATATAATCTAATTGCATTGGTTTGATCCAATATTAGAACAATATCTATTATTCCCTATTCAATCAATTTCCACTTCCGCGATGCCGCAACCCATTAGTTGGTACCAAAGCAGTTCTATATAATATGTATAGCTTTCCTAGATAACCATATCCACCCATACCAAATCCATCACCAAAAGAGAGAGAGAGAGGAAAAAAATCAAAAATAAAAAAAAAATCCCAAAAATTGAAAACCTAGCCGCTGCCACACAACCATTGCTGCCACTTCTCCATCGATCGTTTGTCATCGGTGAACACAGCCACCAACCTCGCTAGACTCTAGCGGATTAACCTGAACCTAACCCGCTCTCAACACTGCCTACAACCACTAAGAAAATACCCTAACCCCTAAGCCCTCCACCATTCGTCGCCACGAAATCAACCACTTTTATTGTCGACCACTACCACAAACTACCACAAATCACAACCAAACCACCATAAGCCGCCGTGTATTCAAGTTGGTTTTCTGGGCAAATTGCCGTGAATCTGACCAATCCACGATCACCATTGTATTCATCACCACCAAATCTTCCAGATCCACCTATCATTGCCAGATTTCCAACCACCACCACCAGAAAACCTAAACTTTCACTTAATTACTATTTTACTTAAAATTTTGTTCAATTTTTAGTTTAGCCCCCAACTCCTTTAAAACCACCCTATCTTACCATCTTCACTTCGAATCACAACCATACCAAACCCTAGAGTTAACCCTTAATTACGGTTTTGCCATTGTGTGAAAACTTGAATATAAATGGAAAACTACCATCCTTGCCCTCTTATTTGTCATGTATATAAATTATTTGCAGACACTCGTTCAAACAAATTTCTTGATTGGTTAGACAAGATTAAGCATTGGTTTCTATTTTGGCATACTCTCAAAGAAGAGCAAGTATCGTTTGCTGCTAGTAGATTAAGTATAAGTATTTTAAATGGTGAGATGAGTTACAAATTTCTCGACTTGACAAAAGCAAATGCAAAATTCGATCATGGAACCGTATGAAGCGTATTTTGCAATATGAGTTTATTCCTCTTTATTATTGTTTAGTACAACAAGGTACGAGATCAGTTTCTACTTACACTTATAAATTTAAACAACTTTATGGATGCAATTATTATTATGAGCCTAAAGAGAATACAATTATAAGATTTGTGAAAGGGCTTGATTTGCATATTCAAGAAAAGATGCATACATACACTATTAATACTTTACAACATGCAATTCATTTAGCCAAGCAAATCAAATCACAAATCAAGTCACAACGACAAAGAAACTTAGATGATGTGATTAAAAGAATTGTCAAACATCTTACCAAGCAATAGTTTATCTCTATGATAGTACATGAAAATGCACCATTAAGTTCACCTATCATTGAGAAAGAAGACTTGTGTAAGATGTAAGAGAAAAAGGTACAATTTATTATCGATTTAAAATTTCAATCTAGCAATCCATGTCAGAATGTGCATAATGTTTCCTTGGAGGACAAGACAAGTGTTGAAGATGATGAGATTTTTTATCTTTTTGGGATTTTTAAAGAAGAAGAACAACTTATCTTTAATTTGTGCATTGAACCTAACAGTACGATCAAGGATGTGCAACAAAATCAATTTGAAGAAGCTGAAATGATTGAAATAGTTCTATTTGTTCATATTAAAGACAAGAAGATTATGCTTGAAGAAGATTTGATTGAAAAGGTAAAACTTGTTGGGGAGCGCATTGAGCAACAATTGGGGAACGGAAATAGTTATTTGATGGTTGTTCAATCTTAGAAGTCTTCATTGCCTCGAAGAACGTACAAGTGAAGGAAGTTGATGAAGTTTGGATACTTCAAAGTTTCGAGGAAGATTGATGAGCAAGGTTACAAGTTCGAAATATAAGATGATTTGCACTTACACTACATGTTTCATCTTTCAGACTATATTCAAAGTCAAGGACGAGTTTCTTTTAAGAGGGAGAGACTAATGTAGAACATTATTTTATGAATTTTAAGATTCTAAAGTTTTATTATTTTAGGATTTTCTATTTTAATTAGAGTCAATTACGGTATTTTTTTATTTTAGGACTTTGTATTTTCATTAAAGTCAATTAAGGTATGAGTTTAATTAACTTAAAGAAAGTATATTTTATTTCCATTATAATTATCATTTAGTTTTATATTTTTAAGTTAACTTAAAGAAGTGAGTTTCCTCTATTATAAATAGAGAAGCGTTGTAATTATTTTCAGAATTTCATATTCAATTATTCAATAAAACTCTATTTTATAATTCCATCATGAATAATTTATTAAAATCTCTCTTGTAGAGTCCTTTGGATTAGAGCATCATCTAATCTCGCTTTACGCGTTATTAAAAATCTTATTGAGTTATTTGGATTAGGACGATATCTAATTACACTTCGATTAGAACATAATCTAATCGTGTTAGTTTGATCCAATACTAGAACGAAATTTAGCTTCCCTACCTAATAAATTTTCACTTCCTCTATGCCCCGCCCCATTAGATTATTAGATAATAAGGTTGATAATGTTTCTTTTGGGATCCTCAAAAAGAAGAGACCTCAGCATATAAAGCAACTGAACTTCCAGTATTACGCAGAGCAATCTAAACAACTCAAAAACTACAGAATCTAATAACATAGAAAATTGAAATTGAAATTGATAGCAGCAAATGGATTACGATATCAGCAATCTAAACAACTCAAATGTTTTGCTTCTTGAAAAACCTTTCCCTTTTGCCCTTGCAACATACTCTAAACCACCCTCAACTCTCCAAATACGAAGCCCAACGTTCAAAACTCCTCTAATCCGGCCTTGCCAACAGCAAAGAACCCATAAGTCGCAACTTATCCACAACAGAAGAACTCAAATCAGATTTCTTTATCAAAATTATTACGGAGGGTGTCCACCTGGGGCAGGCCATCTAGAGAAGAAACTAGAAAGATAGCTAGATAGATGCTAATGATAATTTTTTGTTGACATTGTATTTTGCATGCATGTTTATTTTATTAGAAAACATTTTGTGTAGGTTGTTTGCTTGTTGACCTTTGCAGCATTATCTTCTTACTTTGAATTGGGGTGCTGTTCATTACATTCCCTCCATTTAGTTGTTTCTTCCTTTTTATTTTCAATAAATTTTCCTCAAAGCATAGAGGTTTGCCAATTAAAAGAAAAAAAGAAAAGAAAAATGATCATATAGTATCTAACTGTATTATAGTCACACCATCAAGGAGTTCCTTCGTGATCTTCAAAATTTCATCCGAAACCATGAAACATCAACTTCCTTAAGTCTCTCAGGCAGCGTTCTCTTTTTCGACAACAGCTGGCTCACCCTCAGCTTCTTCAAGCGTCTTGACCACCTTTTCCCCCTCTTCTCCAGACTTTATGTCTCTTCAAGCTTATTCCCTGCCACCGCAGCATGTTCTCCATGCTTAATCTCTTCAAGCCTGCTTCCTGCCGCCGCATGCAGCATTTTCTCCCGACTTCATCTCTTCAAGCTAGCCTATTTTTAATTGGTTATTAATTTTTCTATGAAAACAGGTAGCAATGAGTAAGTTGGAAAGATTAATGTTACTAAATTAAAATTAACCAAGCTATTTTTCAATTAGTGATTTCCAATCTTATTATCTTAGTTTGTTGGATTTCTTATAGTGCAGGGTTCAATTAAAATTGTAATCTAAATGTGGAAATATACTTAATTGTTTCATCTGTTTGGATTTTGTAGATGTAGAATGTATCCATATATCCAATACTAGATCGTTGTACAAATTTAAGACAAAAAATACTTACCAGTGAAGATAAATATTTGATATTAAAAAATATATAGTCTTCAATATAATTGGTTTTATTTAGCCAATGGATAAAGATTGTTGCCAAATTAAATATGAAAATTTCTTTAATGCCACAATAATGACTCATAAAAACTAAAATCCCAGTATGAGAGTAAAAACTAAATTATGTTGTCAGACATTTATTGCATCTCATTGCCACATTAGTGCTCAAACTCGCTTATCAATAATAGTACATTGTTTTAATATTTTATATTTATTAAAAAATTAAAAAAATATAAATGATTGCATTTAATTTTTAATATCATGTTCCATTATAATTACTTTTCTATTAAAGAACTAATATCTGAATCGAGAAGGCATGCCGACTAAATACTCATAACGGTGTGCCTTCATTTATTTAATTGGCATAGCAAGTTTTATGCAAGTGATAATTTAATCTACATAAGATTCTGAAATACAATTATTTAGGTTTTTTTTTTTATTTATAAGAGTTAACTAAACATAATAGAGATAAAAAGAAATTTAACTGGGTATCAATAATAGATATCATATAAGTTAAAAGACTGATGATAGAGATACAAATTATTGTACAAGTTTAATTATTTTGTGTTAATTGATGTGACCTAAATTTATTGGTTAGATGACAAGTAAAATAATAAAAATAAATTAAGTGAATCAAGAGTTATTCAGTCCAATTAATTGAATTATGCCAAATTAGTTTTTATAAAATAAATTTAATTATATAAAAATTTATAACTTTATATTTACTGAAGTTAAAAGTAAATTAAGGCATGGTTTACTTTTTAGTCTAAAGTCTGAATTTAGTATTTTTCAGACATTTACTTATTTTAGATTGTTTATTTTTTTAACTTATCACTTATTATCAAATAATTTTATCTAAATAGAAAAAGTTAAAAAAATTCACTTTTATCTAACGTCTTAAATTTAAATAAAAAATTTTAATTTCAAATCTAAAAAATGCCCTTAACAATTCATGTATTTCTTATATTATTTATGAACATAATATATTTGAATTATCCTGAAGGTTTTTTCAATTGCTTTGAATTTTTATTAACATGGTAACATTAACTAATTAGGTTACATATGTTGTGATGATCTAAAACAACAATATTGAATTTACAAGGAAAGTTGATACTATAATTACATTTTTTTATTGCAAAATTATTTTCAATGATATCAAACTAATTAACTTGTTAAATTAATGAAATTGAAGAACAAATATATGCACCATCTAAAAAGATATTTATGTCAAACTACTAATTTTTTAATTTTCCTATTCAAATATTGAGAAAAGAAAGACAAACACATTAGTCAATTATAAAAAAACAAATGCAAACTATTAAGATTTCAATTAAATTCAAACTATTCATATTTCAGATAAAAAAACTAACGCACCTGCCATTAGGATGTCATTTATTTTCTTTCAAAAGATTCTCATGCCCTTTTATTTTCATCTTCTAATTATGGAACCCATTTTAAAAAGAAATTTATGTGAATTTACTCCATAAACCCTTTTAAGTCAATTATAAATGAACAGATATTAGTCAACTTCTCAACCATCACCTAGTGCCTCACATCCTCAAAAGATTTTTTATAACTCTCCTCCTCTCTAAAACAATGAAAGACATTTTTATTTTTATCAATTTTTTTCTTTTCACTGAAGTCGAAGAAATAAAAAAAGGCTACAAAAACATTTCGAGGTCCAGGTCCAATTTTTCTTAATAGGTATGTTTATATATATTCAAAAAAATTATCTCCTTTATTTTCTGAACCATTTTTTTTTAATTTAGCATCAATTATTTTTCTTGCAAAACAATTGAATTATATGTTTTATCTGTTGTGATCCTTGAATTATTGTAATTTTTTTTGGCATCTTGCATTTTTTCCTTAATTCTAAGCCTTTTTTCCTTTTAGAATTCACATCAGGTTTCTTGCGATCATCTACAGTTGTGAAATTATTAGGATATTCAAAATGAACGAAATGATTTAAACTGAGATAGTGTAAAGTTGATCATGTAACCTATTATTTGGAATAATATAAAAACAATACAAATAGCAAATGTAATGCAAAGAAAAATGATATAACGGTTTTAACGGTAATTTTAAAAAATAATCATGCATATAACGACAAAAACAGTAAACTACAATAACCAAAGCATAAATAATTAAAAAGATCGACATATTTATAGATATATAACGGTTTTGACGGTAAATTAAGTATCGGTAGACTTCGAAAAAATACAAACAACAAAGTAATAGAGACAAAAATGATATTTGAAAAAATAATCATGAAACAACGACATAAACGGTGAACTATAAAAATAATATTAATATTATATTATATGTAACGTATGATAATTCTTGAGTTGTAAATCAAATCTAAAAAATAAATGCTGTGGGTCCTAATAGAATACTAAGACAATTTAAGGTGTGTGGCGGACCACAAAATTATATAAAGCAGTCTGTTGGGTATATTTATAATTATACTCCTCTGAATTTATATTTTTAGTATTTTTATGACAACACCAACATTTTGGCTCAATAGAAGGTCACAATAAAAAAACTAAAAACTCTTGGGCAGCAACATAAAAAATGTAAAAAGTAGGGGGCTATGATGTAGATTAACATGGAAACGTGTAAAATTCTTTTATCTTGAGTTGTTTTTAGGCACGGACCTCGGGACTCAAGTCTTGGTAAGAACTTACTTCGTAATCGAGATGACAAGCAAGATGATTATGGCTTGATTTACATAATTATATATTTATATTAAGCCTTAATAAAATGAAGATTTTATTCTATTGCTTCAGCGTAATCTACAGTTAAAGCATAGTCTCGATGATAGTTTCTTATTTCATTTTATTTCTACAATGTTTCCGCATTATCCTTCTTAAAGATTTTTCTATATTATTTGCACAAGGAACTAATTACTACCATTGTCATATCTCTTTGCTTAGACATAATCCATTAATTAATGCACGTTTGCTTTATCATTAATTCATTATCTGTGTATTTTATAATGTTGTAGACTTGTAGTAATAATATATAAACAAGTTATAAAAATTGGTCGTGATTTTTTCTTTGTAATCAGGCAGCGATGAGCAAGTTGGATGCGGAGATGGGCTGCTTACCTTCAGAAATCAAGTTCAATATACTTTCCAGGCTATCAGTTAGGATGCTTTGCAGATGCAAATCAGTGTCCAAAGACTGGCTCCAGATAATATCTGATCCTTATTTCTTAAAATTACACCAAGAACAATCCAAGAGAGAGAAACAATTGCTATTACTGAACCAAGCCTTGTGTGATGATGAAGATGACACTAGGCCACAATTTGTCCACTTCTCGGCTACGAGCGTGGAAAAAGAAGTACACTATGGACTAGAGGGATTTGTCCGTGGTTATGTTTACATGATTCCATCAGGACATGACTTGATATGTCTTATCAATAGAGGCCATTTCCACATTTTTAGTCCCAGCTTCATAAAGGGTATCAGGCTCCCGAAAGTGAAACCTTCGAATTGTTTGGAAATGGATGCAGGGTTTGGCTACATTCCATCACAAAATGAATACAAGTTGGTCCATATGTTTGATGTGAATCCAAAACCTTTTGCATACAGCATAAGATGTGAGATTCTGACTTTAACGGACGGGGCCAGGATTGGTGCAGATGCATGGAAAGAAATCAAACAAGAGTGCCCTTCCAAGGTTAGTGGTTGGGGTGTTTTGGCCAACAATAAGTTTTATTGGATTGTGTCTGTGGTATGTACTCCTTGTGCGCAAAAATCAATCGTGTCTTTAGATTTAGAAACTGAAACATTTGACTGCATCCCTCATCCTCATTATGTTTCATATCTTGAGGGTAATGACATGTTCTTGGTGGAGTTGAAAGGGCAGTTGTGTTTCATAGACACTTTCGCATATCCTCCTGTAACTGATATATGGGTGTTGGCGGATCCTGTAAGAAAGATTTGGGTGAAGGAGCACCAAATCGATTTGACTATGCTTCAAGGATTTGATGATGAGCAAACACAAGTGCTCATTCATGGATACGAAAATGGAGAGCTAATCATTAGCTCTCAGCAGAAGAGTCTTGAATTTTACGATTTCAGAAGGAAAATCTTCAGAAAAGGCAAGGATTTAAATTTGCTGTGGCATACTGGGATATGTCTGTACACTGAAAGCTTCTTCTCACTTGGGATTGTTGACTCTGGATTGTGAGTAGAAGAGGATCGTATTGGCTAACAAACATCGACGCCCTTTTTGGGATATGGCAGCAAACTTGCATGTTCAAGACATGAAATGAAATGATTGTCATGTCTAGTGTCTTTTGTTCTTGTTAGGACTCTGTTCGTACTTATGTTGTGAATGTGTTTATGTTGTGAACTTTATGTATTAAGAATTATTTATATAAACCGATTAGTGATGTGATCTTTATGTGAGAGACAGTTTATTCAAATTCTGAGGGCTTTACGAGCTGAATTTTGATGTCGTCTTTATGTGTCGCAGAGTCTTAGATATGTCGCAGAAGAGCTCTACTAAACTTTTGAAGAGCTCTATTAAACTTTTGACATTGTCTCCAATTAGGAGAACCTGAAGTTTGAATTACTTTAACAAAGTACAAATAAACTTTAAAATAAAGATTTGAAATACCATTATATGATTGATCAACAGCGATTTTTTTAGATTCCACAAAATCTATCGCAACAAAATCTTTAACAATACAATAGCACGTAACTACTTGGAGACACTCTCACGTCAACAGCTTCCAGCCCCAAAATCGGGGACTATAATGACTACGCATAATATACAAATAGAAAATATTTTCTAGTAAGATAAGGACAGCTGGGACAGAGTCTCCTTGATGGCATTGCTAATGAAGGCATGAATGGATAAGCATCTGCATGTTGCTTTTTCAACAGTTCCTCAGTCTCAGACAGCTAATTACCAAACTTCTTAAATTGCAACGTAATTTCAGTAGGTGGTGAGATTTACACAGCAAAGCAGGTAGCCCCTGACCTCGATTTTGAGTCGATTCTCTTCCAAACAACTGCCACATTCCAAGGTCACTGTGTCTACAGAGTTTTAATCAGCTTCTCAAAATGCATCAACCTGCAGTCGCGAAACCAGTAGTAAGTACAGATTTGTTTGATTACCTCTGAGCAGTTAATTTTTGCATGAACAGAGGCTTAAACCAAATATACCAAGAATCAGGCAGATATTAGATGCAGAAATTCAACCAATAGTTGCAATCATATCAGAGGCCAAAATATGAGGGAATTGTTATTATGGACGTACAATGTGAAGCAATTGATAAATAAATAAATAAAGAAGGGATAGATGGGAAGGAAAAAGTTTAGATAAAGAGCCAAACCTAAAGAAGTTTCATTCTGATGGAATGTGTATTTACATTGCCTTAATCACATCAACCACTTTCTCCATTTGCATTGCACGACTACCCTTCACCAAAACAACATCATTAGACTCAAGTCTCTTCAAAATTTTCTGTGAAAGGATTTCTGCATCATCGGTGACTACAATATAATCAGTTTTAATTAAATTCATATTCTCAGCAGCTGCATGGAACCTGTCTCCAACAAGGCCAATTAAATCTATACAGGCATCGCAACAATAGCTTAATATCTTCTCATGAGACTCTCTTTCAGTCGATCCAAGTTCTAACATGTCCCCTAAAATGATAACTCTTTTACCATTGCATGCAATGTCTTTTAGCAAGTCAATAGCAGCTCTGGTGCTAATGGGATTGGCATTGTAAGCATCATTGACTATCTTGATGCCACTTCTGGATACTAGAAGCTCTGACCTCATTTGCACAGGAGAAAACTTGGACAGGGATATCCCAACTTGAGCAAGAGAAACTCCAAACAGAGTTGCAACTGCTGCTGCTGCACATGCATTGATAGCCAGATGCAGACCAGGACTAGGAATCACAAATTTCACCCTGTGAATATGATCATGCAATTTATTAATGCAAGGAAGAGAACTTTATCTTGTAAGTACACTGAGCAAAAGTTGTCTCCAGTATAAGATAAAATATGATGATAATCCCTATAGATCTGAAAGACAACCAAAGAAGAAACATACATTTGTTGCAAAAGCATCATCCTCCCTTGTGGACAATAAATAATCACACCCAAAGTTCCAGCAATAGTTGATCTCTCTCTCTCGACACTGTCATTCACAAACTTAAAAACAAACATGTCCTTAAAACTTAGTTGAGGGACTCAAGAGTCCAAAGAGATTATTGAAACTTAGTTGAGGGACTCAAGAGTCCAAAAGATTGTTGAAACTTGTATAAAAAGATTTGTTCAGCATGTAGGAACAGAACAAGTGCACACTGCTTCTCCGCTTGATACAGTATGCTCCTATGGTCCCAATCAGAAATCATCCAATATTTTCAAACAAATGGAAATTGGATTAACAATTTTGGAGCTGCAGTAAGAATAAGATGCATATAGCATATTTGACCTTCAAGAAATTTCCATGCAAAACTTGAATTAAAATTTCCAACTAAAAGGACAATTCAAAATTGCTTCAGAATATCGATTGCAAATCCAATCAATACTTTCATTCAAATGAGTAGAAAATCATTCAGCTGGGGGAAGGTACAAAAAAAGAGTACTACCTCACAAGTTTTCATCCAAAGGAATGTCAATGAAATAAAACTAATAAATTGTGTGAACTTGACAACTCCTATATTTGGAATAACTTACTAATTCAGCTGATATATACTTTTAAAGAACTTACTAATTCAGATGATACATACTTTTAAAGAACTTACATTTCTCTCTCCTTTTCTAAAACAACTTGAACTCCAAGACCTCCATTTGCAACTTCTGCTGCAACCAACCGAACATCACACCCGCTTCTCAAGCCAAAGCACACCTAATAAAACCAAAAAAAAAAAAAACTATCTTATGCATTGCAAGTTTTTTTTTTAATTTATAATTTTCAAATGTAAACCAAAATGAAGCACAAAGGATAACTATTCTGGCATGTCGCTCCATTACTTGAATGGTACAATTGCACTGAGTACTAGGATCTAAAATTGCCACCTCATGACACCATTAAAAAATCTTTGACATTATAGTACTTTCTCCTCAGGTTAATTGAAACATAGACATGCTGTTACTGTCAGGAAGGATGACATATCAGGTAAGAACAAGAATCAAAGCATTATCACAACAGAATATGAGGCCGCCTTTATAGCAGTGGCATTTGAAAATGTTCTACGCTATAAAAAGCTTTTTTTCCAATGATATATGGATTCATCAAGTGTGTCTCAAAATGTATCATGTTTGATACCTGATTTATCAAAAAGCCAAGAACATAGCAACCATACAAACCCCAGCCCACCTCCTTTTTTTCTTTTTCTTTTTTTTTCACCCCACCTCCCACCAATTTCTTAAGCAATTATGCACACTACAACACTAGCTTTCAAGAATAAGTCAATCATGATAACTACTTACTGATTCCCGAGTTACCTTTTAAGTATGGAAACCAATTCAATTTCCAGTAATCTAGAGCAACTAAGACAACATGAAAACTCCAAAATCTAAATCCAAAGCCATAATTGTACACAAACCCTAACATACCTTCTTAACATCACGAGGCACAGGAAGGCTTGCAACAAGAGGGTCATCAGCATTAAGAACACAAACATCCCCCAGTTTTGATTCCTGAAAAATTTCCCCCTTGGCCCTCGCAACATCCTCCAAACTACCTACACTCTCCAAATGTGAATCCCCAACATTCAAAACCACTCTAATCGCCGGCCTCGCCATCCTTGCAAGCTCCAATATCTCACCCTTTCCACTCATACCCATCTCCAAGACAGCAATATCAACAGCCCTATCAATCCCAATCAAACTTAGAGCAACACCTACTCTGTTATTCCAATTCCCATAACTTTGAAACACATTACCACCCAAACCCTCAAGAGCCAGTGCTATCATACTCTTCGTTGTACTTTTCCCTACACTACCAGTAACTCCAACTAAGACACCACTAAACCTACTGTTTCTTGCATAACAGGCCATATTGACCAGTGAATCCACAGTGTTAACATTGCCATTACCTTCAACTTGAACAAAACCCTTGTCCCAGTTCTTGCAAACTTTGTTCCCAATAACGCCAACGCAGCCTTTATCGTACAATTCGGGGGAAATAAACTCGTGGGCATCGAAATGCTGGCCGGTAATGGCGAAAAACCACTGATTTTTGTTGGGTGATAGGATTCTGGTGTCCGTACAGATGACGCCCGGAGGACCCCATCTGAGTATTTTGCCATTGACGGATTCTGCAATCTCAGCGATGGTCCAGATTGGTGAATTTGATGGGCATTCAAAGGTAGTCTTGGAAGTACAAGCGAGCGTGTGAGGACAGATATTGGAAGCCATGTATTCAACTAGAACCGGTTACACAAATGGTCGCTAGCCGGGCTCATTTTTGCAGTTATGTGATTTTGAACAGTAAATTGTTGGGGAACGGAGCTAGTCATTCGCAAATAAACTCCTGAATGCCGAAGAAATAATCTTATGTTTTTAGTTTTACGGAATTTCTCAAATAATTTTCATTGTTGTTTAACTTTATAAAATGTGATATTTTAACTTTCAGACAAACCCCCATCGCATTGGATACGCGTCTATATTCCCTCCGACGGGGGATGGTTCACACTTCATTTTTTAATATAAAGACGAGTAAGTTAAAAATAAGAAAAATATAGATTTACGTATACAATTTTTTTCAGTTTGAATCATCATTTTATTAAAATGAGTTATCCCCTCGTTTAAAAGCTATTCAGTAGCTATAACAAGTTGAATAGTATTCTTTTATTTTTCACATTGTCCATTACATTTCATTTTCATTCTTTTAATTTCTAACTATCTCCCGCTCTCGCAAAGATCGAGCTTAAATGTGACTGACAATAACACTCTTTCATTTTTTTTTTATTTTTTTGGTCTTGAACTCAAATTATATCACACAAAGTGCATAATATTTTTCATATTGTATCATATATTATTTCACGTATATTTTAAATAAACTGAATGAAACACAAAATATGTTAACGTAAATTAACAAGAATTTTACTAGAAACAAGAATTATAAAGTTCAATTTCTCTCTTTAATAGTCAAAATCCACCGATCCCTAAAAATTTTTTTAAGACGTATAGGTTACATTTGGCATGTATGATTAAATTGGATTAGACTAATGATTAGGATTGAATTGCATTACGTTGGATTGAATTAAAATAGATTATATTATATAATTTTATGTTTGGCACAGTAACATATTAGACTATGTTAAATTATATTTAGATAATATTAAATAACATTTAAGTTGATATTTAAATATAAATATCAATTATTCATGAAATTTTATAATCATAATTAAAATAAATTTAAAAATAAGTAATAAGAAAATTAAATATATTGTAAATAAGTTATTGGGTAATCATAATATAATAATAAAATAAAAATACATAAAACAGTCTAAATATTTAATTAATTTTTATCCAATATTTAAAAATATTTTACAAAATCAATTAATTAATGGTATTATTAATTTTCATGATCATTTTTAATATTACATTAGTGATTATTAAATTTAATACAATCAAATAATGCAATAACTTATTAAATGGTTAATTTTATTGATAAATTATTAAATATACAAGTAATGAAAATTTAATCTCAGTAGTTAGTAGAAGTACCGATTTAATTAGATCATAGATAATAAATAAAAATAAACTTTAAGTAAATCATAAATAAAAAATTTAATTAATTAATATTATGTGTAAATAAAAAATAATATAAAAAAAAGTCTCATGAATGAATAATTTTTTCTTTAATTCTTATCCCATTTAAACCCATGTGTAAATTAATATTATTAATCCTATAATTTTAAGATTAAATTCAAATTTAGTCCCTCTTAATCCAATCCAAGCAAGTGTCAAACATGGGATAAATATTGCATTCCAAAACTAGTCCAATCTATACTTAATTTTAACATCCAAACATGGCCATAAAATCAACTTAATGACTATCACACCATCAATTATTGTTAGGATTGATTTTAAACTATCTTTTTGTAAATATAATTATTTTTAAATCACCCCTTTACGTCCTTTACTTTTAAAAATCTCAGTTTACCCTTTTCTCAGATTAAAAAAAAAATTCATAAGCTCACCTCATTTTGTTCTTACCTTTTGAACAAAAATAAGGATAATTTAAAATTTTTAAAAATAAAAAATTAACTTAAAGATATTAAATTCACAAGAGATAATCTAAAATTTATTCTTATTATTATTTAATTAATCCACGGATTTACCCTTGTTATTATGTAATCCATGAGAGAATTGCAATGCAAATAGATCGATGTTATGCCTAAGGCCATGCACAGGCACAATGTGTGCTTCGATATGCTGCCCAAAGTAGTCGGATTATCAACGTTCTTTACAACTTTTGTGAAAAATAACAAATTAACAGCACTAAACTACTTCTACAACTAGCATAATTTGAGAAGGTTTGGACAAAATGAAACGATACTAATTAGTCCTATTCCTCTACCCATACTGCTGCCCCATTTTCCACACTTGCCTATACAGATTGCAGGTAATTTCTCTCCCTACGGCTTATTGGAAATTTTGAACAAATGTCACTTTCGGCATTGGACAAATTGTGCTTTGCAAATAAGCAACCTTATTCTGGCTAAAATGGAGAACCCCCACTAACCAAATATAAGCACAAGCAAAGTAGTCTTCTCTTCCTTTGTACATTGTTGCAGATTAAACAGCATCTTACCTATGAGCAGATGTGTGCGGCATTGGATACTGCATGGGAGACACATTCATCGGTGCACCAGGAACCACTGTTCCTGGGACTGGAGCTCTGACACCATATGCCATGTGTGCTTGGGCAGGAAGATTCACCGGAGTGCCAACAGCTGAGACAAGGGGTCCTCCTATTGGTTGGCCCATAGTTGGAGCTCCATACATGCCTACACCTGGTGGCCCAGCTGAGTGTTGAGGAGGTTGTTTGCTAGATTTTCCAGCTGAACCTCCTGCACCTGAACCATTAGTTTGACCAGTAATTGGTCCCTGCGGTGCTGAAATGTCTCCATTGTTAACACTGGTGATATCATGAATGCTTGATCGCCTCCTATCTTTGTTCATCGAGTTCAAACGAATGAAGTATTTTTGTGCATGACTTGCAACCTGTGTTGGTGTTCTCGTAACTACAAAGTTACGTGATATACTTCGCCAATCACCTTTCCCATATTTGTCCAAACCGAGAAGAAATAACCTGTTTGAATAAGGAATTAGAACTGACCAACAAAATCGCTGTTTCAAGTCATTTAAAAAGCAGGTGATGGCCAAGGATACAGTCACATCATGACTTACCCGTGGATACAATCAGATATCAGATGCTAGAAATGCAATGAGTTTTAAGAGTCTTTTGACAAAACTGAATTCAAATGCCAAACACAGTCACCCAAAAGGTCATGAAAGATGTGCTCATGGCTGATTCAATCATAACGGAAATAAGTGACTAATTTTACGAAACCCAAGATCTGCAAAGGTGTTTTCCAAGAAGTTTTAAGTCCAGCATATAGGCAAAACCAACCATTATCGAGTTTGTTCACAATGTCAGCAAACTCGATTTTACATAGACCTGAAAAATGCACTTTATTCTTGCTTCTACATGTTCTGTTTCTAGTCAAATATCTTCCTTCAAATTTCTAAATGAAATTTCTGAGCCTCCGAAGGCAAGATCACTTTAACAGAATAAAGAACAGAAGGGCAGGGAAGGATGGAGGTACTAGGTACACTTCAATACAATCCAGCAGTACAAACCAACCCACTAGCGCAGAACTCACTCAAGAAACTAGCTCCTCAAAAGCACTAAACTCAATAGGCTTCGAGTAAGCAATCGTGCCTCCATTCAAAATCCCACACAAAACTACTCATGATGCAAACCCCTTTTTTCTTCAGAGGAAATGAGAAATATTACAGGAGAGAACCCAAAAGGCCAAAACATAAACATAAACATAAACATCAATGCAACAAGAAGAGAACCTATGATGCAAAAATGTTTTTACAGTACAGAAATTCAGGCATAGTCCTTATTTTGTTGGCCAAATTTTACCAACGATCTGTACTGCTCACTCAAAAAGCAACTGCCAAAGTCGCATTAACAGAACTCTCCTATCAAAGACAATTCAAAACTATCAACAAACATTTTGTAGGCAAAGGGGAGGGCTTTGTTGAATATAAGGTTCTGAGAAAATGGACATCTTGTGAAGCCTGCCATTTAGTAATGATAATGACACTGATAAACCCATATGAAACCCCACCATCTCAAGACCCATTTTCTTTTAAGCAATTACTCTTTTCACTATGAAACTCAAACTCAACCTATGTGGGCAAAATAACCATAAGTGGAAAAGAGCAAATTTATTACCATGAATAGTCTAGAGAAGAGTTTACTGAATGAAAGCAACTAATTGACAGAAGCCACGAAAAAAAAGGTAAGAACACAAAAGAGTTCATCACCAAGTTGATTGATGACGCAGCAATGTGGTTAGCAAGGCAAAGCTTCATGCTCCAAATTCTTTCAAACAACACTCAGAAAACAAACAAAGTACATAGGTCTAAAATGTTGTGGCCAACTCAAAAGTTTTAAGCAGTCATCAGTAGAGACAACCAAGGAGAAGGCATTCACCATTTATCCATGAGTCTTCCATTGGCATTATTGTTTCCATCAGCCTATCATATAAGAGTTATATTCAATCTAGAATGGCCAGCACAGTCACAGGCATACAGACATACAAATTGTTCACTCCAAAATAGCAAGCAACCAGAATTCAATTGCTACCGTGCAGAAGTCATGTTGCCAATGCAACTTAAGGCCAAAGTTCAATGATTTTACTATGGCAATATAATGAGGAAGTTTATAAACAAATCATGAGGATCGCAGGTATGCAGAGTTTCAAAAGTCAACTTTATGCCAAACCATGTTGTCTTCTAAAGGTTGAATCAATGTTCATGTACCTCACACAGCATGATAAAGTGCTGAGTGTCATAGGCATCACAGAAGAAATTGCAAAAACAATTTATAGCAATGCCCAAGAAGGAGAAAACTATGAACAGAAAGTAACATGGTGCAGCATTAAATACTTGAGCATAAATTACATACATAAAATCTGTACCCACAATGCATAAGAGATAACCCACAATATCTAATAACCACACTCATCATGTTATCAAAGTTGATACTTCCAAACAAGATCCAATTTGACAGTGGAAGAACAATAAACAAAGTTTTAGACTTCACAGTTAATATAATTTCAAATAAGAAATGAGCAGACTGTCATAGAAGAAAAGGGGGAAAGACAATCTGAGATCCTAAAGCTAAAATGGATAAGCAAATGTTAAGGCCCTGTTTGGTATTATTTTCAAAATGCTGTTTTCATGAAACAAAAATGAGAACGAAAATGCTATTTTCAAATTTATTTTTAAAATTTAAAAATGTGTTCAGTATCATTTACAAAAATAACCTTGAAAATGAAAAAAAGTAAAATACATTTGGTAGGAATATTTTAAAGAATTATTATTAGAATAATTTCCATAAACCTAATATTAAGCAATGAATAATTTTTTTTATTATTTAATAAGTTTGATTATTTTAATTTTAAGAATAAATTAGGTGATCTTGTTAACTTTTTTATTTAAAGAACAATGCTAACCTTTACATATTTTATTTAATTAATATAAAAAAAACATAAATATTATAATGTATATAAAAAGAAAAGATTATTGTGAGGGAAATTGATTAATAATAATAATAATAATAATAATAATAATAATAATAATAATAATAATAATAATAATAATAATAATAATAATAATAATAATGTTGATATTATTATTATTTTGTGAGATGGTGGAAGAAAATTATTCATTTTGACACTTAATATTGGATTGAAAAACAAGGAAAACAAGAAAAAATTGTTTTCTCATTTCCTTTGTTAAAAGTGTAGAATGAATCTTACATTTTCAAAAGTCTTTTAAAAAACAAGCTACCGAACACCTATTTAGTGTTTTCTGAATTCAGAAAACAGAAAACATGATTTGAAAACAATACTGAACGCACCCTAAACTTTCACAAGCCATTGTTCTTCAAATCACATCACCATAATTGAAGCTCTATGCTCCTCTCCCATCAGCAGAAACTCCTATATACAAATTTAATCCACATATAATTCCGATTGAATATGTAAGTCCCCATGCAATTCATACAACACTAAAATTGATCTACCACTAACCAATTCGCAGTTTTGAAAGGTTCAGGTGCAACTACAGATTCACTGTCAATCAGACAGTTACCAACTTCATGTCATTTCACACTACATGACCACATAGCCTCATAATCTGTCAATTATTTTATGGCAGCAACTCAGAAATAAGGAAGCTGTGCACAATATCCAAGCTAGCCACAGCTAATTTAACAACAGTCAACTGACTGCTATCTCCAGCAAAAAGTAACTTTTTAAAAATGATGACTATAGAAGCCGCCATAGATTCTAAGGCAGTGAACAGCACAATACTCTAAACAGTAAGAAACAACTAAATCCCAATTGCATTCTGAAATTCACGGAAGCGAAAAAAAAGACACGAAGCACTGAAGTAACACCACAGAAAGCATTGCTGGCCTAAATATTTATATCGATAAGGAGAAAACATATAAACAGTCAACAATAATAAATTAACCTGTGTTCATCCTCTGTCCAAGCAATTCCCTTACGTCGTTCCTGATCTGACCTCGAAGATTTATTTCCATGGTTGGACTCACTGTTAAAATGTCCATAGTGGCCACCCTTCTTGCCATTACTCGTTCCCTCATCACCAGCATGGCCCATCGATCCATCAGAAGATGAATTATAGCTAGGAAGAGGAACACAACCAGATTCAATGCGGTTAACATCATCGACCAGAAGCTCATAGTGTTGCTTAATCTCTTCTAGAGATTTCCCAGGTACATCAGCTGCAATTTTCTCCCATCGATCTGAAGCATCCTCTGGATAAGATACCAGGGCATTCTCAAATGCCTTATCCTGCTCTTTAGTCCAAACAGAGCTACTGCCTACTTCGTCAACAGTCATCTGGTCTAGCTTCGTTTGAATTCACTAACCAAATACTACCCACAAGAAGAACAGAAAATCAACCCACAGAACCGTGCTCTAAAATCTCGTCTAACCTATAACCCATAGAAAAGTAATGGTTTTTCTAGACTAGTATGGGACTTGAAAAACAGATCGAATTATACGACAGTGGATATCACCGAAAAACTGGTTTGATGGTAGACTATAAAAGGAAATTTGCAGAAAAGCCTCGGTGTCAGAGTATGGAGGTAAGAAAGAAGAGAGACAAACAGGCCCCAGAAAAGCCAAGGAAGCTGAACCAGTGATTACCTCCAATAAAAATCAGAAAACACCACTGGAGTATGTGAAGAATTCAATGGTGATTTGCTCCACAATTCAAAAATTGGACTCTTGTGAATTGCTGACCTATTGAGGAATGAAAAGGCAACAAAGTTCAGTTAGACCAAGAGAAATATCTAAAAATCATAAAATCACAGATGGAGTAAATGGAAATATAACTGCAACAGTGAATTCAATAGGGTAGTAATTAGGGTTTGGATGGTGAAAGGTATGAAAGATACAGTGGAGAAACAAAACAAAGAAGAAAAACCTAGAAGTCTATAATGGATAGAAAGAAGTATTCAAATTTTCATTTTGCAATTCCACCAAAACCCAGTAAACCAAAAGCTTTACTTGATAACAACAGTTTTAACTGCACAGGCCCACAGAAATATATTCCATTATCACCCTCAGTGCTTTTAAACCTTCTATTTTACAGCATACTCTCCAGTAACCTTCAATCTTTGTTTTCTTCTGCCAATTTACCAGACAGTAGAATCAGTGTTCATTACATATGCACTCCTCAATTACTGACAGCGAACTTCATAACATTTGACCTTGTCATATCAAAATACATGAACTTGCAGCAGAGCGAATCTAACTACCTATGTTCAACTCGACATCCAACGAAAATTCAATTAAAACATCAAATACTACTAAAAAGAAAAATCAACAACTTGGAAATAATAGGCTAAGATGGCGTGTTAAAGTTTCAGCATTTACAACATCACAAATTCCCTTTAATGGCACAAAAAAAAAGAAGATAATTACTGAAACCTCTACTTGAGATTATGAATCCTAAGAAAAAAACCTTTCTAAAAAAGGTAACTATACATTGTCAGTCTACAAGAATGCAAACAGTAAAACCCACTATCTGATTCCTGGGTCTTGAACCACAGATTGAAAATGCCCACTTATGATGTTTAATCATTAGCTTAAGAATCCAACCAGTAATTCCTTGATTCAACTATTGATTAGAAACCACTTCATAATACTTTGTTTTCTTCTTACTATTCAACCTAAAGGGTGATTTGCTAACAGTACAAAATGCCAAACAAAAAAAAAATAAAAATTAGAGATTACCAACAACACATGGTACAAGCACTATCACGATTCTGACACTTCACCAAGACTGAAAAATCCTCTCTTCCAAAATTATCTTGACTAAAGTAACTAAGTAAATAACCACCAAAGTTGGGGAAAAAAAACCTTTACATTGAAAAATTACTTCTCCATGTCCTACCCTTCTTGTATCTCTATAAAATTTATAATCATATTATAAGTTTAAATTCCTGGCAAAAATTTAGACCTAAAAGAACAAAAATTGGGGGTATCCAGAACTCCAGGATAAAATCAAGAAAAAACCCATGAAAGCAACCCAAAAAAAAAACTCTCCAAGTAAAGAAAATTTACAATTACAATGGGTAGGCATAGAAATTATAATTGATGTTGATGGGTTTATCCCGAAAATATCATGGAAATGAGGGTCTTACTGGTCCCATCATCCAACAACAACTACTTACTACAAATAGAGACAGCTGGGATTGAAAAAAGCCTCACTCACCAGTCACTCCATCAGCCTTCAGCCTAACAACAACTTGCACACTGGAATCTGCAAAGCAATACGGCCCCATTAAATATCTGACACAAGATCATAACGTTTAGTGAAGAAAAGGAGGGGCTAGCAGCCAACTTTTTTCTCATTTTCAAGATACGCAATGGGAAACTAAAAATCGGTTTTCTTTCTTTCTCTTTTTTTTTTTTCTCTTTCTTCGCAAAACATAACAAAAAAAACAAAAGACAAAAAATGATATTAATTAATTAGCCCGTCAATGAGATAACCATTACCAGTCGGTTGCAGAGAATATAATATATTATTAAATATGTCATATGGGAACAAATTTAATACCTTTTTTTATTTTAACCCTTTTTCCCGTTCTAAGAAAGAGCAGGCAAGGAAACTGAAGCTAAAGCTTCAATGTGTTTCCATTTTTCACCAAGAAAACGAGTCAGAGCAAAACTTGTCACTCACTTTTACATTTTTTTTTAATTTTAGTTTGGACAGAAAATACTATAAATCAAAAATTGTTGTCATACACGTGGCATGTTAAAGGTTATTATTTTTGGTGAAGAAATTTTATTAATAAGCAGATATTTTCAATTTGGTATTTTCTGTTTATCATGGCAGGAGTATGTAGCGTTTAAGTGAAATTTTTTACAAAGTCTCTATTTATTTTACAATTTTAATACTCAAGAAATATAAAAAAGATCAAAATTCATTCTATCTTTAATTTTTAAATTACAACAATAATAAAAAAATAAAATAAAATTTCAAAAATAAAACTTAAAAAAATAAAGAATATATCTTTTTTATTCCATTAAAACTATTACAAAATAAATAAATAAATAGATGAGAATAATATTATTTTTAAATAGAACATTTAGAATGATAAAACATAAAAAGTTGAGACGATCAATTAATGATAAGATAGTAAAAATAAATTTTGTATTTTAAGAAAATAATCTTTTTAATTGAATCAATGAATAAATAATTTTCTTCAAGGAGAAGAGAGTAAAGAATTTTTTCATCCGCTGATTTTTTATATTACAAGGTTTTTAATAAAAATTAAAAAAAATACTAAAAATAAAAAATTTTAATATTAAATAATGAAATTTTTAAGAAATTGAAAAGGTAAATAATTTAATATTTTTTTGAAAAGACTAATAATGAATGAATTAATGATTAAATAATATTATTAGTCATATCTTTTTAACATTAAGGTTATTAAATATAGATTTTTCATATAAAATAATTCTTAATTGTATGACAATCAATAATTAGAGAGATATTTAATAGGTTTTCTAATTTCTTAAAATATGTAATTTTTAAAAAAAAATTATTAAGCACTATTAAAAAAATATTCAAAAAATAAGATTTTTTAAAATATTAACCCTTAAACAACTACCTTATTCTTGTATACTTAAAACCACCCTTATTTTTTATTAATGGGATGGCAAAGGATGGACTATTATCTAACATCCATATTCATTTAGGAGAGGTCATATTCCTCGTCAACTGTTATTGTGAGTTCAAATAAGTATAGGTCGAGAATTCCAATATGTACACACACACGTACTCAGCCGCTTCCTTTATTCCTTTTGTTTTTTAATTTCTGGCATATAGTTAAAAAAAATACATTAATTATTTATTTTTTTGGATAAATATAATGAATAATATTTTAAAATAATTTCAAAACAAAAACTCACAATAATTAATAAGGATAAGACTTTCAAAATTTATATGGTGGCGTGGTAGACTCACGTGTTATTACCATAATAAGTTTACAATAGTGTGAATAAAATCATTAAAATAAGATAAAAATACCTGATGGGTGATGATCAACTGACGGTTGATGATTCGATGAATGAAGTTTTTGAATTTCAATTTGAAATTTTCAATAGAATTTTAAATTATTTGACTTTTTATTGTAAATTTGTAGACCAAAAAATGCTATCTAAAATCGATTTTTGTCCTTTCATGTTCTTTAAAAGTTGAAACTTAAGCCGCTAATATTTATATTATAGGGTTTTATTTTTCGCTTTGATCTTTATTTGATTTGTCTGTTAATTTTATTTTAAAAAATACTAAATATTGAATAGTCAAACAAATTTAACGTGTGGGTACGAGTCATTGTATTTTGGATCTCTTTTACATTTAATTTAACTTGCAGTTATAGAAAATTTACTTACTAATTCACCTAGTCTCACGATTTTGTTATTCATTTTTATACTGAAAATTTTATTTATAAATTATAATAAATTCAACTTAAAAGAACCCTCATATTTTATACCTATATCCTACCCGCCCAATCAAAAGAGATAAAAATTAGGGTCCGCCTACGTTGCAACTGTTGCAACGTGCAACACTTTTTATTTTTTGTGGTAAAATATCATTCAGGTCCCTTATATTTTTTATCAAATACAATAAGTAAAAAATATTATAAATATTTACATATACATCTTTTTTTATATTTATTTTAAACAAAAAATTGTATAAATATTTATATATAAGTCCTTTTTCATATCTATTTTTATTATTTATTTTTTTTATTAATTGTATTTAATTATTATTTTATTAGTTATTAATATATAAATATAATATGATATAATAAAATAATATTCTAATATAATTTATTTTTAGAACATTAATATTTACATATAAGTCTTTTTTATGATAAAATGATATTTGAAAAGAATTTTAATAGTTGTTGTTGTTGTTGTTATTATTATTATTATTGCTATTAAATTTTATTATTTTTATTTATTTTAATTATTATTATTAATAAAATTTATTACTTTTATTATTTTAATTTTTATTAGACCGTAATTAATTTATTATTATTAGTATTAATATTTTTATTATTAAAATATATTTTTATTATTAAAATATATTAACTGTATTATTTTAATTACTATTAATTATTATTATTATTATTAAAATTTATTAATAATTTTTTATTATTTTAATTATTATCATCGTTAATATTATTATGCTATTAATTTCATTGTTATTTTATTCTTATAATTAAATTTTATTAATTTTTTTACTAATATTATTGCCATTATTAATAACTAATACAATAATAATTAAATATAAAAAAACTACAAATAATAAGGAGTTTGAATTATAATAAGTTATTTACTTGAGATATAAAAATTGAAATCCGAATGAACAACATTCCCATTAATATGTTTACTTTATTTTATAATTGAAATAAATTATTACAAATAACTAAAATACCATTTGTTAATTATGTCCATAATATTATTTGTATATATTATAATTAAAATAATAATAATAATAATTAAAATAATAAAAAATTATTAATAAATTTTAATAATAATAATAATAATAATAATAACAACAATAATTTTATGTATTTTATTATTGTTATTAAATTATTATTGTTATTATTATGGTTGTTGCTGTTGTTGTTGTTATTATTATTATTGTTATTAAATTTTGTTATTTTTATGTATTTTAATTATTATTATTAATAAAATTTATTACTTTTATTATTTTACTTGTTATTATACAATAATTAATTTATTATTATTAGTATTAATATTTCTATTATTAAAAATATATTAACTGTATTATTTTAATTACTATTAATTATTTTTATTATTAAAATTTATTAATAATTTTTTATTATTTTAATTATTATTAATGGGAATGTTATTTTATTAAAATAATAAAAGTAATACATTTTATTAATAATAATAATTAAAATAAATAAAAATAACAAAATTTAATAGCAATAATAATAATAATAATAATAACAACAACAACAACAACTATTAAAATTCTTTTCAAATGTCATTTTATAAAAAAAAAGACTTTTATGTAAATATTAATGTTCTAAAAATAAATTATATTAGAACATTATTTTATTATATCATATTATATTTATATATTAATAACTAATAAAATAATAATTAAACATAATTAATAAAAAAAATAAATAATAAAAATAGATATAAAAAAGGACTTATATGTAAATATTTATAAAATTTTTTGTTTAAAATAAATATAAAAAAGATTTATATGTAAATATTTATAATATTTTCTACTTATTTTATTTTATAAAAAAATATAAGGGACCTAAATGATATTTTATCAAAAAAAATGTTGCGCGTTGCAACAGTTGCAACGTAGGCGACCCCTACAAATTATATCCGCAACTAATTTTTTTATTAAATGAAGATAAAACAAAATCCGAAATCTTATTCTAACGTAACACTCCCGTGGGCCAGAAGCCCAGAATCAGTGGGGATTATTATTATTTTTTTTATTTTCCACCATTCCTGATAATGCGAAAAAGTCTAAAAACATTGTGCAGAACAATACAAATGAAAAAGTACGCCAATGATTAGATACCACGTAAGCAAAATGTGTAGGTTCACAAGTTGGTCAGTTAAATGAGGCCCGCGGTTTTAATTATGTTCCGGGTCATCCTGTCCCCACCCTATCGTGATTTGTTTTCATTAGTTGATTTTACTGCAACTCTTTCGCGACGAATATAATTGCTGTTGAAGCTTATTTAATTTTTTATTTTATTGTTTTAAAATTAAAATTTTTATTATGAAAAAATAATTCGAGCAATTAGTTTCTAACCTTGTTATCTCTCCGTTCATCTCTCTCTAATAAAAAATTTATAAAGTTATTGTAATAAATAAAGAAAATATTGTATTTAACAAACCAAATTATTAAAAAAAATTAAGTTATCGTAATAAATAAAGAAAATATTGTAGTTAACAAACCAAATTATTAAAAAAATTAATAAATTCAGCTCTATTGTAAAATAAAACAAACTGAAAGGAACAATATTTATCATGTAAAAACAAAAAATACAAGTTTTCGTATCATGTTGAATCTATTAAAAGTTTTTTTTGTCAAATCTCAAAAGCACAAATTTTGAATGATAATAATATGTAAGAATTGATAATGGTGCAGTGAAAAGCAAGACAAAGACAAAAGTTAATTTAACAAGAAAAAACAAAAAAGAAAATTTGAAAGAAAAATATTCTAGTTTACACTTTGACTATTGTTATAGTAGAGAAAGAAAATGGTTAATCAAGAGTAATTTTATAATTTTTGAGAATTATAGAATTAAAATGATAAGTTATAATTTTACAATTATTTTTAATTTAAAAAATAGGTGTTGAAAAAAATTAGTGAATTCAAATAGTCTTACTCTAATATAATTCATAAAAGGATTTCTTAAATTAAATTCTTTTACTTAAAATTTTTACTTGACTTTTCATCAATTCATAAATCTAATGATAAATGAACGTCGATTTAAATGGTATCATTCACTTAACAAATAAGAATGTAGTGAGGGCAACTAATGGTCATAATGGTGAGTTTACGCCCCAATTTTTTAGTTTATATAAGGATCCAAACATTTTTTTTCTTATACAAAAGCGGTGTGTCCCCCTTTATTAGCGGAAACAATTTTAAATAAGTTTTGATAAGCCTCTAAATTGTACTATAAATGGATATTTAAATTTGTGATATACTAATATCTCTAGATTGTAACTAATTAAAAAAAATAATCGTTTGCCAATATTAGTTTTTAAATAAATATTAAAAAGTAAAAATAGTGTTTTAAATTTCATATTGAAATTGGAGAGCCTCTTTTTTTATTTTTTAAATTGACTATTTTAAGATCATATTTAGAAAACTTAAATTGAGGAAAGTCTAATTACATGTTTGATATAATTTATCTAATAGTCATAACTGCTTATTTAATTGTATAAACTTTTTTTAAAATTTTAATATTTTGTGGTTTCAACTTTTAGAGATTAAGGTTCTATTCCATAGCTTTTTCAAATACAATTTATTTAAGTTGAGCATTTGTTAATAAAAATTTTACAAATAGTGCTTTTACTTAAAAAATTTTAGTTATTTGGTTGTCAATAAAAGCTTTTATTAAAATTATAAAATTACTTTTATTTACAAGTTTTTTAAAGTTATGTTATGACAAATAATGAAATAAGATTGTTAAATAAATAGAGGATATTTTAGATATTTTAATGTTTAAAAAAATTTTCAACATTTACTTTTAAAAATCAAAATTTGAACTTTTGTTAAAAGAGATAAAATAACTTATTCAATCTTCAAAAACTCTATTAAAAAAAGAAAAAACAACAACAAAAAATTTGATAAGACTTATGAAATTAAATAAGTATTTTTTTTATTAGATAAGCTATATTAAACAAAAAATAAATAAGTTATTTTTTCTTTATTAGAAAAAAAATTAAATTTTGGTATGGAAATAGAGATTGTATTTTTTTTTATTTTTAAAAGAGTTAAATTGTCTAAGCTACCTTTCATTTACTTCACAACCTTATTTCATTCACTTCACAGCATGACTTTAAAAATTGTGTCTATTAAAGTATTATGATTGTTAATAAAAATTTTAATTGACAATTAAATAACTCAAATATTTTTTTTAAAAGTCTATAAATAAAAATTTAAATTAAATAAACTCTATTTGAAAACCCACACCAAATGGAGCCTAATACAGTATCTAGAATTTTGGATTATGAAAAAAAAATGCAAGAACAAATCGAGGTTTATAGAAATGGCATAAAAATATGGTTAATTTACAAAAATACTTAAATTAAAAATTTCCTGACAAACAGCAGCGAACCAATGAACCGTCTGCTGGAACAGACTAATCCTAATGGGCTACGGCGGGACACGTAAATGGATGGGCTGTAAATTATAACGTGGTCCGATTGTCAGAAGCGTTGAGCCATTCGCAGCCACCAATAACTCTCTAAAAAGCGCACTATTGTGCTTACTATTTAACCTTAAAATAAAATTACATAAAAGACAAGTATAAAATGTATAATTCTCTTTTGAAACGCACGTATTGGCTTCTAGTACTAACTATTTATACCTCAACCATACCACAAAGGCTCAAGCCGCCAACATTCTTGAGATTTATAAATTTTTATGGAATTTCACATGGATTTTGCTTACTAAAAGAGTAGAAAATATTATGATGTTGTAAGATTTTTAGATCCTTCTGCTATTTCTAAGACAAAACCAATACAATGCAAACGTTGTTGTTGGGTTTGGAGAACATATATACATATATATATATAGGACTCGAATGTAGGAAGAGTGACTAAGTGAGCAACAAAAATCTTATTAGTAGGATTTGGTCGTTTTAGCAACAAGAGATCTTAAAAAGGAGTAAACGCCACTATCGTATTGGGGTTCTTGTCTAGTTTAGGAATGAGTTTATCAATGTTTAGGATTATTTTTGGAATTAAGTGGGGGTGATGAAAGAAATTATGCTATTTTTTAATATTTTAAAATGACAAGTTAAAAAGGATATTTTATATATATTCATATAAATAAATAGATAGACAGGTAAATCATACTCATTTCAGAATTATATTCTCTCCTCATCTTAGCATTATTTAAGCTTTTAAAAGATTTATTGACATGTGGCATTATTAAATTCAATGGGCAAAATTTATTTGTAGCTACTCATTTCATCGAGAATCTTTGATTCGGAGTAATTTATAATAAAAAAATAAAAATAAATAAAATATAAATTTTAAAACATTATTTAACGGTCCAGATTCATGCACCTGGATGAGAGAGTCAGTCACGCGCACCCTCCGTGTCACCCATCTAACAGAACAGAACAGAACCGAGCAGATCTGCTAACTTGAATGAGCGACGCCGTCACTTTGAATTGGCTTTGAATGCGGACATCACCCCCCAGTTGTCAACTCTTTGTCCCATTTTTTCTATTAAAAAATAAAAATTAAAACAAGCAACGCCAAAGCCCAAACCAAAACCGTAACCCCCCCCCCCCCAAACTAAGCGATACGGTGTCCCTCTTTCTCTGCAAGCCACTCCCCAGATCTCTTAATTTTTCAGATGGGTAAAGTCTCATTATTTATTTACGTAACAATAGCCCTGCTCCTACTCTTACTTCTTTCGAAATCTCCTAACAAACCCCATAACAACCGCCGCCACCGCAGACTGAAAGTCCGCTCTTCCTTCAACTTCAACCACACCCATCACGAGCCGGTCCCCTTTGACCCGCTCGTGGCCGACATTGAGCGCCGCCGGGAGGACCGGCAGTGGGAGAAGCAGTACATTGAGCACGCCCATCCCGAGTTGACTCACAATCACGATGCTGCCCCCGGGGAGGAGGCCCAGCCCGAGTGGGAAGATTTTATGAATGCTGAAGATTATTTGAACGATGAGGAGAAGTTTAATATCACCGATAGGTACTTACATTTTCACGACATCATCGAGTAAAAGCTTTAGCTTTCAATATTGGAACTTTAAGAATAAGCTCAACAGTAGTGGCTTAAGCATACTACTTACTCAATGCGATTTAATTATTCATCTTGTTTTGCTACAAATGGATACTGTAGGTTGGTGTTGCTTTTTCCAAAGATTGATGTGAATCCAGCGGATGGATATATTAATGAGGATGAGTTGACTGAGTGGAACATGCAGCAGGCACAGAGGGATGTGATGCATAGGACTCAGAGGGAGATGGAGACTCATGATAAAAATAAAGATGGGTTTGTGTCATTTGCTGAGTATGAGCCTCCCTCGTGGGTTCGTAATTCTGGTAGGTATCCCCTTTTCCTTTTGAAGATTATAACATTTTATGGCTTAACTTGGACTAGGATTGTGGAATTTATGATGTGGTTTTCGCTTATGTTTGTGCATTAGCCTTTCTGGTTTTGAGTTCCATATGTACACTGAATCTGGTTAGGGTTCTGATACGGTTTCTACAAGTTCATCGAGTGATGGAATGTGCCATTTCTGTTGCACCTGCTTTTAGATTTCCCTTCCTCTACTATTGCTAATTTACAATCTCTCCATGTAAACAGTGGTGGACTTATCGTGACCTGTGGATATGTATTGTATCTGGTTTATCTTGTACTCCAAATGAATGTTGTGCAGTTTCTGATGTGTGTTAGTGCCACATTTCAAAATTGTTGTTCTCTGATTTATGCTGCCTTTCTGAAAATTGAATAGAAATGAAGTCTGGGCCCCTTAAAAGAATACATTAATATAGTTAATCTTAGTATTATGCCTGTTAATGAACCAACTACACCAGTAGGGTTTTTCATTATCATGAATTCCAATGTGACTGAAAACAGAAATAACCATCACTTCATCTCGCTATTGCTTCTATTTAATTCTCTTCTTAGTTTCATTACCTACATGTAGTCTTGTTCTAGAGTTTAGTTATTGATATTTAGGAAATCTTATTGTTGTTGGTGTGACTTGTTTGAGGTCTTTTCAATGTGCAGACAATCTGTGTAAATTTCTGTCTTTAGTGACTGAATTTTGTATCTGTTCACACTGAGCAAGTATGGTGTAGAACTTGTTACATATTCATCAAGAAATCTTTTATGCCTATCACGTAATTATAGCTTAATAACAGCTGATGTTACCCTAAACCCAAATTCATGCAATTCAATTCAATTGACGATGTAAAATTCTTCTTTGAAAGTTGCATTTGTTCTCTTAAGGTTTTGAGCTATACTAATCTTCTTCCAAAATTTTGGGCCCATCTAGCATGGAGCCTTTATCACCAGTATGCTTCTTTGATGGCCTTTATCTTGTGTTAATTATTGGGGCATTAACCCAAATTTCATGTCAGACTGTCTGATTACTAATTATTTTTATCCCATTATTTTTTAATTTATTAGATAATAACTCCTTTGGCTATGATATGGGCTGGTGGAAGGAGGAGCACTTTAATGCATCAGATGCAGATGGGGATGGTCTTTTGAATCTAACCGAGTTCAATGAGTGAGGCTTCGACTGTAGCAGTCTCATATATAATGATATATTTTCCTCAGGAAAAAAAAGCTTTCTTGTTACTATTCTTCTGATGGAAAATATTATGTGATTTATGATGTTGTAGTTTTCTGCATCCAGCTGACAGCAAGAATCCAAAGCTTATCCTATGGTTATGCAAGGAAGAAGTAAGGTGACATAGATTTCATGAAATCCTCTTCTCTGTAGTCTGTTCATATTTGTGCCACAAGATTTATTATCTTCACTCTGCTTCATCGTGAGTGACATGTATCATGGTCTTGGATATGAGGAAATTTTGAACCAGATTTCTTGCTTCACTTTCATGATACCATTTTGAAATAAAGGCCTAAATAATCTCTAGCCATGGATACATATTTCCTAGTGCAACTAGATTTGTTCCACAAATCACTTCATCCCAATTGGGATTGCAATGTTGTTATTATTTATCTTATTGCTATCTTGTTTGATGTGCCCCTCATGTGTTCCCTTTCTGTTATGTTAGATCTTGTTTGGTCATAACTGCATTGGTTTGATGCATTTTGTTTTTTTCTATAGGGAACGAGACTCAGATAGAGATGGGAAAGTGAATTTTAAAGAATTTTTCCATGGGCTTTTTGACTTAGTAAGGAACTATGATGATGAAGGTCATAATTCTTCACATCCATCTGATGACACAATGGATGCCCCTGCCAGACAATTGTTTGGTCAGCTTGACAAAGATGGTGACGGGTACTCATTAAGACATATGATATATTATTTCTCTGTTATATTGATGAAGTTACTTTGTTGTATGTTCAAACTAACTTCATTTGTGTGTTCACTTTGCAGATATTTGTCAGATGTGGAACTACTTCCTATAATTGGAAAACTCCATCCATCGGAGCGTTACTATGCAAAACAACAAGCGGATTACATCATATCACAGGTATACAAATTGAGAGTATAAGATTTTTCTTTGATATTTGAAGTTGCGTGCAGTGCTGACTTTGTATTGCTGATCTGAACTATAAATATATGGATGTGCTTGTTTCCATAGTTATTGTGAATATTGTTATTAAGCAATTATCATGGAATGAAGACTGGCTTATTAGTGTTGTGTAGACTTGTTTTGTTTACCTAATATAACCACAATTTGAACTCCTTTTGTGGATAATTGAAGACCAGTTCATTAGTGTTTTGTAGACTTGTCTTGTTTACCTAATATAACCACAATTTTAACTCCTTTTGTGGATAATTGAAGACTGGCTCATTAGTGTTGTAGACTTGTCTTGTTTACCTAATATAACCACAATTATCATGGAGTAAAGACTGGCTTATTAGCGTTGTATGGACTTGTTTTGTTTACATAATATAACCACAATTTTAACTCCTTTTGTGGATAATTGAAAGGTTTTTACTGTACCCTATGAAATTTCATAGTTCAAGTGTGATCCAGTTCTGTGGCATGGAAAAGGAAAGATCATGCTACATAGCTTGGTATACTAAGAGATTGACGATTAAGTGGCTTAAATATGCTGTATAACAAGCCATGTATTTCACACATTCACAACACACTGGTTGTGGATAACATTGATTAATGAAAATACTGGCCTTGAAAATATAGGTTTCCTTTATAATTTTTCTTTCTTGCATGCTTTGAGGGCAACCAGGATTTCTCTGTTTAAGAAACTTCTAGTGCATGGATATGACTCGCTGTTAGATTCTGAAATGTATCCTTCTTCCTTCAATACTTGCTCCTGAAGTGTGAAGGCTTTCTTGGTAGAAATTTTAGATGACATGTTTTATCAAGTTGATAGCTGAAACTTTTTATGAACTTGATTGGAATTAGATTAATTTAATAACTCTTTGAGGGTCGGACTGAGTGGTGAAGACTCTTAGATTCCACCAAGAGGTAAGGGGTTCAAATCCTTCTGTCCTCCTTGGGATATCAATGTCCCTCAAGTTTATTGACTAACCAAGATTGTACTTTAAGTTGACAATATGAACTTGCCGCCTTGTGTCTGGAAATAGAAGTCAATGATTATTGCAAAGCTTGTTCTGAAAATAAGGTCTGCTAGTTTGCTTTGGTAGTAAGTCAAGAAGCACTGGTATTGAACATTGTTCAAATGTCTCTGCAGGCAGACACAGATAAAGATGGCCGTCTAACCTTGTTAGAAATGATTGAGAACCCGTATGTGTTTTACAGTGCCATTTTCAGTGATGAAGACGATGATGACTACATATACCATGATGAGTTCCGCTAATTTCATTCCACGTAAGAGGAAACATTCTATTTGCTTTGAGTTTTGGCATCTTTGTTCATAACCATCTGCTTTCTGAATTATCAAATGCATTTTCACCATAATTGCAGGATACCGAGGAAACTGCAGTAGATTCAAATTCTTTGTTAGTGAGAATGTAATACTTTAGTAATCGTAGAAGCCTTTTACATCATTTATTGTGGATTGTGCTAATTCAAATTGCCATCCATGGTGAGTGCCTGTTATCTTTATCTAAGTGTGTGCATATTTTGCACGAAAACCATTTCTGCATTTTTATGGATCTTGATTGCAGATTATGGACTTGAGATTGTGCAAGGAGTTAATGGGATAACAGTTAGGATATCAACATTTGGGGGAACATTTGTTAAAATTACTTACAGTTTCAAATTCTTTGTTTTTTCAATACACATTGTACCATATAAAACATCAGACTGATTTTGATTGTTCAGAAGCGGGGTCGTTTGAATCAGCAAGATTGCTTTTTGATTGGTGTACACATTAGCAATTGCTGTTGATGTAGTTTGTCTCTTAATGATATTTTATGAGATTCACCCAAATTCGAAATTCGAACCCGATGATTCACGTATGAACAAAATCCTTCATTAACTCACTCGGGGATTAGGCCTGAAGGCGTCAAATCAAACCTTCGATTGGTGCTTCAATTTTTCCTTTCACATTTATGCTTGATGTTAGAAAGGCAACGACTTGAAAACGGATTGGTTTTAGACTGGGGACACCTTGGTTTATAAAAATGTCTGCTTTCAGAGTAATCAAATTCTTTCTAAGTTCGAACCACAATTGCAAGATACTGCGGAAACTGCCATAGATTCAAATTCTTTATTAATTACAACCTTTTATTGTGGATTGTGGCGATTGAAAATGCCATCCAAGCGAGTGCCTGTTGACTTTACCTAATAGAACACACGGTATATGAGATGAGTAGCCACGAAATTTTATAAGATCTGTGAACAAAATTACCGAATAATTGGGAGAGCTATTAATTTATTAGAAAAAGACATTCTTACAAAAGATTGTACAACACTTTGCACAAAACTGTGTGTTTTGATAAAATAAAATTCAAAAAAATTTATAGATATTAAAAATTGATCACTTACACCCCCATGGTTGACTACTTAAATTCATTTTCCATTTTCTAGTAAATCAATCTCTCTCAAAATCTCAAGAGATTGCATCTTTCCAACTTTGTTACATAGTTTATAAATTTCAATAAAATATCAATTTCAATAAAATCTTTATCGGCAAACATTTCACTGCTAGTCAATTTATCGGCAAACATTTCACTGCTAGTCAATTTGTTAATGCATATTCTATGGCATATGTTATGCTATATGGATAAGATCCATCATAGATTATATCAAAGTATTTAAAATCATGCTATGTGGATAAGATCCATCATAGATTATATCAAAGTATTTAAAATCATGCTATGTGGATAAGATCCATCATAGATTATATCAAAGTATTTAAAATCATGACATAAGGTTAATGTCTTATTTAGATTTTTGTCTCTAAGGCTTATAGAATATTTGGGATATATCTTAAATATTAATTTTTTATAACGAAGGTTTCCTTATATTATTTCAAGGAGTGCATGTTTTTTTATCTTTTAATCTATTATCCAATACAAATAAATTTATTGGACTATCTATTCCTCCTAAAAAATAAGCTTTTATCATAATTTGGATTTCTCCAATATGAACATATCAAATCTGGTTCTATAACTAGATCTTATCTTATTGATTTTATCTTTTATATTTGATTTTAATAATAAAAGCGTTTCCTCTAGCATGCCTAATTTCGATAGGTTCTTCTCTTATAGTGGCACTAAAATACACAATATTTTTTCTTTTAATCATGTTAGCAATTCTTTGTGCTAACCTATTCACTAAGATCATAGATGTTTCCAATCCCTTTTTATTATTCTTAAGTATTATTTTTTTTTATCAAAAATTAATTCTTTATTAAAAGAACCTTGTTCTTCTAATTCTTCATTCTAATATGAATTTCTATTATCTAATTCTTCTATACTCATTCTGAATTTGAGATACTTAAAGTCTCATCAGAAAGATAATATATGCTATCATTATCACTAATATCTTCACTATTGGTGATTAACTCTAAATCATTGAAATCCTCAAACATTTTGATATTTACTTTTTTCTTCTTAGGACATTCATATGCATAGTGCCCTTCTTCATTACATAACTAGCATTTACACTTTTTAGGTGCGTTGGTTTTAGAGTTCCTTTTAAATTGATTCCTTTTGAAGAATTTTTGTATTTTTTTCTGTAATATTTCTTTTTGGTTTTAAAGAAGTTCCTATTTTTTATTTTTCTCCTATTTTTATAGGTTTTGTCTGAGCATCTAAATCTTGGTGGATCTTCTAATTTAGAACAACACAAACCTTGATTTTGCTTTTTCATAAGTCTTTTATTTCTTATTTTAGCACACCTCTCATTTATCCTATTTCGAGCAAACCTGATCCTATTTCCAAGGATATCAATGTCTACACTTCATATTCTTTACTATATTCTAGCATAATCTTTTTCCCCCAAAATACTGATATGCTTACAATAATGAGTACACACTTAGTACCACAAGGATTTTTTTTGCAAAATACGCTAGATTTTTGTGAATTTTAAAATTCAAGGTTTTCATTTTAGTTTTATTAATTTTGATCAATTGAAGTATTTCTCCTTCCATCTCTTGTACATCTATTCTTAAAACTTTTTAATGTATCAAAAAAGTTTTTCTTATTTCAAATTGGTTTTTATTCTTATAAATATCCCAATAACAAAGTTGTAAGAAAAAACGGAACCATCGGTTCGGATTTCGATTCACTCAACTGAACCAAATAACTAAGATATTTTTGTAATTTTACCAAAATATGAAATGTGTTATATATTAATTAGCTAGGCAAAATGATTACAATAAACCTACTCACGCACAATTGTTATTTTTATTTGGTGTTGTAACTATTGTTATTTTTATTTTTTTTTATAACTTTATGTATATTTAGATGGAGCATTAAAGTCTAGATTTTTTTTTAAATCTTAATATTTCATTTTTTGTTAGTAGTAGTTAGTAAGACAGTAGTGATAAATGTGTTTTGAATACTTTGTGTTTATTGTTAATATTTGTAATGAAACTATGATGAATTGATTGCTGAGAAAAATTATTCTATTAATGAGACCCAATGGGTTAAAATTTTGAAATTCAAAATAGGCTTAATAGACCTAGAACCAAAAAAATCGAACCGAACCGAACCAAACTGCATCTAATTGATTAGTTTATGTTCGGTTCTTTTTTGTATTTGATTCTTTTTATAAAATAACCGATTAAAATCGGTTATGCTCAATCTCGATTCGAACCGAACTAATCCTTGCCCAACCCTAAAACATATCTATGTATATCTATAGGCTATCTTCCTAGTTAAGGCATATCCCATCTAAGCTTTCACAAAGAAATTGTAGTTTTAATTTAGCACCCTGGATTAAAAGGTTCACATGATTATTATTATTATTATCTATTATGGACGATTTTGAGTCTTGTTATTAGCTCTACACTTGTCTTGAATTATTTTCAAACTGGTTAATGTAGATTCCATTAATGTTATCTTGCTTTCTTCTTCGAATGAATCAAATATTTCTTGATCATTATTAAAGTTTATCCTTTTCATCTCTTCGTATAAGTGTTTGCTTGTAATTAATCTAGTTTTAACAATGGAAATTGTTTAAATAACTTGATATTCTTGAGTAGAATCTAAATTATTAATTGCATAAAAAAACTTGTTAATTGAACTCTCTGTGTTTATGAATTTGAGTTACTTTTATCACTGTCTATCTTATAAAATCCTAGAAAACAAACAAGGCCGAATATGCTTCTGTTTGTTGCTAAAATATAAGAAAATAGTTTAAGATTACTAACCAGTGTGCTATCCCTCGATATTTTAGAACAAATTCACTAACTACCTCCAACCATAGATCGATCCATGATCAGTACCGTCATAGCTCCATACATCATGCAAGATTACTCCAACGAATGTTCCACGCATCTTAACGTAATATACAATAGATTGTCCTAATAGGATATCCCAAAGTGAATTTCTTATAATTGACTTTAGAAGAGTGCCTAGTAACAAGAAGTTTTCTTTGTTTAGCGCAGGTGTTGACATGTAAGATTCTTAGTTAATCTCTAAGAATATACAAGATATATGAAAATGATAATTTTACTAAAAAAGAATTTTATTCATTTCATAATTGGAATTTTTACAAAGGAAGATTATAGAATATAGATGAGGGTGAAAGATTAGACATAAGATGCCTTCTCATTCTTACATGATTATATTCATAAGCTTGAAGAGATAATGTCATCTCTTTTTACATGACAATTGTTACATCTTCATTGTCAATGGTAGATTCCTTTGGGATAAGGTGATTCATCCCTCTTCTATTATTGAGGAGGGTTATTGTCTTCTTTTTCTATTGATACTTTCATTTAGTATCTTTTATCTTTTCAGTGAACTTTTTGTCACATGTCTATTATAAACTCTTTTTACATGACAATTGTTACATTTTCATTATCAATAATAGATTCCCTAGGGATAAGGTGATCTCTCCCTCTTCTATTATTGAGGATAGTTATTGTCTTTTTTTTCTATTGGGAGACAACATTCACATGGTTCTCATAAACTTTACCCTTTTAGAATTTTTTTTTCTTTTTTCATTTAGCATTTTTTATTTTTTCAATGAACTTTTTGTCACTTGTCTATTATAAGCTCTTTATCTAGCGATATGTCTTTCTTACTAAATTTCCCTTTTCAGTGAACTTTAACACTTGCATATCTCATAGTGTGTTAACAAGTTGGATTCTACAAGATTTTCATATATTTCTTTTTCTTTTTCAATATTACTTGCTTGGTTAGTATGCTTTCCTTTCTACTCGTAGAAAAGATTATATATTCTTTTCTAGCCTTATAGAACCACATTTTTTCTTTACTTGTCCTCTCGGGTGATTTATAGAGGACTTTCATTCCAATGACCCATTTACTACTGAGAGCTTTAGGGTAAAATAATTTAGGATCATAGTTATCGTAAACTTGATCTAGATCAACAATGTGACTCACTTTCTTACAGCTAATGCCAACTTCAATCATGTATTATGCCATATACCACTTATTATCACGGTATTTAAGGCAAGCAGTGAGAATCTTGATAAAATAATTTCTTTTGTCTTTGATTTTTTTTAAGCCATTGGAAGCCTTTTTAATTTTTTTCTAAAAGCTCTTCTAATTCCTGCAATTATCATTGATATAAACAAGCTTAAGAAAATCACATTCAAGCTGCTTTTATCAATTTTAGATCAACCCTTAGAATAAAATTAATCTTAAACTATCACCTTGAATAATCTAGTATTACAGTCTAGATAAGACAAATCTCATAGGCTATTTTACCAATTCTTTATAATCATAAGCGCAGTTGCTTCTTAATAAGATTTTAATCATTGAAATAGATAGTCTGATTTTGTCATATTAAGGCCTTAAGCTTACTGAAGAGCTTTGAGAACCTTCTTTCGCTAAGTTAATATTGCGAGATACCACTAAATATTAGAGGGATAGAATTTATCTTTTCATTTTTTAGGGAACCTAATTATGAAACAAAAATAAGTAATTTATTATTAGAGATTAACTTTCTTGAAAATTTCTCTTCTTATTATATAGGAGACAGAGAAATAAGCATAACAATTGAAGAAATTAAACAAACCATATCAAAATATGTCTAATCCTTTTATGGTATATATAAAAGTGATTACACCATATTATAGGTAGAAGCCAAAATGGTTTTGTGCTTTAATTGATACTAGTTCAAGAGTTCGTTTAGCTAATTTCAGGATTTATTCAAAACTTTATCGGAAAGATTATAAGCTCTTAACAAAACAAGGAATAAATGGTGAACAAATCACCTTAGGAAAATATAAAATTAAAACTTTAATACAAATAAAGGATTATATTCTAAGTATAGCTATCTTATGGTCCTATGATCATATGAGTGCATATATACTTTTAAGAGTTAATTTCCTATGTCAGTTCATTTATATAGTGACTAACAACACAATTACTTTTAAAACATCATGTAATCATTCCATTACAACACCAAGGATTTGTAACCATGTTAGGTGAACAACTCGAAAATTACATTTTTAAAGCAGCTAACATGGTGATTTCAATATAAAAATCAATCAAGTCATCTTTGGTTATGAAAAAAATCTTAGAAACACTTGATAAAAACTTTAGAGAAACCCCAATTCAATTATAGGAAATTGATAAAATAGATGCTATGATTCAATTAAAAGATCCAAATGTTATTATAAGAGTCAAGCCTATGAGATATGGGCAAGAAGATAGACAAGAACTTGATAAACATATCAAATAATTATTAGATCTCAAGATTATTCGAGAATCTGAAAGCCCAAATCTTAGAAACACTTGATAAAAACTTTAGAGAAACCCCAATTCAATTATAGGAAATTGATAAAATAGATGCTATGATTCAATTAAAAAATCCAAATGTTATTATAAGAGTCAAGCCTATGAGATATGGGCAAGAAGATAGACAAGAACTTGATAAACATATCAAATAATTATTAGATCTCAAGATTATTCGAGAATCTGAAAGCCCATATAGCAACCCAACCTTTATGGCTAGGAAGCATGCGAAGATTAAATAAGGAAAAGCCTGTATGGTCACTAACTACAAAGAATTGAATAAATATACCAAATTTGATGAGAATTTTTTACCTCATAAAGATACACTAATTATTTCTGTAATCAATAAAGAGATATTTAACAAGTTTGATTGCAAATTAGGATTTTGGCAAATCAAACTTGAAGAAGAAAGTATACCACTTACTGCTTTTAGCACACCCCAAGGACAATATTGATGGATTGTGATACCTTTTGAATTAAAGAATGCACCACATATATTTCAAAAAAGGACGGACAAAATTTTTAAAGAATTTCATACATTCTGCATTGTTTATACGAATGGTATTATAATATTTTCAGATAATAAAGTTGATCATATTAATCATCTTGTTTCTTTTGCAAAGAAATGCAAGAAACATGAAATAGTACTTGCTAAAAAAAAGCAGAGATAATGAAATCTATGCTAGAGTTCCTAGGGTTTAATAATAAATGAAACAGGGATTGAGATGCAACCTCATATTCCTGAAAAAATATATTTATTTTCAAATAAGTTAGAATCTAAAGATATATTCAAAGATTCTTAGGATGTCTTAATTATGCTAAAGGTTTCATAGAAAACTTAGCTAAAGGAAGACAACCCTTACAAGAATTATTGAAAAAGAATTATATAAAGTCTTGGGAAGATCTCCGTACCAAGATGGTAAAGAGGTTAAAAGAAAAATGTAAAAATCTAGCAAGATTAGGATTCCCTACCATTAGTAATAACTTAATTCTTGAAACCGATGCTTTTGATAATCACTTGTTTGCAATACTACAAATAAATCAAGAAAAGATTTGTAGATAGACCAACAAAACATTTAAACCCGTAAAAAAAAATTATCATAGTAATGAAAAGGATTTATTAGCTATTAAAAATGAAATAGCTAAATTTATATTCTTTTTGTTACCAAAGAAATTTAAGATAAGAACTCACAACACTCAGGCCAAAAAATTTATATTTAATAAATTGCTTAATCTACCTCGATATAAAAGGTTAATTAGATGGTAATAGTTCATTGTTGAACATGATTTTCAAATTATGTTAAAGAATTTAACAATTGTATTACAGATTTCCTTCGTTGAGAATACAATAAAGAGGGGTCTTTCCAAAATATTAAAAGGCATAATGATCTGATTTGAAGTTCAAGAATTGCTTCTCAAGGGCAATGAAATGATTTATAATGTGCTTGTCATGATAGATGATGCCCATGAAGAATTGAGCAAACTTTGTCCAAACAAAAGTTCGTAAAATCATCCAGAAGTCCGTACTTCATAACAATATAATAGCATTATGCTAAAAAAAATCCATTTTAAGGATCAAATCAAGGGATAGATTATCCAAAGTTCTTCATAGAACTCAAAGATTACACATCCAAAGAAATTTCTTATAATTAATGATTTTAAAGAACAATATATAAAGAAAGAACGTTTTCAAAGCTCTTTAATAAACTTAAAACCTTAATATGACAAAAGTAGATAGTCTATTCCAATGGTTAAAATCTCATTACGAAGTGATTACCGTTATGATTATAAAAGAATGAGTAAAATAGCCTATAGCATTCATCCTAGTCATGTTGTAAAACCAAATCATTTAGAATTATACCCTAGAATTAACTTTGTTCCAGTAATCGATCCAAAATTGATAAAAGATATATTTGCATATGGTTTTCTTAACTTGTTTATGTCAATGATGATTGTAGAGAATTAGAAGAGCTCTCAGAAAAAACTAATGAGGCTGCATATGGCCTTAAAAATATATTTAAGATAAAAGAAATTATTTTTATCAAGACTCTCCATGCTTGCCTTAAATACTGTGATAATAAGTGGTATTCGGCACATCGCATGATTCAAGCTTGCATTAGCAGTAAGAAAGTAAGTCCAACTGTTGATCTAGATCTAGTCTACAATAACTATAATCCAAATTATTTAAGCTTAAAGCTCTCAGTAGCAAAATGGTCATTGAGATGAAAATCCTCTATGAATTACTCAAAAAAATTAGTAAAGAAAAAGTATGGCTCCACAAGACCACAAAAGAACATATAATTTTTTTTGTAAGCTCAAAAGCAAGCATACTAGCCAAGTAAACAATATTGAAATAGAAAAAAGCAATATATGAAAATTTTGTACGGTCTAACTTGCCAATACACCATGAAATATATAAGGTGCTAAAGCACTAGTCATCATGTGGCTATCACTACAAAAGATCAAAGGAGGAATCTAGCGGAGAGGATATGTCACTAGATGAAGAGCTCATAATAAGCATGTGATAGAAAAGTCACTGAAAAGATAAAAGATGCCCGGTGAAAAGATCAATAATTCAAAGAAAAGATTCCAAAAGGATAAAACTTATAAGAACCATGTGCAAGCAGTCCATCAATAAAAAAAGAAGATAATAATAAAAGGAGGGGTCACCTTATCTCCAAAGAATCCACCATTAACAAGGAGGATGTAAAAAGAGATAACCTTATCTCTTTAAGCTTATAGATAGAGTAATGTAAGAATTAACAAAGATGATGTAACAAGCATCATATAAAAAGAGATAACCTTATCTCTTTAAGCTTATAGATAGAGTAATGTAAGAATCAACGAAGATGATGTAACAAGCATCATATAAAAAGAGATAACTTTATCTCTTTAAACTTATAAATAGAATAATGTCAGAAGGAGATGGCATCCTGTGTCTAATACATTACCCGCCATTTGTATTCTATAATGCTTTTTTGTAAAAATTTTAATTATGAAATAAATAAAACGCTTTTTGAGTGAAATTATCATCTTCATATATCTTATATATTCTTAGAGATTAATCAAGAATCTTACATGCTAATACTTGCGCTAAACGAAGAAGATTTCTTATTATTAAGCACTTGTCTATAGACAGTTGTAAGAAATTCACTTAGACATTTCCTATTAGGCATTTAGACATTTCCTATTAGGCTAGTCTATTAGATCTTTCGTTAGGCCATGTGAAACAATCGCTAAACTAATCTTGCATGATATATGGAGGTATGACAATGTTAACCGTGGACCGATCTATGGTAGGAGGCAATTATTGAATTTATTCCAAAATATCGAGAGATAGTATACTAGTTAGTAATCGTAAACTATCTTTTTATATTTCCGTGGAAGCATGTTGGGTTTTGTTTGTTTTCTAAAATTTTATAAGATAGTAAGTGATAAAAATAACTCGAATCCATAAAAATGGAGAGATTAGTTAACAAGTTTTTAGATGCAATTGATAATTTAAATTCTAGTAAAAAATATCAAGTTATTTATACAATTTCTATTATTAAATAGATTAATTACAAGCAAAAGCTTGTACGAAAAGATGAAAATGATAAACCTTAATAATGATAAAGAAATATGTGATTCATTTGAAAAAGAAAATAGGATAGCATTAATAGAATCCATATTAACTAGTTTGAAAATAATTCAAGGCAAGTATAAAGCTAATAATTGGATTCAAAATCATCCATAATGGATAATAATAGTAATCATGTGAACCTTTAATCTAGGATGTTGAATTCAAATTGCAATTTTTATGTGAAAGCCTACATGAGATATATTTTAGGTGGGAAGATAGTGTAGAGATATACGTAGATATATTAGAGGAAAAAATTAGGTGTATGTTTTATGAGACAAATAGTTATAAACGTAGGATATAATTTAGAATATATAGGTCTTTATGAACATGATAATCATTTAGAGTTGTATAAAATTATAGTTAATACATTAAAAAGTTTTAAGAATAAATATATAAGAGATGGAAGGAGAAATACCCCAATTGATCAAAAGTAATAAACTAAAATGAAATCCTTGAATTTTAAAATTCACAAAAATCTAACATGTTTTATAAAATAATCCCTGTAGTACCAAGTGCACTCATTGTTGTAAGCATATCAATATTGTAATATATTAATAAACTTTTTCTTTTTACTCCTTTGCTTGTGGATGTAATTTATTATCATCTGTCTTCCTTAAGCCTTAATTTCAGTCTAATACAGCAAATGATTCTCTATCTACTGATATTTTTCTGAATCTTTTTAAGAGTGCATTGATAATACACGTATTTTTGTTTGCTCATAAAATCTCTAACCATGCATAACTAACAATCATGACAATTCATACATACTTGGTTTAACTATTAATAATATTTGATAGTATTAAAGAAAATAGTTAAGTTCATCTTTTTTTTTTTTATTATAATTGAATCCTGGTAATGAGTCATTACAAGGAGTTTTGTTTTGTTTAAAAAAGAAGCAATTACTAAGTAAAGCACGATAGAGCAATTGAAAATATATTAAAATAAAGAGCATTATTACTGTTTACGGCGGCCCTTATTCCGTTGAGGTTGTTCTTCATCATCGGAATCAGAATCAGTGTCACGATCAGAATCTTTATCATCATCATCATCATCAGACGGCGGAGAAGGATCGAGACGAGCGGCATCCTTGGCCCAGCGGATTATCTTCTCAACTTCATCCTCTCTATCATCGTCATCGTCATCTGGTGTTTTGGGACCAACAGCCACTCCATCATTCTTCTTATTATCACTAGCTGAAGACGACGAAGAAGAAGCTTTAAGAGCCACGAATCTCGCAGAGAGGTCGTCTCCCAGAGAACTCTTCAATTCGTCGTCAACGTTAACATTACAACGAGTTCGAGATTGAGATGATCGAGGAGGAACGGAGGGTCCGGATTTGAGGGCTTGGAATCGACGGTCGAGATCGGCGTCGAGGTAGTTGGAAGAGATGCTTGCTATGTGTGAATCCACAGAGAGTTTCAAGAGCATCTCATCATGTGCCGCTTGCAGTAGTTGTTCCACTTCATTACTTTGATTGCTCTTACTGCTATTATTTTTCTTCATTTTTCTCCCTTCCTTTCGCTCTGTCTCAGTGCCTTGCCTCCTCCTCTGCACTCTTTATTTCTTTTGTCATACTCGTCGGAAGGACAGCATAATTCAAATTATCAAGCATATGGAGTTCAATTACTGAAATATCCTTGCACTTTGGAAAAAAAAATAATAATCAACACATTATTTTTTAAATTTGTTCTACAAGGCTTGACCAATTGACTACTGTATTGCCTGGCGCAGCTGGGTAGATTTATCTTGAGACACAATGAAAATGGAAAGAAAATGAGAGAGCATATATTGGAATAAGGAATTGCAACATAAGTTAGTTGTATATTATAATAAGCCCAGCATATCTCCTTTGAAGAAATGTCTGACCATGAACAAACTACCGCCACTAATAATAAAAATTGACATGAAATAAAAAAACCTCATTAAAGAGAAAGGTCATTATGGTAAATCTCTCTACTTCCATTGAATTAAAAATTCTACAGCTCTTAAAATAAGAATAAAAGAAAAAGGGAATAAAAACAAAATCATAGCTTCAAGCAGTACAGCAATAAATGAGGCTCTAAAATTGTCGCAGCATCTAATGCCACCCCGCAATTAATGTTTTACTCAAAGCCAAAAGAAGTCGGCATAAAATGAATTTTATGATTATCAAACAGAGGGCAAGAAAGGTTGAAGCAGAGATCTGCCTCGTTGCTAATCGCTAACAATGGGCTTACGTAAATTAAATAAAATAGTACACCACTGAGCTCCTTCTAATTCATCATTTTTCTTTAGCCCACTGTCAAACCAAAGCCGAACTTGTAATCCTTCTTCCTGTGATCTATCTGCAAGAAACATAAACCCCAATAACTGTTTGTCAAAATACTGCTGATTAAGCTCTACTGCAAAGATTAGACATGAATAAGGATGGGATCCTCACCTCAGCAGAAAGAACAAAATTGAGGCCCATATTTAACCGCTCCTCCAGGTAAGCGGCAGCACAGCCATTGGAATCAATCTTCCCTCTCAGACGACACTGAAATAACCACAACACCAGTAATGTATGCGTGTTTAATTTTGATACTGAAGTGTAGTTGCTGTATGTGATGACCACAAATAGACACAATGGTTGTCTAGTAGATACATTCATTAAGATTAAAGGTTGCAACCGAAGGCCCAGGTGATATTTGGTTTACGACATGGGCATAGTCTCCTAAATGAAGTTACTCTATAAAGAACAAAGGTCCACCATGTCCACAAAAGATGTTGGTGTCATACTGACTTGATATAGAGTGAATCAGTACATATTGCATGCCTTTTATAACAACTACAATATAAAACAAACTCAATATTCAAATCCAAGGAACATTATGTCACGATTAATGAGGTAAAGTTCCTATACACAAAATGGATAGAACTTTTTTCAATTTCAGGGAAAAATAATGGCGAAAGAACAGTTTTCAAGTACCCGTGGCAACCAACCCCATCTCTATTTTCTTTATTTTATTATGTCAAAATTATGGTTCTCATGGTATAACCCTTACATTCATTGGCTCAGTCGTATTGAATTAAAATTTACTAATTGTTTGTATTATAACTGCTTAAAAAATATCCTACCAGAAATAGACAAAAAGAAGAGATTTGTTATACAATAGATTAGAACTTTAGCAGATTTTTTAATAACAAAAGATCTATTACAAAGTAAAAAGTAATCCATATTTTTTAAATCTTTTCCTAAAAATAGAAATCGCATTCAATGAATGCAAAATAAATGTCATACAGACAAATGCATGAGCCAATATTCAAAGCTCAGAAACAGTAGAATATCTGCAAATATACCTGTCTAAGGATGTAATCATAACCGACACTAGATGTGACATCTCTTGACATGTAGTTGTACATGAGATCTGTTGCTAGAGAAACCTTGATAAAGAAAATGGTATAAGAAATATACCCAGATAACAAATTGCACTCATTAAAAAGAGATAAGAATTAAAAAAAACTCAGCCTTCTCACCTTCTCTGATAACTTCTGCACATAGCTCAGAGCAACCATTCCAGTACTAGCAACTTGCCCTGTGGCAACCTGCAGGTAGAAGAAAATATAATCTGGTCAAGCGAGTTTAAAGCAAACTGAGGATTGCCTTTCAATCAAATTACAGATCCATGCACATAAAGTCAGCAGTCAGATCCAAATATAAACTGCTCTTCTGAAAAAAAAAAAAAGAATAAGAATTATCACATAAACTCTGATATTCAATAAGAACAAAAGCCTCTAAATGTCAAACAAAAAAAGCCCCAATGCAACTTGATCTGAAAAGAACCGAAAAAAAAAAATAAAACCCAACACATCCCATCCAACCCTTCCTACCGTGCCAAAAGTTCTGCAATCCAAAAAACTGATTTGGATGGCAACCTTACTGCATATGTTGGTGTTTGAGTGGTAAAAGGTCCTCGGATTCAAACAACGGGTCAAAGGTTCAAAACCCCATAAGGCCATTTATCTGGGAAATTTGTATTCCACAAGTTTCCTAACTACCCAGGCTGTATAGTTTTGGCAGTCATCCCCTGTTTAGGAATCTGATGAACTAGAAAGATCAAGAGAATTTTAGATATCAACCAAAAAAGAAAGGTGATTTGAAAGGTTAAACAAAAGAAACCACAATTTTTAGGGTCAAAAAGATTGAAGTTTCACCAGACAAGGTGCCTGGAAGAATAAAGTACTCTTGCTCCACTAAATTGAGATCACAATCTTGACTTGAAAAAAAATTGCCCGAGGCTAAAAAATCTAAAAAGATTCCAAAACATTTCAAACATCTGTACAACAGAGTGAGGGAGAGGGACAGAGAAAATACAATTACTTCTGTAACTCTTAAAATATTCAAGCAAACATTCATTGCAAGTGTACTACCTCACATTGGCTGGTACTTCCACAGACTACAGGTTAACCTTACTACCTACCAATATGAATCCGTATATGCTATTTTTATTTAATTAGTTATTATTATTGTTACTTTATAAGTAATGGGGAAAGCTTTATAGTGTCATAGGTAAACCAGTATCTACTATTACACACAGGAGTAACAGACCATATGACGACAAACATGATTTGAAGAACACAAATAAAGTACATTACCATCTTATCGTTTTCATATCTAGCAGCATAACCAATACCCGACTTTCGATGCTGACCGGCCCAAAATACTTCACCACCCAAAGACAAATGTGGGGACACATTCTGGAAAAATATGCAAAGAGTTAAAATTAATATAAAAAATGAGTGTACAGTGATTTTTTAGTATGTAATTATACCCTAACAAGCAGTTAAGAAAAACTATTGAGATCAATGCACAATAACAAACCAATATCACAAAATCCTCATAAATAGATACAGTTGTATCAAGAACAGTAGTGCAATTTTCAAACTAACAATCATATATTTGTATACTGACTCAGCAGCAAAGCAAAATTAAGTAAAAACTAAGTTACAATTCTTCTAGAAAGTTTTCAGTTGTGTCTACATGGTGTATTAAGTCCTAGCTGTACTGAATAACTTCCAGATTTCCAATAATGATTTATCCACAAAATAAAAGAAAATGTAAGCAAAACTAGTGTCCAGAGCTCTACAGTCTCCCAACCAATAAAATACTACAGACCATCATTAGTCATAGGCATGTCAATAAGATCCTGTTTCTTCATCTAAATATATATGTTATCCATGCAAAATGTAACAGTATTGCATTGCTTGATCAGACAATACCTGGATGTAACTGGCTCCAAATAGGGCACCATTTCCGAATTGAAACTGAGTCCTGTAGTCCTTACCCTACATTTGGAAAGGGGGCGGGGGAGGGGGGGGAGGTGGGTAAGTCAAATCAGGAGCTGACTATATTCACAATTGTAAAAGCAAAATTGTAGTTCATAAAGTGCATATCTTAAAAGAGTTTTTCCCACAAATAACCTAGGCTACAGTTGTTCATAAGTTTGAAGATAATGTAATTTGCATGCAGTAGTTCTATTTAGCAAACACAAGGTGATTCACAACACAATATACAGAAAAGGATCATTTATCCTGATACAATGCGGCTTTCTCCAAAAACTTCATACATGACAGGAGAATCCTGTTCACTTCAAGCTACTCATAGCGAGAAATGAGACCCAGCTAACTCCAGGAAAAAGGAACCAAAAAAAAAAAGACCTTACATGGTCACCTCAGTAAGAGTGAAATAAAAAGATGCTCAATGCATTAAGTATATTGTTTATCATACTTGTAGGCAAACAAGATAAGCACAAGCATAATGATCAGTAAGAGTGGTTGACCTTATAATCAAAGTTGATCATGCCATGTGACATATGAGGCTCATTTGTAAGCTGAAAGAGCAAAAACAAAGTTAATGTTATGCCTATGAAAAGCATAGTTTCTGCGAAAGCCAAAGAGGGGCATAAATTCAGAAGGAAAAGAAATGGCATTAATAGAATTTTACCTGAGCATTAGCTTTCAAAGACAGATTGTCAGACAGATCACACTTCACTCTAGCATTTAGTCTGCCATCAGTCAATACCCTCCCAATGAGCATCAACTGTGGGAATACCATCAGTACTTTTACAATCAAATAATTTTATTTTAATATAAATATGGTAACAACCACTTACCTTTGGGTCAATATAGTTAGCACCAAACTCATAGTGAGCGGTAGGGATTTTAATGGTTTCTGTGGATTGTGAAGGAATTTCTGTCGGTCCCATGATCACGCTGATGTATTGTTGATAATTTTTAGTCACCAAATCCAATAAATAATATAGACAAAGGTAAGTGTGTGTGTGTGTGTGCGTGTGTGTTGAGTGTTTGTGTGTGTCTACACACACACACATTTAACTAACGAAAAAATGAATAAAAATGATGATCAATTTACCTATGACTGAGTGAGAACTTCTGATTAAGTCCTTTGGTAAAATCAAAACGCAATCCCTCAAAAAGTTCCGGCTTCAAAGACACTGACAAAGATCTAGGTTACGGTAGTTGTACAAACTAAAATATCATAAAACAATCACCCAAATACTTCCTTTAATAAAACTTTCTCCCAATGCTACTTTCAGTACATGATCTTCAACAAAAATACCCGGATACCCCCCTTTCATTTTAGAACCAAAAAATAAAAATAAATAAATAACACATAAACATACAAACACCAAAAAGAAGAAAAAATTATTCCTCTGCTAATCGACACTCAAATGTACAACTAAAAACTAGTGAATTGAAAAAAAAAATTACATCTAACCATAAGCAAACAAATAATAAAGTTTCAAAATTAGATTTTGTACCCAAACAAAATCCTGTCAAATATCCATTTTATAAGCACAAAAATCAAAAGAATTTATTATAACAAGCACATTAACATATATATCCAGATCAATTGAACCCACAAAAACCAGTAAAACCCTCAGAAACAAAATCAAAGACAAGAGACAAACAAAACAGGAAAAAAAATTAACATAAAGCTCTGTACTATTGTTATAGTGGCGAGTAAAATAAGTAAAAGGATGATAAAGGTACAAACTTAAAGCTTCGCGGTGGATTTCCTCATAGGGAATCGGGCAAGGCAAGTTCATGTAATCAACTTTTTCTTCTTCCTTAGGCTTGGCCGTCGATGCGTCAGGTTTCACTGTTGTACCTGGAGGTACAAAGCCCGCCATTGCTGCTGCTGCGTTTGCCTTCACTCGAGTAAAGAAGCGGGCGAAAGGAAATGGAAAAGGAGGGTTTGGGGCTTCTTACGGGGGTTTTTGAGAGGGTTTTATGTGAACTCCTTTTGTGGGACCACACACCCTCATTTTCTTTTCTTTTTTTTCTTTTTTCTTTTTCTTTCTTAAAAAAATTTGATCTCACACTTTTTTTTTCCACTTCCATTACTCTTTATTGGTAAATATTAATATCTTAGTTTTATTTGTGAATTTAAACATCCACAATGATTGTATGACAATACAAATTAAGATAACGTTATTGTGTTTTGATAATGATTAATGAGTAGAAAATTAATTTACTTGTAATTAATATGTGATTTGATATTTTGATTTAGTAGACAAATAACCAATTGTTATAAATTTAAAAGACTAACAGATCCATTGACGAATATTTTTATTTATAATGGTTGAGTGCTTGTCAGTGTCATCAGTCCGAAACACAAGTATACTAGTTATATTCAAACTAAATCGATTCCATTTATAATAAGGTATTGATTGATGACATAATTTTATTACTCTATGGTTTTCCCCTAGTGATAGATTTATTGAGAGCACAATTAGAATCCTCATTAGTCTTATTATGAAAACTTAAATAAATTCACATTCTTTTAATAAATACACTTCTCGAATATTAATGGGTGTAAACATACTTCCTTATGTGAGCAGATAGAAATCCCATCTTTAATTAGCATAGATTTTCAATCTATACTCATTAAACATATGAGATATAATACAAATAAATGCATAAATTTAAATTCTCAAAAATCACATGCCCTCTATACATGTAGATTGTAAAAAATTCAAGGAAAAAAAAAAGAGATTTATTTGTATACAAATTTTGTTAATAATAATAATAGATTTTTGGTTGGCCGTTGGGGATTTTATTTAACAAATCGTGGGTTTATTAATAATAGTCATTTTCGATGAAATCCATTGAAGCATAATATGGATTGTGGCCAAGACTTTGTGCCGTGCTGCATTTAACTGTTGGCTTATGAGATTCTGACTGCAGTAGTAGTTTGTGATTGGCCTGTGAGGCAAGTAACGGACCAACTTCTGAGATTGATGATGAATCCGACTACCAAGCCTCAAAGGCATCCGGCATGAACAGAAGAATTTGCCATTGGGTCAACTCCTGTCAAAATAACTCGGCCCAAACCATCAGCCAAACCCAGTAGCCACAAAATTTGCCATCCTGCGAAGTATAATTTGAGTGGAGCTTCCAACGCCCCCAATAAAATTAGGGATGCTAAGGGGTGAGGTGAGGTAGGGGTAGGTACGGGTAGGTAGCCTATCTCATTTTCTACCCTATTAAAATTCTACGTTTAATTTTTATTTTATTGTCTAAATAAAAATTAAAAAAATATTTATATATAATAAGAATTAGGATGAGGGTGCTGGGTGCGGTAGGGAGTATAAAATAAAATCTTATTTTGTTAAAAATTTAGGAATTATTTTTCTTTTATTTCCCACCTCATTTTCTAAAAATTATTAAAAATTTACCTCATTTAGGGTGGATCTCCGTGTAACCCCTAACCCATGGAGGATTTATCATCCCTAAATAAAATTATTATAACCTTTCTTTTGGATTTATTTATTAAATACCTTATTTTAATTGATAAAATATAAATTCATATGTTAAAATTAATCATCTTCTCATAAAATTTTATGTATTTTTTTTTCAAACTGTATAAAAATATTAAACTATTAAATTTATCTTAAATTTTTTCATCTTATTACATAATTTTTATCTTAATAATTCTAAATTCTTCAATTTTTCTAAGAATATCCAATTAAAGTTTTAAATATAAATGTAAATTATGAGATGGATTGGGTGTAAAAAAAATATTAACAGAATAATTTTTTAAGCATTTAATCAATTTCCATTTAGAACAAAAAAAATTAATTAATTTGTATTAGATAATTTCAATTAAAACAAAAGATTTTATAAAGAATTTTGAGGGTATCAAAAGCCTACTCATTACTTTAATTGGCTTAGAAAATCAAGCTTTCAATCCACCATCCATGAGATGGTTCAGCCTCAAAGAATTTTTTCATGGCTTCTCAATCTGCTAATTAATTAATGGGTAATATTGGACTTAAGTTTAGCTAGAATTCTTTTAATTAATGCCAAAAAGCTCAAGAAAAATCAAGCATTTAAGTGGTATTAAGGGCCAATTAATGTTATATCTTTTAAAGTAATTTATGTTAATTATGCTATAAAAATAATCAGTTGTAAAAACAATCAGTCAAACGTTTTGTAAAATTATTTTTAAAAATATTGTGAGTTCTAAAAACAATCATATGTATTTAGTAAGGGCTAGTTTGGGTATACTGTAATTTTTAAAATAATTGTTGTTAGCTGTGCTGTAAAAATAATCAGTTATAAAGAAATCAGTTAAGTGTTTGGTAAATTTTATTTTCAGAAGTACTGAGAGTTTTGAAAGCAGTTATGAACGTTTGATAAATTTTATTATTAAACGGTTGAGAAAAATAAATGACTAAAATGTATATAATGTAGAACAAATTTTATTTATACATATAAAAACATGTACATACAATATTTTAAAATGTATATTATAATAATTTTAACTAAAAATAAAATTTATAATATATTGATTTTATTTTTTATCTTAAAACAATTGATAATTGATTTTATAACACAGTGAAACAAATTTAATAATAATTTGACCAAAAATTGATATTAATAAATTTATATTGGTGAATTATAATAAAAATTTATTAAAATATTGATTTTATTTCCAATTTGAATAAATATAATTTTGGGTTTAAGTAATAATTTTAAAGATATTTATGAAATTGTATTAAATGATAAAATTAATTATCAAAAGCAGAATTTAAAAGCTACCCTTTCTTTTTTTTTTAAATCAACTATAAAAAGGCTAATTTTAACAAAAGTGATTTTTAATTTTTTTTAACAAACACTAAAATTAGCTTTTAGATTTCCAAAATTACTTTTAAGGGCCAGTTAATGTTAAAGCTTTTAAAGTAATTTATGTTAATTATGCTATAAAAATAATTAATTGTAAAGAGAATCAGTCAAATATTTTGTAAAATTTATTTTTAAAAATATTGTGAGTTCTAAAAATAATTATATGTATTTAATAAATCTAATTATTAAACAGTTGTAAAAATATATATATGATTGAATTAGACATAAGGTTAAATATTTTTTTTTTACAAATTTACAAACATGTATATAATTTTTTTTAATTATGTATACATAATAATTAATAACTAAAATAAATATTTTATATTATTAATTTTATTTTTATTTCAATAAAATTAGTAGTAGTAGTAATAATAATAATAATAATAATAATAATAATATATTTAAAGTTAATGATTTTATTTCTTAATTTATGAGAATAATTTTAATTTTTTATAATATCTGAGAATATTTATAGAATTATATTAAGCATAAAATTAATTTTTTAAATTAGATTTTAAGAAGTTGCTTCCATTATTTTTTAAATCTGCGGTAAGATGTAGTGATTTATCTAAAAATAATTTTTTAAAATATTTATCAAAAACTAAAATTAATTTTTAAAAATATTTAAACTTTTAACTTTAAAAATTAATTTTTAATGTCTCAAACGGGTCTTTAAAAAAATATTGTAGTAATCAACAGTGTTCACAAATGTGGTAGATACCGTAACTGAATAACTTTAGACCTTATGAGTAAAAATAAATAAATAAATAAATAACCGCTATTTGACATCATATAATTAGCAAGTGGGATGACCATATAAGTTTTATAATACCAATAAACGACATCATTTAGTTGCCTCTGATTGAAAACTGTCCAAACAAAATACAAAATACCTAAAACGACATCGTTTGAACTATCTTTCTCCGACCCTCCTCCGTCTCCGTTATTGAGTCCTTTAAGTTCCCCGTTTAGGTTCCGCCACCACCACCACTACTACCAGCAGCCGAAAAAACAGTACAAATTAGAAAAATTAATACAATGTACTCGAGCATAGGATACAGCAACGGGCACCACCAGCAGCAGCCACAACAGCAAGAGCGCGAGCGCATGGGTGGAGGATTAACGAGTCACAGAGACCGAGCTAGAAGAGGAGGTCGAAGGTCGCGTGACTCGCTTAGGGCTTCCGAGCATCAGCAGCAGCAACAACAGCAACAGCAGAACGATCGTAAACCAGCAACACCTTGTACGGACTTCGACGTCGCCTACTTCCACTCCTACGCTCACGTTGGTATCCACGAAGAAATGATCAAGGTCCCTTCTTTCTTATTCTCTTTTCATTCGTTGTTGTGTCAATTTTTCACTTTCATTCATGAAATAATTCGTGAAATTTGAAGTGTACTTTTTAATACTAGAGTGAGCATTTGCATATTATGTCGATAAGTGAAATTATGAGACAATGGTTTCTTTGGAGGCACATTATGCTTCTTTTGAACTGGTGGCGCAAGGATTTTTAATTCCTTTACTCAGTTAAATTAGACATGGTTTCTTTCATTCACATAATCAAGTTATCTAACGGAAAAGGGCTTATATAATGAATTATTTATACTCTCACCAGAACCAAGGCTCTTTTAGACAAATTTGTTTCATTTTTGGGAAATTTTTGTTTACAATTATATCTTTTCTCTTGATTTAAGTGGATTATTACAAAATTTGAGTTTTGGAAATTGTCTCACTATTTACTCTCTTTTACTTTTTGTAAGTTTGATCCACTGCCTTGGAAGCACCTAACTTTTTTCTGACTTGTACAGGATCGTGTGCGGACAGAAACTTATAGGGCTGCAATTATGCAGAATCAGAGTTTTATTGAAGGCAAAGTAATATTGTTGTTACTGTGGTTTCCCTCATAAAAAAGCTTATATTGAGATAGTTTATTGTCCTTTTTTTTTAAATGCAGAACAGAGTTTTGTTGTCTACTTTCATTTGATATGTGTATTTTGCACATATTTGAATTGCACATATTTGAGCAACTGTTTCAGCAAACTATGTTGTGCACATCCCTCCTAATTGATGTGATCGTACATGCAGGTTGTAGTGGATGTTGGGTGTGGCACAGGCATTCTTTCTATATTTTGTGCTCAGGCTGGTGCAAAACGGGTATGTATTCTTTAAAATGCACATAGATATTTAGAAAAATTTTTTTAGCATTACTTAACATGTGTTTGACATTGGAAAGACGTCTATTCCTCAGTTAAGTTCTGTTTCTATTAGCTTTGAAGCCAGTCATTCCACTAGTCCATGCTTTTTTCAGTTGAAAATAATTATAGGGCCCTAATGGAATTGATGTACTGTAGCTTTTGATCTACAGTCACTGGGAAATGAAATCACCGACTGCTAACTAAACGTGGAATCAAATCACTAACTATTAAGTAAAAGCGGATAGGTGAACAGTAAATGCAACTGTCAAGTAAAAAGCTATTGTGCTTTCCAAAATTATTAATGTGAATCAGCCATGGAGTAAAATTAGATTAAATTAGAAACAAAGCTAAAAGTGTTTATCAAACACTTTTGCTGATGCATTTTGAAAATTAAGCTGAAACACAGCAGTTACAGACAGGCCTATAAGATGGATTGCCCAAAGAACACGAGTTTATGGTGCACATAGTTTCCTTGCCATTCTCTTTAATTACATATGAGGACTGCACTTCAAATTATATGCTAGTTTATATAGTTTAAATCAACATTCTTTTTCACAAAGTTTGTTGACATGCAATATTTTTGAACTTTTGATATAACTTTTATTCCATTAAACACAATTTGAGGTATTAGAAAATGTTATATTACTCTTTCAAACAATATATAGTTTAATTGCTTAATTGTAGATTAAAAGTTAATTCTTTCCGTTGCAGCAGAATTTTGGGGTAAGAATTTGGATATTGTTATACCTGAATATCTTTTACTGTTCACTGGGTTCAATTGAATCCTCTAACCATTTAATCTTGTTTTTGTTATAGTTTAGATTGTACTTAATAGGTTTCTTAATGCGTATGATCTTATTGAAAAAGATTTAGGCTATAAATATCTTTGTATGTATGTATCTATCTATGTATACAGATGGTTTGGTCATTTTTTCATTAATTTGAATTGTTTTCCATGTTATTTGCAATGTATTGTGTTGCCAGGTGTATGCAGTGGATGCAAGTGATATTGCAGTGCAGGTACTTTGTTACTGTAATACTTATTTTTTTGGCACACATGCCGCAGTTTGTTTCAGCTATCTAATCTAAACAACGTAGTCATGAGAAGTGTATAAATATTCTGTGCGCTTGTTGGCTATGGAATCTTGGTAGCATTTTGTGAACTATTTCTTGATAGATTATTCCAAGAATTAGAGTTAAAAAAAAGTTAATGATTTTTTTTTTAAAAGCCAATGTAGATTAGTTTTATTATTTAAAATATTGGTTTGGAGGAATGAGAACATCAGCTTTATCTTGTGTGCCAAAGAATGGGATTAAACTAATTTCGTTTTGTTATCAAGTGTCTGGATTATCTGTGCACAAATTATCTAATAATTCCTTTTGCTATTAGTGTTCTAAAATCCTTCATCATTACCATACAACTTTATTTATTTGAGCATTCTTCCAGCAAGGCAAACCAAGGAATCTTTCAGTTATAATTAATCAAGTTATCTCAATCAGACTGAGTTTTTTTTCTTACTTCCCCAAGAACAATTCCGTTCATCATAAAAGATTACTTGTCAGTGTTTCAATGTATGTTTTGGAAATTTTGGTCCACACTCACTTTTAACCTGCATTACAGGGATGGGTTAATTGCTTATGATTTGCTCTGGTTAATTTTGTGTTAAGAGTTTCTTGAGTTCTTTACATGACCTGGTTGTTTCTTGACCAATATTGCTAAAGGTTTTTTTTTCCCTAACACTTTTGGTACTTCCCTAATGAATCCTTTGAGACTTTGGCCCTTTCTCGTTGCTGGTTCACTGAATAAAGTTTCCACTCATTTAAATAGGATTAGACCATATAGCCTATGTGGATATTCTGGTTCTCTCTATATTTCCCCTTCTTAAATTCCCTCTTCATCTTCTTCCTTTTGATCTTGATTAATTAACATTTCTTCTAATACTTTCCTTGCATTTATGCTATGCACTAGTTATGTCTTTACAGAATCCACATTATTGATATGTGTTGCTTCATGTAAGAATGCATTCTCTGTGGGAGTTTGAATCCAAGTGGGGTTTGAAATGACCTTTCTTATTATTGTAAATAGGCGAATGAAGTCGTGAAGGCAAATAACTTAACTGACAAGGTCATCGTTCTGCATGGACGCGTAGAGGTAAGCTTCTGTAGACTGGCTAATATGTTGAATCTCCTGTAAAGAGTCGCCTTCGAGCTTCTATATCTAGGTTTAAGTGATAGATTAATTTTGAAATTCACTTAAGGTTTGTTTTTTTCTGAAGAAACCTCAAACTTTCATATTTCATTCAGTTTTGCTATCTCAGGATAACAGGTGTGTTTTAGATCCTAGTATTTTGATTTCTGCAGGATGTTGAAATTGATGAGGAGGTTGATGTTATAATATCTGAGTGGATGGGCTATATGCTTCTGTATGAGGTGATTGTTAAAATATTGCATATTTGATTACATATTGAAGTGCTGTTTGGTAAGCATGGAACTATAACTGGAACACATCAAGATCCGGGCATAACATTGTAGTTTCCAACTCTAAGAGTGGATGCCTCTTTTTTTGTGGTTAAATATTGTAGAGTATGCTGGGAAGTGTCATTACTGCCAGAGATCGTTGGCTAAAACGTGGAGGTCTTATTCTTCCTTCATATGCAACAGTATGTGTTCTTTCTTACTCTGCCTTATAATCAATTTTAATCCCAGCTTGGGAGAGTCATTACCATGGTTATGCTTCCAATTTACTTCATTTTTTTCCCATTCAAGCCAAAATTAGTTTGTTCTGCATTAATAATTGTTGCTTTTTTGTAAGTAATAACTCAAATCTATAACCCATAAGCTTAAGCTTATAGTGAAAGCCTGATAGTATTTTTGCTCTAAAAATTTTTATTTCCTCTTTTTCTCCAGTCTTGTGACAACCTTATTTGATTGGAGTTCCATTTTATTTGACTGTAGAGTGGATCGTAGTTATATATTGCTGATTCTCATTCTTTGCTGGCTGTAGTTGTACATGGCGCCAGTTACGCACTCTGACAGATACAGCGAAAGTATTGATTTCTGGCGAAATGTTTATGGAATTGATAGTGAGTACTAACGTGTAAATTTGACATTCTATTTTCATCAGTAGGTATGCTCTTGGAACAAAATGTTAATTAGATTGATCACTTGTCACACTTATTTGTATTTTTTTTCCTTTGGCTTAGTTCTGGTTTCAACTATGTGAATATCTGAATATTGTCCCATCTTAAGAGTGTTTATCTTTTAAAATTTCCTTTTTCAATCAATATTATCTTTGTAGTTACTTGTGATCGAGCAATTTCAATGTCATATTGTTGGTTGCAGTGTCTGCAATGATGCCGCTGGCCAAACAATGTGCATTTGAGGAACCATCTGTGGAAACAATAACGGGCGAAAACGTTTTGACATGGCCGCATGTGGTGAGTCCTCTTGTCTTAAATATATACTTTTATTTTATTCTAAAAAGGGTGGTGGGCATAGCCCAAATCCATTTTTTAGCCCCCTACCTCTCCTAAGAATCGAACTCGGGTGGCCAGCCAAATAAAGCTACTTGATCACCACTTGGCCAAACGACTAACATTAATATCTAAACTGTATAAGAAGAAAAGATGAGCTATTCTCGGGGCTTATGCGGGACATCTAACATGATTTTTTCTTCCCTGTGGTTAGAAACATTATTAGGTATTAAGTTCTAATTGTATACCATAGAAACATTTATGGCCTATAACTGGACTGTGACGTTCCTAAATTTGATGGCCCCCACACGGAGAAGAGTATTGTTAGATAACCTACCGTATAATTAAGGCTTCAAATTGTTGGACATAAATTAGATGTGCCCCTAATATCCATGGTAGCATAATGTTCTTTGTTAGGCTGGGACAAGAGCTGTTCTACAAACTATTGACTTTTACTTTGTATAATTCCCTTCAGGTTTTGAGACAGTATGAATGGTCATCTGTATCATTTCGACTATGACAATTTTTGCAGAGTCATGGCTCTTCTAGAATTTCATATGTGATTGTCTAGAGCTTAGTGAAGTAAAGGGAACTTAAGTTTGGTGATGTTGTCTTGTGTGCTTTGACCTGAATCAATTCCTTGAGGTTTTGCCTCTAGGGCCGTCTGCTTTGAATGATGCTTAAATTGCTTTATGTGTCGCTCTGATTAAGCGCATAGTATTAAAACTTTGAATTTTGTCTGCACTTGCTATGGACAAATTTATAACAACTGCCATTTACAGGTTAAGCATGTAGACTGCTATGCCATTCAAATTCATGAGCTAGAATCTATTGCAACAACATTTAAATTCAAGTCAATGATGCGCGGTACTCTCTTTCACTTATACATCTTATACACCACTGTATAGCTCTTCATAGTATTTATATTTTGTGAATCCAACCATTGAATCAAAATTTCTGCTAATATCCGTAATGCCAGTCAGATATCATATCGAGTGGATACTGATCCATAATCTCACATTTATGTACAGTAATGAAGTTTTTTTCTTTGGAAAAAAATAAAAAACGAATTCAGTAAGATAGTTCTAGTATCCAATAAACTTGAACTTGGTGCATGTGGTGAATGCCAATGGCTTGGGATTCAAATGTTCGTTCTGTCAATTGTTAGCCCTAGGATTATATATGAAGTGGTATTAGTCAAGGAAGTTTCCGCTTGTTGTAAGTGGTATAAACTACGAAGGAATCCATTAGACCATTTGGTTGTTTATGGTCTACTTTTGTCTCTATTTGCTATTCTAAACTAAACTCTCTAGGCTTGCTTTTGTTTCAAATCTTTGGTTTTTTGTTATTCGCTTTACATTTCTAAAATTTTTACTTTCTTCCAGCACCACTGCATGGGTTTGCTTTTTGGTTTGATGTTGAATTCAGCACTCCTGCAATATCTCCTGCCAATAACCACATATCACCTGTAGTCATTGGTTCATCTAACAATCATCCAATGGATGGTTGCCAGAAGAAAAAGCGTGCAAATCCTAATGAAGCACTTGTGTTGTCTACGGCACCTGAGGACCCTCCAACACATTGGCAACAGGTATTGTATGTGGTCAGCCCCTCGAAACCTGTTATTAGTCAATAAAACTGTGACAGTAACAAGGAAAAAATAAAGTGCACTTGCAAAGTAGGTGCCACATGCATAGGAATTGAATATAAGAAAGCTCCCAGTATCATTTAGAGATTGTTGACAATGTTGTTGTTCACGATTTTGGTGAATGTATAACGTGGTTGCTTACACGATTGATACTACCCTTAGTTGTGTGGCAATCGAAATGAATGATCTCACCGCACCTTCCTCAAGCCAAATGGTGTTTGATTAATGATGTGCACAGTTGTCGAATGACCAATGTAGATTTTAAAATCCTTAGACATTATTAGCCAATGGATCGGTTACTGCCACGATAATCTGATGTGCCAGCAACAGTAACATTTCCAGTAAAATAATCTCTTCAGTTTAAGCAGCTTGGAAAATTATTTTGCCTATGTCTGCTAAGGGTATGAATGACCAACTCAGTGTGCAGTGGATTGGTGACAACACCAGTTGATAGTAATTTGATAATTTAAGAAATCTTGGACAATGATATTGGTATTAAGTTATTGCAAAAAAGAAGTCTGGTCATTTTCTTTGCTCTTTTTTACTACTAGTTTGCTTGATGTTGAAAACTTGTGGAATGTTTTACATGAAGTTCATTGTGTGATTGGTTTACTTCTTTGCAGACAATGATCTACTTTTATGACCCAATAGAGGTGGAGCAGGATCAGCTCATTGAAGGCTCCGTAGTACTGTCACAGAGCAAAGAAAATGCTCGATTCATGAATATTCACCTTGAATATGCGTAAGTCATAGCATATATTTGTCAAGCCTCATGCTCAATACTTGATGGTCAAAGTGGATATGGCACAATTTCCTATCGCTGACCAATGCTGCAATTTTTGTTTTTGCAGTTCAGGGGGTAGATCCTTTGTAAAAGAGTCAGTGATGCGGTGATCCTTGTAAGCATTGTGCTCCTTGTATTCTGTTTGGGTTTCTTACACTGAAAGCTTTGTGAGTCTTGCATGGCTCAACATTCAAACTTTCTTGCCCACAATTATGGGCAGCTGTTTGTGTCCTAATGGACTGCCTCATTTGACCTTGTGGAGATGGTGGATCTTGCTATGTTTACTTGGCAAGACCTCAAAAAGGTGAAACATTAATTTCAGCGAATTATCAATGTAAATGTAGGTGAACCATTTTAGGAATGTTTTATGTGAATGTACTTGTGAAAGGAAGTATCGAGTGCTGGGTGAGGTTGTATCTTTTCACATATTATAGGTGCTAGCTGTAAGATGAAAATGTTAGAAGTTTCTTTTGAGTGAAAAATCGGTTCATTGTGATCAGATTCAAAGACACTAGTTTCAACTTCTGTTTGAGTAGCTCAGGCATTTGTTTCACTGTTATAACATCATTGTACACAGTCATGATTTCAATCTGCCTGCCGACATTTACCAGGTTTTATGACATATGACCTTGTTTTTGTGCTACTATTTTTCCTTTCATGTCTTGTCAAATCTTCTATTTGTATTTTCTTATATTATGCACTTATCAATGTTGATGCATTGATCATTATCAAAAAGGTCTTCCCTAAAAGCAGAGTTTGTGGTGTCCTCGCTTTCTTCTGTTTGTGATTTTTCTAGAGACAAAAATAAAACGATCTTACCCTGTTAGTTGGATTAAGAAAATAATGGGAAGCTTAGTTTGGCGTCTGTCCACTTAATTGTTATTGAGATATAATATTCCATGCCATGCAGGTTCTTTGAAACTGAGAAGACCCTAGTGAGGACAATCAAATTTAACAAATTTTGTTCGGAACTAGGCTTATAAATCATTTATCAGTCAACCCTCATACGCTTCCGCCATATCATTGTTCTGTAATGCAGCTTTATATATATTTCTTCTTGGATGATGGACCTGGAAGGTCCAATAAACAATATGCCAACCAACATATTCATTCCATTTCCCTTCTCTGATTATTGACTAGAGAGCTTTGTACTAAAACTCCGTTACCGACACGTGTTCCGTGTGTTCAAAAACATGTCATTTTATTGTTTAAGCATATGGCAATGTCATTAGTAGTGCAGATCATTAAATGAAGCTATAAAAATTGTCACAAACAGTCTACGCGTGGAGAACAAATTTCACAAGTTCTAAGGCAGAAATGAGTGATGTTTCTTTTGAAAAGCGGGGGGTGCAGACTATTGGCGGTAATGTTAAACTTACTGTAATTCACTTGATCAAGGTATGCGTGAAATTTATGAAGAAATCAAAAAATTCAGTGTTCACTTTTGGTCAAATAAGCATCCGATTTTCACTAAAGTAATAGATATAAATACATATATGCGTTTGGTTTAAATTATCGTTTAATGCTTGAATTTGACTTCGTTTCTGTTTCTGATGCTTTGATCACTTGTTATTGAGAAATGAGGAGATTCTAGATTTTGGGAAGTGTTAAAAATCATATGCTTTGATATTTACAAGCACGTGATGCATTTTTTTTCTTTCCCTTTTTTATTTTAAATGCAAAATGTCAGGCACTGAGCTTGCTTTATACCGTCGTTTACTTAGATTTTCATAATTAATTCTCCAACAAACAGCTTGTGTTTTGGCAAGAATTTACACTGAAAGGTATACCCTCATTGTTAAAGCAGATGTGTATTATAAGAAAGAGCAGGAATTAAGGGCAAAGTTTAGAGATGATAATCTTGCATGGATGCCTGTTGACTCGCTGATTCGATCCAAATGTGCACAAAAATCATGGTATTCTCTAATTGCAAACCCCAAGTTCGTAATGAAACGCAACCGGATGAATAAAAGGAAGTACAGTTGTGTTCTTCCCAAGAGCAACATCCAATCAACTACTATATCTCGGGATGATAGTATCTTGCCCTTCCTCTCTTTTGACAACAACAGAGGATCATCATCTGTTGATGACCATGTTTCTGCTGTTGGGAAGGTTATTGAGGGTCTCCGTTGTAACGATGTGTCTTCCCACTTCTTTGGTAGTTGCCACGGCATTATACGTCTTACTTTCTAATCTCATACTGCTGAATATCTCTCAAATGCTGACAGAGAAATCTCTTAACATAGTTGGGCTAACTATTAGATTGCCATTTCTCTAATGGAAGAACAATGGTAGTTTTTGGAAAGTATTTGTCATCTCATCTAAATATTAGGTTTGGTCTTCTCTTATCACTTGTTTCTATTTGCAGTTGCTTCTTTCTATTTCTTTAAATTTTTGCAAAGGAACCCAATTTCTGTAATAGTTAAAAAAGTCAGGAGAATTTTAGAACTTGTTGAAGTTGATATCCACAGTGAAGTATCATAATTCACAAGCACAAGCCTGGAGGCACTTCTTTATCAACATAAAAATCTATTACCTGCTATTGCTATTTTGCAGGCCAAGTTGTGGTCTATATCTTTGTTTCTGCCATATTATAAAGGTAGTGTAGGTCAGCACTTAATTAGCAGGATAACAAGAAAAAACCTTAAACAGTTTCAGGGCCTAAGGCCTAAGCATAAATGTTGGACAGATGCATGTTATTGTGTTCAGCCTTCATTCCCTGCCAAAGCAATTTTCTTTTTCAATTGGACAAAGAATCATTGCTAATGTGCATGACTATCATCAAGAACAATTGAAACATTAATGAAATTTATTTTTAATGAGCACTGCACTTGTGTCCTTCAAAAACGAATGAGCTTCTCAGGGAAGATGACTGCAACCGTAGCAGTAATGTACTCACGGTCATTATCAGTTATGAATCTCGACGGCCCCAAACTCCATGTGATTCATTAAAGTAGATGTCCGAAATGCAAACTCTTAACGTCCCACTGAAAATTGAAATGCGTTGGATCAATGAAATTTCAGTTCATTCTTTAATCTGAATTTTTTGATTGTAACTCTATATTTGACACTTTTCGATTCGCAAGAGACTTTAGATATATTAATGCCAATCAGTCCAACACGCTTTGAATCTTTTTACTTTCACTGCAAGAATCAAACGAATTAGACTACCTTCCAGATAATATTATCTTTTAAAGTTCAGCACATTATTATTATTATTATTATTATTATTATTATTATTATTATTATTATTATTATTATTATTATTATTATTATTATTATTATTATTATTATTATTATTTTGGGTTTGTATTTGATTAATTTGCTTTATGTCCGATCTGTTATCGACGATTTGACGGTTTCTATGTAGATGTTGTAATTTTTGCAAGACTAGGATGACGCGCTCTTGTTACTAATGGTACTTTCAAAAATTAAAATTATAAAGAAAAAAAAAAAACTTTTAAGGCACCTTAGTACACGTATTTCTTTTTTAAATCTTTAACTCAAATCATCTAAAAAATGGACAAACGATTAGGTAAAATTCTGAAGTATAACGAAAGTTCATGCATATTCAAAAATTCAATTATTCCAGATCCCCACTAGCGTCACCAACTCACTACTGAACCTTGACCTTGCTGTCTCGACTCTCAACATGCAAAGGCCAAGGAGAGGCTTCCTGGTTCCTTCCTCTGTCTTCTGTCTTTGTGTTTTTTTATCTCTTAAGACAAAAATAAATAAATAAATAAATCAATAAAACAATCTTATATTACTGCGCAAGTTAAACAGTCCAACAAGTTCAAGAAAATAATGGTAGCCTCAGTTTGTCTTAGAAATTATCTGCCGCCTTATACTGACCGAAAAAGACAATCCAATTCGACTATTCTTGTTCTGAAATTGGGCTGCATTAGATTCATCAATCAATCAACCCTAATCACAAATTTACTTAACCTGATGGTCTCTGACATAACTGTACCACCAGTATAGCTAGGACCACTGCAGCAATAATTAAGCTCCGACAGTGGATATATATATATATATATATATAAAATACCCAATCAACCATGTAATGTGGTCACCCCATCATCCATTTATTATACAGTAAATGGATCCAATAAATAACCAGTGAAATAGCTGATGATTCAAACAACTATTTAACATTCTCCTGATGATTATATAGACATATATATATATAGAAATTAAAAAAAAGTTTTTGGATCCATCACCTTTCTAGTTGATTAACTTTTCACTTTACGTGCTCTGCGTTATAGGTCGATGTGTTCTGCGTGTTCAAAAGATATATGTTCATCTCATAATAAGCATATGGCAACGACACATGCAATTAACAAGCACATGGCATATGGAGAACGATATATGTTTTGCTTTTACAATATGTTAAAGCTATGATTTATACCGGGTCATACATACTGATCACGCTTCTTTGAAAAATTAAACATTATATTATGGGGAAACACTAAAGAGTAAATAATGGCATGAGAAAGATACTTTGGTTGGGAATGGCGGGACGGTGGTAGTCTTCTCAGATTTTGACTTTAAATTTGTGAATCACGTGCATGCGAATGATATGACAGTTGGTATGCAAAATAGATTAAGGTAGCAAATTCTTTAAAGACGATTATTTTAGACTTTTGGCAGACAATTTTTTTTTTCTACCCTAAGAAATAACTAATATATAGTTCTCATTCTAAAATAATTTCGATAGCAGAAGTAAGTACCTAACATGGAAGTTAATTATATATGTATCGTGTCGTATCACCTGCACAAATCTTCAAAGGATGAATTAAAGAGCAGGGTCTGCCTCCTACATTTAGAAATTAGAATCAAGATTAATTGTTTTCACTAAATTTTTCCTCTAAAAATATCCTTTCAAATTTACCCCAAACACTAATAATGCACCTAAGACTTTCTTATCCCCTTTTAAACTTGGGAGATAGCCAGTTTTTTCTTACGAAAATGGATATATGTTATTTACTTACTCTTTATTGTTCTCATAATATTTAAAAAACCTTGATACAAAAAATTTAAAGGAAAAAGAAGGATAAGCATACTTAAAGTGAGGGAAATTCTTTAAGATTTAGGATAGGGTTTATCTCCACTAAAATCTGTCATGTTCCCCTGATTAATCAAGACAGCATACCAGCATTATCTTATCGAGAATGATCAGTCGATCTGCTTAATGTTAGGAGTAAACTATCGAGCATCAACTGTTAAAAACTTATTAACATACGTGCATGCTCACATTAGTTTGTTATTAATCATTAACTCTTGAAAGTTTTGTAACTTAATGGGAACCACACAAGATCATTTAACTGTCAATATAGCATACATACAGAAAGAAATAGGATCGGAATGCACATAGGCAAGATCAAGTCAATATCACATGCACAAACGTATGATAACAATCAAGACCATTATGATATGCATATATGACAAGAATCATTACCATTACATGCGTGTAATTAATATATATGGCGGATGAATATATCCTCAATTACGGATTGAATTATAATTTGAATTTAGTTTCTTTTCTTGTCTCTCAGAATCACATATAAATAAGTAATTTTATATCACTTGAATGAAAGAAATTTTATTTTTGTTCTTTACTGTTTGTTTATTTCCTCCAGTGGCAATGTCAATTCAAATTCAAATTCCAATCACTGTAAATTCAAGAATTGCATTAATAATTGTAATATTGCTAGAAATTACAGATCATGCATGTTCATTTTCTCATAAACTTCATGGAGAATGCATAACATGTCTAGCCTCTGAGTTCTTCTATTTGCGTTTGCATGTATTAAGCATAATAGATAGAGAGAAGAAAGAAAAGGGGCAGAGAGGGAGATCATAATTAAAAAAATAATAGTGGGTATAATAAAAAATGAGAGCAACTTTTAGGTGGTAATAATGGCTCAATTATTAGAAGTGTGTGCATATCTTATGTACTCCCAACTCCAATACTCTAATGCCTTTGTGACATTCCCACTCACTTTAATTAGCTTTCGTATTTTTCTATCATATCATATTTTTGGTTGGTCTTGTCGTATTTTCCTGCATTACCAATTGAATATCCCCTTGGTATCTTAATCCTTTTTCCATCCCACAGATATTTTTCATTGTTTATTCTCACCATTAAGCCATTTCATTGTCGATAAAAACATATCTTGGCGACAAGAAATGGGTAAGTGGAGACATGCGACTATTGTTTATTTTATTTGCTTTTAGTAAATTATTTATATGTTACATATATGTACAATTTTTTTGTTCAAATTTAAATTAATGTCTAATACCCTTTGGGGTGACTTGAGGACATTTATTGTATTTCTACCATTCTCAACGTAACACTTGGGTTAAAAGATTGAGAGATTCTAATTTTGAAAAATCAACCCTCTTTTTTTTTTTTTTTTTATAAAGGTTAAAAATATGAGAAAAAGTAGGATCTGTACATAAAAGTGATGAAATTCAAATGGACGGTAGCCAATTGAGTTTTTGCATGCTATGTGAGGATTTTATTTGTTGCTATGCTAGATTTCCTCTAAAGGCTAATTAAGCATCGATTACATATTTGAATAATATGTTGAACTTATTATTAGACGCCTGCCAAAAGAATGAGCTCAGCCGCCATATAAGTGTTAAAATATGAGATTACGAGCAAGATTTTCATTTAAACTAACCTTCCACTCACCAAGGAAAAAGGTTTGTGATGTTACTTTGGTTTTTATTTTATTGTAAATTATTATTTTATTGAGAAAGAGCTTATGATTTTTTTAGCTTTAATTTTGATTTAACAACAATAAAAGAAACCTAACTTTCCATACTGTGATTTATATAATTGATGTTTATGCATGGGCGATTATATCTGCAGAGAAAACGTAAAAACCCTAGAGTAATTGATTGATTCTTGCCCACATTAATTAAAAATGAAAGCACATATACGTTAACCATAGTGAGCCTAAGCCCTTACTTGAATTTTTGGACCATTTTTGAAACTCTTGACCCATCGAGTCCCCTCATATTGGCGAAATGCAGAGATCTTGACTTAGCAAATGCATGCGATATTGGTGATCCACTATTGTAAAAAAATGATTGTGGCATAGAAAAGCAAAGTTTAGAAGAGACCCATGTCGTGCAATAATTTTGTAAAACAGAAACATGCAATGTTGCTGTCTAGCCAACTTTGTTCACATCAGGCGTGACCCATAAGCCTGTACATCGCCCAGATCATCATTAGGTAAAGCTCTGAGGCCATGCGGATTGATATACCATGCATGATTCATTTGGCTACCACTACCATTTAAAAATATTCACATTATTATTAATGTTATAATTTTCTGAATTTTGATCTCGTTTTCTTATTAAAGATCCAACGAAGGGAGCACATTGAAAATATATAGTTGGATAGAAAAAAAAAAGAGAATGTAAAGAGAAGAGAGACTACAGATAAAGAATTATTAGACCTACCTTTTTGTCCTAGCAAGCTTTTGAAAAATAATGGAGAAATGAGCTTCTAATGGTATAATGAAAAAATATAAATTCTACAAAAAATAAAAATAAATATAAAAATAAATTTTAGTTGCTTACAACGAAACTAGAGTGATTATAAAACTATGAATATGATAAAATAGATTATCTTTTTTTGGTGATTAGATCTCCCATTCACGATGATTCCAAGTATGCACCTAGAAGGCTAAAATATTTGAACTCTTGTGGCTGCAACATTAATTATTTGGGAATCATATACGTATGATTGTGTAGTCAGCTTATGCAGTTTACAAAATTTTTACCATCAATTCCATCCTTACTATTAAGTATTTTTACCATCAATTCCATCCTTACTATTAAGTATTTCTTTGATGAGAAGCAATTAATATATCATCTAAATCTTTATGTAATTTGTGTAACAAATTTCCACGTCAATTAATACCAATATCACTATAGTCAACTGCTTTGAACTGTGAAGGGTGAAGATCTTTTGATCGGCGAGTGCTGGCAATCGTGTCAATAAAAAGTTGATTGATCTCCATTAATTGATAGACCTCCATTAAAGTCTAGGCCTAAAATTTTCTGCTTGATATCAAAAATACATACAACAATTAGCAGTGGTAATGAGTTGATTAAACCTTAAAACCTAGATTTGAATTATTGACATGCATATAAACCCTCACGTATCCTTGATTTGATATAAAAATGGGTATGAATTCACTTTATAAAAAGGCTATGAACTCTGTTGAAGATTAATACTCTATTCTGTAGGTAAAAAGTTGGTGTCATTGGGTTTCTATTTAAAAGAAAAAGATGGGAGAAAAGAAGATTACTTTAGTTAACATCTCATAGAAATATTATAATGTTCTTTCTTTCTTTATATAACATGGCTTTCAATGTCCCATTTAAAAAAAAACTGTTCTATAAATTGAATTCATTCCTATTATATATATAATATATAATGCTTTGTTGTCATTATACTGCATTCTCTCCCTCTTTTGAAGCCACTGAGCGCAAGGAGCCAATTAGACACTTATAGACAGAAGAAAGAGTAAGAGTGAGAGTTTTTGTCTTTACGTAGGAAACTGCAGACACTCGAAATTGGCTCATACGGTCTAATCATTTTTTTTTAAAAAAAAAAGGTATAATACTAATACTAATATTGATTAAATGCCCACCAATTAAATCCACAATAAAACTCCCAATTCTCTCAGGCAAAAGCAACCGAGAAAATATTCCACATCACATTCATTTATAACCAGTGGTTTAATTAGTAGTCTTTAAAAAAAAATTAAAAAAAAGAAAGATCGAGTAGCTTTTGATATATATTCCATACATAGCCATTAATATTTATCCTTATTAACATGTTTAAAGAGCTGATTCTCATAACTATTGTACTTATAAGGGTATTTACTGGATAAAATTATTTCAAGGTGGTAATTTACAAGGATAATCTACTAAAAATAAAAGTACGTAATAAAGAAATAAAGAGTGAATAACCACCGAACTGGAGTACTCTAAGATTTTTCTCGTTTTTTGTTCCTACAATTATTTATCTCCTACTGTATAAACTAAACTTTAATTTATTAACACGCTCTTTGGTCAACATATCACCACTCTTAAAAAGTGAAATTTAAAAGAGAAAAAAAAGACAAAGCTGAATTACCACCCCCCCACTCAAACAAAACAAAACGCTTAAAACAATCCAAATAGAAAACTACAAGAAAAATAAACAGAACCCATTTGCTCAATTATTACAAACCCCACAACTTTGGTTCCCTCCACGCATCTCTAAACCTCAAAGCCAAATAAATCCCCCCCCCCCCCCCTCAAACCCTAAGAGCCAAAGCAGTTCACACAACACAACACAATCCATGGCATTTTCACAAACGACACTTTTGCTCAAACTATTGTTGCTGCTGCAGCTTCTTTGTAGCATCATCACCACCTCAACCGCCGCCGCCGCCTCTGACACTCATTTCCAAATCTTGAACGTCAAGGAATCAATCAAAGGTTCCAAAACCGATCATGCAAAGATATCCCAATACAATGAACTCTTTGAAAGGCATAATAATATCAGTAGCAGTAACACATCAAGTGATGAAGCAAGATGGAAGCTAAAACTTGTACATAGAGATAAAATATCATTCTCATCGAACGCCACTAACAACATGCATTATCATCGACACCAACACAGTTTCCATGCACGCATGCAAAGAGACGTCAAAAGGGTTGCTACCCTCGTACGCCGCCTCTCCGGCGGGGGTGCCGACGCAGCAAAATACGAGGTGCAAGATTTCGGAACCGACGTCGTTTCCGGCATGGACCAAGGCAGCGGTGAGTACTTTGTCAGGCTTGGAGTTGGCTCCCCGCCAAGAAGCCAGTACATGGTTATTGACTCGGGTTCAGATATCGTGTGGGTCCAGTGTCAGCCTTGTAACCAATGCTATAAACAATCCGACCCCGTCTTCGACCCGGCTGATTCGGCGTCGTTTTCCGGAGTTTCTTGCAGCTCCGCCGTCTGTGATCGCCTTGAGAACGCCGGATGCCACGCGGGGCGGTGCCGTTACGAGGTGTCGTACGGTGATGGGTCGTATACAAAGGGCACCCTTGCGCTTGAGACCCTTACAATAGGCCGGACGGTGGTCAAGAACGTGGCTATTGGATGTGGGCATAAGAACCAAGGGATGTTTGTTGGAGCCGCTGGCTTGTTAGGCCTTGGAGGTGGATCCATGTCACTAGTAGGTCAATTGGGTGGCCAAACTGGTGGCGCGTTTAGTTACTGTTTAGTGAGTCGGGGCACCGGATCTTCCGGGTCGCTGGTTTTCGGGCGTGAAGCATTACCCGTGGGTGCTGCTTGGGTCCCCTTGGTCCGCAACCCACGTGCCCCGAGTTTCTATTATGTTGGGCTCTCGGGTCTTGGAGTCGGAGGTATGCGGATACCCATATCCGAAGACCTTTTCCGGCTAACCCAAATGGGTGATGATGGGGTGGTTATGGACACGGGAACTGCCGTGACTAGGCTACCAACACCGGCTTACGAGGCGTTCCGCGATGCTTTTGTTGAGCAAACCGGGAACCTCCCTCGGGCTTCCGGAGTATCCATATTTGACACGTGTTATAACCTTTTCGGGTTTGTATCGGTGCGGGTTCCAACAGTATCATTTTACTTCTCGGGCGGGCCGGTCCTCACTCTCCCAGCAAGCAACTTTCTTATTCCGGTGGATGATGCGGGCACATTTTGTTTTGCATTTGCTCCATCCCCTTCAGGACTCTCCATAATAGGGAACATTCAACAAGAGGGGATTCAAATTTCATTTGATGGAGCAAATGGGTTTGTGGGATTTGGCCCCAATGTTTGCTAAGTATGCTGTAAAGTCATCAGTGAATTTTGCTAGTCTTTAGGTAATTTATATTTTATATGAATAGTATATATTATATTATATATAAATATTTGCGAACCATTATTGTATTAATATATTTATAATCATGTGGGCATATTATCCCAGTTAATAAAGTAATGCTTTCTTTACTAATGAAGAAGTTTGCGTGAAAAACTACATTTGTGATTGTGTGATTCTATAAAGCCTGTGCAGAGAGGCAGCAAAGTTCAAAGATAGGTATTAGGTAGGGTGGTATATAAGAGTCAAATATTCCCAAGGCAAAAATCTGAGAGAGTCAAAAGAATCACAAAAAAGGTAATTTACTTGGGCATGAGAGCAAGCCTTTATGTGACATGAGAGGATCCAAGAGAGTCCTTTTACTCTAAATTTAGTAGATTCACATCAACAAGTTCATAATTCAGTCTCGAATGGTGGGTGGAAAATCACCCGCCTTATATTTTTTTTCCTTTTAAATCATTAACGTGAAGAGATTCTCTCTCTCTCTCTCACAAGAGCATAGTGTGTGTAAAATCATGAGGGGCAGGGAGCCACCACCGTGGTATTGGTGGACATGTGAAGCCATCACTAGTAGTTTTGGTCGAACTTTGGTGTAACCTAAGTTGGAGAGCATTCAAGCAATGACTTTTACAAAGGCATCTGCTTTTTCCCTATTTTGAAAGACTTTTTGAGTGACGAGATCATTACCTTTGCCTTCTTTTCAAATAATAGAAGTTAAGTTGTGAAGCAACACAACAATCTAGTAACCCGTTCCCATTTCCATTTGATATAGAAGTTCGAAAACAACGACCACAAACGCAAATAACCCTCCCGGGGCTTTGTTTTGAAAGCACCATCAGAGGCCCCCCAAAGTTCAAAATGTGTTTGGTGAGATTGGTGAAAAGAATCGAATCAACAAAAAAGCAAATGTAAGCTTTGGTCAGAAACTACAGTATCGTTTAGAATATCCTTGCAATTTTTACTTTTCGCACCCATTTATGATTTCCCCCGAGCCAACAAAAAAAAAAAAAAAAGAAAGAAAGGGAAAGCAAGAAAAAAAGGAAAAAAAAAAAGGGAAACCTAAAATAAAATAAAATCTTGACAAAGCGCGCTGTCAGTAAATGTCTCGAACAGTTTAAAGCATTAATCGAGATTAGGAAAGAATCAAAGATGCGGATCAAATCGTCTCAACAGGCTTAAAGACATTTTCACAAGCATTTCTTTTTTCAAAAGGCTGGTAGGAAATTGTTTCAGGAAAACTCCCACCCCAGCGGTTATTTTTACTTACCGTATAACGGTTAATAACATACTCAGAAAATGTCAAAATAAAACAGATTCTCCCATTACACAAAAGGACAATAATAGAAATCTTCGCCACGAATTAGCTTGTAAAACGGCGAGAGACCAATTAATCCAAAATAGATATATGTATATACCAGTACAAATATACCAGTACAAATACATGATCCTTACATCATAATACCACTAATAACCATCAACTAAATAATATAACACACTGACTGTACAATACTGTAAAATTCTTGGAAAAACAATTTGGTGGCCAAGTGCAACTTATATAAGTAATGTAATCATCTCTCTCTGTCTTTGTAACTCTAATCTACACCTAAACATAGTAAATTAACATGCCCACATTCTACTATTTAAATGTCATCAGTAGACAATATGGAGCCCATTCTGTCGCCTTGTTGGAAACGTTGAGAATACTTAAAAAAAAAAAAAAAAAGAAATCTTGTTGCGGTTTTCATAATGTTTACTATTTAAGTACGAATGTAAGTACTAATTGGTTCAACAAGTTCGGGTCACACTGGAGAAGGGATCCGGTTTACATTTATGCATTATTTAAAAATATATAGACCCCCCACACACCCCCCACCCCCCAACCCAAATGCAAAAAATAATAATAATAAACAAATAAACAAACAAAGAAACAGATGATACAATTAAGCTGAAACAAATATTATAGATTTACCTCTTAATGTATAAAAACTCAAATTGAAAATTTCATAAATTTTTTTTTTCCTACTCCACAAAGACACATTGAATTTATCCAGATGACAACAAACGCCAAAATAAGGAAAAAGGTAAATAATGATGATTGATAGTAATTCATTGTTACAACTACCTTTTTTGCTCAAGGAATATCTTGTTTCCACTGAAAGCACAAAAATATGTTCAGTCATTGTAAAAGCAAAGGGTACTGGAGTTTGCTGCAAGTGTTAGCCTGTCAAAGTCTGACTTTTGGCTCGCTTTTCTAATGGGGCCAACAAACCAAAGGTGAAATTTATTCCTAGTCATCAGATGAGATTGACTACACTACACAAGCTGTATGGGTGCTGTGTTCTTTCTCTCGTCTTCTTTCAACTCATCCCAACTGTTCTGTGGGCGATGCAAATCTAGTACACAAACTTAAGAGGTGGTAAAAAGAAATGTACCTTGGGCATTGTGTATCAGCAGCCATGATCAGGTCCATGTACAAGCTATCTCTTCCTGTCAACCTTCTGTGCCTTTGACCAACCCATGTTAAGTATATATTAATAAACAAAAAAGCCAATGATTAAACTAAATATATGATATATACTAGAAATAATTAGGAATATTTACAGGCGGCTTTGGATTGCTATTCTACGCTTGATGGGAACAAAAAAATGCCTGTGGGGGCTTCAAACCTCACAAAAGTTACCATCCAAAAAATATATCAACACCCATCAAGTCCTAAATGAGCCACAGCATATGCCGGAGCTACAAGTGCAGCTACAGCTTTACTTGGGTCAATGTGGCTGATCAAAACTCATATTTGGCTCTCAAAACTTCCTAGCAAACTATGATCTATTAAGGAAAGAAGGCTGGACAAATACAAGTTAATGGGTAGACAGTCTTCTAGACCATAAACAGATATCTAAGATCTTCCACAGTTAGACGAGATGCCGTGCCTCCTCCTTGATCTTCGCCAAAAGCAGATGCTACCATATTTCTTTTATCATCCTGCAAGACAAGGATATTAATGAAGACAATGCATCAGAGGATAAACAAGTTTCATCTTTCCATTTACCGATCTCTATTTGGATCCCTCCCAATCCTTAACCTCTTGCCTTCAGTATTTCAGCTTAACAAAATCCAAAAGGGTATGAGAGAATTTTAGCATGTCTAAGTGCACAAATTTTACCTTTCGTCACCAATGATGAATAACCTTTTTTTCCCTTTTTGAATGAGGAAATTTTATTGAATATGAAATAAAAGAGGAACACCAAATCAAGGTAGGGCATAATGAGTCTAAAACCCCAAGGTAACTAGAAAGAGACTAAAAAAGCAAAAATGCATGCAAACCAAAGCCTCAAAAATTAGAGTCAAGAAAATTTGTAGTTTAGCAACTTCCAATATTCCAATAGCAAAAGAGAATTAATTTTGGTTAGAGGCTGATCCCAAAATATGATGGCTAGAGGATGCAAACCCAAACTGGCCAAAATCTCAGCCAAAAGTAAGAACTGGTAAATTAATTCATTGCAAATTGCTTGGATGTACATGCAGTGCATATTAGCAAGCACAAAAAACTTGTGTAAAATAGTTGGTCCACATACACAAAATAGAACTTCAGGGTTAAAGGTTGTGTACAATTCGTACTCCATAACCACCTCAAGACTCACCTGGGATTTGCACATGCCATAACCACACAGGGAAACAATGAACTAAAAGGGGAAATTATTTTGATATACAAACAAGGCTAAATTTCAAGGAATACTATCCATATTAAAATCCCACAACCAGTGTACAAAGCAAGCAATCATGAGGCAACAAGGTGATTAGGTAAAACTAGAGAGATAGGAAATCGTTAATTAGTATTTGTTTCATTTAGACATGCAATGCATCAATTATGTCAGTATAGATTCTTCTATTTTTAATTTTACAAATTTCTAACGACTTGAGCTAGTTTAAATTTGTTGAACAAGTTTGAATAAGAATCTCAATATGCCATTCAGGCGACAATTCTATAAGAACATATGTTCTCTGTTAAAAATGAGGTTATAATGCCCATGCACATGTTATTTACTAGGATAATGATGATTTATATCAAAATGGGAATAAAATCTAACATCAAGAAAGCTATCAATAATAATCTGAAACCAATACACTCAGATGGCCACACCTACTTCAACATCCAAATTAATCATCTCATAACACGGTAGGGATATCATGATTTTAAGTTGAACGTCATCAAACATTTACTAAATATTTATATATATAGTCCAAATTTCTATTACAAAATATTTATATATATAGTCCAAATTTCTTTTAGCTTAGAGTGATACAGAAGAGGACCTTGTCTGGGAGCTTACGATTCAAGTTATATTTGGACATTGAAGGAAACAACAGAAGTAAGCCTCTATTGCACAGCGTCATTAATAAGAATTTGCAGATTTATCAAGAAACCAATCCCACCGAAGTTAATAATTAAGAAACCACCAAAAATTCCTATCAGAAAAGACCAAAGATTATAAATCTTCCCAAGACTCACTTGAAGGCAATTCAGTTTTAAACACAGTCAAGGAATAATGCAGATTTATGCTAGAAAAGTGCTTTGAGGGCCAAAGGCCCAGCAGAAGTGCACTTTTGCTCCATTACTGCCTCAACCTTGTGAAAAAAACTTGTTTCTTCCTTTCCTCTTCTTCTGTTTTGCTTTCCTTCCCCCGAACATAAATTCAATATGAATATTATTGGGTTATTTTCTTGCTAATTTCCTATTAGTTGGAACAAATGCTTCCCAATTTAATATCTTTCACAACTATAACCAGTTGGCATATCTCTATTACACTTTTACAGTTTCAAAAACCTCCTTTCATTTAACATTTTAGTTCCCGAAATTAAGTTTGTATACCCTACTAACCCGGAAGTGCTGGACCAAATAACTTGAGATTTGCCTCAAGTCCAGAAATTGAGGAGAACATACCTCAGTCCACACATTCCAGAAATTGGATTAGTTCCATTTTTTTAATATGTAGACTTTGAAAATCAATACCTTCCTGATAAACCAATTACTAGTCAAAGTTCTAAACTTTTCAACTTCCAGGCATGCTAATCACTAAAGATACATCAGATAAACTAAGCAGATGTTTAAATATAAAGCCAGTAAAAACTTAGCAACAATACCTGGAGTTTTAATATTCTATCTTCTACAGTGTCTCTAATAGTGAGCCGAGTAACAGTAACAGGACGTGTCTGTCCAATTCTGTGCGCTCGATCAACAGCTTGATCTTCTGTAGTTGGATTCCACCAAAGATCCAAAAGAATAACGTGGCTTGCAGCAACCATATTCAAACCAAGGTTTCCTGCTTTTAGTGACATCAGCATCACAGTGATCTGCAATAACTTCAACAAGTTAGATGATCATATTACAGATCAGATTATTAGTGTTAAGAACAGATAGTCTTTTTGGTGACCAATGACATCAACTTTTGTTCCGGTAGTACCACATCCAAAATAAAATCGCATTCCAGTCTTATTAAAGTTATAGAGAACAAACCGCACGATCAGTGTTGAAATCCTTAACAGCCCTATCTCGGGCAGCTAAAGACATTGTGCCATCAAGCCTCCTGTATTGCATACAATGTTGATTCAGTGAATTCTCAACCAAATCCAACATTCTAGTCCACTGCGAGAAGATGATTGATTTTATCGGTCCTTCAATTGGTGACTTTGAATGCACCATTGATTGTTTAGCATCACTAACACCTTCTGCAGATGAACCATCACTTCCTGCAGGATCATGAACCTCTACAATCGAGCATTTAGTGTTTAATTCACATTGTGTATGAAGAATTTCAAGAACGGCTCTGATTTTCGATGAAATATACTCATTGTCGAGAATCCCAGATTTGTCAGCAAATGGAGAATCTGTGGGGCTACCACCACCATCATCAGAAATGCAATGTTTAAGAGTAGTTTTTGAGAAAACAACATCAGCACCTAACTGTTCTTTACATCTAGGTGCAGGGCACATATTGTCATCTCCTGTAATATACTCTGATACACACTGGTAGCAAAAAACATGGCCACACATGGTAACAACAGAGTCCTCAGGTGGATCCTATAAAACAATCAAATACGGAAATATTAGAAGATCTGTCATGTGTGGTAAACAGGGCCAAAAACAAAGGTAATCACCAAATATCAAGCACAGAAATTTTGGGACATACTGACACCCAATTCTCCAAAACATCCAGCTACAGGGTAAATATGTCTAGCAATTTCTTAAGCAGTATTTATACGGCCAATATGAATCAAACATCAAAGCAGTATTTATACGACCACTTCCGTAAGTTAAAAGAGTACTACTTTACCCAGATTGACTAAGCATTTAATGATTGCGACTTTGGCTTTTTGAACTTTACTATAAACACCATGCCAAGAATAGCAAAAGAAAGCAACCAAGCCCCATCATTACATGGATTTTTATTTTCTAATTTTTAAAAATACTTTTTGGCAACGGACTGCCATTACCACAATAACAGATCGAAACTGGTCTTTAGGAGAAGGAAACTAGCGTGAGCAGTTTCTCTAACAAGACTAAAATTCCTAAAACACCCACCCAAACTCAGATTAAAGAGAATCAAATGTTAACAGATGATGTTCTAAAACTCCATAGAGACCATAGTAGACAAACATCGGATATATCATCTGTTAATATTATTCATCCAAACCACAAATCAAGCATAAGCCATAAAAAATACACAATAACGGGATAATTTTTTTTAATAAGAAAGAGAATGAATTCTGTCAAAAATTTCCAGAAAGAAAAGAATAGAAGTATCACATTTAAAGTAAAAACTCACACTGCATGCACAGCAAATGGCAGAGGAAGTTTCCAAGCAACTCAACAGATCAATTAGCATGTCTCTAGGGAGTCTCTTTGCCATTTCGCCAGAAATTTTTCCCACAGAGTCAAAATCGTATTCTTTTACAAGAAGAGGGTGATCACAAGCCTGACGGAGGCGTAGAAGCATCAAGAGAATATTGGCATAGTTCTGGTTCACTGTGCCAGCATCAGCAAAAGCCTGAAAGAAAATTGGCTTAGATCTATGAGAAATCAGCAAAGAAACCAACAAATTGAATTTGATCTTCAAAGGAAAAATCCTTAAAACTTTATGGTAAGATCCTCCCTCCATTCTATCTTAAGCCACTCCTGGGATGCACAAAGCCTAGGCTCTCTTTGCTTGTCAGAAAAGAGAGCCTAGGCTTTATAGTAAATAAAGGCAAGGTATCTGTTTGCATGTCAGGAAAGTCAAACCAGTCAATTTACATATTTCCTTAACTTGAATAATGATGTGAAGTAGAAATCACCTTAAATTTCTTAAGAGAATCGGATTCAAGCTTCTTATAGAAACCCCACTCCTCTTTTGAGAAATCCACCTTTGTCAAGCTGATAGTTTTTGGAGGCAAATTAATTATAGGCTGGCCATCAATGAGTGTTCCTGGACATAACAACTAATGAAGATCAGCATCAAACAAACAAAAAGGAAATTGAAGTTCAAAATATGGCACAATCAATAGAACAACAATAGAGAAACATATAGTTCTGATAGCAGTGTACCAACATCCCCCATGATGATTCAAATTTAGATATATCAATAATTAAATTTCATTTTGCTGATTACAGGTAAATGAAAGCAGAAATAAATTTCATAAGAAGTGAAAAGAAAACCCAGACAAAAGTATGAAACACTTCACTTAGCTTATCTGTAACAGAAAGTAGACTATATTTGTAAATGCACTAGATCACTAGGAAAATAGACTAAAATGAATTACTTGAGCTGACGCAAGGTCAAATAAAAACATTGCAGTTATCTTTAACCGTCTTATAAATCAGAAATGTCATCAACGAAGACTATCACAATTCATTCCTAAACAAGATGCCAAAGTTCCCTAAGAGAGCATGCAAGGCCAGAATAAAGGTTGCAGGACTAATGTATTGGAAAAGCAAAGAATTTGGAGAGAAAAATAGACACCTTTGAATTAACTGAAAAAAATATCACTGAAAGGATTGTATCACATGCTGACTATCACCATTACATAGTCATTCATCATTTGTAGCTACTACCCACTTGGTATTAAAGTTGGGACTTACCACCAAAGCAGGTTCACACAATTTTTTATAGAGTTCATATTTGGAAAGAACCAAAAAATTGGTTTTGGTAGAAAATTGACTCCGGAAAATCTTTAAAAGGAACAAGTTCTACACGGCATGATGAAAGTAGTGCAAAAACTGACATGATACCTCTAGCCAAGAGCAATAAAAGAGCAGACAATCCATTGTTTCCCTATTCATTCAATATGGGGCACAAGGTGCTTAATGCATTTTTAAAAAAAAAAAATGAATGTGTTATCCAATATTTCTGCATATTTAAAATAGATGTATACTTAACAGTGCTCTTTCCACAATATATTCGCAATACAACAGAACCACAATGAGACCATCTCAAACATAGTTTATTCATTAAATTATCTTCTTGCATGAAAATAGTTTCTTAACATTGTTCTTTTTCTTAATGCCAGAAACAAGCAAAACAAGATGCAAGTAAAAGCATCACCTATGCAAGTCTATAAGTAATTAATGAGATTATCTTCCAGTTTACGTCAGCTACAATAGTTCTTCATTATGTGAAGACATCCTAATCCAAAATCAATAGCAGCTGCAGTCATTTTGTAGACTGACAAGATACCTAAAATGAAATGAATTCTTAAAAGGAAACGAACAGAAAGAAACACATAGAAATCTTCACAAAACCAAGAATCAGAATTAGGGACACATCACACATTGAATATCATGCCACGAACAAAAGCAGTATTCCAACCTACTCCCTTCCACATATATAATCCCACACAACAAAAAAAAAAGGGGAAGCAGTTACCTTTTGTACGACGCAGCATTATAGCCCTCAGTACAGCTTGAAGTTTCTTGTAACCATGAAGTGAATTTCTTGAAATTGGGATCTTTATAGTACTGTAGAATGATTTGTATACAGCATAGGGGTCATACTTTAGAAACCTGAAATAACTGTACAGATCATCGATTGTATTTTGTATTGGTGTTCCAGATAAGCACCACCTTCTTTTGGCTCGAAGGCTGCAGCAGGCTCTAGCCACTTGAGTTCGGTGATTCTTTATTGTTTGAGCTTCATCTAGCACCACCCGAAACCAACCTACTTTGGCAAGTGGACCACATCCATAATCAATTGAGGAACTCACATTTCCTTTTTTACCCTTCTTTCCCCTCTTGCTAACATTAGATATCTTTTTCCTCTTCTTATTCACTGAAAATTCAGAAGATAGTCCATAAGTTTCCCCATTTTTTTCATCAGCCTCTTCTTCATCAACTAAAGGTTGTTTTGGAACTTCATTAGTTACAATAGAATATGTTGTTAGAACCACATCATACTCAGCTAATTCAACAGGATCTTTTGTCCTACTACCTCCATGGTAGATTAGGACAGAAAGTGTAGCCTTATCTGAAACTTTGTCTTCCAGCTCCCTGGCCCACTGTCGGAGAACACTAGCAGGACAAACAACCAATGTACCAGCAGCTGGCCTCCGCCGGCTGAATGAACGAGTAGAAGTACTTACTTCTGGGACCGGTTTGATGTCATCAGATTCTCCAGTCTCCTTAACCTTATCCAGACCAGCACTGCCATTATCATCATCATCATCCAAATTTAAAGCTTCAGTTTTCTGATTGCCTAAGACTTCTGCTTTTGATTTTGATTGCAGTGACCTCTGCATTTGTATAAGGGCAATAATTGAGATGGTTTTACCAAGGCCCTGGAAAACAATCAGTCAGTTAAAAATTTGATCCCATCAAGCTAGTATCATTAAGAAGACATATAAAAGTCAACAAAGTTTAGAAAAGACAACCTGGTCATCAGCTAAAATTCCACCTAAACAATGTAAACTTCTTGTTTCCTTCTGAAGCATCCATGCCAACGCAATCTTCTGTAAACTTAAATAATGTAGATAAACTAAGTGATGGATGGAAATCAAAAAACAGAATCATCTAAATTAAAGATAAGACTGGACCTGATGTCTTAGGAGATTGACAGACAAGAGACCATCAGGTAGAGTAGCTTCCACTTTCGGTTGATTTAGATCCTGCAAGAAACAAAGTGTACCTTATTTAAACTTTTCATTGCTTCAAAAATAAATTAATTTCTCAGCACTAATTATCAAAAAGATGCTTGCATTTAATTGCTTTTTATATCCGAAACAAAATCAGCGCATCTTCCAATCAGCATCCTAAAGACAACACCTAGAACCCCATCCATTATAATGGAACTGATTTAGAATTATGAAAAAGCATAGTCTGCAATCTCTTGCAAGACATTTGGAGGGGGACTAATTCCATATGACAGAGAATCCAAATGGAAAAGAAAGAAGGTCCAATGCTTTATCTTCTTCTTTTAACATTGTTTACTATTTTCAGGAAAATGACCAGATGCATACTGATAAAAAATAGTTACAATATAATGGATGATATCTTCGCAATCAACTCAAAGACAGAAAACTATACAAAAGTCAACTAAAGTTCTTTGTAACTACGTCTCCTGTAAACAGCAAGACTCTCAAAACAAAAAATAGCTCACAACCAATCAAAGTATATTTCCATAAACTTTCCTTTGAAAAAAGCAAAGATATTCTCAGCAAGTAGAACCACAAGAGGCCAAAGCAACCCACAAGATTTTCACTTCTTTAGCAATGGTTTCCATTAGAAAAGTGGCTATTGTCATACAGTTTTTCGTTTGTAGCTTTCATTCAAATGGGTAGGATTCCAAAGAGTTAAGGGATGCATAGTAGGAATTGGAAAGCCATCTTTAAAGAGTACTTCCTTAACCATAGAGATCTTAAAGTGGGTGGTAAAGGGAAGGATATTCATATGTGGGATGATATAAATGGTAGTAAATTTCTTCTTAGTGAGGGTTCCCCCACTCTGAATTGGAATTGGAAATGGAATTTTGATTTAAAAGGAATATGAGGGAAAGAAATTCAAGAATTTTCAAACTTTTTGGGGTTGGTCAATCATTTCAATATTGAAGTGAAGAAACAAGATAGAAAAGAAATTGAAAACTAGAAGGCTGGGCTATCTACTAAAATCTTTTCTTTGGAACTTGTTTGAAGTTTTCAATGGAGAATTTTATAACCAATGAATAGAATGGGCGGGAAAATAAAACAGAATGTAAAATGTCCCTCATCAATACTTCAATTTTCCTTGCACCCACTTGGAACCTTGAATAGTGTAAAGAAAATAGAGTGGGATAACCAAATGTTTCAAAATTGAGTCATCATCCCATTTTAATGTAAAATAAAAAAGCGAAAAGGAAAAAGAATTGCCTAACTACATTAAAACTTATCCCCAATATCCCAAAAGACAATAGACAACTATTGACAATTTTTCAAATTGGGATCTTTAAAGCAGACACTCACCCAATAACACTTAGTCCTCCAAAAAGATCATACTTCATTGTGCAAGGCATTAGGGCACAAGCAATACATCAAGAAAATAAGTTAACGAAAACAGAAACCTTGAAATGGAGTAACAAAACAAATACTAAAGACTAGAAACTCAACTATATTTCAAGAGCAAGAAGAACCAAGGACTACAGTTGTAAATAGGAGAAATCTCTAGAAGAAGAGTAAGGCCAAAAACAATGTAGCAAAATGTGGTGAGAAGACAAAAAAAGGACCATGAAGATATGATACAAATGAAGCTAAACTTTTAAGAAGGAAATAGGCAGCCAACTCTAGTCATAAAACCAAAACTAGATAAATCAATCAATATTTGGTGAATGCAAGGGGGACAACCCAGATACACGGGAGAATATAAAAGAAGTTTAAATCTACCTATGGTTCGAAAAATCCTAGTAAGTCCCCTAACTTATTATCCTATTCCTTAAGGGGGAAAGAACAAAAGTCTATACTCTCCCAAAATAAGCTATTCAAGGATAAAATACTGTGCACATAGCCCAGGACATCTATAAGCTGTTCTTGTGGAGAAAATTGCTGACCAAAAAATTTGTCGGGACTAACATACAGCCATTTGCAAGCAACAGGATCTGCAAATTATTATGAACCAAATATTCTTATGCCCAGCTATTTCTAGTAATCTGTTTACTATATCTCAAAGCAGCATATATATTGACATCAAAGATAAAATATATACCAACAATTTCCAAGAAAAATAATAATAATAATTTCAAAAATAAATAAAACAACTGCCTATTCAACTCATTTTTGCGTAAATAAAATATCTCAAATACCTCCAATGCCGCTTGATAAATCAATCTTTCATCACCTCCAACTGCCCTTTCATCTGCAGAACCTGAACGATAGGCTAGGTCACTTGGACCACCAAATTGTGACATGGAAACCGACTTTCCATGCATCAAAGAAGGAGGCAAAATCCTGTTCCCTTCATACATCATAATATCATCATCATTTTTCTTCACATAATAGTCTCTCATATAGACCTTGCTGTTGACTGTACTTGGCCCAGCTAAGTGGTAAGAGTTTCCAAAAGTATCACGAATCTGACTGCTGTTCATATTCTCTACTGAATTTTTTGATTTTGTATTTAGTGAATATGGCTGAGGAAATACAGGGAGTGTCCTCTTCAAAGCCTGTTGAGATGAAATTTTCTCATAATCCGCAGAAGCAACATTAGCAATTCGAGAATTAACAGTCTGCAGCTGAGCCACATTCTTGTTCCCAGATAAATAATGAGAATCATCTGCTTGACCGTTAGACATTTGGCGGTCATCACTAGAACCAGGAAGCATCTGCAGTTTTTTCTGTGAATAACCATTTGCACTCGAAGAGCTGCCATTGGAATCATATGACCTTTCAAAAGAAGGAACCTTTTGAGACTGACCACCATAACCTGCAAATTTGTTTAATGGAACGCCATTCAAAATACTTTTCTCATTTAATTAAAACCTGAGGAAGTTCTCAATTTGCAAACACCAGTCTGACCTGTTCTTGCATTTATGGCAGCCTTAGTTGCCCATGGTGGAAGAATCCTGACATTTCCGGATTGTCTAGTCTCTGATGTATCAGATTCTCCTATGTCCAAATCACTATCAGATGAACTGATATCTATTGGATTGATTGCAGCCATGGAAGTTAAATAGCGGGTTTCTGTATCTTCAACCAAATTTGTAAAAGAACTCCTAAAAGATGAGCAAACATGCAACTGACAAACATTATTAATACTGAAAGCAGCTATGCAACCAGATAAACTCTAGTTCAATCAAATCATCTGACACTAGCACATATTAACTCACCCTGTCTACACAATGTCTTAAAATCAAGCTGCAAATCCATTTAAAGAAGAGTAACATGACTAAGTTGAATTGATGTAGTTACAAAGATGATGCACATGTTCAAAAATGAATCTCAAAGGAACTTCTCTAAATCCTTCACAACAGAATATTAATTAACAGTGAAAAAGGACATAGGAAAAGAAAAATAGTACAGGAGAAAGATCAGACATGAAAAGCTTATATATTACACAATAAGAGAGAGATGTACAAGGATTGATGCAAATACAAATACACAAAAACCAGGATGGTAAAATCAACCATGCTTCAGAAATTCATTTTGAAAGTCTTTGTACAAACCATAAAATTTAATTGGGAAGCACAAAAGAAGCTAAGGAAGACAGACCAAGGAAGTTGCAAGCTTAAACTTTTCTATAGATAGCAATTGGTATAATTTACCTTAGTAAGAACGTCAATTTAAAATGTCAAAGATATCTACATATATTCAAGCAGTTCAATTTAAACTCAGAGAGTTAAACAAGTCACATAGAGAATTGAATCAAAAGCCTACCTCGATGTAGTGGCTCAAGTAAAAGCTTGCCTATAAAAAAAAGTAAACAAGAACTGTGAATTAATTGTTATGTGAGGTCAGCTTGGAACCCAAGTCAGTCTAACTTTTATAAAATTGAGTTCTTTTCTTAGGTTTCAAATTATTGTTATGCAATTACAACAGTGTTTGTTTATCTACACTTTTTCTTAATTGAAAATTAGGCAAAGGATGGTAAAATCAGGTGCCACACCCAGAATAAATGATGAGTGATACATTAGCATGCACTGTGTTATCACTCAGCCCAAGGGGGCAATCAGCTTCATAACCTACCAGATGTACACACCCATAAGCACATCCTCAAACTAGAGGATAAACCTTAAGGCCAAATCTTGTCACACTCATGAGTGCTCTCTTTTATTTCCATTTTGTGGACATGCAAAATGCATACCACTTAAACCTATAATTCCAATGCTAGTGAATAGTATAACCTAAAACTCAAACACATTGAAGAAAATAACAATAACTCGGGTATTTTGATGCCCACCCAGCTAAAAATTTAAGACGGCTAATTACAAGAGCAAAATAAATAAGTAATACTCCAGTCATTTTTTCCCAATACAAGAGCTCACAGAAATGCCAAGCACCAATTTTTTTCGCCCTTAATCTAGACATACACACTCAATCATGCAAACTAAGGTCACATAAAACAATTAGCAAAAGCATTTAGCAAAAGCATTCTATTTTTCCCCAAAAATTCACTCCAATCCTAGTAGGTGGACGTCAGTTCTAATTACCCAACTCTTTAAACTCAAAAATTCAGCCATTACTTCACAAAAATGGCAATGATCATATCATAAAACGCATTAATAAACCCTCTAAATCGGTCAATTCGGATTCACTAAAGTTCTAAGGGTACAAAAAAGTAAATAATAAAAAAGAAACCTTGAACTGAAAAGGTGACGCATTAGAGAGGGAACGTAGGAAAACCAGTACCCGTTGTGAATAGCGGATCCTTATCGAAGTACAGTACCGCACATAGGGTTCTAGAGAGAGAGAAAAGCAGCAGTTGATACGTGAGTTCACAATCGTGCTTTAGAGAGAGAGCTATAACGGTAGCGTTTTGAGGGAGCAATGGAAGGGCACTTTAGTTTTGATCTTTGGATTCCGCTCCCTTAACTAATACTTGCATTTTAAACAAAACAGGGAATTTTCTCTTTTCTGCTCTTTTTTTTTTTTTTTTAATTTTAGGATCAAATTTGAATTAAATTGGTAGGTCAATTGAGCCGAGAAGCATCCTCCACCCAAGACCTAACCATGCTGTGAAGCTTTTGTGGTTTTAAGTTCTAAAAAAAATATATCTGTCACCCAAAGCTTTATAATGAGTTTTTAAAATAACTTGCCAATAATGTCGGAGTAAAATTTTTTTAAAAAAATAATAATTTGCTAATCAATTTTCTAAAAAGAATTTTGTGAATTATTTAAACTCTGTATTAAGAATTGCCAGGGAAAAATTAGTCCGCTTATCTGGACCAGTTTTTCTCTGACCTAAGAATAATATTAAAAGTAACTATTGATAAGTATTGTAGGAAAAAAAAAACAAAAGAATAATAATAATTGGTTATCATGTTATTCAAGTCCTCTATTTGCATAAATAAATAGCTGATTCAGGAAATTATGTGTACATTTTACTATGAATATCATCATATACACAATATAGTTTCTAAAAGAGAAAAAAAAAATAGATCGAATAATTGCTCCAAGACTTAGTAACGTCAAACTACTTAAAATTGTGTGGCGACGATGAAAATGAAACTGAGAGTCAACAATGAAAACATGTAACAGAAGTTCATTGCGTAAAGTTATTTTTCACGTGAAATGAAACGGAGAAAAACGTGTCCAAGGACTTCTCTTTGACGCTTGACCTTTCGGCCGGGGCAATTTTTTCTCTTTTTTTTTCTTCCCCCTCAAAGCTTTAACTTTAGTTGAACGGTTCTTTCATTTTAAAAATTAAAAAAATAAAAACACAACAGTTTAATAGCTCTTTGCAGATCCAGGGAGGGCATCCAAGTTCTGTCAGAACTTATGGATTTCGTAAGTAATGGATTACCCAATGATTAAATTCGGAGGCCCAAAACCAAAATGGATCTTGCTTTGTGTCATAAAATTCACTGGGCCCCCTGTCTGAGTGAGTTTTGGTTGGGCCATTAGCATTAGTCCACGGAGCCTAATAAACGTTCATCGATTCTACTCCTTTCTTGTTCTTTTTGTACCCCACTCGTTTTGCCCCAAATTTAATGTAACAAATTGCCTACGACATGAATGTTAGGGTGGCTACTCTCTGTTTTTTTTTTTTTTTTGGTTCAATGTGAATAAATTTTAAGAAATTATGTTTGGTAAAGAGAATCAATAGAGACTACAACAACCACAATATTACTTCAAAAACTCTAAAATTTCATCATAGCACCCAAGAGTAAATGCTATACAAATTAAATCACATAAAATGATAAGAGAATTAAATAGCATAGCCTAATAAATAGCCTTTCTTATATTGTATCATATCAATTAGGATACAACTTTGTAAACTACGATCATATATTATTCAAAAGTGAATTCTATTATATGTGGGATTACCAAATATACATGAAACATGAAACACGAGGGCTCTTTTTTTAATTTTTATTTTCGCCCCAAGCTCCAAAGATTAAATTAGACATCATCATTATTATTATTATTTTGTTAAAACAGTAAACCGCTGTTTTGTCCAAGAATGAAGTCGTATAAATTTTCGATTAAAATTCAAAAAGAGTACAAACTGAAGGAAGGAAGGTAAAAAATATTGACTAATGGATGATGAAGCTGTACTTTGCACCATACAACAGAGACTAAACACAACACGAGCCCGACCGGCAGAATCGGAGAAAAACAAAGTTCTGAAGATGGCAATGAGACCTCATGTGGGTCAGCAGAAATTTAATGTGCAATGGTACATGAGAGAAGAAAGACGTTGACAATTGATCAAATGATCCACTCCTTTTTGGCTAAAATTACTGGACAAAAGCAAGGTGACAAAAATAATAATAATAAAGCACCACTACTCAACAAAAACGGGCGTTTTGGGGCCATCTGAACGCAAAGGAATGCATGACAGTTACTCTCTGGAATTACACAGGACCAACGTGTACACAGTGACATTACAGTTCATAAATATAAAGCAGCAAAATGACAATTCACCATTTAGCACTCACCCAGAAAGCTCGCAGCAGAAAGTGAAACACAACGGGATTCATTTCTAGTTTACAGTACTTGTGAAGACATATCACGTTCAAATTTCACGATTTATTGGTTTAAGAAAGAGATGGTAGCTGGTCAAAGACTCTAATCAGTTCGTTGCAATCGAAATATATGTAAGCAAAGACTTGAGCTTTGGGTCGTCGGGTGTATAACTTGCAAAGATAGTGCCCTTGCAGATGCAGATGGGTTTATAAATACATACATCATACTGATACATGATCTTTTCTAATAAGTTTGTACCAGAGCAAGAAGAAGGGAGAAGGGATTCGAAAGCAAACTAATTAACATATACGTAAGATAACTTAATTAAACAGATGAATCCTACTTCTAATTAATACATCATATTCTTATGGGCGTGCATGCAAGCTGAAGCTGCGTTTTCTTAGTTTGTGAAAGCGTGGCGGTGATGGCGGTGATAATTCAGCAGAAGAATCCAAAGTTGCCGTTATCAAAATTGAGAGCGTAACTAAGGGGATCATAGTGGAAGCTGAACTTCTTCTGCTTGGATCTGCGCTTCCTTTGCCTCTTCACTTCAGCTCTGACCTTCCAGAACAAGCTCTTAAACTTTCTCTTGCCACAAAGAACCATAGCATTTGGATCAAAACAAAACACAAGAACACCCATTTCTCCTTGGCTTTTAAAGAGGAGATAAGACAAAAGCAAGACAAGAACGAAGTTGTTTGGTTTGTGCAGACTAAAGAGTAGGTGTGCGTGTGTGTGTGTGTAGATATATATATATTTGGGGCTGGTGTTGTGTTAGCTTGAAGTGCAAGGATAAATTCCTACTGAGCGTGTGTGATTTTTATGGGGTTTTGTGGCTGCTGTGCTGTATGCTATGGCCATAGCTACCAGCTCAAAGGCTGTGTGATTCTGGGGCGACTGTTTGTGGCAGTAATCGAGGCAACTGCTCTCTCTTTCTCTTTCTCTTTCTCTTTCTCTATGATAAAATGTGAACTTACATCGATTTACAAGTAGATATGTATTGTCAGTGGCACAGTGCTACTAAAGTCTACTGGTCTTGTCTCAACGCATACGAGCGAAAGGGGGGAGTGGGAATTCACATGGGTTGATTTGATTATATCACTTTGATTTCTGACTGTTATTTATTATTAAAAAAAACACAATTTAGCAAAACAAACTAAATATGCAACTTTTTCTTGCTTTTTGATTTGATTATATCACTTTGATTGGCGACTATTATTTATTTAAAAAAACACAATTTGGCAAAATAAATATTGAACTTAAATTATCTAAATCAAATTTTGAATTGTTGTTATGTATTTTCCTTTTTTCTTTTTTAAATGTCAATTGATAAATGCCCCTGAGTCTATTATTTACCCGCTTTTATTTTGTTTGAAATTATATTTTTCATCTGCATGTAATGCGTCTTTATTTTTATTTTTCTTTATTCTTGATGGAAATTTTCTTGTTAAGCTTGAAATCCAACTGACATTATACAAGAGTCAAGACCGTTCATGATAGGACCCCTAGAGTTTTATGAAAGATTTTTTAAAAATCGAAACGGATTTATGTCTTCATATATTTCAATTTTTAATGTGATGGTAATAATTTAGTAGATAATAGGTGTCATTTAATTAAAATAATAAAAAATAAAAATAAAGAACTTAATATTCAAATTCTATTCATATACACAGAGAGAGAATTAAATTGCCTTAGAGTAAATGAAAAAAGTTCAATTGTCAAAATTTTGAAAATAACAAAAGTATTGTGCAAAGATTCTTAAAAAAAATATGTTGAAAACACTAGTTTGGCATTTAGAATTTTCTGTTTGGTGTAATAAAAAACTTTTGTTGGTAGAAAGTAAAAATGAAATTATATGTGGTTTTTATCAAATACTTTTCAAATAATTTATTAACCTTTTTTTTTTAGAAAAATAAAATGGACCATAATTACATCTCTATGCCCATCGTGTTTCTATTGATCGACGGATTGGTCACTTTTTTGAGCTTTGATGGACAGATGATTAGATATGAATATGATCTGCGTACTTCGTCCTGCTTTTTCAGATCTTATCTTATGTTTACTTTTCCTTTTTTTCCTCTCTTTTTCCTTTCAAACATTTTTTTATCAATAATCCATTATCGATCAAACCATTGTATACTGACTGCCGAGGAATTGCGATTTGAGAGCTAGTAAAACAAAATTAATCGGCGAGGAGGACCAGATGCCTTTTTTTTTTTCCCCGAGAGGTGGAGGACCAGGTGCCTTTGCTCGGTCTTGGGAGCGCTCAAATTCTCATCGTTTAAATGAAGAGAGAGAATCTGAGAGACTATGTTGGACATCGATCGACGAGCCCGCTGGGCCTTTGGCCCAAGTGCCAGCGGCAATTCGTATACCCACCCGATACGTTACTTTCCACTTTTCAATTTTTTGTTTTTCCCTAAATACCCCCCATATCTCTGAATTTCTTATCTTGTACTTCTACTATTTAATTACGCATTCGCGCTCCACGTAAGCTGAATGACCAGGGCCAATTGTTTGCTTTGATGAGATTCAGGCTCTGTCTGGCATGGGAACCTTTATGAATATGATTTTAAAGGGGAAAACAAGGTAGTTTCTGGGTTGTTAGAATTTTTACTTAAATTTGTAAAAGTATTTTATGTATGAGCCTTTCAAAGTTTTGTCACCATCATTAAATGAATAAAAAATAAAATTATGAAATAAAATAAAGGTGCTTTAAATAATTTAACTATTTAAAAAAATTTCTGCAACCTCTATTTTAAAAAAATCTTAAATTTGAGCATCTTCCGTAAAGATAAAATATCATTTTTAATTCTCAAAATTTTACTTAAATTACAATCAAATAACACAAAACAAATAAATAGAGAATTTTTTTACGTTTAAAAAGTATTTTTACGATTAGAAAAAAGATTTTTCTAAATTATAACTATTCTAACTGACAACACACATAAAAATCACACGTGAACAGTAACAACGGTGAATTCCATATGATTTTTACGTGTACTGTAAGTTACAACTAGTTATAACCTAGTTATAACGTACGAGCTCTCTTCAAAAAAAATTGTATCTTATATAAAACAAGTACTCACGATGAGAACTTCATAAACACTTTCCGTTTGAACGAGAGTGACCACTCACTTTTTAATAGTTTTAATTTTTTTAATTAAATATCTTCTCAATAAATTTATGCTCAAACTTTACGATATCGTTTCAATTGATTAATTTTATAGATTATAAAAATAAATTATGCTTGTACTATCACAGATTGTGATTAAAATATAATTTTTTAATTAAAAAGAAAGAGTGATTAGTGAATTATAATTTAAGATTTTGAAATTTTAAATTTTTAATAATAAATTATATTTTTAAAAATAGATATAAAAATAAATTTGACGGTTTAAATAATCTCATTTTTAAATAATTTAGTAGAAAAAAAAACTAATTAAAATGTATTAGGTGATAATGACATTACGATCCTTTTTAGTTCTGTACCATATTGCCTACGTTCAGTCGTGGTCTTAAAACGCCATTAAAATTAGCGCACAACTAATAATTCCGCAATAACAACAAGCATAACTAAATTTATAAATGAACAGCACTAAATATCGACTGACATGGTTGTCGGCTTGTTCACATTTTTTTAACTGCAAGTTATTTAAGTACTGTATTATTATTATTATTATTTCTTTTCTTGCAAAAGACTGTTGGGCGTTTCGTTATGCTTTTATAACTTCCCTCCCTGCCTACGCCAGCTCATTCGCAGGACCATAACAGTAATAACAACGTACTGAGCAAAAGAAAATTAGGAGGTCCGAGTTGAAAAACTGCCGTAAGTTTATTGCCACCCCTCTGTGGTAAATATTTGTCTTCCAAAGGGGCCCCAGTGCCCCCGTTCAGCACTCCGCAGATTAATCGAGGATGGTATTGACGATGGCAGTTCGGTGAAATATTTATCCCGCGGTTATTTCGGTTTCACAATTCGCTTGTAAGATGGGCATGTTTCAAAAAATTCCCAACAGCTTACTATTAGTAATTTGAATTGTTCAACTGTGAACGCAACCATGGGTGGAATTTGTGACGCGAATTGTTACAGCATTAAAAGATTTTTCTAATAAGATTTTACTTTTAAATTGAAGAGGAACATCAGTATTAAAAGTTTTAAAAAATTCTTAAAATAAGAATTTTCAGATAAAATAATATTTTTCTTTCTTTAATATTAAAAAGTGATTTTTCCCTCTTCAATTGATATTATATTGTTATTTTGTTATCTGAGAGAGATAAAAGTACTATATAACCTTTTATTTTGAAGGAAAAGTTTATTAAAATAATATAAACTTGATTATATTTTAATTTTTAAAAAAAAATTTATTTTTTTTCACTCTTATACTTGCCACACAAGCAAGCAGATATATATTTAAAGAATAAAATAAAAAGAATCATTTGTTGATGCTCTTATATTACTCATTTGTTAATTATGTGTAAATGTTTATATTTGAGTTTAAATTTCATGTCCATTGAAGGTTCTTAAACCTTTACTAATCCGATTCATGATAATTCAACAATGTAATGACAGAAAATTATACATGATTCCTTTTGAAGATTCTAAATATATCTAGCTACTCTCCTAGGTTTCTGTCGATAGAGTTTGAATGTGTGCCTATAAAATACACTTTGATTCTTATGTCAGTATTTGGAAATTGAGAGTCATTCAAAACTAAATTTCTTTGCCAAAGTTCATTTCTTGATCTTTTGGCTCTTATTCATAAATTGAGAGATGGGAGATAGGCGGAAAAACCTCATTTCAAATCTAAATCCTCAATATCCGTTATCTTTATTTGATTTGAGTCGTTAGATTTAGTAACCGTTTTTGTCTATTTTTGAGTTCACAACAAGTGTATTTGTTATTAACCGTATGTTATTACTTATTGATATTTTTAAGTTTGGTTGTTGTTTGCTTTCTCTGGTCCTTTGACATGAATCATTCGATAAATATTAACCTTGAATCTAAGGTTGAAGATAACTCGCATCTGATATTGATTTGTAATTCAGAATCGATGTGGGCCGTTCTTATATTGATCTTTAATCCAAGACTAATAAAAAATATACCCATAATCTAAATGAATGAATTTTAACGGACACATGGTGCAATGTGAGTGATCATGCAGTCATCCACCAACTTATTTATTGGACATTTAAATTACTAGGATAGTCACGTGATATTGAATAAAAAAGCAATTGTTTTATTTATTTATATATTTTTGATAGGGCATCTGTTTTATTTATTTGGACAGAATGAGATTTCAAGAATCAAGAAAGAGGTCACGTAATTTTCCATGAAATAAATGCGAAGGGCAATCACGGAATCGTTGGAATACAACCCAGAAAGCACGCAGCAGCTGCAGCAAACAGCAAAGCTGGTACGGGCATAATAAGAGGACCCGTCGCTTTGGGGCTGTTTCTGAAGGCGAAGAAAAGTGAATATCAAACATGAAAAGAAAAAAGAAGTCTCCTTTTTGTCAATTTCGAGTTTTTAATACGGGTAGCATAAAGCTACCTACACTTGACTTTTTATTTCACATGTACTACTAAAAGTCTAAAAGGACAACTCCGTTCGCGTAAATACAAAAAATTATTAAAATTTTGTTTCTTTCTTTTTTGCGGAGTAGTTTCAACTTCGAACTTTTTGACAATTGGCAATGCCGAAAAAGCCATTGAGCACCTATACCTAAAGCCGGGGGATGCGTCAACTGTGGAGATGAAATTTCACCATCATCGCTCAGGGTTATGGGCATGCCCATTAATTCTTGCCTCCACCACCATAAGTTTACCCATTTAAGCTTGTTGAATATCAAACAAGATACATCATCATATTGTACCCTACATCCAGTTTTGGTTAAAAATTATGAGTGCCTAAGAGCTTTAACACCAATCTATAATGAAGCAAGCTATGGGTCTAGCCACTTGGTTATCTTAACTCTTTATAGGCACCTATTCTTTTGCATAAATACACAAGAGTGCACTAGTTAGAGATCAAAATGTCATGCCTAGTTTGCGTAAAACTCGCTCTTAAAGGTTGAGCCAACCTATTAACTAGTATTCTAAATTTTTATTAAAGTAAGCCGCTCTGTCCTTGGCGGAGTGTTTATGACTGTTGCCCTCACAATTTGTTCCTTTCTCAATTATATTGTATAATTGAGTGTAAACATAACAGAGTGAATGCAGTATTGTTCTTTACAAAATATGAGTAAAGTAGATATCTCTAAAATATTAATAAAAGTAAAAAAGTTTGGACAGTACTTTATATAATTTAATAAAAAATAGTCTAAGTAATAGTTTAATTGTAAATATTAATAGTAGCGTAATGTAACATGAGACATATTTTGATTGTAATATCAGTGTTAAGAAAAAAATATTAAAACAATTAAGTAATTGGTATCTCATGTAATGTTTCAAGGTGCGTTTGGAATTGATTAGAAGTTTTGAGGGAGCTAACTTGGGCTGGAGCTTAGGTAAAATAAATAATGTTGATATTGGTCACTAACATAATTATTTTTATAGTTTCGATACAATTAATATAGTCGTAGCAAAATTGTCCTAATATGAATTTTTTTGACCCTGATAGGCTCGGACTCGGTCTAGTATGTACATATTTGTTTATGTATATGATGGATTGGGGCAACTGACTTGGGCTCAGAAATAAACGCATAATATAGTTGGAGCGCAGCCCATGAGAATTTTACTGGACCCACGTAAGCATCCTGCTCTCAGTCTCAGCTTGACTGTTTTACAGCATCAAGTCCATTCCTCTCGGAGACCGGCGACTCTCGTTCAACGATCTCTCATCTTTGTGATTGTGAGTTATTGTTATTGTTGTTCAGCAAATTGATTCTTTTTAGGTGTTTTTTTTTTTGGTTGGATGGACATGATTTTTTCTTTTCAATAACTGCAGATATCGCTTATAAAAAAATAATAAGAATAATAATTGCGGAGTATCTAATGATTTTTATATTAAGTAAAAGATATTAATGTTATTAATACCGTAATATTACTGCGCTTGTTTTTTTTCTTTGTTTTGTGCTCAGTTTAGGGTTTCTTTCACTTGTAGAGTACTGGGCTTAGGGTCGTATATTTGGTGGCACAATATTTGTTTTTCTTGTTCTGAACTATTAACTTCATTAGCTTGGCTGATTACCATTCCTTTGTAGGCGGCTCTGTCTGTGAAGAATAATGCTTGAACAGTTGGACTTAAATTAGTATCTGAAATGTCATGGCAGCTGTTACTTTGATGAATTGAGGATTGACTAAGAATAGTGGTGCACTTTCAATGAAAAATTAATAAGTGGGGATAGGAAATTGAATGTAATCAGAGGGTACTCAGTAAGTTGATTTTTCATTTTCAGGGGGTTCAAATAGAAACGTGATTAACTTAGAGACAAGTTAGTGTGACAAATGATTAGCTGATGTTTTTTGTGTGTGTGTGTGTGTAACCTGTAGAGTACCAACAGTTATTTGTTTATAGTGCTTATTAATGAAAGAACAATTTAGAGTGTTGGAGCTGTTTGAGTGGGTGTCGATCCTGCTTAAGGAGGACTAAAAAGGCAGTGTTTATGTTATCAGTTGCAATGCTATTTGTTCTCGCATTGATGAATCGATATGTTCTTTAGATGTTGGGTAAAAAATAAAATGAGGTGATTGAATACTATATTTTCTTTTGGTCTGTGAAGTTGGTTCATCTTAACAGGCCACATTTTTGGAAGATTATGGCTATAACAGTTGGTGTTCCCTTTGAGAGAAAAAGGTTAGACTCCAGAATTGAGGTTATAAACCGTTCTTCTAAGCCTAAATTAGTGTTGATGGATGGTGGATCTGGACCTGCTGTTTTGAATCAGAGTTGTGATCTAGGCTGTCTGTGGGAAAAAGAAAGCTATAATTGAACGCATCAATAATTTGGGGATCTTCCATTAACTATTATAAATTAGTAGCTTAGGTTTAGGTTGAGGTTTACTTTTCATTCTCTGACCTAGCCCATTTGGGTCATATAGTAATTGTGTTTCACCGTGAGTGACAACGGCCACATTTCTGCAGGATTAAATGGCTGCTAGAAATCATATTTCACGTCATCCTGATAGTGTTCGAGGTTTCCGTGATGCTCCTCGGCCTGTATTGAACCGAGGTCCAGCACCTATGCATTTCCATCCGATGACTTTGGAAGAGGAAATTGAAATTCAACATAGAGAGATGCATCGCATTATTTCTGAGAATCGGCATGCTATTGATGATAATACGCATCTCCAAAGAGAACTAACAGCAGCGAAAGAGGAGATTCACAGACTGGGGCAGATAATACCTAAACTTCGTGCTGACAAAGAGGCGCACACAAGGGAGTTGTTTGATAGAGGACTCAAGCTAGAAGCTGAGCTCTGTGCTTCTGAGCCTGTGAGGACAGAGGTGGTGCAGTTGAGAGCTGAAGTTCAGAAATTGAATAGCTCACGACAAGAGTTGACTACCCAAATCAAAGGTCTGACAAAGGACATTAATCGATTGGAAGCTGAAAATAAGCAACTAATTGCTATGAGAGCTGATATCGATGGGATCCACAGTGAGCTTGTTGAGGCCAGGTTTGAAATTAGATATTTCCTTGGCTAAATTCTTAATTCAAGTTAGAGTTGTTCTTCCTTCTCTGCTTTGATTTATTTAGCAGAATATACATGCTAGAATCGCCACTGCGCACAATGAAACTTTTTCCTTTCTGCAAAATAAAATTTACATCTAGCAATATCCATAGGAGAGCATTTGAATTTGAGAAGAAAGCAAATGAGGAGCAAATTGAACAGAAGCAAGCAATGGAGAACAATCTTATTTCCATGGCTCGAGAAATTGAGAAGTTACGAGCAGAGCTGCTGAATACAGAGAGGAGAGCATGTGGTCTTGGTAAGCTCTCCTTCTTTCTTGGTGCTCTTACATGGAGTATAATGTTGTAATCTTGGGGGTACCGTGACTCTTATAACATACTGCACCTTTGGTGAGTAAGTGATTTTGAAGCTGCTTTTATAATCATATAGGTGGCAGTGCTTATGGATTGTTGAATGGATGCCCTGACATGAGATATCCTGGTGGTGCGTATGACAATGGCTATGGTGGTGCCTGGGGACATTATGATAAGCATGGCCCTCCTCGACGTTAATTTCGTATGAAGACACTTTTGGATGATTTCAGATTTGTTTTTGAGTGTCTAGGTTTTAGCTTGTTGTCACCAAGCAGTTGTACTCTTTTAGATTAAGAAAAAGGAAAGGGATGAAAAACAAACAAAAAAGGAAAAAAAAAAAATAAGGGGAAGAAGAAGAAGATACTAAACTTTAGTAAGATACTAAACTTTAGTAGAGTGCTTATTTTTAGCTTCAGCTTGTGCCTGTGACACAATGAGGTCTGGCAACGGCATGTTCTTTGCCAGAAGAAAGAAAATCTTCTGGAACTGAGCTGCATTTGGGTTCTTATTGAGTTGTGTATAGATTCTCCTTCAAAGTATAGGTACTCAAAATGTAAATACTTCAGTCTATCTCTGCTTTGAAGTTGGTTTTCTTTCAGGACAGCAATTGTCTATGGCATCATGATCTCTTATAGTTTGCATAAAGTGTGTTCTTTTTTGCTGGGATGATGGAGTATGGCTTTTTGCTGTGATTTTGTCCATCCAGGGTGTCGTAGCAGACAATTTGTTGGAGCGGTATGGTGGTACTTTTATGCCTTTCTAATACTTCCATTTTGATAGAATAGAACTTCCTACTCCACAGAATGTGCTGCTTGCAGTTTTTAGAGGAAAAAGTCAGATATTTGGGTTTGATTACCATTTAACAGGATTAGTTGTGATTTACAATTCCAAACTGAATTATTTGAACTTATTGCCGTTCGTTGTCTGCCTTGATTTGTAGTCACCAGTAGAAAAAGTTGTGATTAATAAGGTTTAGCCTAATCAGAACAAGCTCCAGAAACTTTTGGCAGGGCTCCCCAAATGTCATTCCTATTCATGGGACGTTGGGGAAAGTAAAAGACGGGAGTGAGCTATGGCTATTCCTTAGCTCGTTTTACGGTTAATTGTTTTCGAAGAATCATTAGGCATTATCAAATCGATTTAAAACGCTTAGTAAGGTTGACATGGTAAATGCTTCATTTTATTTGTTCAAAGTCTTATCCAACGAGTTTTGAGAATTGAACGATGAAAAAGGAAAGTGCTTCATCTTGAACTTGCTAATTGCAGGATTGGATGCCATTTCAAAATTCTGGGAGGCTGTATTGGACGAAGGTAAACTGTCATTAAGATGAATCACAATGCCGAAATTGAGTCCTGCTTTTCTCGAGTTAATTCAAACCAGTATATACGATAACATTTGTAACATATAAATCAGTCCCCTCCCGCCTTAGCTGCTCAGAGAAGGGATGAATGTACCTGTCCCACATTTGATAAATAAAAAAGTACAAAAGAAAGAGAAAATTAATTGAAACAGAACCAAATACAGCAGAGACAAAGCAAATAATTAAAAACCTATGAACTACAGTAAGTAATGTGAGCACTAAATCCGAATAGTAATGGTCAGCAGATGGAGAATGTAGTTTTCTCTGTGAGACGATAAAGCCTCATGAATCATGATCTTTCTTTCAAAACCTTTGAAACGGCTCCAATGGTGGAAGGTGTTGTTCGACAACAACCACCGATGAGTTTGGCTCCCGAATCACGCCATCTTGTTGCAAATGACTCAAATTTGCCATCACCAAAGCACTTGGATGGCTGACAATCCAACCAATAGCATATAAATAATAGGTACGCGTGCCTCTCTGTTTGCTTTTTAGTCTGTGTATCTAGGTGCGTGTGATAGAGAAAGATGAGTAATTAACATGTCATCGTAACTCAAGACTCACCAGCCATTTCTTAGCTCGGCCATCCCATACCTCACCGCTATTAGGATAAACAACTATAGCCTTTTTAGTCAGCTGGAAGTCGGGAAAAAAATTACAGTTTAAAACAACTATAAATTTAGATGCAGATAATATGTTGATCGTTATCTCATAATGATGTTTGTGCAATGACTTACCTCCTTGAAATAGCAGATGAGACTTTCAACGAACTGGGGAGGTGCACAGTTTATGCCGACTGCATTCACTTTGCTGCTCTTGTTTATTATATCAAGACATTCCTTAAAGCTCTCTCCTGATGGGGCGTTCTCGCCATCTACGGAACTGAAGCAGATCCAAGATGGGATTTGGATGTTCTCTTCCTCCAGCAGCTCTACCAATGCCTGTAGGTTGAGACATTTAACTTCTATGGTGTTATGAAACGGAAAAGTTTTCAGAGCAAAAGAGTTCTACAGAAGCTTGAACATAAAGTTAGAATTTGAGAAGTTATTCCTAAATTCTTAATCTTGGACAGATAAAGGACTTTGAAATGAATAATATATAAAAGATTCAATAGATTTGATCTACCAGCATTACTTTAATATCAATGACTCCAGCCAGCATTATTGAGTTATCCAAAATAGATAACACAGAAACCAAAACTACTACAGGAACAAACCTGAGCCTCGAGTTTATTGGGGATGGTTTCAAAAGCAAGCAAATCTGGACCTGATTCGACAAGAACTTGCAATCTGCGCCGGTGGAAATCTTTCAGCTTCTCCAGATCTACCCCAGGTCCGTAATTTCCACTGTAAGCAAAGTAGAAAATTTGTATGAGGAGACTATCAAATATTTTTAACTATGCATCTGTTTAATTATGCATCTGTGTGTTATCTACTAAGCGGGCAGCGACCTGTACTCAGAACCATCAGCAAGATAAGCTCCATAGCTTCCGACTGAAGCTGCAACCAATGCTCGGTTGTAGTTATGCCCCGGAACCTTCTTTACAGCATCCCAGAACTTGTCTCGAACTTCAACAGCCAATGTAACGCTCTTCTCCAGCAACGATTCCCCTGCTTCGATTGACAATCCCTTGGAAAGAAAGCCTGGAATGGTAGCCTGTAAAAACAAAACAATTTTTTTTTAAGAAATAAAGCTTGTCAAATTAAAAAGCCAATTCCAAACTCAGGACACATAAATAAGGAAAACCTGGTAGGATGAAGTGACCAAAATATCAGCACCGGCCTCCAGGTACTCCAAATGAACCTGCAAAAATGAGGGAAAACAGGAGAAAAACAAGTCTTTAATTGAACAAAAAAACAAAAGCACATTGTAGGCATAGAGAAAGATCAAAGGGTATTGATGAAACTTGAAAGAAAAGCTACACGCTTGATGAGGTGGGGTTGTTTGATCAAACAAAGAGCGCTCCAAAGAGGGTCGTTAATGGAGGCGCCGTGAGTCTCCAGCTGGGTAGCGAAGCCTCCATCAATAACAGCACAACCGCCGGCTTTCTCAATGAGATCATCCAAAGACGACGTCGTGGTGTTTTCCTTGCCCATACTCAGAAAAATTTCTAGATTTACGATCACCAACAACAGTGAACAAACAGGTAAGTGGAGGCTTTATAGGCGCCGGAGACGGGGGGTGGTTTTGTTTTCTTTTAAATATTCGTTACGGGTATGCAATTCAACTTTTAATTTCTGAATAGGGACGAAAAGAAGCTCAGGTTCTTGACACTTGAGTTTCCTCGAGTTTCTTTCACAGCTTCTTAAACCTCCCTGAGCTTTTGGGTCTTCCGAAATTTGCTTGGATTGTTTGGGCCCCACTTACTACTCACTTACCTAGCTGCCAAATGCCAATAGCTCCAAAGCCGAAACTAACGTCAATACCAACCGTCGATTCACGAAGCCACGTGTGTGATGAATTAAAATCCTCTCTCTCGATCTGAACTCTTGAATTTCTAAGATTCTTATCTCAGACGTGCATGGATTGGATTTAATCTATATATTTTTATTTATTAACCAGAAAATTACGCTGTACCAACATGAGTTTTTATAAAAAAAAATAAAAAATTCTAGATAATGAAAAAAATCCTGATCTAATAATTTGTGTATAAAGCCTCGAATAAGCATAGTCATAAACCAGCGGATCAGCCCCTGAGTTATCAACGTAATCGTTTTCAAAGTCAAATAATTTGATTTTTAATTTCAATGAAACCTTACCTGCTTGTATCGGTTTAAAGCGACAATGTTTTTTTTTTTTTTCTTGAAATTTTTATCTCTATATACCAATGTATTTATTTATTTATTTTAATATTACCAATGTATTTATTTGATTGTTATTTTAACGCCGCCGTCATTTTCTTGACCAAATTTGTAATGACATTTCGAATGGCGATAGGTAGCGAGGAAGATTTGCCAACCAAAAAAGACCAAAGTTGGCTTCTTTTATTCTTTCTAACCAAATGTTTTTGCGATCTCTTTTCCCATCATGTGACCGTTCAAAATATAATTTAACTCGCTGACTCAGTGAAAATTTGATCAGTCTTCATCTAATTTGGTGGACTGGATTGTTTGGGGGTTTTATTTTTAACCAATACTTTATTTGAACAACCATGTGTTGATTACAACAGTGACCAATCATTTTGGATTTTTTTAAAAAAATTTGAATTTAATTGATGTCAATTTTTTTTTCAATACTTTATGAGTAGACCTAATTGAAAAATACATAATTAGCATCCAATTTGTAAAACGATGGAGCCTTTAAAATTCCGTTTGAAATTGAAATAAGTTTTAAATTACAACTAGTATGAAAAAAAATTATAATTATGAAATAAAAATTAATAATATATAATAAATATAAATTTTAAATAATAATTTTTATAAAATTATTAAAAATAAAATAAAATTTCACTCATAAAAGTAAGAAATCACACTGACATAATTTCTAAACTACAACAATTAATGTTTATAAAATATTTTAATATTATAAATTTTAAGTTATAATTATCCAACTTTAATTGTAAATGGACCCTAAGAATCTGATCGGGTAGTTTGCAAGTATTTTTAATTGAATCCACAGACATATGTAATGGAGAAATGAACGACGGAAAATTAATAATTACAGTCCGACAAATGATCAAATGTGGACATGCTAATGGATGCAAAGGGGATACCATTACCCTGTCAATTCTTCCAAAGTCCCATTTGCTTTTTACCAACTACACACTTACGCATTCGTGACCAAAATTAGCAGTGCCGTGATTATGAAAGATTGGACACACCAATATCGAGATGAACGAAGCCCGTGGGCACTCGCTCACTCAACTAAACTCTTGGAAAATAAATGTCAAGCACGGCGGAGTGGATTAGAAATATTGCAACCTGTGAAAATGATACGGGGGTCGTTGAGACAGCATTAATAAATAAATATTTGGCTGAAGAGCACAGTTCAACCAAATAAGAAACAATTGAAGTTGAAGATCATTCTCAAATAATAATAATATTAATAAGGGTAAATTTCATCGTACTTTCTTATTAAATTGATATACTTCAATTTACTCCCCAAATATTGTTATTTTTAACGGTTGATTGATGTTGACTTAGAAAAATATGAGAATGCCCCCAACGCTAACTAACTAATAATTTCGTGGAGTTAACAAAGATAACTTTTTCGCCCTCAAGGGCTAACATATTTCAAGTTAGATGATAAAAAAAGAATTATTAATAAAAACTTCCTATAGAAAAAAATAGTAAAAGACCTTTAAAAAAATTAAATTAATTTTTAACAAATAAGTTTGATAATCACAAATTTTATTTACAATATCGCCACGACAATAATAATAAAAAAAAAATTTACCCTTCTCTTGCATTTAAATATTTTAGGAATATAAACTATTAATCAATTAGTTGGCTTTTACCATCTAAAATACCATTTTGCTCTTCAAAACATCTAAAAAATATATTAATCCATGAAATTTATTTACATTTCATTACTAATATAATTCAACCGATTAAAAATTAAAAAATATATAAAATTTAGAGAAATTCAAAGACCGAAGCCTTAAACCCCTAATGCAAATCCCAAATATCTATCCGTTCCTTTTTTTATTAATATCAATTGTTATAAATTTTAATCTTACTTATTTTTTAATAATAATTCTTTTTTATTGAAAGTTGTTTTAGAATATTTTTCTTCCCAAACATGAAGCTAAGGGGTAAAACGGTACATTAATCTATAATTTATAAATATTTAAGTATATCCAATATTTATCGTTTTCTTAGAATGATATTTATATTTTTTTATTCATTACTCTTAGGAATCTTGAATAGTGCCCCATTTTTATTTATGATTACAATGTTAAAAATTAAAAGTTATAATCTTTTAAAATAAAATTTGAAATGACTTTCTGAAAAAAAATAATTTTATTCCTAATTTGGGCTTTGAAATGTAATAAATTACCAACCATGCCATTCACTACAATTTATCCTTAATTAAAATTTAAAATTGCATTTGAATTTTTTTTTCCAAATTCCTTTTTCTTTTATTATTCGTTTTCATTCTCCTTTTCTTCTTATTTCTTCGTCTTGTATTTATTTTCCCCTTCGTTTGATGTTTATTTATTTATCTTATTCTTTGTTCCTCTACTTCTTTCCTCTTCGTCTCTACATCAAATTAAATGATTCTCTGCATCAAAAAAGGTTATCATAATCAAAATTAAAGACTGTAACACAATCAAAAAAAAAGAAACGGAGAAGAAGATGAATAGGGAAAGGAAGAAAGAAGAAGAGAAAAAAATTTCTCCTTTTTTTATAATTTTTTTTTTCTTTACGCCCTCTTTCCCACACTTAACAACTCCACAATCACTTTCAAATCTGATTTCTATAACCCCAGTTTGAATCTACTGTTTAAAATGGAACTTATGGTGAGTTTATTAAACAGGAATCGGAATGGGCTGGAATCGGAATGAGGAATTGGAATTAAAATAAGCTGTTTACTTAAACTGTTATAATCAGAATCGGAATGAATTCTATTCCCATTGATGTATTTACTTTATTTAGGAATCGGAATGAACTGTTTCAAAATACTAAAATACCCCTTTGTTAATGATAATGATAATAATAAAAATAAAATGAATACAAAAAAATTACTATTATTATTATTATTAAATAATTAATCAATTATTAAAAAATAATTTAGAATAATAATAATAATATATTATAATAATAATAATAATAATAAAAAAAGTGAAATTTACTTTGCTCTGTAAATTATTCAAGAATGTTACACTTCCAAATAATTTACAAACACCTTACGGAAATTGAGTTCACAACTTCACCTAATATAAAGAGATTAATTGAAAAGTAAGAATAGTTAATAAAAATATTATGTAATACTTTTATGCAATTAGTCTACTGGTACCATTTAAATTAATAACGCAATTTGTCCGAAGGTGTTCGTTTCGTATAATTATTAGTTCAGCTGTATGCCTGTATCATTTTCATGTGGCCCATCAGAGTATCTATGCCATATTAAGAAAAAATAAAAAAGCTTGCACTTAAATAAAGTTATAAAATTCCCATTTCAGCAATCCCCGTTTTTTTTTTCAACTCTTGAAAGTTAGTCGGAAGTTTTGAGAGGGAATTTCAAGTAAAAGACAAAAGTAACATAAAACGAATCAAAAATTGCAAAGCTAACGCCATTCCATCATCGTCATTATCAATGAACTGCCTCTGGAAATAAACGGTTAGCCGTTTATTATTATCGACTCATTTGTTAGTTTTAGTCGCTTTTAACATCGTTTCTGCGGAAATAAACGGTTTACCAGATTTATTATTATCGACTCATTGTTTTTTAAAGTCGCTTTAACATTGTCTCTGGAAATAAACGGTTAACCGTTTATATGTTATCGGCTCACCGTTAAGAAACAAAAGCATTTGGATTAGGAAACAAAAGGATTGGATTAATCATAAAAATTTCTTATTATTATATTTCAAATATAATTAATTTACTATTCTAAATGTTGCATAATATTGCATTCTAAATGTTGGCAGACTATTTCTTATAACATTGAAATTAGGAAACAATAAGTTCTACAATTTCCATTGTGGCTGAATCATCAAATTCAAGTGTCTTTTGCTCAAAACAAAAGACAAATATAACAAAGACAATGTACAATGAACAATTAAGAAAAAGGATTCTTCCATACTCAAGAATTATAGGATTGCACTGGTATTATTATTGTTTTTATTTCCTATATTCTTGATATGATATATTCTTCCTTTATTTACTATGCTCAGATTCAAGAACATCGAACTAGGGTACTTCAAGATTTGACATTAATCCTACGAGATACAAAAAGACACTCTAAGCTCTCTGCATGTTAGTATGAAAATTTCTATTTTTCTCTCATCTCATGTACTGACAAATGCCAGCAGCAATAGATATTTTGACACAATAATTCATGATTTTTAAGAGATAAATATGATAGAATTTCCGCACTCAACATTGAGGAACCGAATTCTTTTAATTTGCATCCATTGGGAGTTCTGTCAAAATCATTTCCCGTTCATTACTGCCATTATGTTCTACTAAACAGAACCAATTGCCTTAGAGTAAGCCTAGTTATCATCTTCATCTTCATCGTATACCAGAAACAACAAATGAAATATCATTTGGTTCAAACAAGCCCAAAAATCAAATTCATTTTTTTTAAAAGACAAAGCTGTGGCTAACTGTCTAATGATGGGAACCAATCGAAGACAAACATTAATCCATATGTTTCTTTTTTGCTCTTACAGCAACATATTATTGTAGAAATGTTGGGAAATTTTCAACTAAGAAAAATATGTCATAAATAATGCAGAATTCAACGACTAAGAACCAAAATCACAATATCGTTACCTGCAACAGTAACAACGACGAGGAGAAGCTTGCGACGGTGTACAGCTTCAACTTTCAACAAAGAACTGAAATCCCGGTAAAAACTCGTGAGTGGGAGACGTGTACAGCTTCAGCGCGATGGCCGACAAACGGAGGTCAAACGACCAAAAATTGGTAACACATGGAAGCATGACGGTGGACGGAGCAGCGTTGACCAAGATAAACTCTGATATCATAATCGAAGAGGAAGAGTAGTGGCTATGGGGTCGTTGGTTTGAAGAGAATCGGGATCTAGAGATTTTGGGTTTTTTTTTATATTTATATTTTTTATTTAAATGAGGGCATTTTCGGAATATTGAAATTACATTGAGGATAAAATAAAAAATTCAGGGAATGAGAGATTGATTCCCACCTCCTCTCATGGGAATCAATCTCCCATTCCCCATTCCCAAATTCTTGTGGGTCCCACCATTCCGATTCCCATTCCGGCTCATTTTTTAGGAAATAAACGTGGTCAATCATTCCAATTTCGGATTTCGATTCCCCAATCCGAAAAGTAAACACACCATTAGTTTCTACAAATCAAAGTCCAATAATCATAATCTTCATTTCCTTCTTAGAGAAAGACTTGGTCTTCGTCACAATACTCCAATCTAATAAGCAAAACCCACTCAAATTAACAAATCATATTATTCAAACCATGCCCATTGCCCAACAAAACCCATGGCAGCACGCAGCCATGCCCAGCATACAATGACCCAAGCAAAAAAGTGTTGATGATTTCAATGATTAGTTTGGATTTGGGTTTGCTAGTGATTTTAGGCAAAGATAGGGCTTCTTTAAAGGAGAAGATGGCCCAAGATTTGGACAGCGGTGTTGGCGCAGCATTGCACAACTTCAAATCTTCACTGTGAGTTGTTGCTGTGGCTACGGTGGCTTTATGATGCTTTGAGAAAATGAAGCCTGGAGAACATGAAGAAAAATGTAGGAAATGAAAAAAAAAAAATGAATAGAAGAAGGTGAAGGAATTGGCCCAAAATAAAAAAAAAAAAGAATTAATTTCCTTTTACCCCCTTATTAGATTGATGCAGAGAATAAAAAAGCAAAAGAACAAAGAATAAGATAAAGAAACAAAAATGAAACATGAAAAAAAAAAAAGAATACAAAATGAAGAAATAAGAAGAAAAGGGAAAAGAAGACAAACAAGAGAAAAAAAAATGGAAAAGAAGACGAAGAATAAAAGAAAAAAAGGAATTTAGAAAACAAAAAAAAGAAAGAAATTGAACTACAACTTTAAATTTTAATTAAGGATGAATTGTAGTGGATGGCATGGTTAATTTATTAGATTTCAAAGCTCAAATCAGGAGTATAATTTTTTTTTCAACATTTTAAAATTTTAATCGTGAATTAAAAAGGGGGTTATTGTTCAAGATTCCTAAGAATAATGAATAAAAATGATAAATATTATTATAAGAAAATGATAGATATTGGATATACTTAAATATTTATAAATTATTAGTTATTTTACTCCTTAGCTTCATGTTTGGGAAGAAAAATATACTAAAATGGCATTCAATAAAAAAAGAATTATTATTAAAAAGCAAGTAAGATTAAAATTTATAACAAATGTTATTAATGAAAAAGAAACTGATAAAAATTTGAGATTGGGATTAGGGGTTAAGGCTTCGGTCTTTGAATTTCTCTACATGGTATATATTTTTTAATTTAAATCCGTTTAGTTATATTAGTAATGGAATGCAAATAAGTTTTATGGGTTAATTTGTCTTTTAGATACTTTGAAGGGTAAAATGGTATTTTGGATGTATTGATATTGTAAATAAAATTTGTGGTTATTATATTTGTTTTATAAATTAAAATACAGATAAAAATTAATTTAATTTTTTAAAGGTATTTTTATTTTTGTCATTTAACTTGAAATATGTCAGACCGTAAGGAACAAAATAAAATTATCCTTGTTACCCCTACAAAATTGTTAGTTAGTTAGAGTTAAGGATATTCTCATATATTTTTAAGTCAACATCAGTTAACAGTTAAAAATAACGGTGTTTATTAGATAAATTAAAATTTTCATACTTTTAGAGAATAAATTAAAATACGTCAATTTAATAAAGAGTTAGGATGAAATTTACCCGAATAATAATATATGCATATCAATTCTGAACTCTACATATAATATGGAGAATGTGTGTGGACACCCAGAAAATTGAAGGAAAGAGATTTCTAAATCTAAAGACGGGACTCAATTTAGAGTCACTCCAAGTCAATATGCCTCTCCTTTAAAATAAGTGTAATTCGTTGGCGAATTCAAAAAGAGCTGGCAACGCGGTTTGATCCATGCCAATAGCTCATAGCTTCTTATCTCGGTGTATTAATTGTAATGAGTTAACATAATATGGCATGTTCATCACGCATGTATCCGTAATTAGCTAGATTTGTTCGGCGAATTATTAAATTTAATCCATCGTCGGAATCCATGTGAAAATCGCAAAGGAATTGGCATCAAGCAAAGCTGTTTTGATTTTTGAAGGGCACAAATAGTTAAAAGTATGCAATGCATGTCATGATTTGTCTCGCAATAGGTTTAATGAAAAAGGACTAAGCAAATATCATCTCATTATCCTAAAACCTAACATTGCCTAGCTAGCAAAATTTTATGGGGAAAAAAAAAACTTTCTTGTTGCTTTTGTGAATTTGAAATATTTTTGATATCGTATATACGCTTTCTAATTAAGTAGAACCAGCGGAGCGCAACCTAAAGAAGAGATGCCTAAAAGTAATTGACTTTTTGTGCCTCGATAAATTGATGGTGCTGTTGGTTATCATTGAGAACTTAAAAAGGGCCGTGGACTATATCCACCTCAAAGGAAGCCCATGAACAAACTTTTAGAATGCAATGCTCAAACGTTTCAATTGTTGATGAAAAAGTTGAGGACAAGGTTTTATTTACGTTATTTATTTATGTAGGAGTGTGAATATATTTTTTTCAAAAAAAAAAAAAATGGAGTGCGTTGCTGATAGTTAAGAATTAGGATGGTCTTATAGCCCGAGTGTTTTGATGTCAAAATTTAAATTTTGTTTATTAAAAACATTCCATCGCGAATAAATTTGGGCCCAATTATTGAATCCCTGAAAATCTTTTAGAAATCAATTTATGGCCTTTTATAGTTTTAGAGTTGGACTGTTGTCGCTTCTCTACCAACCTTATGGAATCCCTTTAGTCTGCTATGCTTACCATTGGGCTTTTTAGGCTTTTGATGGGCTCTACTTCGCCGTTTCAAAATTTCAGAAAAAGGAAATAAACAATATTTTTCATTTTCTGAATTTGACGTATTGGAATTAAAATAATTAGAATTTGGCGAAAATATATTGAGTGTCAATTTCGGTAACAATTTCATTTTGTATAATAATAATTATTCTAAATAAGAATTTTGGAATGCAATGCTCAAGCCTTTTAATTGTTGACAATTACAAGGTTTTTATTTATGTTATTTATTTATGTAGAGGTGTGCAGTGTTTTTGATTGTTGAGAATTAAGATGGTCTGAGTTTTTAAAAACCTAATGTTACTTGTCTATTTGTGTTAGTATATGTAACTTACATTTTTATTTAGTAATCACCCCGTTACCTCCCCGAATTTTGTTCGTACAAAAACCTTGGATCATGAAAAAATTTGCCTGATTGTTCAAGCCCTTTAACATATTTTTGGAATCCATTCATGGACTCTATAGTTTTATCATATTTATACCAGGTATAAATTAACAAAATGGGGCTCTCCTAGAATTGGAGGATCTCAAGTGCATGTTAAGCAACAAGCCATATATAGACAGTGTTTATTTCCCTTTCAAGTGAAATTGTGGGTATTTTAAAATACTGCACTCGACTTGATTCGCAAGAGCTTGTTGCTTCAACGTACGTATAGTCATAGACTCTGGAATCTGAAATATTCATAAATTAAACTAAAAATAGCATTATTCATAAATTAAACTAAAAAGAACAGCTGGGTTTATTTGATTGAGCATTGTGTCTAAATACAGAGAAATTATTGCCGAGTTTAGTTACAACTTAGAAGTAGCAGTTAATTAACCAGCGTTACTTGTGGGATGAAAGCAGGTACTAATGCAAAAATATGAATTTCTAAATTGTATAATATAAAAGAAATTTTAAGAGAGTGAGAAGGCTTAGAGAGAGAGAGAGAGAGAGAGAGAGAAGAGAAAAGAGAGAGTGTTTCGTGCGTAGTTGAGTAATTGAGTGAGTTGACTGGGAACCCTAAAACAAAACAATAAAATGACTCAAAAGAAATGCAACTCGGCAACATGTAATGGCAATCTTAGGGCCATGATAATGACGGCTGATGACTGCTAATGAGACTGGACATATATTTTATACAAAGGCCTAATTCATCATCCCGTGATAATGTTTAACATTTAATAGCATCACTGCCCCACCCCAACGAATTAAGTCCCACATTAGACGTGATCTCAATGTAACATTTAATTAAAAAAAGATTGTGTTTATGTTTAAGGTAAGGGATATTATCCCCACCAACTTTGAAAATATTAAAAGTGTAAATAGATACCACAAGTTTCTAATAATATCTCATAACCATTTCAAGTTTTAATTTTATATTAATTAATTACTTTTCTATTAATTGCATTGATTGCTGTTAAAAAATTTAAGATAATATCTTATAACCATCTCAAATTTTAGTTTTGTTAGTGTATTCATATAATCCCCACAATTTATGATTGAATTTTGGACAAAATAAACATTAAAAAAAAAAATTTGATTCTGAGTGCCATACTCGTCAATTCATCGACAATTATGATTTTAAACTTTCGAAACAAATGCCATCTACAAGACTTGATTTCAATTTTCAACCCCTATTAAATAAATAAATAAACAAAACATGAACGATCATTACTTCATCTCTAATCTCCATGCACAAAATTTGAGCCGATTCTCTATATTCAGATGCTGTTTCAGCAGCAATATTCATGTGTCGGTTTCACTTTGTCAGGTTGTCTTAATATAAAAATGGCAAAAGTTGGAAAACTCTGAAACGCTCATTATCAAATCTGTTGCTTCCACAACTTTATTTGATTACACAATACATTAAAGTCAGCACAAGCGTGCAGCTATCAGGAAAAGGCTCAATTAATCTTCAGGTCTTATGCAAACCATCGAACCAAATATTTCAAGCTATTAAATTTTACAGTGTATGCTTTATGGAGCGTTGGCCGAACTGACCTGTAAAAGAAACAGAAGAAACTGAATGCAGTATCAACTTTAATTGACATTTGTTGTGTTTGACCAATTAAAGAAAATCAGCTATTGAAATGGGCGAATTAAGTTTTTTGACTCATTTACTGACTAGTGCTTAAAGATTTGGTTGAATGACTTTCAAGCATTTATCTTTAATCACTCGTGCGAGTTTGGATTTGTGAAAAGTTAAGAGTGAAAAAATTAATTTAGATTTTACTCATGTCCACTGCCCACAACTATTTTTTGAAAAAAAGAATTTGATTACAAATAAATGCTTCTCCTTATCTTTCTTCCGAAAACAATTCTTTAGACTGTTTTATTTTATCAAAGATGATCAAAATGCACCAATTAGTCTTTGGCCTGGTGAACGAGCATAAAGATCAGTTGCAGTCCTTCTTTAATTATTTCATAATTAAGTAAAAACCGTTCCTTAATTCATTAGGGTCTTGATTAATGGGCAAACTTAATCAAGACGCTTTTATCGTTTACACTTGTGGTGTCAGAAAGTCAAAGGTTAGCTTGCAGTGCAACAGCAAACGAAAGCGTTGTGGAATTTGGAGGAAAAGTAATGTCAGCCACTTCCTGTCCCTACCACTAATTACTAAATCCCACTTAACTCCACTCTTAAGTCAAGATAAAAATTTTAAAAATAGTTGATGCGAAAAAGAGAAATAAATTCAGTTTGGGTGGAGCTCAAGTGGCGTTGATGGGAGAGTGAGTTAAATCCCATTTCCATTCTAAGGTGAATAGTTCATTACTTATTTAGACAAAATTAATTTGTCATTCCAGTATTTAAAAAAAAAAAAAAAAAAAAAACCCTGAAACTTGACGCGACCCATTGTCGGAGCAGGTGAAACTTGACTGGTGATAAGCCCTTATCCTTCCAGCCTCTGCGCGATTCCGACTGCTGAGGAGCCCTATTTAATTTTTGCCCTACATCAACTAATTAGATAACAACGTCATCAAATTGTGGTGTTCCTAGAGAGCTACCCATTTTGTATGCAACTTGTTCTAGTCGTCTGCTTTTCGATTGAAATGCAAGAATAAATTCAAGTCCATCCATAATAAAAATGTCAACATGAATTGCGAGTTAGAGGATTTTCCTCTTTAATTTGCTGTTGCTTTTCTAGTTATTATTCGTTTTTTAAACAACCTTTTCTAATAAATAACTTAAATCACACGGCGCAAGAAAGCTGGTCTCTTTTGCCGATTGCCATTCGACAGCAGCTCTCGCAACGAATGTTCAACTGGACACGTGCACACAATCAGAATACAAATAACTCGCTAAGTGGTTGTATTTTATATATAATTAATTTCTTTTATGGATAATTAAAAGAAATTATGGTGCGGCGGCTATGTCGGTCATAACCAACATTTCTGTATAAATGGCGGCGTAATACCTCTGGTCCCCTGAGGAAATTAAAAAGGATGCTAGTTAATGCTGCTTGCCTGCTTCACTGAGCTTCCCCTTTTAAATTTGGGTGGTTCTGTTATCGTTTATCATCAGGAAGGTGCGAACTACTTTGGTTACTTGATAATTGAATTATCTAATATTTAATTGTTAGGTAAGTAATCGGATATTGTATTGTTCTTTCTCTATCTGTATCTGATTATGTTCGTGTAGACCATATGTGGGGAGACCACGTTAGGGACTAACAACTGGTGAAGTTAAATAATTTAATCTTTATTATATGACAACTAATTGAGTGTCATAAGAAATTACAATGTTTATTTCAAAAAAATGCTGTACAATGTATAGTTATGTGGATGCAACAAACATACGTGTCTCTATCTTACAATTAATTTGATATTTTAAAGGATAAAACTCATTCTGTCTCTTTATTTATTTTTTTTTTGTATTATTATTTCAACAATTTTTTTTAGAAAAAGAGTAGCCAAACCAGAGGGCAAAAATACTAAAAATTAAAGTAATTTCTTAATGTACCTTAAAATTAATTAATATTGTCCTTAGGAGTTTAACCAAATAGTTTTCAAGTAAATTTATTTATCTGGACACTCAAAATTGTAATCTTCAATAACCAATTAAAATATCAATTCTTCTACCCTTTAAATTAATATGCATAAACAGTTTAAAAGTTTCATAAAACTCGCCAGAAATCTCTTTTGAAGACGTTGACTATAACAAATGAAGAACTGAACCAACAGAATATTACCTTATTATATGCTTTAGTCAGGATTAGAATATAATACCCAAATAAAAATACATAGTGGGACTGGGTTACTAAATTTAACTATTTACATTTTTTTTTTAAAAGGTAAGGGGGTGGACAAGTCCAAATCAATTTTTATCCCTCTTATCACCCTCAATGGTCGAACCCGAGTCCACATGAATGTGATGGGGCAACAATTACACTGTCAACCAATTCAACCACGCCCTTAGGGGCAATTTAACTATTTACATACACAACAAAGTTTTGTATAAAGAACGTACTTATCATTTAACACATCGAGGTGTACAAAAAACTTTATTGTGGCCTGATTTTATTTTAAATTTTTTAAGACAAGAGTCTAAACAAAATTTTTAAACTTCTTTTAATTTTTTCTCAAATTTAAATTCGGGTGGTCAATAAAATTAATAAGATTGTTTAAAAATTATTCAGTTAAATACTTATTTTTAAAAAGAAAATATAAAAAGTAAGCAAATCTTTAAATTATTTTTTTAATTCCTACTTATCTCAAAGTATGAATAGTGGTGATCAGTTCAGAAAGGCTGCTTGAAATTAAGCTCTCGGTTCAATTTTGAGTGCTTTTATTACTTGAATTTTGCCACCCCAATAAATGAAGTGGGGTTTTGGCCAATGGCCATTGTGGCATTCACATGGGTGCATCTAGCCCACCCTAATTTAATAATGCAGATGGCTTAATAATCTATATGCCATCTTATTACACAACGGATTGGTTCCAAAAATAGTTGTACCCATAGAAATACTACTGATATATCTTAACATTTTAATATATGAAAATGTCAACCGATATAATGTGAAAGAAACAGGCTTTTCTTTCAGAAAAAACGATGTCGGTTTGTTGGCCAAACACATTATTACATCAATGCTTTGAAATGTTAAAAAAAAAAAAACACGCACACACACACACATACAGAAGTGATGACCTGAACTACCTGCATGCATTTGAAGTCCATAAATCGAGGAGATTGGATACTGTAAAAATAAATGTATAAATGTATAATATTAACATGCACTACATTGATAATGGAGTTTAAAGTAGAAAAAAAGAAAGATATTTTCTTGAAAGAATAACTATGAGTTATGCTAAATATGTGAAAGAGATCATGACTTGAGGCTGAGTAGATGGGTGCATGGGATAATAACATAATTTTTTAGAATTATAATTTGAGTTATATGTATCTGTTTTGAGCTCATAACATATTAATCAAAACTTATTAAGAGATAAATCTAACTCAATATATGCTACATTGTATTTATTTTTGTGGTTCGACAAGAAATTTTGTACTTATCTTAACCTTATTTATCAAGTTTAGGATTTTTTATTTTTTATTTTTTAAAACAATTTTATCTTTTTCTAGATATCAAATTTAAGTGTCTTTTTTTTATTATTTTCTTTCTTTGGGTCAGTCGTATTTTATTATGTAATAATAATTTAGATATACTTATTTTGATAAAATCCTAATTTGTCATTCAAACTTATACAATAATATTTCAATTATTCATAAACTTTTGTTTCTCTATCTTTTAGCTTTCTTTACCTTTCCATTTTGTCACTGACACTAAGAATTCTCATTTTATAAGAAATATTAACATGGTGTTAATTTGTGTGTCTATAATGTACTGAATGAAGTGTGTAATTTTTTTTTTTAATTTACTTTTCCGCTAGGTATATATAGATGCAATCGACAATCGATGAATGCATTTACTGAAAATTGGAAAATGACCCCCATATTTTATATACACATACGTGAACACACGGGAAGCCTCTCCTGCAGAGAAAGGTTTTACAGTAGATAACATAACTTCATAGTTTATACTAAATTCAGTCAAATTTTTTCTCTGGAGTTATAAACGACGACGATGATAAACATTCGTGTAAAATTTTGCCTTTCTTTTCTTTTATTTGATAATTGGCAAAAATATCCCTGTTTGTTTTCCTGGACAAACGAATTCCGAACGCTTATCGGATCTACGAACTACAATCTATCCAATAATTAGAATGTCCGAAAGTTTACCATTTACCGAATAAGGTGAATAATAAATAATAAAAGAAACAGACAATTCAAAATCGATATATCACGCACATATGATATGATACAGACAAATGAATATCATTGGGTGATCATATCATAATATTTCTAATTAAGTTTATCAGCATCTTTTTCCCCTTTGTACGGCCAAAACGTGGTAACACATTCGAGTCAGATTATATACAATTCATCCGTAGAGATAAAATAGTTAATCACCCCATGTCTAGGTTTATTTCAACGCTTGTTTACACGTTTTTTCCAAACAACAATTTTGATGTGTTTTTGTTTTTCCTGACATGGCACATACTTGAACACTTGTAATGTGCAAATGGGACTATGCAGATGCATAGTTTTGACCAAAAAAAAAAAACATAAAAAAGAAAATGATACAAATGTGCAAGTAACAAATAGAGCCTAAGTTCACACAGCAGCAGCAGTAAATGCAAATCCCAGATCAAATATCATGAGGCAAGAGATGATTCCTAATAACTGTAGCAACCCCGGGTAATTAAACCGAAAAGGCTACTTAAAGGCCTTTTAGAGCTTGACAATTTCAGGAATATGAACTGGGTATCGATCAATGCAATCTGACCAAGGGCTATCCGTCGTCGTTTTGATCGTCTTGTTACACTTCCAGACCGCACTGTTACACTTAAACCCACTACCAAATGCAATCTGCCAAACCCTGTCTCCCTTCTTCATCCTCCCCTTTTCTTCGATATAGCTCAGCTCGTACCAAAGCGACGACGACGACGTATTGCCGAAACGATGCAGTGCCATCCTCGAGGCCTCCACGTGCCCTGCTGACAGCTGCAAGTTCTTCTGCAACTCATCAATCACCGCTCTTCCACCCGCATGTATACAGAAGTGCTCAAACGCCTGCTTGAAATCCGGAATATAGGGTTTCCACTTAGGGTTAAAGATTTTGCGACCGATGAGTGTCGTAAGAAACAGCAACTGCTCCGAAGCAGGGAGGACCAGGGGACCGATCGTGGTGATGTTCGATTTCAGAGCTTCCCCAGCTATAGCCATGAGATCTTTTGACAGCGAAATCCCAACTTTGCCCTCTTTGTCTTCCTCTTCAAACACGCAGCTATAAGCCTTGTCGTCAGCTCCTTTATGGGTTCGAACCACGTGAACCAGCCGGTACTTGGCTCTGGAACTGTTGCGCCTCCGGTTCGATAACAAGATTGCGGCCCCACCCATGCGGAAGAGGCAATTCGGAAGGAGCATGGCTCGTTCATTCCCTTGGTAGTAGTTGGGTGTAATGATCTCCGTGCTTACAACGACAGCGTTTGAACTCGGGTGCACTTGTAGAAGATCCCGAGCTAAGTCGATGGATATAAGCCCGGCACTGCAACCCATACCCGAAAGATTGAAGCTCTTGATGTTACTCCTCAGCTTGTACCTGTTGATCACCATGGCCGATAGCGACGGCGTCGGAGAAAACAAGCTGCAATTCACGATAAGAATATCGATGTCTTTAGGTTTAAGTCCTGTCTTTTGAAACAGAGAATCCATGGCGGAGAAGATAACGATCTCGGCCTCGCCTCTGGCGGCTTCCATTGTCGGAGTCGGAGGAATGTAATGAATGGCCGGAGGCAAGCAGGTCTCTTCACCGAGGCCGGATCTTTCAAGTATCCTCATTTGAAACTCGACGCTTTTAGGATTGTTTTTTAAAATCAGCCTCGAGTGCTCCATGAATGTGGCGAAGGGGACGCGGCACGTGAAGGGGGGCTTGTAGCAGGCGTAGTCGACGAGGTAGACGTGCCTTGGTTTGGACATGAAGTAAACGGTGGCTATGAATATGATGAGGAAGGATGAGCATAGGATTTGGACAAGATCGAAGTGAAGAGATTTCCAAAGGTTGAGAATTTCATCGGGGCCCAATCGGAGGACCTCGATGAGAATTGCAACCATAATAGGTATGAGCAAGAGATAAAGAATGTGATTGACTAGATATTGGTAGCCAAGTTTAACATACTTGAGCTTCACGGAGTTGGAGAAATCAGGCAAGATTTGAGGCATCTTTTTTTGGGCTCTTGATTTTATTTCGTTCTTGAAACTGAATTGTGCTTAAGAGAGAAAATCTGTTGTGAAAGAGAAGAAGTGATTTGAGGAAATGAGCGGGGGGATGGTGAGGATTTAAAGGCAAACGGGACCGGGCCAATGAAGGTGGCAGATGAGAAGATTTAATGAAGGGTTTCACGTCACTCAACGCTCACTTAACTTACTATTAATTTTCGCAACTCTCTCTCCCTCTATCCTTTTATTTTATTTTATTTTATTTCTTATTTTGTATTTTTTTTTTCCAGTTGTAACACTACCAACCAAGACAACCTGTTGGGATTTTTTGTATATCCGTGCTTTTGTGTTTGTGCTTTATCATATATTTGTGCTTTTTTTTTTCTTTTTCTGTGTGTAATTTATTAATTTGACAATGATGTGATTGTTATTGTTGGTTTCACTGACTGTATAACGATGACCTAAATACCTAATGATGAAGATACAATAAAATATTATTATTATAATATTATATTAAAACAATTGGAAACTTCTGTTGAGAATATTAATTGAACAATTTTTTCAAAACAAGATTTCATACTCTTTCCGTCTTAATTTACATGTGTGACTGGAATAATTAACTAATAATTCTAAAATACATCAAAGATAATACAACTAACTAATATATATATGACACGTGTAATTAAACTTGATATAATCATTATTTATATGGCGATTTTTTATAATAAATACACATATCATATTATTATTTGCTTATTGTATGACTTATATAATTCTTTAGACATATTCTAAAATTTATCGTGCTACACAGTTTAGATAACATCGGAGTTCGGACATCAGCTGAACTAATTTATGCGTTTGAATTAATAACCTTCCATGCTCTTGTAACACTTCAAACAATTTCCGAAATTTTAATGAAATTTGATACATTTGTGTTTATAAATTTCTCCACTGTTTGGTGAACTTAATTTCTCTCATATTTCATCATTTTCTCTCATTTGTCTTGTCTGACTCATTGACTAACTCGATGATGAGTACTTAGCTAGCATCAGTCCATTTAAAACTGATAAAAGATAATTATGCGCGATTAATGTTAACATTATTCTGCTCTTTAATTTTTCTTGGAGACGGTTCAACTCTGAAGTGTATTTTGGGATTTTCTTCATCCACATGACAATAAGTAGTAATTTACCGCGTGGCAAGTGGCAGCGAATCAAAATGTTCCGGTGAAATGAATGGAGAGATCACTAGACCAGACTGGACTGTAACATTTCACCCGTAAGATGCCACACGCTTTAGCCTGATGCATCCAAAATAAATAAATAAACAAAGAGAACTTTGTAGTATTTGACTTGAACAACTGCGACTGGACAAAATAGAGGATTTCATAAATGAACCAGAAAGGCAAAGAAAAGTCAATGCAACGTACCTGCGCAAGCTAGCAGCCACCAATCTCCATTCGAGATTGAGCGTGACATATAATTATGGATGATTAATTCCCCAAGCATGACATTAAAAATTTTTGTCATAAAATGCCCACAGCGAGCTACTTACTGCAGCAACTTAAATTATTTTTCTCCTTTTCATGCCCAGAAAACACAGCGCCTACTTCATCTTCCAATAGTGCTACGTACACCTCTCAAATATTCGTATCATAAATTAAGGTTTATTAATTAATTGTTGTTGATCACCAAACTAAACAACTGGCTACTCACGGTAACATGGGATTAAAGACATTGTGGGGTCGACTCATATAGACGTAATTTTCTCGGTTTCGAGTTTTCCAATGGAGTAGCAAGTTAGGTACTATTCGTTCTTTACACTCTACTACAGTTTAAAGCATACAATTAATTAATTCATGAAGAAAAATATTGGTTTAATTTCTTACCCAATAATGGACTTTTAAGAGGGTTTAAGCAAGAATCAATCTACAGAATGAAGACACGTATACTTAACATTGTCCTTTTCAAAGCAGTCACAAACCTAATTATCGGCTCTCAAAAGTCTCATCGTATGGAAATTGGAAAGGATAAGATGAGTGTAATTAATTTGCTTAGGGCAAAGCATTAACAACGATGATCACTCAAACACTTAATCCTTTACAATGTGCATACTTGCCTGAAAATGTGAATAGAAAAAATCATCAATGGTGTTGTTACGAATCTCCCGGAGAGATTTCTGAAAGAATTTTTTTTCTATTTGGCACATTCTCTTAGGGCATAGATCATCACCAATGTTAGTAAAAAGATGGATCGAAAAATTCTAGTTAAGCGAAAATATATAAAATGGGTTTAATATATTTTTGCTATTAGTGGTAATTTATTATAGTGTTGTAGCATGCTTATAAAATAACCGAATTAGATTCGGTCGTAGTTGAATGGACATTGCACGCGAAGAAGAAATTGACGGTAAAATAAGTGTAATTAATACTAAATTTAGCATGATCTACCATCTAAATATATCAATGAATTTTCCATATTGAATTATTGCCCTGGAGAATCTCCTTAAATTAGCATGAATTATTGCCATGATCTACTATCTAAACTGATAGGCTTTATTGAATTAATCTTTGACCGATCAAGATAATGGATTTTTGACCCTCCATCAGTACAGTATTGACAAAGAAAATGACTTCATAAAAGAGAGAAACTGAAACGGATCGATAATCGTAACTAATTATTTTCGTTTTATTTTCCTTTTAAATAATTCTGTAACCTGAGGCATTAGACTTTCATGAATACGTGAAAAACGTTATCAATAAACTTGCAATATTAGCATGATGAGCAATAATGACTTCTCAATTTTCCGGATTCGACTGCATAGATGGCTAGACTAAATGTTAGTCAGAGTACTGTATTTGCTCCATCCACTATTGAATGTAGCAGTTAATTTTCGAGAGTGCCCAAGTTAAACAGAAAGCAGCTTAAACATTTTTCAAATTAATTTTAATTTGGAGAAATCAAAACTGATTGTTGTTGGATAAAGAATTTAATAACGTCTGACTTATAACACACACACAGAGAGACAGGCAATAGTACTTCAAAACGTATATTTTTGTGATATAAATTATATCTTTAAACAAATCTCAGAAAACTTTGACGAATGTATAAAAAGTTTCCTTTTAAATTGCATATAGTAATTTTTTGAAACTTTTGTTTAATTAGTTAATGGATTTTTTTCTGTGAAATTTTATTTGAAAAGCTTAAAATTTTTTCTAAATTGTTCAGAAAAGATCACATCGGTTTTAGGCATGATGACTGTAAAAATTTAAGAGTACCGTCGGTAGGCTCATTTAGTTTGTGATACATCCGTTTGCTAATGACCAATTTGTTTCTCTCATATCTAACAGTATAATTTTGAACAGATATGATCTTATTGCACATTATTCGTGTCTCATAGCGGAAAGAGCCTTTTGGTCTTTATAAATGAAGAGGTCCCTAAAATAAGTGTGAAAAGAACCTCTTTACTAGTCACTTATAATATTTTATCATCTAAGCTCATGGTGATGATTCTGATGAACACAAAATATTGTGCAAATAACATATATATATATATATATTGATTACATGCGTGTGTGTTTTGGATTGATGCGTCGTTTCAAAGGGAAAAGAAAAGAAAAAGTTAAAATGTGAATAATTGGTTGATTAATGGAAGTGTGAGTCATGATGTCGCAGTTGGCTGTTATGAGATGATAAATATAACTATTAGTTAGTTGGTAGGTTTCAGAAAATTTTACAAACATTGCAATTCAATTTCGTGTGAACGTGTCACTCTCTTAAAATGCTTGCGCGAATTTAGTATTTTGAGCGGAACGTGGAGCGTCCTCATATGTGGACATAAACTACATACATGTCTCAGCGTCGCCCATAAACGTTTGACAATGATCGGTTTCAATAAATTAAAGGCTTAGATATCAGATTCTGTCAAGCATAACATATGCATATAATGACTAGCTATCCAATTCAAAAAATTCTCATGCTATATATTTATATACTAATTATTTTTTAGTTTATATATATATTGGCAAAATTATGTTGCCACATGGTTCTTTTTTTTATTTTTTGTCTTTTTTATGTCAAGTATAATGGAATCCTGTTATTTGTTGTAAAAACAAAAAATTAAAGACTTTTAAATTTCCACACATTGGTCTTGTAACTACAAATTTTCAATTGTAGTGATGCTTCTAGAAGCCACGATCTATTTCACAAGCACTTTTCCAAGACGCTGACATGAACACAATACTTTGACATTGTAGACTTGTCAATTTGAATAACATAATTTTTTTTTGTTATTGGAGTATATGTAGAGAAGCCAAGGCATAATTTGCTAGAATTTAAAAAAAAAATTAGTCATGGCCATGGTGCTATTGTCCAATGCTGACTCATTAATCTGACAAGAATTTAACATAAAAATATATATATTTGAGTAGTTCATTTGACACAATTATTTAATTGGTCATATGCATGTCAACTAGAGATGGCAAAATTCAACTAGATATAGTTACTATCTATTCATGTGTAAATACATAATTATCTAATACAAATATGGATACCCATGCGTAAACATGGATATTTAATATTTATTATAAATTACTATGCATTTTATAATATAAAAAAGCTAATTAATGTGTTTTACATAAAAAAAAACTCTTATTTATTTTTCATTTAATTTCTTGAAGTGATTAATATTAAAAGGTAATTGAAATTATTTTCAATATAGAAAAAAAAATAATGAAAACAAAATTATTACTCTTTTTTTAATTAATTGCTCCATCATCGGTAATGACATTATTAATAGAAAGGGGCCATGAAGTGTACCATTAGATTTTAAAGTTGAACGATCTACACAATAATAGACTTAATTCTAGAAAATGGTGATATGTAGAGTTGCACGCACCTTCCGAAAATGACTGCCATTATAACTACACCAAAAATTGATGTGTGGTAAAGGAGATTTACCACATAAAACTTGATGTTACACCGTGTTCAATGTAGAGGTTGGCATGATCATAATTGGTTTGTGGCGTTGCACACACACACTCACACAATTTTTTTGGACACAAGGAAGGATTGATTCAATGTTATTTTTACATGTATTGCTTTTTCTATGCTTAATATGAGTGTGCTTATGGGCAGTATCATAATAAATAATTTTCTTATTTAGACAAACTTGTTGAAAGTTTAGATTTTGGAGTTGATTATGCAATTTTCTTGAATGGATAAACATCATGAACAGTCAACCAGAGTTACTTTAATGGTCTCATTTAGGTATTCAGAGAAAAACGAAATTCCTGCAATCACACCGAGTCTATATGAAAGGGATATAAGCATGTAGTAACAAAATAACAAATCACACATACTTGTTATTGTTTGGTGGCAAATATTAATTAAGGTTACTTAACTAACTTAAGCAAGCAAGCAAGCAGCAATAACAATGGAGGTAAACAAAAAAAAAAGTGTATAATATGGCCTAACCTATGCTTTTTCAACAAAACGAGTGATTGTGCGTTAAATTAAAAAGTAAACAAAATATATTGAATTTGTTATATTTATTTAAATGAATACTTTATGCAATTACTAGAGGTATTCATGACATTCTCCCTACTTGTAATTTTTCTTTTTACTTTCCAATTCATTTTTAAATTAGTTTAATCATTAAGGGCATGTAAGTCATTCTGTTTTAAAAATTATTGTGAAAATATTTAAATTTTATGGCTAGCATTAAGACTGAGGATAGAATAATAACAATATATAAAACTAACACTGTTATAACTGGAAAGGGATTTAGATCTTTTTTAAAACATAAGTGAAATTTCGCTGAATTTTTTTAAATAATAGAGGAATAATCCTCATTTTCCCATTAATTAATCAAACATCAACCTCAACCTATTCAAATGACATTATGAATTCACTACATTTCAGCTACTAGAATTTACTTTGATATCATTTATTGAGGGGAAATTTACTCTAATACTACTTACTGAGGAAATAGGCCTATTATATCCAAATATTCTAAGAGTGACGCATCTTATATTTACGTGCGTCGTTTATCACCGTTTTCTATGAAATATTATTAGGAGAACTCAGCCACTCAATATTATGTTTTGTATAAACTTTCTTTTGCAAGCATTCCAGGACGCTAGCTTATGTGGAACGGAAAAATTGTTTGGTTGAAATTATCGTAAGTCTTATACAATTATTTTTTTAACTTGCTTTTACTTTTCACATGATTCCTTCGTGCCACATAAGCCGCCGCCGCCGCCACCTCAAATGGTACGAGAAAAAGAAACTATACAATATTTCACACACGCATGTTATCATTAGGTAACAGTCAATTCGTTTTACCATCGTTTAAATGGAAAAGATATTTAAGCGAAACCGACAAGCCATCCACATCATTCATACGGAAAGCAATCAAGTCGTGTCTTAAAAAAATTTTTTTTTTTTTTTAAAAAAAGGCCTTTTGAGATTCAATGAAAACTTCGAATTATCACTTGATCGGCGACAGGATATTACTTGCAACAGGAGATATATAATAATAGGGTTTCTTTTTTTTTTTTTTTTCTCTCGGAACCGATGTATATACATATACACACAAGTTTGGCTTTCTCTATTTCTCCATATAATGAAATGAAAAAGTACAATTTCAAATTTGTTTGAAGAAAGAAAATCATAAATTGATAAATGTCAATTTGCTGTGATTCGTTTCCGATGATCCCAATTCCACCAGCTGAAGGTAGGACACGTGGGGGAAGTTCGTCAAATCGGAAAAAATGATTCATTCGTCATGCACGAATGTTTCTTCCAAAATTGAACAAAATCCCAACAAGGTTGGATTTGACAATTTGCAATTTCCTAATAGAGAAACACTGCCGTCGCTCGCTTACTTCACTTGAAATTAAATGACGATTTAATTAATATTGAGGGTTGAGCCGACCAGCGTCCAACTACTACTGCCGACTGGCCCCAAGCCTCATTACTACAATTAGTTCCAACTTGCGCCAGTTGCGCACTTGCACATTGAATATCGGTTTAGTTTTTAATTTGTACATGTAGTCATGTACTTTTCTATTTTTAGGTGTAAAGTTTAAAATCATGCGATTGTGGTTTCTTCTACTCTTCCTATTCCGAAAATAAAATAAAGGAAAATAGATAAATAAAAAGGAAATGTCTTTTCTACCGATACAGCAAGTTTTAACACTAGCTAGCTCGGTTTAACAAGACACGAGCCCTAATTCGCTACAGGAAGGAGTGTTGTGTTCATTTTCAAAAATATTGAAAGTATCAAAATTGTTGCATGCAAATTGCCATGCATTATCGATATTGTTAAATGGACAATTCTACTACAGGTGAGCTACTTGATTTTATTATGATATGGGTTTTTATCGATTTTTTTTTTAAAAAAAATACTGGCTATATACCAGATTACTCAATTACATCATATTTACAATAATTTTACAATAATTGCTATTACAACAGATAAATGTATTGATAATTACAATCAGATGTATACAACTGGGACTTACAATATTACATTAATTCTCTATGAAGTATTTTGTCCAGACAAATAACCCTCGCAAATGAGGAATGTCAATACTCCACTGGCATTTCGCAAAGAGAGAAGGACTTTTTTGTAAATTAATTCCACAATCATGCTTAATTGTGGAGGTGAGTGGCGGTTCCTATCGAATTCTAAGAAACTTGTTCGACATTGAATTGAAAGGATGAAATCCTAAATAATGATACCAACAACACTAATATAAAATTGTTATAATCCGGGTGATCCTTCACATTATTTAGTAGGTCAAGTAAATGCTTTTAGAGAGAGCACATTCTAGATGTTAAATCAGTAAATATATCTTAGAAATTGAAGTTGAATAGCTCTTAACATAGATACATACGTGGTTTTTTTTTTTTTTTTATAAATTATATTATGATCTACTAATATTATGATTTGGAGTGTACAAAGAGTATAAATAGATATTTTTTCACTAAATAATTGCAAAATCTACCCATATCTTTACTTTTAGAGAGAGCATATACTAGATGTTAAATGAGTAAATATATCTCAGAAATTGAAGTTGAATAGTTGTTAATATGCATCATTGTTCGTCCATTTTTCTTTTCTTAAGTTATATTATAATCTATTAATGTTACGATTAGGGGTCTACCACCAAGAGTATAAGTCGATAGTTTTAGACCAAATAACTGTAAAGTCTACCCATGTTTATTTATTTATAATGAAGAAAATGAATATCCATATGTAGACTTGAACCCTTTCCATTTTGATGGGGAGAATTCTGGTTTACCAACAAGCTCCCTCGACCTGATGAGGGTTTAATTGCGTTTTTGTATAAGTGTTGATTTGTATAAGTTGCAGGTCACATAGAATATAGGAACGAATTTATGATATACGTGTATAATTGCATCTTAATTTTATGGCCGTTTGATTAATCCAATCAAGAATTTTGTTGGGGGCAAAAATAAATAAATAAATAAATAACAAAAAGAACTGCTCGGTCCTACGAAGTTGGGAGTAAATTTGTGTAAACTAAGAAACTAACTCCTTGACAAGCCCAGCCCTGATTTGAGCCCAATTTGTGTAAAACCATAATTTCGGGAGCCCAATAAACCTTGAGAGGATGAAGAGGGAGATAGTTCTGTTGTAGTACTCTTGTAAAATCTCAATTCGGTCGTTGTGGAAAAGCCAAGACTCAAGTGGGAAAACCAATGACTAATTTGTGGGAACGAAAAGGGTAAATGAGACTGACATTTTGAGACACATGACAATATCCGCAATAATGATTTGTTAGAGGATCCATCGACAATGTCCGATCTGCGAGAGTGGGGAGGATTCGAATTGACTGCAGTGTCCCTATTCGGCCGAAAATTGACGGACCTTGAATTTGGGCGTGTAACGCGTGGTTTCGAAACTTTCATAACGACGAGGTAACAGCGTTAATATATTGTGTGTTCCGTCAATTTTTGTCCCAATTTCATTCAATCAAAAACTGTTCAAAGTTTTTTTAAAAAAAAAATTGGAAGAATTCTCTCTAATTTTTTTAACTCGATTTAATTTTTTTTTCGTATTTAAGTAGAATTCTGTTATGTTAAAATAATGTTAATTTATCTATTTTAATAAATTCGAGTGGTTTAGAGTTCGAGTAATGATAGAGCTATAAGAGTTAAAATATCACATACTTTGATTGCATGCCTTTTTTTTTCACATCACTATCTTATTTAACAAGATCTTTTCATATATGAATTTAAACCCCAAATGTTGAAGACTCACTAAGCTTCATTTATGAAAAAGAAAATATATTTGTATAAGATAATGACAATTTAAATTCATGTCCCTTACTAAGAGCCCATTTTGAGATCAAGATGCTCCGTTTGGTATAATTTTCAAGTATAGCTTATTTAAGTAAAGTTTTGGCTAGTACAACTTTTACAATTAGAGTTTCTATAAAAACAAAATTTAGTTATTCGTTTGTCAATGAAAAGTTATATTAAAAATTATAAAAATACTTTAATAGTTAAGTTTTTTAAAATTATATTATGAAAAAAATGAAATAAGATTATCAAATAAGTAAATGTGTTTTAAACATTTTTAATATTTAAAAAAACTTTTCAACCTCTACTCCCTTGAATTTTTACTAATAAAGGCAAAATAATTTATTTAGTCTTTCAAAATTCTACTAAAAAATTAAATAATAACAAATTTTGATAAGAGTTTATTGAATTAAATAAGTATTTATGATTATTAGAAAAGTTATACCAAATAAGTACTATGTAGACAAAAAGTTAATAACAACGTAAGAAGAGTATTTGAATAGGCAGCGAGGTTGGAATAGAGTATTTGTGATTCTTCTTCTTGAATGAGAATTTTTGAGTCTTACTCGTACCGACTCATTCATCACTCGGATATCGGGTATTCGGATTGACTTTCAACCAGGTCAACTTGTTAAAATAATGAGCCGTTCGAAGTAGCCACGACTTTCCGCAACCACCACCTATTGTGCTTTGTTATGAAACAGACAACGTTATTGAATTAAAATTTGACAAAAGAATTTTCTTCAACATTTGGGTATCCTTATTGTGTTGACTAAGGTCGTCATTGACTTTTTTTTAATAAAGAATCTTAACAAATCCTGACCTTATTGATGCCACCATTATTTGACGTGTATTAATTCTTAAGAGCGTTACCGGTCAAGTTTGAAAATGTCTTCAAATTCTGCACGTGGTTAATAATAATCAACAATTTGACTGCTCATCGACAAACAAAGTACATGACTTGCCCGAGTTGTCTACGCTATTAACTAAACGAAATTATATCTCACATAGTCTTTGTTATAAATACGTACAACAGAGCAAGAGATGATGCGAAACAAAATTGCAACCTGAAGAAAGAAATATGTATGTTACGAGGCCTCTTTCTATGTACAAAAAGCTCCCTTCGGCCCTGTCGTTGCCGCCGCCGGAGGGTCCAAATTCTGGCATTTTGGTGATCCTTGATGAAGAGACTGAGCCAACATGTTGCTTTGGATTGTGCAAGAGTAAGGAGCTAAGGGAGCTGCCTTTCCCTCAAAACAAGGACCTAAGAACTTATTATACGACCAACTCAGGAGCCGGACAGCACAACCAAACACAGTATCATTACACCCGAGTTGTATTCATCCCGGTTCTTGATCAGCCTTTATCTTCCAATCAGTACTACGCCATACAACCGCGTGGGAGGCATAAAGGGTATGTACAAAGCTTACTTGTTATTGCAAATATAACTTTATATGTTACAATAATTCATTTCATCATTACAAGCTTTATATCAAGTGTCACAAGGTTTATTTATTCTATACTGCAAATTGGGTAGCTTGGTTGTGAAGCAACTATGGAATACTAACTAATCAGCCTTTTTTTATGATATCGTTAATGCCACTACCATATCTATCGATTAAACATGCATTTAGTATCTACACACACACATGCATTTAGTTTGTATATGTACTCTTGTACTATTGCATGATTGTAGGCGTTATATTTGTATGGATATGCATGCTCATGCCAGTGCTCAAATTGTCTTTCAGGGAAGCATTTACTAATTCAAAGGAAGAGGACATGACCACCTGCTGTTTCTGCTATTTTGTTAACGATAGAAAGCCACAGCCTTTTGATCCCAACAACATTTATCAGCAAATTGATATCTGCAATTACAAACGCCGGGGCTTTTCTGCCAAATCAGTGGCACCAGATGGATTGCCTCCAAAATTCCTGAGCAGAAAAGGATGGAACCTGGAAATAAAAACACCCCGCAATTTCAATCTTGGGGAAGCACCAGGTCTTGATGCTGCCCTCCGCGCTCGCCTTCCAGATTTTGACAGTTTGCCATTATCATCCAAGACTTCTAGATCCGTCGTTGTGGGAAAATGGTACTGTCCTTTCATCTTTATACAAGAAAGTTCAATATCCCTGAAAGAGCAAATGAATGCGTCAATGTATTATGAGATGACACTTGAGCAAAGCTGGGAACAAATACATTCAAGTGGAAATAGTTATAATGAAGACAATGTTGCTGTTGTGGATGTTGCTATTCAAACCGAAGTGGTTTCGCTAGCTGAGGACATGGAGGCTGTGTCAGATGATAATATCAATGTGGTTGATGGGGTGATTTGGTTTAGGACTTCTAACAATGTGGGAGAAAAAATAAGTTTGGGGCTGAATACAAAAATTACAGAGAGAATGAAATGGGAGCAAGAAAGATTTGGGTTTACTAGCGGGAACGAAGGGCAAATGAGAGTCAAGAGAGTGGAGGAATTTCGAGGTGTTGGCGAGTGGAGGAAATTTGGTTGCTATGTGTTGGTTGAGAGGTTTGTATTGAAGAGAATGGATGGGAATTTGGTGTTAACTTATGATTTCAAGCACGGTCATCAGATTAGAACCAAATGGGAATGAGTATTTGGCTCCTCGTTGTTCGCATACTTTAACTTGTTCCTGCATTTTTTGTGTCTGTGTATGTGTTGTTCATTAGGTGCTGAAGGAGACTGGAGACATCTGATTTTTTTTTTCAATTTATTTCATTCATACCTTTGATTGTAATGCAATTTTGGTAATAAAGTATATATTTATGTGGATTCTTTATAAAGAGTATGTTTACCAGACAATACAAAGCAAGCTCACATCATGGATCGAGTGACTCATCTGCCGATACGTTTCTTCCTCCTAAAATTATGATAAAAAGTAAACAGATGTAGAATGCAGGAGAGATGACACAATTTTTTTTCATTAAATCACACACTATATAATCAATCATGATACCATGCCAATGAATCCTCAACGGGAGAGATGCCGGAGTATTGTGTAACAGGAGGAACAGGCTTCATAGCCGCACACTTGGTGAAGGCACTACTTGACAAGGGACACATTGTACGAACAACTGTTCGAGATCCAGGTAGCTAGGTTGACAGTATTTTTAGCTACACGAAGAATGCACTCGTACCATTTGAGTTTATGTTTGTTGGGTTAATTTTGAACAGAGGATTTGGGCAAGATTGGTTTCCTATGGGAGCTAAATAGAGCCAAGGAGAGACTAAAGATTATGAAAGCTGATTTGTTGATGGAAGGAAGCTTTGATGAGGCCATTCAAGGAGTTGATGGTGTCTTTCACACTGCTTCACCCGTTCTTGTTCCGTACGACAATTACATTCAGGCAGGCATCTCACTTAACAAATTTAAGTATAGTTTTAAGGCATTTAATTAATCTCATGCCCTGGGAAGATTTGTCCCTATCATGTAACAAAATGTGGTTTAGTCACGTTCATTGCTTAAAACACAAGAAATGATAATTTACATTGCAGGCGACATTGATTGATCCATGTATAAAGGGCACATTGAATGTTCTGAGCTCCTGCAAAAAGGCAAAGAGTGTGAAAAGAGTTGTGCTCACCTCTTCCTGCTCTTCAATAAGATACCGCCATGATGCCGAACAAGTTTCTCCTCTCAATGAGTCACATTGGAGCGATCCTGACTACTGCAAAGACTACAAGGTAGAAACTTCAACAAGCAATGTGTTAATTTTGAATGCATCACACTCACTTTTATTCGCATCATTTTGGCATACAGCTATGGTATGCGTATGCAAAGACTATAGCTGAGAAAGAGGCTTGGCGAATAGCTAAGGATTGCGGCATTGATATGGTGGTGGTGAACCCATCTTTCGTCGTTGGTCCATTGCTTGCACCACAACCAACCAGTACACTTCTCCTGATACTGGCCATGGTTAAAGGTTAAAGCTTAAATAGTACTGTTGTTTACAGTCATGCCCTCAAGCTTCACCTTTAAAAAAGTCGAGTGATAAATTAACTTAGTGTCCGGTCATGTTACCAGGTTTGAGAGGTGAATATCCAAACACAACGGTGGGTTTTGTACACATAGATGATGTGGTGGGTGCTCACATTTTGGCTATGGAGGTTACCAGAGCATCGGGGAGACTTATATGTTCAAGCTCTGTGGCTCATTGGTCTCAGATAATCGAAATGCTCAAGGCCAAATATCCCTCCTATCCCTATGAAAGCAAGTGAGTAAATTAAATTAATTTGTTATCAGTTCCTCGGGGATCTATTCTAATGTGATTTTAATTTTGTGGCACTGTTTTCTAGGTGTAGCAAGCAAGAAGGAGACAACAGTTCCCATAGCATGGACACAACTAAATTATTTGACTTGGGTTTTGTTGGTTTTAAATCAGTTCCTCAGATGTTTGATGACTGTATTAAGAGCTTCCAAGACAAGGGATTTCTATGAAGCACTCCACCAGAAAATTCATCGTATTTTGTCTTAAAACAAGAGCCTTATGCTTCAAAGTTTTTCAATAATGTAATAGCTAAATGGACTGAGCTTTTGTGACACATTTGGGTTTTTATTATGGCATGGTGTGACACTCGTGGATACACAAATGAAATGATTTTGATATTTTTAGCATCTATAAATGCAATCAATCAAACAATAACACTTGGCGGATCCCCACTTATTGGATATATATATATATATATATATATATATAATGGAGTCCATATAGGAGAGCTGCAAAGAGCATAAGAAGTTTCATTAGCAAGCAATCTAGTCAGTAGTCACCTTTAATTATTCTTTTACTTTCTTTGGGAGTACTCAAAAGAAATTAGCTCCACATCATTATTGCAACAAAAATGGAAAGTCAAAATAAAAATAAAAATAAAATCAGATGGATGACAACTCCAAATCCTATAAAGTAGCCTCATCAAACCGATTAAATCATATCAATTATAATTTCTTCTCTTTTAATTTTTTTTAATTTATGAAATCACCATTTTACATATGTTTCAACCATAATTTCATTTATCAATGTTAGTTGGTTCAAATAGTATTTTTTTTTTATGATAGTTTAAAAAAAAATTGATATTCAAACTTGGCTGATATGAATGATTAAAAAGACGAGTAAGTTGCCAGCATAAGTTCATGCTACTTATTATTTATTTATTTTTTTAATTTCACTAAGAGAATGAAACATTGGTTCAGGTAGACTAGTTAGTAAGCTGAAATCAAGGCACACTTTAGGCTATAAAGCCACTCTCGCAATTTGTTAATCCCGCATCTCCACCTTTTCTTTTGTAGTATTTAATTTCTATCATCTTTTCTTACACCGCGCTTCTTTTTTCTTTCTTTCTTTTCTTTTCTTTTTTTAATTTATGTGATCGTAGAAAAAAATCTAAGTTAATAAACACTTACTTGTATTATGATATAGTGTAATAAAATCCTTTTTACGTAAGAAAGAGCGGTTCAACAATTCAGTAATTAACCTTTTATTAAAAAACCTGTTAAATAAGTTGATAATTACATCAAATGAAACTACACTCCCTATATCATCACTAACTGATTGCATTAATTTCAACAACAAAATGCTTGTTTATCAAAACACCTACCATAACAAAATACTTGTTACCTAGTTGGTGAGTCACATATTAATTGTTTTTCTTGAGATGTAGTTAGTTCATGATTTTTCAATGACCAGCATTAGTAAATTATTATCATCTCATACAAAAAATTACATTGTGATATTGCTTTTTCAAGTGACTTAATTTTTTATCTTTTAGCTTCATTCAGTCCAATAACAAATGAATGAAGACATAAAAATACTTTCTTTTTTTTTAACTTTTAAATCTTGACCATTGTATTGAGTGGATCTAATAGATGAAAAATTTAAGTCATTTTTTAAATCAAAATTTTAAGTTAATCGAACTCTCCCAAACAAATATACATGCATACATTAATATATATATATATTTCCCCCATAGCTTATGCTTAATTTTAACTTTGCAACTTGAAGTGCCAGTTTGAAAATAACTTACAAGAAAATATCTGGCTTTTGAAGACATATCAAAGTCATCTATACCTAAATCACGTGTACCATTTGAACACTATGAATATGCTATCTATAAAATGTTTTAGCTAGAATGAGAAACCCTAAAAGTATCTTTGACAAATCCACAAAATGGATTAAAGTCAATATTGTTGCCCCATGGCCGAGGGACAAGATTTCTCATGGCCTCTATATGTTAAAAATTTGGGATGCCCAATTTCTTTATCAAAAAATAAATCGAAGAAAATGTGAAGGCAACTTGATTTGAAGATTCATTGCATACAATGCAACCGTGTAGGGAGAAAAACCGACTTTGTAGAATAAATGGGTATAAGTCTTTGTCGTAATATTATTGTCTCCAAGAACTCACTTTCTAATTTGTTAGTGGCGAGATTTTGCAAGACCGTATTAACTTATTCCAATAATGTCAAAGGAAAATTATTATTCTATTGGCTACTAGCTTCCCAGTGGTCGAAGTCATTGATGCCGAACTTTCTATTAAATCCTAATTTTTGAGCGACTAGAAACAATAACGAGCCGCCACGGATGCTTTCATTTCCACTGGAGACAACAGTTTATAACGTCAAGGACCTATAAACAATGAGTCTTTAAGCCAATTAATTTGAGATTGATCAAAATTGTGGGACAGTTTGCGCTTTTGTTGGCTTGTTCTTGCACCATTCACATTCCTTAGAGATAAAAAGTTCAACCCAGTCAATGACGTGCATCGCAAGTCATACAACGTTTTATGTCTTCTAAAACTATTCTTTTTTCTTGAATTTTTTTTTTCATTTTTACCAAAGAAATTCTTCATGGCATCATCCCCACAACACAAAGCCACAATCCAATCAATTCAGCCAGTAGTGCTCACTTATTTATCATGCTCGCATGCATGCCTTTACTATGAAAGAAAAGTGGTGGCATATTCTTTCCAAAATATATCCCAAGACTCCTCTTCTGTTCTTCAAGCTCTACACGAGCATACTGAGACTTTATTTTGGGAAATAAGGCGAGATGAGATAAAAGCAAGATAGACCATTTTCAAGATTCCCGTTTGTGTTATAAAAACAACAGGTGAATTTTAGATTGACAAAAATGGATGTGCCAAATCATTTGATAGAGTAGTCTTTAACTTGGTCGATAGCAAACACTTGATTCCGGACAAATTATATATATTAATAGTAGTAAAATAAACCTAAGCCTACATATTACATTGATGCCCTAATACTTACACCCTACAGATACACCTTAATAGAATTGTCACGTTAGATTGAAGCCAATTTTTCTATAGAATCCCCCCCACCACAACAAAAAAAAAAGTGGAATGAAGCCAAATTTTTGTTCTTATTAATGAAAGGCTCCACCCCATCAGGCATGCATATATATCATCACAATGAAGTGATAAAAATTATTGTATGAGATTACATGGAACACATTATTCGAACTAGGGACCTAAATTACATAAGATATTTCGACCAAGGAAACTATAGTCATCTAACAATTATGACTTATCATATTTAATTAAGTTTAACAATTCATACTTTACGGTTGGCCGAGCATCTAATGCCAAAATTTTATTTTTGGATGCATCCACATTTTAAAACAACACTCTAGTTTCTCATCACATTATGAGTTAATTATTGAATTAATGTCCTTTAAAATCGAGGAACCTTCTTTCAAGTTCATGCTTACTTTCGATCCGGGATGATAAACTTTGCGATTGCTAAATTCACAATCCATTTAAACCTTTTTTTTTTTACTTTTTCAATTTTACCAAAAACTTTCCCATGCACATGTCTATAATACAAACAATTCACATGAATCACCCACCAAGATATAAGAACAACCCCCCGGGAACAAAAAAAAAAAAAACTTAGTCAAAACCCACCATGATGGTATCTTCCAATTGCAGTTTTTTATCATTTCCAAACAAAATTAATGATTTATAGCGTGATTGTTTATTCTATAAGCAACTAGCCCTATATATAATTCAATGGTCGTGGATGCCGCCATATAATTTTTACTAGATTAATTTACGGGCCCCTCCATGACCAATGAAGAGTGATCATTGATACTTTATTCTAAGACGATATTATAAAATGTCGCAAAAGAGCTATAAAGATTGAACCCGAAACCAAAACCAAAAAGTCTACGCAGAGCAGTGAGTGGAATTCAACTGTTCTACATTTATTTCTTTTTTATTGGGTGACAACCGCGTATGGCATCTTTATTTCATGAAAACTTCTCCCATATCATATTCAATTATCCACCAAATCTCAACAACCAATTGATTGTCAAATTGCGACATTTTAATTTAATATATACACTTAAAAATTAAAAAAAAAAAACTTTACAGGTCAATTCTAAACCATGTGTAACCTTGCTCAATACTCAATAGCCCAAACAAGAAAAGAGTGGTAAATTTTTTTTTTTGTGGGGGTGGGGGGGACTTGAAAGCCGGTTGAAAAAAAAATTCAGGGTTTGTTTGTTTGTTTTACGTAATGTTGTGTTCCCTCAATTCTCTTCACATTCCTTTAAATGAAAGGTAAAGAAACAGTCAACAAGACACAGATTTTTCAGAAGAGTGATCAACAAGAAACGCTTTGCAAATTGTATATATCGTCATATTTATATATATTTTTTTAAAAAAAGTCATTTATTTAATCTAAATTTTAGTTGCAAAAATACCATTACAATAATACAGTATTGGAATTTATTTCATTGAAATTCCTAATTGAATCTAAAGTCAACTCACTAATCTATAATGTTCTTTCTTTATATAAATATATTAGAACGTTATTTGTCTAACTGTCGAGAAGTCTTGAGCTACTTCTTCAAAAATAAGGGACTAAAGTAAGAAAAGTACCAAAAGTTAAGGGATAAATGAGTTTTCCTCAAATTTCTTTTAATACATTAGTAATGTGGTATGGACCAAGATGACAAAGAATTAAACCAATAAAATCTAAAGGCAGCTTCACAATTGTCTCATCTGCATTAGTTGGCCTAGCATCTTATGCCCAAATGTTCATTTTGGATACATCCGTTTAGGGGTGGCAAAATCGGGTTCGGGTTGGGTTCAAATCAACACAATCAGGTTTTGAGTTAATCGGATTAGGAAAAAAGTCATCCGAACTCAACCCAAATTATTGATCCGATCCAAACAGATTAATAATTCGGGTTAAATTCGGATCGGATTCGGGCTAAAAAGCATTTAGGTTATATCCATTCTATATTTCTATTGTCTTAATAATTTCAAAATCCTTTTTTTTCAACCGAAAGCAATCAAATAAAATAATAACCTCAATACCTCATCACATAATATCATTTCAATTTTTTAAAACTAATTATTTAAAACAATCCAGTCAAATACCATGAAATGCTTGGTGATGGTGACTATTGAGCTGAAGCAACATGAAGCGGTTGTGGCAGCTGGTGGAGCAAGTGGCAACTTTCGAGGTGCAACAGATCGCGTCTGCAAATCACAACAGCAACAACGGCCTGGCTTCGCGCAATTCTGTCGGTGACTACTGGCTGCTGCTTCGCGCGATTGCATCTCCAATCTGCTAGATGCTGCTGCTTTATGGGGTTGTTGTTTGGTGTCTCGCCGTCTTTGATCTTTGAGGGCTGAGCTTTGTGTGTGTGTGAGATTGTGTGGTGTGACTTGTGAGTGCGAGGTGCAAGTGTGTGGTGCAACGGTGCGAGTGTGTGGCATGACTCGTGAGTGTGTCTGTTTCATTATTGTTTTCAATTTTACAGCCAACTAGATCCTATCAGGTTGGCGCAAATGTTCCCAATCGAGATTTGCTAATAATTTGATCCGATCCGAACCTAATATTTTTCAGATCAAGTCGAGTCGGATAAGATCAGATAAGGTATTTTGCCTAGCCCTACATCCATTAAAACAAAATTTTAACCTAGATTCTCTATTATTACCTAATTATTCAACGTCGCTTTAAACTGGAGGACTCCTCTCTGGATTCATGCTTAAAAACTAGATAAACAAGCAATCATTGATAACTAAATAAAATTTCCTATTAGATTGTTTTGTGTGATCGAAGACTTGAACTCAAACCATTTAAGAAAAGTAAATAAAACAACCTATTAGATTCAAATTCGAATTCATTTCAATTGTTAGATTCATTTTCTACTTAGATTTGTTCTTTCTTTTATTTTAAAAGAAAATTAACATAATGCATTCATAAGATTACGGGTTAATTTGGTAATGCAGTAGCTTTTAACATAATTTTGTTAATTATACTATTAAAATAATTAGTTGTGAAGAAAATTAATTAAATATTTGGTAAAATTTATTTTAAAAAGCGTTATGAATTTCAAAATCAATCGTTTGTATAACATTATCGTTAAATTATTGTAAGAATGCAAATAATTAAAATAGATATAATGTTAAATAAAATTTATATATATATTTGTAAACATGTATATATAATTTTTTTTATTGTGTATATATAATAATTGATAACTAAAATAAATATTTTTATTTAATTAATTTTTTTATCTCAATACAATTGATAATGAAAATAATCTCTTTAAATTTAATGATTTTATTTCCTAATTTAATAATGATAATTTTGAATTTTTATAATAAATGTGAGGATGTATAAAGAATTGTATTAAGTATGCTTCTCAACATCTATTGTTGGATAGGTTTATTTTTTTTTATCAAAAGTAAGTTTTAAAAAATTTATCTAATATTAAAATTAATTTTTAATTTTTAAAATTACTTTTAAACTTCTTAAAAGTAATTCGAATCGATCTCTACAATCCAAGTAATATGCAAGAGCCACACACCATGATGTTCATGTAAATTGTGAATACCTAGAAGAGAAATTTCAAATATATATCCTTATCATTTATTTTTTTTGTTTTTTGTATATTAATGGAAGCAGTAGATGTTAATGGAAACACCAGGATTTAAATTAAAAAAATATATATGTTAGGTAATATAATTGTTATAAAATAAATAAATAAATAATCAAAGTGTTGACATACCCAAAAACACTTCAACAAAAGCCTTGTTCAGAAAAGATCGTTCAACCGATGAATCTGCCGAGTAAAATACTAATCATGAGCAGATTATTGTACCTGTAGCACGCTTTATTAATATAAAAATACATAAATTCATAGACACATGGGAAATAAAGATTTTTTTTTCTTTTTGGGGCCGCTTTCACCTTTTTCATTTAATTCTTTCCGGGATAAAATCTAAAAACAATAACAATCAGCTTGGAATATTGGAGCCATTTGATCTCGATCCTCTCGTTCCTTTCGTGTATTCATTTCTCTTTTCCATTTACAGATAAAATAATATTAAAATATAACCCAATACCGTATCTAAAAAAGTTGAGAAAATAAAAACAAAATCGTTTTGGGGTTTTCTTTTTCTTTTAGTAAAAATATTATCCGAACTTTTGAGCAGGCAGCTTAACTCGATCTGTACAAGAGCGCTTACACCAATTGCGTCGTCATTATTATTATTATTATTTTAAATTTCAGAATACAACCTTCCAGCTTCGGTTCACTTTTGAATTGTCCTAGTCACGGTATTTATTTATCCCGAAAAAAAAAAGCAGTACAGAGAAAACAATTCAGACTTTTCCTAGCATGATGTTGAAATTAATAACATCACGTGGCCATGGCCCAAAGAATGGCGCGAGCATTGCACAAGCCACCACACACAGTGAAGCAGCATCACCATTCACCAAAAACAAGAATCAAAAGTCACACAGCCTCAATAAATATTATCGATCGCGGAAAGATCGACTGCGATTGGAGGCCAGCTACCTTCAAAGAGGACACACCACACAAGACGTCAAATAAGCTCAGCATCTTTTTCTCCTTCAGCCTCTACTAGAAACAAAAGCAAAAGAAAAATCAAAAGGGAAATGGAAATACACCTTTGGCACCCACTTCACAGTGGTTACAGTTCTTATTCTATTTGCTCCAAAGAACAGAAAAAAAAAATTATTGTTTCAACTTGCTTGCGCTTCACTAGATTCCACTTAGCCAAACAGAATCATCAAAGCATTTGGTAGTTCTAATGAATTGACACGACAATTTATCGCACAAGTACCTTTTTTCATTCCAACAAAAAATGTTGCACAAATTTCATGCGCCATAGGCCCATAGATGTAAACAACAGCAAGCATATACCCCCAATCACCCACGGTGACAATGTTTAAAACATTTACTAGATGAAAGAGTAAAATGTCACAAATAAGGGAAACTTGAGAACATAATAAGTTCAATAACAATAATAATAATAACTTAAAAACACAAAATGAGAGATGCGAGGCAATGATCAAAACTCTCTTGAACATTGAAACTCTAATGAAAGAAATCGAGAACCCAATGGACGGCTCTAATAGCACAGGAAAACCCAGAGGATTCTTCTAACCTTAAACACACAAAATTGAGATATCATTCCTCAGCATCTCTCCCTGTGGTCTCTCGACGGAATTAAACAAATTTAAAACTCACTCAAAAAACCATTTCTCAAGAACCAATTTTACAGTCCCTAAGATTTTTTCTCACCTCTTATATATAAAACTAGGTACCAAATACTAACTCCTGGCTGCAAAACTTAAAACCTACACGCAGGCAATGTTGAGGGGGGCAGCCTGTTCTTCCAGAGAACCAAAGTCCAGAGTCCCAAACTCAAACTCGAAATCACAATCGGGCAGCTCACTAGGCTCATCACCATCGACACCGGAAACCTTAAGGTCATCGAGGCTGCAGAAATCTCCCGCAGGCATCCCACAGTCAATGCCTTCGCTAAAGAAATTGTTCAACTCTTCCTCAATTGAACCACCACCCACAAATGTCTGGTCCATGAAACCAAAGAAGGGTAATTCAAGCTCAGCGAAATTAGTGTCAAACCCTTCATTGAACAAATCACCATTCTCATTGACATTAACATTGGCAGTGTTAATGTCATTTTCCTTTGAAGTCGCAACAGACGTATCCAGATCAAGAACTGAAGCCGGTGAATTATGAGACACGACACTATCAGAATCATCCGATGAGACAGGATGATTGTTGCTGTCATTGTTGATGTTGTTGTTGTTGATGTTGTCAGAATTAGAAGCTGAAACTGCTGCTGAAGAAGAGGCGTTGCTCTTCTCGGAGGCAGCTCTGGCTTCGAACTCAAGCCTTTTAATCTCATAAGCTCTCGCGGCTGCTTCTTTAGTGTCATAAGTACCCAACCAAATACGACCCTTCTTGAAAGGGTCTCGAATCTCAGCCGCCCATTTCCCCCATTTCCTTTGCCTAACACCTTTGGGTTTGTTGGACGACGGCGTTTTGGCCACTGACAAAATTGTTTTCTTTCTCTTAGAAGGGGGGTTTTGGTTTTTGACTTCACTGTTATTGTTGTTGTTACTACTGTCAAAAGAACTCTCAGCCTCTACAGTTCTCAGTTGAGGAGGCGTCAGAAGAGGACCAAGAGGGATATTAATCTCACAGACAAAACGACGTCGCATGCCATTTATCTCTGATTCATCCTCACTTGAAGATGAATCAGTGGCATACGGGTCATTACAGATTACACGGACTTTCCTGGTCATTTTGGACTGTTTTCGAGGCTCTGGCATCTTTGCAAAATTCGTAAAAAATTACCAAAACCCCCTCAAAAATTACTCTACTAAACTAATTTGCCTAATTAGGAAAAAATGCAGGAGCCGACCAAAAGAACAAAACTTGGGAGAAGAAGATCTGTGATTCCGAGAAAGCGGTATCAAGTGAACTCCCCTCTCAAGAACAAGAAAAGAAAAAAGAACCTCTGTTTTATATGAAATCCACCCAAACACTTCACTCCAGAACAAGTCCTGCAAAAACCCCCCGCAAAACCCTGATTCAGTTTCCAGAGTTTAACAAAATCTAAAAATAAAAATACGAAAAATAAAATACAAAAAAAAAACCATTAAAAAACATACCTTTTTGGCCTCAAACGCATCGAAACAGTTTGTGAACTCAGATTCAAACTCTGCTCCAAAAAGCAGAGAAGCAAACAAGAGACAACAGAAATCACTAACAAGACTGAAGACGAAGAAGAAGAAATCCAGAGCTTCAACGGAGCCCCAATCAAAGCCAAATCAAACTCAGCCGACATAAATCCACTCACTCAACCTCTCTTCTCGCTCGCTCTCACTCGATAACCTCAGAAACCAAACAAACAGTGTTTGTTTCTTCACTTCTTGCTCTCCCTTTACAAAGAACAAAAAGCGAAAAAGATGATAAGATACTTGTAGATATAAGATATAACAGTAGCACCAAAGAACAAACCCAGAAACAAAAAGATTACAAATCTATGGCTACGATTTTATTTTTCCCCCCCTTAAGACCGTGACAGGGATCGGCGTTAATAGTTATAATCGGTGTTGTAACAGAGGAACAAAAGACCAATACTATGCGAGGTGCTCGCTCATATAAACAATACAACTCTATTAAAAAAATAGAAATGCTAAAATTTATAAATAAATATTTTCATTGGGAATTACAAAAAAAATAACAAATTTTAAACAATTATCTACCTTCTGCTCTCACTCTTATTCTATGCTTCACGTCTCTATCTCTCTCTCCCTCTGCACACTCTCTGATTTTTTTTTTCTCAGTTTCTCACTCTAGGTCAGGCCATTCACTTTTCTCCAAGCGGTCAAATAAGCTATTAAGGCTAAAAATTTATATAATATTAGGTGAATTTATTATTATGGGAATTGTTTTTTAATTTATTAGCTGTCATGGCCAAAAGGATAATGGTTCATGCATGACCATACTACACTGCATGTCATGCATGTCATGCTCCCTTTTTCATATTGTCAGCAAAAATATCTCAAGGGAACAACTCCCCCACCCAGTCGCGTGTTTTAACACCGACCAATCCCATGACCACAACTACTCAACTATCGTATGGAGATACTGCTACACGCGCGTTCTGGGTGCGTATGGCCCGGTGTCTCGGATTGCAGCTTTTATTTGGCAATCGCCGCGCAGCGCAAACGTATTTTCAAGGAGTTGCGTGCAGCAGATTTGTCGGGAAAATAAGATCCGAAGTTGAGCCAAATTACACTACTGCCACTCTACGACTTTCTTTCCTCCCGAGGTTTACCCCTTAAAAGGCAAATTTTATCTTCTTTTTTTTTTAGTTAAATTTACTTAATGATACTGCATTATTTTTAGGTGTGACAAAATCACTTTCCTTTTTCTCCATTCTTTACTTTGAAAACAAAAAAACAAATAAATGGAAAATTTCGTGTTGAAAATTGGAGAATTGTGCAGCATCATTGATTATTGGTGCCTAATTTTGTATCGTTTTTGACTTTAAACATCAACTTTTTTGAAATTGAAAAGAGAGATTTTTGTCTCATATAATTCTTAAACCTAAAAAATCAAAGTTTCCGTATAAAAACATTGCCACTAGTTTCCTCCCAAAAATCAAACACTTGTTAAACATTTATTTTTCAATTTTAATAAACAATTGTATTTAAAATGTCATTTAATTTAAGACGTACAAAAACATTTAAAGAAGCATTTTAAATGAAAGTGAAAGCGCAGTAAAAATTCATTTTCAAAGAAAATTTTTGGAATAGGAAATGTCTGGTCTTTTCATTTTCTTAACGCCAGCGGTAAATGTGAGTTGTTACCATCAGACAGCTGTCGCTGATGCACATCAAAGACCAAATTCGCTGAGTTGGTTAAAAAATAAATTTCACCGTTGCCCGTTAACTAAAACTGTAATTCTTGTAGAATAAATGCCCGCGTTTCTAGGTGAATGCGGCAATGGAGCCAATAAATTTTCATGTGTCAAAAGCGAACACGTGGCTACAGAGAAAAGCGTCTTATTATTATTTTTTTTTTTGTTGAAAAGGGCCATTTTCTCGTTCAACAATGGGCTTGGCCACGATTTACAACCCTAGATCCTGTCGATTTAATTGTATATGTCAGTTACTTGGAAGGATTTTGAAATTTCGAATTAATATAATATTGATTATTTTTAAGCCGCCCATTTATTTTTCAAAAGCCTCAATATATCCTTATCTTTTATCAAAAAAGATGCAAACAATAGTGGTGAATTGAAATTTTTTTTTGTCTTCTTAACAAAAGTGAGAGTAAATTGAGATTTTAAAAAACTAAGTAGATAATTTGAAAATAGTTAATTTACAGGGAAAATAATATGAAGTTAACCATTTTGAAAAATAAAAAAAAATAAATAGATTCCCTTAAAGATTTAGAAGCTATTTGTTCTTTGTACTTGATTAACTTAATTTCAATTAATTAAGTCAGTAAGTCAATTTGTTATTTCAACTTAATAAAAATTTTCAATCAATAAGTGCCTATTTGTTAAACATATGAAGTCCGAAATTTTATTAATTTATGTTTTTATAAATCTATTCGTTTATTTTTATAACTTATGTTTAATTTTCATACATTTATATCTTAATAGAGAAATTGAATTTTTGTAATTTTTATTTGAATGGAAAAAGATATAAATGAAAAGTAAATATTATATATAAAAAAATCTCAATTAAATACATTTATTTCCCAAACTGTAAGCCTAATCTTTTTTTTTATTTACAAGGACATAAATGTCAAATAACCATGTTCAAAATATTTTTATTTATAAAAAAAATAAGATGTTACTTATATTAATATATTAAAAGAATAAAAACAAACATATCGGTCAATCATTTGTATTTAGACCTATTCAATTTAAACTTCAGAAAAATGTAGATTCATTCATATTTTAGACCCAAAAAAAAGTAACCTAAGTCATTAAGTTATTAAGCTAATCTTTTTTAGATTTTATTTAATCTAAAAAGTGTTAATGATATCATTAAAAAATATTCTCTAAAATATCCCTATTTAATTAATTAATTGTTATATTTACTTAAATAAAATTTAATAATTAGCATTGTCATCCATTTCTATAACTTGTGATAATATAATGGTAGATTATTATTATTTTTATCTTTTTATTTTCTTCACATTCATATTATTGTAACTTTATAATTTTTTGTAAATATATTCTATATAAAAACATCCTAAACTAAGATAGAATTGATTAACATATACTAATTTAGAATATTAAAAAATGGTATTTAATCCAACATGATTTATATTATAATAATAAATTATCTCATTTATATTATTTAAGATACTTATTATTTGTTTAATATTTATAATTTATAAGAACACAATTATAAATATACTGGTTTTTAGATTTTTGAAGTTGAAAAAAAAACTTAATTACTTAATTTTAAGTGATTTAGACAAAAAAAAAATGTTATTTCATTTTAGACATTCAATTATGCTCAAAATTTATACTAATTCAGATATATTCCGATTTTAGACAAAAAAAACTGAACATTACCTTATTATGTATTTTGTTGGGTTTTAAGATGCCTTAATTGAATTAATTTTTCTAAATGGATTTGATTTTTCTGTTTTATTTTAATTTTATTTGCAATCGACAAATAATATTTATTTCTTTTTCTATTTGAATCTTCCTTAACTTTCTTTTACTATTATTAATATTATAGTTTATATGCTAATTGATGTAGTACAAATCTCTGAGTAAATTCATTCAACAAATTAGATGAAATCTTTAGGGTGATTTAAAAAGTTTGTGATTTGAACTCTACTAATAGAAATACAAAATTGATTGCCGTTGTATGTCTTTTAAAACTTCATTATCAAACGTGTGGATTTATTATCTAATATTGTGCTTGCGTGCGTGCGTTTCTTTTTTTTTTGGAAATTTTGTTTTGTTTTCATCAAGATTTGTGTAATTAGGAAACAGTCAAATAATTCGTAGTTATTTTGATTCGGATGAGTTTTATATGTGCTAAAATTTATCTTTAAACCTCATTAAATTTAAATTGAATTGATCTTGGAGATAAATAAAATGTAAATCTCTTTCTATCAGATCCCCCAAAATGGGTTTTTGCTTAACGTATAAGCTCACTTTTGATCCGCCAGGTGTTTTTTAACCGGAAGTAGTGTATATGAGAACTTGTAATAAAAATTTTATTATTAGGTCACGACTGTATTAAAATAGTCAAATTGAAAAGCCTAGTGCCCGACTGCCAGTGGGTCTCCGAGATCATGTCTCATTTTTTAATAAAAAAACAATTTTAAAATAATATTTCTTACTCATTAAAAAAGGAAAATTCTCGAGGCTAGATAGATACTAGGGAGTGGCAGGACACGTTCATTAAATTAAGATATTTAGTAGAGAGTAGTAGTAGTTCTGTCGTTTTAATGAGGAGCACGTCTAGCACGTGACAGTATTTGCATCGGAAGAAGTGAATACAAAATCCAACGGCTCATGCTCCACCAGCCGCCCTTGACCAACTGAGATCTTGTCCCTTCCGTTGCATTTTACTCATTACTTCATTATCTCAACAGACCGTACCCGCATACTAAAGTCGGCTTTACCAACATCCCACTGTCATTCAATAAATAGCATGACATTTTTTTTTTCCGCCCCTTCATTTCTCATCACGAACTCACGTGACCTTCCTTAAATTAAATGTCGCACCATCATCGTCATGTGTGAAGGGCACTTACATGCATGATGATGATCCCAGCATACATGTTGACTAATGGGAGTGGAGGAGGAGGGCATGTGGGTGACGCAAGTGAAGACGAGTGGACCAGAGTAGACCGCAGAGTAGGGGATAGCTTCGGTTTCCCGCCATGGGTGCTGACGTGGAACCCACCGCCTCACCATTCCCGCCAAAGCACCCAACTCCTTGGTCTTAGTCCGAAGCGGATCTCGACACGTGTCCTGAATTGACAACTGTCCGCCAGCTGTTGGTGTATTGATGTGATTTTGGGCCCACACTGATGATGTGTGTCAGTCGTTGCGCGGAAACCGCCAGCATTGTTGTAGCTTACTTTTTCCGTTTCTTTGCTTTTCTTTCCTTCTTTCTTTCTTTCATTTTTAGAATTTTCTTACTTTTCATCTTTATCCTTTTAAGTAAGGGCGGCAGTATTTAGTTCGGTTCTGAGATGCTCTTAACCGGACTAAACTTAAACCAATTGGTTCAACCATGAATCAAACACCATAATCAAACCAAATTGAACCAAATCAATTTGGTTCAGTTTTATAGTTTAGTTTAGTTCAAGTAATCTTATCATGTATATTTTACAAAAAAAAAAGACATAATAATAATATCCTACTGCTATAATAATAATATTGAGTTTATTAATATACAAACAATAAAAAATATATATAATAAAGTCCAATAATAGTTAAGAAATTCACCACAAATTCTAAAAAAAAACTTTACTTTAAAGTTCTATTGCCAACTCTCCCAATCACCATTTCTTAACTCTTCAACTTCCATAACCACAGTACCTTCATTATCCTTTAAAGTGAGCTATTATCCAAGCAACAACAATTAGACAAAATAAAATAGAGTGTATAACATTAATAATCAAATGTACTAACTAACAAATAAAAATATTAGCTTCATTACCTAAATGTTCTTTATATTAAACAATATGAACGAAAGTTAAACAAATTAAAATTATCCAATCCACTTAAAATAGACTTAAATTTAAATTTTACAAAGCATATCTTTTGAAAGTTGATTATAAACTCATTTTATTGAATTAATTCATTACAGTTTATTGTCATATCCATGAAAAAAGAAGACCCCAACTAATTTTATGTTAAAATTAATGCTTTAACCATATTAGGAGCCAAAGACTTTCTATATTGATTTAGTTTAGGCTAGGGTTTTCAATTTTTTAATTTTTAATTTTCATAAATTCTGTTTTTACTTTTTTTTTTTTTTAGTGAACCGCTTGGTTTAGTGATTTAGTATAGTTTTATATCAAACCAAAAAATTTTGAACCATTTAATTATTGCTGTCCAAATCAAGCTAAACTAAACTACCATAATACAGTTGGTTTAGTTTCGAACTGAACCGAATGCCCACTTACTTCTACTAATATTATATAACTAAAAAGTTTATAAGAAGTCTAATTGCATTATAACATTACTACACTAAACAATTCACAATTTATTAATATTATAGTCATAAAGTTTATTAAGAGTACGAATTCATCACCGGTAACAAAGTTCATATATTTGTGTTACTAAAAATAATTCAAAACTTTAATAATAATAATAATAATAATAATAATAATAATAATAATAATAATAAAGAAATATGCCTTTATTTTTCACTTGTTGGGAATTAGATCAAGTTTTAGATAATCAAAGTGTGAGTATTTCGTATTGCCACCATTATTTATTTAGTTTTTACTTTATTTTTCTCACGGTTTCATTTATTTTATTGTGTGTTTACTAATTGGGAATGTGAATAGAATGAGAATGAATGATGTGTTTACTTATTTAAATAAGAGGGGGAATGAGAATCAAAATGGTATGCCTCACTTAAAAGTGGAAATGATTACTAGAGTTTCCATTCCCATGGGGAAATGTGGGAATGGGATTCTCATTCCTTAGATTGAGTATTTTGCCCTCCCCCAAAATTAAAAATGTCCATATTATCTTCGTTTATAATTAATTAATATATTATTAACAATAATGATAGTTTTTCAATAAATAATCACAATAATTAATATATTATTATTAACTAATTAAAATAATTATTTTAATTAATTCATTGTTAATATTAATTAATTATTCTAATTATTACTATTAATAAATATACTAATAATCACAATAATAATCTTTGAATAAATAATAATTGTTAGTTTGTTACTATATTAATACATTATTAACAATAATTATTAATAATTATAAATTTTGATAAATAATCACAATAATTAGTATATTTTTATAATAATAATAATAATTATAATTAATTAGTATATAATAATAATTAATTAATTAAAAAATTTACAATTAATTAATATATTAATACATTATTGACAATAATTAATATTAATAATTATAATTTTTGAATAAATAATCACTATAATTAAAATATAAAATAATAATTATGACAGTAATTCAATAAGTGTCTTTTAGTAATTTGTTACAATCTAACTCATTCCGATTTCGATTCTGATTCTAAAATAAAATAAACACATCAATGAAATTTCAGCCCATTCTGATTTTGATTCTTGCATGTCGAATAAACAACTTATTCTGATTCTCATGGTAGTTCATTCATTTTTCAACTCATTCTCATTTCAGCCCATTATAATTACTGACAAGTAAACGCAGCATTACTTAGGTAAAAGATGATCCACAATGACAAAAAAAATAGTCGAATCGCTGCGTGTTCTGATTTCATACAGAGGGTGTTGGGAAGGGGGGGAAGGGGAAGGAGTGGGGAGGGGCTCGACTGCTTCAAGTGCATAGAAGTAATTGGGATGTTAATGCAGTCTAGCGTAATTAAAGACTTTGCTGTCGTTGAGTGCATTCGAATATGTGCAGTGGGATTTAAATATTTTACGGTGAAGTTTGTGCTGTACGCCATACAATAATAAGGTTGTTAACAGAGTTTTGGAGCAAAATTGAATTCGTTTTGGTACGCTACCTGACTTGTTTGTGCTCATTCATAATTCAAAAACTAATTTATATTTCATCCTTTTGTTGTGACAAAAAATCAAACTCTTAACAATTTGCTATTTATACCAAACAGCTGTTCAACAACAAACGGGCCATAAAACATGACCCAACAGCTGTTCAGAAGTTCTGCCAGCATGCTTAAATCCCAACTGCAAGGTCCTTCGGATCAGAATGCAACGAAGCTTCAAGTATACACACACGGTGTGTTACTGTTGCCGAGCTTTTAGTAAATTTTTACCATGCGCATCTTCACTTAATGATATGCTTACAAAGACGGCACTTCACGTGTCATTTTTTAAATTCTTTTATGAAATTATCTCGTTAATGACGATTTAAAAAGTTTGTTATTATCAAATACATGACAAATATTTAATTGGTGACATGTTATTTGCGATACGAACTTTATAAGCAGGGTTATATTTTTCAATGATTGAGAAGGGGGTGTATAAAAATCTTAATGAAGAGAGAACAAACAATACACTGAGAATACCCTACACTTTTTCGCACGATTGTTCTAAATTTACTGTTCAGGACTTCGTTATGAATTTCGTTGGCATCTGTTTTTGGATGTTTATTTTTAGGTACACTTGCAAGCATCGTTCTCCCACAATCAATTTCAAATCAATGGAAGATTAAAGGCTTATCGATATTGAATCCAGTAGTAGCAAGCAGACCATCAAATTTGAGGGAAAAGAAAACAGATAGAATAAAAAGTAGAACAAGATATATAGCAATTTGCATGAACGGTAACACAAAGGAAACATATAAACAGATCCCACAAATTGAGAAGCTTGACAAGCAATGATAATTTATAAAGTCTTGAAATCTCATGAGAGCAGGATTTTAAGCTACAATATGGTTGAAAGGCACTGGAATCTAAATCTCAAATTGGACAATGGACATGCAAAAGGATGAGCATCATTCGAACTCATCTCCTCTCCGTCGAGAAACCTAATAAGAAACATTAAAAATCATAATGACCAGAAGAAGGCGAAAAAAGGAACAACAATAAATTTATCTGAAAAAAAAAAGATCCCTCAACCACTTATCCCTATTTTCCAGGACATGACAAAATTTTTGCCCACCGGAAAACTGAGACCCTTAATCCCTACCATCACACTCTTTTGCTCATCCTCCAGTGAATTCAAGTGCTTCTGTTCTGATGCATTGAATTCTATTTTCGAGTTAGCATTTGTGGGGCTTCCATTAATCTCAAGTGTAGATGCCTGGCCACTTCCACCTAATCCCAACACAGTTAAACTATCAATGATCCAACCCTTACTTAAAGCGAACTTGCCCTCCTGAACTTCTGACCAAACTTTCACAGTTCTGTTACTAACGGTAGCAAAAAAATCAACATACGTCGAGTACCCGTTCCCAAGTTTCATCTCTGGAAGCTCATCCTCATCAAGGTAAAGTTTTCCTTTGGCTTGTCCCTCACTTGATCCTGCAGGGAAGGTCACTATGAGGCTAAAAGGCGTCATTCTAGCTTCCTTTGAAATTAGTCCACCTTGCTGCATTGGAAGGATGGTATTCTGGTACAAATGCACGTTAACCACATGTAAAGGTGCATCAAGAGTAACAAATTCCCCATCTTTTGATGAAATGGCTTGTGTCATATCAAACACATTGTACCAACTACCTGGAGGAAAGAGTGCTTTAACCTGTGACTTCCCCTGCTCAAGCACTGGAGAAACCATGAGGCTGCTCCCCAGCAAGAATTGGGTGCTCACATCGTAACACTTGACGTAATTTGGGAATGAGAAGAAAAGTGGCCTGGCTATTGGAGCTCCACTTAAATGGGCTTCATAGTTCAACGTGTACAGGAAAGGAAGTAGTTTATACCTCATACCCAGAGCATTTCGGGCCGACTCCGCTACTGACTCCCACTGATAAAGCTCCTGTCTTGGGGAGTAGTAGTTTGCATGATCCCTTGAGAAAGGATAGAATGCACCTACTTCTATCCATCGGTTACAAAGTTCTTCTGTTGGGGCAGGATAGAACCCACATATATCAGAACCAACCATTGGAACCCCAAATATGCCAAAGTTCAGCATGGTTGAAATAGAATACTTTAGATCTTCCCACGTTCCCTTATTATCACCAGTCCAGTGTGCAGCATAATGACCAGAACCGACAAAAGTAGAGCGTGATAATATGAATGGCCTCTTGCCTTCAAGCCCTAGAAGAGCCTTGTGAGTTGCAATGGATTGAGAGAATCCATAAATACTGTGAGCATCATATTCCAGGACACCATTGTAGTGATATGCACTAGTGGCTATGGTTTTGAACCCTATTGGCACCTGCAATCCTGAAGCATTTATCTTGTACGGAGGATCATCCCATCTTGTTTTGGTTATATTCTTGCAGTCCAAGCAACAGACCCAACCGGGTCCAGTCCCAGTTGGACATTGCTTGCCCTTAGGTATTTTGCAAAGTCCAGAACAGAAATTTGAAGCTTCATTCATGTCAATCCACAAGCCATCTACAGGGACAAGTTCATGAAAGCGGCGAATCTCATCACCCCACCATGAAACGGTTTTTGGATTGAGGAAGTCAGGAAAATTGACAGCCCCAGGCCAAACTTGAGCCAAGTAGGGTTCACCCTCATACTTGATGAAAACATCATTCGCTATAGCTCTTTGATACACACCATAGCTAGAATTTACCCCAATTCCAGGGTCAATAATGACAACATATTTCATGCCTATTTTATGTATTTTTTCAAGGAATGCCAAAAGCTTCGGACGAGGATAGTTGGTAGGATTGAGAGTGAAATCCTTGTGCCCGTCCATGTGATCATCATCATTCCAGATCACATCAAGTGGAATTTTAGCTTTCTTGTAGTTCTCAACAACATCTTCGACCACAGACAGGTTACGGTAACCCCATCTGCACTGGTGGAATCCTGTAACAACAAATTTGGAGGAATTAAAATTCATATTAAATATTTTGCCATTTCTCACGATAACCAATTTAAGTAAATATTTATACAAAATTTCCCGTGCTAACTTATTTACTATCATATCAATCAAATTGAAATCTCCACTTCAGCATAAATGGTCCTGAAGAAAAATGCTCACGTCAAGAAAGAACAAGCAATTGAACAGAATAATGAGCCTCTAAACTTCAAGGCAATACAAAAATAATCCATACTTAATTATCTGCCAGTATAAGACTCAGTTTGGATGACTTGTCTACAATATTAGAAATAAAAATAGTCATATAATGCAAGGAGACAACATTGACACAGACTGCAGTTCACATATATTCCCACAACCCAAGGATGGTCTCACGTTCACCCACTTGGGCCTAGCTGATGCGCAGATTTAGCCCATATAAACAAATGCTAACCTGACTTTCCGTCTATTATTAGAATCATGTGGGAGTAGGACCCAGAATAAGAAATTACAGCTAGATTGTCTTAAATTATGGTTCAATTTCCAGTTCATGTGGGAAGATGATATCTTACAATGACTTATCGTTTATTTTTGGAGCCCACTGGTCGCTTCAAAATTTTGGCTTTCCAAAAGCTGAAAACTTCTACATGGAGATATTGAACTTAAACTAAAAGATATTATCTTCTATGAGGACCTAAAGCACTGAAGGTCATCTTTGATCACTTGAGAAATAAAAAAGATTCTGGTAGACATAAAAGTTGTGCCGAAAAGGGTCTAAAGAAAGAGAGAAATTTAATAAATATGGTTGTTCATGGACTCTAGAGATAACATTTCCCTTCTTTTGATATTGAAATTATTGAAGATCACACTAGCAGACCAGATCTTTAAAACATGACAACAAAGTAAAAAAGAACGGGGACCAACCTACCAATATAAACTAAAAAGGGAGCAAAATATCACTATATGGGTACCCTACAGCTTCCCTCGAAACACAAACATGTCTTCACCATATGATCAAAATCACAAGCATCAATCAACAATCATTTTACCACATACATTACCAATCAGGTGGTCCTCATTGCTTACTTATCATGATTCCACATAAAAAGGAATATTACATTGCTAGAATTAAACTAATGCCATCATCATATAAACCACAGTGTGTGTTGTATGGAATTAAAATTTTTTTGAAACGTTCAACAGTCAAATCCAATCACTCGCCTAAAAATTCCATTAATTGACAAATCTAAATAAACAGATATAATGACCAAAAAACAAAGACCGATGGAAGCTTAAAGCAGTAACTTTTAGTATTGTAATAGTGAGTTTTTTTTCTCAAAAGACAATCTTTTTTCTTTCTTAACATCTAAAAGTCGAAGACAATTAATAATAGCAAACAAAGTGAAAATATAAAAGCACCAAAAAAAAAATTACATTAAATACATAGAAGTAAAAAGAGTCAAGCAAAAAGAGAATGATATCTGTTCTTCATACCTAGAGACCAGTAAGGCATAGGAGCAGGCCTGCCAATAAATGCTGTATACTGATCAACAACAGCAAGCGGTGAAGGCCCAGCGAAGAAGTAAAAGTCGAAAACACCCCCAATAATTTTGTACGTCAAAGATGTTCCTTCATAGAAAACATCCATGCCATTACTGCTAAGCAGCAGCACACCATGCGCTGAAGCCTCACCATTCGCATTCCTGAGATCCATGTACACGGGGTGGGACCCGTAAAGGTCAGTGTTAAGATTAATGGCTGAAACATCAGTCGTGTACAGAGTGTAAGGATCATTTGGGTACAGTTTGATTCCATGTGGCTGTGTGTTTTCACCTACACCGTACAGAGAGGCATCTTTTGGTAATTTTGTGGAAATCTCAAGGTACTGGTCTTTAAAGACCATTGGGCCAAACGGGTCGGACTCATCGGAGCTTGTATTGAAAAGGGTCTCCCCGTTTGATTTTCTTTTCACGGCGAAGCTAAAAGGGTCAGCCGAGTAGCTAAAAATAAGGCCATTGCTTGAGTAATCGGAGACTGCTATTGGGTTCTTTCGTGTTCTTGCAATGGTTTGTTTTAGCTTCGGTGGCTGCTCTCTCGGTAAAAGATTGTACGGTACTTCCCATCTTTGCTTCTGTGCGTCTGTTATGTGGACTCTCAATCGATCTTCAGTTTCATGCCTGTAAAACCATCGAACAAATTTCATTAGTGTTTTTTTTTTTGTTTTAAATCACCGTGAGCTATATGCAAAGTAGGTAATAATCACTTACTTGACATAGAGCTGCAAGAGAGGGATATCTGGGCCATAGATATCGTTTTTCTGTTTGACTTGGAGATGGCCCAGAATGCCTCCATCAACCTCCTCGATGGAGATCAGACGGTAGCCTTTGCCTATCTTGGTAGGTGGAGTGGAGGAAGAGCTTACACTGAAGATGCATAATAGCAAAGCAAGAAGAAAAGAAGAGAAGCACAAAGAGGATGTCATTTGCTTTGCTTGCTGACTAGAGCTACTGAGACTGCGTGTGCATTGAGAAAATTGATATATATATACACACAATGACACAGAGAGAGTGTGAGCTGCGACCGAGCGATGTGAGAAATGTGGCTTTCATTAGATGCATGTGAAGCGGACGGAACCCTTTCTTGGGCACGCACGTGATGATGACGGGCATGTGGGTCTGAGACGGCCCCACTACAATCACTGGCTATGATTGAGGTAACTTTAATTAAGATATCTTTCCGCGGAAACGTTATGCTCTATTAGCCGTTGATTAATGAGTACGTGGCAGTGGAGTATCGCAATGGGGTAATACCAGTGCAGGGAATGATAAAATGGGATAACGTATATATTGGATTCCAGCACGATGTGACGAAGTCCATCACCACGATTACCGGGGTTTCCTTTCCGATAAATTCCTGATTTAGGAACGAAACTTTGTTATTCTAATCCGATGGATATGGTTTTTTTCTGAAAGATTTAATGCCTCATTCGTAATATTATGAGCTTATGTGGCGCAATCTTCTATCCATATTTGCATCTATAAAAATTATGTAGCTGCCTGATTACACATGGTAATAACGAATTATCGATGGTCCTTGCCGAGTTATCTAATTTAACTTATAACGAATCAAAATGTAGTTATCTATATATAACCTTCCACTTATTTTACATCTTATTATTGACTTGTCGTAAGTTACGTTACAAGTAATTTAGCAGCTGTCATCGTCCATACAAATGGTTGGTGAAAATCTAAAGACGTATGAGTTGTTATTTTTTTTTCCCCTAATGTTAACAGTTTACAAATGGCAAAACTAATGATGGTAATAAATCTTTTCAATCGAATCACCGTTTTGATAAATATGAGACATTTAAGTCATACAGATAAAAAGATATTTAGTTAAAAAAAGAGAAAGAGAAGGGAGGGGATAAGGATGATTGGATTGATGATAAAATAGAATTGTAAATCTTGAGTCTGATTAATGTTAAGAATATAATTAATGGCTTAAACTAAAAAAATAAATGAAAAAAATAACTGGGTTTTAAGAGATATTTACTTATTGTATACAACCATGACCACGAACAAGATTGTGCAAGATCTGAGGAAGATATCACTGAAGCGGATTGTACCAAACAAATGAACATCGGGGCAACGGTTAAATAATAATAATAAAACAAAACCGCAAAAATGATATCCTTTTTATTTTTTTCAAAGATTATTAATCATTTTTCAACACACACACACCATAAACCATAGACTGTAGAGGAATGCTAGGTCAGTGAGTTGGTGTGTGTTGTGTTATTAAATTATTGGTTAGATGATAGTCACAAAGATTCGCTATGATTTTTTTTTTTAATATTGATAGATGAGATTATTACTAATATTATATCAAATTATAATTTGTATTGACAATTAGATCAAATTCGTGGGACTTGTACACGTTAATCTTTTAAATTATTACTCATATTTTTAAATCTTAATTAATATTTGAAGGTTTATATTTTGTAAAGGAGAAGACTGTCTCTAATCAATTATGAAATAATAGAGAAAGAATTAAAATTAATTTATATAATATTTTGATAGAGGCTCGAATACAAATGCTCTCTCATAATCTCATTTGACTAAAGGCTTATTGGTTCGCTATAATTTAGTTTAATTAATTACATTAATTTTATATATTTTTTTTTAAGTGTATTTTCATCTAATTTCTACATAGTAGTTTGTTTATATATATATATATGTTGCTCACATAATGCCAATGTAATAAGATACTCTCATTTTTATGTCACGTTATTAGTCTTGCTTCAAGTTGGTCGATGAACTAAAAAAAAAACTTGAAGGGATTCTTCGCTTATGGCTGTTTTATTCGCAAATCATTGAAATCGAGAATGTTAAAAAAAAAAAAAAAAAAGGGAAAAAGACAAAGAGCGTGCTTTTTACAAAATTAGCCTTCCATTGAAAGTAACTGACATCTTTCTATTATCTATTCAAAATAAAATTTACTCACAAAATATTCTATCCAGTAGGTCCAAGATAACAGTTTTACCCATAAATTAATGGGAGAAAAATCAACTTTCACCCAATTGTATTCGTCTATTTGGAAGAAAAAAAAAATGAGAGATTTAAATTCAAGCTCATGATCTCAAATTAAATCTGCGAGTTTAGGACCAATAGAACAACAGCCCACTGGCATGGCAGCATTCGAAGACTGCTTAAAACAAAAGTTATAAATCTATACAAATCACCACTGTCCCCATACAACAATGAATGAGAGCCCCTTCGTATCTCCCTAGAGAGGTCGAAAGCTTCAACATTTTTTCCGTAACTCTTCATGAATTCAATTTATTATTATTATTATTATTATTATTATTATTATTATTATTATTATAGGTCGGTGCCTCGTTGGAGATCCTTCTTCCTTTGGCTATTTATCTGACGTTGCAGAATCATCCGATATACAGTTTTACGAAAATCAATGAATCGAGTCAAACTACAGCCCGTCGTGGTGGCCCCCCCAAAAAAAAGTGTTTATTGTTGTTAAGCATTTAAATAATTAAAATAATAAATAAACAGAAGAAGATTGGAAGAGACGGACAGAGACAGGCGGGTTGAGAAAATTTGCTAGATAAACCCAAAATCCAAAGCGTGATATTTCTTTTCGTTCGCATCGCCTCGTGAGCCTCTTTCGCAAAATTAAAATATTGTCGTCAATTTCTTCCCGTTACGCTTACGTTTTTATACAACAGCATCTGATAATATTTCGTCCTTTACAGTATCTTCCTTTTGAGATATACCAACCAACAAAAATAAATAAAATAAAAAATAAAATAAAAGAAAAATAAAACGGGCAATTCGGCTTTGGATGCTTGCTTTTGGATCTCCCGCTCCCTGTTCTCGGCATCTCGCGTATAATTCTCACGCACGCAAATAGCAATTTAATAAATAAAACAAAACAACCCTTAAGAAACAAGAGTCAATCAACTCCAAACTCAATTATCAGTTTCTGGTTTTAATTGTTTGCTTTTGTCGGTAGAAGTGCGGTTGCTAGTGCATGGGTCCATGTTAATGCACAATTACAATGTGCATTTCGATAAATTAATGTTCTTACTTGCACTCTGTGCATAAGAATAGTAAATTGGAGATTATGTGCATGAAATGGATGATAATAATAATGAATTGAAATAAATTTATAGTTTTTTTTTTAAATATATCCTAATATTACTTTAGTAAATAAGAGATAGAGAATTAAGAAATCAGTAATACTTAACATCCGACTCCGAGCGGGAATCAAGCTTAATTAAGACGTAAGATTATTTAAAGTGCACGTGGAGACAAAAATCATCTTTGGATTATCCGATGTTCACCGTACAATTTAATCAAGAATAATCTATTCTGTCTCTCTCTCAGTCTCTCTCTTTTTTCTTTTTTCTTTTTTTTTTTTTTTTTTTTTTTTTTTTTTGGGATAAACGCAGAAGCTTCATTAATTTAATCAAGAATCATTTTTGTATTATATAGACGAAAACATTTATATGTTACATGTAAACGCGTGCGTGAGTAAAATTCTCTAGTGTTTATTGGCTTACAACAGTCTCGCAAGTCACGAAACAAGGTTCATCAAACTATTGAAGGAAGGAAAGGAACACACTTATTTGCTTTTATTTTATTTTGTTGAGAATCGGTAATGCTTTTACAGTTTCATTAGATAACAAAAAGAAAAAAGAAAAAAAAGAGTAATGTTAGATATTTCAAATTTCCTTTTAAATAATGTGTCATTAATTAAGTGGTTTAAAATTTTTTGAAGTGAATTAATTTTATTATTTATCAATTAACTGCTGAGTACCAAATCATTTTCAATAATTTTTTTAAATAAAAAAATTAGGATAGATATATAATAACACTACTCAAAACCACAAAATAAAAAAAAAATAAAAAAAAAAAAGCTTTCGGAATGCGTTCGTCAGTCGTCACCGTTGACCAACAATGTCAATGCATTTAAATCCGGCGTACGGCGTACCCAATTCCTCGTGTTCTCTTCTTATTCATGAAATAATGCAATAATTGCTCAGTTCATACGTTACGTTAATAGCTAGCGTTGGATAAAGCCGGCAGTGTTGTGGCTAGATACTGGTCCCAACATTTAGCCCAAAGAGAAATCTAGTACGCTAAAGTGGGCCTAATTGTGGACACACCCAACAAATATCTACCCCCAAGTGCGACGCCCACGGCAAGATACCTGGGCGCCAATAAAAAAAATTGCTTGGAGCTTATCTCCATCACAAAGCCACGCCGACATTTACTCGGCATGCAAATGAAACTGGTCCCTTCTCAAGATTTAGGGATTATATTATGGTCCCGAATTTGCTTGTCTGTGCTTTGGATATTTGGCTACCGTTTTAACAAAAATTTAATTTGTTTTTCCTCTTCTTTCGACAGCGTTACAGAATATTATAGCACTTTTATAACCGAACTGTTTGTACAAATGTGATAGGAATTATAATTAGATACAACGGATAAAGAATTTTACGTTATCATCATAATTATTTGAATGGGAATTGTGTGTTGTTACTAAAGTTGTAGGTACGATGGTTGTCTCACAGAATTAAACAAATGGATTCAATAATAGCATTGCAAGGTTCTCTGTGGTTTGGATTGTGGATTTGTGGTTGAAATGTCAAAAAGTGATTTATTTTATAAATTTTGACTAATGAAATGTTCGATAATTTTATGTATATGCCTAGGAATACATATAAAACATCTCTTATTGTTTTCACGTTTTTACCATCATCGAGAACGAGAGTTCGATAGAGTGTTTTGAGCCCAATAAAAAGTGCGAGGATTTAATTGGGACTGTCAAAGTCAAACAAATTCCATGATGGTCCATTGGGACTCTCTCAAGGCCTAAATTGTTTGGGCCTAATTATTTTTATTATGAAAGGAGATTATTTACAAGATAAATTAATTTATTTTAGATAACGGTATAATATAACAAAAATTCTATTATAATTAGACTTATAATCCAAGATTAAAGCTCAAAAGGAACTGATAGTTGTATGAATATATTTTTATTTTGAACTTTAATAAAATTTAAAACCTTGAACTGAAAAAAAAAAAAAAAAAGAGTTACAAAACTCACATTTTTTCTTTTTTCTTTTTTAAAATTTTTCCATTTAACTTTTTTTAATTAAAAAATGAAACTTTACAATTTTCCCAGCATGAACATTGATTATTTACCATCCAAACGTTGCTATTTATATTAAGGACCTCTCTAAGTTACGTGTAACGTAACATACAATCAATGATATAATTAGCTGACAAATAAATATATGCCAAGTGAACATAATAATAATAAAATAAAATTAAAGGGACTCCTTTTTCTAACCAATTGCGACAAACGTTACCATGTCGTTTAAGCATCAAATTAAGAACACCACAAACATTAAGCAAAAGGAGTTCCATCTCGTCCAACACAATCCTCTTCAAAATTCACTGCCGACCTCCACCACTGTAGTTTGTCCTAGATTTGTCTAGAGCTATATTTTTGTGTTATTCTAATTTCTAGCTCATAAGCGTTTGCGTAATTTAAATTTCTAGCCATGTAGATTTCAAACCCATTTCAGCAACTTATGAGTATGTGGTGATTTTGAGGATCTCATAGTCATGCCGCTCGGATAATGAGAAATTTCAAATTGGATGATACAAAATCTTAAATTTTGAACTATTAAATTAAGAAAACCCAAAACATTAAGGAAGAGAAGTCAAAGCTGCACCTCCTCTAACCAGCATCTTGCTCAAAATCCACCACCGAATTTTGTACAGGCTTGGGTTCATTTGATGTAGATGGACTTCTAGATTAAAGCGGCGGCAGTTGTTCACATCTTGAATTAGAAGACTGAAACACATAACAGGGTGGTAGCGAATTAGTGGCTCCTTCAGTTCCAGAAAACGAATGCTAGCTCTAGTCCTTCTTGGGCGATTTCGAAGTTCAGTTCTTGGCTGCTTAGATTCTTAACAGAAAGGTAAATTTCTCCAATTTTGATTCTAGTGATACGCCGAATTGCTTCATTTTTTTTTTTCAGTAACAATAGATATTCATTGTTTGAAAATCTCGTGAGGTTAAATTGCTAATTCTTAGTAAGTTGAATGTATAGAAGGCAAAGATTTTAAATTGGTGTGTTAATGTCATTCTTGGGCCCTTTGACAAATGGTATTGTAACTAATTCTCTGCAGTCGACATGTGCATGCCCTCATTAACATCCGTGGCGCATTAAGAATTTAATTTGCTTCCATACTATATCCGCTGCTAGGTTGGTAGGTTTTTGATATATGTGCTTCATTGAGCGATAGTATTGTGATGTATGGCACTCATCAAAATGAAAAACGTGGGGAACATGGCAAAAGAATATATTGTCTTGCTCACTCTTAATGCCGAGTTGTTGAAATTTGTAGGTAACTTGATTCATTGAGAAATTTGATCTGAAAATTGATAACCAGGTTTGATTAGTTGACGTCATCGCGTAAATATCTAACAAGTAATTCTAAACTCACCCAGGTTCACGTCATTAATCAATACAACAGTCAATATGTGAAAGCCACGTCATCCTTTGACAAAAGGACTTTGGGCACGTTATCACCTTGCAGCAAATCAGAGATCGCCAAGACTGTGAGCGGTGGGTGGGGCTTTGGATGTTTACAGAAACAAAGAGATCACGAGTGTAAAAACACACCGGCTCTGCCCCAACAGATATTACAGAATAATATATCAAACAGTGGCAGATGTCAGACGGTAAAGAAACGGAGCCGGAGAAGAGAAAAGCCGGGCCAAACGACGTCGCTGGAGGGTCACAAAAGAAGCCGAGAGATGATAGCAGAGAGGAGACGGCCGTGACAGAGGAGGAGGTCGAGGAGTTCTTTGCAATCCTCAGAAGAATAAACGTGGCTGTTAATTACTTCAAGACTGGTAACGGCGGAAACCGTCACTTAACGGAGCGACGGTCATTGGATTTACATGTAGAAAGCACCGACACTGATGACACTGTTAAAGTTGCCGAGGATGTCAAAGTAAATGCGGGTTTCGATTTAAATGCTGATCCCGATCCCGATCCCGATCCGGGCCCGGTTTAGATGGCTTTGCCGCTTTGTTCTTTCCAATTTGGCTGTTTGTTTCTCGAGTTTGGGGTTAAATGATCTGCTGAATCTTTTTGTTTTCTGTTCTTATTTTTGCTTTTATGAGTGTCATTCATGCAGCCTGAACACAGAAATCCGGTGGTTGTAACGATATTAATTTTTTAAATTAAGAATTTAATTCCTAAGCTGTATCATTTCATTTCTTGAGTCCGTTTCGTATCATGATTGGCAGGTGTAATTTTTGCGAACATTTGTTGTTATTATTAAGAAACTTTATACTTATGTAATGAAAAAATTAATAAAATATTTATTATTTTGGTTAAAATTAACATCTCAAATACTAAATATAACTTAATTCTATTTGTTAAAATTTTAATACTTATCCCTTTTTATTTGTTGGCAGATAAATCACTTTTGCGTTAAAAGTTAGATTTGGTCGGTTTTAATTTCTAATTGTAAATGCAGCTAAATTGCGATTTGACATTCAATTTTCATTCAAAATTTAAATACCCTTTATATTGTCATGGTCAATGGCTCTGCGATTTAGAATTCTCGGGAAAGGAGTCCAAAAAGCTGTTTTCAAAATATTATTTAAATTCATAATCGTTGGTGATTACGAGGATCAACGTGAATCATAATCGTTGGTGACTAGGAAGAACAACGTGATCTTGATTTGCAGTTGTGAATTGCAAGCCATTTGTCTCCATCACATTGTTTTTGTCTATCACTTTTTCCCCTGAGAAATAAGGAGCCTTCTAGCAAGAGGGTCTTCTTGGACCCTCAGAGTCTTCTCAAATATCATTCAAATATTATAAAATGTATAAATACAGTATTATTAACTTACACACTCTATTGAAGATTGAACTCAAGACTTGAGCCTCCGAAAAGATTGCTCCTTACCACCTTAACTTTAGATGTTATAAAACTTATATCATGCAACGTGTGCTTGACTTAAGCTAACTGTATTTGAATTAAACCTATGTTATATTACAACACTACTAAACATTATATATGGGCCAGAGTTTTCAAACTTCTCAATCTTTCTTTAATTTATATTTATATGTATTTTGTTAATTATAGATTAATCATATTGTTTCTTTGTTTGAGTGCAAATTAAATTTCACGTCCAAAGAGATTACACTAATAGAGCCTTATCAAGGCACACAAACAAGACTTCTGAAATAACAGGACATCATTAATTTGTATTAATAAGGTAAGGTTTACTCAAGCGAGATTTGAATAACGAAATTAATACCTGTGATTGAAAATACTGTAACTTTGATCCACACATCACTTAAAAAAAATGAAAAAGAAAAAGAAAGAAAGAAGAAAAATCTCCCGCAACCAATCTAACAACATATGGACTAAAACTATCAAAAAGAGAGAAAATTTTCACAACAATTCTAATAGAAAAGGACCAAAATAAAAAAAAATAAAAAAAAAAAAGATAGAGTGACGCTATTGGCAGCCTTCTGTAGCTCTTATGATAGAGAGAAAAATTAAAAAAAAAAATCCATGAATGCTATAATAAAGAAGAAATTAAAACTGATTTGGAATGGGAGAAGGGTGAGAGCGAGCGCCTAACCGAAATTTTTTTTTTAAAATATTGACTCATGGGTTTATTAATAAAGTACAATAAATTAATAAAAATTATTTTAAAAATTAATGAGAATATACACAAAAAAGTGGTTTGAAAAGAATATTAGAGTGTGCCCACCGTCTTTTTAAAGCATGGAAAAGAGATCAAGTTCCCGCTTCCGCACAAAAAGGAAAGGAGAAGAGAAGAGAAGGGAAGTCGGTGGCTTGAGTTTTGGTTAATATTGTACTTGAAAGAAAATGAGTAACTTGCGAATCCAGTAATACGAGGTAGTTTATATGACGATCGCCATCACCTACTCATAAATAGTTAATTTCTTTTTTTCTTCTTTTCTTTTTAGTATAGTAAAAGAGAGCGTGAGAAATTAACTTAAAAATAAAATTAATTAATTGATTAGTATATGGATATAAATGATTTCAAATTTTATTATTATTATGCAATTATCTATAGCCTTCTACGGGAGTTACAATTTGATTAGGCTCGAGATTGACTCCGTAGCTGCAATTGATCTTGCAGATTTTAAGAATTTAAAATTTTGTGAATTAGGTGAATATGTGGAGTTTAGCGCACAAAACAATAGAATATTGGTATAAGAATCCAAGAATGTGACATAACGATGACAAAATGATCATAAAATTATATGGTGTAATAATATTAAATAAAAAAATTAGAATTTTTTCTCAAATAACTAATAATATAACTTGAATTATTTCATAATTATTTTTAGGGCCCAGCTATGTTGAAACTACCCTACGGTAGAGCACACTTTCATAACCACACGATCAAAATTATAATATATTTTTTATTATTTATCATTTTACGGGTATAGCTATTTATCATTTTACGTATATGGTTGCGATTCGTACTCTTCCTTAAAGCAGCTCTAAAGTAGTTGTAACATTATTTTTATCACTTATTTTTTTTTTATTATAAGGGACTAATGCCTAAGATTATAATTCATATTACATGAGACTATTTATTGATGTATTTACAATTAGATAATTAATAAGATCAGAGCTCATATTTTAATTTTCTTAAATATTAAAAAAAATCTACTTTATTATCATTTCAAAATAGAGAAAAATGATTTCACACAATTAATATCATAATTAAAAAAATATTAACTCTCATAATATGAGGGTTTAAACCGTTGCCTCCACGCGTGAGAGGGCAGCAGTTCAACCACCCTTTTTTCCATTACTAATTTGTCATGTTAGAGCAATTTGTCATACTATTTGCGATTGGAATCCCAGGTGGCTGCTCCACGTTTCATACGTCATCGTATCGTTACATGCATTACGTAATGCCCTAACATCACTGCCGTCAATTTCGCTGATGAAATCCAACGCAGACTCGCATTCGCATATATAGAAGCATGGGTCAGAGACGCTTTCCTGGGCCTATTGCGACAAAGTAGAAGTGGGAAACATAATACGACGACGATTTCCTTGTGGACAGTGGACGGGAAAATGGACAGAGAGAAAAGGAGAAGGGAGGACAACGGAGAGATGGAAGGGAAGAGAACGAAGGGGGAGGACGTTAATGCGGTAGCGGGGCAGACGCAGACGGTGACGGAGGATGAGGTGGAGGAGTTTTATGCGATACTGAGGAGGATACACGTGGCAGTTAAGTACTTCGAGAAGGTTAACCAAGAGGCACGGCGTAAGTTGACGGCCACAGGATGGAGGCCACGCTTCGAAGCCGAAGATTTCTGCGAACATACCGGCGTTAGTAATGGTAGCGTTAACAGCAAACGTGGCCAAAAGGAGGAAAACGCAGAGGTGGGGGAGGAGGATTCGGGTTTCGATCTGAACTCGGATCCTACACCATTCACCTCCAAAAATATCGTTTAGCACCTCATGGAGGAATAACATTGTTGTTCACAATATTTGTATCTCTCTTTTAACCTTTTTTTTTTCATAAAAATTCTACAAAAAAATTAGAAGATGAGGTTATTTAAACCTATTAAAATATTAATTATCACTTATTTAATAAACATTCAAGGAATATTTATAATTTTTAAAAATGTATTTAATAAACTCATTTTAATACCTAAAATACCCTTAATCTAATTAACCCTTTCTCCATCTCCTCTTTCCTCAATCTCTTGTCTTGTATTGGTCATTATTTTATATCTAAATTCTCCATTTTTGTTTTGCTGAAGTTTTTTTTTTCCCTTTGAATTTGAAACATAATTTCAACAAATTATTGCCAATTAATTCAAAACGAATACAAGATTAAAGAAACGATAACTGATAAATTTGCTATTATACTTAATAATAACATTCAAGTACTTCACGGTTTGTTAATTCTCACATGGACTTTTATTTTCGTGTGTAGAACCCTCAACAGAGGACAGAGCAATTTATTGTTGAATCAAAAAATTTGCCGGAATAAATTATTGAATGAGATTAAGAGGAAGTGTACTAACTGTAGAGTTTTGGCCAAATTCAATTACTAAACAAATACGATGAATTTTCTTTTTAATAGCAGAAATGTAAATGAGGAAGACAAGTTTAATAAATGGGTGAAAAAATTTAAAGAAAGATAAGTACTGTAAATTGGGGGAAAAAGGCCAAATTTCGTTTGAGGATGGGAAATTTTTTTTTAAAATTTAATCATTTGCTTGTCTATAGTAGTAATTCTCCTATAGCAACATTTCAGTGATAAAAAAATTTATTAAAAAGTGGGTCTAATCAGTATTTTTCTAATGTATCACTTTTGCATCAAAGTTTTCCAACATTTGCTTCTTTCACTTATTATTTCAATTTTTATCATTTCACCATCAAATTATTAAAGTTAACATAATTTGTAGCAGAAGTTATAATAAAAGACTATTTTATCCATAAAGTATGTAAATGCAATTTAACTCTCTAAATTTAAAAAAAAAAAAACACACAATTAGTTATATACAAAGAAATAATATTTTTATCAATTGATTATTTTATATATTTAAAATAATTATTTGATAAACTTATAAATATTATATATTGCAAAAATTCTAAAATACTAAATATATTAGAATTCTTAAAATACTCCTCAAACATTAGCAATTTACTAATGGAATTAATAACAGCATGACGGTAAAACAATAAAAATTTAAAAATAAAGCGGTGAAAAAAGTAATTGTTGAAAAAAAAAAATTAGTAGCAAAGTGATTTGTTGGTAAAATGAGAACATCTCCCAAAAGCCTAAAGAAAAGACAACAAAAGAATAATAAATAAAAAGTTTCAAAGACTCTACATTAGTTGCACGGAAAGCAAATAATTTGGATTTGTAGGTTAATTTCTTTGTTTTTTGTTTATTCTGCACGCAAGTAGAAGCGATGCGGATGCGATCACATTCTTTCTTCCCGAAAACGAACACGTGGTGATGATGATGGGGGGGTTTAGGTGGAGTTCATTTTCAAGGAGGATGGGGCATCGAATTAATTGAAGGGAATAAAAATAATAGTCTCTGCGTTTTCAGAAAATTCAATAATGACGAGCCTGGAAATTGAAGCAGAGGCCAAAAGCATTGAATATAAAATCAGCACGTTTGTCAGCAATGCAGCAGAGCGTCTTTGTTTATTGTTTTGTTATCGAAAGAGGTGGACATTCGAGTCAACAGATTTGGTTCCAGTTAGTTCGAGTCGTAATTTTCTTTATTAATTAAACAGTGGCATTTTGATTTTAAGCGTATCCGTCCCGTGTAGATCATAATCATTATTCAGTAAAAGATTGACCGAAACTATAAAGAAATGAGAGATCGTTTCGTGGACGGAGCTACGATAACAGATGACTATTGCCGTGAATAGTTAAAGCCTGGTCGTATCAATGACGCTAGTAATTTTAGAGTTGGAATTTCAATTTATCGTGTGAATTTCATAATTATCAAAATTACCATTATACCATTTAAATTTAGTCTATGAATATCGCGTTACAGTTAAGTACAAATTGGGACCCCTAAATTATTCTGAGTCATATATTAAACAAAGAATCTATTTTCACATATGGGCGCGCGCGTACACACGCGCGCTCCTGCTATTTACATATTCTTTATTTGCATTTTTGTCATATGCCATATATGTATTTTACATAATTCGAACATTGACATAACCAAACTGGCCTCCAAACCTAAGGACTCACATCCAAGAATGTGTCTTAGATCTAAAAAGCATGAACCACCAAAATAATAATCTTTGGCAAATTCAAATTTTATAAGATAGGAGATAAATTCTCTTAACTTAATTATACTTCTAATGATTTCTTATACACAAAGAGACTATTGCTCAAAAGCGAGACAAAAGAGGTCAAAGGCGTTTGGGAAATGAAATAACATGATCACAATAAAGTATTTGCTCAAATATTATCATGCTCTTCTCAAAGTAAAAAGTCAGCAAAATAGCTTATAGGCGATCAAGAGATAATTCTGGTAACCTTGAACAAATAACCTTGAGCAGAAAGTTATTTGGTGATATTGAACAAATCACCTTGACTATGAGATTATTTGATAACTCCAGCAACTCACATGAACTATAAGATAAGTATAGTGACCTCGAGTAGGTCACCTCAACTAAGAGGTAATTCTAATTACCTCGACCAGACAAGTTTTGAAGAGACATTTGACTAAGTTATTAGAAAGCAAGACTCAGTCAAAACAAACCTCACTTATTTTCTCTAAAATACTAGGGACCACATTCTTAGTGGGGCTGAAAATTAATAGTCCTTCTTAGAATTCTAAGAGGAGGATTCTAACCTCTATAAAAATCTTATAAAATTCAAAGGAAAGGGAGTTCAACTTTTCTCTCTATAGATATCTTTTATTTTTTACTATTTTCACCGTAAAAGAGTCTTCACCTATCTTTTTTAAAAAATAAAAAATTATTTATTTATATATTTTATTTTTTCAGTAAACTCATAAAACTAACTTGAGTGTTGAAGGGTTAACGTTAGAAAAACTTATAGCGCCTCTTACCGTCTTTTGTGGTTTCAAGTACTCACAAATTATCTGCTCATGGTCAGAGGATTTTCTTAGAGATTAAGAAATTGCTTTCCCATAAAACAAATTTAATGCTGATGCAGGGGTCTAGCGCCAAGCAGTTAACCATCTCAACTAGATTTCAGCATAAAAAAAAAATTGGAATGGAGGAGGGAATACAATATCCTTTAAGCATTTGCTCTTACTCTCTTTTTTATTATTATTTGTTATTGTGCACTCACAATCTCTAACTTCAACATCAGAGGGTCTTTATAGGTAACACTGCCAGAGACTCCTTATGGGTTATTATCTTATCATCAAACTTTATAGCACTTCAATGGTAGCCACCTCAAGGACATTAAACTCTCCCACACAGCTTGTTCCTGAAGTAAAAGCAACTCTTACTATATGGCCAATTTTTTATGTCAATATGATATATTATGTACTTGTTCTTCTCTTAAGATATAAATTCAACAAAAAAATGATATTATGATATGTGTGGACAGATTCACGTACATGATGCCTATTAAAAAAAAAAAAAAGAGTATATGATGAATACGATGTGCAAAGTTAAGAGGTAATATAACAAGATTTATCCAGAATTACGGGCCACAGAATTGTGAAGCCCATAGAAACCGCGGCCTGTAAGTTCTCACCCAGAGTAACCGACCCAAAAGACTAACGCCCAAAGTCCAAAAGGGAACAATTCCTAGCAATTTTTTCTTTAAAGCTACTTCTGGCAAATGATTCAGAGCGGGCCTTTGGGGAAAGGCCTACCGCCTACATAAAATGACTATCAAGGCTTTATGAAAAAGATAAAGAAAGATAGTGGAAATTTATCTGCCAACAACCAGAAACGTTATTGGACGGCTGCGTCTGTTACTTTTTTATGCTTGGCTTTTATATTTCACTTCGAAAAGAAAAAGTTTGTTATCAACGGTCTGTAAATGGCGGTATGATTTTTGTACGGCGTTTAGTGAAACTGGTTTCTGTGAACCTCATCTGTTAATCCTAATTTAGCTTTCCTTTATTTTGAAATATGATCTGAATATAAATCATAAGTTTCTTTTACAAATTTGTTTAAAGAAATAATAAAATTTCAAACAACTAAAAATAACGAGGCTGTAAATTACAAATTAAAATATTTATGAGTTCACTCTTTTTAAATATAATTTTATTAATTTTTTTTTTACGATATGGCATCTATAGATCTCTTCAAATTTGATTTAGAAAAGAGACCTTACAAAAATCGTATTGATTCTTATCAAAACAGGACAAGATTAACGGAGACTGTTCAATTACTTATAAAACGCGTCTAACCCACATTTAATGTTTATTGATTTTGATGCATATAACACTCTCGAGGCCTATTGCATTTAATTTTTATTAATGCAAATTTGACCGAATTTTTATTATCACAAGAATTAATCTGCTAATTTGAAGCATGCTTGTAGTTTTAGGTTTTAGGATGTGTCCTGATTAAAGCAAAAACAGATATACAAAGTAATTCGATGTGTCGTATTTAGATTTTAAAGTATTTGTTAAATATCATTTTCCCAAAAGTTATTTTATGCCTCAATGAAACAGATATGACTAAAATAATTTTCGAACGTGTCTGCATCTCGGCCCACTTGTGATGACTTCTTCGCAGAGCAATTTTTATTTTTTTATTTTTAAAGAAGACGTCCGCTTTGAACTTTTTAAACATTATTATTTAATTGATCATTTTTTTAAACGTATATTTTATTTCTCTCGTAATTTAAACTGACAAAATTTTAATCGATCAAAACACCTTACGCAAACTCCTTTTCGCTCGAAAGTTTTGAGTCATAGAAAATGGATCGTTAATTTTGTTGCAGTTGGAATTTATTATGTGCACGTTATCTTTTTTATATACATTAAAATGTTATGGTAGCAGATACTAGTTTGTCTCCGATAGTGATGAAGTCCGATTCATTACAAATTACTCATATTTATTTCAGGCACATATCGTGCGTGTACAGAGTTATTTTGGATTACTTCGGACACAGATACTAAGTGGCAGAGCTTCAAACTTTAGCATTTTCTAAGACGTTGTATTTATGCTGCTGGTCTATTGGCTAAATTTACTCGTAAGTGTTGTAGATCCTTGGTTTGGCGAGAGGATTATCTAAACTGTTTATAATATTATCTTTAATTTACTCTCTTGAAATCTAATACCCACTTTTATTCCCAAAAAAAAAAAAAGAAAAGAAAATCCTGAAGAGTATGGCGATGTTATGATGAATCAATGAATATATTTGTACGTTTATTTTAAAAAATATAAATAAATAAACACCTTCCTTTTTTTTTTAATAAAAAATAGAAAGAGAATCTGATCCGTCTGGATAAACAACAACTTGGCAACAACGATTTCCTAATGCCAATTGGAAAATTAATTACCCGGTGCTGTTTGTACGTGCGATGATTCTGCCGTCTAATATTCCATTTTGTCGCTAGCCCAATCGTTAAAACTTCTAATTGCCAATTCCAAATCTTCCTATCTTTCTTTCTTTTTTTTTTTTTTAAATATCAAAATCATTTTGGCTCCCCCTTCTTTTTTCGCTTCCAAACAAACATCAATTTGAGAAATCCGAGCAATAACATAAAAAAAAAAAAATTCTCAATTAGTAGTCAGAGCCAGCTGTGAAAATCATCTCAAACCCATCTCCGCATCTTTTGTTTTCTTAACTGATAGTTAAACTAAGAATACCGCCGCTGGAGCTCAAAATCCCTCTCAAATTTTAATTTTTGACGGCGATCGTAATTTTGTTTTTAAGCCTCGACACTGAAAATTGTACATTTACATGTTGATACAGTCGAAGCCAAATTATTATTATTATTATTATTATTATTATTTCTTTTCTTTTAACTTCCCCCCACCCCCCCAAAAAAAACAAATGTCAAAATCATTTTTTTTTATATATATAATATTATACATATATATAAAAAGAAAAAAAAAATTCTAATTTTGATTCACCTCTATAACCCATTTAATAGTGTGTTGTACTGAAAAAGAATGGTGTATATGCATATGGAGTGCGTGTATCCGTTCACTTGTTTTTCCCTCCTCAATCACACACGAGTAAAAGTTAATAATTCACCTAGCTATTTCAGAATCGATGGTCCGTAAATTAGTTTAAATAACTTCTACAAGCTTTATTGCATAATTATCTGTACAGATCAATATAACCGACAAATTAATAAATTGTTATTACTCATCAGTCACAGAAAAGAATCAAGTGTTTTTTATGATTATGTTATTATTATTTTTTTAACTAAGATTTGTCGTGAAGGTAATGTTAATTTGACAATAATCGCAATCCAAAAGGAAAACGACAAAACGAAGAAGCATTACACAAGCAAGAAAATAAGCATGCCGACAGGAATGAATCGCGCGCACATCTAGTTTGAACTTCGTGTAAACAATACCCGACTAATTAAACCTAACAAGACAATGCACAAGCCGTCTAACTTTTTGTATTTGGCATGTGATCTAGAATGGAGCATGTGGACGCTCGTGGCATGCCTTATCTTTTTATTTTTTTATTTTTTTCCTTTTTTTTTCTTTTTTCTTCTCTCTCTCTCTCTTAAAAATAGGGAAGATGGTGGGTGTCGTACGTCTGTCTTTCATATTATTATCGTTGATCGCGTTAGGCCATCTGCTTTTTTAGGTTTCGTATTTATTTTTGAATCAGCTTGATTGCGACTCTAACCTAGCTTTACACGTTTCTATGAACATTTCAGATTTGAAAAATAAAATGTAAAGGCAAAGTAAGAGAATTGTATGAATAATTGCATCGGATGGCCCATAGCCCCGCGCATTGTATAATTGGTGTTTACCGGTGGTGTGCTCACAAATTTTTTCATTAGTATAACGCCGGGCTTCCAAGCTTTAAAATAAAATATTCCGTATGTATTTTAACAATAGTCTTCAATTAATAATATTTATTGAATATTTTAATTTAGTCCGAGTTAAAATATTTTCTTAAGGCTTGAGGGCCTAACTGAATAATTTTGAAATAGTTTTATTTAATTGAGTATTTGGCCCATCTGAATCTTGGGGGATGCAGGCGGAAAAATTGGCTGCCCGCTCCTCTACTTTTTAAGGGAAAAAAAAAAATTGAGTGTATATCTTGGCCGCTACCCATCATCTTAGCATTTTAATAGGTAAATTAATATGGATATTGGTAAATAATATGAAAAAACAAAATGAATTCTAACGGTACTCTATCATTAAAATGCACTTGGCGCGCACGACGCACGCAATACTTGTTGCGACGCCTGCATGGCGTGTGTATTTACACACAATTTGCGGCGAGTATTTTGGAGGTAAAAAGAAAATTATGTTGTAATATAAAAATTTATTCACTAAGAGCGGCTGGACCAAAATCGTTCTTCACCAGCGACGAATATGGGTAAAATTTCAGTAAATATGAATTTAGAGGCTGAATTTGTAATATATAAAAAAATTAGTAATGCGAACCAGGGGCCAAAACGAAAATAAGTATATTTTTTTAGTCAAATTTAGTACAAAATTATTATTTTCTTTTTTTTTTTCCTTATCACTTGGAAAGAAGATTGAGGGTTGCTAGAAGATGGAATTCATTATTTCAATTTTGAGGGCCTACTGTAGTGGTTGCAGCCCGCATCCAAACCAAACTCATTAAAAAGGCCAGGAGATTGAATTCACATCCAACTTTCTCAGATGGCGTTCCAAAAAATATTGTTTTCAAGTTTCAATCATGTTTTCTAGAGAGTTGAATTGAAAATTTAAAAAATTGGAAGTAAATGTTGACAGTTGTCCTATAGATACAACATACGACTATATTTCACAATCTCTCGATACCTTCAGATAGTTGGAGTTTGTTAAATTTTAATTGACTCTCGAACCATTTAATGATTTCCAGACCGTGAGATAATAGAACCACATAATTGGATTCATAATTTAAATTGAACTTTTGTATTATTTTTTTAAACAATTCAAGGATTACGACTACATTATTATTCAAATGGACAAAACGCTTAACCTACATGGGAACCAATTAAACAAGTCAAAAATATGGCAGGGCTAGAAGAGTAATTGAATTGTAAAAAAAAAATTTCTTTCGATAAGTTTAGTAGTGTTACGACTTTTCAAATAAATGATATTAGTTTTATTGTAGAAATAATAAACTGTAGAGAGAATCATTTAAAATCTTTGGTAAAATTTCTTTTTAAGAGTGTTATGAACTTTAAAAGCTCTCGCATATATTTAGTAAATCTTACTGTAACAGTACAAATGAGTACAATAGATATGATATTAAATAAAATTTATTTACACATTTATAAAAACGTATATATAATATTTTTGTTGTGTATATTGATAATTGATAACTAAAATTTCTTTTTTATTACTCTTTTATTTTGTTTAGTTTATTTTTATTTTACTATCTTAATATAATTGGTAATAATAATAATAATCTATCTAAATTTTAATAATTTTATTTCTTAATTGGATAAGAATAATTTTGAGGTTTTATAATATATATATATATATATAGAGTATTAAATTGTTTCTCAAAATCAAAATTTGAAAAGTTATTCTTTACTAGCTTTTCAAAACCTCTTGTAGGATGAGGTAATTTTTTAAAAAATTTACCAAATACTAAAATTAACTTTCAAATTTTTAAAATCACTTTTAAATATACTCAAAATTAATCTCAAACAGGTCGTTAGGCCCTATTTAGTATTAAGGTGTTATAGATTTTAGGTTGAAATAAAAAAAATAACTATAAAATAAAAATTAATAATATGTAGTAAATATAATTTTTAATTAATACTTTTAAAAAAGATAAAAAAATATATTATAAATTTTTTTATACAAATGATGGATAGATTAACTTAGTTTTCAAATTTAAACAGTTAATATTTATTAAATATTTAAGTGTTGTAGTATTTAAGTGATAATTATTCAATTTTAATAACAAACGGGGCGTATTAACATTAGTCATTATGTTAAGATGATGAGGCGTGGCCTTAGAGTCAAGTCATTTTTTTAAATTTAAAATCTTGAAGCTGAGTACAACGACCGGTGGGAATTGCTTTCCGTGAAGGTTCTAGATTGAAAATTCAATGATATTAAATGGGGCAGGCAGCCGGTAGTGGTCCACCACCCAAACCCTATCTTGGGCCAAAACTAGATGTGATTGGCTGATTGCCGCTCCCGTTTTCCTTGAGAGCCAAGGAAATATGCAGTTAAAAAAAAAAAAAAAAAACAAATAGACGTTAAAAGTAAGATTCGACCATTGGGTTTTGGTTCGGACTAGACTAGCCGTTTGAAGAAATCGCATTTGTAAGAAATTTGAACGTCAGTTGGTCATCATCATGGGGAGAACAATTTCTATGCAGATGCGAACAACCCATAAAAAATTGTCTCCCTAAAACAAGGAATTGGAAAATTTTAAAGCAAATATAAGATTCAAGTTTCCCGAGGTGGACTTACCCATTGTCTCTTGCCTCTTCTGTTGCGCGTTCGACGTGTTAACGAAGTTAAGTTAGCCACCAATAATGGACCGATGTGCCCACTCCTCAAGTCTAGAAATTAAAAGTTGTTACATATTTTATGTACGTTTTCTTTTTGGAAAGATTTGACGCCGCTACTAATTTGAAGTCGTATTAGCCTATTTGCGTCAATGAATAAAATACTTGATGAGACTTCATCATCAACGAACCGTATATAGTGGAGTTCGTGAGAAACCCACGACAACAATTTCAACCTTCTGTGGCATTCTCACAGCCACAGGTGAAAAACCCAAAAAAAAACAAAAAAAAAAAAGATTTTGGCGTGGAAATTAAATTATACAAGTGTGTCAGCTTTCGGTTGCATACTCATAATATTTGATCCAGTGGGAAAATTTTAACAAATTTGAAGAAAATAAGATTTCAAAATAAAGCGTTATACATGTTCAAATAACTATTTTTTTTTAAAAAAAAATAATTGAGAATAATCTAACAAGTAAAACATAATATATATGGGGACTATTTGTGAATTACACAATATACGTGGTGGATATTGGAACACTTTTCAGATAGATTATAAGTTTATCATCTTATGCTTTGAATGCATCCAGATGAAGATCGGAGCAACCAAAGATATCCTCCCACTTGGATTTAATTAGCTCTTGTACCGCTTTCGAACGCATTAGAAATGTTCTCTGATCTATCTAGATGTATTCAAGTTGGAATTTAACTTTAAAATTTACTTGAAAGAATGATAAATTTTACTCCAACTCAAATATGAGTATTACCATTCTGATTTCGGATGGATTAAAAGTCTATAATCACTTGCCTTGATGAATCACTGTTGAAATTAGCAATTTAGAAGGAAAAATTTAAGAATATACTTGAAAGCTTGAAATGATCTACTTTACAACACCTATGAAAATACTTGAATCCTTAACTTCATGAATAATAAGATAAAAAAATATCTATAACTAAATTGACAAGTGAATAGTTTAACAAGTGGATGGAGCATATCTTATTATTTAAAACGGCTAGTGCTACCTTCAATGGAATTTTTTAAATGTCGAAGTTTTATTTATTTATTTATTTATTTTTTAAGATTTTGTTTGATATTGAGATACTACAACTTTTAAATTACAGTTGTTGTCGAAGAAAAATCGTAACTGTAAAATAAAAGTTAATCGTTAACCGTATACAGTAAAAATAATTTTGAAATAATAATTTTAATAAAATAAGTGAAGATATAATAAATTTGTTATCATACAAATATAAAATTAAATTTATTAAATTTTTAAAATACAACCATTATTATTTATGAAATACTTTAATTTTACATTTATGGTAGCAAATGAACTTTATTATGAAAGCATATAACAGGAACCGTTTGAGTGATTTAAAATTGCGGTGGCGTGATTCAATTACTGTGGAAGGAAAAATATAATTGTCCAACAATATAAACGTGAGCAAATTTACTATGTTGCTACTTTAACTAGACACTCGGGGAAAGTCCAAAAGATTCAAAACAAACAAAGCCTTGTTGTTTAACTTTGTAGAAGGAGCATTCAATATAGCATACTCTAAGGCTCTAGGTAATGGTCTACCAGCCCGGCTGTTTCATTCTTTTGAAGCCTTGTTTGTTAGTTCTGACTTTCGGCTACCACGTTTAAAAGCCAGCTATTGATCTTTGTTGGTTGAATTTTGATTTTTGTTACAGCAAACTTTCGCTACATTGAATAAAATCCCGCTTAAATGTTGTCCTTGTCATGTTTGAGCAAGTGGAGTGCCCAATTTAAAGGTTACGGCCTCACAGGCTTACAGCTGCTAACAAGAATCACTTCTTTTTATAAAAAAAAATAAAGAGAAAAACGGTGTCGCATATCAGATGAACTGACCTGGCAGCAGCCTCATCTTTTTGTCTATTGCGGATATAGATTCTCCTTCATCCGCATTGCCGTTTCTGCTTTTTCTATTGTCTGCTACTCCGCTTCGAGAGAAGGATTTGCGTGCGGGCGTATCGCACCATTGATTGAGATGATGGGATAATTCATAAGTATTTTATCATATGATAGAGTAGTAGAATTACATAAAATTAATTAAATTTAGCATTAATATATTTGTTAAATTATCTTATGGATTTCCCTATTTTTATGATTCTATTGGATATTAAAGTACTGTAATTTAAAATTTATTGTTGTTGTAAAAAAAATTATAATAATGAGAAACTGTAATTTAAAGTTACTGTTAGTATAAAAAATTATAATTATCAAATATAAATTAATAATTAATAATAAATATAATTTTTTAAATAATAATTTTAATAAAATAAATAAAAATATAATAAATTTTTATAATAATAAGTCAACTTAACCTTTAAACTACGATAAATACCTAACAGATAAGTTAAAAAGTATGGCCGTCTATAGTCAATCTCATGCTTCCCTTGTACAGGAGTCGTGGCCTGTAACGCGCTGCCAAGCTCCGTTATTCGAGATTACAAAATTGAAAACAAATAAAATGTTGTGGGGGGGGGGGGGGGGGGGGCCGCGCGGAAGGCTGACAAATAAATTAGGTTTTTTTTTTTTTACAATTAATTAATAATTAAGATAAAACCTGAAATGACTGACAAGTTCCGCAGTTGAGTGAATAACGTCATAGGGTGCTTCTTGACTTGGCCAAAAGTTGTGGTCCCATAATACTGATGATGTTATTACGTAAATCTCAACCGTTGAATTGGTCCCCAAACTGCCCCTCCGCTTTCATCTCTCTTAATTGTTCTCCTTGTGATTCGAATTTGGGCTTCTTACCGAAGTACGTCCGATTCACAGATCCGCAACACCAACGAAGTTCAACATGTTACTAACTACAGACTCCATGCGCAGATCAAGATATCTTTGTCTATCCGTCGGATGTGCATCCTACGTTCATCATCTGATATCACTTTACATTAATGTTAGGTACGATGAGGTTGAGGTACATGTGATTATTTTTCGAACAGTTCGATACGCAGTGCAGCAGAGACCTCGTGAAAAGTAAAAAGAGAAGAACGACATGGATGTGATGGCAGACACCAAACAATCAGCTGTATCATGTGATTGCTTTTAACATGGGCACTTAACACGTGGGTCCACTTTGGAAAACGTATCAGTCTTTCTAGACACCAAACTGGGGAAAGGGAAATTGGTAAATATCCAAAATCGGTACGAAATGATTGATTGAAATTCAAAGGCACCAAGGAAAACTGCCACGTGGAGACGTGCCAAGAAGGGCAAGTCGACGAGTTTGATTTTGGAGGAGCGGCTAAGGGCTGACGCGGCGCCCAAGTTGCAGACCGTTTAATTGGCAGCAATCAGTAACGTTGGACTTGGACGGGGCGGGTCCTGACGCATTTTATCACTCACGACTCATGAATGCGTAATTAATTGCTGATGGCTATTTTAGTTGTTTATTTTGGTCGTTGGTTCTCCTAAGAGTCGGCTCCGCTGCGTTCGGCTTTTTAAAGCTGATATAAGCCAGCTGTCTTTCTAAAAAAAATGAATTTTTTTAATACGAATTTTGCCAGCAGCAAATGCCTTTTCAGAAGATAAAAATCGCTTTCTTTAGATGATATTTGTAGGAAGGATTTTCAAGAACACGTTTTATTGACAATTGTTTTGAGGATGTATTTAGAATTGAAGTATTATATCTTAAAAGTTATTATTATTATATAAAAAAATTTTAATTATAAAATAAAAGTTATAATATATAATAAATATAAATTTTAATAAAATTATTAAAAATATAATAAATTTATTATCACATAAATAAAAAATTATATTAATATATTTTTAAATTACTACAGTTCAATCTCAATCATAAAAATACTCTTAATAATATGTTCATAATACGATAAATTATAATAATTTTAATAAAAATATAAAACGCCCTTTATGGCCTTATCGGCTAGCACCAGTGCTATCAAGACTTTAATTTGAAAAAAGGAAAAAACATATAAATTGAAGGAGATTATAATATTATATCACTGCAATCAAAGAGGCCGATAGCAGGACTATAATGGAGAAATTATAAATATGGTATGCTAGAAAAAATTTTATACCAATTCTACCCATGCAACGAGATATATATATATATATATATATATACATAAATTTATCATGTATAAAAGGTTTTATATTTTCTTTGAATTATGTTATAATATTCTAAAATTACATGAGGTCTACTAAAATTATAAATTCATACAATTATAGTACACACTATAATAGAAGATCATAAAAAGATATTAAAATTTTGAGATTATTCATATTCATTCTTACAGGTTCACTTGTAATTAGTCTTGATTAATTAACTTTGCTAATTGATTTTTTTTTTAAAAGAACATCCACTTTGTAAAATTTAAAAAATAACATTTGAATTTAAAGTATATTACCTAATTTTTTTAAAAAAAAAAGGTTCAAAATTTCTTACATGATTTATAAGAAAAAGAAAATAAAAAATACAGACGTGAAATGTTTTGGTCTTAGATACATACATAAATCTTATAACACAATTAAACCTTTATTTAAAATTTAATCAATATTTTTGTTGTAATAACATATCGTATTTTGTCTCATATTGACTAATAAAAAAGAATTATAATAAAATAAATCACTTTATTTAATAAATTAATTTTTCAATTTGAATATCTATAAATCTCAGATCACGACCATAACAATGGATTGTAAATAATTTTTGTTTTTTCAAAATTGTGATACATGAGTCACACAAATAATTAAAAAATATCCCATATGGCTTGCCCTTGAGTGAGACTGTCGATGACTCGTGTGGAAAAGCAGGAAATGGGTGCACACGGTGGGGCCACGTGGAGGATATCGATGGGAAAACAGAGGGAAAGAGGACACCAGATGTGGGAGATGGGCGATGAGAGGTTTTGAAGATACGGCTGTCGCCCACTTTGGCTGATTAGATATTTTTATTAAAAGGGCCTGTGGGGCTCAATCCCACGATCAGACAATTGAATTGGTGGTTGTAGTTGAGAATGGCAATTGGCAAGTGGGATGGGATCCATGTGTTTTAATTTTAATGTATGGTTTTGGTGTTGTGCCGTACTTTGTTGCCCTTTACCGGTCACATGCCAGTGCTCGTACCATTCATGTCATGAGCGATGATGTTTCGCTGCCATTTGATAGAAAATAACATCAAAAGCTGCTAGTTTAAGATACAATCTTGAATGGGATCCATTTTACGTAAGTGAAAGTGTACGAGCGATTCCAAATTGAAAATTTAATTAAATAACAAGGGGACCACGATTACGCTTTAATCAAATACGGCTTTGAACTTTTACTCCGAACAATTCAATAAGAAAGTAGCCATGGCACCTGGCCATTTTAAAATGTTTTTTTTTTCAATAATTCAAACAAGTTAAGGGATTTTTATTGGCCAATTAAGTTAAATGAATGGAGTTTGTTTCGGTACTTAAAAAAAGTCTTATTCGAACAATTTAATGAAAGGTTGCTTTGGCTACTAACCCACTTTGACAATCATTTTTTTAAAAAAAAAATTTAAGAATTTCAATTTTTTCCCCCAATTACTTTATTTTGAAGGAATGGGAGAGATATAGAATAAGGGAATGACATTACTCATCCCGTCTTTTGCTTCGTTAAGCATATTCTTGATTCTTCTCCTTTATCTCACGAAATTAAAAAATTTAAATATATATATATATCAGGAATGATCTATCCAATGAGAACATAAAAAGAATATTTTAAAGTATTCAAAGTTTGATCGCCATTTATTTACCAAGGAACTAGTCTTGGATGGTGATGTGTTGATTCTGTTGAACGCAACCCATTCATAAGACGAGTTGTACTTTATACATGGAAATTCTGTAATGGAGCTTTTTTTAATTTCAATATATTTTTTTTGGGGGGGGGGGGGGTGTGGAGGAAATAAGAAAGAAAGAAAGAAAGAAAAAAAGAAAAGCCAATAACGTGTAACATGATTCTAGTTCACATCGACAAGACCAAATATTATTTTATTCCATGTAGTGCACATCATCATCATCGTAACGCAGTGGAGTTTCCAAGTAAATGCGCCATCAATTACCTACAACTTTCATTAAGAAAAGTCCTCCTCCCCCACCCCGTCAAATCTAAAGCTTAATCAAAATCTAATTTCTAACCTAATCTAATCATTATAAAGTCTACAAAGCGCCCCGTCAACTTGACCAAAATATCCTTCCACTTACCCCCTCTTTTTGAGGTTATCAACCGCTAAAATAAAAATTTAAGATTTTTGTTTTTCATGTTTTTATTCAAAGTAAAAAGGTTCGAGTATTTTCTAAATATTTTATAAACAATAATGATAAGCTTTCTGACTGAGTTTGTGTGCAAATTTTCTATTGTGAGTGTCAAGTAATATGGCTTTAATAACTGTTATATGTTAGACTCGATATATGATTTTTCACTTTTTCTCCCATCATTAATGTGATGGCTATGTGCAATCAATTTGTGAGCGTCATTTCATTTAAAATAAAAAAACATGTATTTTAACTTTATGAGACTATTTTTTAAATTAATCCATAATTAAAAATGAATAAAATAAATAGTTATAGTTAAATATGCGTGAAGTCTACAGCAACATCAGGAAAAAAAAAATTTCCTTTAAAACGATAAATTGTCTCTTTAGTCTGTAGAGTTAGGTAGTGTCTCCTAATTAGTCCTAGTGTTTTAAAAAAAAATATACTCAATAGTTTAGGGTTGACAGTGAAAATTACCACAGTCGGATCCAAGATTTTGATTCGGGAGTTGCCAAATGTATATATAAAAACAATTACAATAAAAATAACAAAAATTATATTCAAATATCATAAAAATGAAAATACAGAAAATGGTATATTACACCATCTAATTCAATCATAAAAAAAATTATGCCTAAAAATTAATATATAGAATTAATAAATTAATAGTGCATAAATCTTAATACTAAAGTAACAAGCATAATTCATAAATTAACACAAAACAGATTATGTCTAAAAATATAAGAAAAAGGACATTTATACCCTTGGAGTTTGGAAAAATAGTCAAAAAACCTCTAAGTTTTCAGAAAAGGACAACAAGTTTTTTTTTTAACCATAATACTATTTGAACATAATAATAAGAAAATGAACTTTCAAATTTTTTAATTAATACAAATTCAATAACAATAATATAATATATCTAGTAAACTAATAATATTAAATTATTTTTAACATAAAATAATATTCAAATTTTAGATTATTATATTTATTTTTACAATATATTTATATTCGTTATAAAGATTTTGAATAAATCTTTGGCTAAACAGATTTACAATTAGCAAAATATCTTCCTATTAATATAATAAAATTATTTTTTACACGATATTCAAAATAATTTTAAGATTTTATTTATTTTGAAATTATGTTTCTAATTATTATTAAAAATTAATTTAATACAATAAAATATGTCTAATATTTTGTAAATTATTAAAATATATTTTAAATATTAAATTTATTATATGTATTTTAATGATATATTTCTTTTTGTTATAAAATTTTGGAGTCAATTTTTTTTTGTTCTATAAAGTCAAAGGGTATTATAGTTAAAAGTGTGTCTTAGTGTTCCTTATTGAAAACCTGAGGGTCTTTGTATATCATTTAAAGTTCATAATGGAAGGTTCCTTACTAAATAATAATAATTTAGAGAAATAGATACAAATAATATAAACTAGAAAAAAAAAATGAACAAAGCAAACATTGAATCTTGGCGAGGAAAGAAAACTTTAGATTGTTAGCCCTTGTAGGAGGGAATCAAAGAACCTAAGAAGGAAGTTGAATTTTTCATTTAGTTATTTTGCGTGAAGACAACAATTATGAGTTTTAGAAACTTGATGTTACTATTCTTTTTTTTTTTTAAATTATATAGGACTAATGTGTATATTACAACTTATATTATATGAAATTATCACTGATATATTTATAATAATCAGATAATTCTTGATATTGGAGTCAAGATTTTTGCCCTCTTTAATGGTCGAGAGACACTTACTCTACTATCATTTAGAGAGAGAAAAGTTTGCCTTCACATAATTAATTTTCATAATTAGGAAAGAACTTTAACTTCTACAATGCTTTGTGGGGGCTGAAACTGCTACCTTCACAATTTAACCTCCACAATGCTTTGTGGGGCTCGAACTGTTACCTTCACAATTGTGAAGGTGAGGACAACAACTCTATCAATCAACCAAAGTCTGAGTTGGAGAGGTTACAATTTTTTAATATGAGAGAAAAGGGTTGGATAATCAAAATTATAAAGTAGGAGGTGCATTAATATATTTTCAAACTTCAATAGTAGTCGGTTATTAATATTTTTTCAACTTTTACTTTTTACTTAATACTTTAAAATTTTCATAATATGAAAAAGTTTCAAAATTTTGGGGTTGGACAGACAACCCTGAACATCAGAGTGATTCCACCACTCATCAAATCTTTCTTACCGAGCAAAATGTTACCTTTTTTGGGGGGAGGGAGGGGGAAACCTAATTTTTTAATTAAATCTCAAAAATTTACGGCAAGAACATTTCCAATTTGGAAATGGCTTTAAAAGAATGAGGATGAATAAAATTATTTTGAAAAATGCCTACTAAAACATGCTTTCTATCCTAGTTTCAAAAGCCTAAACCACATGCCGTCGTCGACTATTTTCCCCACGGAACCCACGCGGACGAACCAACTCTCGAACTGTATTCAAATCCAGGCGAGCCAAGCCAACGACAATAGCCGAATCTTGAACAAAGATATTATAAACCAAAGGCCGTGATTGACTAAGCAAGTGGGGCCCAACTGGCCGGATTTGAAGACGGATTTCAACACCAATTTATAAATTCAATAAAAATGGAAACCCGACATCAAATCTTTTAAAAAATAATAATAATAAAAGTCTTTTATTAGAAAACAACAAATAATGGCAAGTCCTCCGTGATGGCCTATGTGTTTGTTTTATCCCACGCGCCTTAAGTCACATCATTTCGCACACACTCTCTCTCTCGTTCTCTCTCCTCTTCGGTCTCCTTATATAAACTTGTGTTCCCCTCTTGCCGCTCCTCATCACAACAACCGCATTATCTTTATTCTCTTTCTTCTCGCAACAAACAAAGCCCTAACCTTAGTTCTTTTTATTATCATTATTAAATTTATTCTAATGGAAGAGTTGAGTAGCCATAACAAGAAGAGAGTCAGGGATGACTCGGCGGAGCCGGAGTTGGACTTGCCAGAGGTGAAGAGGTTGAAGGATGATTTGTTGTCGGGATTTCTCGAAGACTCCGATCCCGACGCGGCGGTTCTCGATCTTGACTCTGTAATGAAGAGCTTCGAGGTGGAAATAACACCTAGTTCTTCGCCTCCGGTTGAGGTCGTAGATCTGACGTCGACGGATTCCGGCGAGTCCCAGCCGGATCTTGGATACCTTCTAGAAGCATCTGATGACGAGCTCGGTCTGCCTCCTTCCCGTACTGTTTCGAGTGAGGAGGTTAAAAGTGATGAGGTGACTGAGTTGGTCCGAGTGTCGTCTGGATCATCTGTAATCGGTGATTTGTGGGGGTTTGAGGATAACGTTAACGTCTCGAGTTATGATTCGTTCGAGATGGGAGTCGGCGGGGGAAATAATTTAATAAACGATTACGTGGCGTTTGATGATGGGTTGTTCGAATATTCCAATGTGTACTTCGACCCGGCCGATATTTCGGACTTCGCGTGGAGATACGAGGCAGAGTGAAAATTTAAAAGGAAAACGAAGTTTCGGGTTCTGGAAAATATCTATACGACGTCGAAGAATGTAAATTTGTTTTTTAATTTTTTTATAAAAGGAAATGAAAGAAATATGTAGGAATAGAAATTATATGAAAGAATGCCGTAACTTTTTGGGAGATGATTCAAGTATTTTTCACGTATCTAGTTTTATGAAAGTTTCAAGGAACAAGATATTGGATTACGAATTTCTTGCATTTGTGGATTCGTACTCTTTATAACAACCAAAAGGGTTGTTCTAAATCTATATACCAATCAAAGTTGATGGTGTCGTCGTCCAATCAAGAGTTTGTGCCGTCGTCCAGTAAATTACTTGATATTTTGTGAAAAATTATCAACTAGTTGATGGTGTGAAAAATTATTAACTGAAATTGTGAACTACATGAATAGCGGATCTTATTTTAAGGGAGCTAGACCAGGCGGCACATTACATTGTATGCAAGTATGTGTTGAAAAGCTAAACCTAGTGATATGCGTAAAGGTGCCTTATCGAATGAGGAATTTTAGAAGTAATATAATTAGTTACTACCTGTATTACGTGTAATTTAAATTTAATATAATTATTATTTATACGGCTTTTTTTTAAATAAATGTATATATATGTTATAATATTATTTATTTATTATATAAATGATATAATATGTCTAATATATTATAAAATTTTCCTATTGAATTAAATCTGTAGGTGCGTTTTTTTTTTTTGGTACCTTTTAATGTGGGAATTGATTTTGAGGGATACAGGGCAGTTTAGGATTCTGGTTGCACAGATCAAAGAAGCGACTTCATGTTTAGTTAATTGTATTGTTACTGTTCCTTTGAGTTTGAAATATATTATACATACGTTTAATAAATTTTATTACAAATGTATTGTTATATTATATAATAATTAAAATAAATATAAATATAAATTATCTTTTATTTTTTAGAATATATTTAATAATATTTTTTTAAACGCATAAAATAAAATAAAGCGAAAAAAATTAATTAAAAAATTAATAAATTTCATAATTTATTATATAAAATATAATAAAGATTCATACTAATACATAATCTAAACAAAGTAAAAAATTAATATATATTACATTCACATTAAACTCGCTGCAATAAACATCATCATAACTATAGAAAAAAATATAGGTGGATTGGACATTAAAAGTTATATTTGAGAAATTAATTTAAAAATTCTGATTAACTCTCATGTGAAATTGTTCATAATTAAAAGAAAAATTATGTAATCATATACAAGGTTAATTGAATCTTATAATAGAAAATGAAAATAAAATTTAAAAAATATGAACTTATTGGATGAAAACCTCAATATTAGAGAGAATATATTATAGCTATGATGATAACTTGATTGTGGTGATAATATGAAATCTAATGGTTTATATATTAGGGTGTATGGAAAAATAAGAGATAATTACTTTTTGAAATATTAGGATCATAATAGTAACTTTAAAAAGATGTGGTAATTTATTTAATAAATTGTTTATAAAAAGTAAACCCCTTGCTTTTGAAACTGTTGTTAAAATAAAAAAAAAATATTATAAAATAAATAATTTTTACAAAGAAATATTTTTGTCACAAATTATGAAATAAATAATCTATGGAGTTCTAACTCAATCCCAAATGGGGCTTTAGAGTGTTTGCTTATACTTATTGTTGTATCACTATCCAATTGCGACCAAGTAAAATGAAATATGTATTTTTTTAGTTTTGTTTTATTTTTATTTTTTTTTAAGAAGAAAAAGAACGTTATTGATTTCGATCGTACTCATAAGACTGTCGCGATCATAAACGTGTTTTAAACGCGGATTATTGCGTGTAACTGCTAATATGAAAATGTAAAAAGCAATGTCCAATCCTTAGGGTAAGATTGGAACAGAACTTCAAGGGGCGTGTTTTGAGGAAGTTGCCTGGAAATTGCGAGGATGCTTTCAAAATTGTGAAAACCTGTCGTGAAAGTTGTTTCCCGTGTAAAAGAAGGATACAAAGTCCAGGCCCCTTTACTTTTGTAACCCTCTCAAAGTCGTTTTCTCTACTACCTGGTAATATCTTGGGGGATTGGTTTTGCCTAACACTTTCTTTTTTTTGGCCTCCACTTTTGATTTACGGGGCATAATTATAATTACTTTCTAAGTCGTTAACATAAGTAGAAGAGACTTCCACGTCAATTTTTAGGTCAAGTCAATCCCTTCGTTGGGCTCTGCGTTTTGGGGCCCGGGTGGTCAAGGCCCACAAATAGCTTTTTTAAACGAGTTGTTTTTTTTTTTTTATTAAGAATGGCAAAAGTTTTCACGGGATGGACCCTCAGGGTTTTTCTCCATTTGACAAGATATAAAAACGATTTTATACTTAATTTTTTATTTGGAGGAGAGACGAAGATGATTTTTTGTCTAATTTTTTTTTTTTAGGAAGGGAAAGAGATGAGCCAAAATTTCCATCTCCTCCCCAATTTCCCATTTTCCAATCTTAATTTTATTTTTTTAGAAATATTAATGAATAGATAATAAAATTTAAATTTTAAAATATTAAATATTAGTATAATAACAAATATCAAAATATTTATACAAATACACTATAAAATTTTTGAGTCTGGTTAATCAATTGTAGTCTTGAATTGCTATTCGATCAGGTCTAGTTAACCAAAGGCTTTGGCTCAAAATTTTTGTTTTAAACTTTCATCTAATAAAAAAAAAACTAAGGTAAAAGCTAAAACTGTAACATTCAAACTTTGTTAAGATATATTATCAAATTGTACTTTTATTTAAATTTTATATTTATTAGATTAAATTAAATTCAGAAACTAAAAAGGTATCAATTATTTGGGGGCTTTATGGGAATTGGGGACTTTTGAGAATGCCTTTTTATTACTTGAGGAGGAAACGAGGATTACCGTAAGTAATTTTGACGGGACAGGGAGGAAACATAATTATATGTAAAATATCGAGAATGGGTATAGTGATGTCAGTCCCATCCCCTATCCTCTCTATTGTCATCCTTACTTTTAACGCCTAATACATAATTCGTAAAATTCATAAAATCAAATTATAAAAGAGACTCATATGGTTGTGAGTTGTGCGAAGATAGATCGGAAAAATCAAACGCAGACGTGCGAATGCAAGTTCGATTCGGGAAGTCTTCTTCTTCTCCTCTTTCCTTTAAACACTGGGGGTCTTCTTAAATAGATTTTCAATCTCAAATCAATGTTAAAACTAACTAAATACTAAATAATTGAATAAATCTTGACTCAGAAAAGCAAATGGATGGTTTGAAGTAAGGAAAAGTTTTTCAATACCACAGCTGGGGCACAAATTACTCTATTTTATGGATGACAATCTAACTTTTTTTTTTTTTATAATTTTGGATGACAATTTAATCTAAAATTAAAATGTTACCCGAAGACCTCCATGGAGGGAGAAAAGAGTCATTTTACCCTTTTTTTTCTTTTTTTTTTAAATGTAGGGTTGTTTTCAAAAATTAAAATGAGTGTAGCTAGAAGTCCTCTGATTAGGAAATGGAGACTATAAGGATTTTTATGAGGCGGCAAAAGCACTACGAGGGAGCCCAAGGTATTTATCTGGCCATTTCAGGCCATGTTTGGGCTCCCCCTCAGTGGGCCTGCGATTTTATTGTCTGAAACACCTGTAGGGAAGACAATTCCGCTGCTGTTCATTTGGTTAAGATTGGAGCTTTTAACACCCCTCTAAAATCCTTACAACTGAATGTTAGACTTGTTGGTTCTTAAAATATCTCCATTTTAATTTACAAAATACAAATACATATATTATGATTAACCATTTTCTCATAAAAATTTTTATCCTAAAAATGTATATTGTTAGAGCTTTTATTTGTAAATTACTTATGGATCCTAAAATATTAATTTTTTTCTGTCATATAATTTTCAATTCATAACTTTAAGCTCCTATAATTTTGTCAAAATATATTTTTATTAAAATAAAAATATAAATTATGAAATAGGATGGTGTAAAATGTTTATTAAAAGAATAATTTATTTTAAATGTTTAATTGAGTTTCCATTTTAAAAAAATAAAAAATAAATTTAATTTACTTTGGTTATTTAGGTAATTTTAGTTACAAAGGGGTTTTAAAAAGAGTTTTGAGGGCTGTCAGAAGACTGCTCTCAGATTAAATTTGGAAGGGATATTATTCATCGACTACCTATTTTTTCTGACTTTTCAAAAAATACACAATTTTTTTTTAGTTGAATTCCACATAAATTTATATTTCTTTTTATTTTTCCGCTTTCATCTGTTGGCCGTTAAGATTTTGTTAGTTTTCTAAATGAAATGGCGGTTTTGTCCCCCAAATTAATGCTATAGGATGAAATTATAATTTTATATATGGGGGGTAAAATCATCATTTTGTTAAGAGAGCTAACAAAATATTTAATGGTCAACAGACGAAAGTGAAAAAGTGCAAAGAAATGTAACTTCAGGTGGAATTAAAAAAAAAATAAGAATTGTGTATTTTTTAAAAAGTTCGAAAAAATAGGTGGTTAGTGGATAATTTCTCAATTTAGAATTATCTTATAACTGATGTGTTTGGCTTAGATGTGACGATATGTTGCAGCCTTTCAGTTTATTCATATTAATTTTTTCCTTTAAATATATTGTTCATTTGGACAAAAGAAACCATCCCCATTTCCAATCACTCAAAACAAAAAAAATAAAAATTGTAGTATGTGTATATAATTGAAACCATAAATATATAATATGCAATTACATTATCTATATATATATATATATATATATATATATATATATATATATAGAGAGAGAGAGAGAGAGAGAGAGAGAGAGAGATGTTCCAATTCATAATTTTAAAGTGCAAGGATGTTTGGAAAAATGCATAAACCATGAGATGGGCAATATGTCGACCAATTAAATCCTGACTCGAGCACCACTTTCAAGTTCATAACCCATATAATAAACTAAGAATTAGAACATATATGTAACATTTTTAAAGGAAAAATTTCCAAGTTTAAAAGAGGCTTTACATTTTTAAATGGACCAAATATAATAGTATGTTCAAATAAATTTTAGGGTTTAGAAGTGGCTGAAGTCCCTCACAAGCACACGCTGGGTCCACCCATACCATCTTTTGGTTATATATAATGAGTTGAAAATTGGCATTCTTGAACTCAACCCGAGAAGTAAATTCATGAAAATTAGAAACTTGATCGCAATTCATTGTGGCGCTTCTATGTTGCAACCATACCACGCTATTTGTCTTTATCTCATTTAATCATTGAAGTTCAAAGCAAGCGATCCGACCCAAAAGAGATGGCCACGATTGTCTTAAAGTATACCGGAAAATCGGTTAAGAAAATGTGAACTTACTAGTAACATCTCTATCAAAACGCAAGGAGACTGTTGGCTGTTGTATAGGGATTGCATAGATCAAAATCCACGGAGACTGTACCCACGGCCGCCTCCAAAGTCTCCAACGGAGCTTTTCCCCTTCCTAACCGTCGCATCGAACGCCAAAAGACCAATATCCGCCGGCGTTATCATTTCTTACTTTTGCATTTGGGTTATGTGGACCCTTCAGTTGTTTTCTCGAGGATATACAAGCAGGTCCAATTCATGGCTCGAACGATAGGCGCTCCGCAAAAAATTCTGCCACCTTAATATGTGTCATTAAATTTTCTTCCAATTCATAGCTCGATAATTAAAAGGAATTTGATAGACAACTTGGGAGAACTTGGAAGCCGTTTAAACAACCACCCTTCAACAAACTCCGTTTCCCCGAGGAGAAAGCAGGCTTCGCGTAAACAGAGTAACCACATAACCAAATCCAAACGACGCCACATGGACAAATGGAGCTATCTCTTAATCCACCTGGCAAATCGTTAGCCGCAAGATAAGCTTCGAGCCTCGTGGCGTCATCAGATCCCGTCCTTTGGAAACCGTAAAGGACAGAAACTGACTTGTGCTATACTGCATATTAAAATATATTTTATCGTCAGGAGAGATATTCATGAAGAAGTTCTATGTACTTCTTTACTTGTGCTTTGGTTTTCTCTCTCCGACTGTATAAATAGATAGACATTAAAAAGACATTGCGGATCGGAAAAACCAAATAAAATTAAGGAAAAAAAAATAAAATAGTTGAAGTCGAGAGACCTAACCGAACGTAGAAATAGAAGAAGATGAAGATTTTCGTTAAAACTCTCAAAGGAACTTCTTTCGACGTCGAAGTGAAACCTGAAGAGACGGTTTGTTTTTGTTTTTCCTTTTTTTCGTTTATTTTTAATTTCATATTATGTTTAGTTCTGTTGCAATTGATATTCTCTGTTTCTGGAATTGAGTAATATTTAGGGTTTTAATCACGAATTTTTAGTGTTGATTCATAATTGTTGAAATTTGGTTTTATTTTGGTTTAATTTTGTAAATTTATTTATATATATGGTTCAAATATTTTTTTTTTCTTTCACTATCTTGGCAAATTTGAGTTGGTGAATTGATTGTGGTGGATGAGTAGGTAGTTGTGTAGTGTACATTTGTACGGTGATTGATTTCATTATAATTGTGTTGGGTAAAACAGTCTTGTTCGGTGTCGGTACAGCCATAGGAAATGTGTTTTGTTCGCTGCCATCCAACCTTTGAATTCACGTCGTAAGAATATGCTTTTATGAACACTGCACTGATGAGACTGCAATAACATTATGAGAAAAAAATGATTGGCCTGGCAGATGCTCAATCACATTGACACCTTAACTTGATTTTAGAAACTGAAGGGGTAAAGCATCAAGTTGCACAAGCATACTTTAAAAGATGTCAACAAGTATATCAATGCACTGAATCTTGAAGATGTTGTACTGTAGCTTGTTCGATATTGTGGGGTTTTCTCTTGGTTAATTGGACTGGGGACTGTTAGATTGGAGTAAGTTTGTGTTTGAATGTGGTGAATTCAGGTAGGAAGTTGTTTTGCTTATGGATTCGCCCATAAAAAATCGGTTTGGAGTGTTGCCTTTGAAAATTTTGATGTAAAATGGTAGCTGTGGGGAGGATGTGGAGGCTGTACCCAGTGAAGGATTTTTGACATGATTGTGCCTAAATGTGAATTGTGTGAAAGTCTTGATGCAACAAGAGAAGAAGGCATTTGACAATGAAAGTAGGATGCCACTGTTGTTTTCAGAACCTTCTGGTGTACAACTGACCCAAAAGCCATCAAAATTTCATGTCTATTTCATTTAGCTAGATAGAGTAAAATTAACCATAGAAGAATGTTTATTCAGAAGGTTAATGGGATTTGGCTTTCAAGTCAATTTTATTAGACAGTGGGAGTAGGATTTCTCCCTTTTTTAATATTTATTTTATTTTTTTCCAATTAACTAACAACTTAGCACTCTTTAGTGTCTAACACTTACTGGAAATTGCATGTTTTCTGTATTACTTTTATTCTTTAAAGACAACCATAAGAACTTATGATCTTTCTTTTTAGGTCTTTGATGTGAAAATGAAGATAGAAACTGTTCAAGGATCAGATGTTTATCCTGCTGCGCAACAGATGCTGATTTATCAGGGGAAAGTCCTCAAAGATGATACTACACTGGAAGAGAACAAAGTAGCAGAAAATAGTTTTGTTGTTATTATGTTAACTAAGGTGACATTTTTCTTTTTGTCTGCTTTTTGCAGAACTGCTTTTGTTTGAATTCAATGATTTTTACATGTACTTTTCCGTTAAAACCTTATTCAACTTGATTTTTTAGGCTTTTCTGTTGATCTTGGTATCCTGCAATGCTGTTTCAAATTTGCTATGAATTCTTTTATAGACAAAATTTTACAGTGACGTGGGCATCACATTTTTCATGTGGATTTTAGATTGGCAAGTAAAAAGAAATAAGAGCACAGCATTTATGATTTACCAGCCTATTTGAAGTGAAACTTGACTTGGTGCCTATTTGAAGAACGGTTAAGAATTTATTCAGCATGAGCTAGGATTGTGATATTTATGATTTTCTACTGCTTGAATAATACAAAGTTGATTTATTGCCATACCTTCGACAATACCTCAATGCATATCTGAAAAACTGTTGGGAATTTGGAGCTTTGTAATGAATAAAAAATCTGTTCCAAGCTCATGGGTTTAAATTTAAGAACTGGTGGGCATATTCAAGCAGAAAATTATTAGCTTGATTGAAGTTCCTTGGAACTTGAATTTTGCACGATGTTTATTTAGTTTCAACTGACATGAGAAAAAGATTCTCAATACTTTCGGAGTGACTGACAATTAGGTTTTTTGCTTGAAATTTTATAGCAAGAAATTAGGAATTTTAATTTCATTCCTTCATCATCTCTTTGCATGCACCTCTCCTCTCCAATATTCATTTCTTGTTTTTGGTGAATTTTCTCCTGAATATGGACAATTCTATGTGACACTTCTCTTTGGTCATCTTATTTTTTTCCCTTTTTGCAATGTTGCTAGAATAAGAAACCACCTGGTGAGGGTTCAACTACGTCAACTGCACCTACAAAGGTAAGAATAGATTTGGTTTTAAGTCCCTGGCATTTGAAATAAACATTCTACTAGCTATTTTATTGATGGAATACCTGTTGCGAAGAATTTTACTTTCAATGTTCTGAATGAACATGTCACTATGAGAATCACACATATCAAAGGAAGAAATGTGTCTTTGTACATATTTGAGCAATGTTCTTTTAGCCCTCTTACTAGTAGGGAAGTGGAGGAAATCAAAGTTTTTGGAGTACTGATGCATTTGTAGGTATAATTGGCCAAACATTTGTGTCTTTTTGCTCCCAATTGGATTTTAGTTGTTGTTTGGTGGATTATTTATTTATTTGAATATGGTGCTTAATTAATGATGGTAGCGAACTATTTGTAAGGTTTTCTAAGCTTATATCTTCTGAGCGTCTGCTTAGATCCATGTTAGGCACTGTTTTATGTTTAAGTTCTTTTTATGAAAGACCTATCTTTACTAATGCTCTTATAGGTGTTATGATGTGGAATCCTTGGTGCACTGGCCTATGGTTTCTTGGGATATTTACTTTTTAATTATGATTATCTAGTGCATTTTTCTCATTTAAAGAAAAATTGTTTTCAATTCTTCTTTCTTTCTGGATTGACTCATATGACAAATGCCTCTGCTTTAAGCTCCCCAGTCAAGTAATCCCAGATGTTCACTTTTATATTATTGTAAACAAGTGCATTTTTCTCGTATAAAGGGAAATCATTTTCAATTCCTTTTTTTATTTGGTGGATTGATCATATGCTGAATGCCTCTCCTGTAGGCTTCCCAGTCAAGTGCCCCAAACCCTGCAGCGACCCCAGCAACAGCTCCTCAGACCGCCGTTCCAACCTCGACAGAGTGAGTCTTAAGATTTTCATGCCTTTGCCTGCACACACGTAAAGATTCTATGGGAGGTATAGAACACATTTTTGTTAAATGTATTTTTATATTTACATAATTTTATGCAATTCCCAGGCCTGCATCTGCTGCTGCTGCTGCTCCTGCTCCTGCCCCTGCCGCCGCCGCTGCTGCTGCTGCTGCTCCTGCTTCTGCGTCATCAGTTTCTGCTACGTGAGTATTTTCACCCTTACATTGTAGCATGATGTTGCTCTCTGTAACGCCGATGTAATCATTTCAAATCTTTGAGGTCTTGGTGTGTATGAATGTATGTAGACATAGGTTATATCCTTTATTTTTCTACATCATTGTTTTCTCTTTATAGCCACTCTTTGGTGGGACAGGTCAGAGTCTGGTGTGTATGGGCATGCTGCATCTAATCTGGTTGCAGGGAACAACTTGGAGGGAGCAATCCAGCAGATTCTTGATATGGGTGGAGGGACTTGGGATAGAGAAACTGTTGTTCGTGCTCTTCGAGCTGCTTATAATAATCCTGAGAGGGCTGTTGAATATTTGTATTCTGTGAGTATTGCTATATTTCATCATTCTTTCACGCATTTGTGACTCATTTAGGATGGAGCTTTTGAAGTGAAGTCTTTTGAGTACACTATGTCATCAGATTGTTCTCTCGTAATTTGCTTTTAATGTGTGAGTGTGTCAAAAAAAAATCTTGTTATGCTACGTCTTTCTTGACTGAATAAAGTCTTGCAGCAAACTTGTGGTTGATGTCTTTTTTCAACTCTTTAACTAGGGTGTTTTGGATGACTGCTTGTATTGATAACAGTTTCAGAGAATGGGTGAGCTCTTCCTAGAGGAAAGGATCAGTATTTTTGTCCAATTTTGTGCTTCTTGCATATGGTTGAAATTGCCATTTTTAACTACTGCCATTTTTGCTAGTTTTAGGATAATGATGCATTTATTAGATGCTTTATCATCTACTGTGTTTTCTTAGCTATTTTATAGCTTTAATGTTTTTAGGCAGTTGATAAGTAGTGTATTCTAGGAAAGGCTCAGAATAGTCATAAATGTCTCTTGTGTCTGTTTAAGTGAAAGAATATTTATTTCTCCTTTTCTATTGGCAAGTGTTAGTAATTCTTGTTTAGTTCCTGGCTTCGTATGAATGTTAATTTCTATAAATTCATTCTTGGGTTTGTTCATATACCATTCCCATCCAAGGAGGCATTGCCTATTGTGCATTTAGTTTCATACGATTCCATTTGATCTCGTATATACACAGTTGTTTTTTATTTTTTTACCCCCTCCAAATTTTCTATTTAAACTATCAGGGTATACCTGAACAAGCTGAAGTTCCACCTGTGGGCCGCACCCCTGGTAGTGGACAAGCTGCTAACTCTCCAACTCAGATGCCGCAGCCAACCCAACCAGCACCCATTACGTCTAGTGGGCCAAATGCAAATCCTTTAGACCTCTTTCCCCAGGTATTTTCAATGTGATTCCTTTTTAGTTATTATTTTTGAGTTTTACTCGGTTGAGTTACTCAAGTTATTTTGAAACAGGGCCTTCCTGACGTGGGTTCAGGTGCAGCTGGCGCTGGCAGTCTTGACTTCTTACGTAATAGTCCACAGGTCTCTTCCCCCCCAAAAACCCCGTGTGTGTCGCCGCTTGTGTGCAAGCATACTTGCATCTCTCTGTGTATGTGCAAATGACAGATTCATATTTAAGTAAACTTGTCTGAACTGTTGTTTTGTCTAATTCCATTGCAGTTTCAAGTTTTGCGAGCTATGGTGCAGGCAAATCCTCAATTATTGCAGGTTCGTTCTCCTCCATCTGATATATGTACCTTCAGTGGAACATTCTTTTAACAACCATCATTTTGCAGCCAATGCTTCAAGAGTTGGGGAAACAAAATCCTCAGCTAGTGAGGCTTATTCAGGAACATCAGGCTGACTTCCTTCGGCTTATCAATGAACCTGTTCAAGGTGGTGATGGGTAAGACTTTCATATTGCATAATTTTTCTTTTTGTTTTTCTGGTTGGGTTTTTTTTTTTTTTTGGGGGGGGGGGGGGTGGATTGGTGAGAATTACCCTCTCACAAAGGCAGCAGTGCAAGGTAAGATGTGAGACCTTAAAAATATCCATCACATTATTCTGAACTGTGTGCCTTTTTGCACTGAATAGCCTGCCCTTTCAATTACCACTCCTGAACTTGTCCGTGTTAATTGTGATAATATTAATTGACTTGTTATAGGAATTTGGGGGACCAGCTTGCTGGGTTAATGCCACAGGCAATACAAGTCACGCCTGAAGAACGTGAAGCCATAGAACGTGTAAGTTCACTATTAAGTGCGATGACTTTGGTTGTGTACATTTTTACTTTTTGTTGTGGTAGTGGATCTTTAGTTATGGTTGCGTGAGGATATTCTGATGTAGCAGGCTTCTGGATTTACTTATTTATTTTGATTTTTGTGGGCTGATGATTGGCTACGGTTCAGTCTTCCAAGATTGAGGATATTCTGATGTAGCAGGCTTCTGGATTTACTTATTTATTTTGATTTTTGTGGGCTGATGATTGGCTACAGTTCAGTCTTCCAAGATTGATTGTTACGATAAGACTGTTTTCCCTTATCTATTAAATGCCAAGATATGCTTAGCAGACATGAAATCCTGTTATCTATATTGGTTATTATGATGACAGTTCTTTGGCTTGTGATACAGCTTGAGGCAATGGGCTTTGATCGAGCAATTGTATTGGAGGTGTTCTTCGCCTGCAACAAGAATGAGGAACTTGCTGCCAACTACCTTTTAGACCATATGCACGAGTTTGAGGATTGATTGAAGGGGGAAAAGAAAAGATTCAAGGTGAAAATGATGGTTACTCCCTTTCAAGGGCATTTATTAAAAAGATTTCTTTCCCTTTGCATTTCTTCTCGACTTCATTTGTTAAACAAAGTTCAGATATTCATGCTTTGATATGTGTGGAGAGTGAACAAGTAATGCAAGATGTAACGTTCTTCAATTTCTCATTTAGGATCCTAATGTTCATGTTAATTAGTTTTCATTTTGCATGTAAAATTATTTCGCAAGGATCTCTGACAAGCTTATCAACTTGGTTGCCTGAGCAAATAACGCGATACATAGGAGTAGGGGTGTTCAAAATCTAATCTAATTCGCTTAATCGGTCTGATCCCTAAATTGATGGATTGGATTTGGATTGAAATTTTAAAAATCTACAATCAGTAGATTGGATATTGATTGACTTTTGTAAATTCGTAAAAGTTCGTGAATTCGGAAATTTTTTTTATTTAATTAAATAATTAAATTTATAAATATGACATTAGTATTTATTGATAATAATATAAAATAATTAATTAATTAATTATTATAATTTTTAAAATGGTTAATTTTCACATACTGATATAAATAAATGAGATTTTTTTTGTGTTCGTATTTTTAAATTTTGAATGTATTTTTTAGTTTTATTCAAACAATTAATTTATTTAAATTTTATTTAATTTTGAATTTGATATGTAGTAAAGTTATTTTTATATTAAATTTTTTTATTTAATTAGTTCATGAATTAGATAAAATAAAAAAGATTTGTAAAATGGTGGATTAGATATGAATTGAATTAAATCCGCATCCGATCCGTAGATGTATGGGTTGGATTTGGATTAAGTTTTATTGATCCGTGGATTGGATTGGATTGGATTGAAAATTTAGAATCCGTAAAATCATGGATCAGATATGGATTGATGTCTAATTCGTAAAATTCGATCTGCAAACACCCATACATAGGAGAGCGTTTGAACCTAAAAAATAATTTGACACTCTCAGTGATTAATTTTTTTATACTGTCTTTTTGCGCAAATAGAGAATTTGACATAAAATTCTGACTTAAATTTCGTATGTAAATTTTAAATCATTAATTGTGTACAACCTAATTGAAAGTTAAGGTAACATCTAACAGTGTCAATTCATTAACCATTAGATTATATAACACAAATTTTGTTATTTTTTGTTGTTATTCTAAATTAGTGAACATCATCATTTGATTCTTCATACGATCCTAGGAAATTTTTTATATTAAACGGAAGACTTTTTTGGGGTATTTTTTTGTGAAAAAAATTGTTCCGAGCATATTCTAAGGTTTATTTACCCGTCCGTTAGTAAAATGGTCGATGTTATCATGCGTGTTTTTTTTTTTTTAAAAGTACTAATGTTATATTTTTTAAATAAATCGTGGTGTGTGGTTAAGATTTCTTTTGTCACATACAATCTTTTGGGTCAATCTTGGTGGCTAACAGTAGGTTGGAATCCTAAACTTGTCATCTATGTTCATAATTGTTCACAAACAAATCATAGACACGACACGAGAACTTTGATATCTTTTCAGCTGAATATGTTGTGGTGATTGATAACTAGCCACATATCAAGAATCTAAAAAATCAAAACAAATAATTGATTCTGGTATTGAATCCTTGAGTAAGCTCTGACGTCATCATTTTCCAAGTCCATAACTTTGTTTTGGATTCGACTCTTCCTTTGACAGAAAAATGTTTAATGCCTGATTCATCTTAGCTACCCGCCTGCACCGATCGATACGCGTTTGATGCATTCGCTGAATGTCTCTTTCTCACAATATCATAGCTTCGATAAGAAAGGAAACCGTACCCGAACCCATTCATCATGAAAATAGAAGTTGTGCCAAATATTGCTTTTGCTTCCCTTTGATTTCCAAAGATCGCACTTTTTATGCTTTTTCGAAATGCATGTGTGCTGTCGCCCTAATGCTCTCTGTCATACTCATTTTGCTTCCACCATTACATGTTGTAGAGAAAAGAGAATCATTCTTTCTGTGTTGTAGTTCTAGAAAATATATTCGAAGCTCCCAGAAATTACATTTCATTCTCCAAATTTTAGTACTTGGGACTCCGATAGTCCAAATTTCTTCCCGGAATTTACAATGCTATAAGGAATTAGATTTCTAGTGTGTTCGGTGAAAGTATTGATTTGACCCTTACTCGCAATTTATATTCAACAATTAAGTGTTCTAGTTGAGCTTTAATTTGTAATGCTAAAGTAAACTTAGAAAGTTATATTCATGATGGGGTAATTTGATATTTACCCTATTGAAAATCAAAGAGCATGAAAGCTCACTATTCATTGCATCAAATAAACCATTCCACTTATTTCTCCGAAATTGCAACCATGTGAAATATCATGTTATTTTCTATTTTCCCCTCTGCGTCATTTTTTCTTATGTTGGAAGTTTGTTCAAAACTCAAATAAATTCAAATCACGAGAAGATTCATTTTCCTTCTTAATATCCTACAATGTACGTACATATATATATCACACTAAAAAAAACACAAAATTTAGTACACAAACCACATATATATACTATTTTTTTTTGCACATATCATTGTTGATCTTGTTGATATGAAGTTAGTGGTGCATGCTTTCCGATACCAAATATATTTAAGAACATGTATAAAACATGAATTGTATCTCAAAAAACCAGTCTGGCGGCCTGTTAAATTAAATATAAAAAAAAAAAATTCTTTTTAATTATCTAGATCGAGACGCATAACATGCACAACTCTAATTATATACACAACAAGTTGGTGGATCTCTATCTTCCACTTCAAAACTCTTTTTTTTTTTTTTTTTTTGGGAGAAACGAATTATTTGTAAAGGATTTTGCACTTTGAATGAATCAACTTTAGTTAGGCATAGCGCCTAGCAAGATTGCCACAGTATCGACATCAAATCAGAAAAGTTCCACGCTCAAAACAACTGAAACACCAATCCTCAAAAGATGGAAAGCCGAAGGACTACGTGCCATTTAAAGAGAAGAGTTCATTATCGTCTCACCGCCCACGCTCTCAAAGGCTCATGCACTCAGTGAGTTTAAGGTCCCCTTGATAACAATAGTAGGTAGTCCAACTGAAAACATCCAAATAACATTATAAAAACAATTTTGCTACGTACTAACTCGGTCTCCTATGATTCACTTCAAAAAATAAAAATAAAAAATTCACATATTTATAAAGTAGATTGCTTTATTATATTAAACAAATAATAGAAGATAGATCCTCTTTTTACAGGCTCGGTCTTTTGTCGTAATCTCGTTAACTGCAACGGACCACTTGGTGCTTTTAGTCTCCTAAATGACCCCACCGAGCCCACTCACCCCACCCCACTTCACCCCACTTGCTCTTATACTTTAATTTCATCTTTGTATCACACTAAAAAATACTAGACAGGCTGTAGGCCTGTAGTACTGCCACTGTTGCTGGTGCTGCCGACGAGTCGCGATCGCCTTGACCTGATTCAACATCATTGGAAGACTAGGAAAGCGTGGGACACGTGGATTGTTCGTCAAACGCTCATGACCTACCGACGTACCAATCAAATTTAGAACTACTTTGAGTGGAAGATGATCAAGGTGCTTACGAAGTTCTGATCACCTGTGATCTTGAATTGGTTAAAATGCATGATCGATGATCAATCAGGCCAAATTCCGTGATCTGTAAAAGGGATTGGACATTTTATGATGATCAGATTTTATTTTATTTTATTTTTTTAATTTCACCGCCAGTTAGTTTGTGCTGTCATCATTTCCCACGTCAAAGTCAATAAAAGTTGTGGGCGTTACAGCTTGCTGGCTGCATGCATATTCTTCTATCATTGGTTATTTGAATTTATTGTAAATTAAATCCTCTCCTATGGGCCATGGTTATCTTCAACCTTGTTCAATGATATGCTAATCGTGCTTGTGGCTCGGGAACAAATTTATAATTATAATATTGTCTTTATCTATAAGTACCCATAATGATATGCTTAAGTTGATCTAACCCCAATAATTAATTATTGAACCATTACATGTGTATTCTAATGAGCCCCTACACGATAATATCGAGCCGAAATTTATGCTCAATGTGGAACTTTATATTTGTCATTTGTGACATCAAACATAAAAACAAAATTAAGAAAATGACTAAAGCCTCCCTTATTGTTTCAATAAATTAATGTTTTCCATCATGTTCCAAACCTTTTCAAAACTCCCATGTCATAAAAAAAAAGTTAACTTACCTTTTTTTTATGTCTTTATGTCTTTTATTATCAAAGTTAGAGTAATATTAGATATATTTCAACGTCTAAGTCCTAAATTGAGTCCCAAATAATATGATATTCATCTATTAGATGGTGATTAAATAATTTTAGAAAAGGTAAATGCTCTTTAATCCCTATATTTTGATTTAAGTATTCATTTCGTTTAGTTCTTATATTATAAAAAAATACCTCAAAACACCCTTACAGTTAAACATATTACATTTTTACCATTATTTTTCTTTATTTTTACAATAATATCCTTGCATCGATACACTTGATATTAATTAATTTACCTTTAAAAAAGTTAATTTTAGCAAATCAACGAATAAGTGTTAGTATGAAAGAATCAATTTTTTTTTGTACTCGTTCAACAATCTTGCTAATAATTATTTATAAATAAATTAATATCACCCAACTTAATGCAGTGCTTAATATTCTTGCAATAATCTTCCTAATAATTAATTTTTAAAAAATAATTTACCAAATTAATCATAAAAGAAAAATAATAATATAAAAATTTCGGTAAATTTTATGTTACTTTTAATGCTCATTTGATAAATTTATCTTTTTTTTCCTCTTCATTAACATCCCTAATAATATTGTTGCAAGGTATTATTGCAAAAAAAAATAAAACAAGGTTAGAAGTGTAACATATTTAATAACAATGGTGTTTTAAGATTTTTTTTAAAATATAAAGACTAAAAGGATACTTTAAATATAGGAACTAAACAAACATTTACCTTTTTACAACTTATGAAATCCATCGTCTAATAAATGAGTAACACATAGTATTAGGGATTAAAATTGTTGATATTATTGTTTCCAAATATCCGTAATGTGAGAAAACTCACTGTTGGTAATAATTAGTTTTGATGAACAATTGGGAGGTTTTAATCAATTTCTTCATAAAATTTGTAACAGTACTTATTATTACAATTTAAATTCAAAACACTTATATTAATTACGTGTAGATCATTACCAAATAACAATGTTTTACCATCTTAACATGCCCCTTGGGTACCGCATCCCCTTGTTTTGTCACCTATTGAAGTGGTCGTTGGATGAAAAGGAGTAAGATCGTGCAGGTGTGAAGTGGCCACATGGCAATTAAAGGAAACCGGGACTGCTAGTTAGTAGACAGGAATTGTTAAGGGTGACATAATATTATTAAAGGAAACAAGAAAACGTTGGTGTATACAACAATAAACTAGTTAAATGGAAAAATTATATGCATAAGCAAGTAGTTTGTGAGGGACAAAAAAATGTACGTTTTTATCATGTTATTTGTTGCAAGAGGCATATTATGTGTTGTCTTGTAGCGATGAAAAATTGAAAGAGACGAGGCCCGTTAAGTAACGTAGTAATGAACAAAGAATGAAATGCCGCTTTTTTTTTGTTATATTATTTGTACATGTAGTTGATTAGTGGTGCTCAGAATACAGCCGAAGCCATTAAATCCCATAGGTTCGAAGAAATTGAAGCAAAAAATAATCCCACGGCGATGAAGTGGATGGATTATTGAATAAGTTGAAAGCATAGAAAAAATGAAAGCCGCAGTGGGTGGATTAGATGCACGTAAAATGGTAATTTGGATTTGCAGTCGTTATAGAGTAAAACCACAAGTTTGTCATCAATCCCACTGCTTTAACTAGGGTGTATTCAACTGTTAGTAAATAATCCTCAAATCATTTCTATAATTATTGCCCTCTACTCTACAATTAAGTATTGCCCTCTACTCTACAATTAAGTAGGGATGGCAATGGGCATTAACCACAGCAGATTTGTTATTATCAAATTCATACCTGTATAAAATTTAAATTACCAAACTCACTCACAACCTGCAGTGGGTTTTAATTTTTTAAAAAAACCCATCCGGTATGGGTTTTGACAATTATCAAACTTACAATGATATTCAGTGGATTTTTTGCAGATTTCCGCATTTAAAATCATAAATGTTTAATATGTAAATTTATAATAATAACCTAAAATTTTACTTAACTCTGAATTTAACCAATGTAAATGGAAAATTAAAATTTCAACATCAATCTAACATAAATTCTCAAATTTAATTATGAAGTACACAAATTCATAACAAAAAAGCCACAAATTAGTATATGAAAATAACAATTATCATTTCATATTATCAATCAATACAAGTTCCAAGAGAAGATCTTAGTTTCGTTCACCACATTAGCGCTCATCCAACACAATTCCCACAATAATTATTAAGATTAATGTTTTTGTAAAGAATAATAAGTTTTAAATACTAATATGAAGAATAAAATTATGATAATGAAATAATTTATACATTAAATTAAAGAAAATTCAATCAAAATTACAATAAGTATATAACTATATTTTTATATTCAAATATTTTTTTCAATTAAAATTAAATTAAAAATAAATTTAAAAAAATTATGGGTTTGGTGGATGCTTATGCAAGTATCTATCTGAATTTGACTAATACCAAACTCACCAACAACCTACAAAATTACTTGCAGCGGGTAAGTTTTGGCAGGCGGATTTGTGGACTTGCGAGTACCATTGCCATCCCTACTTACCCGCACATATATGGACACAATTCATTATTTAACTTAAATATTTTCATTTTAGCACCCGCTACATTGTTGAGAACGTATCCGTAAATTAATTTTTAATTCCTTGCCTTGTACTCCCAAATTTTGCCATTATCTGTACGAAATGTAATTTCCCACCAACTATCTTATCAACAACAAGTGAATATAACAAATGATTCACGTCACAAATCTCAAATTCAAGTTACACTGACCTTAAATTTTGTTAACACAATCCCTTCCGTTTCAGTCAATACCACCACAAGAAGTTACAAATCACTGCAAGCTACTTAAAAACTTCCACGCGGCAGCGCCGCTTGAGCCACGGATACACAGAAGTAATAAAGTTTTCTTGCTTCCGACAAAACTGCAGCCGTCGGTCAAAATACGAGTGATGGCTTACAACCTCCTAAAACTAAGTTGGTGCATGAAACGGGTATGGACAGTTGCCCACTTCAATTGATTTTTACCCTTTTAAAATCCCATCCGTTGGATTAAATTTATTATAATCTAACGGCTGGACTACGTAATAACAAAACGAGGGGGTAGAGTGCCCCTTGCTGAACCCTTTAACACGACATCGTCTAAGTTCGAAAAGTGCCTCTATATTTTATTGTTATTCCAGTTGTTATCAATTTGATGTGATCAAATACGAGGCGCTTTTAGATAAGATACCGTTGTATTACAATCAGAGGACCTAACTAAGATTGATTGCTGGATATTTATTTCATTAATACTACTTGTACTGTGAGAGTCTGAATGAATATACAGGCTTTTGCAGATCATTTGCGCGCAATACTTTGTCAATTGGATTTGCTTTTTGCTTCGATGAAATTGAAGATTGTGATTATCTGCCCGCTCCGATCAGTTCAAAAGTAAATGGTTCCTTTTCAACTGTTTGGAACACAATAATTGAATTAGGTATTCATGAAACGAAGACTCATTGGACAATTTCATTTTACTCAACTAAAAGTCTAAAACCTACAATAAAAAAAATTAAAAAAGAAGTGTGGACAATTTGACAATATATTCCTTCTTAATATAAATTCTACGTCTATTAAAAAATATATATAAACTCCACGTACCATATAGGTTGATGTTATAAAATGCCAAATATAAGTTTTTTTTTAATTTAAATATATACGGTCCATATGGATAATGATATATACGTATAAAGAGATTTCATTTTAATAATTAATGTTCCAGATTTGTGTCTTCACAGCTATCCAATAAGAGCAAGAGTCTACTGTCAATCACGTGGGAAAAAAAAAATTAAAGGGGCATATCGTATTGTTTTTCATTTTTCAAATTAAAGAAAAAATTGATCTTCGAAGTGTGCAGAATATGGTACTTCTTCTCTACGGAATTCAAATTTAGTGGTGATATAAGGAGAACATTTTGGAAAAGATAAAAAAATATAGACGCTCTCTCTTGTTCTCTCTCTTTGTTTAACTTTGTGGTTATTTTTCATATATGTTTTGGATTAATAAAATAACACCACTTCCTAGTGTTACTTACAATAATATCAACAACATGGTCCACAAAAATATTAATAAACACCACGTACATACAAACAAATGGTGCAAACTTATTATTTATATACGCAAGTTATAAGATGATAATTGATTCAATTGATAAACTTTATTAAGGTAATGCAAGAGATTCAAAGTTTGGAATAACACTAAACTAGCTCGCGTCAATGATAAGAAGGGTTTAGGCTTACATTTATATAATATATAGAAGGGTATATACTTATTTAGTCCCTGTATTTTTTGTTAAGTGCTCGTTTAGTTCTTCTATTTAAAAAAAATATATCTAAAGGCATCTTTACTAGTAATTGTAATATAATTGTATTCTTGATTTTTCTTTACTTTTACAATAATATCATTGCAACAATTTTCTCGGAGATATTAATAAAAAAAATTCAAATTTAATAAATTAGCCTCAAAACTAAAATAAAAATTAGTTATTATTATTTTACTTTTGGAATTAGTTTTGTATTAATTTTGTACAAAAAATTACTACTAAGGTTGTTGCAAGTGTATTAAACATTGATTAAAACTGACTTGCATTAATTTATTTATAAATAATAACTAGCAAGATTGTTGCAAGGGTATGAAAAATTATCAGTTGTTTCATATTAATATTTATTTCTTAATTTGCTAATAAATAATTTTTGGTTAATTTTCTAATTAAATTTTTATAAATTAAAAAATTAATTTTATTGTAAGGGCATTATTATAAAAGTAAAGAAATAGTAAGAGTGAGATTGTAAAACATTTAAGGGAAATTACCAATTTCCCCTCTAGTGTAATCAATATATACCACTTACCCCCCTGCTGTTTTTGTAATCGCCAATTATCCCTCTGAGAGTATAAGTTTACAATATTAATATATTACCCCTATTTTCAAATATACTTTTATTTATATTTATTATAAATTCAATAAATTATATGAATATAAACTAAATAAAAAAATAAGTATTAAAAAAAAGAAATATATGTTTTGATGTAAAAAAATTAACAATAAATTTTTTTTCTTGTACTTTTATATGTTATAAACATTTTCTTATAATAAATATTTTACAATATTTGACAATTAAATGTAAAAAGTACAAGATAAATATTTTATTATTTATTTTATAATAATTTTTTTATTTATCATTCAAGTTTTTTTATAATAATTTTTTGTCATTTTATAATAATTTCTTATACATTTATTACAAGAAAATGTTTATAACATAAAAAAAAAGTACAAGAAAAAAAATTATTTTTAATTTTTTTCACATCAAAACATACATTTCTTATTTTTAATACTTCATTTTTTTATTTAGTTTATATTCATATGATTTATTTAATTTATAATAAATATAAATAAAAGTATATTGAAAAATAGGAGTAATATTGTAAACTTATGTTGTCAGGGGGATAATTGGCTATTATAAAACAGTAGGGATGTAAGTGGTATATATTGATTATACTGGGAGGGAAATTGGCAATCTCCCAACATTTAATAGAAAGAGTATCTTGAGGTATTTTTAAAAATATAAAGACTAAATGGATACGGAAGATAAAGTACATTAACTAAAAAGTACATTTATCCTATATAAAATGTTATGCAATAAATTTTATTATTTTCACTTATCCAACTATATATTCACAACTATTTCCACTCTAACATATTAAATATATGATAATTATTTATGGGGTGAGTTTAACTTAAACTTTTTACACAAATTTTGAGTCACCGATCAAGTACAATCTAGTGATCTCTCAAATATGCGTAAGACTTCTATATGAACCGATACCAGGAGTCTATATTCTCTTGCCGGCATTTTTAAGCACCCGCACTCCACAACAGTAGGTGCATTCTTGTTGTAATTAAATAATGCTGATGCATGCCTTATTTTATTTTAAGGAAAGGCTTTTGAATGAGTTTAGTTATACCTTCCTCAAGTCATCAGTCCGGTCCAGTTCACACCACGAGCGTTCACCAACAAAGGCAACAATGCAAACTGAAAAAATGGAGATAACAACAAAACTTGCCTGCAGGACCTGTCACATATGTCCCTTTCCATTTTAAATGCTTATCGAGTCTTTATATTCAACCCCATGCGCATGCACAGTTCTTATACATTTGTGGCCGTAGTGAAATTTACTAGATAAATTTCAGGCGCGTCGTTTTACCGTGATAAAAACTTTTATTTTGTCCTATAAATGACCTCTAGGGCTCGCCATTTTTAGCAATCCATCCACACAGAGAAAATGATAGAAAATATGGAGAAAAACGGAAGCAACGGCCATGTCAAAAGACAAAAGGGTGGCATGATCACCATGCCCTTCATTTTTTGTAAGCTTTTAAAATATGTTTAATTAATACAAAGCTTCTTCTTCTTCTTCTTCTTCTTCTTCTTCCTAATTCAAATTTCTCTTTTATTAATTGTTGCTCATTAGTTTATTGATTACTTACATTTACGATGGTTTTATGACGTTTGTTCGTTTGTTTGTGAAGCAAATGAGGTCTGCGAGAAGTTAGCTGTGGTGGGGTTTAACACTAATATGATTAGCTACTTAACAACACAATTGCACATGCCATTAACCAAAGCTGCCAACACTCTCACCAACTTTGGAGGAACCGGCAGCTTGACTCCATTGATCGGAGCCTTCATCGCCGATGCTTACGCCGGTCGCTTTTGGACTATAACTATAGCTTCCATGATTTATCAAATTGTAATTAATAAACTACTCTCTCTCTCTCTCTCTCCTCCCCATCAAAAGAAATTTTTTTCTTCAATTATATTTCAGAATTAATTAATGTAAAATATATGCACATGTTTCTCTAAAATATATGCACATGTTTCTGAGAATGTATTTATGATTTTCTATTTTGTTAATGTAATCAGGGAATGATTTGCTTGACACTCTCGGCAATTCTACCACAACTAAGGCCACCACCATGTGAGGGTGAGCAAGTTTGCCAAGAAGCTAATGCAGGACAGGTAGCAATCTTATATGTCTCGCTTCTACTCGCCGCTATCGGGTCGGGTGGAATCCGACCCTGTGTTGTGGCATTTGGCGCGGACCAATTTGATGAGACGGACCCCAAACAAGCGACAAAGACATGGAAGTATTTTAATTGGTATTATTTTGTTATGGGGGCAGCAATACTAGTGGCTGTGACTGTTCTTGTTTATATTCAAGACAATATTGGATGGGGATGGGGCCTTGGAATTCCGACTTTTGCCATGTTTCTTTCAATCATTGCGTTCCTGATCGGGTACCCGCTTTACCGGAACTTGGATCCGGCTGGGAGTCCGTTTACCCGGTTGTTGCAAGTGTGTCTGGCAGCGTTTAGGAAAAGAAAGCTGGCAATGGTCACTGATCCCAAATTATTATACGAGAATGAAGAGCTCGATGCCGCCATTTCTTTGGGTGGAAAGCTTCTTCACACTAAGCATATGAAGTAAGTCTCCCTCTTTCCATATCTCTATAACAAACACAAAGACAAGTTGCATCAAGCTATAATATTTATTTAACAGAAAATTTTTAATGAGACTAAATTTATTGGACATCAATTAATGGATTTAGTTAATAATTGATAATGATGGATGATATATTCGTGTCATGATGTATTTTGAAAAAAATTCTTGAGTCCTTTTAGAGTAATGTTCTTTTTTAATTTATTTTTTTGGCATACACTTCGACTAAATATATACCCATCATATTTACATATGGCAAACTGTAAATTAATAAGGAGCTATGCTTCAAGAACAACAAAGATTTTCTCAGAATTATATGTCTAATGGTACATGAACTAATTAAAAAAAAAAAAAAGCCTAACAAATATGGTTTTTGTTGTTATACCAGTATAATTATGACTCACGAGTAATTATTTTCATCGAATGTAGAATAGGTTTGAATCTTTCTAATTTGAGTATTAATATACATTTATAATTAGGGATACAAAATTTATATGGTAAGAATTGTTAGACACATAGTTTATGTATGTAGTAAGAATTATCAGTGTAATATAAAAATTAATAAAGTCAATTAAACGAAGAGGTAAAATTAAAGAAGTAATAATTTATAAGCATGGAAAATTATGTATGCTCGCATTAATTACTCATTTTATTTTGATTTTTAATATTGTTCTTAAGTTTATGAAACATTTTGGAAGGGATGTATATCACCGATTTGATCTTCACAACATTATCACCATCAGCTTTATCGTGGCCTATCATTAGTCGGGAGCAAACGAATGATCGCTTGATCAATTAGTCTAAAGTGGGGATGGACAGCAATCCTAGATATTGTTAATTAATCGTCATAAGCACCACATATTTGATCTTAGGTTACCTAGCTATTATAGTAAACAACAAAAGCTAGTACGTGTGCATCGCTTCTTGTCACAATCACTCCCGCTAGTGATCCTTGAGCGCAGTGATAACACGTTTCGAAGTTGCCATCTTCTTTTTGTTCACATTGCTGTTGACAGTGTCATATTCAATTGATCGTACTCCAATGAAATAATCAAAATTTGTATATAAAGAATTTTCATATGTGCACTGCAGATTTCTTGACAAGGCAGCGATTGTGACTGAAGGGGACAACCCCAACTCACCAGATCTATGGAGACTAAACACTGTGCACCGCGTGGAGGAGCTCAAATCTGTGATCAGAATGGGACCCATTTGGGCATCAGGCATCCTCCTAATCACAGCCTATGCACAACAAAGCACATTCTCCTTACAACAGGCCAAATCAATGGACAGGCATGTCACCAGGTCCTTCCAAATCCCAGCTGGCTCAATGTCTGTCTTCACAATCGTCTCCATGCTCTCCACAATCGCTTTATACGACCGCTTATTGATCCCCCTCACCCGCAAATTCACCGGCCTCGACCGCGGCATCACGTTCTTGCACCGCATGGGAATAGGCTTCGTCATATCAGTGTTCGCCACTCTGGTCGCGGGCTTGGTTGAAGTGAAGAGAAAACAAGCAGCTGTGGCTCATGGCCTTGTGGACAAGCCTCATACGATTATCCCCATTTCAGTGTTTTGGCTTGTGCCACAATACAGTCTCCACGGGATAGCTGAAGCATTTATGTCAATTGGTCACTTGGAGTTTTTCTATGATCAGGCTCCCGAGAGCATGAGAAGCACGGCTACCGCATTGTTTTGGACTGCCATTTCAGTTGGAAATTATTTCAGCACATTTTTGGTTACGTTGGTGCACAAGTTTAGTGCTGGACCTAATGGATCAAATTGGCTCCCGGATAATAATTTGAACAAGGGAAAGTTGGAGTATTTCTACTGGTTGATCACCTTGTTGCAAGTGGCTAATCTTATTTACTATATATTATGCGCCAAGATGTATACTTTCAAGCCCATTCAGGTTCATAGTAAAGGCAGTGACTCGTCATCAGAAGAAGGAGTAGAGCTTGAGAACAAAGTTTAGTGCAGTTTCAAGGCACTGTTGGAAGCGAAAAAATTTAGTCCTAGCCTTTTTTTTTTTTTCTCTCTTTCTCCTTCTCTCTTCTCTCCAAGGTACTGTCTGTATCGTAGGGAAATTATATACGTGCCTATCATAAATAATATGCATGCAAAATAATGATAGAGAGGAAGAATTCCATTACAACACATCAGGTTCAAGTTTATACATTAAAACTAAAATATCTTGTTGTTTAGGGAATAAATAGAATATTGAAAATGAAGCACCAAGTGTCAATGTGAAGGTTTCATAACTATAAGTAGTTCTCGTGGGATACCCAACCTATACTAAGTACACCTGTTGATTGAGTTGGTACATAGGGTATGCCATGACAGAATTAAAGTATTAAAGAAAACATCCAAAAATATTTACCACACGTGTTATCTTCATCACCCAAAAAAAAATTTGATTTGGCGAAATCAAATAAAGAATATCTTGTTATAAAAGATGGGATAGCTTACTGACATGCCAGTAAAAAGCTAAAAGTAGCACACAAGATACAGTGGTCTTTAACTGTCACGCATGCCACTATCCAGACAAATTGTGCAAAGGCGCCTTGGACCATCTACAGCATATGCCACATACACAAAACAACAAAGCCCGCCGAAAAACTACCTCCTTGCTAGTGAAGCATGCTCCTAATGGTCTAAAAATCAACATGAAGATAAAAGGACATGAGAATTATATAAATGACAGCAGAATTGTTGCCGAAAATGTGTCATGTGGCAGGATATTGAAGGTGTACTATATAAAGGCAATAAGATTTTATCTTTCTCAGAATAATCATCACAAACACATACCAAACTAGGGACTAAAGTCTTCTCCAACCTCCAAGCTCCATTTTAGAGAGTTTGCAAGCTCTGAACTTCATAAAAGTTCAAGTAACTGGTTTAAGCATCACAGTGTGGTCGCCGACCACTGTCGGCTCCACCTCTAACCTCCATCTTGTTATCTTGCAGGTCTAAAGACGTTATTCCCACTCACCTCATCCTACAACTAACCCTTCACCATTGTCCACCTCTCTCCTATCCTATTTTCACCTTCTTTAAAGCCCAAAACAACCCCCACACTTTGGTTAAGTGAGGTACCCTAAATGCCAAAAATAAATTTATTATTTTGGTGAGGTTTTGTCTCATTTCCTTGCAACCAAAATCCACTTAAAACACTTGCTATTGTTCTCTACTCCCTGCAATTCTAAATGGATACTTTTGAGGTAATTGATGCCCATAAATTTTTAACTAAGAAATTGAGTCCATATTTATTGGTTGGATGAAAATATGAATAGCTCTTAGTACAAATTTATTTTGTACAAACTGATGTAACATAAATATATTGATCGGGTGTAATAAAGATTAATTTATGTTTGAGTGATGATAGTGTTACAAACTCTTATACAAGTTAATGTGGCATAAATACATTGGTTGGTTGGATGAAAATATAATATAATAAAAATTAATTATATTTTTCAAGAGCTATTACATCTCACCAATATATTTATATCACATTAATTTATACAAAATAAATTTACACCAATTTTGCTTTCACTTTAAGATAATTCCAATTGCATGTATTTGGCCAAAAGAGGTGCGAAAGTTCCATAAAATATTTTATTTACTTTATATACGCCCCTTTTCCCTATATGTAATTTTCAGCGGCAAGAATATACCCGGACAAAATCATCAAGAAAGCAACTTTGGGGAAAAAGAGGATGCAATTTTGGATACTTGCCTTAAGCTAATTATCAAATAATTCTTGGCATAAGTTAGAACCAAATTAATGCTTTCGTAGCTATCATCCCTCAAAATTACATATTTTATGCTTTTAAAAAATGAGCGCTGCATATGCTTTATTCTTTGCTTTATCCATTTTGCTTCTAGCATTTCTAGTTTTATGTTGAGTTGCGTCACATATTGATTAGCAAAAATAAATTATTTTGACTTATAAGTAGAAAAGTTCCTTAATATCCTAAATATTCATACACCCTAGACTTAGCCCCCCAACATTCTATAATCATTCTTCTTGTATTATTTTCCAACAGAAATGCAAGATTCCTAGTCGTTATATTTGATTCTCAAGGTTTTAGAATATAAGAAGCCAAAACAATAACGACTATTCTCAAGGTTTTAAAATATAAAAAGAAGCCAAAACAGTAACTTCCTTCCAAAAGTTACAATGTTATTCCTTTTTGTTACCGTGTTGATACTCTAATCAGTTCGTCACTGAACCTTGAATCCTTGATATAACTCATTAAGATAGAGAATGAAAAATAAAATCAGCTCATTTTTTTGGTCAAAATATTATATTTATCTTTCAAACAATGTGTTTTCTCCTGATTAACTTTTCAAAATTCTTTTGGAATGCTTTTGCAAACATTTTAGTTAGGCCGGCCCTGCATGTATTTTGGATTATTTCATTAAACATCAGGGTACAGGAAGTTCCATGTTAAAAACACTCAAAACCTATCGGTGTTCGGATATTGTCATCTTTTGGCAATTGATTTTTTTATCTAGAGTCATCGAGATTCAATGGTTTAATTGAAATGGCTCTTCTGATTTTGATGCGAAATATATATAATGGAATATTGATTTTCTTTCTTCCTTTTTTTTTTTTTTCTGTTTAATTAAAACTTTCCTGTTCGGTGCTTTACTGTATTAGAAAATCCCGAATTGTTGGTTCAGTTCCGGATTACTAAGGAAGCTCATGTTAGCTTCTTGAGTCAACATGAGTCAACGCAAGGGATGACTAAGAAGCCTAGTTAGCAGGACGTTGAGAATATGCTAGATCATTGACAGCTCAGCAAAATTAGTTGTACATGCTTATGGTGCTCTGTATTTTCAGTTTATTCTTTCGGTTTTTTTTTTACAAGTTAGTTAGTTGTAGATTTAGCTAGCTCCTTGGATTGATACAAATACATGTATTGTAACTTTCATTTTTAATGAAAAATAATAAGATTCAATTCTAGAACATTCCTCTGAAAATTTTCTTTCTTGCCAAACAGATAAAGAATTTCTTTTACGGATCAGTTCATTAAATTTCTCATGAACCGAACCCAAACTTACCCATATCACATAAACAAACACAATTGCTTGGAAAATACGGAGACCTTAAGGACTAAAGGCCGCATTGCACTCTCATCACCCATGCTTTCAGAAGATGCCTGCACCCGAAACTAGGCGCCCCTACTCATAACAAGTCCAAATGAAAACATCCAATATTCAAAGATCATGCGATGATAATGTGTAACGACGTTAGTGAAATTACAGGATTCAAATAAAACACAAAACTCGCAGTAATAAATTGACGTTTTATTTTATCATTCGTATTTAATTATAAATTAATGTTTTGTATTATATATGCCATAATCTCTCAAAACGGTCCATTAGCATTAATAATTTCTAGAATAGTACCACATATTTTAAATTTTTATCTTAAAATTACATCATAAATGATATGTCATTCATTCATTGAAATAATGTAATTAATTAATTTCGAATTTATAAAAAATTATCAACCATTTAATGATTGACATCACATGCCATATCATTTGAAATGAAATAAATGAAATTTATGACAAAAATTTATAACGTCTATTATTTCACTAATTCCCAATTAAAACAATAAATACAAATTCATATACTCCGATCAAAGAAAGACAAAATAAGAAAATTTTTCTGACGTCGGCCTTATGTCATGATCTCAACCACAAAGGACCACTCGGTCATGTCAGTCTTCTAAACAGGTCCACATTCCCACCCAGCCCACCCGCCCCGCTTGCCTCTTGTGTCAAACCAGGAATGGGATACGAGAACCAGCGCTGTTGCTGTCCAAGAGTCGCAACGAAGATGAAAAATGATTGACACGTGGATGGTTCATCGTAAAACTTTGTGATTGATTCTGAGCAGGCTAAATTGGTTCTTCATCCCAACTTTGCTTCTGCTTGCATCATTTCTCACGTCAAAGAAGATAAAGTTTGTGGGCATTACAGCTTTAATACTAAGCCGCATGCATCTCCTTGTTCCATCCATGATATGGTTATTGAACTTTCTAAAATTCTCTCTTTCGGTCGCTGTTATCTTCTTGTTCAATGATAGTGCTAGCTAGGCCACATTTTCGCAATACAAGTCTGTCAAGACTCTAAAGCCATATCATGCTTGTGGTACGGGAGCAACTTTATTTCATCTGTCGGCTTCTAAAATTCAAGGGCATAATCAATTAATTCAATCGAAAACGTATCTACTGGCATGCTTAAATTGATCTGTCGACCAATAATTGCTGGAGCATTAATTATGTGAATTATTTGATCAGCTTGTTCTAGAAGAAGATCAAGCCAAAATGAATCGATGAGGCACGGGTGGAACCTAACCACCCTCAAAATAGACTTGTAGGATAAGAGATGCCAGCAATTCATCACAACAACTGTTCTCAGCGGCGGCCAGCTAGGTAACATCGCGAATTTGCCCTCCCCAAGTCGCCCCATCCCTAACAATGGTCGCAAACTTGCACCTATATATATGCCAATCTCATATTAGACATGGTGACTGCTCTAATTAATACTAATAGTCACAAATTCGGTAGAACTCATCATTCAAAATCTGACTTGTAAATATGTATATGTATACTCTGAACCTTATCTGACAATTATTTATGGTTCGGGTCGGGTCAGACCCGACCCGACTCACCCGAAATTAATTTTTGTCCTCTTTCTATTAGTTACAGTACCATGAATATAAAAAAAATAATTTTTCTAATTTTAAAAAATTAATAAAATAATACAAAATATACAATATAATTAATTACAAAATAATTCATAAAACAACCAATTAATAGAAATAATTTTTTACAATTCAATTCCACAATCCAACATTAAAAACATACAATACAATTAAATTAAAAACACACAATCTAATTCCACAATTATTTCAACCTCACACACAATTCAATTATAAAATGTAATATATAAAACACACAATGCAATTAATTAGTTGTTTATGTAGTGTTTTTTTTTTTTTTAGTTTAGGGTCGGGTCAGGCCGACTTAAGCCCAACCCGACCCGAAATTTGATCGGGCCTAAAAATTTTGGCCCGAACCAACTCAAATATTCGAGTTAAAGCCCAAAAAAATCGGGTCGGGTCAATCGGGCCAAAATTCGGATCGGATCAAATTGTCATCCTTATCACCACGTCACATGAAACTTGTAATGGTAACATACTAGGATTTTGTGACATCAAACGTATAATATAAGCATTTGTAACAAAACTCAAACACTTGTAAAATTAATCAGACGCTTCTATATTTACAAATTTTGCAATTCATGCAAACAAGATCATTGCTTTATTGGCATCTCAAAATCTGGGGGGGAAAGTGCCTTCAAAAATCATAGCCCACTCCCTTGATTTACAACATATTTGAAGGCGAATTTTATTGTATTAAGACCAAATACGACTACTGGCACTGGATAGATTGATTTCACGAACACTATACCATCGTTGTATTATGTGTAACAACTGAAATGCAGGCTTTTCCAGAATTCTTGTGACTCGGTGCGTAATTGGTTTTATTTGCCTTTTTGCCTCAACGAAATTGAAGATTATGCTTGTCTTCCAAACTTGAAGCAATCCACGAACGTATTGTTGTTCCAGCCAATTGTCAGGAAATAGATGAAGTACTGATGTGTGGCAAAAGATATCGAATAACTATAGTTGAAATCAACAATGATAAAGTAAAGGGAAAGAAGGGTGGGCATCCGCATCTCCCAAATTCATAATGTAAAGACGGTGATTCTCGTTTGTTATCATAAACCTAATAATGCTCCAGTCTGTATCTTCACGGTCTTCATAGCTTAATATTAATTAACAGCGTAAACACAGTCCAACTGTAGTTACGTATTTAAAGTAAGAGAAGGGTTTAAATTTTAATTAACACTAATGCGAGTGCCTCCCTCTTTATCCCCTTCTCCACATTAAAAATGCATAATAAGAAATTTAAGAACTCATACATTTTTTTTTTATAATTAATTCATATATTTCCAAGGTTTATACATGGGCAGAAACTTGTCTAGGCAAGATTGCCTGAATTCTACCCGGACAGGCAAAATTTCAAGACAACCAAAATGTAATGTTTCTAAATACTGCAGACTAGAAAAAAAAAAATAGAAAATATCAAAACTTGAGTGGTGCTTAAGTGCGGACGTCTGGATAATTTTAAAATACGATAGAAGTAAAAGATAAAAAAAAATACTAATTTTAATACATTATTTTTTTGTCTTTAATATATCGGAGTACGTGCTGTTTATCCTTTAGCTCTGTTCAGACTGTTTTAAAATATAAACGTCCGCACGTGAGCTTGACTCATCAAAACTTACCTGCAAGACCTGCCTTATACGTGTATTTACAATCCCGCATGCAATTCTTATTACTGGCCATCTATTTTGCTGTGGTGAAACTTAGATAAATCACTGAGAGACATTATTAATTTACCATGTTAAAAACATTCATATCTGCCTATAAATAGGCTCTTGGCCGCCACACCATCTCTAGCGAACCACATAGAAAGACACCGGTACAGAAGATGGAGGAGAAAGGCAGCGGCCATGTCAATAGGAGAAAAGGTGGCATCATCACGATGCCCTTCATATTTGGTAATTAATTAACCTCAGAATGCTGTATGATTTATAGATTTGATTAATACAATCTTAGTCTTCTTCTTCAGCATCATTTTTATATATTATTTTTTTGTTGATTAATTATGATGGTTTTATGATTTCGGTGTAGCAAATGAGGTGTGTGAGAAGTTGGCCGTGGTGGGGTTTCATGCTAACATGATTAGCTACTTAACAACACAATTGCACATGCCACTAACCAAAGCTGCCAACACTCTCACCAACTTCGGAGGAACCGGCAGCTTGACTCCGTTGATCGGAGCTTTCATCGCCGATACTTACGTCGGCCGCTTTTGGACTATAACAGTTGCTTCAATCATTTATCAAATAGTACGCAATATTAACAAGCTCTCTCCCACTCTGATTAAAAAGATTAAAAAAAAATTAATTTGTCTAACAAATTATTCTTTTTATTGAAATCAGGGAATGTTCTCCTTAACATTGTCAGCAATTTTGCCACAACTAAGGCCACCACCATGCCAAGGTGACCAAGTTTGCAAAGAAGCTGATACAGGACAGGTGGCAATCTTATACGCATCTCTCCTACTGGCGGCCCTCGGTTCGGGTGGAATCCGACCCTGTGTGGTGGCATTCGGGGCTGACCAGTTTGATGAAACCGACCCCAAACAAGCAACAAAGACGTGGAAGTATTTTAACTGGTATTATTTTGTTATGGGAGCAGCAATACTAGTGGCAGTGACGGTTCTTGTTTATATTCAAGATAATGTTGGATGGAGCTGGGGTCTCGGTATTCCAACAGTTGCAATGTTTCTATCAATCATTGCATTCGTATTCGGGTACCCGCTTTACCGGATTGTGGATCCGGCTGGGAGCCCGTTTGCTCGATTGATACAAGTGTGTGTGGCTGCCTTTCGGAAGAGAAAGCTGGGCATGGTCTCGGATCCAAATGTGTTGTACCAGAATGAAGAGCTTGATGCGTCCATTTGTTTGGACGGAAAGCTTCTTCATACCAAGCATATGAAGTAAGTCTCTCTCTTTCTATTTTCTGAAAACACACACAAACACAAGTTGCAAGTTGCAACAGTACAATACTTTTCAGAAAAAATAAGTGGCAGGTCATTGGGCAATGGACTTGCACTGGTGTCAGTCCGCATGGTTAATGATTAATGCTGAATGAGATACACTCATAATGTAAATTCTAGAAAAAAAAACGATAAATTATTTAAAAATTATTTAATCACATGTTAGATCAATTGAGATGAAACATTCAATACATATGAATTGATTATAAAACTCATTCATATGAAAAACAAATTAATAATATAGACTTTATGATTGACATCACTACTTGTATCTTCTATATAACAGCTATGGTGTATATATAACTATAGAATAAGCCTAAATATATGTTAGTTTTTATTTAGCGGGTGATTTTATTTTTATTTTGGGTTAACTTTCTAAGGTATCGATTTTCTACACAATTTTTTAACCGACACTTTCAATTGGTTGAGATTAAATTTCACCGTCAAAAGTATGTTAATTAAATAATTTGTGTAAGAAATCTGGTGCCATAGAACTTTGTCCCTTTTATTATTTTTTGTGCATGAAGCTTATGATACAGAATAGAACACATAGAGAGTACTCATTTAAATTGTCACCACATTATCATCATCTGTTTTATGGTGGGTATCATTTGTTGGAAGCAAACAAATGACTTGTTCAATTAGCAATCCTAGTCTGAGTAAAGTGAATGGACAACCAACGATCCATGCACCAATAGATTGATATCATTATAATAGTTTCTTCCTCAGTTTTTACTAAACAGTAAAAAACCTGTGTGCCCCTTTTTGTCTTTTATCACATAAAATACATCATCTATTCACTACCCATGACCCTTGAGTGGGAACACGTTTTAATTGTTAATTCTCATTCATTTTCTTGTTGCTTCCGGGCAAGTGTCATTCACTCAATTGCTCCACTCCGACCATCACAATGGCCCATATGATATCTAATCAACCGATCTCTGCATTTCATATTCATTTTTGCACATGATCATAGATAGATACTTGGAATAAAAAAATTATGACGTAATAAAATACGTCAGTTAAATGTTGATATTGTATCCAATTAAAAATACAACATTTCACTTGTACAAAATGAATAGATTGTTATCAATATAAATGTAAATACTAGAGACGAAGCTTTTCTTTTTCATATGGAAGACTAATGAAGAACATATATATATATATATATGATATAATAAATTGCTTGCTAATATTATCGAGTTTCTTTGGTTTAATTTTAAATAATAGTCCAGTTGATTTGACTACTGGTAGCAGAAGCACGAGATCAAAAATTCAGTTCCAAAAAATATATGTTTGATTTCGGGTGGGATTCGGGTGCATGGTATCTAATAAAAAAGGTTTCTTCTATATTTAAATGTGAATACTTGTAAATTTACAGATTCCTGGACAAGGCTGCTATCGTGACTGAAGAAGACGACATCAAGTCACCAAATCTATGGAGACTAAACACAGTGCACCGCGTGGAGGAATTGAAATCTGTGATCAGAATGGGACCAATTTGGGCATCAGGAATCCTTCTAATCACAGCCTATGCACAACAAGGCACATTCTCCTTGCAACAAGCCAAATCAATGGACAGGCATCTCACGAAGTCCTTCCAAATCCCAGCTGGGTCAATGTCGGTCTTCACAATCGTCTCCATGCTCTCCACAATCGCTCTATACGATCGCATAATGATCCCCGTGGCCCGAAAGTTCACCGGCCTCGACCGCGGCATCACATTCTTGCACCGCATGGGAATAGGCTTTGTGATATCAGTGTTAGCCACTCTAGTAGCAGGCTTCGTTGAAATGAAGAGAAAACAAGCAGCATTGGCTCATGACCTTGTGGACAAGCCTCATGCAATTATCCCCATCTCAGTGCTTTGGCTAGTGCCGCAGTACAGTCTTCACGGGATAGCTGAAGCATTTATGTCAGTTGGTCACTTGGAGTTTCTGTATGATCAGGCGCCGGAGAGCATGAGAAGCACAGCCACTGCGTTATTTTGGACTGCTAATTCAATTGGGAATTATGTGAGCACGCTTCTGGTTACACTGGTGCACAAGATCAGTGCAGGACCTAATGGATCAAATTGGCTGCCGGATGATAATTTGAACAAGGGAAAGCTGGAGTATTTCTACTGGTTGATCACGTTGTTGCAAGTTGTTAATGTTATTTACTATTTCTTTTGCGCGAAGATATATACTTTCAAGCCAATTCAGATGCATAAAAAAGGCGGTGACTCATCGTCATCAGAAGGAGTAGAGCTCGATTACAAGGTTTAGTTGGATTCTACAGAATAATTTAGTCCTAGCCGGCTAGCCTTTATGTTTCTTAAGCCTACCGTCGTCTGTCTTTTGTAGAGATGTTTTGGAGAATTATGTGTACTCTCCATAATCTAAAAAATACTTATTTGGAAGTAGTTTCTTTGTAATTTTGTACGCATAATAATAACAACAGTAATAACCACTATCCAACTCTCAGTTTAAAATTGCAAATTAAGCAAATCAGAGCACCTTTGCGTTGGAAATATTTTTTTCACTATCAAGTAGCAAGGGAAATTCTAATGATAGAAAGAGTTCGAATATGATGAAATGATATCAAAAAAGAGGGTCAACTGACAATTAGGAATTGACGGTCAAAATTCAATATGACAAGAGCACTTTGGTCATTTGAATAGAGGACCTACTTTTGTATTTCACACGAAATAGAAAAGCGATGCCTCTGTGTAAAGAAAAGCTATATGTAACTAGGGATCCTGAATTAGGCCACATCCAAATTTGGGCCAAAATCCAAAAATTGAAATTTGTAATGTTAACCCAAAACAGCCCCAGCGTAAACAGTAGAATGAACAACGGAAGCGGCGCGAAAGTAGTTGGGTAAATCCTCAAGAACCAGCCGTTTGACTTTTCTCCTTTTATTGGAGTGTTTCTTAGGCAGTCCGTTTCCCCAGCGATCGCTTCACACACCACGTAGCAGTCAACTCAATTCAAAAAAGAAAGAAGTAACCAAGAAACAAAGAAATCCCCGATAGCAAAAACCAGAAAGAAAAAAAATTGAAACTTGCAAAATTCCAATTCTTTTTCTTCTTGGAATTTTCACAAGAAAAATTTAGAAGACTTTGAAATACCGAATATTCATGCATGGTACTTTAGACACACGTAACATTATAAATATGGACAAGGTGGGGTGCAGGTTTAAAGACGCCAGAGCAATGGCGGACTTTTCAACAGCAAGAAAGACTACAACAATGACACCTTTGTCCATGATCGTGGGGTCTTTTGAAGAGCTTGCGAAGTTGCTGAATTCTAGGAACGGCAGGGGCTGCAAAACTGATCTTCGGTTGGATGTTTTCTGCGAAGCTTGTTCGTTGGTTTCTGTTTTGTTTAACTGCCTTGGCCTCGCATTTAAATTTGCCCAGATGGAGTACGTCACCAAGGTTCTCATATTTCTTTCTTCTTCTTCCTTTCTGTTTTTCTTCTTTTAATTTAAAATCATAACAATTGTAAGAAATAAGAATTCATCAGGAAGTCCGTTGCTCCTTGATTAGAATTTAGCCACATGATCATATATGGGGTTCAAATGATTTATTGAGAATTGTAAAAGCCTCGCTGCTTTGGCTAAACAGCCTCAATATCCTTGGTTGAATCATAAGGAATTTTTTTTATATATATATTTTTTGAATTTTCTAGTTCTTCTTATTTAATGGCGTTTGGCTTTATATCCATACCATATGGTTTGTTCAGCTTCTTGACCATTTACTTGACGGTATCCATTGTTTAAGATTTTCAATTCATCCTGTTTTGTTCTGTAGTACAAGGCTAATTTTTGAAGCCATCTGCAGAAGGGTTTATGTTTAAATTAGACACTTCGGTCACTGCAGCTTTTCTTTTGGCCTCTATACCCCCTAGGTCAATCATTTGTTTGCAGCTCGTATGTGATACTTTATTTATATGTGAATTCATTGCTATTTGCCTCCTTATATTCATGTTAAGTACGATTGGCATATCACTCAAATCAAACACAGCTTGCCTTTTGAGATTTGTACATTCACGAATGATCTATATATGTTTGTTCTAGCGAGCTCTGTTCTGTAATTTCGTGTAACTTTAGTGGAACACCATTGTCTAATTCTATGATACATTCAGGTCCAAGATCTTGTGGAAGCATCAAAGGCTTATGACAGTTTACACGATATACTTGATCTGGATATTGCAAATGACACTGTGAAAGCATCAGGAAGTCATTCACGTAATCTTCGACGAGTTAGGTTGGGTCTTGACCTCGTCAGAGCTTTGTTTGAGCAATTCTTGTCCACCAAGTATGCTATGCCTCTTCCTTATTACTTTACATATGTACTGCATTCTAGAAAAATTAACAGATATGTTTGTTGTTCTTTGAGACGTTTATCACAATGACATTAGAGGTTAGATCTACCCCCAAGTTCATTGCCTAAGATTAGTGATCCTTACATAAACAAAAATCAGCTGCTTCTATTGAATTTGGACAATGCATGTCCTCTCTCATCTCTCGCACCGTCACTCTCTACACCTTCAGCTTTCCCTCCTGCAGTCCTTCTCTTGTAGGCTTTTAGTGAGTCGTGAGACTGGCATTCTTCAGCAGTGGTTAATGTTTAAAACATCGGAAGCAGCCTTTTGCCTCTGTTTTCTAGGTGATGAAATAGAAAATGCAGGCATATATACCGTGGACTCTATTAATGCCGTAGGATATGTGACTCAGACGAAGTTATTTTAATGGCATCCCTACATAAAGTGAATGTCATCTAGACATTTGTATGCTACTTGATTGAAGTTGAAAGTAATTAGCAAGCACTGTTAGATACATCTCAACAGTGGCTGCAAGGTCATTGTGTTATATTATGACCTTTATGGAAGCAAATAATATCAGTTCACGTTACACTCTAATGTGATTGGTAGGAATATTTGCATCAGCAATGTTTGTTTTTTCTGGTTTTAATATCTCGAATTGTCTCTTTTAGTGATTACTCCTTGAAGGGAGCAGCATCAACAGCTTATGCGCAAGTGTGTGCACCCTACCATTCATGGACTGTCAGGGCTGCAGTTTCTGCTGGAATGTATACTCTTCCAACTAGGGAGCAACTGTTGCTGAGGCTTAATGAAACTGGTGAGTCTAACCAACCTGTTACTAAGATAAAGGCTACATAACTTAGAATTTCCGTAAATCTATTTTCTAGTGAATTCTCATGCTATACGCTGGAATATGAGATTTAGGTAGTCTGCTGCCTGGATAGTCTAAAGTTCTCCAATGTTTGCTCTTGTGAACATGTAACTGCCTAAAATGCCTTACCAGACTAACAAGCCAGTATCTGTTAGAAAATGGCTTGTTTATGGATAGAAGAGCTCATTCAAACTTCAACAAATATAGAATTTTCAGGGATTACGGATGAACTAAGCTGTTATCGGAATGTTTATACTTCTGAGTGTGCACACATTTTGTATAATTTGGAAAAACTGAAGAGCAAATGCTTGCTTGTTTCATATGTTATACGACCTTCTGAAAAATTTGAAAAACAAGTTTTACAGCCTTCAGTTTCTCTGAAATTGTAATTATCTATACTCATTGAGGGAATTTTAGCTAATAACTGAAAAATGGACTAATTTGCATCTGCTTCTTGTGAATGATGGTAGTTTACTAAACCGGCAGTGTGTAAGCTCAGACCAGATAAAATTTAAAACGGAAAAAAATAATTTAAAACCTCAATTTAGTACCCGGTTTTCGATTTCACAGAAGATACTTCCGACCGAGATTTTATAGAACTTATCATCCCATGCAATTTCTTTTATTTTCTTTTACAATAATTGGAATTCAATTGCACTCCCCTGAAAACCTGAAGCATTTTTCTCAATGTTTTCTGCAGATCAATCAGCAGGGAAGAAAATGAGAAGATATATTAATGCTTCAGTTCCAGTAATTGAGTACATTGATGAGCTTTTCGTTTCTAGAAATATTAAGTTGAACTGGTGAATTCCTTCATATCTATTGCGTAAAAATATCAGATATTGCACAGCGGGTGCCGCTCATGGCCGATACATCCATCTTGCGGAGACTTGTTGCTGTAAGAAATCTTTGCGGCTCTGCCGAAACATTTTTCATCGTCCAGCGACAATCCTATTACTCCTTTGCTTTAAATTGTTTACTATTACATGCGTTGGGCCTTGTTGGTTGCCAAGCATTTAGAAGTCGACAGCAGGAGCTGCAACTCATGCGATGGTATTTATAAAGAAAATGGAAAATTCAGGTGACTTGTACATAAAAGCAATTGCCTTTAAACAAGGATAATCAATCGTTTCTTTATGTTCATTCATCCATAACCTTCCCTACCGGCTACCGGCATTGGCAGGGTAATGAAGTTGACTGAGTTGAGATCCATTTCATATTCTATCTTCTTATACATAGAATGACTATTTAAACACTGTATCAGACAGGATCATGAGAAAATTATCTAGCGGCCATCGGCCTCCTTAGCAGAACTCCAAAGATACCACCGATTTGATACTGTTCCTAATAATAAACATGGTCCCCTCAATAGGGATAAATTTGATAAATACATGATTCATCTCTTTATAACAGACACATTAGACCTTATTGTAGCACAAGAAATGGAGATACTAGAAAATCTGTAGTAACTCGTATGAGAATAATTGAGTAAATTAAGTCCAATGTCTTCCCGCTTTTTCAAAGTTCGATGCTCAATTTGAAAAAATATACCAATTTGATTTTGACATCACCATGAATTCCAATCTGATGAAACACTCTTTTACTGGGTTCTGTCAAAAACTGTTCAAATTATTCATTTCTTTTAAAATCAACTCATACCTCTAAGATGCTATAGGAAACCTTGAAAAATCAAAATAAAATGAAAGACAACACAAGCATATTTTCCCCGGAATTAGTCCAAAACCAGGTTACTTGTCAGGGTACTTTGTTAAATGGACACCATCATCTCATTACTCACTGAAGAATACAAAGGCTCTGATAAACTGAGTTCACCACAGAAAATCTACACACACCTACAATGTCAAGCTTTCTGGATTCTCAACAATCTTTGAAAATGTTTGTAGGAATGCCGCCAAGTCAGCACCGTAAATAATTCGGTGATCAGCGGTTACATTCACCTGTTAAAAGAATCAACACGGCAACTCAATTAAATTCAGTAGAAACCTTTAACCACCATGAAAACATTATTGTTTCCACTACCTGGGTAAGGGGATCGTTTGTTTTTAGTGTGTAAAATACTAGAAACAGTTTAGAGAGCAAGAACATACAAACACTTAAACCACTGATCTCCATTTCAACCTTGAATCCACTTATTCTTTAATTTTTCAATTTGCAATATTATTCTTAATAATCAAGACTAGAGAATGCTAAAATAAAGGATCAAAAGGCCAAATGCTCCAGAGTACGACTCTGGGAGATACTGGCCATGTTAATCCCACCTCTAATTTGCCAGGTGGCATAGCTGCAGGGAACCAGCTAACCTAGGGTATGTTGGGGATTGAGGTTTTGTGACTTTTTAACCCATAACAGCTGAGAATCAGAATTACTAGCTACCAAGTAGGCAATAAATATGAGCTACCCAGTAAAAGTGAGAACTTACCAAACACGTTAACGGGTTCAAAATTACGCACAAACACAGCAATTACAATCATATCCTTACTGGACAAGACTTCCTCCATTTAGCAATAATTCCACCCAGACCCCATTGATATCTCCATCACTGGTTGTACGCTGCCTAATCTATACTTATTTCTTAGCAACAACAAGCACTCTGAACTTGAAATTTGCAAGCAAAGAGGGAGAGAGGGGGAGAAAGAGGGAAAAAAAAAGAAAAAAAATAGAAAAGAAAAAAAAGAGAAGGGGACAGGAAGCAACAGTATCTATAAGCTACTTCAACAAAGGACAACTACTAAGAATCAGGAAGTTCAACAGTATCTATTATTCACCATTTTAACTAATAAGTTACTCAGAGAACTTCTACTTAATGTCACTATTAGAAACAAGACTGTTGCTATGTCGAAATTCAAAAATAAGTTGAAGGCTTTGAACAGTTCTGTCTCGCTTTACATCTCATCCTAATTTCCAAGAAATCAAAAAATCATTTGAAAAACGTGGCTTTTCCTTAATGCAAAAAACAAATATGATTAAATTTAAGTTCAAGCAAGACACAAATTATGTGTATCAGAAGAAAGAAATAATACAGTCTATAGAGCTAGTGATAGCCTGATAGGATTAGTAAATAGATGGGTTAACTTGGTCTATTTTTCAAGGACAGATGTCAGGATAAATCTTCCGCAGCCTACCATATCTTACAACGTAGAAGAAAGTAAACTGGTAAAGTTGGGAAATATTGCAAAGAAACTCATGAACATGAGGGGAAAAATCATTGCACCAGACTATACCTCAACCCCTGCTTGCGCTGGAAGCTAGATTCCAGAACTTCTTTTGGCTTCATACAGGCTATGACAAAGTCAGCACCTAGGTCACCACCCTAACTCCTAAAAAAACAAAAGCTATAATATGGACAAGGAGCTAAATTCTGTTCGTTTGGCCTAACTGCATGGCTTGAGGGTAGATATGGAGAAGAGCAGAAGGTCATGGGGGGACAGCCACTTATGACATTTTCGGATTTTTTATGCAGATCATTTTGGAGAGAGAATGACTCTTGTCGCTTGGTATGTTATCCTCAGCAAGAACTCACCCAGAAAAGCTTCTAATTGCTCATGTCATGAAAATCAAGACTTCCAATCACCCTTTTACCATGAGTTTCCATTTAGTTTGAGGTCACCAAACAACAGTACAAACAGCTCGGGGTGTATTCCACTGAGTTCAAATTCTCAACCCACCTTTGGAGTTACCAATCATATATACGATGGACATGCAATATTTTAAATTTGTAAGCTACATTTGGATCCAAATAGCTTAACTTATCATATTTCTTAAGAAATGGAAATCAAACTCACCAGCATTTTACTTTTCACACTGAAGAAACCATCTGCATCAGCAACTACATTTGGCTTTGATGCTCCAACAGCCATGATAGCACCCTGAACATTAGTACGTTAAACTTTTTAGCAAATATCTAGATAAATCTCGAGGTGCAGATAAATCACACCAGTGATTAGAGATCCACAAGCTTATTCATTATTACTCACCTGGCCTGGAGGAAGAATAGCATCAAATCTGTCCACTCCAAACATACCCAGGTTGGACAGAGTGAAAGTCCCTGTAAGGGGGGGAAAATGTGCAGTTAGTACAACCACGATTCAAAGAAACTACAAATGCTCGGTTGGAAAAATATTGAAGGGAAAATGAACTAGCAAATACCTGAATTGTACTCATGGGGCTGAAGTTGTTTCGATCGAGCTTTCTCCACAAGCTCTTTCCATTTTTGAGATAACAAATACAGATCCAACTGTGCCAACCAAATCCACATTACAAAATTAAACTAACTCAAAAATTATTAGAAGCTATGAAAACCAAGGCAAAATCATTCAGTGACAAGTAAGTAACCTTATCTGCATCCTGAAGAACAGGTGTTATCAAGCCACCATTGATAGCCACAGCCACCGCAATGTTGATGTTAGCATTGTAAGTAAAACTCTTGCCATCTTTACAGCTGGCATTAACAACTGGATGCTGAACAAGCGCCATTGCTGCAGCTTTTGCTAACAGCGCAGTCATTGTCACACCCTTTGGCTTCACCTAAAAAATTTCAAAATCTCATAACATCAGCACACATATTCTCCCAACCCAATAAACTAATTAATTAATTAATTAATTAATTAAAAAATAATGTACCTTCTCATAAAGCGCATCAGTTATAATTGGATATCCAACACGGAAAGTGGGAACCGAAAGACTCTCGATCATATTCTTTGAAACGGCAGCCTGCATTGTCGTAAAAGGCACCACAGTAGAACCGGGAAATAGAGAGGCTGCTGGTGCTGCCGCCGGCGCAGATTTTGGCGAAGCAGCCGGAGCCGCAGAGGGTGCCACACTCTTGGAAGTAGCAATTCCAGCCGCCTTCTCCACATCTTCAGGAGTAATTCTACCAAACGGCCCCGTTCCAACCACCGAATTAATGTCCACTTTATGCTGCTTCGCTAACTTCTTGGCGTAAGGCGTGGCCACAGTCTTCCTGGGCCCACTGGAAGCAGACTCCGCCACTTTCTTCGGCTCGGGTGGGGAAACAGCTGGAGAGGGACTGGAAGCAACAGAAGCAGAAGCAGGAGCTGCAGCCCCTGCGGACGCGGCTTTGGCCTTGGCTTCAGCAACTTCCGCCTCAGTCTCAGCAAGAATCCCGATAGCGGCGCCAACGGGAGCGGACTCGCCTTCGGGGACGACAATTGCTGCCAAAATGCCATCATAAAAGGTCTCGACATCCATGTCAGCCTTATCGGACTCCACAACGACGACGCTTTCTCCCTTGGAGAGAACATCGCCTTCTGACTTGATCCACGAGACGATCTTGCCCTCTGTCATAGTCGAACTGAGGGCGGGCATGAAGATCTCGCGGATTTTGGATTGGACGGTGAAGATTCGAAGGCGAGAGCGGGAAGAAGAAAATTTGGACGGTGAGAATGAAGTGACAAATTTCCATTTTAGGGGAGTGGAAATGGAAGAAGAGAAGGAAATGGTGGGGGTGTTTGAAGGGGGAGTTTTTGAGAGGAATGGGGAAAGAGAAACCATTTCGTTTTCCTTTTTTTGTTTCTTATTTTTTGTGAAAAGAAGGAATTTTGGTGATTGAATGGTGATTGTGTGAATGCGAATGTGGGAGGGAAAATGAAGATGAAATAGAGTTGAAAGGCAAAGGGGCGGAGATGACGAGGGACGGTTGGTTGGACTGTTGAAGGCTTCGAGCTAACCGTACCGTGTTTAACATCGCCCAGTTTTAAGTACTCGGCTTGCAGTCGTCAAGTTCGTTGCATCATTTTCTTCTTATTTCGACTTAGGTCCATGTAGTTTTTAAATTTTAATATTTGGCCCACTTTTCAGTTTGCTATTTTCAGTATTTTGCTTTCGCCTTTCAGGTATTTTTCAGGTTTCACGTATCTCTCGTCGTCCTCTCGAGACTCGAGTTAGGGATTGCAAGTGGGTCATACTCGGGCTTCTCTGGGCCTGAGTCCGACCCAGTTACTGTTAAGTCAAAGTGAATGATTCAAAGAGGCTGAGAGGTGCATTTAGAATTCACATCAAGCCTATTTGGAAACAATTGAGTGTTCGAGTCCAAACTCTCTAGCGTAAATTCAGGTCTGGGCCAAGGCTAGACCCAAAGATGCTTTCAGGCTCCTAACACTTTTGTGTGAAGCTCCTAACACCCAAACCCCACTTGTTATATTGATAACTCTTACTCGATGAAAATTACAAAAGAGGATAAAAAGATAAAGAACGGAGTTTAATTAAATTTTAAACATAACTTTTTCATTAAAATATTATCATTATATATAATTTATTTCTTTATTTCTTAAAATAATTTTGATTTAAAAAAATTAATTATATCATTTAAAGAAGGGAGGATTCATTATTTATAAGTGTAAAAATATGTTAATTTAATTAAATTAATATTTTTCTTTTTATGTAATTTCATCTGACAATATAACTATGATTCCACCAATTTGAGGTTTTGTAAAGATTTTAAATGGGTGGGAAAAGCACTACTCTTTGTCTTATTTACACTGTGTTTTTTTTAATTTGAAATGTAAATAAAAATGAATTCAGCTGAAACCTAAATAGATTTAAATATAAATGTCTATATTACATTTTTTTTTTTCCTTTTTCAACATTTGAACAAAAAAAAAAATCTAAAACCTAGTATTTACATAAATATCATTTTAGGTAATGCATATATTTTTTTTTTTGCAATTTAGAAATTTAGCAAGTTGATTGGATTGATGCTGTTTAGAAAATGTGAAGCTGGATTAGTTATATTCTGTTGAAGAGTTGGTGACGTGGCTGGTGACTTGGCATATGTGGGGCCCTAGTGGGTAAGCAGTTGGTTGAAACGGCTTAGTTTCGATTAGAGGGAACGCATATAAAAGCAAGAAATCTTGGCTTTGTGAAGGGAAAAAAGAAGAAAAGAAAAACAGAGAGCTGTAACTTTGTAATCAAGAGGTTACAATCTGTTGAATTGTTCAAGTCTTGTGTCACCATCATTAATCAATAAAAGCTTAGTCCCTTGCTGGGTTTTTTCAGCCGTGGATGTAGGTTCATTTGGAACCGAACCACGTAATCTTGTTCTTGGTTGCTTTGATTTGTTTCTTTACTTCTTGATTGTGTGCTTTTGCTGGGGAAAGTAGAGCTGCTGTTTCAAGTCTTGATTGAAGAACAGAGCAAGTTGCATTACAAACTGGTATCAGAGCTTGGTGTTTAACTGATCTTTAATACGAAAATGGCCAGCACCAGATTTGACCTGGAAAAGTTCAATGGTGAAAATGACTTTTACCTTTGGAGCATTAAGATGAGGGCGATTCTAATTCAACAAGGGTTAGACAGTGCATTGGATGATGAAGAAGGGTCGAAGACCAAGAAAGATAAAGATGCGAGTTCTTCAAGTTTTGGTGGAGACGACAGAATTATAAACAATAAAGCTCACAGTGCTATCATCCTTCATCTTTCACGATGAAGTCTTTGAAAAAGTGAAAGGAGCAGGACCGCCTACCTACGGGTTGTGGGCAAAGCTGGAAGAACTATTCTTGAAGAAGTCTTTGGCCAAAAGATTGTATATGAAGAGGAAACTTTATACATTTTCAATGAAGGAAGGGACTGCTATGAAGGATCATTTGGATGAATTCAATAAGCTGATACTTGACCTTGAAAATGTTAACATAGTTCTAGAGGATGAAGACAGAGCGCTCATTTTGTTGAGTTCACTTCCGGATTCTTTTGAACATTTTGTGGATACTCTTCTGTATGGGAGACAGACTCTCACTTTAAAGGATGCCAAGAATGCACTGGAATCCAAAGAGTTGAAGAAAAGATCAGAAGGGAAAGATCAGGAAAGTGCAGAGGGTTTAGTTGTTAAGGCAAAGCCAGATAAGAAGAATAACAAGCAAAAGAATAATAGTAACCAGAAAGACAAAACAGATAAGAAGAAAAAGAAGAGAAAATGTTATTTCTATCAAAAGGGAGGGTCACTATATTAAAGATTATTTTCAAAAGAAAAAGCTTGAAGATCTTCAGAAGAAGAATGGGAAGAAATTTCTTTGTTGCCTCCGAAGATGAGGGAGATTATGATGAAGCTGATGTTCTGGTGGCTACAGTGAAGCATCCAACTGGTGAGTGGATTCTCGATTCTGGTTGTTCATTCCATATGTGTCCGAATAAAGCTCTCTTTAGAACCTTTGAAAGCATGGAAGGAGGAAAGGTTCTATTGGGAAACAATCTTGCTTGTAAGGTAGCTGGTATAGGTACCATCAGCCTTAAAATGTTCGATGGTGTTACTAGGGAATTGCATCAAGTAAGATATGTCCCAGAACTTAAAAGGAATCTGATATCTCTAGGGGTGATTGATCAATTAGGCTGCACAATTAAGGCAGAAAATGGAGAGATTCATGTTAGTGAAAAAGGAAGTGTCATCATGAAAGGGGTAAGGAAAAATGGGCTCTATATTTTGGCAGGGTTCTCAACTGTAGCAGGGGTCACAGCTAGTGTAAGCAGTGACAAAACTAAGCTATGGCACATGAGGCTGGCTCATATTAGTGAAAGAGGTCTTAAGGAGCTAAGCAGTCAAGGGTTGTTTGGTGGGGATCAAATTTCCTCTCTAAAATTCTGTGAGAAATGTGTTTTTGGAAAGGCTACAAGGCAAAGATTTAACACAGGGAAACAAGAGACCAAGCATACTCTAGATTATATCCATTCAGACCTTTGGGGGCCTTCACAGGTTCCTTCACTTGGTGGTGCCAGGTACTTTATAACCTTCATAGATGATTTTTCAAGGAAGGTGTGGGTTTATGTGTTAAGACATAAGAGTGAAGTTTTAAAAAGGTTTAAGGAATGGACAACACTAATTGAGAATCAAACCAGTAAAACAGTAAAGAGGCTAAGGACTGATAATGGCCTGGAATATTGTAGTAATGAGTTTGAAGAATTCTGCAAGCTAAAGGGTATTGCAAGACATAGAACAGTGACATATACTCCACAGCAGAATGGACTTGCTGAAAGGATGAACAGAACCTTGATAGAAAGGGTTAGATGTATGTTGCTTAATGCAAACTTATCCAAGAATTTCTGGGCTGAGGCAGTCACTACAGCTGCTTACTTAGTCAACAGAAGTCCCTCTTCAGCTCTAAGCTTTAAGACACCTCAGGAGGTCTGGTCTGGGAAGCCTCCAGATTTGAGTAATTTGAGAATTTTTGGGTGTACTGCGTATGCTCATATAAAGCAAGGTAAGCTAGATCCCAGGGCTGTTAAGGGGTATTTTTTAGGATATCCAGAAGGTGTGAAGGGTTACAAGATATGGAGTGTTGATGGCAAGCCAGCTAGAACTCTTATAAGTAGGGATGTTACATTTGATGAAGAGTCAATGTTACAGTCAAAAGTAGAAACAGAGATTGCAACTACTGAGTCAGATGCAGAAAGTAGAGCTAAGTTGGAGGTGGAGCATCCAGATGGTGATGAGACAGAAAAAGGGTTTATGGGAAATCTCAACAAAGGGCAAAGATCATCTGAGTTGGAAAGCTATCAGTTGGCAAGGGATAGGGAGAGAAGAACTATCAGAATGCCAAGTAAATATGGCATAGCTGATCTTATTTCCTATGCTTTAGTTGTGGCAGATGAAGTTAATGGTGGAGAACCAGGGAGTTTTAAGGAGGCAATGAGTAGAAGTGACAGGTTAAAGTGGCTAGCAGCAATGCAGGATGAAATAAGTTCATTAAAGAAGAATAACACCTGGAACTTAATTGAAAAACCACCCAACAAGAAGATTGTTGGCTGTAAATAGATTTACAAACTCAAAACAGAAGCTTCTGGGAAAGAACCAACTAGATATAAGGCTAGACTTGTAGCAAAAGGGTTCACTCAGAAGGAAGGGGTGGATTTCAATGAAGTTTTTTCTCCAGTTGTCAAATACAGCTCCATAAGGCTACTATTGGCACTTTCTGCATTTTATGATCTGGAATTGGAACAGATGGATGTTAAAACGGCTTTCTTACATGGCAGCCTTGAAGAAGAGATCTGTATGGTTCAACCAGAGGGGTTTATAGAAAAGGGTTCAGAAGACAAGGTGTGTTTACTCAAAAGGAGCTTATATGGCTTGAAGCAGTCCCCAAGACAGTGGTATTTGAAGTTTGATGAGTTTATGATTAATCATGGATACTGCAGAAGTCAGTTTGATAATTGTGTGTATTACAGATTTTTTACCTCTGGTGGAGGTATCTATTTACTCCTTTATGTTGATGACATGCTTATTGCATGTAAACAAAAGGAGGAAATAGAGAAGTTAAAAGCGGAACTCAATACACATTTTGAAATGAAGGACACGGGAGTAGCTACAAGAATTCTGGGTATGCAGATTGTAAGGAATAGGTATGAAAAGACTTTATTTCTTACACAAGCTGACTATCTAGAGAAAGTTCTGAACAGGTTCAACATGAAGAGATCAAAGCCAATTTCAACACCTCTGTCTGCTCATTTCAGATTATCTAAATCTCAGGAACCTATAACAGATGCTGAGGCAAGTTACATGAAGATGATTCCCTACTCTAGTGCAGTTGGTAGCATAATGTATGCTATGGTCTGCACAAGACCTGATCTGGCACATGGAGTTGGTGTAGTCAGCAGATTTATGGGAAATCCAGGGAAGGATCATTGGAATGGAGTAAAATGGATCCTGAGGTATCTTAGAGGAACAACTCAGAATGGCATTTTGTATGGCAGAGTTGATAAGACTTCCCCTGGAGTGTCTGGATTTGTAGATTCAGACTTTGCTGGAGATATGGATAAAAGAAGATCCATAACTGGGTTTGTGTTCACAGTATGTGGAGGTGCGATCGGTGGAAATCCTCCTTGATCCAGAAGAAGACATCAACAAGCTGCGAGAATACATTGCCCTTACAGAAGCTGTAAAAGAAGCAATTTGGCTGAAGGGTCTGACATCTGAGTTAGGATTCCAACAGGGAACAGTTCCTGTGAGCTGTGATAGCTCAAGTGCCATACAACTTAGTAAAAATCCTAAGTACCATGAAAGAACTAAGCATATTGATGTTAGATTACATTTTATAAGGGAGGAAATCAGTAAAGGGTTGGTGAATGTGGTGAAGGTATCATCTGAGGAGAATCCAGCTGACATGTTAACCAAACCTTTGCCTTCAGTCAGGTTTAGAAATTTGCTAAGCTTGATTGGAGTTGTCAACTTGTGAGTCAAGTTACTGGTAGCTGATGCAGTGTTGGGAAAGCTTGAGCAGAATAAAACTAAGTTGGAGATTTGTGAAGCTGGATTAGTTATATTCTGTTGAAGAGTTGGTGACGTGGCTGGTGACTTGGCATATGTGGGGCCCTAGTGGGTAAGCAGTTGGTTGAAACGGCTTAGTTTCGATTAGAGGGAACGCATATAAAAGCAAGTACTGGCCTGTGAAGGGAAAAAAGAAGAAAAGAAAAACAGAGAGCTGTAACTCTGTAATCAAGAGGTTACAATCTGTTGAATTGTTCAAGTCTTGTGTCACCATCATTAATCAATAAAAGCTTAGTCCCTTGCTGGGTTTTTTCAGCCGTGGATGTAGGTTCATTTGGAACCGAACCACGTAATCTTGTTCTTGGTTGCTTTGATTTGTTTCTTTACTTCTTGATTGTGTGCTTTTGCTGGGGAAAGTAGAGCTGCTGTTTCAAGTCTTGATTGAAGAACAGAGCAAGTTGCATTACAGAAAATAATAGTACCATTATTTCTTAATTTAATTTTATATTAAAAGATGTAATTATAGCATCAAATTTCATTATAAAGTGAATTTTTTTTTAAGATTTGATTTATTGAAACGGATATAATTTGATTAGTTCAATATTTTGCTTTAGTTAATGTTACCATGTGAATATTAATTTAAAAAATTAAAAAAAACTTCAATAATAATCTAAAAATATTATCTTTTTAAGTAATACGAGAAATACATGAATTGTTAAGGGTATTTTGAAGATTTAAAATTAAAAATTCTCATTTAAATTTAAAAAAAATAAATTTTTTTTATTCAACTAAAATTATTTGACAATAAGTAATAAGTTAATAAAACAAATGATTTAAAATAATTAAACGTCTAAAAAAATAAAAGTTAAATTCAAACTTTTGACTAAAACTAAACAATGCCTTATAAGTAGTTATCAAATAGTTTTAAATTATTTGATACAAATCTAGGGTTGATATAAGTCACAATATCATTTAACTTAGCCACGTGTTGTAATTATTAAAAGATACTTTTTTGTAGTTTTGTTTTGTTGCATTAAAGAATTTGATAAAAATGAAATTCCTCCCAAATAAATAATAAGAAATAATATGTAGAAATTCGATTTAGCAAGCGCACTTCAGGGTGTGACAAGCTCTCATTGAGAGAATTATGCTATGGGTCCCACAGTCTCCCAATGAATGTTCGCCACGTGCACAGCCGCATACCATAATGTGCACAACTGCATGCACTCAATAAGGTCTCATAATTCATATGTACTATATACATGGTATAGGTTATGCCATTTTGATATTGAATCAATTCCTTGTAAATGAGCAGCCAAATACGATGAATTGAAACAATACAAATCGCCCTATCATTGCATACATCACTTCCTTGGTACCTCTATAATGCTCCAGCGGAGTTCATTATAGAAGGAACAAGTCTTGAACAAGCATGTTTGTTTGTTTGTTTGTTTGTTTGTTTTTATATAATTAAGATTTGTTTTCAACGATTCAACATTGGACAAGCCCTTCATACAGTCCGCCCAATACCATGGATCTTTAAATCCACAAACAATTAGTTATTACCATAGATCCTGGATTCGAACGAGCTCAAGCATAAATTGGGAGCAAGGATTTCACCTTCAATAAATTGGATAGTAATAAATATTTCTTCCACAAATTTGTGGGTTAATTCGGTAAATATAATTCTTTCAAATCTGTATAATTTTGTGCTATATCATAATAGAATTGATCTAATTTAAATTCAATAGACATCTAATTATTAATATATCGGTAGATTACTAATTGTGACAAATCAGTATTTAAAAAAAGGTAATGCATTTCAGAAAACAATAAATAAAATCTTTAAAAGGGTTTATTGCCGTTGGCGACTTGATGTAGTGGCCTTCACGTTGGATAGATGAGCGTTGGCGATCCTCAACAAATAAGGCCTACATTGTCAACTTGTCTGCTTGCCACGTTTTAGGTGTGCAAACCTCAAATTGACTACACGCAAAATGATCTCTAATTTCTATTAATAAATAGATTAACAAACTCGGGCTTTGGCTTGAACGGTTTTAAAAAGATGGATGGATGCACATGCATTCACGTATTGTTTAAAATAAATACCAAGTGAAAGTTAACCCCCTTACAAATTAATAGGTACCAAAAATAATAGTAATTACATTACTATTTCATTATTACCTAATGCTTGGAAAAAAAAAAGAAGAAGATAAGTTGAAGTGAGGTCTATGGAAAGAATACATGAGGTCGTCCACTTCCTAGCCCAACCTCAGCCTGCAATGCCAACAAAGAAAGAAAAGAGCAGACAAGTTGATGCATAGTTGAAGCAAGTGGGTGGTCACGTGAATACGGGGTAAATGCAGACGATTCAGTCGTACCGGTAAAAGCCGGTTTCAACCGGTTTAGATTCGTCAAAACTTAAAAAGATTTAAAAATTCTAGAAAAATAGGTCCCGTCTTGAACCATCCCGCCTTGGATAATGCTCAAATTTGGGGCCGGCTTAGCTGTCATTTGGAGCCATTTCCTACGGGTTACGTCGTCTCTTTTGCCCTTATTCATGACGCCATCATTTCAATAATTTAATATAATTATTTATTCTCTCAATATCATTAGGAGGTTCTGTCAAAGAAAAAACAATCATTAGGAGGCAGAGTTACGCTGCTCCGACGGTGTGGATTTCTTGATGATGCTGCAAGTGAGGTGGCACAGTGTGGGGCCCTTTTGTTTGCCATGTCAGTTATTCCCTGCGTGGGAAATGCATCTGTCGTTTCACGCTTTACGGGGTCTTCCTCAGGCCACCACCGCGGACTGATTTGCGAAGGAGGGAAAATTTTAAAGTAGCATCTTAGGATGGGACTTGTCTCCAATCATGACATTGAAATAAACAATGATTAATTTTTTATTGAAATTATATACAAAAAGAAGACAAAATATCTTCTATCTGTCCTTTTGTGCGTGTGTTTTAAGTTATTATCAAACAGAACCCTTGCTGATCTGTTTGTACGATAACACGAGGAAGCAAAAGTAAATTTGGCTAAACACATTTCAAATGTTCCCCAACCATTCGATTTTCGCAATGTATTTGAATATAGATGAATTAGAAGATATCAAAACAATGAGCATTGCACTAACACATATGACTATTGATTTTAGTTGTTCCTTGACAATTGATATTGAGAATTAAAAGAATTACCTCCAATTAGTAACAAATTCGAAAAAATAATCTATAATGGACTAAATTATATAATGAGCTTAAAAAAGTGAATTTTTATAATTCTTAAATTTAGAGTTTAAATTTTTTGAATTTATGAAATTATTTTTATAAATTTAATAGGACTATTTTCAAATGTTTAACGGGTGCTAATTACTGACTCAAATAATTTTTTCTTTAATTTTTTTAAAAATTATTTTCTCCATTGGTCCACTGATCATGAGATGGATCCTCTTTTGTATGTAGTTAGGTTAATGTTGAGTTTACATATTTGAAACATGAAACTAATGTACAACTATTACATAAATTATAATTTAATATTTTAAACCCCGTAATTGTATTTAAAATATTATACTAACATGCCAACTGTTATATCATTTGATAGATAAATATTGAAAATTTGGAATCTCAAGTTTATATAATGAAATATTTTAAATTTTAAATAAAGTTTCTTTTTTTTTTTAATACTCATTTGCGTTTTCTAGAGGATCATCTTCCAACTATACAATTATACCAATAAATGTGAATAAAGCATAACCAATAGAATATTAAAATTAAAATCCAAGCACTAATCCCATCTAATTATGGTTTGTCATGCTTAACTGATTTGATTGAATTAGATAATTTATATTAAAATTCAACGTCATTTAGCTAGATTTCGACTTCATTTGAAAGATTCAATCGAGTTAACAGAAAATAATACACTTTATCTTTTATTAATCTCGATGGACATGAAATCAGGAATGAGCCATTCTCAAGGGTCCGGTTACAGTGCAACAGTTACACGTTTGGTTGGAGGATTTAAAAAGGGGATTGGACTGTTTTTTTATTTTATTTTATTCTAATGTCATGTTTTGGTATTCTATTTGTTTGAAAAAATGAAAGAAAAAAAAAAAGAGGAGAGGAAAAGAGAAAAATAAAAAGACAAAAGGGAAGAAGAGATAATTTTATGTCAAATTAAATAATAAAATTGAGAATGATTTTATTTTATTTTTCTAATTTTCAATTCCCTCTCCTCTCCTTCTATTCGTTATCACCAAACATGCAATTAAGAATATTAGGATTAACTTATCTTGAGCGCACAAGATAATCTCAATTTTGTAAAGGAAGTTATCCCAAGGATGCCATCGGATTAGTTAGGTTAGGATTATATTGTTAACTCAATTAAACATAATAATTTGAGAATATTAAAATTATATTAGTATGGGTAAATGTAATAAAAAAAATATTGATTTTAATAATGTAAATAATATAACATTTTATAATTAAAAATATTTTTTTATACTAAATGAATTTTCATTTGTAGTAATTCAATTAAACTATAATTGACTGAATATTTATTTATTTTTAATTATTTTTAACAATAAAAATAAACTATAATTATAACCCAATCTAATTTTAAATTACACCAAGCATAAGATAATATTAAATATAATTATATCATATTATATCTCTTGCCATCCCATCCCATTTTATTTTATCATATCCCAGCATGTTCCATCTTGCATTCCGAAGACACCCTTAAATTTGATCCAAAAAATAGTTGGATGTGCTCATTTGGCTATTAACAATACAGTTCCTATTCTTTGTTGAAATTTTCAAAATGTCAAAATTACAAAATTTTGAGCAATGTCATGACTTCCAATAGTTACATAATCAAAATTGACACTGCATGAGTTTATGTTGTGCCTTTAAAACAACTCAACAAGCACGAGACCTTTGAGATCTGAATTGAGTTATATGTTTTGGAATGATTAATATCTTTTTCTTTGAAATGAAGTTAGATTTTCTATAAATAATAATAATAATAATAATAATAATAATAATAATAATAATAATAATAATAATAATAATAATAATAATAATAATAATTTGATAGTCATTTTAATATGTTGGATAAATATAGTTGACTAATTAAGTCCTAAAACATAAGTCCTCCAATACTAATACTAAAGAAATAATATGGTTTGCTCATAACATTTAAAATGGTTACACTCAATTGGTTTGATGGTTAGTTTTGGTCAATATGGATAAAAGAAAAAAAAAATTTAATGTGGATGGAGGTTCCATAATATTCAATTTTTATTTTCGTGATTGGAACTTCACCACCATGGCTTAAGCTACAATACATGTATGTATTGCATACATGAATAAAGATAGACCAATAAATATGAAACACCCATAATTAAATATGAAACACCATCACTGAAATTAATGATCTGAAATTTCAAGTTTAATGGTCCCCAATATCAAGTTTAATAGTGATTATTTCATGTTTAATGATGGATATTTCATATTTATTTGTCTATTTCTTTTTACATGTATGCAATATATATATTTACTGTAGATGACCCCACCACCATATGTTCAATTTTGGAGATACCGAAAAATGATAAAATTGTCTCGCCATAGTGAAGTTTCGTACTGTCTGATTGTTTGAATTTGAAAAGTCATATTCTCATAAAATCAGGGGATAGGGAAACCGTGAAGGAAGAAAGAAGAAAAAGAAATAAATAGAAATACAAAGGAAAGCAAGGGGTGCCGTCAATAAAGGTAAAAGAGAGGTACCGTCGAAAGAAAGTACCACAGTTTTGTCCCTATTTTCAGGCATGCGGTTATGTTTATAGCATTGCATTAGCTTACATCTGTTATTACTTTTAACTATTTGAACTGGTTGATACTTCAATTCATTTATCCTAATTGAATGCACAATCAATCTCTCATTGATTGAATTCGATTTCGCAAATTCATTTGTCTTCAACAGAATGATACTATAATCTACACTCATTAACTTTTAATAGTTTGTTTTTTCTACGTTACCCCCACACTCCTCTTCCGTCTCCACAAAATAAGAACCGAAACAATAATAATAATAAAAAAATCATTTATATAAGAAGTTTTATCATACTAATAGTTAACATTCAATCTCACGCATAATTATTTGCATTACACTAGAGGGTATAGCCTATATTTACGATACATTCACATCCTTTAGTTATATTATTTTATTTTATTTTTATACATTGCAGGTCTAAAGTATGAATACGATACGTAAATGTATATTTTTTTTTCTAAATATATACTTTAAAATTTGATGAATTTGAGGCGTTTTCAGAGTAGAAAAAGAAAAGAAAAGAAAAATATTCCTAAACACTACATAAACATTTGTGTTATTTTATTTTTACCTTGGGCGATGACTGATAGCTGATTGACTAATCAAATTCTTAATTAATTGTCCTTAAATCATTAAAAAAAAAAACAAATTGTATCTCAAATCTTGATTATATATTTTTAGCCAACTGACAGCTGGCAAAGAGGCTGAGCTAGTCTGTTTCCTCTTTCCTCACCGGCAATTACGGGCACCACTTCCCTTCTTTTTTGATTTTTTCCCTCCTCAACTTGTCCTTTGTCCCTTTTATCAAATGCCACCGAAGGTAAATTCTAAACTCTTCGAAGGGCATTTTCGTGACCCCGAATATCCATCCATAGTAATCCTCGCAATTTCCTAATACTTTCCATCGTGTCATCCTCGTGGACTCAATCTCCACCGTCCATCTCATTACCCAATCTCGAAACCCTAGCGTTATATATATGTTACATCCCAGCTTTAAATTTCTCCGTTTGAATTTCTCGTAACGCTCTCTGATCGGCTTTTAAAATTTTTCTCTCTCCCTTTTTATAAAAGTTTAATTTATTTAAATAAATTATTTTTTTCTCGTTCCGGTTCGAAATCATCATGGAGGAAGTGGCCGTAGGAGCGCCGGCGTCGTGTTACGTCAGCTGGGAGGAGGTGAACGCGTCGAGCGACAGGGGAAGAAGAGAGGTTCATTATTATTTGAAGAGGAGAGATGGTTGCGGTTCAGATCTGGCCGTGATAGGGAAAGAGAGAAGCTCCAGGCACATGTCGTATCGCTACTTTATTTCGAATGCATCCTTTACGACGTCGCTTTACAAGCTGAGATCAAGACGCGAGGTCGTTGATTGGCTTAATTCAATCGTTTCAGGTTGATAAATTCCTCCACTTTATAATTTTTCTGGGATTAATTCTGCTGTCGATAAAAAAGGAGAGAGAGAGAAGTCTGGGAATACGTTTATTCGTGTCTGCCTTTCTTCTTCGGGGTTTAGTTTTTCTGAGAACAAAAGTTTTATTTTATTAGATCCGGGTGGTTACATCTGGGGTGTCTTTTGATTTTTGTTGCTTTTAAATTATATATCTTTTTCCCCATCTCATAACTTGCTTTATATCTCTAAATAATTTTTTTTTATCGTATGACTGTTTCAAATTATATTAATTTCAATATTCTAAATTGCTGTTTTGCCCCAATCGCAATTTTTTCTCCTGAGATTTTGACGAATCTGGGAAATTTTGGCGCTTTTTTTTCTTGGTTCATTGTTGGTTCATTGTTTGAAATAGATACTGAAAAACCATTTATTGGGGTGCTATATTTGGAATGGCGAATCTGTTCTATATTCTTTAGTTTTCAGTACGAAGTTTTGTGCGCTTTAGAATTCACAATCGTTCCTGCCTCTTGGTTATCCTCCGGTTTTTGCCGATCTTCTTGTGATTTCCCTTCTGTGAGGTGTTTCCGAAATTTTTTTGGGTTTTCTAGAAAATTGATATTTGAAGTAAAAGGTTTAGATTCACGTTGTTATCAGATATTTTTATTTCCTCAAAATTTGGTGTCCTTATTTTGTTCTTTTTTTTTCATTTATTTTTATATACATTTTTTTTGGTGTTTTTATGTTTAGATATATTTCTTGGGTGGCGTGTTTTATGTGTAGTGGTTCTTAGTTGTTGCCCCATTTCCTCTCCCTGGTGACTGACTATGATCTGGACTGCAGGATTACCAGTACAATTTAAAGAGCTGGTTGAGATCGTGAAGTCCTATGCCTTCAAATTATCTAGGTTAAGATCTTTCACAAACAAAAAACCAAAAAAAAAAAAAGAATTCCTATTGTTGAGATATAAGTTAACCTATTAAATTTGTACTGCTGAGATGTTTCCTATAGTGTTGTTGGCATGTTTTGATTGTGTGAAACACTTTATGGTTGGGTTAATTATCATTGATTTTTACGTGTTATACGCATTAAGGTGATGCTAACTGATTATGGAAAAAAATTTTAGGTTCACCAGTTCTGAAATCATCTCAACCGGCTGGTCACTTCTTGGGTGGTAAAGAGGCCCGTCTGTTAGATAGCGAAGCCTTTAAGGTATGATGATATTAAATTTTTTTTATATTTTTTAAACTTTCTAAGATTCTCTCCTGGCTGGTTTTTTGATTTAATTTGATTTGAACTAGCTTCTACATCTTCTATCTTTCTTCTCAGGATGTTCAATCCAGGACACTGGGCCAATATACCAAAGAATTTTTATGGTTAGGTTCTCCATGGATGTCGAGAAAAAAGCGGAAGCACTATCGGTCTTTCTGCCGGAATGGGGTTAAAGTATCTGTGAGTGTTCTCTACAATTTTGAACAAATGTTTCTGAGCATGTGTTTCCTATTCCTTGGATATTATTTTCATTACATTCTTCATCTAAACTTGTGTCGTGCTTTTCATTCTCTCATTGACATCTTGCAGGTTCATGACTTTGTTTACGTGTTAGCTGAGGAGAATAAAAGGCTCATTGCTTACCTGGAAGACATGTACGAGGATTCTAGAGGCAATAAAATGGTTGTGGTACGATGGTTTCACAAAATTGATGAGGTTGGTATATTTTTGCCTCACAATTTTAATGACAGAGAGATTTTCTTTTCTCTTTGTCTTCAAGATCTCAGCATCGAGTGCATAGATGGATTGGCCACCGTCCTCAGTCCCCAACACTTAGAGAAGTTTCTGAATGAGGTGACATATTCTCAGTTGCAACCATTTATATGTGACAAGCAGTTTGAAAATGATGATGTGAAGCCCTTTGACATAACTCAGGTCAAAGGTTACTGGAAACAAGAAATAATTAGACATTTGTTTGATTTTACTTCTCCAAAGAATTGTTCAAGTTCTCAGCAACCTTTTGATGGCCAAAGAGCAGAAAAGATTGTGAATGATGTAGTTGAGACCAGGCCTAAGAAGAGGCTACGTCAATCAAAAGATGCTGATGTGTGTGATTACACTAACAGGAAAGAACCTATGGATGCAGCATGTATGGATCTGAAGATTTCAAACAAGAGTCCTGTTGATGGCGGATTGGGCACTCTAGCTGGAGTTGGTGGTGCTGCCCTTTTGTCCAAGAAAGAAGCTAATCCAAGTTCTCAATACTTGAAAGTTGGTTCTCATGTTGAAGTCCTCTCTCAGGACAGTGGCATGCGAGGATGTTGGTATAGAGCTTCGGTAATCAAGAAACACAAAGATAAAGTGAAGGTCCGATATAGTGATGTACAGGATGCTGCAGATGAAGTTAACCTGTTAGAGGTATGCCTTGTCAGAATATTGATTTCTGAAGGAAGATCAGAGGTTACAAATTTCCCACCATTTGCTAACTATTTTTTGTTGGGTATATGTTGCAGGAGTGGGTTATGGCATCCCGGGTTGCAGCTCCTGATCAATTAGGACTTAGGGTTTCTGGCAGGAGAATAGTTCGACCGTCGCCAGAATCACATAAAGGCAGAGTATCGTGGGCCATTGATGTTGGGACAATTGTTGATGCTTGGTGGCATGACGGCTGGTGGGAAGGAATTGTGATTCAGAAGGATTCTGAAGATAAACTACATGTCTATTTCCCAGGTTAGAAAATGCTTGTTGCCTTCTTCAAAATTTACGCTTATCTGCTATCATGGTCTCATATTTTTTTAAATGATGTGTTTGTTCTTAATCTCTGTATTTCTCATATTTTTGCAGGAGAAAAGCAAAAATCAATCTTCAGCCGTGGTGACTTGAGACATTCCCAAGAATGGTTTGGAAATGGGTGGATGTTTATAAAGGAAAGATCTGATGTTGTGAGGTCTATATTATGTTGCTTGGGAACAAAGCAAGATGAGGAGAAATCATGTGATGGCAACTCAGTGCAAGCTACTCTCTGTGTTAGTGGACAGCAATTTAATAGTGAAACTGAGCATGGTGAATCACTTTTGGATTTTGGAGATGACAAGATCAAAAACTCGAATCCAGTTCTAGATCTTGCAAAGGATGATTTGCTTGCCCAGTTGAAGTGGAAGTCATCAAGGAAGAGAAGACGTGGTGGTGGGAGCTCTGTCCATAGGCTGCATTGTAGTGATCCTGAGGGTAAAAACACCCGTGCAGTGGTGGGATCAGGTTTTTGTGAAAGATTTTTGTTTCCGGCATCTATAAAAGTTGATGATAACTGCAAGTACGTGAGAGGCTCTTTATTCAAATCTCCAGTTGTGTCCCCTCTTACAAGCTTGGTTATGTCTAGGTGATCTGATGATCTTATTGCAGATAAGAGGTTCAGGTCCATGCTCACAAGTAGATGTTAGTTTCTTAGTTTTGGTCTGATCGGAAGTATTATGTGGTGCATCTTCTGGATGCATCTTCCTGTTGGGGCACAGTAATTCACTCTCACAACATGTCTGTCAGTTCTGAATATGTTTTATAAGAAGTCCGGGCAACCAAGTTCTCTCAGCTTATGTGTTTTTATGTAACCATAGCCTGTGTTTTTCAGGTGGCAATTTTGGATGCAGTAGAATAACCTCTTAGGTTTCTAACCTTCTCTGCTAATTTTGTACTAGTTGCTTCATGTAACCTGTATATCATTTTTCTGATGGTAAAGTATTAATTCGTCTGTAAATGGGCTTTAACTCAACATGTGTTCTATCCCTGCAATTGAAATGGGATTGGTCAATGTGTAGATTTTTAACGTTGTTGTGTCGATTTTTAATGCTTAAATGTGTTTAGAGGATTGTATAATACTTTGGATAATCCTGGAAGACCGACTTTCGACAGCGTGACATGTCTATTGAAATTAACCGACGCTGAACTTCGTATGGGACAGTTTAGGCTATCACTGCTCTTCGTGTAGGACAGCTTAGGCTATCACCAGTGATGGTGATATGTATACAAAAAACAGTGATAGTGATATGTATACAAAAAGTAGTATAAAGGATAATATATCATCATTAGAAAATGAAACAAAATTCACTATGATACAAGAATTTTTCAAACTTGGTGTATATTTTGAACCAAATTTTCCACCAAGTTTGGGTGCATAGCACTAAATTTTCTACTACTTTTGGTACATAGCCTACGCTCCTTGTTTTGACGTCTTTGTTTTCTGGACCTGCTGTTCGTGTACGTTGCATACGGCGGTGCAGAAGCAGTTGCGAACCTTCTTGTGAGTTTAAGTTTCAGTTGCTTACTTGTAGGAATTGAACCTCAAGTTACAGTTTGCAAAAAATTATCACTCATCTTTATTGCACAAATTTGTTTTATTTTCGTATTTATCTTACCGTCAAATACAATCACGAATGTTATTGGTAAAGTGAAAAATTTGTGATGAAAGGATAACCGTTAATATCATTAAGCATAAGATAGAACCATACGTCTTGTCAACATCAGAAAAGAAAAAGGAAAAAGGAACACAACAGGTTAATATCTGACACTCAAGCTTTGAGCCTCAGTCATCTTCGATAACATAGTTAGTGTCTTTAGTGAACGTTGAGGCTTTTGGGCAGCTGGCGCCAAGATGAAGCTCTCCCGGCTCCAACGGTTATAAAGGGGCGGCTATGTCTTATTCAGAAGAAAAGTACAGCACTATCTTGGTTAATTAATTTGCTGTTGTACCTAATCTCTTCTTGTGAATTGACTGATTAATTGAAACTCAAAGTTGTCCAACAAAAGAGTTTAGTTAGTCACATAAGCAATCTCTAGATTATTATTTCATTGTAGAAATTTTTTAAAACAGTGAGCGGCTATGTGGGGCTCGCTCTGCGAAAGAAGCATCTTTGTCAACTAAGCACAAAAGTCCTTTTTTACTTTACTATGTCTGTCATAATACTGATATGTTAATCTCCCTGCTTCATCATTTTCATTCCCTTATTTCATCTCCAACAATTGAAGCATCTTAAAAGTAAAAGAGATGGGCTTCCTTTTTCAGTACAGAAGGATCAGCTAATAAGCTGTTCCAGTATCCTTTTCTAATCGTTCTCTTTCACTCACTCATCCTCCTGCAAGATGGGATTTAACCCCGTTACCATATTTGCTTAAATAAATTGCTTTCGTGGTGAGTTTGGATAATCACGTAGCAACGTAATGGCTGCTGTTTCTGATGATGATGATGGGGTTAAAAACAAGGAGCTTCCAGGAATTAAATTCAAGAAATCAAGAAGAACCAAGTCACTTACTGGAACTAGCCTTGCTTCTGTTGAATCATTATCCATGCCTCTTGTTTGTATTCAGTCTTATTCTATGAAGTTGGTTTAGATCCCCCCCTGGGGTGGATTTTTGGCTAAGTTTTTGCTTCTTGCCAATGCCAGGTCCAGGAAGTTGTTCTATCAGCAGATATTCGGTGCTCTGAATGTCAGAAAAGAGTTGCTGATATGATGTCCAAAATGAACGGTGAGATTTCAGTACATGGCTTTCTGCTTTCTTATCTTATCTCTTCAAGTTGTTTCACAATTGCTTTGGGCTGTTTCTCTGAACACTTAGCTAGAGGAATCTTCGAACCAGTGTTCCCACATGCAGTTCTTTTACCAGCTAAAAAGTAGGCCTTTATTTTCCACGAAGTAAATTCGGAGGTGGTCCAGGTTTTGTACCTTATAGAGGCATCACTAAAACTTTTGCATAGCCTTTTGCTCTTTTCCTAGAGTTAGAATCTTTTGATGCCAAAACTTATAAAAAGAAAACTGTCCTTACTCAGTATTTATGCAAAATGATCCGAGATTCAGGGTTTGAGACAGAACATGTGACAAAAATAGAGCCACGGAATTTAAAGCAAAACAAAAGACTGTGCAACAAGCCAGCTGTCTTGCTATTTTTCTTTGCAAGCTGTATTATAATGTCAAGTTGCTTAATGGTATTTACTTGTTCAGTGGCACTGCATGTCTCCAATGGGTAAACTGGATTGCTGTAGTTCTTCGGCTACAGCAACATCTTTGGAAATTGGAATTTTCTTTTGGATTTTCTTCGGCTAGGATCAGATTAATGTTTCTTTCGAATTTTGAATCCATTGGATTAGCATGGATTCTAAAAATTTGCATATTGGGCAGAGACAGAGTCTGTGTTAGTGAATGTGTTGGAGAAGAAGGTAACACTCACAAGTAGATATCCTGTTGTTGTTGAAGTTTCTACAAGGCAAATTACAGCAGTACGCAGGAATCCTCTACAAAAAATTGCCATTATCAAGCGAATTTTTGGCTCTTCCAAGAGGTGACTACAGGTCAAAAAAGATCCAGCTGCTGAAATGTATTGCTTTTAACAAGAATGTTCTATGCGGTATCTACAATATATTCTATGTCGAATTTACAATGTACATACTTATTGTTTCACAGGGAAATATAAATCCAAGATGTAGCTTTTATTTGAGTGTTATTACCTTATAATGAAATAAGATTTTGAAGAAATACTTGGTAACAATTTTGATGCGCTTGCTTCATTTTATTGTCTGTTTTTCCTTTCATTTTGTTCTCAACATATCTTCAGGGAGTCAACTTAGGGTAACTTATGCTTAAATTTTGTGATACATAAAACTTTGTAAGCAAGAAAGAGTTGCTTGACGATGTTGCATGAGGTAATACAAAGCATTTACCTGAAGTGACGTTTACCCTTTAGCTTGTTTCATAAAGTAAAGAAACCATGGACATGAAGTGAAGAATAATAAGCCAAGCAGGAAACCCAAAAATGTTCTTTCTCAGTTTTAAGGAGAATCAGATTCCAATTTTCAAGCGAAAGGATTTCCAAAAGACAATCCGGAAGTTGAAATATCAGTTGGTCCATTGTTATCCACATTCTCCAATTCCAGCCTTTTCTTTCTATTCACTTTTTAAAGCCATCAAATCTTGACACAGATTCTTGCAAATTGCCAAAGTTCATGCAGGAAATACAGGTGCTTATTTCTAACCACACCGCCTTTCTTTTCTCATCAAATGAGACATCAACATTAACAAGGCTTCATTTTCTTTCTTCTATATCTAAAACTGTAGATTCGTTGCATGGTGATGAGAATTAACCTAGACTGTAATGGCTGCGACAGAAAACTGAGGAGAATACTTCTCAACATGAAAGGTGAGGTGAGGTATTTGAGATTTTCGTCGATTAAGAATTTGAAGTTTCAGTGATTAATGTTGGCACTCTCTCCTTTGTTTCATACATTTGATGAAGAGATAGAGGCACATTTGATTGAGAAGCAGCAATGCAGGGTTAGTGTATGCGGGAGATTTAGACCGTCAGATGTAGCCATAAAGATAAGAAAGAAGATGAATCGTAGAGTTGAAATATTGGAAGTTCAAGAGCATAATGAAAGCAATGAACCAGCTGATCAGAAACCTACGAATGTGATCTCTTGTTATTGATTGCCGTGTTTGTGCTATTTTTCACTCTTACCAAGCCTGTCAAGAACATTCGTTTTTTAAAGCATTGGCGGCAGCCCCTGACTTTTGTAAGATAATTACAAGTTTTTATTTAAGGATGCGTTTGGGGTTAAGGTGTTGTAACTTTTAAATTGTAGTTGTTGTGAAAAAAATATTGTAACTATAAAAAAAAGTTGATAATAAATAGTAAATATAAAATTTAAATAATAATTTTGACAAAATTATTAAAAATACAATAAATCTTCCATCATACAAATAAAAAATCATATTATTATAACTTCTAAGGTATAACAGCTAATGTTTACTAAATATTTTAATATTGTAAATACTCAACCTCAATCTCAAACTCACCTTAAGAGAGGAAAAGAAAAAAAATAACAAGAGAGGAAAAAGTTGTAATTATAGTGACAATGGAGACAAAGGAGGTAATAGGAGATATTTGTTAGGCTATCCTGTGAATTTGTGGTAACATTTACAGACTAGAAAAAGAGGGGCTCATGTGGTCTTAGCTTGTCTAAAAGTAGATAAATAAACAAATAATTAGTTCATCATTTTTTTTATTATTATTTGAGTGATGATATAACCACAAACTCACACACAAATTTATTTTTGTACAAATTGATTTGGCACTAATTCACTAATTGAATGAAAATACAAAATAATAAAAATAATTCATGTGAACTAAGAGATAGTTAATTCAACCAATTTAATCATGCCATATTAATTCGTACAAAATATATTTATACAACAGTTTATGGTTATATTATTACTCTTATTATTTTACAATAATTGGTGTGATTGTAATTCAGCTTGATTAATATAATCAAAGACAACTAAATCTTTATTAGAACCAGATTTGTTAGGGAAATTCATATAACTAGTCCAAGAGCTTTTGGATTTTTTAAAACTAGTTATGCTAATTTTTTCTATTATAATTAGCCAATTACCATTTTCTGGATAAATTTACTCTCACAATTCTTAACAAATTACCAAACCAATATCAACAAATTATCAAACCTTACAGTTCTTAACAAATCTCCAAAACTCACCACTCTCAACAAAGCACTCAATTCAAGCAACATATTTGATTATATATAATTAAAAAAAAATCATCAATTAGAGAGTAAGAAGTCAAAGTTAGTGTTTGTTTTTATACAACTTGGATTTTTCAATATATTAAGTTGATTTTATATTCAAAGTTTGTAAATGTTGTTTTTTTCCCATACATAAAATAATGCAGAGTCATAAAATACTAATTTTGAATTAATAAATAAAAAAAACCATTTAAAACAAAAAAAATTAATTTAAAACAAAATTAAAGATAAAATCCAAAAACCACAAGTGCTCGTCGCATATTTTCACAGGATCACTTTTTTAAATTTTTGATAATTTTCTTTTATTTTTCTCAATTTCTAAGAATTAATAGGAGTCAACTGTACTTCAAATACATCTTAATGGATTGTGGGAGAGTTGATAGACATCGTATGAGCTAAAGAGATGGTAAGAATAGAGCTTTATTATTGGAAAAGACTATCTTTGATTAGATTCTTGTAATTCCCAACCATAATATATTTTGAAGTCTTATGTTGTAATATATTCCTTAGTTATCCATTCCATGTGCGCTTCATTTAAAAAAAAATGAATAAAAGATCATTCTTAGGCAGTTGCAATGGTTCTGTCAAATTGGGCGACAAGCACCCATCCCTCTAAATTGGCAAAATCATTGTAATTTCCATATGTATTATCTTTTAAATTTTTTTTTTAAGGTATGTAACAAGCATGATCGTCCACAGACGATAGGCGCCCATCATCCATCCCCATAGTGGCAGCCTGCCGCCAAGTGCCCGATTCCATCTTCCATTACCATTGCTCCTGTTCTACTTCCTCATTCCATTAACACCATTCCATCATGTAAAGCAAAATTTGAAGCAAGTGTTGGGAAATCAAAGCAACATGGATCAAACTTAACCAAAAGCAACAAAACATATTCTAACATGCATTTAAACAAATATTGACGTACTATATTTAACAAAACAAATCTCATCAAACATTTGTCAATTTTCATGCTCAATGCAATCCTAATGCTTCTTTGTTATCAAAATACACTCAAATGACTAATTAAACAAGATTCAGGACCAGTAATCGTCGAGCTTGAGTGAGAAAACCCAATAACCGACAACTTCATAACAATGCCAAGTGATGCCGGAAATGCATCTGCTGTTGACATATTACCGAATACCTCAAAAATATTCTGATATAGTCAGAACCAAATCACCAAATTTGATAGAAAAAAATGATTTGCGGATAACAGGGGTAAAAGTATTCATATGACAAGTTTATGGTTAGTTACGATCGAAAAAGCTAGAGCGGTTAATTTTGAAAATCGGCAAAAATTTTGTGTTTAGTCTGTCAAATTCCTAGATCTTGAACCGGATAATTTGATGTGATATTGTTTATTAGGTTAAAAACAACGAAACAAGCCAGTCTTGATTCAAGGAAATGAGTGTCTGTGTACTTGTTTTCTCATTAAGGCCCATAATCACATTACTTCTATGGTGCATTTACTTCCCGAATTGGGGAATTGAAATCATTGATGACGTTTACTTCACAAAAATAAAGTAGGAATCGGAATCGTGGAGTCCACTATTATTTGGGAATGAGGAATGGGAGATTGATTCCCATGGGGGAGGTGGGAATCAATCTCTCATTCTCTCGAATTCTCATTTTGCCCCTCCATAAAATTAAAAATATCCACTTTGCCCTCATTTGTAATTAATTAATATATTATTATAATTAATTAATTAATATATTATTATAATTAATTAATTAGTATATTATAATTAATTAATATATTGATACATTATTAATAATAATTAATAATATATTTCTATATTAATTAATAGTAATAATTATATCAATTAATTGATGATCATATAGGAATTAATTATAATAATTATTATAATAGTAAATTAATTAGTTATAATAATAATAACATATTAATTATTGTGATTATTTATTCAAAAACTATAATTATTAATAGTTATTGTTCATAATATATTAATATATTAATTAGTTATAATAATTATATTAATTAATTAACTATAATAATAATATATTAATTATAATTTTTGAATAAATAATCAAAATAATTAATATATTATTATTATAGTTAATTAATATAATTATTATAACTAATTAATATATTAATATATTATGAACAATAACTATTAATAATTATAGTTTTTGACTAAATAATCACAATAATTAATATGTTATTATTATTATAACTAATTAATTTACTATTATAATAATTATTAATATAATTATTATAATTAATTCCTATATGATCATCAATTAATTGATATAATTATTACTATTAATTAATATAGAAATATATTATTAACAATAATATATTAATATTTATAGTTTTTGATTAAATAATCACAATAATTAATATATTTGTATTATTATAATTAATTAATATACTATTATAATAATTATTAATATAATTGTTAATTAATTAATATAATTATTAATACTAGTTATTATATTAATACATTATTAACGATAACTATTAATAATTATAGTTTTTGACTAAATAATCACAATAATTAATATGTTATTATTATTATAATTAATTTACTATTATAATAATTATTAATATAATTATTATAATTAATTCATATATTATTAATTCATATAATTATTACTATTAATTAATATATTTATTAACAATAATATACTAATAATTATATTTTTGATTAAATCATCACAATAATTAATATATTACTATTATTATAATTAATTCATTTATTATTAATAATAAATAATTAATATAACAATTGCTTTTAATTATTATATTAATACATTATTAACAATAACTATTAATAAAAACATTATTTTGACTATATAATCACAATAATTAATATGTTATTATAATAATTAATAATATAATTATTATAATTAATCAGTATATTATTATAATCAATTAATTAATTTTACAACTAATTCATATATCAATTTAATAATAATAATAATAATAATAACAATAATAATAATAATTTTTGAATAAATAATCACTATAATTAATATATAAAATAATGATTATGACAATAATTCATTAAGTACTTTTTGATAATTTGTTACAATCTAATTCATTCCCACTTTGATTCTAAGATAAAGTAAATACATTAATGGCAATTTAGCTCATTCCGATTTCGATTCCTACCGTTCAAGTAAATAATTTATTCTGATTTCCATTTCTTATTCTCATTCCAATCCATTCTCATTTCAGCTCATTTCCATTATTGTCCATTTTGATTTTAGTTTATTTCGATTCCAATTTAGTAAATGCAGCACTAATGTAAATGTAAATGTAAAACAAAAACTGAATTATTATCGCACGTGTGTATATAAAATGATATAGCTACTCGATTTGACACGTGCCGATAAGCCACCGGCCAAAATTGGGAAACCTAAGGAAATTCGAAGAAAAGCCCATTAACCCAAACACGGAAGCCTCCCGCATTCACTTTGTGCTCTCGATTTGCAAATTCGCTTGCCTTGTTCTGTCTCTGGCTCTCGATGCTCATTGTTATCCAGTCGCTCACCTAAATAATTGAGGGAAAAAAAGCCCTAACCCTAGGTTTCGACAAATTCAATCCAATGGCCAGCGACGCCCAACAGCAAGATTCTCATCGTAAGCATCGTCGATCCGCATCGGATGACGAAGCCGAGAAGTCTTCGAAACGACATAAACACCGTCACCATCATCACCGTCATCGTCACCACCGAAGCAAGAAGCACGAAAACGAAACCAAAAATGGCGATGAAGATATTGCTCGTCCTGTTTTGGATAATAACAGTGTTCGGATTGATGATGATGTGGAGGAAGGAGAAATTCTTGACGAGGACAATCTTGAAACCAAGAAATTTGAGTCTGGTGAAATCCAGGCCGTTGGTCTTCGTGATGGAGTCAATTCTCGAAATCCGGTGTGTTCTGATCGCCCTTAAGCTAGTTAATCTTTGTTGTTCAAATTTAACATTGTTGGTTTACTTTCTGTTTGGCTACAGAGAACTGTGTGAATAGAGAAGTCTAGGAAATTCAAATCTTGTTTTTTTTTTCCTGTTTTACGGAAAAGGTTTTCTTGCTTGGGTTTGATATTATTAACAATTATGAAATTTAATTTTTTTTGTCTTTCTTTTTTCAAATTTCTGTTATATCTTTGAACAATTCTCGGTAGCCAAACAGAGGAGAATTTCTTTCTTTGTTTTATGGAATTGAATGATGAGTTTTTGGTTTGTAAAAGCTTGTTTAGAGTACCTGAGTGAGTGTCTCTTGCTTATAAAAGAATCTGCTTGAGTCAATTGCAAAAGAAGTTTCCTCTAGGCGTTTCAATGGAGAGACTGATGGCTTACTGTATATTTGTAAGAGCTGTCTACATGTTTTTTATTTATATCTTTATCATTCACTACATGTGTTTTTATATTTATTTGTGTTATAGTTTTAGACATTGATGTATTTCAAATACTTTTTGAATCTGCTTGACATTTTTTTGTAGGGTGTTGGTGAAGATGCTATGAAAGACAACATTGGGAAACGGATTGGTGATGATATAGTTAGTAATTCCATCTCTGATAAGGTTTATAATGAGCAGCATGGCAATGGTGATTTGCCTCGTGAAAATGGTAGAGAGAACGATAAGCAGCAGAGGGAATCTGAGTCCCCTTCGAAAAGTGCAAAGCATAAGAGTTATCATGATTTTGATCCAATGGAGGATGATCAAAGCTATTTGCATGATAGGAGAAGGTCAGTGTCCTCTGAAAGCTCTGGGGATAAATATAAACCAGCTTTGCGCTCACCGTCACGTGTTAGATCTTATGATGAATATCATACTAGAAGGAGTAGATCAAGGTCACATGATGTTGTTAAGGAAAGATCTCGTTCCCGAAGTGTGATGGAAGAGGAAGCCCTTTTAAAAAGAAGGAATTATCATGAACAGGATGCTAATGACTCTGAAGATGAGAGACTAGTTCGACGCAGTAGGAATGAACGACATGGTAGTAGGGATTTGTTGAGGGATGTTGAAAGGGAGCTCAGTACTAGTTACACTACCAGATATGTTGGTGGAGGAGATAGGCATCGTAGTCGGGAGATAGAAAGGGAGCGGAGAAGGGAGAGGGAACAGGAGAAAAGCAAGCATCTGGAGGTGGACAGTGAACGAAGAAGAGACAAAGATCGAGAACAGAGTAGGGACAGGGACATACACCGCGGAAGGGAGGAACGAGATAGGAGCAGATATGAGGAGGTTGACAGGGGTAGGAGAAGGGAGAAGGAAAGAGATAGGAGCAGGGATAGAGCCAGGGTCAGTGATAGGGACATAGGTAGACAAAGGGATAGGGAAAAGGACAGAGTTAGAGATCATAATTTGGAGAGGGAAAGGGAGAGACGACGAGATAGAAGTAGAGATAAAGGTAGGGATATTGAGAGTGACAGGGAGAAGGGTGCAAGTCCCAAAGACAGTTATAACAATCGAGATAGGTATAAACGTTCTAGGCACTTGAAACATGATGATGATAAAGGAAGTTATCGGGATAGAACAAGGAAGGGTGATCTAGCTAAGATTCATAGTTCCAACAGTTATTCTGTGGAAGGATCTGGAGACAAAATAACAAAAGATGAGGATGAGCAAGATGATTTTGAAGAGAGGGTTGCAATGAAGCTTGAGGAACAGGAAGAAGAAGATCTCGATAGAATTATGGAGGAAAGTAGAAAGAGAAGGCAGGCCATTCTTGAAAAATATAAAAACCAGCAATTACAGCAGCAAAAAGACTCCAGTTCAGTTGATGTGGAAACTGATGAAAAACCTTCAGAGCATTCTAGTCAATCCACCGATGTTAATAATAAATTAAGGGATGATTCCAATGGTAGAATTGATGGTGTGAATGTCTATCTTGCCGACCAATCATTTTCAGTGAAGAAGTCGCCTCCACAAAATGGAGTCACTGCTTTGGACAAGACTTCTATTCGTGGGGGCCTCGGAGATGGTTCTCCAAAGGTCTGTCTGTTCTCTCCGATTTTCTATTTTGTATATTGAATAGAACAAATGTCTTTTTATCGATTCTTGTATCCTGTTCTAACTTATCTAACTTGATATTCCTTTGTTGATTGTGCAGAGTGAGACATCAAACCACATTCCCTGTGATGATATATTTGGAGAGACTCCTGTTGGGGTTCGTAAAACGGTAAGTTTGGTGGTTTTTTGTGGTATTTTCTATTTACTTGTTCACTTTTTCTTGATTGGTGATTGCATATACCGTGATGCAGCTTTCATATTATCCACTTTGATAGAATATGTTCCTTTATAATTTTTTTATTTTATATAATTTCTGGTTATTTATGTAAGATGCTCACTTTTTTTATGTTTGTGTCATTTATTGGTTTGACCTTTTGGTCTTTCCTTCTTTCTTTTGCTATCTCCTTAAATGCATTCTTCTGACACTTTAAAGATGCTGATAGATATTCTTTGGGCAGCCCAAATGAACTAATCTGTTGGTCCTGCTGATGAGAGCCCTAAAAATAACGTTGATACTTGTTTGGTGTTCCTTAAATACTTTGCTTGGGATAATTTTTCTTTTTAGTTCGTTACTTTCTAATTTTAGTTGAAGGTGATTGTACTTAATTGTCTGTAGCTTTAGCTAATGCATACAATTAGTATTTGATAGGCAACTGGCTTTGGAAACAACACTTTTTTCTTCATTTTCGTCTTTCATAATGAATTCTGGTTTGTAGTACTCTGCTGATATCTTGTTGTTTATTCACTTTGTGAATTATTGTTGGAGTTCATTAAGTATGTGCTTTTGGAAACTGAGTCGATGATTATGAATGTCAACCAATTATCTCCTCTATCACTCTGCTGAATTTTAATGTTTTGTTCTTTGAAGGGCAAAGCAGAAGGTTTAAAAATCATAAGGAGTGGTCTTCACGACAACTGGGATGATGCAGAGGGGTACTATAGTAAGTTGTGGCTTCTCTCTTTTTCTTTTAAAAATTATTGCTCTGTGATCGTTGATGTGATTTTTTTTAGCTTGAATGCCATACTTATGTAGCAATTACCTCTTCAAAACTCTAAAGAAATTCACTGTGGGGTTTTTCTTCCATAACTCCATAGAATGGGAATCGTAAAAAGTGGGTAGAATCTTTTTTGCCCTTTTCATTATGCAGTATGGAGGAAGATCGAAGATGGCTTGTATTTTCTGGCTTGAAAGGAAGCCCACTTCCCAGTTCTATGGTTATAATGTAATAGCATTAACCTTCTCAACAATAGCTATTTGGTAGGATGAAACTAACTTTTTTACATTCTTTTACAGTGGGTAATTCCTTGTTCTAAATTTTTTTGCCTGTCATTGTGTACTATGTCACTTGACAAACTGCTGCTGAGAAGGTTGTCTGATATTTCACTTATTGTGCCGTACGATGTAGGGAAAAATATTTGATATCTTCTGACTTAGCCCTTGCTAAACAATGCTTACTTGTTGTTGGGTTTTAAACAAAATTTTCTTCTTACCTTCTGATAAATAGGTCAATTTCTCATTACTTGCAGATGCTGATTTTCATAATCAGTTGATGAAAATTTGCTAAATACAGTTCATCTATGATGATTTCCTTGTAGCCTTCTTCAGTTGGAAAGTAATAGATAAAATTAAACATGCAGAGATGTTGGAAGTGATTGTGGTCTGAAGTTTGATGCATCAGTATTTTGTGTTCCATTTTCTCTTGACTTAGCCACTTTTTCTTCCCTCATTTACTTTATCCTATACAGGTTATCGATTCGGTGAAATACTTGATGGACGGTATGAAATCACTGCTGCCCATGGCAAAGGTGTTTTCTCAATGGTAGTTCGTGCAAAGGATCTTAAGGCTGGCAATGGCGAACCAGAAGAAGTGGCAATAAAAATCATACGGAATAATGAAACAATGTGAGTGCTCATTTTGTCAAATGCCTATGAGCTAGCTGTGTTGGCCTCTTTTCTTCTAATAGATTTGTCTGGATCTGGCTTTGACGTGCTAATTACTTATATTTGACAGGAACAAGGCTGGTCAGACGGAGGTTCAGATTTTAAAGAAGTTAGCAGGTGCAGATCCAGAGAATAAACGCCATTGTATTCGCTTTGCTTCAAGTTTTAAGTACAGGAATCATCTTTGTTTAGTTTTTGAATCTCTTCATATGAATCTGCGTGAGGTTTTAAAGAAGTTTGGTCGCAATATTGGTCTTAAACTGACTGCAGTCAGAGCATATGCAAAGCAGCTTTTTATTGCCTTAAAGCATCTCAAAAACTGTGGCGTTCTCCACTGTGATATAAAGCCTGATAACATGCTGGTAGGATTAAGATACTTTATGATTGGTTGCTATTTCAATTAATTTAACATCTTTATTTTTTAAAAAATAAAATTTTATTTTGTTGCTTCAGGTAAATGAGGCAAAGAATGTTCTGAAGCTTTGTGATTTCGGCAATGCCATGTTTGCTGGAAAAAATGAAATTACACCTTACCTTGTGAGCCGCTTTTATCGTGCCCCTGAGATAAGTAAGTTTTTTCTTGTGCTTCTACTTCGGCTATTTGAATGATTATGATTGTTTTTTTCATTTATAAAATGTATCCTGTTAGGTATTTTGTACTTGACAAGTGTGTAGTTGATGGCTTCTTCTGTTTAGAACATTAAAATTAGTTTGTAATGTGTTTCCTATCTTTAATTTCTTTTGACAGTTCTTGGCTTGCCCTATGATCATCCACTGGATGTTTGGTCTGTCGGTTGCTGTTTGTATGAGCTTTATACTGGAAAGGTTCTTTTCCCAGGTGCTACAAACAATGACATGCTACGTCTTCACATGGAGTTGAAGGGCCCCTTCCCAAAGAAGATGCTACGTAAGGTAAAGGTTCCTTTATTCAGTGTACGTCCATTTAATTTACATGATTTCTGTGGCATTCGATTTGTGAATATGAATGTTGAATTTTGATCCTATGCTTTGGATTTATGGAAGAATAAGATATGCTTGCTTTAGTCCTGCTTCAGTGCTTCTGTACATGTTTTAATCTGCTATTGAGATGTTACACTATTGTCTTCTGCTGATAATATTTTTATACTGGCTTTCTTTTCCAGGGGGCATTTACCGATCAGCACTTTGATCAGGATCTGAATTTTCATGCTACAGAAGAGGATCCTGTTACTAAGAAGGTGCACTTATGATCTCCTATATTTGTTTCAATGCTTACTATGAATGGTAATTTGTCTGGTTGTGGGCTGCTCTCATGTTTACTAAGCATTTAATTCTGTGCTTGTAGGCTATAAAGAGGATAATTTTCAATATTAAGCCAAAAGATATTGGATCTATTGTTACAGCCTCTCCTGGTGAGGATCCTAAGATGTTAGCCAATTTCAAAGATCTTCTAGACAAGATTTTTGTTTTGGATCCAGAAAAGAGGATGACAGTGGCACAAGCGTTGACACATCCATTCATCTCGGGCAAGTGAACCATGTTGCTGATTTTATGACTCCAGAAATCTGTTGCGCTAGATATTTGTACATTGTGGCCTAATTCATATTTAGATATCTAATCATTGGGCATTATCTGTCTTTATTTTTCTACGCTGGCCTATGAGCTCTGAACACAGTGTGGGCATGGTTGAAGTCAAAAGAGGGAATCATCAGGAGTACTCCTTTCTGGCAGTTCTTTCAGTGGAATGTACTTGTTCCTATTGTAAGACAACTAGCCAAAGGCGTTTTTTTGCATTGTAATTGTTGTTGATTGTGGCTGGTGTCAAAGTTTATTATATCTAATTGTTTATGCTTCGTCGTCATTAGACTTGTATTTCTGATATTCTTATGCATTTTAAATTAATGCACGTGGAAAGAAACATATCCTGCTATAGAGTTCATAAAAGAAGATTTGTCCATTGAGATTTTGCTGAAGATGGCCAGGAGGGTTTCCTTTTTCTGAACTGCGACTAACCTCCATTTGTGTTTCAATGCCCACATTCCATTCTATTGGCTAGTCTCTGTTTATTGTTTTCCTTAATCTCTTACTACTATTATTTTTGAATCATTGGGCTGCAGAATGTCTAATTCTATCTTTCATTCAGGATATCTGCCACTGCTTTTGAGGCAATCCTCCAGTGCTTATGTGCTTTAATGGCACCCAGTAGAAGGTACCTTGGTTTGTTTATTGGGACCTTATCGTGCACTATTGAAAGTACTTGTCTTGATACTGTTATTTGAGCAATTCTAGAATTAGTTGTTTGGATTAGAAGGGAAATTTGTACATCTAGAACTTCTGCCTATTATTTGTCTATCTATTATACTTTTCTATTGGCTATGTGAAGGTGAAAATTCTGTTCTTGAGTCGGTGGCGGTATTATGATCTAGATGATTTTGTGACTCAATGTTATTGTGTGTTATGTGTCAGCTTTTTGTTTTTGAAAATCTATTGTATCGTTTCCTTAATTATTTCTTGGTGAAGTTGCTTATTGGGATTAATTGGTTGCTTGCATGTGCATTTTTTCCCCCCCTTCTTCTTATTAAAAAAAGAAAAAAATTTAAATCCACGTCCTAATGAATTTTGCATTACATCTGATCCATGATCTGATCATTCTGGAGGAACTTGCACTGGAGGTGTTTGGATTCAGCATTGAAGTTAAATTGTGCTTCAGTAAGTATCGCAACTTGAATCTTCTGCTGTTTATTTAATTGAATAGGTTCTAGGCAATGTGCAATGCATACGCCTTAGAATGTTAATGTTCTGATTGTACTTTTTTCCCTGTCTTCTAGGTGCAGCCATCACGTTTCTGAAGCTCTTGTAAGTATTTAAAATCTTACTCTCATCCCAACTTTATCCATTTTAATTTAGCTTATGGTCGTTGATGTTAGGTATTATATATTTATAGTATTTTTGCATATGTTATATCATTGGCAACTTTTGAGGTGCATATAGGCAGAGTGCATCTTGTATGCTTTAATCTCTTTTTTCCTTTTTTCCCCATTCGTGAGTTGTGTTTGTACTGCTTAAAGCGTGAAACTGTTGTGTGCCTATGAGATGATTTGTAAGTCTTAAGTTATGGCTCGTTGGCTCTTAATTTATGTTTACTATAGTTAAAATGGTAGAAAGAGGATAGACAATATAAGTATATAATGAGTCAAATCCTTAATTTTTGGCAAGATGATACGTGAGTGAAGTCATTTTATGTTCCGGACTATTCTATTAAATGTCAGTGGGAGTTTGATATGATGGGTTTCAAAGAGATTGTCCGGAAATTGTATGTGTTCTCACCTTTTGACTCTCTTTTCTGAAGGAGCTTGGATGGCTAACATCCAGCATGAATCTATGGGGTTGAATTTAGTAAACACAGAATGTGCTATGTGGTTTTTTTATTTTTGTGTGTGTGTGCACGCGTGAGTACGCGTGTGTGTTTCTTCTAAAATAAATAATGGAAACACTGTGTGAGGTTATAAATTAAGTCTTGATCTTTGAATCCAAGATTTTAAATTGGAAGTTAACCTCTGTTGAGATTATAATCTATTTTGACAATTGATAGGGCCTTTTAAGTGTTCCTGGTCCATTCAATCCTGGTAAAGTACTGCTGTAACATTATTATGGGAATATGATGCAGGGTTAACCTGTTAGTTGATAATGCTATAGTTTTGTTTTGCCTAGTAAATTTTTAGTGTTTGAATATTTGAAGAACATGTTATATTATTCTTGCATATCTGGTTTTCTTATCTATGCTGTATCCTTAATAATGTTAGGTTTGTAAAATTTACATGAGAAAAAAAGAAATCTGGAATAAGACTAGCTGTAATTGCCCGTGGAGAATAAGTACATATAATTTGGTATTCAAGGATTGATGGGACATTTGGAGTGAGGCAGTGGTAAAACCTCAAGTTTAGGAACTTCAGTTCCTGGAGGGCTAGAACATCCTTCTCTCTGGGCAAGAATAATAGCATTTGCTAATATATGCTGGTCCAGCCAACAGCCTATACTGACTTATAGAAAATACATAACCTGCAAAGGGATACACTATTGTTAAGCCATTTCAGTAGACCTTTTATTGCAGCTTAGTAGATGCTAGGGAGTTTCTTGCCTGTATTTGTTAAGTAGGATGGCATAAATGATCTGATTCATTATGCCTAGGGTGGTAAGAGGTAGTCCTGTTGCTCATTATTTCTGTGCTCTTCAAACAAACCTAGGATTCTAAATTTTCTGGGGGTCCTCAAGATTGCAATACTCTCTAGGGGTAGAACTGTTTATTCATAGATGCTGTTTGGTTTAGGCCTAATAGTTACAGTTAAAAGCAGAATAGAGGGAAAAAAATGTTCTTGCTTACAAGGGAAAATTATTGCTTGAAGGCAGCAGGCAATGCTTTCAAGACGTTAACTCTCTCCCTTCCCCCTTCTTTTCAACACTCTTTGGAGGCTAATAGTGATGTGTCCAAACCTTGAAAGAGAGGTTGTAATGAGCCTCCTCTTGAATTATTAGAGGTATCTTGGAATGTTACTTTTGGAATATAAAATAGGGAAAAGAAAATGTCCTAAACATGATTTAAGTTTTCGAAGCATTGCTGTTCTTTGAAAGAGAAAATGAAAAATGTTAAGTGACATTTCAGTATATGTGAATCACCCACAAGAGAGCTGAAAACAATTAACTTTTTTAGCTTTCTTTACTTTCCCAAGGGCTAAATGACATTCTCCATTTGAAGAAACAACTGCTGATCTGGGAATACCCTACCTGAATGTATGTTTTGTAAAATTTTGCCCCCTCCAAAAAAAGGGCAAAGGGGTCTGGGTTTTGGCATTCTTCTCCAATGAGGGGAGAAAATTTTAGTTCTTTAGTTAGTTGTATGTGTAATGGATTGATGCATCATCACTGCAAAAGGGCTTTTTTGGATGATCCATCTAGTGTTTTTTCATTGTGTTGACATCTTTAATATATTTAGAGTGTAAATAAAAGTTATTTTGTTTTCCCTCTGCATGTGTTAAGTGCTATTTTATATTGTTATGCTTGTCTGTTGATTTGTCGGTTCTTCAGTGCTCAGATCATTTTACTCTTGTTTTCAGAAACTAACAATTTTTCACCCTTGCATCTGATTTGGATAGACGGGTAAACAACAATGACAAGTTTTGATTTTGCTCGCTGTTCATATATTTGCTATTGCGTGTCAATCGTTTACAATTTCTGGTCAAGTTAGATTTTTTCACTTTGATATATGTAGTTAAGTTAGTCTGCATTTAAAAGTTTCTGTTCCCTATCAAAAAAACAGTTAACCTGCCATATAGGTTGATGCGGCTTGGGTTGCTTGATTAATCTTTTATTGTGGGGGGTTGACTGTATATAAGCATATGGTCCCATTGATTTCTGGATCTGATGGAAGTCACAAACCTCGGTTTGGAGGACTTTCATTTCTTTAAATGCACTTCTAATTCAGGTCCTCTGAGTATTGAACTTCTGTTGTAATTTCTCCTATTTTTCATGTTAACTATTAATTCCCCCAGTGCATGCGGGAATATGAGTCATTATTTTTTTTTTCTTCTTTGATGTAAGGGATAGTTTTAATGCATCATCATAAGCCCATATCTGCTGTTATCGTCATATTTACCTATTTGTGATTTTGCATTACTGCACGACGTCCCTTGGATTGTTGTGCAAGACTTATCATAGTAATATTCACTAAAGTTGAAAGGGATATTAGATGACAAGTTTTTAGCCTTTGTTGCGATATTGGAACTTTATTGATCAATGATGTTCAAGATTTGGGCGCAAATTTGTTTAGCTTGTTTAAGTGAGAGTTTTGACAATGTGAAGACTTGGTCACGCTAACATTGTTAGTATCGTTATTGTGGCTGTGCAAACCTTGTGATACAATTGATTTGGAGGAAAGGGACATCCCTGATTAAAATGGTTTTACAATTAAGTCTCTGTTCATTGCACTTGTAATTTTGTACAAGAGCTGACAACTAAATTCTGTACTTAGGCTCTGTTTGGTATTTGTTATTGAGGTGTTGTGATTTTTAAGCTGCAGTAGTTGTGAGAAAAGAAAAAATGATATTGTAGGGATTTTATCATTCAAGTGTGGGATAAAATTAATGTAGTTTTTGAATCACAGTTGTAAATTTCTATCAAATGCTTTTAGTGCATGTTTGATTGGAAGAAATGGGAGGAGAGGAGAGGAAATAAGGGAAAATGTGGTTAATCTCAGTTCATTGTTTAGTTTGATAATGGAATCATCTCCTTGTTTTATTTTGAACTAAATTCTCTACTTAGGCTGTGTTTGGTATTTTGGAATTGAGGTTTTGTGGTGTTTAAGCTGCATTAGCTGTGAGAAAAGAAAAGAAGATATTGTAGGGATTTTGTCAGTCAAGTGTTGGATAAAATTAACGTGGTTTTTGAATCATAGTTGTAAATTTCTATCCAATGCTTTTAGTGCATCTTTGATTAGAAGAAATGGGAGGAGAGAGAGAGGAAATAAGGGAAATAGATAGTTAATCTCAATTCATTGTTTAGTATGATATGGAATCATCTCCTTGTTTATTTTCTTTTCTCCTTTCCTTTTTCCTTCTCCATTCGTCTTTAATTTCTTCAAACCAAAGATGTCATTATTGTTGCCTTGACTGCACAATATCAAACATGGTCACTGCACAATATCAAACATGGTCTTGGTTATCCGGTTGAGCTGAGTATAATTCGAATTTCGGCATGTCAACAGACCTGAAAAGATTGTAAAAGATGGAGATTTTAACGGAGTAATGTTGGTCTATTTTTACGTTTGTTCTAAATGCTATAGCATATGAACAAATTTGATCCAGTATTGAGTTGTGCTCAGCTTTTCGTAATTTTTTGCCACGTGTATGTATAGTAATGTGCGTTTAAAATGTAATTAATTTTATATTTTTATTGAAAAATTATTAATTGTATTTTTTAAATGGGGAGTAAAAAATTTGAATTCAGCACTGAATTCAAATTCCATATGAACCCTTTGCGGCCCGAGAAATGAGCGCGGCAATTTCTTGAAAAGAGTTGATAGATTTCAATATTTCAATAAAAGTTAAAAAGCAGGTGAATGCGTATATCAACTTTTTGAATCTTAACCCGATTAAATGAATTACCAAATGAAAAACAACATTGGATGTTAGCCCGATCCTGTTTATAAAGCACGACAGAGTTGTTGGCGAAAAGAATTGTCATCTTGTTGGGCTATATCAGAAAGTCGTTTGGGAGACTCCGGGTTAGTGTTTCAAGATTGATAACAAAATCCATTCTGGATTTCTGGTTAGAAATTATGGAAAGCAACCATTAGGGTATTTGACAAGTGAGGTAGCGTATCAGCAATCGATTGAAAAGTCATCACTTACCTGCAAAACCTGATTGCAAAGACATTTACTTCTAGATTCAAGGCTCTAACAACTGCCAGTCCACATTTGACTATTTCGTTAAATGGTTAATCTGTTGTTACGTATGAATCAACATGGTATTTTCGAAGTATTTAATGATTCGATAGATTTTTCTTGTCAGTGTTACTCAAACGGTAGAAAATTGACTGCGGTGCCGCAAGCATCCTGTCCATATTAGATTATGAACATGGACCAAACTCAGTTAAGTAATAATAAGAAAGGATGGACTAGTTAGGGAGGTTGAGGAAGTTTTTCTAATAATAAGAAAGGATGGACTAGTTTCTGTCATGCTTGTATGTTCCGTAGGATCTCTTTCTTAATAATAATAATAATAATAATAATAGCAATAAAACTTATCACTGTGAGATGATGTTGGACTTTCCATGTTCTATTACATGCTCAATTAATCTTTATGACAATCAAACACACAAACTAATGTGACAATCCGCATGATATTTGATATGAATAAGTAGTACATTTTTACAAAGCTTGATATCCGAAGCGTCTGATACTAATTTAGGAATGTCACACTTCTCAAAAATAATAATAATAAATAAATGAAAATGCCAAACGGATGATGGAATAATGTGACTAGCAACAATAAAAAGTGTACATTTTACATCTGAGATATAGTTCGAAAGTGGCACGACTCATATTCTTGTTGGACAATGAAATAGAAACCAGGTAACATTAACCTCTCAGCTTATAATTTGGTGATTTATATGTTTAATGTTTACAATGGGTTGTTATTATTGCCCAGGCCCTGTGGATGATATGTAATCATAAGTTTGAAGGACCGAGAATGCCATCTCAACTAAGAGAACTATGCCAACTCATCAATCGCAAATCGCTTTGCGGCGAGATAATTTTTTTCCTTTTAAAAAAAAAATTCCTCGGATGGAGACTGTGTCACAAATACCTGAACCGTGAGTGGACAAAGTCGCTTGTACGGTAGGAATACAACGGGGTCAGAGCCCCTATTTCCTCGAAGTTAACGTACTAACCGCGTTTTAAAAAAGTCATCATTTTCCCATTAAGCCCTTGTCAAAAGACTTAATTCAGAAGCAAGCACGTAGCCAACAAACCTTTACCTCTCATACTAGTCATATTCCTCATACACAGCAGTAATATTATTACCCACGCACGTTCACTCGTCATCTCAAAAAGGAGCAAACAAGCCTTCGTTTGCTTGTTTCTTCTCCTGCTCTCTGTCACTGCGTGTAGGGTGATTGCGTTGGAAGCGTTATCGGCTCAGTTACTCGTCAGAAGAGCAGGCGTAGGCATGGGAAAGAAACTCGATTTTCTTCTTAGAAAAAACAACTTCAAGACCTACAAATTCAAGCCGCAGGTCAACCTCGCAATCTCTCGCCTGGCCGTTCTCAAAAACCAGCGCCAAGTCAAGTGCTCCCAAGCACGCTCCGACGTCGTTCAGCTCCTCCAACAGGGCTTTCAAGAGCGTGCTCTCCTTCGCGTAAGACATGTGGACATGCATGAAGAATCAAAGTCACTCATGCGCGATCTCTTTTTCTGTTTGATTTGTTATAATTATTGATTAGTTCAATTGCATTTGTCTAATGATCTGGTTTGGTTTTTGCAGGTTGAGCATGTGATGAAGGAGCAAAATATGTTGGATGCTTTTGGTATGATGGAAGGCTACTGCAATTTATTGATCGAAAGGGTCCATCTCATTGAACAAGAGAAGTTGGTTTCTTTTTCCATTTCTTAATATTTTTATGTATTTTTTACTTTTATTTTTTATATATTGTTATTATTCTGAGTGTTTTTTTTTTTTTTTTGTTTTTTTCGGTTTTGGTTGTAGGATGTGCCCGGATGAATTGAAAGAGGCAATATCAACCTTGCTTTATGCAGCTTCGAGGTGTGGTGAATTCCCAGAGCTTCAAGAGATTCGTGGCTTGTTCACGTCTCGTTATGGCAAGGATTTTGTTGGTCGCGCTATTGAATTGCGCAACAATTGTGGAGTGAACCCCCAGGTATTATTTGGATTCACATATTTGTTAGAATAAGAACGGAGTCTGCCTGCGTTGTCAATGAGCAGATACATATTAGTCAAAGCAGCAATTTAGACATTTATCAAAATACGTTTTCGAAGCTTTATAGGACCACAAAAGTGAGCAGCAATTTAGACATTTATCAAAATGCGTTTTCAAAGCTTTATAGGACCACAAATGTGAGAAAAAAAGTCTTTTCTGTCAATGTTTATATGTTGAGCTGAATTGTGTTGGATATATTATTATTTCTTTGGTTCCTGTAGATGATTCAGAAGCTGTCAACCAGACAGCCGGATCTGGAGAGCAGAATAAAAGTTCTCAAGGAGATTGCTGCTGAGAGTGGCATTCCTTTACAACTTGATGAAGGCTCTTCTGCTTCCACCGAGGTATCCAAGTCTAACAAACAGAAAGTACGACGATACTAATGTTGCAATGAGCCCCCCCAAAAATTGACAATTGTATATTAATGATCTTGTGGTTTTATATATGAAAATGCAGAACTTAACTAGCATGGCTCACAGTAAACCAGACGACGGTTCAGAAACTTCACCTAGAGAGGTGAGGAGAGAGGATGGGTTGTCTGATTCAATAAAAGCAAGGAAGAAGTATAAGGATGTAGCTGATGCAGCTCAAGCAGCTTTTGAGTCAGCTGCCTATGCAGCAGAAGCTGCACGAGCAGCCGTGGAACTCTCACGACCTGGGTCTCATGATCCTGGTGATCACGATAGTTCTAGTAACCAACAAAGAAAGATAATTGATGGAAAACGACCTGTGAACAACGACTCCCGATCTAAAAATCAGGAAATTCATGGTGAAATTCAAGCTGAGTCGTCAAAACAAAGCAAGAATACAGCAGAACTGGAGAGGGCAATGTCTACTTCAAATTCAGATTCAACAGAAGAAAATTTTAATGTGCCTACAATGTCATTTGATGAAGTGGATCCTATGAAGCTACTGGAGAAGGATATAGTTTTTTATGACAGTGACAAGGAGGACGTAGGAACATCTAGTAAGCAGATACCTTCAAGCTCTAAAGCTGTTCTGAAGGTGGAGAGTGGACAACCTGCAGCAGATGCTGCCAAAGGATCTGAGTTTCAAAGCAAGCAGCATTTAGATATGGTGAAGGGACCAATTTCAGTAAGGACTAGGCAAGTGCGCGGATACTGAGAAGCATGAGTATACTAAATATAGTTGTGTGAGTTATGATTTGTATTAGCTTTTCTGCTCCATTTTCTTCCATTAAGATTTCCAAACAGATTAACTGTGTAATTATTTTTGAATGCCAGTTTTTGTGTGCGGTTAATTCTTTTTACATCTACATCAAACTAAGGCCAATTTGTACATTATGTTGGATGCTCTTGGTAACATGACACTGAAAAAAGTGCAATTGCAGATCTTCACCATTTATAAGAGCCTAAGCTTTTCCAGAAAAAGAAACAGAATAGAAAGAAATACATAAAGTTTTATTTTTATGGCAGAATCAGGAATGTGCTGAATACCCCTATGCAATGCTGCACCTGCCTCAATGATCACTAATGCATTGATACCAAATCAATCATTTGCACCCATCCATTATCCCCCCAACCCCCCCCCCCCCCAAAAAAAAAAGACTGCCTATACCAGAAAGAATGACATCCTTGGGTAGAAAAATATTCATTTACCAATCTAAGAACATCCCTGGTTATGTAAGTGTTCTGTTCGTGCAAGTACTCCAACATAAAACTCATTAATTGAAGATTTAACAAAGTAATAGCTCAATGTACCAAAACTCATAAAAGGAGAAAACTCTTTACAGAATCAGTTAAAAGTATCATTCAGTGTATGTAAAAGAAAATTTTAACACATTAATGCTTGTGACAAATAAACTAATCACTGTATTGCGGAAACAAAGATCTAGATCTTACAAAGATGCAGAATCCACAAATATTGTAACATATTAATGATAAGATAATAGCAATTAAATGCTCAATCCTTGATTATGTAACATTTTATATAGGGTCAGTGGCCTCCTTTTCGCTTCTTCCCACGCTGTAGCAGATCAGAAAATGACTGCAAACTCACACCAACATCTTCATCATATTCAATTCCAAGTTCTTCCTGTGAAAAACAAAATCAACTACTGTAAACAAGTTCTGCAAAAGCAAACAGTTATGCTTCACGAGACAAACAACAGAAAGTACCTTAAATTCCTTCAGATTCTTGGGTGAGTTCTCCATTATGGGATCCCATATATCTCCGAACATCCTTTTACGCTTTCTCCATTGACTTAATTTCTCCAAGAACATCTCTTCAATTGCCTTCCGATCCTCTGGCTTCACCAGGGTTACTCCTCCGCGCAATTTAGCCAATTTGTTCTCCATTTCCTTTACCTGACACAGAAGCAGAGGAAACCTAAGCCTTCCCCATACTTCTTCACAAATTAAAACCAACAAAAAATCAAACATATCCAAAATTCATGCCACATACCTCTTTTCCCAACTGGGCTTCTTTCTCTCGAATCTGTTCCAGGGTCAAATTTGACTGCAGAGTCCTAATTTCTGAAACCAAATGTATGCCAATTGAACATCATTTTTATGTCCAGTTCAATGAATCATGTCCAGTTATTTTCTAATCAAAGAAATTTCCTCTACAGAATATAAATGGATATATTAAAAATAACTATACCTCCCTCAACTTTGCTGATTGCCTTCTTCCGTTCCTCAAGCTGCTCCTGCAATTTGGCATTTTCTTCCTTCATCTGATTAAGCTCTTCGCTGTTTGGAATGTCAAATTGGTCTTGCCTAGCAATGTATATCTTCTGCTTACCATACTCCTTAAATGAAATCTTTCCATTATCAGCAAGACTGTCTAATGCTTTTTGAATTCCTGCCTTTTTAAGGTTGTACTTTTGCAAAGCATCGGCCACATTTTGAGAATTTAACGGCCGATTTTGCTGTAAGAAGCAAAAAGATAAATTAATAAACAGCAGTATTAAAGCTCATACAGCAAAACCCACATATCAATAAGGAACAAGAGCTCGCCAATTTATAACGAAAGAATTATCTCTATTTTCTAGCACAAAATATTTATGGGATGACGTTTCTCATGAAATTTTAGATTAAAAAGAAAAAAGAAAAAACAACGACAAAAATAATGATAAGCAGATAACTTCCATTAAATCAGAAACCCCTCGATCAAAGTGAGGGTAACTGTATATGTATCATAACAATGATTATTTCTCTGATCGCGAGTAATTAATAATTTAATGGAACCACGAAAGGAAAGCTCACCTCATTGACGTAGTTGAGCACGATTGCTGAAAAATTAACCAAAAAAAAGAAAAAGAAAATGAGATAAATATGAATCTGGAGATTCAGAGACCGGAAAATGGTCAACTAAAATCAAAATTGAAGGAACTGTTACCTTCGGTGTTGTCGGATTTAGGAGCCATTAATCGAAACTGCGCGGGAAAGTAATGTTAAAAGGAAAAATGAAAATGCGTTACTGTGTTTGGCGAGAACGAAACTTACCCAAATAAGTAGAAGAAACGGGTTCTTCTAACCGGTGCCGTTTAGAGTCAGGGTATTAAAAATAATTCTTTATGAAAAACCAAATTACAATTTTAACCTTTTTAGAGGTAATATTACGACTTCTCATCCATCGCTATTTAGCGCTTAAAGTTGTCCACGTATGATGAAATGAAGTGAATTAAAACGAGACTTCCAACGGACAAGCAATTGCCTACAGTGCAGCTGATGCGAACATGATAACTATGAGCGTAGCAGCAGCTACTCCCTTGCTCTGCTTCAAAAATCACTCGATTCTTTCGACCAAATCCTCCAATTCGAAACTATCTCGCAGCCAATTTTACAACGCAACTATCAGTAGTCAATCATTGGCCCCGGTGCAAAAACAAAAGAGACTACATTTGACGAGGACTATCGTTTGCCACGCGGCACGCCGCAAGCCAACCGTTGCTGCTGATGCTAGCAAAGCGTCTGTAGAGGGAAATGATAGCGTACGGAGAGTGCTTCAGATTGTTCTGTGGGCTGCTGAGGCTTTTTATATTCTGTGGCTTTTCTTGCTTCCTTATGCTCCTGTACGTCTGAACCTCTCTGCGCTCTGTAATTTTTTTTCTTGTCAAGTCTCTGGTTTCATTTTAATTGGGTACGTCACCAAGTTTCTTATATGTTTTCTGAGTTTGAATTATCTTATTATGTTTGTGTTAATTTGTTTCTTTCCTATAACATTATGCAATAACGTATTTGGTAGCTAATAGCATGCAATAACCTTTTACCATTTCTCTATTTTCATCATTTTCAAATTCAATTGCTCTTTTATCATTTAGTACATGTTATTTGACTGTGTATAAGTCTTTGATTCGATTGATGATGCTTTTGAAGAATGCTTCAAGTTACTTTCATAGCCTACATGAAATGAGTCGTACATGTTTTTGTTTGGGGAATATTTTGTCAAACCGAACACTTCAGCAATTGTTTATGTTCTGTAGTTACAGAAGAAAGATTAAGTAGTTTGTATATCTAACAGGGAGATCCCGTGTGGGCCATCAGCTCGGAAACAGTAAATTCTCTCGCTGGCCTTTCTCTGAACTTCTTCTTTGTCTTGCCCTTGATGAACTCCAGTAAGCTCAACTCTTGCCAATGACTCTTATGCTTGTCCTATTTGAATAATCAATCAACTATCAACAACCAGAGTTTTGTTCTTCATTGTTAAAACTCTTGCTTCTTGAATTAAGTTATCTCTTAGAAAAGGAACTCATAAGAGCTATACCTACAGCATGCAATTTGTATGCTGATCAATACGGGAAAAACATGTTTTATTATCATGTGACATGTTCCTTTCTTCTTCATTTGCTTCATTTGTAACTGAACTTGTTTTGGGCCATTTTATATTTCATAGGGAGCATTATATTTCTGTAATTCTTAACAGGAAAATTAATGTAAACAAATTTTCTTCATGTGATCCTTTTAAAAACAGTTAAATGAGGTCCATTTTAATTTATGGCATTTGGAATATTGGGAATCAAATTTTATTAATTTTTTTCCTCATCAGTTGAGTCAACATTTCTGTACTTTTTGTTTTTCTCCTTTTACTTATGTGGGGTGGGATGAAGGACCCCAGAAGTCATCTTGTTTAACAGGACTGAATGTTGATTTGCTTTTCATTATCCAATTTTAAACAAAACATTTTTCATGTTTTACACTTCATAATTTGTGCAATGAACTTTTGGCAGAGTAGTCGGGATTCGTCTGATTGATGCCCCAGTGCTTCATCCGGTAAGGATCATTATATGAGCAGTATGTGATTGCTAGTGATTATCTAGACCATGCTTTTTAATTTCAAGTGGCTGTCAAGAGGCATTTAGATCATCGCATGAACATCCATGCTGATGTTGGTTCATTGTTCTTCCATCAGATGTCTGAAGGATTATTCAACTTTGTTATTGGGTGGACTTTTATGTTTGCTCCTTTGCTATTCACGGATCGTAAGAGGGACAGATACAAGGGTTCTCTTGACATTTTATGGGGCTTGCAGATGTTCCTTACCAACAGTAAGCTTTGCAAACTCTCTTATTTTGGTTACATTAGCTGGACTAGGTCACATAGATACGTCATTTCCCTAAACTTTTGAGGCTGTGGTTCCCAGGCCTGAGATAACCATCATAATATGATCCCGGCGATTATCTCTCAGGATGATGTAGTTCCAAACAATAGCAATTATTGCTCTTATAATGATTGTTTTTCTCTTTTTGATGGTTGTCTCTTCACCAATAGGGGAATGGAGAAGATCCTTAAACTTAAAGCCAGTGGGGCATGTATGTATAGCATAAAACCATAGCTCCCCCTTCGATTTTTATTTTTACCCTTCAATTTTGTTTAAGAATTTGAGGCTAACTGCAGTTTTTGATATATTCCCACTCTGATGCCAGCATTCTTAATTCCTTATATGGCTATTCGGCTCAATGAGGCTGATTATGAAGATACACCCAGGAATCGCTCTCAGCTAGCCTCTGTGATGACAAATGGTGCACCCATTGTAGGACTGATTGGTGGTGCCATTTGTCTGCTATCAACACTTTGGGCCCTCTATGGCCGGATGAATGGAGATTTTGGAGGAATAACAGAGAGATGGGAGTTCCTAGTTCATTATCTAGGATCAGAAAGACTGGCGTATGCCTTCATATGGGATATATTTCTTTACATAATCTTCCAGCCTTGGTTGATAGGTGACAACCTACAAAATGTTCAGCTGAGCAAGGTAAGAACAGTGAATTATCTTAGATTTGTGCCGGTGTTTGGATTAACTGTGTACCTTCTCTTTTTGAATCCTGATGAAGAACAATAGCCAAAATGTTTTGTACTACTTGCTGTTAACAGAGATTGTCAATCACTCCATGATGCAAAATAGAAATTACAAGAGAGAAAATAAATTTGTCTCATCTTTGTTGTTGTTGAATTCATCGATTGATATGTGTAATTGATTACAATGAAGTTCGGATAAGATTGGAGAATTTTGCCATGTATAAGACCCCAACTGTTTATCCGCATTTGTTTTTGAAAATTTGGAATTTCTACAATAGTGATTGTTATGAACGCCTTGTATAGTTGTATCCCAAGACCACCTCACGTCCTCACCTTCCGTTTTCTGCAACCACTGGTTGCATAAGGTTCCATTTTCAAGAATCTAAAAACCTCTAAGAACAGACAGAATCATGATAATTGTGTTTATTTTTTCACGCTTCATGAAGCCTAAGATTCACCCACACAATGGGAGCATGTATTTGAGTAACCATATACGTGTTTCCAAATATGTTTATACTATTAGTCAAATATCTCGTCATGGATTTATTGCGATAGATAATTCCATACAAATTATAGTTACTCAGAAACAACCTGGAAACAAGCTTGCTAATTTTAGCCTTCAACCATCAAGTCTTCGTATGTCTTCAAACGGGCTTTTTAGTACACATGATTTTCATTTCATTACGCCCGTTAATTAAAAAATTTTCCCACCCCAACCAAACTACAGAGCGAACTCGTGTCCAAGGTAATGCAGATGTGAACCAGATTTCAATTATACAAATCAAATCCAATAACTGAAATACAAAAACGATGTGAGAACCCACACACAACCCCGAATTTTCATCCAACTAAGAAGTAAGATTGCCACCGCTCTGCTGCCACAAATTGATAATATCAGTGGCCTGATTAAGAAGTATAATCATCATTTTCTGGGAAATCCAGGGCTTGCCCTCAAGAGTCGTCTTGAGCTCTTCCCATGCATCTTTTCTCGGCCAAAAGAAGTATTGACTCAAAGGAATGGTGCCATACCCAGGTATCAACTGGTCAAGAGCTAAACCAATGTTCTTCTCCATCCATATAAACTTCAATACCAGCCTTGGCTTCTCCAATTGCTTCACTGACACCCCCACCTTCTGCCCAGAAGAAAAGAAAAGAAAAGAGAAAAAAAACACACACACAACTTTTCTTAAGTGAAACAATAGACATAAACACACATATATAGATAGGGAGAGAGAGATTTGATTTGGACCTTAGTTTCTACTGGGGTTGTTGTGATGGTCTCTGTGGATATTGTTGTTGCTTCTTCAGCTGTGAGTGATTCTGGGGTTGCCAAAGCAACGAGCCTTTGGTTTCTTGAAATGTGTTTGGTTCTATTTTGGTGAAGAACGGTGGTTTTGGTGGGTTTGAGAGTGAGCTTTTGGGAAGGGAATGGGGAGCGTGTGGTGAATGCACCATTAACAGTAGATTGAAGTGCCATTGATGATAACATTTTGTGTTCTCTAGAGAGAAGGAGAGTAAGTACGGATTTGTTTTCTTTTTTTTTCCCCCGGTAATAATAAAAACAGGAATCGACCAGTTCTCCCCTCACTGGTTAGAATTGTCATTGCCTTTGGATAAGGCAGTTTAAGCCGGCGCACACTGGACATTGTAATGAAAACCAACCCAACCCAACCCATCAAAAATGGGAAAGGCCGTTTAAGCAAGATAACTCTTGAGAGCAAAGACAATTTGGGTTGGGTTGGGTTTGCCTTTTGGGTTTTGGATACTCTCTCATTTTTAGGCCCAATTTTGCAACACCCAGATATATCCAACTAATGGCGTATGATTCTCTAATCCAACGCCCCTTTGAAGTTTGAAGTTAGTCAGCGCTCACAAGTCACAACTTCACTTTCACATGATATGGAAACTAATTTTGAAGAAAGAGATGACTTTTCAAATTAAGCTCGTTTCTTTTATCAACTCGTGACAGAGTTAATTGCATTATCGTCTCCTTTTTCATTTGACCATATCATCTAACTATAACTTTTATTTTTATTTTTATTTTTTTTGGGCTTAAATGGTTCACAAAAGTTTCACGATATTTCTTGGTTGCGGCTGCCCATCATGGGAATTCACTTTCTTTACGTGCTAAAGTCATATTCACCAACCTGCCCGGGCCCTCAATTCAATAGGGTTAGGTTTCATGAATCTCGGTGCCCTCACTTATCAAGAGGGAGAACTTTCCTAACTTTCACATGCAGAATATCGAACCCAAGTTATTAAACTTGTAAATGTAGCGTTTGGATGCAGAGAAAATGAAGTGAAATGCAATGAATCTCGCATATTACTGAATGTGCGATCAGATCTGGACAATGTGTTGTATTTATAGTAGCCTTCAGTAAAGCTAACAAAATATCTAAGCTATGTTACTGAATTAGTAACAAATCTAATGAGTAACTAGTAAAATGTGACAGCTGGAAGTAACAACTTACTGTTGCCACGCTGACTTATGCACAATTCAAGCAGACAATTCTCATGACTTAAAGGTAAGTTATAACTTAAATGCTACAATACTAAAGTGTTTATTAAATATTAGCTAGTGTAATTTAAAAAATAGGTTAAATAAATCAAATATTTGTATGATAAAAAAATTATAATATTTTTATTAATTTTATCAAAATTATTATTTTAAAATTAAATTTACCACACATTATCAACTTTTATTCCATAATTATTATATTTTTTTCAATAATAATTGTGGCTTAAAAGTCATGACAATTCAACACCAAACAGAACAGTGCTTGTCAAGCATTGCTCCTAACGCATGTTATTGTTAAATTAATATGACATATCTAAAAATTCTAATGGCTTAATCGAAGCAGGGCGCCGAGCAATGACACGAAATGTATGGCGCGGTGGAAAAATATGGGTACGTATCTTTCCAGACAAACCAGTTACAATAAGACCCACGGAAACCATTATGGGGTCCGGTAAAGGATCCCCCGAATATTGGGTAGCCGTCGTTAAACCGGGTAGAATACTTTATGAAATGAATGGAGTAGCTGAAAATATAGCTCGAAAGGCTATTTCAATAGCGGCGTCCAAAATGCCTATAAGAACTCAATTCATTATTTCGGGATAGGAATGTCGAAACAAAGGAAATAAATCTTGGGTATAAAAAAATGCGGGTCTTCCCTTTTTTTTTTTCTTTTTTTTTTACTTCGTCCTTTCAGTGCTTTACTTTAAATTAAAAATTAAACATTAAAAAAAAATTAAACATTAAAAAAACGGACTCAAAAAACGATATGAACTTTCAAAAAATCCTATGCTTCAGTATATTATTCATTAAATCCCCCTATATCTTGATAAAATCTTTTTTAGTCCTTTCATTCGCGAGGAGCTAGATGAGAAGAAACTCTCATGTCCAGTTCTGTAGTAGAGATGGCATTGAGAAAGAACCATCAATTATAACCCCAAGGAATTCAAGTACAAATGTAATTTTTTAAATAAATAATAAAATATTATTTGAATTTTTTTTTTTTAAATACTCTAATGGAACCGACGGCATGCTACCGTTAGATTACGCTATTTTACAGTTGAAAATGCAAATAGCCTTTCAATACTTCGAAAAAGGATCAGACAGATACAAGTAAATGGGCGGTTGGGTACCATGCAACGGATTCCCACCATCAAATCTAGTCAATAAAATATAACATAAAATAAAAAACTCAGACTAGAATAAACATGTACTTACCATTAATTTATATTCTAGCCCATTTTTCAAACCTATTTTTAATTTAAGATTTAGCATACAAATATAATAAACTTTGTTATAATATGGTGTAATGTCTCTATGGTTACATAGTGTGATACCATATAATGTATATGGTATTTATTTTCATTTGACCAATTTGACCGAATTAAGATTTTCTAAGCAATTTTAACTCTAGATTCATCCAGTCGTGATTTTGTAGTTCGTGGGTCGGACCAAACTTGTTACAAATCGACTCAAATGGAGCCAATATGGTGAAGTTGGCTCGATTTAACGGGTTTCGGTTTGAAATGCCCACCCCAATGAACAGCATTTGAGTTTTGCATCATTGGCTTATCGCAGTCTTTTCCACCATTCCTTGTTTAATTGATGTGTATATTTGTCACTTTATTTATAAAAAAAAAATTAATATCCAAGGAATATAGGAATTAAATATGGGAATATAGGAAGTACAAAACCACTAAAATCCCTGGATAAAAAGTAAATTGTTTGTAAGTACCCTAATGTTCTTTTCATACGTCTTGTCAAAATTTTATAATTTTGTTGTTAAAATAGCATTATTCAAAGTTTAAATTTATTTTTTAACCTGTTATTTTTTCTAAAATTTGAATATGAGTGATTCTAAATAAAGACATTTGAAAACACTCGATACAAGTCGATATTGAACGTTATTCAAAATGTTATCAATAATATGTGATTTATGCAACTGAACATATTGCATTAGAAATCAACTTTGCAATAAAAATAAAAATTGAACCAGAAAAGTAGAGTTGGTAAAATAAGTCATTGGGTCATTTTCGTATCGTGTCAAATTTAGGTCAATCCAAATTCAACACAAAAAAATAATCGAGTTATTCAATAACTCACTTAATATTTATATATTAAACAAAATTTACATCAAATATTTACAAGCTATCATCCATTCATTTATACATACATAGTTTATCGATATTATAAAATATATATATATACTAATATTTTACACATTTACACTCTAAATGTGTATAAAATTTTATAAAAAAAATAACGTGTTTATATTCACCATTTTAAAAAATAAAAATAAAAGAGAGAATTATTTTTAATAGTTGAGTTTTAATGACAAGAACTTATAAATTATTTTAAAATTAAAAATATAATCATACCATTAATCGAATAAATTGATAAAAAATTTTAATCTTAACCTAACACGAAAAAAAATCATAACAACTCAAATTCGATTCATTTAATAATTATATTAAATTTAATTACTTATACCCATTTATTTATTTCGTATTTATATCAAATAATCATATCTGATCAAATTTTACCAATTCTACGTAAAAGTAAAAGCGGTGAAAAGCAGTGAGAACACCAAATGTAGATCCAAGACAAATAATCTTTTTATATATTATTAATTTGATTTGCCGATTAAAGAAGTTTTCAACTGTAAAAGGATGTGACACGTGGACCGTGAATTTGACCTCATCCTCCCTGTTGACCAATAACCAGTAGCCAACACTCAATCACTTTTTCAAAAACTCCCCGCACAAGGAAAACGACGTCGTGAGCAACCCTCGCACGTACCATTAAAAAAAATGCAGTTGTATGCATCGTCATCGTTGTTGCTCCCCTTAATCATGTACAATTACGTGTCCATGTCTATCGTCTCGCTTTGATTCATTTTCTCATCCGACACCCACTTTACTGCTACTCTTCATCTTTTAGTTTAAAAACCAAATAATAATTTTCTTTTTCTTATGATTAAGAAATGGCTGCGAAAATTGGATCGTTTAGACACAGTTTTGCAGAAAGGAGCAAAGAAAGATTGCTATCTAGAAAGGGCTATTCAGACTTTGGCCTGAACAGCACGGATGACGACGGCAGCGAAGATGGAATCAACTGCAAAAGTTTCCGTTGGATATCAGACGGAGTCATCAATTTTTGGACCAATTTGCAAAACATTTTTATTCAATTCTATGACATGGGTTGTACGGATCCTCGCAAAGCCGTCTTTGCTGCCAAGATGGGCTTGTCATTGGCACTTGTATCATTAGTTATCTTTTTCAAAGAGCCACTCAGTAATGTTAGCCAATACTCGATCTGGGCAATTCTTACTGTCGTTGTAGTTTTTGAATTCAGCGTAGGTACTAGTTTACAATCATGCGATGCGACTAAAACAAGCAAAATCGTATTGAGATTTGCATATGGAAGTGATTTTGTAATGTTATTGAATCAATTTCTTTCATGTAGGTGCAACGCTTAACAAAGGATTCAATCGTGCTTTAGGGACGTTTTCTGCTGGTGGCCTTGCTCTGGGCGTTGCAGAGCTCTCTCTGTATGCAGGGGCTTATCAGGAAGTTATTATTATCGTCAGTATTTTTATAGCAGGTTGGCATCTTGTTAGCAATTAATATCTATCAATCATTGCCTTAGACCCCATTTCTTGAATTGTTGCTCTTATATTTTTATTTTGTCGTTTTCAGGATTCTGTGCAAGTTATGCTAAATTGTACCCCACATTGAAACCATACGAATACGGATTTCGAGTCTTCTTGTTGACATATTGCATTGTACTTGTGTCTGGAACTTCGACAACATTTTTCCACACAGCATTTTATCGGTTAGTGCTTATTGCAGTTGGTGCTGGGATATGTTTGGTTGTAAATGTGTGCATATATCCCATCTGGGCAGGGGAGGATCTGCACAAGTTGGTGGTCAAAAATTTCAAAGGTCTCGCTACTTCCTTGGAAGGTTAGACGTTTGCTTCTTAGATATTCGGTTCTGTTCGATTTGAGCTGAATTCTGATGAGTAGTTGATTGATTTATTATATTGGACTCGGATTTAGGTTGTGTTAGTAACTACTTGCAATGTGTTGAATATGAGAGAGTCCCTTCAAAAATTCTTACATATCAAGCTTCTGATGACCCAGTATATAGTGGCTATAGATCAGCTGTACAGTCTACGAGCCAAGAGGAATCTCTGGTATAATCAGTATAACTTTGCTGGTTCTTTCCTCAACTCCATCATCTTTTATTTCTTTTTCTTTCCTGTAAGGCCTGTCCTTTTGACAGACCAGAAAGTTAGGAACTTTTGTACTTTTGTACTCTGCAGATGGAGTTTGCAATATGGGAGCCACCTCATGGCCCTTACAGGTCATTCAATTATCCCTGGAAAAATTATGTTAAAGTAAGCGGTGCATTGAGGCACTGTGCATTCATGGTCATGGCTATGCACGGATGTATACTCTCTGAAATACAAGTAAGTGGCTTTTTTTTATTGCTTTAGCTGCTGTTTTAGCAACTTAGGCTTATGGTTAGTTCCATACTTAGAGTATGAAAGTGTCACTCAAGGATCCTTTTATCATCTCAAATATGTCTAGTGAACCATATTTCTCTTGGAGTAATGGTAGCCCATCTAGGTAACTAGTCGTTTCAGTCATTAATAGTGAGTTTGTGAGCTCCAATGTACTAATGAAGTTTAGCTCTAGTCCCATCTTTCCAATCTTTTGCTGGTCCCTCTTCATTGATGTTTGGTGCAAACCAGCTCTTAATCAGTATATATCCGCATCAGATTTTTCTCAATCAGAAGCACTTGAATTGCGATCCTCAAACTCATTTCACAAACTAATAGTTTCAGCTTTGTCAGCACTGCTTTGATGGTCTCTAATGCCAAAGCTCCCCTTTTTCTTATCCCCATTCACTCCGCAAATTGCCATTAAATTTGGTTAATTGCAATTTTATTTATTTATTTTTTTGCATATTTCAATTCAAAAGAATAGTATATATTTACGCATGCCGGTTTGGTTTATTTTGTTCTTCTTAATCTTAATTAAATTTTTTATATATATGCTATCACTTTCCAAATTCATGGGAATTACATGGTATGTGAAGAAATAAATTGAAAAAAAAAAGGAAAATTTCAGATACAAGGTACTTAATTAAAGAGTGCAGTTAACGATTCAAATTGCCTTGAAACTTTATACTTCAGGAAACATTAGCAATAAAGCTGAAGAAGTCTTAATCAAGTCGAAGTTTGTAGAATTTATTAGCATTATATTTAATTTAGGTTTATTAAAATTTACTTTCTTTCATAGTGTTTTCATTTAATTTAAGTTTATTAAAAAAAAATTGAGTGAGAGGTAGGAAGGGTATGAAAAAGCACAGAGAACAAACAAAAAATTGTGATTGCCATGTCATGGACCTCTTTCTATTATATGGCCCTCATTCCATGTCTAATTTCTGTGACAAACAAAGGTTTAGGTTCCAGAAATAAGAGATAAAAAGAGAAGATAAGAACATCCTTATAATCTACTGAATGTATAAATCTGCATCTGCCTATTATATAGCAAACAAAATTAAATAGTTTCAGTCTTGTGAAGTACAGAAATTGATTTCCCTTTCTTTAGCTGTTTCCAAATCATTTCCACATGATTCTGTTGTTCGTATCCAGTATTTTTCTCTCCGCTCTTGTGTATTAGCAGCAGATATCTTGTGGTTGTCCCTTTTTGTAAGCTCCATTTCTTTGTTTCATTCTTGAGTGAGTTAATAAAATATGTAGCAAAAACATTGAGGATGCTAAATTTTGTGTTAGGCTGCAAGTATTTGGAGTCTGGATTTAGACATATGTTTGGTTTACAAATTTTAATGTGCAGGCACCGCCAGAGAAGAGACAGGTTTTTGCTAGTGAGCTCCAAAATGTTGGCAATGAAGGAGCTAAAGTATTACACAAGCTTGGAGACAAAGTCGAGAAGATGGAAAGGTTAAGCCCTGAAGAAATACTATTTGAAGTTCATGAGGCAGCAGAAGAGTTGCAAATGAAGATAGACCAAAAATCATATCTTCTGGTCAATTCAGAAAGCTGGGCAGCCATAGCACAGCGCAAGGAATTGCAAGATTCTGAGAACTTTAATGAAGTCAAAGATGATGAAAACAAAGTGATTAACTCCTTGAGCGAAGTGTGGGATGCTCAGAACCCAAACATGGGCATGAACCCCCCCATGCAAGAATGGATTTCCTCAGAAAATATGTCAAGAAATCCAGTCTCGTGGCCACGGCTGTCATTTCATAATATTGAGTCCACGCTTGATTTACAGGAATCAAAAGTATATGAAAGTGCCAGCTCTTTGTCACTAGCGACTTTTGCTTCACTCTTGATTGAATTTGTTGCGAGGCTCCAAAATCTTGTTGATGCCTTTGAAGAACTATGTGAAAAAGCGAATTTCAAGGAGCCTATTGAGCCGCCAATTGGGAAAGGGGAGGTAGGATTTTGGAGCAGACTTAGCAGCTGCTTTCAGTCGAAGCACTGAGATAGCTTTAAAGATCATTATTTCCGGTCCATAAGTTGAAGAAATGTCGTTAACTGAGACATTCGATAAGCTGATGCTTTGTGACTTGTGAATATGATTGCTTTAGCTTGCTCCGCCCCCCATTATAGATAAAAAATGTAGTAATGCAGTGGAGAGGTTTTGTCATAGAAATTCTTCATAGCATATGGGGTTTAGAAATCAATGCATATAAAATCCATTTTCGGAAAATTTTATTGAAACATTAGACTACAGTATTCCAAATTTTTTTTTATTTTTATAATTTTTAACCAAATATTTATATTTTAAGCTTCATGTAATGATGTTTACTATTTTGCATTATTTTTTTCTTAGTAGTTACGGTAGCTGCAACATAAAATCCACAACACTTCGTTATCAGACAAGCCGTGCATTTGAATCATCTAAACAACTAACTATGATGCCATGATTCGCATAAAAATTTTTGATTACTTGTAAAAGTGAAGTATTTTAGTCTGAATCTATTTAACATTTCATCAATAAACATCTTCGTGCTCGAAAATGTAATAACATAGGAAAAAGTTTCTCAATATGTCAATCAAATACAAAAGCTATGTGTTTTACATTTTTTCTTAGGTGAAAACTCTATCATTATTAGATAATTTTATTATCAACATATACGTCTGTCAAGATTTTACCAGACGAGTCCAGAAATAACGTGTCGTGTGTGCTCCACCACAACTATTTCGTGAGAGTAACACTGCCATCCCCTAATAATATCTAACATTTTTTAATTATTACTCAACTATCACACAATGAGTAATGCTATACATTCTAAATTATTTATCCCAAAAAATTATTTTAAATACCGTGACATTCATCAATTGGTTAGTAAAAATAAAATAATTGATTCACTTGAATCTTGTAAAGAATTACCAACTAATTAATGAATACTATATTATTTAAGATAAAAATTAAGATAAAAATTTGGGATGTCTATTATTATTATTATAAATTTTTTTTTTAATTTATTCAACCATTCAGTAGTTTTCACTTGAGCCCGAAGAGAGCCCATGGAGTAGAGTGTTACAGGCCCAGTTTTGTGGGCTTGAGTAGATAATTACAAGAAATATACTACAAAGCAAACAAACAGATTCGTAAATCTCTCTTTTCTCTCTGATCAGAGGTAGCTGCGGGAGGGAATTGAGATCGGTGGGAGCATCTTCAGTTCTCAGTCATTTCCATTTATCGTAATTTTTAATCATTAGTTTTTTATTTATCTTCACCAGTGAATATTAAAACATTTAATTCTCGCTTAATGATTAGTTGACGCACAATTTTCAATCAAGAAAATAAAATAGAAATTTAAAAACTTTAATTATTCTAGTTAATGATTTTAGTTACTCTTAGAAATGATTAATGAAAAAACTGAATTCAGTTTAGCCTAGTTGTACTATTAGGCACCTTTTCATATGGTAACTATTTTTTTTTTCTTTTATTTAATTTATCCTGCCCTTGTTAACCGATCAATTTTACATTCATTTTCGTTTTCTTTCGTTTTCGTAGCTACCAAACACAGCGTCAGTGTTTAAGGCCTCAAAATCCTCGTATTTGTCTCTTCCTTTTGTTTTCTTTATGGTTACCTTAGTTTCTGGAGTTGAACTCTAGGGTCCCAGATCTCAACGTTATCGTTTGACATGATTTTTTCTCTTATGCTCTGTTTAATTGCTATCTGAATGATAGTGCTTCATAAAATTTGGGATCTTGGTGCTGGATGATGTGGAATTCGCATCTTATAGTTACTGGAAAATTCAAACCATATATTAGTCATCGAATTGATTTTGAATTTCAATTTTGGAAATCTTTTTGTTGAATTTTGTGATAATTTGCAATTCATCTGATTTGCAGTGCTTCGGGGTAGATATTTGATCATAAGGGTTTTCCAAGAGTTTTGAAACACAATGGCAATGGTTGATGAACCATTATACCCAATAGCTGTTCTCATAGACGAGCTGAAAAATGATGACATACAGCTTAGGTTGAACTCAATACGTAGGCTGTCAACAATTGCTCGTGCTCTTGGGGAGGAGCGGACTCGGAAGGAATTAATTCCGTTTCTGAGCGAAAACAATGACGATGATGATGAGGTACTTCTTGCAATGGCAGAAGAGCTTGGTGTTTTCATTCCATATGTGGGAGGAGTTGAGCATGCCCATGTTTTGCTTCCACCTCTGGAGACCCTTTGTACTGTTGAGGAGACCTGCGTGAGGGACAAAGCCGTTGAGTCTTTGTGTAGAATTGGGTCTCAAATGAGGGAGAGTGATTTGGTTGATTGGTTTATTCCTTTGGTCAAGGTTAGATTACACCATTCTGTTGTGTTTGTTTATTGAATTCTTGTTTTGTAATGTTGATCTTCTATGTTCAAGAAACACAACTACAGACTGTTTGGAAGAATTTTCATTTCCTTTAAATTGTTTACTATGCCCTCATTTTGTGAAGCACTTTCCCAAACATCAAGAAAAATATGCAGCTTGCTGAGTGTTTACCTCCGTATTGGCTTTGGAAGCTTGTTAGTACTTCACATTGTCCATTTCTTGCCTAAATGAAATTATGTTTTATTCAAAGAAAACATTAGTAAAGCAAGCCATTTAATATGAGTAACTTGAGATGCATATGAAGGTCTTTCCACAGTTCTCTGCATTTATAATTTTTTAAAAAAGAATTTACTTATATTTTTTTGCCATGGCTGCATATAGAAACATTATTGCTTGCAGTTTAGCCACATGCCTCTGTGTGAATGCTTGCTTTTTCCTAATTCCTTTGTGGAGGTATTTCATTATTCTCCTGTGTTTTTTCTGAGTCTTTGCTTTCTACATGTTTTAAACCTCGTATATTCAGAGACTAGCGGCTGGTGAATGGTTTACGGCTCGGGTTTCTGCATGTGGGCTGTTTCACATTGCTTACCCAAGTGCCCCAGATATTTTAAAGACAGAACTGCGGTCAATATACACCCAATTGTGTCAAGATGACATGCCCATGGTTAGGAGGTCTGCTGCATCCAATCTGGGCAAATTTGCTGCAACTGTTGAACCTGCTCATTTGAAGACAGACATCATGTCAATATTTGAGGATCTGACACAGGATGGTAATTAAAAAATTAATTTATGTTTTATGGAGAACATGTTTCTATCTGTTTCAATTGTTGGATATTGCCCCTGTCACTTTGTGGTTTACGTGTCTCCCTCAAGTGTCTTTTAATTATGCAACCTGAATTCTCTGCTGCCTATTTGAATTGAGTGCTCTCTTGATAACTGTTATCTAGGGTCACCTATGTCCTGACATAGAACTGTTGCATCCTTTCTTGCAACTTCAGTACATGTATGGTCCGTGCAACATGTAAAACAAGTGTGAGCTGCTGACATGAAATTGTAATAGCCGTGCAGAATATATATGACGTAATTAAAGTTTATTTGAGATGAATATACTTCTGAATGTGAGATAAAAATTATATTAATATGGCTAGGAGAGTGAAGTTGCAGCAAGTCAAGGATGGATTTAATGAGAACACGTGATAACCTGGCAGCAGTCCAATAGTATCTTTCCACTGAGATAGATTCAATGCAGTGGAAATCATCTGGCTTTTTTTTCCAGTTTGCTTATTGTGATCATCTGGTTTGATGAGGAGATGGATTCTATGAAAATGCTTTATGCTTCATTCATCTTTTGGGTCAGGTTTTTCTGGCTGACACTTCATGATATGTCTCTTGGGCATTCAATTGAACTCTTGGTGTTGAAAAATACAATATATTACTGCCAATAGAAGTTGGGGTAGACATAAAATGAACAACTAGATTGAACTAACAGGAACAGGATTGGTATTCCAATAACATTTGGTTCATGTGAACACTAGCATTTGTGGTGGGCTGGCTGCATGTTGACATGTCTATGTTTATTGTTACTTATTTTTCTTTCATGAATTATCTTCTTAAGGTTACCTGAAATCTGGAAATTGAAGACAGTAAATGTTTATTGTAACACTGAAGCATGACCTCCTTTCTTTTTCCTTTTTTACCCAAGTAACAGAACTTTGTGTGATATTCCTAAACTTAAACTTTATTAGCAAAGAGATGCTATTTAAATAAATTTAAACTTATGGTCCTTAGATGATGGATGAACCTAGTTAGCTTGTGAATAACTCCTGGCTAATTGTCTTTATTGCTAGAAGACAAGTGAATTGATTTGGGTGCAGTACAAAAGGATTAATTTTGATCATGCCTCAGATTGATGCTACTGTGAGATTTTCCACATGACTGTCTCCGGATAGTTTAAGAAACTTTCCTTCATGACACATAGCTATATGTTTTATTGTGGTAAAGAGCTCAAGAAAGCAATATCTTGCACCCTCACCCCCCCCCCCCCCCTCCCCCCCAAGAAAAAAAGAAGGGAAAAATTCCTTTCAAAATAATAGTAATAAATAAATAATCTTAGGGTATTGATCAATCTTCACAAAGAATCATGTCGAGTTCAAAACATTGTATGAATGATCAAACAGATGGATGGTAGGGTGTTCGGAACATAATTTGTTCAATTCATGTATTAAATTTTCAAGTAAATTACTATGTGAATGGTAACTTATTGTTTTGCTTATATAGATGCATGTTATATTTTAAAGTTCATTTCATATATGAATAGCCCACATGAGGTTTTTTAATTAACTCTTGTCTCAGATCAAGATTCTGTTCGATTATTGGCTGTCGAGGGTTGTGCAGCACTTGGAAAGCTGTTGGAACCTCAGGATTGCGTAGCACATATTCTCCCTGTTATTGTGAATTTCTCTCAGGTACACTTGTATTGATGATTCTTGCTTCAATGCTAGTTATCTGATTTGTGATTAGTGTTTATTTGGAGAAGTCTTTCCTGTCAATGACACTTCTATAGTTGATTTGTATAAACCCACTTTTGCTGGAAAGTTCTAATGTACTTCTCCATATGCAATGTGAATTGAACTTGTTGGATCAATTTAGATAAGCATAAAGTTCAGACCAATGACTCATTTATTTTGGCTGCCTATGACACCACTAGCAAATTGTCAATTTGGTGATTCAACAACACACAGAATATTACAAGCATTACAAGTGTGGAGTTATAGCGAGGAGTGAAGATTAAAAAGTATTGAATGGCTAACACATGAAACTCAACAGAAAAAAGATTAAGGCCAAAATCCCAAGCTGCTCACTGCTGTACTACACTTCAATATCTGAGATAAAGATGCACATAGAAATTTATACCCTCTTTAAGTTTTCCTTGTCCTTGCTCTTTGTACTTCTTTCACCTTTGGATGAAATTTATGTTTCTCTCTGAAATTCGGATGAGATTAGCTTAAAGTGGAGTAGTTACCCCTTAGGTAGCTATTGATCTCATCACAAGATTTACACCTACCTTGGAGAGGGAAATCAGAAATTTTTAGATCATAAGGGCTACATACTTAATCTACTTTGGGAGGATTCATGTGTTGTTGTTCTCATATCCTACCCTAATTGGCTCTGTATGTTTTTGAGAAATAATCTGTTGGTCACGGCTGTAAGAGAAGAATGAGGTGCTGTGTGTTGATGTGTGCAATGCCAAATGGATACTTGGGGAGTTGGGTTTCAGAGAAAGGGAGCAATTTGGCTACATTATAACGGCACTTAGAAATTTGATATACTTTCTGAAATGCTTAACAAATAGATGTTATTCATTGGTTTTCCCGAAGGATGGTCCTTATGATGGTGCTCGGGTTTTGTATTTTAGTGAACAATCATTATCTTCATATTTTATTGGCAACATTTCTGTAGTCTGATCTGATTCCATGTTACAGGAAAAGTATCCTGTGGCTGTTTTAGTTATATTATTTGTATGAAACGTTATGATTATTATTTTTGTATAAAGCGATTGAGTTTTCCTTGTATGCCTGATGCTAAGGAAAACCTTTTTGATTTCTGTATCTTGATATTTCTTTCCTTCATTCTATAAGCTCTTAATTCATTATTGACTCTCAACAGGATAAGTCTTGGCGCGTGCGTTATATGGTTGCAAATCAACTGTATGAACTTTGTGAAGCTGTGGGTCCTGAGCCTACTAGGTATATATTAAATGCTGTTTAAAGTTTTATACTTCCAGTGCAGCATATGGTCTCTCACCAATTTAATATCTTGGAAATTTAATAGTAGACACCCCTTTCATGCGTTTTAATTCTGTTAACAATTGCTTTCATGCATGATGTTGTGTGCTAATTTATTTTTGTCTCTTCTTTGTGCTATTTATGTAAAACTTTGGTTGTGTTTTAAGGACGGACTTGGTTCCTGCATATGTGCGGTTACTTCGAGATAATGAGGCTGAAGTACGTATAGCAGCTGCTGGCAAAGTCACTAAGTTCTGCCGAATTTTGAATCCAGAACTAGCAATTCAACATATTCTTCCTTGCGTTAAGGTGCTCATGCTTTGAGGATTTGGAAATTTTTTTCTTTTATGTTGATGGGTTATTTGGTTCTCAATGCTTTGAACAATCTTCTGCAGGAGTTGTCATCAGATTCCTCACAGCATGTCCGCTCTGCTTTGGCGTCAGTAATCATGGGGATGGCTCCTGTCCTAGGGAAGGTAAGAATATCATATATTGGTCCGGCTCTAGTCACGAAGGTTGGAGGTTTGCAAGACCTACGAGCATGTCATGCCTTGTATTATAGTGGCTTATTCATCTTTATTTGGCTCATTAGCTATCAGGGTTTTACTTGAAGGGTTACATTCAATCTTTTCAGGTTTACTGTAGTTTCTGCTATGCTCGATCTTCCAATTTTATTTACTGCCATATGAATGCACGTTGGTTTAATTGCATGCATTGTAATTCAACTCCATTTTACTGTTTGTGAAGGATGCAACAATTGAGCAGCTTCTTCCAATATTTCTCTCCCTTTTGAAGGATGAATTTCCTGATGTGCGCCTCAATATCATCAGCAAGCTTGATCAAGTGAATCAGGTGTGTTGTGTCTTAAGGATTTAACCTGAATCTTCTATGTCACATGCTGTACTTATAATTTTGGCATCTATATTTTTGGGTTTTGGTTGAGAATTCTGATTTATTGAACAAATTAGGTTTAGTGTCTGAAAAAATTAGTGCAACTTGCAACTGTCTGAAATAAGTGGCTAGAAGTGACAACCATTTAACAAACTACCATCATGGCCTGCTGATAGTGTTCAAATATTTCATAGTATATTCATGCATATTTTCCTTTTCCTTTCCCTTTTCCTTTTCTTTCATCCATAGCATAAATGGGAGTGGATTTATGTGCATACCAGTGCATGCTGTGGTTTGCATATCAGCTCGCTAGTACTATAGCGTATTTGCATGTGACTTAGCATTTTTATTTCCTTCGTTTGTTGTCTTAATTTTTGAAGTGGGAATAGGGAGGATGGGCAGATAAGGAGCATGGATGTATACTGGAGAGAATTCAGTAGGTTTGATTATAAAATTTCTAATTCTATTTGGTTTTGGTGATTGTTTTAGGTTTGATTATAAAATTTCTAATTCTATTTGGTTTTGGTGATTGTTTTACTTTTCCTTTTTTGATTTTAATTTGTCACAGATTTTAGTTTTGTAATCCCTTGAACTTGTAATAAGTTGAAAAGTAATGCATTCCATTCCTTGCTTCTTTGGAAGCTGTTGTTTGACTGCAATTCTTGTATCACTGATGGTTGCCGTTTGCTGCAACCAGACACATTGTATGATTAATTATTTACCCCTTTTGGCAGTCCTTATACTCTTTGAGATGATACCACCAAGTCTGTTGTCAGTGGTGATACTGCTTGTACAACTCTATTGTATTTGCTTCATTTTTGTATACTTTTCAGCCTTGTTTAACAAATATATTCTTGCAGGTTATCGGAATTGATCTACTGTCACAATCCCTATTACCAGCCATTGTTGAGCTTGCGGAGGATAGACATTGGAGAGTTCGTCTTGCAATAATAGAGTATATTCCTTTATTGGCCAGTCAGTTGGGCGTAGGATTTTTTGATGACAAACTTGGTGCTCTTTGTATGCAATGGTTACAGGATAAGGTTTGTGTTTCCTACCTTGTTTGCAATATTTAAAGACATAAAACGATTCCTTTATGTTTTGGTTATCATTGTGAACAGTTTATCCATTTATGCAAGTTGTATGTCTCATGTAACTTTTTGTTTGCATGATTATTGTGTCTCCAACTAGTGTTTGACATTTGTGCGCTTTTGTTTGTCTTGCAATTGCATCGCATTAAAGTGAAACTCCTTGCAGTTTATTAACTATTTCACCTGCATATTTGTTGCAGGTTTATTCTATTCGAGATGCTGCTGCTAACAATTTGAAGCGTCTTGCTGAAGAATTTGGTCCGGAGTGGGCAATGCAGCACATCATTCCTCAGGTTTGTCCAACGATTTTGACAATTAATTGCTACCGCCTTCTTGATAGACCTTTTTTTAAAAAAATGAAACACGAATAAACAGTTTTTAGACCCTGTTTGGGATTGCAGTTGAAATGCTATAAGCAGTTTATTTCATAAGTTCTGACACAAGTGGGATTTGATAAATCTTTTAAGAGTTGTTTATAAGCTTTTTCATTTTGACAGAAGCTTTTAAAAGTAGGTAGGGGGTTGCTTTTTATGAGTAACTTATTAAATAAGCCACCACAGCTTTTTAGAGTTCTTATTATAACCTTAAAATTTCAATAAAATCATAGGTATGTTTTACTTTCCGATAAACCCTAATATACAAATAAAAGATAATTTAAACTTGTTTATTTGGTCATTACATAATAAAATAGCACTTACGTGATAAAATTTATCGAACACATATACTATGATTTTCAAACTCACAACAACTGCAACAACACAATCTATGAGCTATTTTTTCTTTAATCAGCAGTTTATTTTATCAGCCATTGCAATTCCAAACTGATCCTTAGTTTGAAATGGAATTTCATTGAAATTCATACATGCCTTAAGCTTGTGGCATAAATAATTTATCCTGATGCTGGGTTTTTCTGGCATTACCACTGCCACTGGGATCTGAAAGGATGATGTTGTGTTGTAATGATTTCCTTCTCAGCCTTTGTTGCATACTGTAATTTTGTTGCATGTACTCTGCTCTGCAGAATAATGTAATTTTGTTGCATGTACCATACTTTGCAGAATAATGTGTTAAGTTTGCATATGAATCTCTTGAAGCTTTTGTCTTTTTCCTTCAGTTTGTTGATAAAACCTCCACGACCTTCTCACTTTTGCTTCAGTCTTTATTTTCATTTTCTTTTTTCTTCTGCTCACTATTGGTTTGTCATCTGAGCAGGTTTTGGAGATGATTAGTAATCCACACTACTTGTACCGGATGACCATTTTGCGTGCCATCTCTCTCCTTGCTCCTGTCATGGGATCAGAAATCACATGTTCTAGACTGTTGCCAGTGGTCGTTAATGCATCAAAAGACAGGTATCTGAACTCATGCAACCTCATGGTTGACAAGACTGATGTACAATAGTTTGTTTCTCATTGTTGGTCTGATTCACCTTTTGGCAGAGTACCTAACATCAAGTTTAATGTGGCAAAAGTGCTACAATCTCTCATTCCCCTCGTTGACCAGTCTGTAAGTACTTTTTCAGTTTCTCCATACTCGTTTATGCTTCATTTGAATGTCAATAATTTTAATGTGGGCTTTATTTTTGCTGCCTTTCCTTTAGTCCTTTTTCATGTCTTGCTCTGAATTATTGTCATAGGTGGTGGAGAAAACAATCCGTCCCTGTTTGGTTGAGCTCACTGAGGATCCAGATGTTGATGTCCGTTTTTTTGCCACTCAAGCCATTCAGTCGATTGATCACGTGATGATGTCTAGCTAGGCTGATCAGAGTTTATTGTTTGAATTCCCCCTCTGAAGGTACACTTGTGTTGAGGACCTTCTAGCTGGAGATGGTATTTTTTGCTCATCAGATTTGTGCCATCCTTGTTGCCTGAGTGTTGGGGCGGTTGTATCTTCCGACTAACATGCAAAGCCATTTTGGGCTACTGAACTTGTGTGTTATAGTTTATTAGAAAACAACACATTGACTCGGAGATATGTTGTCTTTGGCTTGCATTTTGATTCAGTTCTGTGTTCGTTTCTTCCAATTTTTGTAAGAGAAATGATTTGTGGATCGGTACACCATACAATTGAGTCACTGATTCCTGCAAATGTTTTTTCATGATGAATGCAAATGTTGTCATCTTCCCTATCATTGAGAAGCTGGATTTTTTGGCTTACGTTTGTTGTTCATTGATTAAAGAAAACAAGTTCATCTCTTTCTGTTGTCCAGGTGTGTGGAAACAAGAGTTTGGTACGGTTTCACAAGGGAGATTTTGATTCGCCTGTTACAGTTATGAGGTTCTATGATGTGAATGCAGTAAGTGACTCTCTCTCTCTCTCTATATATATATATGTATGTATGTATATAAATGTGTGTGTGTAATTTTGATCTTAAAATTGTGTTAGTAGTTTTCTAGTTCGAGATCTTAAAATGTGAAAAAAGTCCAAAAAAACTTTAAAATCGTGAAATTTTACAAACTTAAAACTTAAACTGCATAGTTTATGCATTTTTCCAATCGTTCTCGCACTTTAAACTACTAAGATCACATTTTTTCACACACACACACATCACCTTTGATTACCTTTGACATTATCTTTTCCCTTTTAATAATAAATCTTTATTATTAGAGCAAGGGGGATAAATAAATGTTTTATTCTTGACCTTTTTTTTTTAAGACAAATTTATTCTAGCCTCTTCCCATTAAATATCTCTTCGTCATATTATCCTAAATATTCTTAAATATAAATAATTAAATTTTGACATTTTTGTAAGGATCATTATAATTCAATATAGTAAAAATCTTGAATAAATAAAAAGTAGAATAATTAAATGAATAGTTTTATCTTGACTACATGCATGTTCAATATATAATTTTATACTAACATTTTTTTATGTTTGTTTGCATTTATTGTACATTAATATTAAGACTTACCATTCAAAAAATATAAATTTGGATAATAATTAAATTTAGTCATGTTAAAATATCTAATAATTTAATAACATAATAATAAGGCAAATGATGGGGTAGGATAGGACAAGACAGGATAGGCTTTACCAACTTTTGTCTTGTCCCATATATGTAAATAGGATAAAAAAATATTTTAGTCTCATTCCTTTATTATTATTTTTTTTGGGGATAAAAATGTGTTCCAATGTAGTCCCAAATAGGACAGGGATCTTGTAGGATCTCATCATAACAGGAAAAATTATCATCAGTCTGGTCTTACAATCTAAATTTTTTTATCTTCACTAATATTTCAAGAGGGACAATAAAAGTCCTTATAACCACAAAGACTCCCTCAATACTACTCATAGCTTGTGTGGCAACACTCATCTATTCTTTTTTTTTTTTCCTTCTTTAATTGTATGTGATTGAGCCAATGATTAAGGTCTTGTTTGGAATTAAAGTGCTGTAATTTTTAAGTTATGGTTGCTGTAGAAAAAAAATTGTAATTATAAAATAAAAGTTAATAATATGTAGTAAATATAAATTTTAAATAATAATTTTTATAAAATTATTAAAGATATAATAAATTTTTTATTATATAAATGAAAAATCATATCAACATAAGTTTTAAATTATAATAGTTAGTGTTTATTAAATACTTTAATACTGTAACTTTTAAGTTATAGTGACTCAACCTCAATCTCAAATGTACTCTAAATCTAATCTAACATTAAAATTTTAAAATAGTAAATTGTTGGAGGAATTTTGAACTTGAAGAAGTGGTAAACATTGACGAAATCATGTTCGAGGTACTTCCATTACGAATTTTATTTGATAATTACACAATTTCAAAATATCCTACGAGTTACTGCTTTATAATTATCTTAATGTGCAATTAACCGAGAAATGCATCATTTGGTGAAAAAAAAATCATTTTTTTTCTTTGGGAAAAAATTCATCATTTAAGGTTGGATGTAAAAACTAAAAAGCTAATACAATATTGTAGATTTGTTTGTTTATATAATTATAATTTAAAGGAATCATATTTATCTTCAATTCTTCATTGAATATCGAAACCCTATTTTGAAGACCTCTTTTCTTAAATCTGCGATCGGATTTCTTTATCTTATCCTTTTCATATGTACGCCTTAAAACCTCGAAAGCAAGTACGGGGAACCCAATAAAAGGAATAAAACAATAAAAATAATAAGTGAAGGAATCTGATGGCAAGTGTAGCTGCCCTTCGCACGTGAAATTGATTCAATGCGAAGGGATGGATACAACTGAAATTCATGCAACTGTTCCAGAATATTTCCTGCAGAGTCCGTACAATTATTGTCATTATATTTTTTAGAATGCCAATGTATTTGCATTAGATAAAATCCGTACAATTATTGTCATTATATTTTTTAGAATGCGAATGTATTTGCATTAGATAAAATCTGGCGGGAGCCTTGCTCATAATGGTGTGCAGTATTGTATTGTATTGACACATTGCACTTATGGTGAGTACACTAAACCGAAACTGGAATCGGTTAAAATTAAAATAAAAAATTAGAATTATAATAAGTTGTTTATTTTATTTGTAAGAATTGAAATCATAATGAGTTATATTGTCATTGATTTATTTATTTTATCTTGAAATCGAAATCGAAATGAATTATATTATTATAAATTATTAAAAAGTTCTTAATTAATTATTGTCATAATTATTATTTTATATTTTAATTATTGTGATTATTATTATTAATTATTATTATTAACATCAATATTAATTAATTATAAAATATTTTATCATTAATATAAAGACAATCGTCCAACGGCCACTTGTTTGTTATACTTTTTAAAAAATACAAGTATCTTTACTTTGTTTATAGAATTCCTCTTTAAGTTTATATTGTGTTGCACTCATCCACTTCTATTGTAAGCTGTTATAACCTTGTTCACGTTATAGGGGTAAAATTGTCATAAAGAACAACATCGTTTCAGCACGATGGAAGGGGAAAAAGGCAACAGTGGTCCAGTTAAGCAGTACAGCGAGCAATACAAGCACACCATTGTTAAGTCTCGTCTCCATCAACCTTTGTGAGCCACCACCATTGCCTCCTACGCCGTCTACTCTTGAAACAAATAACACACGCTCCACAGTATCATCACCGCATGCTCGCAGCTGCACTTGATGCTTTTAGCATCTTTTGCATGATGCCATTTAACATTGCCGTGTCCTGGCATATCGCCACTGTCTTACTTGCTCGAACTCATTTCTCCACTTGGTTTTTGCGCGTTTTGAAGATGCCTGTGATTAATCAACTTTGTTTTCGCAAACAGCAATTAGGCAAGACAAGCTAGCCTTGATTAGTCTCCGATTGAAATCTTAGCTCAGTGATTTCACAATTTCGATCAATAATCCATCTTTATCGGCAATTTTCACTTTCGAATCATTAGCGAGTTCAAGCAATCTTGATACCATTTCAGTATCAGGTTCATGTTGATCTTCAATTTTGTTCACAATCAAATCCAAATCGGGGATTAATAGGTTGCTTTAGGGCTGTTGAGATGCAAACACATCAAATATTGTTGCTGGTATGGTTGAATGCATGTTTATCCCCCGCCTAGATTTGTATTTGAGCCTATGATTTTCAAAATTTTACATTTTTGAAAATTTGTAGTTACTGAACTGTGGCTCGTGGTTCCATTTGAAATATTTTTAATCTTTTTTGTTTGTTTACCGTAATGCAAATATATTTTTTAATTTTTTTTTAAACTTATTTATGGCATAACAGTAAATTTATATTAGGGGAAAAATGTTATTTGATCGATATTCCTTTAAATCTACTATCAAAATTAGATGAAAGTGGACGGGTGCAATAGTAAACTTCAGGTGGAATCTGCCAAAAAAAAAAAAAAATTGAAAGAGCTTGAAAAATCGAGTGGTCGATAGATAATTGCCATTCTTAATAATAATAATAATAACGATCATCGTCATCGCCATCATCATCAACAACAACAACAGCATCATCGACATCATTAGCATTGTTGGCGTCATTGTCATTGTTGACATCATCATCGGCAACAACTGTTGCTGCTGCTGTTGCTCCTTGATGACTAGCATTAGCTAACGATTTTGATTTTGGCAACGACAATTTGGCAAAAACAATGAAGATTTTTGTTGTGTTTTTTTTCTATTTATTTTTGAAATTTTAAAATTATGATGGGGCAAAATAGGAAATTTGAATAATAGGATATTGATTCCCACCCCTCTGAGATTAGTCTTCTATTTCTTATTCCCAAATTAACATGGGTCTCACGATCCCAATTCCAATTCCCACTCTTATGTTGTGAAGTAATCACTGTCAATAATTTTTTATTGAGCAGATAAAAAACAGTCACTTACATGTCCAAGTTTCTAGTTGAGCTATTATATGGTTGTAATGGACAATATTCAAGTTGATTCTCGTCACTTGGCAAGTAATGGGCTCAAGGATTACCAATGTTTAGGTCTTCTAGTCGCTTAAATTTTCTTTTAGTCAACCAAGAGCTCTGGTAATGACAATTCAAAGTTATGGTTAGTAATAGTTGTCAGAATATAGGTGTTCACTGAAAAATACGAGCGTGATACCCATGGGGAGGCAGTTGAGTTTTCATTTCCCATGATAGGTAAATGGTCCAACAATAATGGAGGAAAGAATGGACTAAATGTTTCGAATAGGATATAAAAGTTGTAGGGAATAGAAGTAAGGGGGTTGGACAAAAATTCTCTTAAATTGAATATAGCAATCGAAATTTTTAAAACATTGAGATTTTCAAAGGATTTTACTCTTTTTTTTTCTAAGAGTTGTGCCTTTGAAGGGGGGAATTAAATTTCTTGTTTAAGCATAACTAAAAAGTTAAACCATAAGATTGTAGTATATGTTTTTTTAAAAAAAAAGAAGCTTAATTACTACCTTGAGTGTCAAAAGATTTTCACTAAAAAAATATATGGCACTCTCTAATTATGAATTGTAAGTGCAGGTGAACAGGGTAAGCCAAAGCGTAGTCGAAATAACATGGTCAATTGAAATAGCAGCTGAGCAAAATTGTTCCTCCAGTGTCATAGACTATAATACGAGTGGGATCTTCTAGTCATTCTGTAATCTCACCAAATTTCTGCATCAATAATTTTGATTTTGAATTTAAATTCCTCGATTAGGGAAGTAATGACACTATCAATGTCATATGGTTAATCAATCACTTCAATCTCATATTCAGTAATAGAATCAAGCACTGTATTATTAAAAGGGTCTAGCAACATGTGTAATTGCTTATTGCAAGCTTCAGTATATCTATTTTAATCTACAACGTAAGTTTTTTAATTCTTTTTTTTTAATGATTTACTGCTGAAACTTTTAACTAAATTCTACGCATATGCTATATAACTAAAAGGTTCAAGGTACAGGATTCTTAGACGTTCAGAAGAAATCCTCAGGCATGACTGATATTATAAAATTAGCGTATTAAATAAAATATTAAAAACTTTAAAACACTTTTCTAACTAAGTTTTATATTTCAATAAAAAAAGCAAAAGCAGACAGCAGCCATAAATAATAGCGGCAAAAGAAAAAGTACTACTAATTCGGACTTGACAATTGACAGCTACATAGATGATGATAGATGGATGCAGCAACCTTCTTCGAGAATCGAAACTAGGGATAGGCTCGAACGATCGAGAGGATGCACGTGCCTGCATGGTAGCTCTCACTAGTTACTGGTCAGTTCCATTAATTGAAAGTGGGCTCAGGTTCAACGAACACGTATATGCAAGCAAACAAACCAAAAACTGGAGACTGATGCAGCCCCCGAAGGCTTAGAGTTGGTTTAATCTGTCGTCATTCATTTGTAGGAATTCGGATTCAAGTTTGGAGGTAGAAAGTGAGATAAAAATTAATCTGGATTTACCCCACCTCCTTTCCTTAAAAGCAAAAAAAATTGCCTGGAGAATGATCCCAAGAGCCTTTGCCCTTCGCCCACGTAGCTAGTCCGATGTGATCAGCTGCAAGCCCTAGTACCTGATTTTTCTTTCTAATGGTTATATCGACTACGGTATGGCGGTTGAGGCTTATATGCTACGGACCGGTAGCCAACCCTCCAACTCACCTATTATAACTACAAAGCTTAAAACTTTGAGTAATTTCATCTTAAGCAACCTAGCTTACCCTTTTAATTGTTAGCAAAAACAAATAATGATAATGGAAAGGGAAGAAGCCAATGAAGGAGAAAACGGAGAAGAAGACAAAAACCAACAAATTTTACAGTGAAACTCAGGTATTCGGGTAATTAATACTTGGAGATTTATGTCATTCTTGTATATATGCTCAAGCTTCATATATAAAATTATAAGTTTTAACATAGCGTATAATTTGTATGACTCTCATTCTCCTGCTACATGTATGAATTATTTTCTTGTCAATAAGCTCATCATGTCATATATACAGTTAGCAATGGGCAAATTCCGAATTATTTTTCTTTTGTAGTAAACTTTTAATTTCTTGTGCCCTATAGATAGAAAAGCTTTTCTTTTCTTTTCTTTTATTTTGATTATTATGGTTTCTTTATCTTTTACCGTTGACATACTATATATTAATATATAAGGTTTATATACTTACACAGTTTCATTTAAATTGTCAATTTGTATTAATTTGGAATGTATACTTTGGCTTTTGCAGCTGGGATTAAATATCCTGTAAGTTCATATGTGGAACATTCATTTGAGCAAGAAGCTTTGAGCAACTCTCAGTGAAGATGGACGATGTCAAACTGGTATTGGGGAACCTCGACCTCGGAGCTTCATGGTCGTTGGGAGTGTTTAGGTATTTAAATTTTCTCCATGCCACTCAAGAGACCACAGCCACAAGAAGCCGCTTCTTCTACTCAGTGCTCGTACGTCATTCTTCCATAAACATATAATTTATATGCATGAGTGACAGACACCGGAAGAAAATGTGTCTCATATTAGAAAATTAATTAAACGTGTTACACATGTGCCGATTCTTAGAAGATTCATATACAAGAATATGTGTGAACACACTTCAGTGCGGAGCTTAGTCACAATAAATCAGCAAATTAAGACAAATTATCATCTTGAGGCCATTGAGATTCGAGCACCAAATCTCCCGCAGCATGCATGTTGGTTTTGGCCGCATATTTGTTCACTATGCAAATCACTTAGAATCGATCTAAACAGTATGTAAACCTTTACCTGTGTTATTCCGAAATCAAATTCAGCACGAGAAGTTTTGTGTTAGCACAAGTGCATGTGATGCGGGAGATGAAGGGTCTGCACGTAATATTCGATTTTCTTATAGGGCCACAACCCCACCAACACTTAATTAAAAAAAAAAAAAATTGTGCAAATTGAAGTGGGTAGATATGATTAGAAATTTAAAATAAATCACGTAATACACTTTTAATTCAACTAATAATATCACGTCACATCAATTTATAGGATACTCATTACACCTCTTAAAAATTCTCACCGTTGAAATTGTACTTGGTGCATTATTTAATTTTGGTGGTCGCCATTTATTAAAGCAACCAGCCTCGATTGTATAAGAAATAATTAATAACGAGAAAAAAATCACAAAAATAAAAATATCGATCTTTACTTCTCAAAATATTTTCTACGAGTTTAGAATAATTAGATATACAAGAAAGAGAAGGTAAACTTTAATTTGAGTCCTTAAAAAATGTTTAGGCATATTATTATTCAACCGAAAAATTACATAAATCAAGAAAGAGAGAGAAAGATTCGCTTAACGATAAAGATTCAGTCTCACAATTCGTTGTTACAAAGTGTGATCACTGATTGTCTCCAGAATTCGGGTTAAAGAGGAGGGTCATTATAAACATCAAGATTCAAGACAACTGAATGTGAAAGGCCACAAGCTTGAGGAGTGATGGGAGAGGGTATCACATCTGTTTAGAATTTGCGTGGGGTCAATTTGGGTAGGCTGATTTGGATAATGATTTGACAAAACAACCTACATGTTTTTCTTTCAAAGAGCGACTGATGTGGGCGGTGGATCCCCCGCTAGTGGACTCCATCTCAGCACCAGAGTTGCCAAAATGGCATGGACTTATTACTTTCCATCTCAGTATGTTAAAGTGGTGCGTTCTTTGAATCGAATCGTGATATGTCATTTGGTAGGTTTGCTGGATTCCTTGGTGAAATAAAAGCTACCATATTTTAAAATAAAAGTTGTGGATCTCATCATGGAACTCATCAAACCTGCCAATATTGATGTGACACCCCTGTCTAGCGTAAGTATTTCTTGGCTTCAAGGGATGTGTGATGCAATGTTTTGCCAGATCATTTAGTTGGTTCAGAAATTATAGAAGAATTTTCATAAAAATTTAATTAATCACTGTTAAATTTGATCTAATCATATATATGTTAGCATATAGCAAGTTGTTAAGCTACCATATTTTCTACGTATGTTATTATGTTGCGCTATCACTTGAATAAAAATAAAAGATAAAGTTTTTTTTAGTGGATACGAGATTTTTCATTCTGTCCAAATTTTTTATTTAAAGAAAAATTTAGATTCGTCATATTCGATTATATTCGACATGGTTGAAAAATAATCTTAAAATTCTCTATACCGCATAAGATAAAATTGTTCTCTTTTTTCAAAATTTATTGATATTTTTAGGCATAAACATTATACAGACCATCATTAAATTAAACATATTTTCTAGTAATTGAACTGTTGATCTTTATCTCCAAACTGGATGTACGTATTTGTTGTATTAATAAAGCTTCCTTTACCACCAAGGTTACCCCCCCGCCGCCCACAAAAAAAAAAAATAACAATCTTTTTTTTTTGGCATGGAAAGAGACCAACAAACTGAGCTATCTTTCAAAGATAGAGAGAATTATTTTCAATTTAAAAAGATGATTTTTTTTTTATTTTTTTATTTTTACAAGAATTTCCATTCAATTATAATAAAATAATATTTAGATTTATTATAAAATGAATGTCAATCAATTAATTAAGTCATCGAGAAATAAGATGCTGTAGTTGGTTTGGATAAAAGTTCTCTTCGATTGATAAAAGAAATCGTAGAGAAATTGGTGCAAACTCCTCTCCTCTCCTCTTCCATTTTCTCTGAAGCAAATCATTGCAACATTACACATAGGCATTGCATTCGTGCTTGGTGCAGTAATCCACAATAATAACTCTATTCGCTACTCATTCTAACTCTTGTCATACCATCACGCACTGATTTGATTTGGATTTGATGATGATGATGTGAGCTTTTATTTGTCGAATAAACCATAAGATTGTGACTAGTGATTATTATATAAAAATTCATAAATAAATAAATCTCAATCATACATTATTATTATACAAGAGATCAAGATTCTTACAATTAATTATCTAGTAAATCTATTAAAGATCCTGGTCGATTTCACCGCATCATCTTGAAAACTATGACAGCAGTGGGATACTACATTTCCACACAAGAAACAGTACTGATAATGCTCTAATTATAATAATATTTGATGAGCCCTGCCAAAATACAACAGCAGTTAAATTTTAATTCATTAATACTTTTTACAGGAGACAACACGGAGAAGTCTATTTGAATAGCAACAAGATACCGACTGGGAAGACAGAAACAATAATATTGTAGCATGAACAATAGTGTTATTTTATATGTTACAGTGGTATTATAGTATGAACATTATCCATATTTTTATCTTTCGAATATCTTGTTGCTGTTCAAATCGGAGTTCTCAGTCAATAAATTAATCTCATGAGCGAGTAGTAATAAAAGCGTTGATATGGGCCAGCATTTCATGAGTTCGAGTAAGGGAAAGCTGAGACTTACTGAGAATCTGAAATGCATGGCCTACACCTTTATACATCACGTGCTCCACTTTCTTATCTGCTCTGCCTAAAGCCGAACAAAACTCCAAGTTCCTGTCTTTCAGTATGTCCATCTCGGAAATGCACACCAATGTAGGCAAAGGCAAAAGCCCCCAATATTGCTCCAACTCCGTTGAGCCCAGGGCCATCGGATTGCTCCAAGGATGATCACGGTTTGATCCACAAGGCAAGGCTAATCGCCAGTACGTATCCGAGGCGGCCAAGCTCAGAGCCGACCGAGGTGGCTGCGCCAAATACTTCTCCGAATTTGTACGTGCTTCTCCTCCAAAAAATGGTTGAATTAAAATCGTACCCTTGAAAGTTAATGGCTTCAAGGCTGCAACTTTATTGTTAGAATTGCCGAGCCTTAAGGCTACGTTGTGGGCTATATTGGCACCAGCACTATCACCAGCTAAGAATATGCTGCTGAAATTGCACTGCCTTGACAACAAGTCAACACTACCCCCGCATGATGATGTTGCTTGCTGTTTAAGCCACGTTAGGGAAGTAAATCCATCTTCATAAGCAGCTGGCAGAGGATTTTCAGGGGCTAAACGGTAATTAACAGACATGATTATGCAACCGGCGTTCTTCGCTAGCATTGCCAGGAACTCGTGGTAGCAACTCCAGGCAGCTGAGCCTACGCAAAATCCTCCTCCGTGGAAGTAGACAAGTAAAGGAAACTTAGAACTTTGGCATAGAATTGGGACATAAAAACGTGCCCAAATGTTTGTGAATTTGTCAATGACTATGTCTCTTGATGTCACGCCCATATCCGGAGCCAAAGCACTTGTGCAACATGGAACAATAGGGAGTCTCTCCACATGTCCATCTTTGTAAACTCTAATGAGCCCTTCAATTTCATCAATGACAGCTCCCTGTTGATTGAGATTTTTATGCATCTCTAAGCAGCTTAAACTTGGATCTAGAAGAGTAGCTGCCATTCTTCTTTTTCTCACATAAAGAGAATGAAAGTTGGAAAATTTGTTAGCTGAGTCCTGAGTGAAAGCATGATACTTGATACTATATATAGGAAAAAGAAAGAAAAGGCAAGGGGTAATTTGGGTATATATGAAAGTGGAATAAGAAACCATCGGCATATCTTTTTATGCCAAATGGGCAATTGGGTTTTGGCCACATGTCATCACGTGGATCCGGTGAGATGGCGGTCTGCGGCTTTTGATATTCATCTATACAATAAAGTAATATTATTCTCATTAGATTAAACATATCAAACGATAATTGTTTGCCACGTGGCTGGAACACAATGGTGTTGTGTTGAAATTTCAATCAGCAACATAGTAATTTCTATCCGTTAATTGCCACCAACCCCCAGATTTCATCACTTCACTAACAGCGCCATTTCACAAAGATTGCTACATTCTAATTAAGGCCGATAATTCTAGATTTATCTAATCATATTATAAATCCAAAGCTGACTGTACCCTGTAAGTGCATGCGGCAAATTCAAAAATCAAAATCAAGAGGTAGACAGAAGGTCAAAGATGAAATGCTGCAGGCTTGCAGCCATATCATGTGTGTTTGTCGTTTGATTTGCGCTAACTAAACTCTTAAAGAATGAGTTTCATTATACTGTTGACGTTTTGAGAAACAGAGGCAATGGGCAATGCGGTAGTGGACCTAACATTAGGCTGCCTCCCATTAACATCTTTTCAAGGCAACTGTCTGAGGCATTAGCATTCTGGATTTTTCTTCGAGTGGGGAGATGACATGTATATGTTTGTGGACTTGGATTGGGCAAGTCGTCAAGTTAAACTTTCAATAATGGTGGCTTTTCAGTATGAGGCCCGGCCCCCTCCATGTTTTCAGGGCTGCCGTGGAAAATGGTAGCTATTTTTTCAACGTCGCACGTATATTTTCAGAGCCGAAAAGCTGGAGCAATACTTGAGACTTTAAAAGGTCAAAAGCTTTGGCTTGTTAATAAAGCCAGGCTCTGGATATAGTCAACGAGTCATTCGATTCGCCTTAACATTAATCATGCGCGGTCCAAAATCTGAGTTCTATGCGAATAAATCAAAACCAAGCCACTTTATCATAAACGCAGATTAAAAGGAGAAGCAAAGACGTTTTTTTCCCAAAAAAGAAAAAAATATTATGAAACATGCATAAGAATCCTGACATATCAATTCTCTATTAAGGTTTTCTAACAATTATATTTGAAAACTTTATAAAACTAACCATAAAATTTTAATAAATTTCAAAATTAACCCCTAAACTTTATTTTTATCATAACTAGCCAAGCATTGAGGTTTTGTCCCAAACTACCCTCGTTATTTAAGAAATATTTCAAACCCTCATTAACACTCTCTCTTCACAAAGTTGAAACTGTGGTAACAATTCTTTCTAGACCATACCCGAAAATTGAACTCTCCTCACCAAACCAAACCGTAAGTTGCTTTCTCTCTGGACTCATCATCGATGACGGTAATCGACAACGGCCAGCGACAACAGAAACAGTAATTCCGACCGAATACAGCCAAATTCAAGTTTAATCCAAAACCTATGTAAAATAATTGAACTAGTGTACATTAGTTCAAAAAATATTTCTTATATTGTTTATTTATGTTTTATTTTTTAATAATCAAGTGTTTATGAGCGCGTGTGTTAACTTAAAAATGTGTTTGTAGTTTGCTTTGGTGCGCCAATTCTGTTATTGGCGCCATTGTTAGCGTCTGCAATAGGTGGTACAAGTGCGACATGCAGTCTGTCGCCTAAACTTTTGCGACAGGCTGCCTGTCGCACATAGTTGGTGAGACAGACAGCCTGTCGCAAAATTTTGGGCAACAGACTACCTGTCGCACCTGTACCACCATGTGCGACATGCTTCCTGTGGCCCAAATTTGGGCGACAAGCAGCCTGTCGCACCAAAAAACAGTTTTAATTTTTGAAAATTTTTAAAAATATTATGTCATTTAATATAATAATGTTGTATAAAATGTGCTTCATATTCTTCTCTTTTTAATGTTTTATAGTATTTAATTATAATATTTGTTTTTATAATTTCAGGCTTATGAATGTGGCCAACTATGGATGTGTCCCTATATTTGTGACCAAATCTCCTCGAGTTCAATTTCAAGATGTTGAGCCACCAGTTGAAACTGAAACTTCCTTCCGAGCAAACATGTATGTTCCTGATATTGAAGATAAAGACAATCTATGTCTTTTAATGATGATTTATCCTTAGATTGCACCTCAAATTATTACAATAAACAAATAAATGTGATAGTACGAATTATTTGACCGACATATATTTTAGAAAAAAATTGATTTAACCCATCAATATATGTTGACTCACTTAATATAAAATATTTTTGATACATGAAATTGTCAATGTCATAAAAATTATTTAATTAATTCATTATATTATGTTGAGTCATTTTTTTAATTTTAAGTCTCAACTACTATACCTTTTAAATTATTCAAATAAATAAATAAATGTAGGGGTAAGGATGATTTGAATCATATTAAAAAAAATTAATTTAATCCATCAATCTAATATAATTATCAGCGCATTTTAGTTGACAAAAAATGATATTATTATTAAGAAAGTCATGCATTATTACAAATTTTTGACACGCGAACCTGTCTATATCATAATAAAGGTACTATTATTTCTTATTCTAAACATTAGTTATTATTATATCAAAACTTATTATTAAGTTTAATATAAAATGCATGACACATATTATGACATTATAAGTCTAATTAATGTTTTAAAATTTTAATATAATTAATAAATAAATTAGATTCATTTAGTTAGATTTAATATAATACAAATATGGTAGGGAAATTTACAAAATTAACCACATAATTTTAACAATTTTCACAATTAACCCTCCAACTTTATTTCTATCATAACTAACCAAGCATTGAAAAAATTTCATTTTTACCCCTCTCATTCTCCCAACTTCCTCTCCTCTCATGCTCAAACGATTTCTCTCCTCCAAGTGAAATTGTCATCGGCGGCGGCTTCCCACCACGTCGGAGTCCACCAACGGCAGCCAACATCACCCACATTATGGTTAAAATAAACAAATCCAAGGTTAGTTTCAAAACCCTTAATTATTAGAAAAAATTGTTGTGGATTATGTTTGTTATGTTTTTGTGTTAGTGATGGAAATGATTGTAATTGTGGAGTGGGTGATGTTGCTTGCGGGATGATGGTGTGGGTGAGGGTGAGGGTGGAATGTGTGGGAGAGGGTTTAGGAAATAGGTGGCACGGCAAGGTGCTTCTTGCGTGCGACAGGCGCGCTGGCGTGCGACCGGCTCGCCCCTGTCGCACACAAGAGCAGATCGTACGACAAGAGCACGCCTGTCATACTTATTTTGTGCGACAGGCTAAATTATAGATTTTTCTTTTTTTCTTTTATGTTATTAAGTTATAAATTTAATTTAACATGATAATGTTATAAATGTAATAGATACATGGCGAGTGATCAGTCAGCAGAATGTAGAAATGAACTGGGTATTTTGAAGTTTGCTTATATCGATCACTTTCCCGGTCGTATCTCTAGTATGTGTAAATTAGATAAAGTGGTGAAAGCCATCCACAGAAAGTTGACATACATGTTTGCTCGGAAGGAAGTTTCAATTTCAACTGGTGGCTCAACATCTTGGCTATGAGCTCGAGGAGATTTGGTAACAAATATAAGGACACATCCATAGTTGGCCACATCAGAGGCCATATGTAATACAACCTTCACCATTTCATCATTAAATATGTCCATGGGTAGTGAACATGCACGATACAGTGTGTTACTAAACCTTAAAGTGGTTTTCATCGTGATACTCTATTCATGAGGATTTATTTGCAACACATCGTACACCCTTGCCAAAAACTGATCAAACAAGCAATTTTTCTGAACCAAAAAAGCTGTATTCTTAGCATTCACATACTCCATACTGCCATCGGCCAAAGTATCCCAACAACCATCATAACACAATTGAAGCACAACATAATCCATTAAGCCTGAAATTATAAAAACAAATATTATAATTAAATACTATAAAACATTAAAAAGAGAAGAATATGAAGCACATTTTATACAATATTATTATATTAAATGAATAATATTTTTAAAAATTTTCAGAAATTGAAACTGTTTTTTGGTGCGACAGGCTGCCTGTCGCCCAAATTTGTGCGACAGGAAGCCTGTCGCACATAGTTCGTGAGACAGACAGCCTATCGCAAAATTTTGGGCGACAGACTGCCTGTCGCACATGTACCACCTGTTGCAGACGCCAACAATGGCGCCAATAACAGAATTGGCGCACCAAAGCAAACTACAAACACATTTTTAAGTTAACATACACCTCATAAACACTTGATTATTAAAAAATAAAGCATAAACAAACAATCTAAGAAATATTTTTTGAACTAATGTACACTAGTTCAATTATTTTACCTAGGTTTTGGATTAAACTTGAATTTGGGTGTATTTGGTCGGAATTACTGTTTCTGTTGTTGCTGGCCGTTGCCGATTACCGTCGTCGATGATGAGTGCAGAGAGAAAGCAACTTACGGTTTGGTTTAGTGAGGAGAGTTCAATTTTCGGGTATGGTCCAGAGAGAATTGTTAACACAATTTCAACTTTGTGAAGAGAGAGTGTTAACGAGGGTTTGAAATATTTTTTAAATAACGAGGGTAGTTTGGGACAAAACCTCAATGCTTGGCTAGTTATGATAGAAATAAAGTTTAGGGGTTAATTTTGAAATTTGTTAAAATTTTATGGTTAGTTTTGTAAATTTTCCATTTATCATCTAATTTTTCAGCTGCTATCATTTAACTTTCAAAACTTTAACACTATTAAAAATTTACTGAGGTCATAAGGATATTTGAGAAATTTTAAGCTAAATTTATTTTCCTACCTTCCTAATTCTTTTACATATTTTTATTTTTTTCTCTAGAATTTGATTTACCAGCCTTTTTTGTTTTCTTTATTTCAATTTTTAAAAATGCATTATTTTAAAATATCCTCAAAATAGAATTCTAGGTTTCCTAACAAGGCAACGATAATGGAAAATTTTTCATGCATCCATAAATAAATTCAATTGTAAAAAAAAATACCATATTAAGCTCAATTATAATGAAATCCCCAAAATAATTCATATAGTTTTATATTATTATATTTAATTGATTTAATTATAATTAATGGTGAAATTTAGTTTGTACAAGTGAAAATAATATCAAGAATTAGTTTATTTAAGGTTGCATGAAAAATTTTCAATTATTGTCCCTCTGTCAGAAAACCTAGAATTCTATTATAATGTAATAAAATTTTAATAAAAAAATAAAAAAAGAAAAGCCTCATGAATTTGATGTTTAGAGAAAAAGATAAAAATTCATAAAACAACTAAAAAAAAATTAAAATATAACTTCAGCTCAAAATTCCTCAAATACACCTTGTGACCATAACAACTTTTTAATAATTTTAAGATTTTGGTAATAAAATGATAATAATCAAAATATTAAGAAATAAAATATAGTTGTCATAAAATGATAATAATTGAGGGAGGGGCCTGTTGCCAGGTGCAAATGGGCTTACGGGCAGCAATGTTTTATTCCGTTGCTGTATCCATCGCGTTTGTATCTCAAAATTGATCAGGGTAAAGGGACGGGAAGAAAAGGAATTAAAGCCCGTGACATATATGAGGCGCACGGGACGGGATATGGAATAATAGGATATTTTCACCAGCTGCAGTTCATCAAAAAGATTTGAAATAAATCTTCAGATTTGAAATCAAATGAAATCTAGACATTAAAAAATCGATAGATTAATTAGATAGACCGAACAGATCCTATCTTAGTACTTGAAGGAAACTATATAGATTTCCCATTATTTCAAAAAATGAACGATACCACAGACTTTCAGTTAGAATTTTTTATGTCTCTAATATATTGAAATCTTTCTTTTTTTTTTTTTAATTTTATTAAAATCTGATGTTCTCACTAAGAATAATTATATATATTAAATGCAAATTACAACTCTTAGAAATAAAAATTGGTTATCATCACATCTTTGAACTCTAACGAGTCATGCCACCTTCCACTTCTGCAGCCAATCGTTTCTGCCTCGCCATGTTCCCATGCCAACCTTATATTTAATTCAAGAGCAACAGAAAAGCGTAATCAGAACATCATTTACAGGATAATTACATTTTAGTATTGAGAAAAATTTACATGAGACAGTTTCTCTCAATTATGATTGGTCAATTGCAAAATGAGTCTATATTTATTCAAATGTGGAAAATTACTTATCACGTGCACGCTTCAGCCAATGATAATAATTTACAGAAATATATGACAAGTAGCGAATGATTAACGAGTAATGCTGTAGAAGCAACAAAATATTGCGTCCAAATGTTACTACGTGGGCTCACAAATGACAGTGCGCTGTTCCGTGTAAGTGTTTTTCTCGTATAGAGAAAATGGAATATCAGAAATATACGCAACCAATAAAGAAAGAAACGAAAGTAATTAGACCTATAGACATGTCAAAGCCCTGGTGGGTAAGCTCTCTATATTCTTGGCACAAAGAGCATTCCTCACAGCAACAATGGATGCAGCAATCGGTGCAGGGGCTCTCCTCCAAGAAATATTGTCCCCTCAATTTTGATCGATAGAAGCACGAGTACAGGCACGAACATCCCGTCAGGCACAATATTATGGCGTACAGCGACCCGCTCACTCCACATGCTGCACCATTCTTAGTTTTCATTTAAAATAGTGTTCCAATTAATATTTAAGCAGTAATATGCATGTCCGTTCAATTATTTTGGAGAGAAATTACATTAATTAATATCAAATTAACTTACAAGTAGATCCTCTGTCAACAATTTCAGCAATACGTCCGAAAGCAACACAGGGGCACCAGCACGTTAAGCAACCTGTACGAGAATATATGCTTTAATTGATTCATAATTAATTAATCAAACATGAAAATAGCTTATTAACGCATTCTATTAGTATAGAAACGATTGAACTAATCCAAGAAGAGAAAGTAAATTACAAGAGCTAACGTCATCACAGCAATCACAAAGACCCGTGGACCAAGGTTTTGGTGCAGAAGAAATCGCGTTATTGCTCGTGGTTGTGTTGGCCAAATGGGAAGCCGGCGGCGGCGGCGGTGGAGGCTGTGGATATGGCGGCGCTGTTGGTGCCAAAGATGGTGACTCCTCGTGAAAATGGTCAATTGCATTTGAAGGGTACATAGTTTAGTCTGTTGTGTTGGTTTTAGAGGGAGCGTGCGAGGGAACAAAGAAGGGAGTTTGGATTTTAAATTGCAACAAAGCAAGTCAAGGAATGTGCCCCTTCGAGAAGAGCAGTTGCGAAAACCGTTTTAATTTTATAACGTGGAGTTTGTTCCTACAGAGGAAATGGGCCTCGTTTAATATACATGGACTAACGGTTTTCGTTATAAAACCCAATTAGTTTTTCGGTTAGTGATATTTTCCCCCCCCCATGTTTTGTTCAATGTTACCTACAATTAATATAATCTATATTAAAGTTCTTGCTGTTTGCCTGAACTTAAATAACATCATTAATTTACACACTTAATTAATCACTTTTATTTTGTATTCATGTCTGAAGTTTTTGGGATAATCTGGTCATTTTACAAAAAAATAAAGAAAAATTATCAAATTTATCTTATACTAAGGTAATCTTAATTGTCAAATATGATCAAGGGAATTAAGGGTCAGTTTGGTAACACTGCAACTTTTAAAATACTTGTTATTATTTTGTGCTGTATAAATAATCAACTGTGAAGAAAACTAGCTAAATATTTAGTAAATTTCATTTTTAAAAGTATTGTGAATTTTAAGAGTAACAATATGTGTTCGATAAATTTTACTATTAAAGTATTGTAAGAATATAAATAATTGAATTGGACAAAATATTGAATAAAATTTATTTACACATTTATACCCATGTATATAAAATATTTTTATATTATTAATTTTATTTTCTTATTTTGTTAATAATAATAATAATACTCTCTAAAGTTGATGATTTTATTTCGTAATTAATAAGGATAATTTTAGATTTTTATAATATATATGAGGATATATATAAAATTATATTAAGTATAAAAATTATTCTCAAAACCATACTTTGAAAAGCTACTTTTTCCCTATTTTTAAAAATATATTATATATTTGGGTGATTTTTCTAAAAGCGATCTTTAAAAAAGTTTACCAAATACTAAAATTAGCATTTAGAAATCACTTTTGACAAATTCATCTAATTCTATAATACATTTTGAAAAGCAGAAAAAAAGTAGCTTTTCAATATTTGATTTTGAAAACCATTTTTATACTTAATACAATTCTATATATATCCTCATATATATTATAAAAGGCAATCTCAAATGGACCCTAAGGACCAGTTTAATAATGTTATACCTTTTAAAATAGTTGTTGTTAGTTTGTGCTGTATAAATAATAAAATTTATTTTTAAAAGTGCTATGAATTTCAAAAGCAATCGTATATGTTTAATAAATCATATTTTTAAATTAATATAAGATTATAAATGACTTATTTGGATATAATGTTAAATAAAATTTATTTAAATATTTATAAACATGTACATAGAATTTTTTTATTGTGTATATATAATAATTGATAAATAAAATAAATATTTTATATTATTAAATTTATTTTTTATTTTGTTATCTCTATATAAGTTGTAATAATAATAACAATCTCTTTAAAGTTAACAACTTTAATTCCTAATTAATAAGATAATTTTAAATTTTTATAATATATAACAGATTTTAAAAAATTACTCCTTCTTTATTTTTTAAATTTTATTGTAATATAAGGTGATTTTGCTAAAAATAATTTTAAAAAATTATTAAACACTAAAATTGACTTTTAATTTTTTAAAATTACTTTTAAGTCTTTTAAAAGTAGTTTCAAATTGGCCCTAAGTGACAAAAAGAAAAGCAGGTAGAGCGTACTTGATTGATCATCCAAAATACTAAATGTTGTGTCTGGTCTAGTTTTTCAAATGGTGTGTTTACATTTGTTTTGGAATATGAATAGTTAGTTTTTGGTGAATTCAAAAGCATGTTTATTAATTTAGAGTGAACCTATTGATACCCCTCTAAAATTCTCATCAAACACCACTTTCGCATTAATAAATCTATCTTTATTCATAACTGCACAAATGAACAAATGGAGCTACAGTAAACTCAGCTATTATCTTCGTATGCCACACTTATCATAAGATTTTCAGAAGTTTTCTTTTATTAATGAAATGTTATTTCACACAGACTACTAACATATATGTTAAAGATTCGAAGACTTTTTTTTAGCGAATTTATATCTTCAATTTTCTAATATATCTTATTTCAATATCGTATTTTTCTTTTACTCACTAACAATCCACTTGGTTTGTTGAGTATTCAACAAAATTTTTTTACAAAGATTTTCAAAATACTTGTGCAAATCTCGTAAATCTTTGTTACTGTCTCCAACTTTGGGAAAATTAAATAACAATGACAAAATAATTTTAAAGTTAAAATCTATAAAAACATGATAATAACAAAATAATAATATTTGTAAGCATACATGCTGCTATACTTCATTGTTTTAAATTATTTAGAATTTAGCAAAGGTGAATTAATTACAATTTAAAAGAGAAAAAGAAATTTAAATATTTAGTTGAACGATATTTTAATTTTTTAAAAGAAAGTGTGGGGATTTAATTTAGATCTATATGTTCTTAAATGTAATTTGGTTTAGTTATTAACTTATAACACAAAAGACGGGGTTTTATAAGGACAATGAGGAGTGCCAATAGAGATGGCTTTAAGTATAGGCAAACAAGAAAATCGCCTAAAGCCCCAGATTTTAAGAAAACCTTATTTTTTGAATATTTTATTAATAATTCTCTAATTAATAAAGATTTTTAAAAAATTATGTATGGTAGTATAGCCCATTAGACATCTCTCTAATTAAAAAAAAATATGTATTAGACATCTCTCTAATTAAAATATCTATATTTGATAATCTTATTGTTAAAGAGATATAATTAATAATTTTGTCTAACCATCAATTCATTTATTATTAGTTTTTCCTAGAAAAATAAATAATTTTTTTACCCTTTTAGTTTCTCAAAAAACATTAATTACTTAATATTATAATCTTTGGTTTTAAGTATTTCTTTTAATTTCTATTCAAAACCTTACAATCCAAAAATCATAGATGAAAAAAATTTTTACTCTCTTTTCTAGAAAGAAAATTATTACATGCATTAGTTCATTAAAAAAAAGAAAAAAAATTAATTTTTTTAAATACAAAGTCTATATTCATTATTTGATCATTAATTTAACATCTTAACTTTCTATGTACTATCATTGTAAATATTTTATTTGAAAATAGTAATGTTTTCATTGATTTATTTATTTATATTTGTAAAAACTATAAAGAAAGTAAATTTTAGGTTTTGTTTTTGAAATTTTTTAATATCTTTTTCATTATTTGTTGAAATTCAAGAACTAAAGATAAAATGAAATTTGAGTTATTTTTATATTTTTTTAATATTAAAATTGTTGAATAAAAAAATACCTCATAAAATAAATTCACCTCAGACCCCAAATATTTCAAAGTGGGCCCTGGGTGCCAATAGCTCTACTCATTAGTTTAAAACATTAAAATGTGTCTTGATAACTTGATAGAAAATATGAAAAACAGTGAAAATAAGTGGAAAAAAGAAAAAAGAAAACAGTACAGATATTGGGGGACCCACCAACAGCTTAGTGCTATAAAAATAAAAACAGCTGACCCATGCGTTAACAAATGCATGCAATGAAAGAAAACGGGGTTTTGGTGAATTTGAAGTTGTTCTTGGTTTGATGGAGTATTGGTGTGCATACTAGATGTTTTTAGAAATTCGAATGTTTGTTGATAATTATGACTTCCCAGTCGCTTCAGCTTTCAAAGCATTAACGATGCCACGTGGCAACCGGTGATGGCCGAGACGATTTGTCTGTTTTCGCAATTAATTATTTTGTTTTATTGTCACAAAGACCAAATTATCCTCAATCGACGTTGGTTAACAGTTGAAATTTCGCAGAATTTTCAATTCATTATTAAAAGAACATTGAAATATGTCAAAAACATTTGGGGTCGGTTAAAATTTTTTGAATGAGCGAAATCTTGAATGCTTGCACTAGCTGTATAAAATACCGATTGCGTCTCGTAAAGTCGTAATATTCCAGGTGATTTTCACGAACATTCATTTTCATTGCCAACGTACAAAAATCAAAGAATGGTTCAATGGTCAAAAGGTTTTTAAAAAAAAAGGAAATCACATTTTTTCTCCTTTAATTTTTAGATTTATCTATTATTCCTTATAATTTCTAATATACTTCATTACTTTTATAATGTCAAAACTTTTGACAAAAAAACAAAAAAAGCAGAAGCAACAAATCAATCTCGGTTGTTTTTTTAATTTTTATTTTATAATTTTGACGTCAAGGATTATGATATTGTGAAAAATATATCACATTAACTAACCAAAACCCGAAGGAAGGAGGAAGTGTCTATCTAAAAACAATGACAAAGAGATTAATTAAGACAAAGACAAGTGATTAGTTGGTCAACCACCTAAAAACAATGACAAAAAGATTAGTTAATGCAAAGACAAGTAGTCGGTCAACTTTTGCGAAAGATCAATAAAGATAAGATCAAATTAAAAAACAATTAATATTATTTAGTCAGGAACAACCAATTAAACTAAATAAAATTTGAAGTTCCTACGCAAATTAACTCAGACCCAGAGACTAAACAAATGTTGTAATTTTGTATACGTAAAGGAACTTGATCCATGACTCAGGAGATAACATAAAACAAGTGGCAATAATTAATAATGCACAAAAAAACCCCAATTTGTGATAATTAGTTGGTCAACCTTTGGTAAACATCAATAAAGATAAACTCAAATTAAAAAAAAACAGTTAATATTTTTTAGTCAACTGAATAACTAATTAAATTAAACAAAATTTGAAGTTTCGATGCATATTAACTCAGAACCACAGACCACACTAATTTTGTATATATAAAGGAACTTGATCCATGACTCAAAAGATAACAGAAAACGAGTAGCAACAATAATGCATCCCAAAGACCCCAAACTTGTGCACCAATTACCCGAAGGGCAGTGGTCTACCGGGCTATACGACTGCTGCAATGATCCCTCTCATTGTAAGCTTTCAAATTTTTTATTTTTCGCAATACTTATTATTAATTTTCCTCTTTACATCCAAATTTTATTCTTCTCAGCAAAGAAGTACTTGTATGAATTTTCTAATTCTTTTGAAGGTCTCTTTACTTGTTTCTGTCCATGCGCGACCTTCGGCCGGGTAGCTGAGGTTGTTGATGGAGGAAATTTATGTAAGTTCTGCTTAGAGTGTACGGATTAACTTGTATGTGAACATTACAGTTTATACCTAGTTGCTTTCCAGTCTCAAAGCTGAGCTTAACATTTATGATTTAATAGATTAATAGAAAAGCTGGTTTTCTCTGTGTATCATATTGGGCAAGCAGCGTGTAATCTTCAGTGTCTCGTCTATTATGCAATGGGTCATATTGCTTGCGGATGGCTATACGGTGGTATTTATCGATCCAAATTGCGGCGACACTATTCATTACCGGAAGCTCCGTGCTCGGACTCGCTGATTCACTGTTGCTGCTGCGTTTGTGCCCTTACTCAAGAGTACACGGAACTCAAGATCCGCGGTGTTGATCCCTCCATAGGTAAAACATACATAAATTTATATATGTAAAGTACATCACAAAAATTGAATAATATGTGCTTGTAAACTCTTTTTCAAACTAATTAGATATTGCATTGTTCGATATTGAAATTGTGTAACTAAAATTAGTATACTTTGAAAATTAAGATGATTTGATCTTACAATAAAAAATTTATAATATTTTTATTATTTAAAAGTTATATTTATTATATATTATTAATTTTCATTGCTTAGTTATTTTTTCCTCACAGTAATAGTGGCTTAAAATTAAGATACACGACTCAATACAAAATATGAACTAATATTGGTGCACTAATTAATAATTATGTAATGAACTTTTGATTAAGCGAAGATACATAATAATGCTCTTATAATACTAACACATGATAATCCAATTTTTAAGGTTGGAAAGCTAATGTTGAGAAGTGGAATCGCGAGGGACTTGAACCCCCAATTATCGTACCTGGCATGGCTCGTTAGCGTCATGAATCCATTGTCCATACCATTAAATTCTGTAATTTATTAGCACATTCCCGCTTGTTTATGTACGTTGGTCATTGGGATGTTGCCCTGACCCCTTGAGCATTGTCGGCCGTCCGGCCATTGCAGCATATGTCTAGTTTACGGTGTCATATAGTTATATAGTTTTCTTTGTTATTATGTGTTGTAATTTTAATTTGTCTGTTTAATAGCTTATGTTTTGGCACATTATTATTAAAAGGAAATGAAAAAATTTGTATATATGATACCATATGTGCATGCATGATCAGAACACTCTTTCACCTCAAAAGTGTATAGCATGCCAACGCCATTTTCTACTCCGCATCCGAAAATTGAGGATTGATTAACAAAATACTTCAATAAAAAGAATTTCATATTAGCTATTTGGAATCCTTTTTCATTGACGATGATATTTATGAGAATATCACACGTACACACATATGTAAAGAGTCGTTATCTAATGTGGGTGTCCTCAATTTTTTTGATGTAAAAATGTGAGCATTTTATTTTATTTTTTTTAATGCGAACACACTTTTAAATAATACATTTTGATAAAGTTAAATTTTAATACTATTAAACCATACGACTTAACAACGTGTCCGCTTTATAAAAAGGAGACGTGTGTGAGTTATAAGAAGGAAGAATTATACATATATATAATTTTTCTTTCGTATAACTCACACACTTGTTTATCTAAACCTGAGTTTTAAGCAAGTCAAACCTCACAATTAAAAGTAGACCCTAGCTTCCCTTACGTTTATTAAGTTGTTCATGCGAAAGTTTATTATGTTTTTGCTGTTCTTTTTCTCAATGAATGCGGGACAAAGACGTGTCAGTGCTTTGGAATAGTAGTCTCGTGAACACAAAATGTGGGACTACAGGAGCGGTGGCAAATCCACTAATATTATTCCAACACGAATAAAGAAAGTGGAAGAAAAATTCTCACTCATTTCATAAAATTATTTGAGGGTAAAGATGTCATTTCAACAGTTAAAGTCCGTCAATTTGTTCATTTACCAACTAGGCCCAATTAAATTGCGCGATGGGATGAATCCACCAACATCGTTAGAGTAGGTAATTCTTATTTCAATAATTCAATCCAACAACTTTTCTCTACATCTTTCGATAAATGAAATTACCACGTATCCCTTGACAGAGTTATTAACTGAGAAGTAGGTACCAGTACAGTAACTGCACGTTAAAAATATGTATGAGAAATCAAATATTAATTCTTGCCATGATATAGGTTTAATATAAAATATACTATTCATTCATTAAGTTGTTTAATAACTTTTGGAAAATTTGGTTGCTTGAAGAAATATTTATCTCAACCGGAGATGATAGAGACGTAGTTAAATTAGTTCTTATAAAAAAAAAAAAATTGGTATTAAAAATGTTTTAATGAATGTTAAGGGAAAAGAACATGCAATAAAAAACATTTAAATCGGCACAAGTTTGATATTTGAAAGAGTGTGTTTAAAACATAATTTAGGTTGCAAATTATCCAATCCTTATATTACAATATTACATAACTAATTTATTTATAGATATTGAAAAGTAGGAACAGTGATTAAAGTTTTATAACAAAATCTCAGGTAATCAAACGGAGAATTCCAATTGCTAGATATTCTTGTCTTTCTTGTCCGTAGAACCAGACAATATGCCGGGGACCATAGTGTTATCATTCACATTAATATCATTTTCAAATTGATTTTTTGCAGTACTAGACCATGAAATCTAGTAAGTCAAACTTCTGATCCGATTTGTGCATCCCTTTTTAGTGCGTGACTTTAATAGAGATTGAGTTAAGCCCTTCTCCGGCCTCATAAGCTTTGGTTGGTAAGGTCCACTCGTGAAATGAAAGCAAAGCCATAGAGGGGTGCTTTCCCCGGTCCCGTCAACAGCCTAGCTGTTCATCCCCTTTCCTCAAAGAGCTCCTGACAGGTGCGACATTGAGGACAGTGCCCCGCTTGTTCGCATCGGTCTTTCCAATCAGAGTTATACCCGGGGGATTGACAAAGGGTTGGGTCTGGTTCGCTTTCATTGAACGGTTGGAAGTGAACAAGATGATTTTTGTTCTCCTTCTTTAGAACTTTAAGATGATATATTATATATCTAAATTTGACATCATTTACCTTTTTTAATCCTTATCGAAAGAAGTCTTACTTTATAATGTTAAATTACACTATAAGAAAAAAGCCTGTTATTCCGCAAACATTCTCAAAAAGATTATGACACCTTAATTATATTGTGAAAAACAATAAACTTTAAAGACATTTACTGAAAAAACTGATAATTTTTTTTAATTATATTGTGAAAAACAATAAACTTTAATGACATTTACTGAAAAAACTGATAATTTTTTTTAAAAAAAAATTAGTGTATTTTTTAATTTTCGCCAAACTTCAGGAGAAAATTAATTATTTCCCAAAAATCAAACTTCAATTTACAAAAAGGTGGTTTCTATTTAGCAATCCTGGCAGCCGGAATTTCTAAATATCACTTGGAACAATTGCTGAACGTTCTTAATCCAACAAAAAATCACATTATATGCCTGTTTTTTTTTTTTTTTAATAAACATTCTCATTTTTGGCCTTTTTTCAGACTGATCATATATATTCCTTTCTTTTCTTTCTTGGCAGCAGAACCAGACAGTAAGTAACGTGGGGACCATTGTGTAACCATTATGTTCATATCATTTTCAGTGGACCAGCTTGATACATTATCATCAAAACCTTCTGCAACTCAAACACTTGCGGATAACCACGATTAGATTTCTAGAGTAGACGTCGTGGCCTTTCCAAGCTCCAGGGATTTTTTTTTTCTTTTTGTTTCTTTCAATTTCGGAGAAACAAACGTGTGGCCTACTGTCTGCATGTGAATTACGTGCTATGTCAGCTATCTATCATTGTGCAAATGTGGGCCACGATTTTAGCGTGCTAGGCCAATTTCGGATTCCATTATTACTCCCTTGGTCCTAAGCATACCCAGTTCTTAAATTTCTTGTTCAACTACAAATTAATTTCTCAAGGATCTCTCAAATTTCTTAGATATCTTTCTCGTTGCACAACCTGAGTAATTTTGTTATCAAAATTTAGATTTAATGCTTGTTACAAGTACATATGATAACATTTTCTTGTGTGGCAGGCGTGTCGAGGATATTTTAAATTAATTTATTGGCAATGGAGATCCTGGATCTGTTCGTAGTGGCATTAGTGCCAATCCTGAAAGTACTCTTGGTTACTGCGCTTGGCTTGGTGCTCGCAATAGATCGGATAGATCTCCTAGGGCATGGTGCAAGACATAGTTTAAATAACGTAAGTAATTAACAGGATCTTAGCTCGCATCTCCGCACATGTTCGTTTCACATGAATTCATTTTGTCATTTCCTCGTTTCATAACCAAGGCCTAATGACCATCAGACTGTTAATCTTATTCTGCTTACTCCAAAAATTGAGCAATACCATAGCTTTTGAAATGGTCAGTGAGCACCAGTTGCTACGATTGGCACATACTCAAACAGGACTTACAAAACTGCTACTTTTTGCTTTCTTGATCAGCTTGTATTCTATGTGCTCAATCCAGCACTCATTGCTAGCAACCTCGCTGAAACCATTACTTACCAGAGTTTAATTAGCTTGTGAGTTCCTTACGATTCAATAGCTACTGCTGGATCTTAATTTGTTACCAAAACTTAGGCAATAGTTTGTTACTTGACATTGCTGTAGGTGGTTCATGCCGGTGAATATTTTGCTGTCATTCCTAATTGGCTCGGCACTTGCTTGGATTCTAATTAAAATCACTCGAACTCCTCCGCATCTCCAAGGCGTTGTCATTGGTTGCTGCTCCGCTGGTATATAGTTAAATTGCATCTTTTGTTCTTATTCTTCTTTTTCCCCAATGCAATCAACATTGTTTGTTGATATAGTTGCTGAATGTTTGTAGGGAACATGGGAAACTTGCTTCTCATTATTGTTCCAGCTGTATGCCAGGAGTCGAACAGTCCATTTGGAGATGCATCGGTCTGCTCCTCTTATGGAGTGGCCTATGCTTCACTTTCTATGGCAGTATGATTGAAATTGAACTTGTTTATGTCTTATTGCACATACACATGACTACATGAGGAGGATTTAATGTAATTTTTCATTAATTGTCTTATGAACTCGTATTTTGGCCACAGGTGGGAGCAATTTATATATGGACGTATGTGTATTATGTCATGAGTCTATATTTGAATAAAGGCGTTTCAGATGCTAGAACAAATAAAGATTCAAAAACCAACATAATATCTTCTGGAGAAAGCTCAACACATATATTCTTAGAGAGTAGCAGGAGGCCACTTCTGCATTCAAGCGATCGTCATGGCTCTGATGACTCTCAAATTCAAGCTGAAACGCCCAGCACTAAATCCAGGGTAACAAAGAAAGATTTTCCCTCTTAATACTTTTACCCCTAATGCTACATTGGCTGGAAATCCATTTACTTGATTTTTGTTTAATGTGCTTGTTTCAAATCTGTTTCAAGCTATATGCAGCTCCATTCTTTCAGTCACTGCAATGAGTTAAATTGTTAAATCCTTATGCAGGTTCCATTTCTGGATAAGATGCGTCAAGGCATGAATATGGTTACAAAAAGTATAGACCTGAAAATGGTCTTTGCACCATCTACAATTGCAGCGGTATTATGCTTATTTGAATGTTTATTGCAATTTTACGCTATCTCTGTCTCGGAATTTTGTTGTCAAAGAAAAAAAAAAAAACCTACCTGAAGTGAGTTGCGCTTTTGGGTTTTTTTTTTTCAAGATTGTTGGCTTTGTCATTGGGACAATCTCTCCGGTTAGGAAAGTAATGATTGGTGATAGTGCTCCTCTTCGAGTACTCGATAGTTCTGCAGCATTGGTGGGGTAAGAATCATACATACGCATATGCTAACGAGCTTTAATTTTAGTAGACTTTGATCCTGAAAATGTATCTGACCTGCAGGGAGGCAGCAATCCCAGCAGTGACAATGGTAATTGGAGCAAATCTTCTTTCAGGTACTTTGATAATCAAACTTACGTTACGTTGGCCTAATCATTTGAGGATCCCTGATCGTTATTATTTGAGTTGTTGTTTCAGGTTTAAAAAGATCAGGGGTAGGTGTTTCACTCGTTGTGGGAATTATAGCAATACGGTATATATTATTGCCTCTACTGGGAATTGTGATTGTTAAAGCAGCATACCGGTTTGGCTTGATTGGATCAGACTCGTTATACCAATTTATTCTTTTGCTTCAGTTTGCAGTCCCACCTGCACTGGCTGTAGGTATGATGACTAAGGGTTTGGCCATTACAGAACTTAATTGATCAACTGACCTACTCACTGTCTTAAATTTTTAGATTTTATTTTGAGAATCAATTAAGTGTTTCATTGTTACTTTTGATGAATCTTGGCAGGTACAATCATCCAGTTATTTGAGACTAGCGAGAGTGAATGTTCTGTCATTTTGCTATGGACTTATGCTGTGGCTGCCTTGGCGCTTACGCTTTGGATCAGTTTTTACATTTGGATTCTTACGTAGGTTCTATTTGGTATATTTTTTAAAATAAGTCTTATGTAAGTAGGCTTTTTATTAGTAGAACCTTCACAAGCAAAGTTTATACGCAAAAAAATTTTAATTGTTTGATTATCAAAAAGGACTTTTATTAAAAATTATAAAATTATTTTAATAAACAAATTTTTTAAAATTATGTTATAAAAAGAATGAAATAAAATGGTTAAATAAGTAAAAAATATTTCAAATATTCTAATATTTAAGAAAAAAAACTTTCAATCTCTACTCTTAAAATTTCAAAATTTGAGTTTTAATCGTAAAAATGACTTATAAAATTAAATAAATATTTACAATCATAAGTGATACAAAATAGGTAAGTGTTGTTTGGTTACATATTCTTTTTTACTGAATTGGGCTTAGCTCAAGTGGGCCGACCGGCCCAATTTAGAGTACTTATATTTGCTCCCATAAAGTTTGGGTTCAAGTCTTTCATATGTGGTCTAAACGATGGGGTGTAAGAGGAAGTTCAAGGTAAACCCCACATGCCACTAACATTTCAGTCCTATTTAATATTGTGGTTAGGTATCTTTAACTTAAAGTTACAGTATTAAAATATATGGCAAACACTTGATATTATAATTTGATAGTTAAATTGCTGTTATCTCAAAAATTTTATTTCTAACAACATTTTATTATTATATGTCAGAATTATTATTTAAAAGTTATATTTATCACGTATTATCAACTTTTATTCTATAACAATATATATATATATATATATATATTGTAATTATAACTTTTAAACTATACTATCTCAACATTAAATAAGATTTCAATTACATTCCACCATATATAATGTGTTATATAAATTCAGATTTTTAAATTCAAACAATAGCTCAAATGAGTTTAGAAAGCTTATATCATAAATGATCTGTCACCAATCAATGGTTGTTATATTTTATATACGAGTTGACTTTTTATAGCATCATTATTATGATAATTCTATAATACTAATAAACAGATGATGCGTCAAATGTTATTTGAGATATAAAACAAATGTTACTCGAAAATTAATCTTAGTCTCCACAAGCTGACCTCTTGTAAAAGCTATCCAGTGAATTCTTTGTTTGTTGTTGACTAAAATAAAATGATAAATTCTAAGATAAAATTATTACAACTTAAAAAAGCTGATAGCGAAATTCGTCATATACACAGGATTAAGAAGCAAATTGAACATCTCTATACTTTGTTAGGTCTAAATGCTTGGCTGAGAAGCACTCTGTCATGATCGTCACGCAGCTTTGTTGCTGATACTCTAATTTGACATTATCTATACCCATTGACTTTACACTTTTAGTTCATTTGATCCTTTGAACTTAAGGCCATTGATTATTTGCAAAGTCTCTAAGAATGGAGGCCGGAATCTAATTAAGTATTAAATTCGCACCACTTGGATTAATAAAGCGGTCTTAGCAAATTTTATCTTCATTACGCAATTAAGAATGTGACATGAACTAACGTACAAAATTAGAGACATTTCCCCTACTAAATCCATTTGGAGACATTCCACTGAACCTGTTTTCTTGGATCAAGAAATTTTGACCACAAACAAAGAACTTTGTTACCTTTGATTCCCTTATATAGCCTTAAAAAAATTTCATGCATCAGACACGCATACACCCCAAGTTTCCATTTCAAGATATTGGACTTTTGATTGAATTTTTGAACTCCAACATGACGCTCAACAGAGACCTCGATGAAGAATATGTAGATTTTAACGAAGATGATGTCCTCTATGCAGAGCTTAGAAGGCAGATTCTGCTATTGACAGCAGATGAAGATGAAGATGAAGATCATTTTCTTGAAAGGAAACACTCAAGCTCCATTAGAGGTGGCAAACGGGGCGGCTCGCATGGTTTAACAAGTTTCTCATCTGCGTTGCAACCTGGAAGCTATTTCAATTGGTGGGAAAGTGAAACTAATGCTAATACAGCACCAACTTGGCTTGTGAATTTGTGGAGAAATGGCAATGGAACTGGGGTGTTCATCCCTCATATTGTAAAATCAAGAAGACATAATAAGCCTGGTAAGCACTTTCTCCATCAGATGGTTTAGATTCATTCAGTTAATCTAGTAGTTATCAATGCCTGACAATCCTTCGATAATCTGCAGCAAGAACTGGAAATGAGAGGATGAAAGCATTCCGGAGGGTGTGGAGCCAGACATGAACATCCGCAACCTTAAGATTGGTTTAAAATGTAATGCACACAGGCAGAGATGCATTAAATTTTCATAATTATAGCTTCGGCAGTAGTTTAATTGTATATGAGTAGAAATATCAATCACTGTAGCAAATCAACAATGATGTAATCTAGCAACTATTAATATAGCAATCGAAAATATGCTTACACATTATACAATCTCATATTTGTAGGATAAGTGAAGTACCTGTTAGCGTTGAACCCTTCCTAGCATCAGCACTATCTAATAATTTTACCATCTAATTGACGATTAAGATTACATATAACAGAACTACCCCCCGTATCCACACTGAAGACACATACAGGTACTTCTTAACACTGGCATCTGGTAAAACGCAGCAATAAATACAAAAGTAACAACAATATCCTGGCTATCCAAGAGTGAATAACATGACACCTCACCATCTTATGGTCCCAACATTTTCAATGGATCCCAGATTTAGGTGAAATAGCAGAACTTTTCTGTTATAAGCACTGATGAATTCCAGGGAAAGTGAGATTGTCAGTCTCTACTCTCTAGGACGAGCCAACCACAGAGAGCTGAGTGCTCGAAGGCGCGAAGTGTAGTCACTTATAACTAGAAAGGCACGGGCAGCTTGACGAGCAGTTAAAATCCTATGCATTTGTTGAAGTGTTTGCTGCCTCAAAAGGTCAGCCTGAAAGAGAAACCTCCAGTTATGTTTCAAAAATAATAATAACAATAACAATAATAATAATGCTACCACAAGAAGTGAGGGGTTGAGTGTACCTGGTGGATAAAATTTTCTAATGTGGCAAGCTTGCCCATTGCAATTGCCATTTGGCCCATGTAGTCAGCAACATTCCCACAACTAGTAGGGCCAAGAGAAGAAGTTGAAAGTGTGTCTACAAGAGATTGTTGTAAAGCTTCCATTCCTTGGGATAAGGCATCTTCAGCCTGTTGAGATGATTGTTGTAGGTTACAAATGCCCATCAACTGCTGCTCTGTCAAAGGTTCCAGATGGTTCCCGATTACCTAAAATTCCAAATGTGAAGATATGATGATCAACCAGTTCCACTAATTCCTAGCCAATGATAAAAATACAAGGGCAGTCAAAACTCAAGTACTAAATGGTAAATTACCTTAAGAAGTTCAGATGAACGAAATCCGCCCAGCCACATGAAACACCTCTCAACAGGTGTTTTCCACATGCCAGAAAGCATGTGAAAGACATCAGCCTTTGTGCCAATGCCTTTTAGCTGAAATACTTCTTCGTAGTGGGCCATCACACCATCAACGAGATGGCGCAATTCATTATCACCCATACTAGAGTTTACAGCTGATCTTAGGTCATTGATCAGCCTTTGATGTTCATCAAGCCAGTGTACATAGTCCAAATCAAATGCCAATACCCCTGAAAGTAAGGTCAATGACAAGACAAGGACATTCATTTTAGAAAGGAAATATTCTCTAGAAATTTTATATATAATGATTAACAAGTCACTGTAAGGCCTACAGCCTCCCTGAAAGGCAGCAAACATTATCAAAAAAATATAAAATAAAAAAAGGGAAAAAGCTGACCGGAGATCGCACCAAACATTGAAGTAATCCCAAAATGATACCCAAAGGCTTACAAGTTAAAGAAAACAGCCAAGCCATTCTACAATTCACAATGATAAAACAAACACACCCACAAGAGGTAACAATGCTTAATTGGCCATTTTTTTGCCCATTCCAAGAGGTTAAGCTGCGTACTTATATTCCATCAGACATTGACACCACCTAATGATGCGACTCAATTCATCTCCTGTGGTTAAACTGCTTCTCTGCTTTTTAAAATTTTATCCACTGGAAACAGCCTTTGGTGATTCAATTGCAGTCACTGTGAAAAGTATCTGAAGCAAAGATCTTCATGTAGTCTACCTTCTTCAACAGGTCATTGTCCATATATCAGATATTTTCCCCGTGCATAGCACTTTAACCAGACTTGATCAAGGTTGTACGGCAACAGTTGATCCTTGTCAAAAATCTAGAGTAAGATCTATTCATCCTTCAAGCAAGATGAATCTGACTGCTCCAGCATACCAAGCTAAATCACAACCCTCCATTTCATTCTTTGAGATTAAGAGTTGATTATAAACACCATTCCTAATTTTGAAAGCTAACTTTATTATAGGAAGTGAAAATTTCAGACCATCAAGTTTACACCCTCCCTGTAAGTGCCAAGCCAAGAGCCTGCTAATTGTCAGATAAACATTTGCATATCTCAATATTATACATTTTTGTTCTGGGACCAATACTTAGTAAACAGAATGTTCAAATTATCACGTTGGCCTCCACTCAATCAATACAGCAATAAGTAGTTTGAGCATAAATGTTTGATCAAAACAACTACTACTATTAGTCCAATTGCTGGCACCATTGAATATCCCAAACATTCAAAGGTTAGTTATTTGGTTGTAGGAACAAATATTTTTTCAACAACAGCATGAAATTCTTTACCGTTTCCAGCTACTGAATGACCTATATCCCCTGAAACTCCAGTTGCAATAAAAATACCCTACATTCATCAAACATAAAACAAGGGATAAGAAAGAGTTTGGCACCAAAGCTGTGGCCTTAAATCAACACTAATTCATGTACCTGCTGGCGTGCTCTTTGAAGCTCCTGCTCTAGTTGTGCAAGCCGGAGACGACTATTCTCAAGTTGCTGGACATATGCCTATCCAAAACCAAACCCTATAAATGATCCAAGTATGCTTCATTTGTTAACTTAAAACATCTCCATCCAAAAATTCTAGGAGGAAGATACTAATGCCAATTCAGATTCATAACTAGGAACCTATAGATAAACCCAAAGTATCATGGAGATGTGCATAGAACGACCAGGAGGGATGTAAGCCTTAAAACTAATATGAAAGCAGTAAATCAGAGACGAACTTAGTAGAGAGCAAACAATTCATTTTGTTAGAAAATAAAATTATTTAACATCACGTGAACTACCTAAGACATGAAGTCATGATCATGGTACTTTAAAAGCTACAGGGTAGCAAATAAACAGCCAACATAAAGTCTGATAAAGGTAAAAACTGTCTGATTAGCAAACAGACAAGTATTTCAAAATTATCAACAGTAGAATGATCATCAACAGTTATAACAGCAACTTTACTTTTTATTTCATTTTATTTTTTTATGGGATTTGGAACAGCAAAGTTGTTCAAACCTACTCAGATATATATATGACCATATTGTGACGATAGAACTTCGTTTAAATAAGAAAAGCTCCTGGACAAAAAATATATAAGTTTGGAAAATTACTGAAATCATTTCATTAATTCATGTGAGAAGAGATTATAACTAACAGAAACAACATTACTTTCTTCCTCAGTCGACTCTTTCTTGCAGCTTCTCGATTCTGAGCCAACCTGCGAAGTGCCTGCAGAATTGTATGTGGCACAACACCTTAGAATTAGCCTTCAAATCTAAGAAAGATCTTTTAACCGCACCTACTAAAGATGCACATTGTCACCAACCTTTTGGTCACCAGTTTTTATCTTGGACGGCTCCATGGAACCCATGACTATGGGTGCTCCACGTCGAACTCCATTGATCTACAACAGCATCCAAAAACCAAAATAAATTTGAATCCCACAAAATCAGGTTAATACAAGCACAATATTAGCACAACAGCCTAGGCACAGATAAATAATTTAGCATGTAACTCTGGCTGGCCAAATTTCATACGCTTTTAATCCCATCAGCTAATTCAATTGGGATTAACTATTAATAATATGATATATCAGCTAAATTTTCTTATCAGTTCCATCAGCATAAGTTTGAAGATTTCTTTAGCAAAATGAATGCAACATATACTAAAGAATTGATACCCCATGTCCCCATAGTGATCAATTTTTTTAACGTCATGACCATCATCACCCAACAAAAATCAGATCACTGTACATCTACAAAATGTTTGTAGGTGCGACTATCCAAATTCACTGCACGTTCTCAATTACCAAGATGACCCACCATCAAGGTTAAGCCCAAAGACTCCCATTTCACGGTAAGTGCAGATAAAAGAAAACAGATGATTTACAGAAAACAAAAACATATAGTCGTATACACAAAGAATAAAATCAAGAAAGAGACAAAGCTCACCTGGTTTTTGTCATCAGTGTCAACATCTGTAGAAGTGTCAGTCTGCTGGCTGTTATCAGCTATACCTGACTCACCCCAGTTCTCAATATGACCGCTTCCCAACGACGAACCAATCGTTGTCCCCTTCTGGAACATGAATTGCCCTGTATCCAAACACCCTCCAGCAGCAGCCCCAGTGGTAGCCACTATCTCTGTAGCACAACCAATGCTCTATGCAACAAAAAAGAACACCATGAAGCATCATCCAATCATAAAAAACAAAAAGAAACAAACATGAAAATGAAACCCATCATATCTATGCATAAACATATTATGGTAGGTGGATAAAGATGTGTACCGAGCTCAAGGTATTGTAATGCAAGTTATTTGAAGCAACAGTGATATTATTGGATTTTAAACTGAACATTGAACCTACAAGGAACATAAAATGAAAAAATAAATTAAAAAGGTTAAACGAACTCAACTGTTTAACATATACATAAAGGAAAAGAGAGTAAAAGAAAGCATACTTGGGATTAAATCAACATGGTTGTGGAAAGGTTGTTGTTCAAGCTCTCCAAGATCCGCAAAACGCGTCTGGTTACGGCTGTTTTCATCTATTCCGCTGCTTTTTCACCCAACAAAATAAGACACAAAATAGAAACCTTAAAATGCAAACAACACATTGCCACCTTATCTTCAAAGCCATGCACTAAACAAAAACTTCAACAACAAAAGAAAACAAATAAGGAAAGCAATAAAGAATGAGTCGTATGTATGTATGTATGCATGCATGCATGTATGTATGTATTCATACCGGAGGAAGAGAGAAGAATGGCAAAATACGTCAGGGTTAATATGAGGTGGCTTAAAGCTTTGCATGACTAAACTCTCTGAACTTCCAGTGTTGCTCTCTTGTCTTTGCTGTGTTGTTGTGTTTATCTATAAGAGAGCATGAATAAGTGAAGTTGATGAGAATGATTTTGTGTTAAAGAAGAAGAAGACGAAGAAGTAAAGGAAAAAAAAAAAAAAAAAAACGGACGTCAGTGGGGAAAATCTTCGAGTATCTTTATTGAAGAAGATAGCGGATCAGTACGGCTACTTTATTTGTGCATTATTTTGATATAAAAAACCATCAGCCTTTTTATTATTGCTTTCTGACTTGGGATTTTAGCTTCCCAATACTACTCCCCCAGTCCCCTCCCCACACATTTCTATTTTCTGCTCAGTCTCTTTTTTCAGAGCGTTCATTTCACTCCCTTCGCTTAGCTTAGTTACCGGTAAAAATTTGGAGCTCCGTGACACAAAACTTATCGAGTCCAATTGCAATTGAAAATTTGGAGTTTGCAGCGAGAAACGAGAGACACTGTATTTGATCGAAACACGAATTTATTCGATTTTTTTGTGGATAGACTTGCATAATCATCCCAATGAAAAATCAATAATGTTCTTATTTTCTTATTTTGTAGCACATGCTTATTATCAAAGGTCTTTTATAATATTCATGGTTCGGAATGATGAAGTGAAACCATCTCCAAACCCGCTAAAAAAAAAAATGAAATCGTGTGTATTTGTAAGGCACTCTACAATAATTAAGTTAGCCTCACGCTAAAGGTAGTACGTAAAAAACATAGACTCAAGAATACTCAAAATTATAGAGAATCAGCATTTTTAGTCAGACTTAAGCCTGTCTTTAGTCTTTACATGTATTTTTCCAACAATATGAAACCATTTACTCTCGCCCATTTATTTACTCAAATCATTCTTTGCCTTCGTCCATGCCGTATGCCTTCTCAAGTGAACATGCATTTGTGAATTCTGGAGTCATAACATGCTTGTTATATGTTCTATTAGTAAGGCGCATGAGATTTATTTTCTTAATTGCGTAGCAGTCATCCTAATTCTAAAACTCACCCTTCTATTATTTTAAACTATAACGGAACACATGGCGAGATGTATGTGACGCTCCGAAAACAGAATACAACATACAAATAATAAATGTTAATTATCTATTTTTGCACATTTATTTCAGTTAGTCCCTCATCAAATTCGTTTTAGTTATCATAACGCAATGAAATCATTAAATACTTGCATGGATCGTGAATAAAAACAATAAAAATTAAAAAAAAAAAAAGTTGAAAAACAAAAATGAGCCAATTTTATTTTCCGTAATTAGTTTGGCCACGCTCTTTACCGACGTGTGTGTGAATATCGAGTACATTCCCCAAAAATGCCCCTCTCCAAGATTTTCAGTCACCGTAAGTTTTTAACTTCGATGAGTTGTGCGTGATTCTCTCACATATCTCATTCATACGAGCTTTCGAGCTGCTGAATGATGATGCAGATACACTTTTGTTTCTTTCTTTTCTGCGGAATCCCTCCCACAGTCACTCTGCCTATACGCTATACTAGTAATAACGACAGCGTTTTCGGGCACAGGGCTTTGATTTGATGCCCCTTGTTTTCCTTTCACCGCTGTGCACGCCATGGGAAACTGTGATCCCCTCGCGAGATGGTGATGATGTGATGGTGATGCGATGTCGTTGAAATGAATTATTGGAACCCACATTGCCTTATAATAATTAATGAATATTATTAATAGAAAAGGAAAACATGCAACGCCGGGAATTAAATATGTCTTTGCTTGGAAGGAACATCTTGTTTCTAAGAGGAAGCTAGGGATAGCTCGCATCCCAACCCCAGACCCCAGAAGCCAGAAGCCAGGCAAGCAAGCGGCAGAAGAAATCAGAAATTCAGAATCCCCGTTTACAAAATAAAATTTCTCGAAAGCATTCGCATTAACTCTCGCGTGTCCAATTATTTTTATTATTAATTGTGTGTGTACCAGCCGAGCCCAACAAACACCGAAGAGAAAAATTTTATGACGCATGCGTCTTATTTATGCCGAAATTGAATGTGTGCTGTTCGTTCGTTTTCATGACGTGTCAGATTTTGAATAGTTCTTCCTCTGGTGTTTACATGAGATTGGGAATTTTGTTTGTCTTTTCACCATCTGCGATGATGTCATTTGTCTTATTTGAATGTCACGCTTTTTTAAATTTATTTTGTTTAGACCATCGCACTATTTCTTTTTTGTTTTTTTTTCTTTCCTGCAATTTTTCAGATCGAATTGAAATAGGTTAGTTGGCTCGGTTTGGTTCAGTTCGGACAGTCTGAGTCGAACGAAATAAAAAAAATATGATTTCCATTGATTCAAAAAATCAATCGGTTCAATGTTTAATTATTTAAAAAAAGAAAATTATTTAGTTATGTATACAATAATTTTTTTGTTATAAAATTATTTTATATTAATATGTTGACATAAAACATAGATGTCAATTATCACAATTTAATTGAACTAAAAAAAATCAAATTTAGGTTAAAAATCAACAAAATGATTCACATAAAAGAAAAATACTAAATTTCTTGAACCGAACTGAATTATTTCGGTTCAATCCAATTCCTAAGGTCGGTTTGCATTTGGCTCGTAAATTCTTGACTCATGGTTCGATTTTTGGGCAAAATTGAACCAAATACGTTAATGTCCACTCCTAATAAACACTACGATATAAAATCTATTGATAATTAAAATACGTGTATATTTGTAATGTGGAGAATTTATCAAGACATACTCAAAACTTTACTCCTACTCATATTTAAAAAAAGATAATAATGTTAAGAATCTTAATAATTTTCAATTTGAATCACAATTATTATATGTCATTCATTTATTAAATAATAAAATTTTAAATTAATAAAATTAATATCCTACCGTTTAATAATTGAATGCCGTAGACTCAATTATGCCCATCACTAAATCGAAACATAGAATAAGCTATTTCTTTCTTGTGCTTTATTATTTTGTACGTTGTATCCTGTGCCCCTGCAATTTCTGGCGAGGCTGCATTTATAATCGTAACAACCGATTTTTCTTTATTTTTCTAAATGAATGAACTTGGAATACAGCATTTATCGATGTACCTATATCATAGGTGCATGTATTAATTCTGGGGTCCTATTTTTTTATTTGATATTGGATCCTTATTTAATGTTTGGTTATAATGTCGGATTCGATCACGATGCAAGATGACGTCTCATAACTTTGAGATTCCTTGTTACAGCGGATGTTATATACATATATATATATATATATATAAAAGGGTCCGCTTAAATTATAGCTCTCGTAACAAAGGCTCTTTTGTCTTTTTTTACTTTATTATTGTAAAATTTCATTGAGGCTCTTATATTCTGTTTTAATAATTTTCTTATTAGAAATCTTTGATTTTAATAAAGTGAGAATAAGTTAAAAGATAAAAAAATATAAATATATTATATTTTATCTTACAGTGTACTGAAATTTTTATTTTTTTTTATTTTTTAGCTAATCCATCCTTGATAAAATCGATAAAGTTAGGAATTTTTTATTAGAAAACCACTATATATATATATATGTTAAATTTTGAGATGACTTTAAAAAATGAAGGATTAATTATAATTATATAACTTTAGACATTCAAAATTTCAAACATGAGGCTTCCGAAATTTTGCAATCCACTATTGTTAGATTAAAAAACAAAGAGTTGGACTTTTTGGGAAAAAAGAAAAAAGAAAAATGGAACATTTTGAAACTGGTTGCAATTTCCTCTGAGTAAAAGGATGCATTTCCCAAAGACCGCAATAACTTACGCGGTGACAGAAAGAGTCCCCGGTTGGCAGCAGCATTTATGCCTAAATGCCCTACTCTTAGTAATTTCGGATGATAAGGAAAATTACAGAAACAAAAGAAGACAAATTTTACTGAGACAACTATGTAAAGAATCTAATATTTGATTTGTCGAAATAAATTGTCTAATCCAATACTTGACTTGTCGAAATAAATTGTCTAATCTGTTATTGCAAGCTGTTCAAATATTAAAGTTTGTAAGTAGCCCCGAGTAGTATTACTCGGCATTTTTCAGTCCCTCTAGTCACTATTTATAGAGAAATTAGCACTACAATGACGCGTCTCACATACACAAGCGGACACAACGTGCTATGAACCCACTCATTTATTATTGTTTTTTTTAATACTGATTTTCGCATCGGACATTAAATTGTATGAATTATTTTGCCTAGATAAATAACTTTCATAAATGAGAAATATCTCTATTTCATTTATATTTCACAAAAGAGAAAGATTAATAAATTAATTTCACACAATTATATTTTAACTGAAAAAAATTAAATTTATGGAGACTCGAACCGCTGCCCTTATAATTGTGAATGTAATGATTCACCACTTACCCAAAGGTCAAAAAACCGAATTCACTTATTATTAAATACTCACTTCCGACGTAGTATACTATCTGCACATACACTTGCCTATTATAATTATATAATGATACACTTGGCAGCAATTGCTTTTTTCTTTCAGTAGCTTAGTTGATCATATATGTGCTTTATTACTTAGTTTTAGTAATGATAGATGGTGAAGGTCAGTGTTTAGTGGATGAAGTTTCCTATTTCCGTCTAAATTTTAAAAAGAAGTTTTAAATATTGAATTAGAGTTCCCATCTTGTACATTAAGGATTCTCTTATTTTAGATGTGAAATTGAATAATTCCAAAAAAAAATGTAGAATTGAAGTTTGCCCAAATTGTTAAGCAAAACTTGTTGAGTTTTTCAACCCTCTTGAAATTCAGTCAACTTTAGTAATATATTTTCACACGTGATGCATCTCCTTGTTGCCGACAAATGTGAAGTAAAAAGATAATGCATTTCCAAATCATTTAGCAGTATAATTCCTTATACATGGGCCTGTGGTTCAAATTTGAAGAGAAGTCCTCGACAATATGTTATGTCAAAACTCAAGACTCGAGAGGAAGAAAAAGAGGAGAAAGGATCAGGGATCAAACAACTTTCTACTCTCATTTGATATCAATGTTTCCTATCAATTAGTTAGACTTGCATATCAAATTCATTCAATTATTTATTTTTGGAGACCGGATTGGATCATAATTTACTTTGGATTTGTATTTTTTCTTCTGTGAATTTATTTCCTATAAGCATTTTCAATTTAATTTTGACAGATTATCTTTAATTTTCATGACATGTCATAAAAAATATTTTTATTATCCAAAAATTAGTTTAAATGACAAATGAAAGCAGTAACAGGGAGTTCTAATAATGCGTAATAACATTCTGTTTGATATAGTGTTTCAACTTTCAAATAGAGTTTATTTAAGTCGAGTTATTATTAATAGAACTTTTATAAGTAAAATTTTTACCTACAAAATTTAGTTGTTTGATTGTCAATAAGATTTTTTATTAAAATTTATAAAGTTACTTTAATAAGTAAATTTTTTAAAGTTATGACATGAAAAGAATAAAATAAAATTGTCAAATAAGTAGAAGATATTTTAAATATTTTAACATGTTAAAAAAAAATTTCAACTTTACTTCTAAAAGTTCAAATTTTGAACTTTTAGAAGTAGAAGCAAAATTTCTTATTTAATATTCAAAAGTTCTATTAAACAACCAAATAATAACAAAAAATTTTGATAAGATCCTATGGAATTAAATAAGTAATTATGAAAATTAAATTAGTCATATCAAATAAGCACTAAGGAAACGATAAGGGATAAATGTTATATAGAATTATATATAATATTTCCAAAAGAGTAGCGGGTAGTGTTGCTAAAAGCAACTTCCCATTCCCCTAAAGAGAAAATATGTACCAAAAAATTGCAAAGGAAATTATAAGTAAATGTTCACATTTTCATTTCACTCTGCCCCTTTTAGCAAAAGTAAATGTCAGTGAAACAAAAAAGAAATTAAAGTTACAAAAACAATACATGGTAATATATTTTTCAATTAATGCACCCGATGTAGGGATGATAGAAATCCCCACAGATACAGGGACCCTCAGAGATTTTTCCCATTTGAGTAAAGTAAGGGGACGATTTTATACCCTATTTTTTATTTGGAGAAGGGATGGAGATGATTTTTTATTTAATTTCCTTTTAGGGGAAGGGACGGGAACGAGCTAGAATCCCCATTCCCACCCTAATTCCCCATTTTTTTGTTTTAATTTTATTTTTATTTTTTAGAATTATTAATGCATAAATAATAAAAATTAAATATTAATATAAATAACAAATAACAAAATATTTATACAAAAACATTATAAGACATTTATGTTTAGTTAACTAGTTATAATCTTAAATTACTACTCAATTAGGTCTTATTCAAAATGTCTTAGCCCAAAATTTTTCTTATAAATTGTTATCTAATAAAACAAAAACTAAAGCAAAAGTTAAAGTTATAACATCCGAACTTTATTAAGATATATTGTAAAACTTTACTTTTATTTAAATTTTTTATTTTAATATGATTAAATAAAATTTGAATATTGAAAATGTATCAATTAATCAGAAGTTATTTGAGAATAGAGGACCATTGGGGATCCCTTGTTATTATTCGGGGAGGGGACGGGGATACTTTTAAGCAATTCTAACAAGAATGAGGAGGGGACGAGGACATACGCAAAAGATCAGGGATGGGTATGAGATGTTATTCCCCTCCCCTCCCCATTACCATCCTAGCCCCACGGCCCCATCTCACCTAAATAAGAAAAATCCCCATCCTAAACTAGGAAATTTGTAATTCCTTTACCTTCGAAAAAGAAAAGCAACTGAAATGGAGTCAAATAGTTGATGCACCTGGATCTGGAAACAACATATTTTTGGACAGTCAAATGTAATGACACAATCAATCAGGGGTGATTGGCCGCTACAAAATCTATTAGGTTTCGGACTTGAAACTTCCTATACAAAAGATGAAAACTCTTAACATAAAACTTTGAAAACTCAATGTGCATGAGATTGTATCCAAAACAGGTTTATAAAATCCTTCTATCCTTATGTGGCGGGATAGCCTATTTGCACCAACCTCTTTTGTCCTTTTTCCCTCCAGTGCCACATAAGTGACAAATGACCACTATATTTTTATATAAAAATATTGTTTTATGTAAAGACATTAAGACACCAATACAAATTCCAAACCAAACACAAAAGATTTCATACATTTGGACGAATAACTAGCACGAGGAATTACACTGTATAAATTTGCAACCATTTTCAACAACTTAAACAGAAAGTGATTCTTGTGTATGGGAATCAAACCGATTGTTGGTCAATACTTCCCTAGCTCGTGCACTCCTATATTGAAGACGTTGGTGTAGTGTCTCAGACATCTGATTAAAGAATTCAGCATCCCATCTGTGAATCAACAAAGGATCTTCTGCATAACAGATATATATGGAAGTAACAGCACTTTCTACTACAACCATTGCCAATCCCACCTGAAGCAAGTATAGCTACGTATCAGATAAAGAATTGATGTTAACATGTCTGCCATTCTGTTGTTACGCTGTAACTCAATAAGAGCCTTTGTTTTTACTAATGAAAAGATAAGTCTCATTGACATCGTTTGAAGTTTAGATGAAAAGCACACAGACCAATGGTTTCATAAATTTATCAGAAATCTCCAATAAAGTTTCATCAAATTTGTCAAATTTCTACAGGAGAGGCCACCAGGGAAAAACTGGAAAATTATTTCCATCTATTCCATCTATGTTTTAGTCCAACCTTAAGAAAAACTCAATGTAAAATATAATTTTCTCGAGTAGTAAGTAGAAAACTTACTAAGACCATTCCCATCAGCATTGCTGTGGAACCCACCATAACCACTCTATCGTGCCATTTAGTATATGTCCAAGCACCTGCACAAGTTCCAGTGATAAGCCCACCCACAATAGTGCCCATCAGTAGAACAGCACCTGAACAATCATAGGCAACAAGTGCCTCAACCCCAGTTGATTGAAATAACTCCCAGGCATCCCTTGCTGACCGGTTAAAACCTTTGCCATAGACAGCTATCTGCAGGTAATAGGAGTTGAAAACCATGCCACAGTTAAAATTTTATTGAAGTTGACATTTACTGTTGCTACATGAGCTATTCTCAACAAACTTCAAGCACAAAATCAATCACCACAAACTTTAAAGAGTTGTTCTTCATTAAAAGATACATCATACATTCACCCTTAACAAACTTCAAGCACAAAATCAACTACTATAAACTTCAGAAAGTTATTTCACTAAAAGATAAATCATACATTACCCTCTAGCAGAATTGTAAGAGAGTATCTCACCACAAAAAAAAAAAACTCTTGGATAAAGAGGATGTGTCCTCTTCCATAAAAGCATCAGCACAACCAGAAAATTGAGAAAAATAATTGACTTTTCACAAGAGAAGGTAGAAAGAGATGAGTGCTTTTGATGGGAGATTTGAGGAAGCAGTTGTCAAGGAGATAAAATTGTGGAGATGCAAAATAAAAATGTATCTTGTTAATTTCGGTGAATGCAGATATCTACCCATCAAGCGAACTAAACAATAGGCCTTAGAAACCCAATCAACTAGCCCCTACTGAACACTGTAAACTTCAATTCTAATGGATACATGGAAAGCTAATGCCAATCTTATTAATCAATTTGATCACAGAAAAAATGCTCTTGTTAAGTATCATTTCAGTGTTATTTTGGTTAGACTCGAGCGATGCATTAACAGAAATGTCTAGAAAACACAACAGGAACAATGACAAAATATAAAACCACAAGAAAACTGGTAAAATTAAAACATATATGAATTGAAATATTAATATGGTATAACTAATGCTATATTTGGTGCATAATATTTTAGGTGAATGTGAGTGCCAAATAAGGTTTCTGCTAGTGGTATAAGTGATCTTGTGAATGCCATTCACGACAGGGTTGGCAGGTTTGGTTTACGTTTTTTTCCTTTTCAAGTATTAGATAATTCCTGAGATCAATCAGTGATCACCAAAGACAAACACAGGGTTGAAAGTAGCCAAAAGGAAACAAATCTAATTCAAATAAGATAAGGAAACCATATACAACTTTCAAACACGTGATATCCTTAAAACTTGATATCCTAAAATAATAATAGGCCTTGGACTTTCAATTCTGCATAGCTTCAGTAATCCAGTTACAATAAATCTGTATGCGTGGTTTTATTGTTTCAATTTTCCATACTATTTCCCTTTACTAGTTGACAACATAATGCACTAGTACCGAAAACTATTTTAAGCACTTCAGTACTGCATTCCAACTAAGAAAATGCAACTTAAAGAAAATATTTGAGAAGCATTGTGAGAGCATCAGTCGCTTAAATAAGGAAGACAACCAAAAAATAGGAAACTGGAAGAATGTTAAAAGTAGGGAAGCATAAAAATATTAAGTTAGTACATCACAGGCCAACAATAAGTAATGCATTAGTATCCAATGAGTCAATGAAAAGATGATCGCTTAAAACATTTAAAATCAAAGCAATAAACTAAACATGAGAGTTTCAACTCCCTGTATTGTAAATCTTCAACCATTCGCAAATACATGATCATAATAGACAAATTTCCAGTTAAAGTCTGGGAACAGTTTATTATTGAAAAGTCATATACAAGAGAGATTACTGAAACAGATTTTAAAAAATAAATAAATACCTGGACATATGCATACTTGTTAAAAAACCTAACAAGAGTTTCCACAAGATGAAAAAGAAAATCAACGCAGCAAAGCAAACACTCATTGTTGCCAATCTTTGAACGGATCCCCCTGATCTAAGATAAAATTTTGGAAACTAAAGTTAAAACAATGAAAAGATTAAATAAAAACAATGACAAAGAATCATGCAATTTTGGAATTAAGATTGATGAACCAATCATAGAAAAGTGAACATCGGTGCTCTTACCTCCCACCTCAATGTTCGAATAGCAGCTGTGAAGAGTGATCCATAGCAAATGCTGCCCAAAGATGTTGTTACAGCATACCGCAGAGACTTCACCAATGGGTTATGAGGCATTGATACTGAATCTCGGCCATCATGAATAAGAACAAGAAACACCATCCCAGACACTATCACATGCACTGTGTTACAGAGGACTGCGCCAGTCCAAAATAAGCTTACAGAGAGAACCTGCAATACAGATAGTAGGATAATTACTGTCAATACTTGTTATTATGCACATCCTAACAACAGATGCAATAAAGAGCAAAACTTGCCAGCTCACCAAAAGAAGCCACCAGCGTCCACCATCACCCATGTCTGAAGCAACAACACCAGCTGTCCCAAAGGACCATATCCCCATCCACAAAAGCATGACTGCCATGAACACGTACGCAACTCTCTTAACTTCAGGAAGACTCCACACCATCTTCACTGCTTTTTGCAGCACTAGCATGGTAAATGAAAGTCTATGGAGGAATAATATGTAGTCAGAGAAAACTTCAGAGGATATTGGTAATTCCAATCCTGATATACCCACTTGTTACTGTATTAAAAATATACATTAGAAAAGATATCGATTATGCATGCACAATAGATTACCAGCATTAAGATTCTAGAATTGACCAACAAGGTGCACCTTCAAGGCAAGACTGCTAATGATATTCCTATTGAAGAAAACCACAGTTGGATACAACTGATAATATGAAATCTCTATATATTAAGGTAATGAGAAGAAATAGCTGTCTTCAATCATCTTCTAAACTTCTATGTTATTGTAATAATTCAATAATCAGCATGTTAATAGCAAATATACAATGCTGCAAACTGTGAAAATTTCAATGATGAATGAACCATATAATAATAAACTGATCAAGCAAACTTATGTGAACGCCTAAATATATCCCATAGCAGTTGATAAAATATCTTTCACTTTTATAAAACACCAAAGACTTTAAGATAAGTTCAACTGAATAAATATAAGGATTTTTAAGCTTATACCTGTCTATAACTGATATAACGTACAAGAACTGTAATGCAGCAGCAATTGCAAACGCAACACCCCAGAAAAACTGATCGCACCAGAAACACAGAACACTGATCACAGCAAGGTAAGTAGTCAAAATGTGCACTGAAATCTTCAACATTTGGTTTGCCTGAGAACCAAGCAGCAGCAACCACATCCATCCAAGGAGAGCACCAACGCCACCAGCAACAGCATATATTGGCCAGTAGTCCTCTGTCAATTCACCTTTAGTCTCTAATTCTTGATTTGTGTATCTACCAATATTAAACCTATCTGTTTTCTTAAACCTATTGAGCCCAAGAACCCCGAGAAGAAATCCTAAACCAATCAAATGAATTACAAATATTCCTAACCAGAAAACATCTCGCCAATGACGTGACTCAGATAGCAGAGTTTGACTACCATCTGTACTTCTTCGACTCCTCCCACCAGTCTGAAATTTATCAAATGAATATGAGAATAATCAAAAGCAAATTCAGAAAGCAACAATAAAGTTGTTTTTGTTAAAGTACCTTTTCACAAAATCATCTGAGAGCAGCACTTTCTTAAAAAACAAAATCAAGTGCTTCTCCCAAAAAATACTTCTGTCTTTATCCAAACACTACAAAATAAGTACAATAACACTTTTGAGAATTTGAAAGCCTAAAAGCCACTCCCTAATAAACTACTACTGTGTTAAATAAATTGAAGTAAGGGTCTGCTGGTATTATTGCCTATCATCTGTGCTGCCAAAGCAAAGTTGCTGAAGAGTTTGGTGAGCAATTACATCTGTAATATGGAAGCTAAGAATATGAATAATTATGCAATTTACTAAATAAGAAAATATCAATTATTAACGAAACTTTGAAATTAAAAAAAAGAAGAAGAAGGAATTTTAAAAGCTTCCATCATATTCTAGCTGCGGCTTTAAACTAACCGAAAGAGCATAAGCATAAATTCATCCAAATGGCATCAACAATAAATTGAACTGAACTGACTAGAGAATAGAGATTAAGAAAGAAATAACAGCACAGTATCATTTATTTGCTAATAAAAAAATTACTAAATATATAATTTTTAAAAAAAACTCTCAATAACTAAAATCAAAGATCATACGCAACACTACTTGAATTGAATTAATTTTGTTTTTTAAGTGCACAGAGAAATTGAATGACAATGACTAGAGTGAATTGAGAGTAACCTGATCGACGGCGGAGATTGAGCCGGAATCAGAGTTGGAAGAGGGAGTGGGAGAGTCGCTCATTGTGCAGTTGAATTTGATCAGAGCATTGCCAGGATTCGATCAAACGGTGATAAATTGATGAGTTTCGTCAACGGTAAGCGCAGAGACATGATATAGAAATTACAGTGAAGAGATGAAGACGCGTGAAGCCCAAGGTTTGATGATAGTTAGAGAAAAAGAAGTCAAACGAAGAAATGGCAAGTTTAATTTTTGTTGGTCTGTTTGGTGGTTATATATAAATATAAAATTGGAGGGGAAAGACGAAACTGAAACTCAACGGCTAAAGAGAGAGGAATCATTTTGGACTTTCGAAAGAGAAGCGTGTGTCACCATTTACCCAAATCTGTTCAGTTTCGGTGGGTTATTTTCTCGTACGGGAAAGTTTTTTCTTTCTGGGTAATATTAGTTTTTTCGATAAATCATTACAAAATAAAAAATGCAGTTGAATTTGATGAATAGTTCATCATTTGAGAATAAATTTAAAAAATAATTTGTTGACAGGAATAAGACCAAGGGTAAAAGAATTAGTCTTTTTTGCTTTTAAAAGTTTCACTGGCAAGACATAAGGTCCTTTTATCCCCATTTAACAGTTGACCCTGGGGTGATTCAAACTCATTCAAATTATGAAGTTCAAGTGTTCAAACAAATTTGATCAAGTCTCAATTTTTCTATTCAATCGATTGAATTTAATAAACATTTTCAAAAGAAACTCATTCAAAAATGTAATGTATAAAAGTTGGTATCGTGTTTGACATATTTCTTTTTGGATTATATTATAATTTATTAATATTTAATTGAAGGGTGGTGGTGATACGCTAAGTAATAATTAATTTTTTTTTTTATATTTGTATCAGTGATATAATTTTACAATAACAATAATTAATTAAAGATAAAGTACCACATAATTTCATGTATAAAATTTGTACCCTAATTTTATAAATATATCATATTTTTAATTTAATCTCCACTGTATATGTACAAGAACTCAAATCATTTTGTCTCCCTGGATTGACAAACAAGTGTTTATAACGTATTATATATGGAGTTACCATATTGTATAAAATCTCAACCATCGTTGATTACATTGAATTTTAGACATGCAATTGAATCCGAATCTCGTGGCATGTCCATCTGCGTTGTCTTCACAAGATATATATATATTAAGTAATTCTATTATTTTCGTGAATTAAAAATTATTTTAGCTCTTATCAGACACTTGCAACGCAATTGCCGTGGCAGGTTGAATAAAATAATTAAAAATATATTTCTAACATTTGCGGACTAATCCACATTCCACTTCCATCGTGGAAACCACGAGCCGTCAATCACGACCATTCAAAAGAAAGTTCCATTTGCCACCTGGCACCAAATCATACACCTCACTTCACTTAACACTGTTCCCACTTTGTAATCACAACTCCTTTGTGCGGTTTCTGAGATGATAATGATTGCATGTTACACATGTCCAATAAACTCAATACATTTGCCGGCGGGCCTGGCCACCATCCGCTTTACACCGTTGCTTGAGCAGTGTTTTCTTGTTTGGCGCGTGTGTGGAACGCGTTAACAGCTCAGAAGTTATATGAGACCGGAGATTCAATTATTATTATTATTATTATGGGCTAAAAGCCGGCAGATCCGTAAATGAGAATATCGATGAATCCGGTTTCTGCTTCCCAAAAATGCCTTTGTTTATATGTTGAATTATTTTTGTTTATTTCTTACAGCTGTGCACTTTGTCCTGCAAATCCTCTTTATCTGTTCTTTTTAACATCACTGGCCGCAACCGCCGCACAAGCACAACAACTACGCTAGGAAAGGGACAGTTCAAGGTAGTTACCATTTCGCCATCCACTTACAGTTAATGCCAGTTGCTAGCTTTTGAATTACGGCTTGCCACGTTGCCGTTCCGTGGCACGCTAACACGATCAATAAAAAAAATACAAGTGATTTAACTCGTGGATATATATAGCTGTGGCATTTACACACTTCAGAGAGATGTCCTTTAAGGTTACAAAACGGTGACGATTATCTCAAGGAATCAAAGAATGGGGATTATGTAGAAGCACAATGTCACTGAAATAAATACGTATATTGTTATGTCTATTACATATGGCCGGCTACAACTAGGGAGTTTTAGATAATCATCAAATTATTCTTTAAATAAGATTTTACTTGTTATTTTTTAAAGAGTTATATAAGAAAAAATTATTTTAAAAAACTCTCTAAATAAAATTCTTTAAATAAAATTATCATTCTCTTTTTTTAATATTAAAAAGAAATAACAATAATATTGTTTAAAGAATTTCGTTTGAAAAGTTTTTTAGAACCTTCAATTTAATATTATATTATTGTTTTTCTTCCCATTCTTGAAGGAGAAACGTGTTACAGTTGTTAAAATAATATGAACTAATTTTTATTTAAAAAGTCTTTTAAGAGATGAGTAATTTCTTTCCTTCTTTCTATTTGTCGTATATGTAAGTAAATAAATATTTAAATAATTAAATTAGAATAGTATTTTGGTAAATGGTTTGTTAGCATTTGTCTTCCGTTGAAGTCAGAATTGGTACCTTTGCATTTCTTATCGCTCAATTAATGCAATCATATCTTTCATCACATTGGTTTGAACTTTTGTTATCGGCCAATTTTGACCTTCATAGTTTCGGCCAATTTTGACGGCAAAGAGTGGCGCATCCCCTCCGCTGTTATGCAGGTCACCAGCCTTTCTTCTTTATCTGCCACATGATCTCGATAATCATCAAGAAACCAATTTGCACAGTAGATTTTTTGTCAACGCATCATTTATATGGCTTCAAAGGAAAATGTTCCAGCTTTATTTTGAAAAAAGTGAGTTTGGATTTTCGAATTCGGATTTACATGGGCTTGAGCTTGGCATTGGCAAACCCAAATCCTTCGGGTCCACCAAGCAGACTGAACTTAGCCCAAAAATGATATCAAATCAATCCGAGCCCAAGCAAGCAAAAAGATGAGGGACTATTGGCTCCCCGCTAAGATCCTTATGAAACCCCTCTTCGAAATAATCTCCGGTATAAAAAAAAAAAAAAAAAAAAAAAAAGATTATTACCACCCACTTATTTTATTCCACGAATAACCCTTCACAAGTATTTACTTCTTGCGATTGTTTTTGTAAATGACCAGTTGAAATTTCACTGCATATCATCCTGATTGGAAAGGAAAACAACCATGGAAAGATAAACTATTGATCCAAAACTTTGACACAAATAACACAAAATTTTCAATTGAAAAATTACTTATTTGATTACTGTGTTACAAAAGATCTACATTTTTTATTTTAAATAGTCAAAAGGGAAAGGGGTCATTCAAAAAAAATTTATCTCTCCGGAAGGTGGCAAAGGATAATTCTCTGTCCACCAAACAAAGCAAGAAACCCCCCTTTGGAAAAGGTCTATGACCACCATTATTTCGCTAGTCTTTAAATTCCTAAACGTTGGGGTTCGCAGCCCATAAAGGGTGCCACTGCCAGTCTACCGGTCTGCCGAGCCATCACCACCAAAGACATGTTTTCGATTTCTTTAAACCCAGCTTTATAAGCCCCACGTGCATTCTTGGACATTTGGTTATTAATTAGGATTTAGAGATTCATTTCTTTTTTTATCACTTATTCTAAAATTTATTAGGAATCAATTATTGATTTATTTTTCCGGCCCCGCTAATGCGCATCCAGAGGCACTTTAGCTATTTTACACAATGAAAACGTCAAAATTCTACGCCATCGAGGCGCAAAAGCCATCAACAGTTGCATGGTGAACTGTTCCCACCAGCCTCAAGCACTCTCCTTCCCATAAAAACCGCGGCCCAAAATCCCGAAAACGTCGATCTTGCCCCACAGTGAACTTGGATGGTTGATATTTGAACCCTCAATTCCTCTCATTAACCTCCCATAATTATTTTTATAAACATTTATTTTACATAAAATTACTAAAAAAAATAAATGTTTTAGTTTGATTTTGGCTCAACCTAAATTATTATGGGAGCTTCTCTATCAAAGGTGATTTTTAGTAGCAATAGAGATGAAGGTGCTTAGAAATTGTCCTTTTGGGAAAAGTTGCAACAAAAATGAACTTGAAATCACAAGAGACGATCGTCAGAGGCAACACCAACAATAATTGGCAACGATACTCCAACAATCAAGTCAGTGGGAGATTAGAGGAGGTGATGGTTTCTAAGAAACCCAAAAATATGAAAAAAAAAGATTGAGTCTTTTATAAGTAAGTGAACTTACTATTTTATGAGATCAACCTAACCTTTTAAAGTGGAGGGCCTCTTGAGGATATTTTTATATCCTTTTGAACACATGGCAAGCCACTATCAATTATTCCCCTCTTTAGGTACAACTTTAAGGGTAATTTAGCCTTTCTTGTTGAGGCTCCTAAGCTTGTTTGGGTTGGATAACTATCCTCTAGGCAACAATCTTTATTAGCAACATGTTTTTTATTTTAATTTATTCATTTTAAATGAATTAATTGGGCTGAGGAACACCTAATTTCACTGAAGATTGTGTAAGTAGCTCCATCTATAGTCCCTCTTTCTCAAATGTGATTTTGGTTGCTTGCAAGGAGATATTTTGGAGACAACCCAAGTGGAAACTGTGCTATAATGATGTGTTCTAATGTTGTTGGCACGCCTATCACATGATCGCATATTGACACGTGGCGACTAGAAGGCATTTTCTATCCTTTTCAAATGATTTAGATAGTTGATGCTAGTTTTTTTGAGATCTTTCCATTCTATCCTCGCCTCTTCAGCTCCCCCTTCATCATCCTTTAAAGGTCTTTAAAAGTTACGAGCTATATTCCCCCACGTGTCATGCCTTTAGTACTTCTTGTCTATATTTTACCACCAATGATAAATATATTTTAAGTATCCACCACATAAATAAATTTTTCATAAGAGCAGAGCTATTCAATCAAATCCTTTGTTTTGTCTCGTCTTTACATTTATGATATTTATTTTTTAAAAATTATTTAAATTCTTAAACCACCTCTGTTATCTGATTGCAAAAGGAAGAAGAGGTCGAAACCACTGGAAACTCATGAATAGCGATGATGAACTAGTACCCCTTCCCCCACTTCGTAATTTGTTAACCATAAGATGATAAGAAATGGGGGTTTACCGAAAAGAAAACTAATGGGAAAAATCCATGTAAATAACCCTACAAAAACGTGTCAATGTAAAGCAAAATAGTTGTTTACCAAATATCAGTTTTGTGTATGCCAATAGCTAAGATGAAAAAACCAGGAGGACAAATCATTAGTGTTGGATATCTTTCAGGGGTTCAAATCTTAAGAATTATGTTTAGTTTTGTTGGCACTTGGCACATGCCTAAACTATCTTTTCAAAGTACGGTTAAAGTTAAGGACTAGATTTTTGGAGTTTTAAACGACGGGGAGTGTGAAAAAGTGAAAGAAAAAAAAATGATAATAAGGGTGAATTTGAAATTACATGGAGTATATTGAAGGAGAAATCATTTTAAATTTTTTTATAAAATTAATTAAGAAATGTGATTAATGAGAGAAATTGAGAGGTGAAAATACCACCACTTTTTACTGACTGTGAATCAATACCCAAATCCAAATGCATCAAACAAAACTTGTATTTATTTGAGGGCGATTAGGTATATTCTAAGTATCCCTTTATAATTTAATGAAATCTCTGTAACTCTTCTTTCTTCTTTTTCCAGTTTAATATATTTTCTGATTTATATTAAAAAAAAAAAGATTCCGACCTAGCCCCAGTGCTGCACTGGCTACCGACTTTTTTATACTACTTTTTAATAATGTACCACCATCAAGTATGCAAGTATGCAACGGTAATATTCTCAGCTTTCTTTCCATTAATACCTCGAAGCATACAATTAATTTACTATACATGTCATCACGTTGCAATAATAAACATCGACATTTGACTGGTCCCACCACGCCCTTTACACCTTTGACCTTAGTCCTTACACTTATAACTTATTCGAAGGGGCCCCCGTTCCAACTCACTCCGTCCAAAATGGTTAAATCCCTAGATAACCAAGTATAAAACCGTCACTCGACTAAGCAGCCTATATAAAAGCTTCAAGGTTAAACCAATTACAACAATTCTTTTAACATTTATCGGGCGTGAATCCAATGAGAGAATTCCGAAGATCGAAACTGACACGTGTCCCCTGCTGCTGCACGTTTCCAATGATTGACAGCGACGATGATGTTGGCGCAAACGCAAAACAAAACGTCCCGTTTGAGTCAATCGGTATTAAATAATTCTTCGCCGGTAACGGTAAAACTTTTCCCTCAGGAAAATGAAACGACACCGTGGGGACCTCAACGCTACTCCGCGACGAGAAGTCATAGCATGTGTCAAATAACGCCACGCCGTCAGTTGGCGGCAGTACTTGCGTTCCCCGAACGAATGCATCGCGCAATGTGTTATACATCTCCGTTTGCAGCCTCGTAACGGCCGTTCCAGAATCAACGATTATCCCTCCGTTACCTGACTCGTCTATCTTGAAAGCCGACTCGGAAATCGGAAGTAAGTCGCCGCCAACACTGATTCCCGTTAGACCGAGGTAATAAAAAGTGTCAAGTTCGTGGTTACGGAGTAACGGAGCAGTGACGGCGTTAGGAGGTAACGATGAGTCAAACTCAAGAGTCGAGGTCGAGTCAGAGTCACGGTCCACGAGACAGTAAGAAAAAGTGGAAGCATTAATCTGAGAGGGAAACGAAAGCGAGCCGCCGCCGAGTCCAAGCAAGCCGGCAGCTCCGATAAACAGCCCCTGGTTATTGTGTCCGCAGCCGATGGGTATGTTATCAACGGAAGTCGAGCCGAGAGTGAAGGTCTCGGTGACGAAATCCCCGACAGTGTATGAGCCGTCGCCGTATGAGACCTCGTAGAGGCACGTGTTGTTGCGGCACTCGGACTCATCGAGGGACTGACATTGCTTGGTGTTGCAAGTGAGAGGAGAGTACGAAGAGGAGGAAGTTGGCTCGAAGATGGGGTCGGCTTGCTGGTAGCAGTCGGCGCAGGGTGCGCACTGCACCCAGTTGACATCACTTCCGGTGTCTAGCACCATATAGACTTGACTCGGCGGCTTGCCGATTCCAACTCGGGAGAAATACTCGCCGCTTCCCTGACTGGTGCCCGACACAATGGGGCTCTGCATCTCCTCAGCCTCGAATTCTGACGCACTGTCAAGCGGTTTAAGATCGGAGGTGACAATGCCTTTGATGGCCAGATCTAGACGAGTGGAAAGAGATCTGACTCGGGCAGCGTCACGCTGGAGACGGGCTAAGGTGAGAGACTTGTAGTCATTATGTGAAGTTCTTTGGACAGATATTCTTGGACGCAGTTGCAAGGCATGCGACGAAGAAGAGGAGGACATTAAGGTCTGCGGTGTCGTTCTGGGATCAAATGACAAGGGTTTAAGAGTGTTTTGAATGGAAGCTGAGATATCAAGAGTGGTGGTTGTTACAGAGATAGAGGCGTGTGGTGTGGTTCGAGAATCACCAAAAGGTGATGCGAAGACGAGAGCAGCGGAAAGAACGTGAAAGAGGAGCCACATTTTGGGGATTTTAGATCGTACGAGATGGAGATAACGCTGCGTTTGGTTTGCGGGGTTTATTTATAAAGGAAGGAAAAGAGAAGAAGTTGGTCTCTTCGTTTTTCCTTTCTTACTAAACTGTCCCCACGCTTGGTTTGTTACAAGGAGTAGAGAATTGAGAAGCTTTGAATGATGCTAAAGAGTAAAGAATGCCTCGTTCCAAAAATTGCGGTAAGGTAGGGGTGGATTTATTTTTTTTTCACTTTTTTCCTCTCTATTTTGTTGCTGCTGGGAATTAATTTGGGATTTGAAATGTAGGAATGCAATTTAAGTTTTATGTGTGGATTTGGCCCGTAGGCCCATGTGTTATCTCGATCACCGGATTATAAACTCAAACCACAAAATAAATTTAATTCCCATGTTACACTAATTTCTACCAAAAACTGGGGTGAGAAATTGGATTAACGACTCGCTTGGGAGAGTTGTGATGCGGTAGCCCAGCAGTTTGACTGTTGTGGCCGCAGCACTACTAAATGAAGCCTAAATCCATTATTTATGCTGCGGTAATCATCCTATTCAATCGGTTTGTTGCTTTGAAAAGACTTTATTATTTATCACGCTCGTCCATTATGGCATCGGTTGTAGCTAGTTGCTTTTCTCCCACAATGCCATTGGCTTTTCGTTCGCTAATAAAATTTGTTTCTCCAAAATATATTAATAAAGACTATTGCAAAAGTTAAAATACGTAATCAACAGGTTTATACTTTTGAGAAAGCAAGCTTGCGGTTTATTATCTTTGGACCCATGTCTACAGAGGATTGCATGACAATGTTGCCACAGATCTCATCTCGGTAATGTAACAAATTATTTCATTTCCTTTAACGTAGTTGTTAACTTCTATGTAAATCTGGTTAAGCCGCGGAGTTTGCATGCATGATTGGCGCTCCATTAATTACGATTGCTTTTCCTTTACTTCTTTGACCATTTGATTTAATTTATTGCACAACATTAGACCACACCACATGGACAAGAGCTTTGTGGGATTGTGGTACATAAATTCATAATTCAAAAGCAACATGTTCCATTTCAATTGTGTGTTCAAGTCGTGTACTTACACATCATCAACATCGACATTTGAACTGAAGAATGTTCGTGATTTTGATGATGCGTCTTATTAATTGTTTAGCTTGTAACCATCTTCACACCCAGTTTATGATCACAATTATCCCAGCAACTTGGATCATGTGGTCTGAGAAAGTTAATGAATTCATCATGGCAAAAGACCGGAGAAATTAAAGCCAAAATCTGATGCTGTTTTGTCCAGACCTCGGGAAAGAAAGATCATGGAAAAAATAATTAAATCCATTCATCTCTTTACTTTATAATCTAATTAGTTGTATTTTTGAGCGTACGATATTTTGAGGTGTGCGTTAAAAAAAGAGAGAAAAAAAAAGTCATATCAATAAACAAGAAACGTGAATGTTCATCACATGTAATTGCATGTCTCAATTGCATGGTTGGTAAAATCTGAGTTCAGGTTCGGATATCGTCATGCCTGATCAGATGTAAATTTTTTTCATCTGGATATATTTTTTAAGCCGGGCATCAAGTTGGATTTTAATCTTGATACCCAGATTTTTATATTTTTTAATATTTTTTTATTTTTTTTATTTTTATTTGTAATTTTATAAGTTTTAAATTTATTTTAATGAAATTTGACATGAAATTATAAACTTTAAGTGTTTAAACATTTATATTTGTGTAATAAATGAGTCAAATAAATATAAATATTTAAAATAATATATTTTTATAATATTTTTTTAATAAAATCCAAATTTCATGCCGAGTCCTGAGTTTATCAAGTGACACCCATACTCACCTCGCCTTCATACCATTATCCGGCCCACATCGTCCGGGTACGGGCCAGATCCAGATCGGACTGGTATTTTTGCCACCCCTACTCAATTGTATCTAATATAGTCAACTTTGATCAAATTCATATATGTTTTTTTATATGTGTTGTTTAAATAACACATTAATGTAATTTTTGTTTTTATATACTGGATTGGAAACAACAGCCATTGAACAATATTTAGTGAGAAATGAACGAGACCCACGGTTACAGCTTCGAGATGTTCCCAAGTTATGGGAGATTTTTGCTCTAATTTTCCCTTGAATTAATGTATATTTGGAGCTCTTGAGGGGTAGTGGATTAAAGTTTTCAACACGTTAGGGGTTAGTTAAAATTTATTCAAAAGTTGTTGCCCATAAAAGTCTTAAAAGTTGATTTAACATTTAGAAAAATCATCCCAACATAAATCTAATTTTAGCGGCGGCGGGGGTGGCCATAGATCTAATACTTATACCTATGGGTTAACAGATATTTTTCCGGTACGAGTAGTGCGCATTTACATTAAGAATAGTGGTCAAAATTGGAAGTGCATCCCATCTCTTCAGCATCGTTCGAGTCAATGTTTTATCCTTGACTCGAATTGTATGTAGCAGTAATCAAATTGAATCGAATTGATTTTCAATCGAGTGATTGGTTTGAGAATCAAATTTTTGGGTTTTTGTTTTTGTTTTTGTCAAGCGAGCAAGTCATCTTCTGCTGAGCTTAAACAAAAGATACCAGTTACTAGCAATTGCCGTCATATTTTGATTTATTTTGTTCTACAATGACAGCATCCTAAATCTTAAAACTAACCCCTTTTTTTCCCTCCTCGAGTCTCTCTAGCTAACGAGTTTTAAACTGGTTGGATACTCGTAGCTCGACGCAAATCGGCAAAGCATGCGATGTTACTGTCACGCTTAGTAGGCTGCCCAGCCGCCCGGGATCCTTTAACCAACAATGGATCCGTGAAACCTGTACCAACTGAGATCACCCGGCCCATAGCTCATAAATTTAAGCGAAAAAGAGATGGGACCTCTACTCTATAACTAGAGTCTAGAGATCTATCAATAAAGCATATTAGGTCTGGTAAAACATTATTTTGTCTTTAATTATTAATATTTTTTACTTTATAAATTGTGAAGTTGTATGAGAATTTTATAAAATATGAACTTATACGTGTTTCATATTACAATCGTACAACTCAATGCCAGAATTGCTTTAAATTAACGCACGAGTCCCGTGGAGTATGAATACAGCAACGTCATATAATGCTGTCTAGTTTGTGGTGCCCCCAACAGCTTATTACCGGCACTGTCTTAAACAAAAACAAATATTTATTCCTTGTATGCGTATTCAATCATATATATATATATATATATTAAAGGTCAGAGTATGCTCGCTAATCATGGAGTATAAAATATGAAGTTTATTCCTACTTCAAAAGAAAATTTTCATCATACTTTCAGTAGCAAGATGATGTGACATTTTACCGCATAGTTTGTCATGTAGCTCCGAGGTTTCGTAATTGGATAGACAATGATCGAACTTCTTTCCATATGCAGAAGCAAGAAAATGACATCAACTTTTTTTTTTTTGCATTGGTTTCGTGTTTTACAGCATATATTAGTAAAGTTTACTCCTATGATTTTGAGTGAGGTTTGTTTTTAATTAGTACAATCTCCATATATATTATAATTTGAAGTATGCTATACGTACATAAATTTATAGTAAGGTTTAGAGTTTTATTTGAAATTAATTTAAAAATCTACTCTCACGGATAGTATTTGTGGAACAAACCCATAAATTTTGTATTAGCCTTAAGGTTATAAAAAATTTTAGGAAAATTATCTACCAATCACCTATTTTTTTAGATTTTTTTAAAAAAACAAAATTTTTAATTTTTTTGGTTTAATTCTATATGAAGTTATATTTCTTTGCACTTTTCCACTTCCTTCTTTTGACCGTTAAATATTTCGTTAATTCTCTTAATAAAATAACAGTTTTACCCCCCAAATGTAAAATTATAATTTCATCCTATAACATTATTTTGGAGGGTAAAACTGTCATTTTATTAAAAAAATAACAGAATCTTAACGATTAATAGACGAAAATGAAAAAATGTAAAAAAATATAACTTTAAGTGAAATTCACAAAAAAAAAATGAATTGTGTATTTTTAAAAAAATCTTAAAAATAAATGGTTGGTGGATAATATCCTAAAATTTTATTGGAAGCTATGGCTTAATTTTACCATGCAATGTATAATATTTTCGAGTAATGGTTTGCTTAAGCAGATTTTGATATATCGTGAAATTTATAATTTATTTGTTGGTAAAAGATATGTTAAAAGTGATAAATTAAAAATGAACAATGAACAGTACGTCACGATTATATAAATTAATTCAACACTTCCATATTTAATTATCATGTCAGGTAAAATATTAATTGCTTGTTAGATTATAATGGTTATTATACTCGAATTGGGATTTGGGTGGGTAAATTATAGTTCAATTCAGTGGTTTCAAAATTAAAAAATCAATTGATCCTGAGTTAGAAATTTGTTATTTCTTTTGGTTCTGATTCAATTTTTACAAGAATCAAACCGACTACAAAAGAGTTTTTGAACCGATTGTCTAAGCCGCTTTAATAAGGTTTAGAAAATTTTGCCAACCCTTACTTGAATTTAAAATTTTGTAAAATATAAAAATTATTTTTAAAATTAAAAGAAATGTTTGATATCATTTTATTCTATATATATCCAATAGTGTATATCAAAATTCGAAGGTGTGTTAATTTATGTTGTTTGTGCTTTAGAATTTAAAGTTTAAAAAATGAACGGATGAGAAATTTTAAGATGTATCAAAGTTATTTTGTCTGTTATATAAAAAATAAATTATCTTATGATATATATATATTTATTTTAAGAAATTACTATATAAATAGTGGTTATATTAAATTTAGATATATGTGACATAAATATAGTTATTGATTGTTTTATTTGTGTTATATTATAGAATTTCTCAAATTGGTGAAACTCTGTATTCTTTGTAGAAAGACCCATATTTGATTAGACATAAACAACTAGGGTTAGTCAACGATCCACGTAGGTAATTAATGTGAATCGGGAAAACCAATAACGATGGTCCACGTAGGAAATTCGCTGATTACAGTGTGTCATGCACGCTCCCGACTCCAGCGTGTGGATTCTCTTTTTAGATCTCGCTTTATACGCACTTTCAATCGAATCAAAATCTTTATCGGTCCTAAAGCATCGCTTCTTTCCTCCAATTCCTTATTCGCAGGTACTAATTACTAAACACCACGCTCCTATGTTTTGTCTTGTTCAATCAGCGTAAATAGTGAAACGCCAAACGAGTCAACTCAGGGGAGTCATTGACACGGAACTCAAAACCTCACTGCTCATATTATATATATATATATATATATATATAGAGAGAGAGAGAGAGAGAGAGAGAGAGAGAGAGAGAGGGTTAGAATTTCTCTGAAACGTGCATAAGCTGCTTATAGTGACTCTCTCTGTGCCTTGAAGTTTATCAAAGATGAGTTCAGTTGTGCAGGTAATTTGTTCATTAATTAAATTAATCTTATTTGAAACTTTTGCTTGTGGATAAAAATAAATTTTAAAAATTCTTTTTTGGTGGATTAAGGGTTTTACCAAGTCGCTTGCCATGACTGTTCTATCCGAGATCGGCGACAAGACATTTTTTGCCGCTGCGGTTAGTGAATGTTTTATTATTTGTTTTGTTAATTATTGGTATTTTTTAGAAGTTTTTTAATTTGATAGTGATGTTTGGGACAGATAATATGCATTGAAGAGGGTTTTGGAATTAATTATTTTTTTTTGTATTGTCATTAACGTTATTTGGGAGCTGAGTGAAGTGAAGAACTAAAGAATCAGGGCTGTAAAATTGTTTGGGATTAAATGGAAGTCCATTATTTTGTATTTGTTAAAATGGCTCATTGGAATTGATGTGGGGCAATCCATAAACTGCCAATGTAGAAAGAACATTCAAACTGCTGAGCTCAGTTCAAGGGGAGGAGTCGAAAACTTAAGAATATGCTTGTCATTCTAGAGGGGAAAATGATGCTTCTAAAATTTTTCATGCAGAAAAAGTCCTATGCACTGAAAGCTTTTCTTTTATTGTTACTCTAAATACTTATTGTAATTAATTTCTTATATACATTTTTGATTCTAAGTTCTTACTATGCATTCTCTTCATTAAACTGGAAATTTATTTCACTCCCCAATTTGCTTATTTTATATTATATTCTTTGTTACAAGATCTTGGCAATGCGTCACCCACGGAGACTGGTCTTGTCAGGTTGCCTGGGAGCTTTGATTGTGAGCGGGTTTTTAATTTTTATTTATTTTTTGGCAAATCTGATCTCTGATTATCTTGCAAAGCCTCACAATGATGGAATATTTTGGAGTGGTGTTTAGGTGATGACTATTCTTTCTGCTGTTGTTGGCTGGGCCACGCCAAATATGGTAAGCAGTGTGATTGCTCATTGACAAGCTCTCATGCTTATGGCCTGTTTTTCAAATGCTTGTAATCGGTTTCTACACAGTGTCACTAACAGTCTCAAGCTGACTCATGATATAACTAGGCTTCTGTGTGAATTTCCATGATACTATTGCTGATATGCTTTTAAATCATCATCATCCAGAAATGTTTTATGAGTAAGATGAGAGGGGAAAAGTTATTATATACAGATTAATCTAAATCCATGCCTTTCTTCACAGTCATGCATTACTTTTGGGAGAAATAATTACCAAGCTGCCAGATTACAGCTGACATCAAATTTATTGTTTATTGGTGGGATGTTTCACGATTGCTTGGCCAAGAAGCGGCTCAAATACATTACACAATCATATATATGTTTAATTTAATTGGGTTGGTGGGCTGGGCTGTTAGGGCCGGACTGAATTCAACACTAGCTGAATTCTGACCTGTAACATGTCTGGTTAAAGTGCGACTACTGTGTATTATAAAATTCACTGTACTTCTGGAGCAATGTTCACACATTTGTGATCATATTCATGACCTGTAGACATATTTGTTGTGATCTACTGTGATTGTGAAGACGTTTGATAGTCAGTTTAACCATATTTTTTATTATTGAATTTTTGTAGATGTTAGCATAACCCCCCCCCCCCCCACCCAGCTATCATGTCTAGGCCAGTCATTAATACATTTTCATCATTAAATTTTGAATACGCATGAACCTGTTGACACAGGTTCTCAATTTCTTGTCATTTTCTGCTATAATTATTTAGCTAATGCCTTCTGATCTTTAATATGTAGATCTCTCGTAAATTGACTCATCATATAACAACAGTGCTGTTCTTTGGATTTGGCCTATGGTCTTTATGGGATGCCTTTAGTGATGGAGGGTAATGGTTCTAATTCTTATGTTCCCAAATATGCATATTCTTTCATTTAAGCACGTGTACTCACCTTCATGCTTCAGCGAAATAGACTCTTGTTGTACAAGTGATTATTTTATTTTATCTCTTTTTCCTTTTAACAGGGAGGCTGAAGAATTTGAAGAAGTTGAAAAAAAGCTGGTCAGTTTTTCCCTCATGACTTGCCTCATATTTAGGAACTCTGCCCTATTTTGACTTTACTTTGGTCACATGAACAGGATGCTGACTTTAAAGCAAATGCAGGAGCAGCCAAAGAAGGCAACAAGGTATGGCTATAAAATCAAAATTCGGTAAATCATTTTCTTGCATGTATTAATTATTGATGGTTTCCCGCTTCCTTTTCTCTCTTAAGTATTTGTAAGTACATGAGATGCGCATTTAACCACAGCAATCTCACATGCGTATACTTTTCTACACTCATGTAATTTCTTTGGTTTCTCAGATAAATTTGACCCATCTGTGCCTAGGGTAGCATATGCCATCTTAGAGTACATAAATGCTTGTATGACAATGATGCAACACTTTATTTTATCTTTTCTTTCCCTTTCTCCTTTTTATGGCTGGGTTATTACCCCTTTCTTCAACAGTTTCATGTAGAGTTGCAAATGCTTTGGCGGGTGGTATTTATGTTATGAGCACTTTGCTATGCTATGTATTGTATAATTATTCACTTAAGTGGCATTTAGTAAAATATTTGATTTAATTGATTTCCTTTCTGTTTCTTGCCTTTCGTCCCTTTTTGTATTTCTTCTTATAAGTTTCTCTGTTTCATATAACTTTGCTTAATCTCTTTTTAAGAAAGAAATTTTATGGTGACAGATCTTACAATGCTTATGCAGAGTGAACACGCTAGCAGATCCTTTATGCTTTGTTTTTATTTTTGTTTTTTTTATCAATAAGGAGAAATAGATTTTTTTTTTGGACAGAAAATTAATTCAAAATGGACAGGAGCTCAGCCTGTTAAATCTTGCCTACTTCATCTCTGAATGATTATCTACAACTAACAGCAAAGAGCAAAGACCCTGTCCCTAAACAGCCCCAAATCATGGAAATGTGTCCCAGCAGCACAAATGACCCCAAAATACCCATTGTCAAAATGAAAAGCATCATAAGAAAGAATTGTCTTGGAACTCCTCAGTTATAGACGCCATAAGCATGCATAAAAACAAATTCTATCTCATATGCAATTAGAATCCACTTTTCTCTTGTGTAACTAACTATATGGATAGAACTTTCTCATCCAAATGTAAGGTTTATGCTCATTTACATGGAATCTTTTCTTAGTACGTTGTAAAAGGAAAATCAATTCCATTTGATGACATTATTGTTTGTGGAGCATCTTCTATTTGCATAAATATGTTTAATTGTGGTGGCAGTTATATTCCCGCTGCAATTCAGTAAGTGTCCCAACATTTCATTATTTTAACATCTTGTTTTCATGGTCTTGGAATATCTAAATGCTTTTTCTCTTTCCAGGCTGATGATGAATTAAAAAAGCAGAGGCGGCCATTCCTCTCACAATTCTTCTCTCCCATCTTTTTGAAGGTTATATTTTCCTGTTAAATGTTGAATTCTAAACTTAGTAAAGCTGTGTGTAACTTACCATTTTGACCTTTGTCTACTCTGCAGGCATTTTCAATTACTTTCTTTGGTGAATGGGGTGACAGGAGCCAGGTATAGTGACAACAAAAGGACTGAATATATCTGTCTATATTTCCCAACTCTATGTTTCTCTGATATACTTTTTTACAGTTAGCTACCATTGGTTTAGCTGCCGATGAGAACCCACTTGGCGTTGTGCTTGGCGGAATTATGTAAGTTTAACTACAAATCACACCATTTATTTGTTTATGTAATGTGCTCATACGAGTATAGATTACATGTGCTGATTGCTTTTCCTTCCCTCAGAGGACAAGCATTGTGTACTACTGCTGCTATCTTTGGAGGAAAGAGCTTGGCGTCTCAGATATCTGAGAAAATAGTAATCATGGACATTTGCTTTTTCTTTTTTTAATATTGCATATCAATTTTGTTGAGCAACTGTAAAGCTGGTACTATGTTGATGCAGGTCGCACTCTCGGGTGGGGTTCTCTTCATTGTTTTTGGAATTCAATCCTTCCTTTCATCGGTTGAGTCATAACCCCCTGCAATGATGTTAGTGGTTAGTACAAAGTTCTGTTGTTATAGCATTTCTAGAACATCTGTAGTAGTTGCAGACTTGCAGGTTGGATAATAATGCACTTCTTGCTTTTGGCCAATAACAATATAATTCACCTAGAAGATATATCGGTTCAAATATTAGAACAAATATTTAAACCTGTATATCAGTTCATGGATTGGAACAAGTATTAAAACCTATATATCAATTCTTAACTAGTATTGGTAAGTTTCCCATGTAGGCACTAGATGTATTCAGCCAATATACACCTGCACTCAAGACACCTATGCTTGTCTGCACATGTACCAAATACACATTATTAAAATTGATTTGATGCACGCACATACTTGCACTCACTTGGTCATGATAGTGGATGCCGTCCAGCATCCACTGCATTGAAGCTTAATGGTGACTTTGCTTTGTTCTACCACTTGCAGCGAGGATTTAGAGTTGATTCAGTGAATTGAAGAATATTTTTCATTGATACTTTCAAAGCTCTATCATTAGCCAAGTCAGTGATTATGATTATTATGAAAGCATGGCCTAGAAGCAAGCTTGATTCAGTGGCTAAAAATATTCAACAGGTTATGTCACACCAGATAGTTTGATTATAATTTTTTTTGGCCTCTGCACTCATTGTTGTACTCCATTGAAATAAGTTATTGTTTAATTCATCTCAAATGGGATATTTGACGCATGCCTTAAGCTAAATTTCTTTCTTGTCAGTCTGCTTTTCACATTGTTTGTTGCTCTGTATGAACCTCTCCCAGTATTGTTGTCTGGTTTTTAGTCAGATGACTCTTATCTAATTGTCTTAACAGCAATTTTTTTCTTCCTGAACTAAATAATTACCGGGGGTATACATCTGTTACACACTTGTTACACAGAAAGAGTTCTGTGTTCAAGTTCAACCCTTGAGAGCTTCACCATGGACCCGTTTAGGAGAACTGTGCTGTGGCAGCGTAGCCGCTGCTAAACAAAGATTTTTAGCTTTAATCTCTCTCTGCGGCACTCAGCCCATACTTGTAGCATCTCAATAGAGGGAGTAGATGAATCCTTTGCTTTTTAAACTAACTTGATAACACAGTGACAGTATACATCGGTGCAATGCATTTGTGTTCGTAACCGTTGCTGTATTGAGTGAGTGAAATGTTTACTTCTGGACAGAGACTCCAGTGACGGGAATGCTTCCTGGTCTTAGCAAATTTTAAGTTGGTCTAATAGTTATGATCACTAAGTGCTTTGGTACATTCAATTTTGCTATAATTTTGATAATCAAGTTGCGAATCCGTACTACCATGCGGAAATTTTAAATAAATCATTGCTGAATTCATAAATTGATATCATTATCGTATAGGGAATCAGATCATCATTAGTGGAGAAGCCACCCATCACTTAGTGGTTGCTCTTGCTTCCACTGGAGTTCAATTTCCCAAAAGTTATAGTGCGCCAGATTTTTCCGACACAAATATCTTGAGAAGAAGACCCATCGTTATTGCCTTTTTGGTGCTTAATTTCTGACTATCCTGTCAACCTATCAGTTATTTAAGAACAAAAAAATATATCCCCTAGTAGCTTGAGATTCTGTTATTGGCTTACTTGAGCTGATTAATCTAAGTTGGTTGATTTATTGTTAAAACATTATAGCATATATCATCCAAGGTTCCTGAATTAGTGTGTGGAGCAGACCAACACATCAAACAGAGGGTAGAAGTTAAAAGATCAAATAAAATATCTTAGGCACAAAACAAAACAATAATGAAAACTTTTATAGCCACTATTAAGATTTGATACGTGTCCTCCGGTAGTTGTTTTATCTTCAAGTTCGGTCACCATTGTTTTTATTCACGATATTTTGGGACACGAATGTCTTCCAATCTATAAATCAAACGAAACGTCAATTCCGAGCAAAATCAATTTACCCCAATTGGTAGCTAATTGAAGGCAATTTCGTTCCTTCTTGGAGTTACCTAACATTTTTTTATCAAATTCTTAGGAAGAGGATAGACATAACAACATAAACATCTTGGATTCTCACTGTATTCAAAATTATTACCACCCTTTTGTCTTTAATTTGACCATAGGATGACTTGATGTTCATACAAATATGATCACTGCTGACTTTATATACACTATCTACTTCTTAGAAAAGGGTATTTTGACAGTAATAAACCTATTGGAGTTTTCGCCAGGACCAACTTTAGCATCCACCACTTGCGGGTTCGATAGAACTCAGCAGCCCATTGCCCCTCAGTTGCATGCAGTGTTCCTCGGCATCAGCCTGAGAACAAATAATTACAACAGACAAGCCATTGTAGTGTGCTTCTTGCATGATGTTTACCGCATTGTCAAGAGTCATCCCCGGTATAACCTTCATCAGTACTTGGACAACATATTCTCGTTTGTTAAAGTTGTCATTGTGAAGTATAACACGGTAGGGTGGACTTGTTTTCTTTTTTTTCCTGAACAAGGTTAATGATAACATTGTCAAAGGAAAAGCTTCCTTAGGTTCTTCCATTTTCATCTACATGAAAATGAAATATTCTTAACTGGTTTCATGCATAAGACAAGAATGCACAATAATTCAAGAGAAATTCAATGTGGCGAAAGGTGAAGGAATCTAAACACCATATTAAACAACCTCAACTTCGGGCAGCAATATAAAAAAAATGGCCATTGGACATAAAAATGACAATTCTCTCTACTTACATCAAAAAGGTCATTACCCAGCACTGGTCTTATAAAATCAGGATCCTTGGAGGGCTGTTTTAGACATGTTCCTACCCTTAAATATTTGCACAAAGTAATCAATTTCAAGACTTATCAGTCCAAGAATTCTAAAGCACAAAGGCAATGGCTGGATACTAAACTATCATATTTATAAATACTTACCACAGTCTGATTTCCTACAATCTAATCACTTCTATTAAAATGCAATTCTTAGTTAATGGTTCTAAACAATGATATGAAAAGCATAAACGTATTCAGCTTTCTATGACATTCAGTATAATAAAGGAGCAGCATAAAGTAGTCGGCATATAGACTTACTTCAAATCAAACTCAGATTCACGACCAGGAGTGGTTATAACTGGCCTCTCCAACAGCCCTCCACCTTTACCTGGTGCTGATGCTAACACAGTCATGAGAATGCTGCGGTTGACGCATGATCCTCCGCAAAGCGAGGGTTTGTCCCCTGCTGTACATCACCACCACCACCATCACTGATAATCACTCCAACATTAACAACATGCTTACATATTCAGGTTACAATAAAACAGAAAATGAAAGTAACAAAAAGGAAGTGAATCAAATTGAAGTTCAATTGATCATATTTACAGTTTAGTGTTCACAATAGCAAGGAAAAGAGAAATCCAATAATTTTACCTAACTGGATTACATGAAATTACAAAAATTCAAACCAAAAAAAAAAAAAAAAAACTCTAACAAAAAAAAATTGAAATGCCAAAAAGAAGTTACAGTATTTCCTAAAAATTGAAGCCATCAAACACAACAGTTTGATAGCTAAAATACCCAAATCAAAACCAGTGATTTTATCCACAATAAATCCTACACAAAAGTAGCAGCTATTCCTCCAGTAATACTCAAAGATTTTTTTTTTAATTCCTTTTTATAGAGAAATGCAAAAATAAAATTCCCCTAAAGTTGTAGATAAGTTTGAGACCGTCGGATGAATCAGACATCGAAAAGTTAAAAAAATTAAAAAAAAAAAATCGAACCTGGTTTGGAATTGAAGACGGTGTGGGGTGACAGAGCTAGTCTCCCACAAATTGCAGTTTCCATTTCTCTCTCTCTCTCTTACTCGCCCTCTCTTTCTCTCCAAACACGAAATTATGTTAAAAATATAAAACTAGTGGTTCAGGAAGGCGTTGTTATGAAAAGACGTCGTTTTCGGCTCTCAGGTGGAGAGCTAAGGCGGTACCCTAAACGATGCGTTTTGCTTCTTAATCTCTCCTTTTTCTTTCTTACATTTTATTTTCTGAAAATATTGATATACACACACATGTTTTTTTAAAAAAAGGTGTGCTGTATTGTATTCTATATTGTATATAAAATTTTATTTTTAAATTTTTTTTAACTTATTCCTTACTTCATAAAATAAGAGATTTTCTATGTAAAATTATTTTAATGTGAACATTAATCTTATAAAGACATCTAGCACTATAAATATATCATGATGTAAATGAAAATTGAGAATTATAAATTTGTGTGCATTTTTTTTCAACGACTCCAGCTAAATTGAGAAATATAAATTGAATGAAATAGAATGAGACAAGATCGAGAGTTCGAATCTGAATCTTAATTTTAACATTTTGATATCACGTGCTAGTAATATTATTTAATTCAAAAGGTTATATTTCTAATTAGATAAAGGTTCAAGATCTTAGGCTAATTTCTAAAATCTTTTAAATAAGCAGATCGACTGTGTATAATGGATGCCCATTGCTTTCGATCACCATCCTCAACCAACACGGACGAGACCAGCGCACGCTTTGCAGTTGAAAAATTAGGTAAAATTCACGCCGTTGGTGTCTGCTCAGTATATTCATAAAAGAATGGTTTGATGACCGTACAGCCAAGCACAACTGCTCGTCAAGTGATGTCAAATCACGTAGCAGAAGTTATTTGCAACATAGCTGTTCTTGTTTTTAACCCAAGCACAGCTTGGACGTAGATTATGTATGTTTAATTCTAGTGTCCACTTCAACCTCATGATAATTATTTTGTTCATCAGAGCAAAATTAGGAAACTTGGGACAATGAACTGTTGCCAATCACATTTCATCTTAGCTATTAATTAATTTCTTGCCGGCAAGTACAAAGTCTTTCATACGGAAACCACCACAAGGAAAATGAGTTTTTGCAACTCAGCTAAATTGTACGTTTAATTATTAGCATTGGGCAACATATCATTTAAAATTTAAGTATAGAAACTATATGTAGAGGCATCCGCCACAATATTTCGAAACCCTCCAATTGTTGATGCCGACATTATGAACACCCCGATGAATATGGAAGCCTGAAATGCACGAATTGCGATACACGTTATTGTTTTAAGTAATGAAGCTCGCACACTATTCATTCTTGCTTTGGAAAGAATAGGTAAATTTTGTATCGTTGTCAGTTAATTACCCAATTGATGATCCATTTGGGGCTGAATCGCCTTGGTTTCTTGATTACCAGCCACATTATGCTCGGAAGCTGCCATAATATTCTCAGATTAATCCATAAGAGAATTTAATTAACAGGACAGTCAAAAGGGTTCAAAAAAGGCTTACAAAATATGAAGTGGGAGTAAAGCCAAAACCGCCAAAGAAACCAAGAAGATCTCCAAAGAATGGAAAGGTTACTCCGACAAATAGGGTAAATGCTGCCAATTAGTTGCAAGGTATACATGGTCATTAGCCTCAATTTTAGTCATTTTAAAGAGTGACGATTCAAGAATCTCACCAACGTAAGCAGATCGAGCAACAACCCTGACTGCAGCTCCTGGTGGAAAGTTCAATCTCTTAATCATCATTCCTTCTAGCAAGTGAAACACGGGCATAGCAAAGACCTACATGCATATTGTTTACACATCTAGCAGTTGAATTATATTATTAATGTAGTAATTGATTCAAATTTTACCTGATAGCTGCCGATGACATGAACGACCACCATTAAGTTAGCGGCAGCGATGAGCCATCCAGGCTTTTTGAGTGTCATTAGTACGTTATCATCAACATCTTGCCCAAATGCCCAGTACCCTATAAGCGCTACTGGAAAATAGCAAATTGCGTTGACCAAATAGGAGCCCAATGCACCTTTCCACATGGGTATCTTTGAAGGCTTCTCCGGGGTTGATGGGATAGTGGCCTGAATTTCAAGCGCCACTGCATGTCCAGCAAATGCGAATGAAATTTGTCCCAGCGCGTTGAACACTCGAAACATGTAATCAGCCGAGCTTGTGTGTTTGTATGCGTAACTCACGTTTTCAATCCGACCGTGACTCAAGGAACCAGCCCAAGCTATAGTGGAATAGCTGCATCGGCCAGAACAGTAATCATTTAACATAAAAGCATCAATATATTGGTGTTCTGGCAATGTTAATATATGTGACACACTCGTACATTTTTCATACCGACAGCATTGGCCCTACATCATTATTTTTTACACATAAATTTTCTACACGGTTGCGTTCGAGACTGGAATCTTCACTTTAAATTCTAAATAATATAGAAAAAAGATGTTCCAATAAGGTTAGGTTGTGAGTGTTAGAGTATAAAGCAGCTGGTTTATATTTTATATGATTAGCAGTTTATTTCTGTCGGTTTTTTATGTTTTGCTTAAAGCTGCTTTATCTCAGCTTCTTCAACATCCAAATAAATTAACCGCCATTGAAGCCTCTTATTTCGCCAGGACCAAAAACTTTATCCCCCAAGTATCAACCAATAATTGACAAAAGCTAAATAAAGGACTCGGAGAAAAAAAAAAGAAGCAAAGAATAAAAGGTGAGGAGACTTCTTGTCACCCAAATTTCATGAGCAATTAAATTAAATTAACAATTGGACCTGCCCCGGCCGCCCCCCGCCCTGGCCCTGGTGCAGGCTTATTGGCTGTTTCTCAAGGAGCGGCAACACTGCCGGAGCTTGCAGTCCTTTTACCACCATGTTAATTAATTATCTTCTTAAGTTAATATGTGTACCTACTAACAAAACTTTAACATATATATGATTTTTTGTTTTTAATATCGTTTTAATTTATTTCTTGACTTCTATGAACCCCATGCAACGACTCATCTAGTATGGATTTTATTTTCTCAGGTCAAGTAAGTTGATGCGTAAAACTCAAGTAATATTCGTTATTGAGCAAAAGGAGCAAGTAATTAAAGAAGTTATAAGAACCTGAGTGACATGACTGCCGCTGCCAACGAAACACCGGCAACAGAGTTGATGTCGGGGAGCTGAGAGAGGAAGAAATGGAGAGAGCCAAATATGAGGATCCAAAAGGACTGCCTGAGCGGCTTGCAGTGGGAGCAGGCCATCTCCACGAATTTCTTCAAGCACTTGCCGCCGGTGACCATGTACACAATATCACATCCAACTTGCACGATCAGCTGCTGAGGAAGCACAATCCATGGCCCGAGTTTTGGGCCAAAGGCATGCCTTCCGAGGTCAATATACCGATCAAAGCGCATTCCGGGGACACATTCGTGGAGATTTATCATTTGCCACATTGTGTTCAACGTCATCACCCAGGATATCACCAACGCCATTGTTCCTGGACCCCTGGAATCAATACATACAATTAGTTAAATTTCAATCCTAACTGTTACTGCCGCACACGTGGTCTTAACATGTTTAAAAACTTAGAAGAGGATCTTAATTATTCATTAATATTTAGCTAGTGAAGGATTTTAAAGCTTTAATTTGTTGAGTTTGAGATTGGAAGTATGTGTGCATATATATACCATCCCAAGTAAGCCATGGCATAGGGGAGGCTGAGGACGCCAGCGCCTATCATGGCCGTAACACAGTGGAAAGTCGAGTACCACCATTTGGCTCGGCGAGTTGGTTCCCCTTCACTCCATTTTGTGTTGGATTCAACTTCCTGTTACAGTTTAGAGCAAGTGTACAAATAAGAACAACGCATATCTGTGTATTTAGGACAAGCTTAAAATTTAGTGTAAGAAATGCTGAGGGCACGCTCTCACCTTTTGGGGAGAAGGAGAAGCTGAAACCATGTTTTCGCAGTTAAAACAGAAGACCCTTTGAATGTGGGGAGTTGAGTGATCATAATCATGTATTTGTAGTGGTTGTGTACTCGTATGTTTGATGGAAGTATTAAAGCTAAGAAAAAGATATCCACTTGGATTATTTACCCTTTACATTTAAAAATAAAAAGAGCACCCACTGTAATTAGTCCTTCAATAACATTAATATTCTATTCATTTACCTGGTTAAACATTTTGTTAATTTCGAAAATAAATACATAGAGGTAAAAATTTTATTGAATTTGTCTTGCAGGATTTTGTACGGTTGTGCGAATGTGCGAACGTCAAAATCTGAGAGGAAGAACTGCGCGCGCGCATCGTTCCTATTCATATTTCTTTCATTGAACGAATTAGCGTATTATGATAAAATAGTCCAAAGACTCACTAAAATAATTGGATGATCCGCACTCATTAACAGAAGGAAAATATATTTGGCCCATGCGGTAGCAGAGGGGCGACAAAAACGACACCAGTTCGTGCTGCTTTTGCCAAAAAGAAAGACGAAAACGGCCCAGAGAGCTATCGCGGTGGTCGTAACAAAAACATAGCAGTGCTCGTAACAAAAACATGTTGTCATCGGGTTACGATGGCTTCTCCTCTGGTTCAATGCTTTCATCCTTGTCCGTAGTCCATACGAAATGAAAATAAGTTTAGAAGCTGCAGGATATTAGAAATAGTCAATTCCAAAACGGACAGTTGACGTTAGCCCACCCACCCACCACCCACAAAAGAAAGCTAAAAGAGGCATTACGTTCTTTACCGCTTTTTCTCGTCTTTTCTTTTCGTATTTCCCCCCACTTTTCCCGAAAGAGAAGACATGTTCATTTCAAAGGGGGCTGTGATATAATCATACAAATCATCCTACTCGATTTTGCAGACTTAGGGAATCAAATGAGTTTATCGTGGGTGGCACTATCACAGTGTCTCACACGATAATCCTTCGCACTAAGGACATTGTCGTCATTTCGGTGTTTCTGAATTTGGAGCCAATGATGAGACGTTCTGTTGGTTGGTGATTTGGATTCATCCTTGAATCATTACACCTTCGACTAGTCGCTTTAACAAAAGATCAAAGTTTCAGGAATAATGATTAAAGTGAGGCGGCTAGTTGTGCAAAGTAACTAGCGTGGGTCCCACACCTCCTTCCCATTTTCAGTGAACCCCCAGTTCCCCATTAGCCTAGCTTTGTTCAGTGCAACGCCCCGCTGCATATCACGAAACCAAAGCAATAGATTAATTAGTTAACGTCGAACACTTTGTGCAAATCGCATATCAATATCATCGTCATAAATACTTCATAATGACCAAGGTTGGTACAGCCAAATAGAAGAATGATATTACAAGAAACATGATTGTGTTTTGTAAAGGCCCCTATCCACTTGAGCTCTTGTTACCCACATTTTCCTTTCAAAATGCCACATCTCTAAGCTCTTATGTGTTGGTAGCTTCCAAGGCTTCCGCTCCAGTCTCATTTACATATATCTCCGTCTGGAAGATTAACCCCAAGTGCCTACAAAAAACACGTTCATTTTTTCCCCATTGAAGCAACTGCTATACATTCATGGTACAGTATCAATTTTACATCTCCTAACATCAAGCCACAGGCGATCAGACGGTTGATGACAGAAGTTTATGTTTACGTAAGCCTATGTTTACTTTTTGTGTATAGCCCAGTTGATAAACATACAGTAATCCACGAATCAGATTGGCAGACTGTTGATTCCTAGAGGAACTACAAAGTAATTCAAGCTGCTATCCATTCCCTGATAAGCTACAGGTTATTTAACTCATAAAACCTCCTCCGGGCATGTTAGGGGCCCCTTGTGACGAAACTTGACCTTGAGAAATTAATTGTGTGCGGCCTGGACCTTGAACATAACCTTGACCCATTCCTGAACCAACCATCTGTTGAGGCTGAGGAAGTTGTTGCTGCTGCTGCAGCTGGGGTAGCTGCTGCTGTTGCTGCATCTGTGGCAGCTGCTGCTGCTGTTGAAGCTGTGGGAGCTGTTGTTGTTGTTGCAGTTGAGGCATTGATTGCTGTTGCAACTGCGGAATCTGCTGCTGTTGTTGGAGCTGTGGAATCTTCTGTTGCAGTTGTGGTAGCTGCTGCTGCTGCTGTAACTGTGAAAGCTGTTGGTGTTGCAGCTGTGATTGCATCTGCTGGTGTTGCTGTTGTTGTTGCTGCTGTTGTAACTGTTGTTGCTGCTGGCTCGATATTTGCGGTTTGAACACAACCATATCCTGATTAAACAGCAGAGTTGATCGTTAACTGAATAGTGCATAGTAAACAACCCAAGAAGCACAGGTTCTGATATTAGCAAGGAAAATACAAAAATGTATTTAAAAAAGGAAAAAAAAAAGAAAAGAAACCTAGAGGTGAAAGCAACTTGCAATCAAAATGCTCAAATTGAAAGAATTTTGCATTATGAACAAACCAAACTTCTATTTACTACAAATCAGATTCGTGTTCACAAAATCTCACCCCAGGGAAGAGCATTCCTATCAACCGGCAAGCTTTGTCAGAAACAGAGAGCAGCAGTGTCTGTGATGGTAATTGGATAACTGCACACTAAAGAATGAGAAATGGCAAATTCAACATCAGAAAAACCACATCAGACAGAAACCAAGTAAAAAATGATTTAACAATCAAAAACACATAATAAAGCATAACCTACCGCAATTTTCCAGTTTCCTAACAAAGGCAAAAAATATAATTAAAGGAACAAAACCAAAGCAAATAAACATTTGTTCCTGGAAAATTTAGGTATGTGATCTTTAATTGTCAGGTAAAACCCACTCCCTTGAAAACTGCAACATATTTGTCTAAAATAATCTAAATGTCATTCTCAAGAGGAAGTAGAACTTTGAGTATAATGCACCCTTCCAATAGATTATTTCCATGTTTGCATGCATATTTAAAACAACTAATCATGGCATGATAATTGCACACATGGAAAAATTTCATCGAAAAGGTGTCTTAGTGTTCTGAAGACATTCTCCATCCTCATAAATTGAAGCATTTAACATATTTGCTGGTGAGTGGTGAAAATTAAAGAATCCAGCATTTTTCCTTTTTCCTTGTGTGCAGGAGTACTGCACAGGTGATTTTAACTTTTTAAAATGTTCTCATATCAAGCCAAGTCCATAATTCAGTTATGGGAGAATTTTTAACTTCGAAAAAAACTAACTCCATAAAATTAGGTAAAGCAGCCTCAGACTCAGAATCAGGTTAAAGGCACCTCATTCAAGTCTGTTAAATAGGCAAAAAGATCAACATTGAAACATGTGGAAAGCAAATTGGTCCCAAATTCCAACCACTTCTTCTCACAAAAGGCTTTGTTTGTTCTTCTACAAATTGTAATATGGGGAACTTTGTTAATGAGTAATAAACCATGGCCATTACATCATCTTTCACCTTCATTCCCACATTACCACAACTAAGTTTTTGGCAGTAATCCAGTTAGTTGACAATGATACTTGTATTACCTAAAAACATTGAAAAAAATTCTAGAACTGACTTTAACTGCTGAATAGAGAAAGAAACTTACAGAATCAAAAATCAAATTTGACAAAATACTGGATCAATTGATATACTTTATGGTATACTACTCCAAAGAATAAACCTTCATACAAGAAATAAATATATAAATACATTCAAAAGAAGAAGCCTTCAGATCACTTACAAGCTTCTTTTCTTGTAGCTGTCCAAGAAATCCATGCTGATTCATTGCCCGAAAGACTAAAAAATCTGCCTTTCCAACATATTGCCTGATTATTGAATGAAAAAAATGAACAATGACGGTCAAGGTAAATTACCAAAGCAAGAAATTTTAAAATAGGCCAAATAAAAAATTTTGAGTATGCTGAAATTACTTGTTATTCATGTGATCCTGAGATATAAGGCGGACTATTTGCATTGTTGGCGGCCAGTTAGCTGCCAGCCTGCAAAGACCAGAAATGAACTTAGACAATAAGATTTTACATGCTCGAACTCAAATAAAAGAGTCAAGAGAATATATTAACAAGCTATCATCTGAATTACTAACACATGTATCTCATAAAGAAATGAAATCCAAAAATGGAATACAGTTCATTAGGTCCTTTGTTTTGGCTCATCCTAACACAATGACTTTTGAGTAGAGTCAGTACAAATGGTTTAAGAACATCAGGATAATGCATTCTTATATAAGCACGTAATGTTCAGTGGTGCAGCAAGAAGAGTTCCATTTTAATTCTGCAATGTGTGGTTGGGATCAATAGATGCTATAGATGACACATGAAAGGAACCAATATGCCGTCCAGCAGTTAAATCATCATTTGGGATCTTTACAATTTGATAAAACTTTCTTAAAGTACAAAACACTCATCATAACAAGAAGACAGTAATGAGAACTTTCAAGTTGTCTGTATGATCTATCAGTTCAACAGTATAAAATATAAATTCTTCTTATGTAAAATTCTCTCAGAAATTTTCTCAGGATGGGTATATGATGGGTATCTGTATTACACAATTAAACAGGTTCTACTTTCATAGCCTTTCAAAAATTAATTCCAGCAGTTTCTAACAAACTTTTATATAAAGAAGATTATTAGTTTAGCTAATTATTAATTATGAATTCATCAATAGTTGTGTTAAAGAGAGGATAGTATTGTCATGTTCTTACATTCAGATGTAGCATTCTTGGTGCCAAAAACTTTGTCAAAGTTGGCCCCATACATGACTGCTACTTCAACAAAAGAATGAGCAACAGATTCAATAAAGCAATCGGTTTTGAGTGCAGGTCTGCCTAGTTGTCTAAAATAACCCAGGATTAGTACACGTGGGTGGAATGTCTAGAGGCCCTGAAAATGAGTTGAACTACTTTTTGTTTCGTTTCCAGAGATATTGCCCTTGGATTAAATTTCTGAATCTGGCCGCTAGGTTTAGATGAATTTCCATTTTAAGTTCATATTAATCAACATTCCATTGGATAATAAAATGATAAAATGATATCAAAGGATGTTTTCCTACTAAATTGATATTATACGCATAAATGTCAATCTTAGCCCCATTTCATGTTCAGGACCCAAGGAATGATCAATCTAATCCTATCCTACCCATTTCCAGCACTAGTTAAAAGACTGGCGGGACGACTGGATGACAAGATACTAAGAGTCTGAAACATAAATTGCTGTTTCCTTCTGCACGAAAGAGAGAAATTTAATTCCATGCCATTTGTAGAGGTGAACAAGTTCCTTGTAATGGTAATATAATAGACAGCAGTCATATTCACTGCTGACCATTTCAACATCCTATTAAATTGTCCAAACAAAACCTGAACTAAAGTGATCACTGACTTGTATGAGAGCAACAAGACAAGTCTAGAGCAAACTCACTTAACATCAAATCCTTTCAGATATTAAAAGAAAAGAGAAGATAATTTAAGGCCTCTTCAAGTTTTCACAACATAAACTTTCAAGAAGAAATAAAAAATAATTCTTAAACTTACGTCTCAGAAGCTGATGCACTCCGGTAACCCTGCCATAATAAAAGAAGGATCAGGTTAAGCATCATACATTGAACAAATGTAAGATGAAAAGTATGTCTTGTCATATTTGAAAAACAATTCATAAGGAGTTTGAGAGCATACTTCCAGTTTAGTGATAAAGACCGGCTGCCCTTGTCTCTGTCCAGATAAACTTCCCTGCAAGCCGTTTGATAATCAATGGTTTCACAGCCAATCGAACAGTTTTAAAGAATCAAACACTACTTTGAACCTTTATTTGTAGCTTTTGACTTCCTATATCCGTGATTGCAAGTATACAAGGAATCTAGCAGTTTAAGCAGATAGAGCTCATCTTTAAAACAATGATGTTGGGTTCTTAAAGATCAAAATGCTACAGACAGTTCTTAAACTAAACATGCATGATAGACAGTAATCCCAAAATCTGTATGTAGCTTGTCCATACTTCCAGTTACAAGATTAGTTCAAACAATTTATTGAAGCTTCTGAACAAGTCCCCTTTAGCATTGCAAGTTTAGCAATAGTATACTTGAAGTAATCTAACTGTAAGAAATTTAATAGGAGAATAACTGGAGGTGAACATATATGCAGCCATGAAATAGCAAAAAAGGGTTCTACAATCTGTTATTTAGAGATTCAAAAACTAAAAACTGTCAGCTGTTTGCAGAATTATTGTCAATATTTCCAAAAATAGCCACAAGATTAACAGCCCAGGTTTAATGTTAAAAAGCTCCAAATAAGGATATAATTAAGAGGATTTTGCCAAGTTCACCAACATTGCACTATCATCTGCTGTTCTCATATACATCTTCAGTATACTGAAAAAGATAAGCAAGTGACTAACCTCCCACACTTTAACATATTTGGATTGTGATGAGTGCAAAGCACTTGACGTCTGTTGCGACAATTGCATATTCACTGCTGTATTGTTATTCACACTAAGCGGCTGCATTCCAGATTGTGCTTGTTGAGACATTCCTGGGGTAGGAATCATTGTACCTGTTCCAGAAGAGACGCCTGATGGACCAAGACCACTAATCATGTTCTGATTCATGCCAATTCCACTTTGTACCATTTGTCCTCCTGAATGATTGCCTTGGCTCATACCTACAGACTGGCCCATACTAGCACCTCCTTGGAGAGTACCCATTGGTTGCGAAATACCAGGGTTTGAATTTGCAGACAAATTAGAAGGTGCAGAAGTGAATGAACTAAGGCCTGAGTTTTGTGGGACCTGTGAAGTTCCTGTAAGAGTCCCTGACCCACCAATGGAAGTGATGCCCGACTGTGCAGATGAAAATACAGGTTGAGAAGTAGGCACTGATGATGCCATTCCACTGGATATCATATTTGACATATGCATGGCCATAGGAGTTTGACCCATTGATTGAAGTCCAATAGAAGTTCCTCCAGTCAGGGTAGCATTGTTCATTACTTGCCTTGCTTGAGAAAGGTTGTTCAGTATGTTCACATTTGCTGCAGCAGGAGCCATAGGACGCAGGGGCTGTGACATGCCACTAACTAAAGGTTTTACTTCTGGCACACTATCACCACTTGTGATCATCTCTTGGGAAGTAGAAGATGGAGAAGAAGTCTGCAAGCTTGGGACTCCTTGAGAAACAGGACGGGGAACAGATGGAATATGTGGAAAAGTAGGTCCATTTACCATGGAAGTTACAGTGCTTGGTTCCTGAACAATTCAGTTATGAGCATCCAACCACTTCATAACCCATCTCATAACAATTGTAGCAACAACCAATATTTCCATATATAAACCAAGAGAGTGAGAACTATATGCAAGACTTACAACTTTTACAGTAGCAGTTGGAACATTTCCAACAGAAATTGGTGGCCTGTTTATTCCATTCACTGAAAATCACAGAAGTAAACCTCAAGCTAAGTGTTAAGCAAGAATTAAATAAAATCACCACAAAAACTCTATGAATGATGATGATTGACCAGTTATTTCAAGTGAGATCTTTCCAGTTCCATAGCTAATTCCCCACACACCAAATACACAATATACAAATTCAGACCCAATGCAATTTACAATCCAGAAAAAGAAATAATCTATGCATCGGCATCCTATTATATTATTAGATAAACAAACAAATGCTTGAATCTTACAAAAATAGGATCTCTTGAGAAATTTCTAAAGCTAAAACAAGAGAGGAGTTTTGAAGCCAGTATTTTCCATATTGGAGTCAACATAGAATAATACAAAAAGTACACGTCCAAGAGCCAAGCAAATATATAACTTGGCAATGTGACTCCTCCGCATTTGAAACCTACATTTAAGCGACATTCCAATCCATACACGGGGTTTGACAAAACTATACCAAAAGTAGAAGGCTTCCAAGTGATGGGCAACAGATGGAAAGTGATTGATGCATGTGTAATCTTCTCTTTTTCCTGTTCACGTATGCAAAATCAAGTTGCCATTTTTTTAAGGGGTGGGTGGTGGTTTCAGTGAAGCAAGGAAGTGATAAAACTAATAGACCTTGCAAACACTTGGTCACACTCAAAAGGTCAGCAGGACAAAGATGTTGCACAAAAATAAAGCAGAATCATTGAATAAAAAACCTGATGGAATAGAAGTTGGAGCTGGCCCTGTAACTGATGTAACAGGAGCTATGTCCATTTTCACAGTATTCTGGTTCGGCGCCAAATTAGCAACTCCAGGACGACTAAGGGCAGCACGAGCCTCCATAAAACTCTCTGAGATCAGAACAAGAAAATGAGGGTTTTTACTGTTGTCAACTGGTGGATCTGCTGCACGGGGGTTGCGCTTTGCCTGACTTAAGAATAGATGCAGTCAGCAAACAAGCCTGGCCTCCATTAAGAATAGAAAAGATGATTTCCTCTTACTTAAAGAATGCACAATTTTGAATAAAGTGTGTTCAAATTTCTGGACAGTTTACTCATTCATTTTTATGTATTTTATCTACATTATTTATTATGCATTTTCTGAAGATCATTTAAGATTTGGAAGGTATTTTCTTCAATATGACAATCAAGTTATGAAGGAGTGTAACAGAAGTTTCAAAGCAGTTTACTTGATTCATTTCAAAACATGCAACCCAAAAGATTTTGAAGAATAGACAAAGAAGAGCGCAGCTCAGATGGTAACCATGTTAGTATGTGATATTGCAATCTCAACAAAAATATCATGCTCACCGCATTGTAGATTGCAGTTAGTTTTGGAAGCTGTTTTGGACAGATGACAGATAAAGAAACTGAGCACTGCAATGAAAAGGTAAAAAGTGAATCACCTCACCTCATAATTGCAATCCTCACAGGACAGAGATCCATTACAATTAATAAAAGGATGAACTACAATATATAAGAACCTGAACAAACGATTTAGCCACTGTCTCCGCATCAGAAAGGCGACTTTCTGCCTGTGCTTCATTATTTTCATTCTGATCCAAATTCTGCATTTGTGGTCGATAAACTGGCGTTGGCAAGGGATGAGGATTACTTGCAGCAACAAGAATGCAATGCCTTTGCCCATCTACATTTTGTTGATTTTGGCTTCCATTTGGAGCCACAGAAAACATCTGAGTGATGCACATCATCCAAAAAGTAAAAAGTTGTGCTCAAGCATAAGAAGCAACAAAAACAAATGTGCATTAATAGCTCGCATTTCATAGAAACCCAATGGCAAAGTCATTGCAAAAGATAAGTTTATTTCTCTCGAATCTAACTATTGGTCTAAATTCTTCAATAAAGCCAACATGTAACCATGGTATAGTCAAAATCTCATAAAATAAATAATCCTAAATATTCTATGTCACATCAAGCTTATCATCTGATACTAATGCAATGTGTATGACCAATCTTATTGATTGTTTCATTGAGACACATGGTAATTTTCATACTGATCTGCATGCATTCTATTCACTAAATGATTTATTTGCTAAATGTTCTGGGTGTAAATCACCAAAAAAATGTAAAAGAATTTTGAGAAGTTAAGAAAATTCAATAAATTGCTTCTATGTCAATGGAGAAACCAGAAAATGAAGTCAAATTACTCCTGCAGTCCTATAACCATCATCATCATTACATGAAATTGGTAGTCCATTAATCTGTACTGGTATAACTTACACAAGTTTGATGTTGGGGAATGATAACCTCTCTCTGACTTTAGCTTTTAATGAATTTATAGGAATCAAAAGGTAGCACGATTGAAAATTTTTCTGTGGTGTGACAGTGGTAGGAGATTTTTAGGCTCTGTCTGTTTGATAGACAAGGGATTGGCTGCACCTTTCCTCCTATTATTTACCAAGGTAATATATTTATTAAACCATCAAAAGCTATAAACTTTTTTCAGATTAAAGATGAGTCTTCTCCAGCAGATGAGAAATACTTTGAACCCGTGAGGAGCCTCATTAAAACTTGATACCAAACTCTGATGCAATGAGTCAAAATAGTCCCATAAAAAATTGAAATAGATTAAGGAACAAAACAAAAGAAACAGAAAGATAATAGCAAAAGTAACAATAGTAACTATGTTTCTTTCAAATTCAGTATTCAGTGAATTATCATTCAATTGGTTTGAAACTTTTATCTGGAGAAATGGTGATGAAATGAAGAACTATATAGCAATTATCACTAAAACCAAAAAAATGATAAATAACTCTTAAATAGAAGCAGTATATATTGAAACCTGTAAACAAGAATCAAAAGATAAAAAACAATAAGACAAATAAATGTAGAAGATCAACAGTCCACACCATTAGGGCTTCAGAAAGGCCTTCCGCAATAGCAGCATCATTGAAACCACCACCAGCAAACGGTATGGTTGACAGCCAATGTAAAAAAATATCAACATCTTTTGTCCACCCAGATCGCTGCACCAAACAAGCTGCAAAAAAGAGGGTGAAGAAACAAAAGGATGTTCTGTAGTCAGCTAAGGCTGCCTTTGAATGAGCAAAGCATATATAGTCATGTATTTTTTCTCGCAAAGTAGTTCCAACACTAAAATTCAGTACAATATAAACCAATAATGACGGGAAAAAGATGAACTAAGAATATCGAGCAAAGCACATACCACAATAGGATCCATGAGTATTAAAGGTGACGAGTGACAGTTCAACACTAGAGGCAGAGGTCTTCTGTATTAAAAGGAGAAAAAGAGCAGGTAAGGCAACATACACATGCATATACATATAAATATAACACACTTATATATATACATTGATTGGAAAGGAGACTTCATTTATGTGTACATTTGTTTGTGTGTGTGTGCGCGCGCATGCTTGTAAGCCTGACTCCATTCATGGAACATCATGGTAAACACAAAAACACTTAAACCAGACAGGAATTTCTCATACCTATGATATTAGAGTATAAATCTAATGTTAGGACCTTTCTAACCAGCTTCAGTTTTTGGTTGGAGAATCTTCAATACAGTATTGAAGCCAAGTTAACAAAAGATAAGGAATTTCAAATCCCCATAATCTTTGAGATAAATTACAATATATTTGGCCTATATTTGGATTCGGGTGTGGGTTTGTGAGTTCAATTCATATGACAAGTTTTTCAATTAAATTTGACAACAATCTGCGGCATATCAGAGTTTTATTATATTGAACCTTTCCTATCAGCTTAAGCTTTTTAAATTAATGATTCCTCAACTTCGCACATATTTTAATACATGTAAGAAACTGAAAGTTACTGATGAAAAATGAGTACATCTTTTAAGGGCAAGCCGTCCCACAAAGAAGAAAAAGGGCAAAAAACCTGAGGGACCAGTACCAAAGTACACAAACTAATTTTCAACCAGACAGAGACTGGCCTACAAAGAATACCTAACCACCCCTGATAAGGCTGACTAGATAATCTAACTCATTGAAATTCTGTATAAAATGGTCTACTTACTAACAATTCAAGGAGAGAAGAGACTTAATCAATAAGGATGTTATTTATTCCTCCCAACAGTAAGGATCACCTATTAAAATCTTGTCAGTGAAACTCCTATGAGACCTTGAAGAAATTCTAGGATTTTCTATTTTATTTTCACTCTCATCTTTTATCTTGTTTGCAGTAATTAATTTTTTCCATCCTATTTTCGTATTAATATCCCATTCCACAAATTGCTTCAACCACATTATCAATAGTAATCAAACAACATCAAAAACTAGCCTTGATAACTGCACCATTCATTGATTCACACCACCAAAACTGCCCCCTATTTTTATCTAGTCTACTTCAAAACCACTATCTCTTTGATTGCAGATTCATATTATGCATCAATGTCAAGATTTTTGCAAAATCAAAGCATCATTTTTCAGTGTGTTGTGAGAAGCAAGATTTCAAGATAGAGTTGCTCCGTACGGTCATAGCTATTGCAACACACAAGATCCTAGTTTTACTTTTCTTCAGTTATATAAATGACAAATGCCATGAAAACACAAGAATATACAGACTATTTAATATAACAATGCATGACTAAGCATTCAGGAAATAGCCTGTGCTCCTTGCCCAAAACAGGGAGAAAAAGGAATCCTTAATGCTAAAAGTAAAAGATATTTAGCAATATTTGAAAAGAAAATTCAGCTTAACTGAACCATGTTTCAATATATATATATATATATATATATATATATATATATATATATAAAGGCTCAAAGTTTGTAAGGAGAAAAAAAATCAGGCTCTTCATTTCTCATACAAATTTACAATTTAGTGAAAAGAGGCACCATTTGCTATGCTTTTTAACTGAACCACTCTGCAACAGTATCAGTTAATAGACGAGGACAATTTCTATTCAAAACAAAAAGATTGAAGCAGTTTGATGCAGATTTCCGTAACTATGTCATAGTGGAAGGGGAACAAAATATTACCTGCCCAGCCATCTCATTAATGCAGAAACACCTGTGAAAAATACAAAGATAATTTAGAATAGGCATAAAAATACATGTACATAAATAAATACACAGTACCAGAGCACTTAGTACAGTTTTGGTATTTTAAAACAGATACAGTAAAAAATGGTGGCAATTTCCAAGAAGAATATATCAAGCATGAGTCAAAATAGAAAACATCAAAGATTTAAAACTTATCCTTGACAAATTGAAGCTGCAACCACTGAAACTTCTTCTAAAAAGAGAATCAAGATTAAAGTGGTTTCTGTTTACCCCTCAAAAGGACTACAAAGTTGCATATGGACATGGCTAACATGTGCAACCTCCCTATTACTAACGCCAATAATACTCTAACAAGTTTTTTTCATTATCTTATCAACTTAAGCATCATTCTCAAAAGCTACACTCTATTAAAAAAAAAACTGTATTCATTTAGTACAACCATGAAAACCTGATCACTTCATTACACACATCACTTTTCTTTCATTATTTAAGTTGCAATCTCCGCGCTCACGTGTCAAGCTAGTTGAGAAGCAATTTCTTTCAAAGTAAACTGCAAAGCTATTAACTTTGATGACTATATTAAAACAGCAGCAATAAAACTTCTCCCACTACTTCACCTAAAAATAGAATTAAACATCAATATTCAATGCAAGAGAAATTTCGTAGTTGATGTTTCTTTTCTTCTTTTTAAAAAATAATAATGATAAAAATATTCAACCTATTTGACTGAAGTAATTAAGACCCAAAAACAGCAAAATGATTTAGTATCATCCATTCCTGATCTAGAACAGCCACCTCAAAAAATGTAGCCGCAGCACTTCAATATTTACCACAAAATACAATGAAAGAGGGGGGAAAAACAAAAAAGCGACTAGCCAAGTAGAGATGAAGAAGGTACGCCCAATAACATTCATAAAGCTTATCACAATTAACATTGTTAAGTAAATTGTTGAGGTGACAGAGTAACACGATTTTGATTCTCAGAGCATGCACAACACTCCGCGTTAGCATCGGTAATCTTTTTATCTATTGTGGCATACAAAGGGTATATAATTCGAATAACATGCTAATGGCTCAATATCACCAAATTCATGAAAAATAAATAAATAAAAAAGAAATCTTGTAAGCAAACCATCAGTAGATTGAACAATACATTGGTAAAAATTGCTCGAGAATTGAAATCGTAACTTCAATAAAGCAAGAAAATAAAGAAACTAACTAAAATGGTGAAAGTAGGCGTACCTGATGATCTTTTCGAGGTAATCAGAGACGATGGATTGCCAGTACGGTCCCATGGCGGCCGTACCTTCAACGGCCACGATCAACTGCTTCTCCGACATATTGCGAACTTTGCAAAGTAGAAAATTAGAAGCAGTAGAATTTTCGCTTTAAAGGGCCCTGTGATTTAGTTGTGGGCTCGTTTTGCAATGGAGAGAAAACCAGAAGACCAAAAATAAATAATTTCAATTTTGGCTCCGCGCTGGTAGGTATGGCAATGGGTAATACCCGCAGCAGCCGGTTTGTCATTACTAAACTTATACCTGTATAAAATTTAAATTATTAAATTTATCTGTAATCTGCTGTGGATTTTTATGTTTTTAAGAAGATTTTTATGTTTTTAAGAAAATTCACCCGCTGTATATTTTGATAATTACCAAACCCACAGTGGGTATCCAACAAATTTTTATGGATTTCCACATTTTAAATTACAAATGTTCAATATTTAAATTTATAATAATAACATAAAATTATACCTAACATACTCAATTCAAAATTTAACCAATATAAATAGAAAATTAAAATTTTAACATCAATTCAAAATAATTGTTATTTTTATATATAACTTGTGGCTTTTTTTAATTGATTTGTGTACTTTATACTTAATCTAAAGAATAGTACTTTTTAAATATTAATCTAACGAACAAAATTATAATATTGAAATAATCCATGCATTAAGTTAAAGAAAATTAAATCAAAATTATAATAAGTATATAATTATATTTTAAAATTTAAATATTTCTTCAATTAAAATTAAATTAAAAAATAATTTAAAAAAAGTCGCGGGTTTGGTGGATATCCATGCGGGTACCCATCAGATTTTTTATTAATCCCAAACCCACCTGCAATCTAGTGCGGGTTTCAATTTATAATACCAAACCAGCCCGCAACCAGTAAAATTACCCACAACAGGCGGATTTTAGCGGGCGGGTTTGGACGGATATGCGGATTTACGGGTACCATTGCCATTCCTACGCGCTGGCGAAATAGATCATTAAGTCGCGTTCATATCGCATCAAATTTAAATCGACTTAAATTTAATTTATTTAATAATTATATTAAAATAATAAGATCCAAATTTAATAAAAAATTAATTAAATTATTAACTCATCAAATATATAAATATATATATATATATATATATATATATATATATATATATATATATATATATATATATATATATATATATATATATATATATAATATTATACAATATATATTTATTAATATTTTATATATTTATATTATTAAAATTTTAAATATATATGAAATTTTATAAATAAAGTAATGGGTTTATATTTATTTTTAAAAAAAAATAAAAAAGAATTATTTCTAATATTTAATTTTTTATAACAAAAATTTATAAATTATTTTAAAATAAAAAATATAATTATATCAATATCAGATAAATGAGTTAAGAACTTTAATTCTAACATGATACAAATAAAAATTATGTCGATCCAAACCCAATATATTTAATAATCACATTAAATTTAACGAATCATATTAATTTATTTATATTTATTCATATTTAATAATCATATCTTGTCTAATTTTACAACTCTACTCCGAGTTGTGCTCCTTCAGTCCGGGCTGCGTTCTGGCGATTGGACTTTGACTCCAGAAAATGCATGCTCGATTCTGGGTGACGATCCATCAACGTGACACGTTGGACATTTTTTATTTGAGGGGTATAGAAACGCCACGTTTGGTGCGCAACTATTTTCTTTTTACAAAAAAAATAATATGATATTTTTAAAAAAAAATTTCCCTGGAGGCAATGTTTTAATTTAATGTACTTCCATTGTTGCATTGTTTTTTGTATATACCGAATTTAAAGATAGACTAAAAATCAGGGTTGTTTGGATACTGAATTTAAAATTTCAACCAATTCGATTTTTTTTTCCTTTTTGGCTAGAGAGTTGTAGATTGTATATAAAATAGAATAACAAAGACTTAATTTGAAAGTGATATATTTTCTTTTTTATTTTACTATTTGTAAAAAAACTCAATGCAAGAAATTAATTCAAAAAATAATATAATTTTAATTAAACAGAAAAATTTCTCCCATGGTACACATCCAAAGATTCAAACCTCACACTCAAAGTACTTCTCATTAGTGCACAAAAATTTCACTATGTTTTATATTACATTCAACCAAATGAAATTTTATATAATATGTTAGCAAACAGTTAAAAGTTCTTCGTAAGTATTGCAAAAAAATCTAGTTCCGGTGGGATTTCACATTTGGAAGCTTTTTAGCTTGTAAGTTTTTAAAAAATAAAAAATCAGCTTGTATCGATGATAATTGACGTTTGTAGGAAATGTATTTGTATATGCTTGTATTTAATGTTATATTTAGAGACTCTTTGGGATTGCTTTTAGAAAATTTAAAGGTAATTTAAAAATTTAAAAATTAATTTTGATGTTTGGTAAAAAAAATTCAAAATCATTTTTATCAAAATGAGTCTCTCCTACAATTGATCTTGAAAATAAGATAATGAGTAACTTTTAAATTATAATTTTAAAAATTAATTTTATCATTTAATATAATTCTATAAATATCCTTATAATTATTAACTAAAGCCAAAATTATCCTTATTTAAATTAGAAACAAAACCAATATTTTTATAATTTTTTATTATAATTCACCCATTTCGTTGACCCTATTTCTTTTGTATATTTTACATTACATAAAAAATTCTCTATGGCAATATAGTCCAAATTTTATTTTTAGTTAAAATTACTATAATACACAATTAAAATATATTGTATATACATATTTTTATATGTATAAGTAAATTCCACCCTATATTATGTATATTTTAGTCATTTATTTTTTAACAGTAGATTAACAGCAAAATTTATTAAATACTAATAACTGTTTTCAAAACTTATAGTACTTCTAAAAATAAATTTTAGTAAACATTTAACTGATTCTTTTCACAACCTATTATTTTTACAACATATCTAATAACAATTATTTTAAAATGTATAACATTTCCAAATTGACCCTTAATAATTCATACGTCTTTTTCATCGCCAAGAGTTAAGGATGACAATGGTACCAACAAATTGGTAAATCCGCCCAAATGCGTCTGTTGCGGATAATTTTATGGGTTGTAAGCGGGTTTTGTATTATAAATTGAAACCCGCATTAGGTTGCGGGTGAGTTTGGTATTAACAAAAAATCTAATAGATACCTGCATGGATATCCGTCAAATATGTAACTTTTTTTTAATATATACTTTTAATTTAATTTTAATTGAAGAAATATTTAAATCTAAAAATATATTTATAGACTTATTATAATTTTGATTGACTTTTCTTTAACTTATGCATGTATTATTTTATTATTATAATTTTATTCTTTGGATCAATGTTTAAAAAGTACGATTATTTAGATTAAGTATAAAGAACACAAATTCATAAAAAAAAAATAATAAGTTATATTTAAAAATAACAATTATGTTATATTGATGTTGAAATTTTAATTTTTCATTTATATTGGTTAAATTTAGAATTGAATATATTATGTAGAATTTTATGTTATTATTATAAATTTATATATTGAACATTTGTGATTTGAAATGTGAAAATTCGTAAAAAATCTAGTGAATATCTATTGTGAGTTTAATAATTGTCAAAACCTGCAGTTAGTAGATTTTCTTAAAAAAATTAAAATCTATTTCAAATTATAAGTAAATTTAATAATTTAAATTTTATACAAAATATAAATTTAATAATGACCAACCCTTTGCGGCCGGTGCATATTGCTATTTCTGTGAAGGATGTACTACATTGTTTATGTTACGCCAATTCTGAAGAAAGCCCGAACCCGGATGAAAAACCCGGCGGTCATTGAAAACGCCGGGGCCCAGGGTGGGGCCCACAAACAGACCAATGACAGGCTCTCAGCCTCTTCCGGTAAACTTGGCAGTGAAGAAATCTGAACCCAGAAGAATTAGCCTCTGAAAACGACTCCAATTCCCCATTAATAAAAAATATTGCTCGGAATTCAGCAACATCTAGTATCAGTCAGTGTGCGTATCATATTTAAATTCATTAACATCACCCAGGATGATAATAACTATTTTGCCATGAGAATCAGTAAAAATTTATTGAATTTGAGAGCGTAATATAACTTGTGCGCGCGCTTAGATAGATCAACAAGTTCGAATTCAGGGCTTTTCATTTCCTCTATCGCCTTCTCGTGGAGTGCGGGAAGATGATGCTGCATTTTCGAGAAACCGCGAAGCTTAAAACCAAAAGGGTATTTTTTTCATTCTCCCCCTCTTGGCTTTTCCTTGTCTTATGTAGGTTTTATTAAAGTGGAATATTTTTTTTTTTGGCTTTTATATAATTTTAAGTTATGAACAGTTTGATTGAGTGGAAGAGATTCGGGGCTTTTTTTTTTTTTGCCCTTTTCTCCTCTTTTGATATGATAGCTATGTTAACAGATTATTTTTGAGGATGTATATCCTGCTCGTGATTCTGCCACACTTGAGAATTTGAAAGAGCTAAGCTCGAAGCGTAAACTGATCGAGGATTCTATTAACCACAACTGCTACATTACTGAGGCCATAGCTAGAGAGATGTCTGGAGGATTAACCTGCCCGTTTCAACAGGTTGTTTGTCAATGATAGACAAATGGTTTCTTTACCATGTGTTTGGAATAAGTCCCTTTAATTCACGTATAGATTTATGGTTCTACTAATATAGGACGAATTAGGTCGGTTTCTTTCTCTTATTTGATTTTACTCGTTCTAAAATGTTTCAGGATCTTCGCAAGCTGGAACAGTATCTACCACTATTGGAAAACTTGGTTTATCATGTTGATTCAGTTGGCAGCAATCACCGGATAGCTCGGTGGACTTTAGAACTCAAGATAAGGTGGAGCAGTGCCCTTAGTGCATCTTCTTTCTTTAATCTTATGGGTCCAAAGTTTTATCAAATCGATAATTTACATTTTGAGCTTGGTATGGTACTTTTCCTTTATGGTGCAATTCTTCGGGAGAGAGCTCTAGAAATTGTCCCATCAGGTCGGCATTATTGTTTCACTAGCATGTTAAATAATCATGAATATTTTGATTGTTTTGCTGCTAACTGCCTTCATGGTATTGTAGATTTGGTGCAATCTGCCACTCTGTTCAGAGAAGCTGCTGGAGTTTTTCTTTATCTGTCTCAAGAAGTTTTCCCGTCTTTGCAGCCCACATCACCCACAGAAAGCCCTCCTGAAGCTGCCTCGTATATGTCCACGGTAATGAGTCTGATTTGTCTGGCTGAGGCTCAGGTAGGTGTTTTGGCTGCCTCTTGTAGTATGTTTGTTACAAAATCATGTCTCCCCAATGGCTTTAACCATTTGAGATGTCCTTATTTTTCAAATTCTTAACACTGTTTTACTACTTTGATCGATTAATAAAATTTCTGATCTTTATCTCTTTGGGATTTGCTCGTTATTCTGAAATCGTACTAGGCTGTTAGTACTAAGAAAGCTGAAGAAAAAGGAACTACTGCTGGCCTTTTGGCCAAGCTGCACTATGGTGTTGCGGAGATGCTTGGTGAAGCAATTGGTGTGCTATATTCAGCAAACGGCCAATGCAAAGATATTTCATCACACTTTATGGTTTGTATGCTTATCGCACGATTCTGTCAAGCCTATATCTGTTTCTTCAGTCTACTAGAAGATATCAATTAGTACTTTTAAGAATTCTGTTGTTTTTGAGAAATTTAATCTTCATTTATTGTCAATAGTTGCATCATGTCATTAGAGTGGTGTTAACTTCAAATTTGATACTTATTCTTAGAAATAAAATGAGTGCAATAATAATGTTAACTGAGAACTACTAGGACATGGTGAAATCATTGGAAAGAACTATAAAGAAATTATGAGATGAAGCAATGGTACTCCCAGCCATGCTTTGTGGTATCAAGTAATGGGTAGGGACGAAAAAAATGATATTGGATGGATAAGTGTACATATAAGAAAAATTAGAATAAGAAATAAGTCAGCTGGCTGCCAGTCACAGACAAACTGATGGAAACTTTTTGTGATGGTTTGCCTAGTAAAATGGGGCCATTCATTGCATCAATAATGAAGTGGTTTGATGGGAGCATTGCAGGGAAAACAAGCAGGTCAGAGAGAATGTGAAGTTAGGCATTGAAAAAAAAATGTGGATTTATGTGATATACCCAGAGGATATGAGTAGACAGTCAGAAAATCTGTGTAGCTAAACTCAAAACTCTGCCAACTCAGATGCTACAGTTAAATTCAGTTCATTTCATGTGCATATATAGATACTAGCACTAACTAATACTTCGTATCTGGGCTCTGATGTTGATAGAATCTGCTGTTGAGGACCAGCTTTTTATTTATAATATTTGTAAATTTACCAAGACATTAACGACTCATGGTGTGCTTTATGCTGTTATATCTTGGTTGTAGAAAAACACTTAAATTTCTTGACTGCAAGTCTACGAAATGAGGAAGACAATAAAATGAACACAGTAAAAGTTGGATAAATAAGTTTTTAATGTATTACTGGCTGCTGGCTAAGGGAACATCTGCTTCTCCTGTGCAGTCATGCATCCTTTTTCTTCTCTTTTGTTGCAAATTGATGTTGCTTGATTTGATTTTAAAAACTGATGGAGACTACAAAAATGTCTTTCTCCTTGCTCTCTCTATTGATTGGACAAAGAGCATCTCCTTATTGGAGCTGACAGATGCTCCTTTTACCATGCACAGGAATTCATATGGTCTTGCAAAGCTCTACATGAATTAAGAAGTCAGAAATATCTAGCAGAAAGTCTAAAGGATGCTGGTCAAGTTGGGATTGCTATTGGAATTTTACATGATGCACTGATCAATGTTAAAAAGAAAATGCCAGGAGAGGAGTCTTATAAATCTATTTTCAGAAAAGAAGTAGATGTTTCTGCCGATATGCTCTCCAAGTGTGAACATGAGAATGAATTTGTCTGGCAACAGAAGATTGCTAGTGGCGATGAGTTGCCATTACCACAAGGTAGCAAAATCGTGAATGCTATCCCTTACTGTCCCAAAAGATGGGAAAGAGAACTTGCTTTCAAGATATAAATATACCATGAACTTGCTTCTGTGCAGTGCCTGTCTTGTTTGAACCCTTGCTGAAAAAGGTCATTAAGCAAGATTAATGTAATATTTTAAGGATTATTATCAACCCCTCTCTTCAGAACATTCTTGTACGTTTTAAAAGATTGGACAAAGGCCCTTAGGCTGAAGAAAATATGCTGAAGGCCATGGCTTTGGGTCTTCAACTTGCATGAACAAAGATTTTGTGTAGTTTTGCAGAAAATGATCGATCACAGTCTCTCTCTCTCTCTCTCTCTCTCCGTCTCTTTGTGCATCTTAATTGAATTCTAGGAAAGGTGCTATCATACCTTTCTTGGCCTTTCGGCTCAAATCAAAGTGTGGAAAATTGCTATTGATATTATGGTGTCACTCTTCTATTTTCTCATTGAAACTATACTTAGGGACTATTTGTTTTTTGTTTTTTTTTTTTTGACTTAGTGAGTTAATTAATCTAATTTTTAATAAATTAAGTTATTAAACCAGTTTGTTTTCCCAATTTAATAAAAAATTTTAACTATTAACTCATTAAGTTAATTTTTTTTAGTTTTTTGTTTAACCTAAAAATATCATTAAAAAATATTCTTGAAAATATATTTATCTAATTAATTAATTTTCATCCTTATCAAAATAAAATTTAATAATAAGAATTATTACCCATCTCAATATAACTTGTGATAATATATAAGGGTACACTATTATTATTTTTATCTTTATCTTTATATTTTCTTACAATTAGCATTATTTATCTTCATAACTTTTATGGATATTTTTCATATAAAAACATCATAAATTATAATAAAATTGATTAACATATATAATATAGAATATTAAAGAGTTGTATTCAATTGATTATCATTTATGTTATAATAATATATTATCTTATTTATATTCTTTCATGTGTTTATTATTTGTTTTATATTTATAATTTAGAAGGATATAAATATAAAGATTAGTTTTCAAACTTTTTAAGTTAAAAAAAATTAAATATTACTTTTTATAGATTCAGACAAAAAAGAAAAATCTTAAATTGAGGCACTTATCTCTATTCATAATTTAAAATAATTCAAGTATGTTTAAATTTCAGACAAAAATATAAATATCTCCTTGTTTGCATGTTTTTACCTTATCTGAGCATCCCATCACATTGGAAGGCATGATTCTTCTATGTCAGGGTAATCGGAAGGGCCATGGGAAGAATCTGTTACATGTACAGCGGCATTAGTAATAGGCAAGTTTATATGGATCCTCTTATGCACATCAAATTTATCGCTTAGGTAAAGCCAGGAATTATATATACGACCAAGTACCTGGCAAAAGTTAAACAAATTTGCTCCGTACAGATCAATTTATTTATTCATGATATTCACTTATGTGTAACTTTTACAATGTTAGAGCTACAGCATCCATTTTTTAAATTTTATTTTTATGATTTATGGGCATGCTACAGCAAATCTCTGGATTCCATGAAAAGATATTTTATAGCATTCACTCTCGTGAACACTGTAGATTTGTAGTCGTAGAAACAGTTTAACTGTATTTTTGTAAAAGGATCCGGTTAAAAATCTAAGAGTGCGTTTGGTAACGTTTTTCATTGGGTATTTTTTATTGTTCAAAAACAAAAAACATAAAAATATGTTTAATACGATCATTCTCTGCCCTCACTAAAAAATCCGAAGGAATAAGATATTTTTATTTTTCGCTTCTGCGAACAAAAATCAAGAACGTCAAATTGTCGTTTTCGACTTTTTTTTCCACAAAAGTGGAGAACAAATAAAAAAAGGTCGTGCCCTAACCCATCACTTTTTATTTTATTTTATTTTATTAACAATTTTTCTCCTATAACCATTTACTTCTACCTTATCTGTTCAATTGTAACCATTACTTCTATCTTTTTCTTCTTTAACCATAAAAACGTCGACCTTTTATCTCTTCAACTGTAGCCAAGATCGAGGTATCTTTTTTTTTTTTTTAATTTTATTTTTTTAATTAATTCTATATTTATTGTTTTACTTTAATTTTTTGAACTTAATAAATTATGAGAATGTTTTCTAAAAAATTGTTGTTGCTACATGAAATTTGATTTTATTTTGATTAAAATTATAATAATAACATATAAAATGTATAAATAAATTGGAGAAAACTATTTTATAAAAACAATTATAAAAAATTCTATATTTTCATATAGTCAACGAGATGTAGTTTTTTTTATTTTTCATATTTTTAGACAAACAACTAAATACATTTTTATTATTTTCATTTTTATATACTGTTTTAAAAATAAAATACCAAACAAATTTTCATTTTAAAAAATATTATTCTCCCTCTTTAAAATAAGAACAAAAAATACTAATTAAAAACATTACCAAACGCATCTTTATTTTTAAAATAATTCAAACACTATTAAAAAACTGTGCCGCCAAACAAGTTTTTCGTTTTTTGATTTTTTAAAAAACAAAAAACACCAAGTTGGAAATGATAATAAACATGCCTTTAAAATCAAGCGGCAAAATCCCTCTTTCCATTTAAGTAAACAATTCTCGTTTTTCATATATATATATATATATAGGGCTCGTATCTCTCTCTCTCTCTCTCTCTCTCTCTCTCTGGGTAATTAGACATATAAGGGTCATCGTTTGCCAAGTGGCAAAGTTGAAGCCGGTTAAATCATCTACGAATATGATGATATTTAGATTAACACAGTAACACGCTACCTTTTGCTTGGTTGAAGAAAGTGATTAAAAAAACAATAACACAGAAAAAATAAAAAATAAAAAAACAAGCCGCGGAGACGGTGGTTCGCGGGAAGAGGCAGCCTCGTACCCGTATGCAACAATGTCACACTGCAGCGCTCTGTCCTTCATTTGCTTACCATGCAGGCACAACAGAACAAGAACCGCAGATATAATACCCTCCTCGTTATCAACAACTCGTCGTTTCACTTCAGCTTGTCGGAGTCCAGTTACCATCAATCCCACTACGTTCAATTTCCCAACAAGAAGATTCAGCAAGGTGGTTTCTGCTTTAGTTTCTGAGGAGAATGCTGTTGCCACTGATGTGTTTAAGCTCACTTACTTAGAGGTGGGTTTTCTTTATTTTATTTTACATATAGCTCTTTTATAACTTTAATTGATTAGGAATATTTGTTGATTTTGTGCCCTTTGTTTTAACTTTTTTGGTTTAGGGAAACAGTTGGTTGTGGGATTTGGATGGGGTGAAAGTATTGGTTGATCCAATCTTGGTGGGCAACTTGGACTTTGGTATCCCTTGGCTTTTTGATGGTGCCAAGAAATTCTTGAAGAGTTTCCAGGTTTTTTTTTTTAAGAACTGTCATCCAAGACACATGCAGAATTTGTTTGAAAATTAATTAGATTGTTCTGATCGGGATGAAAACTTTAGTGCAGCTTAGTGATCTTCCGCAAGTTGACTGTTTATTGATTACCCAAAGCCTTGATGATCACTGTCACTTGAAGACCCTTAAGCCACTTTCCAAAATGTCTCCTAATCTTAAAGTCATTGCTACTCCCAATGCCAAGACACTGCTCGACCCCCTTTTCCAAAATGTGAGTGATTTATTATTCACTTTTTGTATTTTTCATTGATTAACCTTTTTAATTATTATTATTGATATGTAGTTCTTGTCACTGACGTTTAGTTGTTTCGTGTGTATAGTTGAATGATTGAAAATGAAAATCAAATGGTCTTTGAGAAAGAAATAATGACGCAGTTAACTGATTGTTTGCTCACATTGTAGCCAAACTCTTATTTCTGTGTAGCTGTTGGTAAAGGAAGATGTTGGCTTATATCTGTGATCTACCCTTTGTTTGCATCCATGGAATTCTAATGAATTTATTTGCATGAACTAATGCCAAAAAACAAAATATGGCTTTTTCTTTTTTTTAAGTGAAACGTACTTTATAGCCAATATGTACACAAATCAATCTCGATGGATAGGTGGTTAACCACTAAACTACTTAACTTTAACTTTGTTCTTCCCAAAATTACCTTTCCTCTTTGTACACTGTAATTGGGAAGTGGTTATACAATGTGAAGGCCTAAAACGAGAGGTTAATGTGAAGGCCTAAAACGAGAGGTTAATGTGAAGGCCTAAAACGAGAGGTTAATGTGAAGGCCTAAAACGAGAGGTTTTGGCATATATTTGAATTAGGTACAAATAAGAGATGAGAAGCCCTCATGCGAGTATTTTCATGGCTGTAGTTTTCCCTAAAGCAATACATGGTATAATCACGAGAGGCGATCTTATGGAACACAACCATTATCTATAAATTTTAAGAATTAGCCAATGACTGAATTTGAGTTAGGTACAAGACACTCATAAACTTCTTGCATGAGATGGTAACATTATTTACAAAGTGTCCACATTAATTTGGTTTCTAGGAATTCTTTACTCAATTGTTTTCTTACAGTATTTGGAGTTATACTTTGTTGCACTTGAAACTCTTGTTGAGTTAGTGTAATATTGTTTAAGGGAGTAACAGAAAAATAATGAGTATTTTCTGTATGCGATCCTACTCATTTTCCTTTTCAATGTATTCACAGGATGCTGTAGTTTGCATATGCCATGAAGGAGGTATATTGTGAACAAAAGCATCTCAAAGGGTTCTACAAAAATTGTTCGAAACCCAGTGCGCACATTGAGGGATTTCTCTGTTTCCAATATATATATATTTTTTTGCAGAAAAAAAAGGGTTTTCCATTAGTCATTTATCTTTTAAATTTTAATTTCAGAATCTTACAGGTTACATATGTAGAACCTGGTCAGAGCTTTGAAATTGAAGGTAGAAATGGTTCCAAACTCAGAGTTAAAGCGACTGCTGGTCCAGTTCTGGGTCCTCCCTGGCAACGCCCTGAGAATGGGTAAATCTTTTAACTAAAGTCTTGTGATGTGTCTTTAAGCAGCTTCTGATCTTAAGTCTATTTTCAAACGATTATGGTACCTTATTTATTTGTCCCCTTGCATACTACTTTCTTTTAGTTTGGTTAGTTTGAAAATTTAAGATTTATCCTTCGGGGTTTTATGTATCATACAGGTATCTTGTCAATTCTTCACAAGGTCAACTGACTCTTTACTATGAACCCCACTGTGTATACAATCAAAATTTTCTGGAGAAGGAACGGGCTGACATCGTCATTACCCCTGTGATAAAGCAGCTTCTTCCTAAATTTACTTTGGTTTCGGGACAAGAAGATGCAGTTAAACTTGCTAAGCTGCTGCATGCCAAGTATACATCAATAACCTCAGCCTTTGAAGCTAAGGCAACAACAATTCATTATGTGTTTACGTATTTTATTTCCTCCTCTGTTTGACAGGTTTATTGTGCCAATGAAAAATGGAGATCTTGATAGCAAAGGGTTTCTTGCGAGTATAATTCAGACGGAAGGGACAGTTGAATCATTCAAGGTATAATATGAAATTGCTTAAAAGTAGATGAGTTGTGAAATCCATTTGTTACCTCATAAGATGTAAGAAAATAAATGTTATGATGCTGATGAAGGTATGCTTTTGCTTCTGAAGCTATTACATCCAATCAACTTCCTGAGTTGATTCCTTCCAAAAACTGTCATTTGATTTTTCCTCCACATAACACTTGCTGATGGGGAAATTTTGAGTTGGTTCCTTCCAGTCTGTAATGTTTCAAGTTTTCCCTCTGAGATTTAGCTTGCATACAGAAGAATGAAGTCTGACTTTTGCTTCACTAACTATGATGTGAATGTAATAAGAAACAATGGGGACTTACTATAGTTATCTTACCAAATTACTGATAATTCAAAGGATATAAGCAAGATGATCCCTCCATTAACTCTCTAATAATTTTCTCCCTGACATCGCTTTATGATAGGCCATGCTGTGTGCTCATATGAACCACCATGCGGTGAATCATTATATTAATTGGGAAATACCTTAATCCTTAGTAGTATGGCATCTGCTATATGTGAAAACACAGTAGATAGGGTTAAAAGATACCATAGTATCTTGCGCCGATATTCATGTATGGGAAACCTTTTTGCCTTTGCTTTCGCTATATCATCTTGTTTACTTCACCAAACTCCAAAATGAAAACTGCCTGCCTTCTAGTCTATGTTCTGGATTGGATGTTAGTGATATTTAGACGAAAATCTGTGTAATCAGTTAATATAATTCTTTTGTTTTGCACAGTTCAAAATTTACAAATGTTATGACAGAAAGTTGTGTTACAGTTGGTGAATGAAACAAGGATAGTGTCAGATCTGTTAGGACTGATTTGCAGATGGTAATTGAGATTATCAATCAAGTTTGATTGATTTTGTTTATTTTCCATTTAACTTTGCTTAGTACTCGTGCCTTTTCCTCGCGAGAGAGTGATGGTGTCATAGATTCAACTTCAAGTTGTTCCTATAATAAATATGCATGTCGGATATTGATGGAATGAACGGTGCTTAATGCAGGAATTTCTATCGAAGGAACTACCAGATGCACAGGTACTAGAGCCCACACCTGGTGAACCTCTAGAAATTCCAGCACCTTCAGATAATCCATAGAGCCCCTTTCCTTCATATAATATCTGAACATAACTGGAGTTTCTTCATATCGTGTATATCAGAGTAATAAACATATCTCTTGGCAGTGTTCTGTTACTTCCCCTTATTTTTTATGCACGTTTCAGTTGTTGCTACATTTTCTTTGAGAATTTCAGCTAAACTTGCGGTTTTTGTTTTAAGAGGAACCGTAAACTGAGATGTAGGCAAAAATTAAATCCTTGCAGCTAGTGTCTGTAATTCTATCTGCAATGTCAAAATCTACCAACAAAATTTATAATTTGTCTGTCCAATTTTTAGGAGGAAGTGCGCAATAAGAACACTAATCTCGGTTCATTTAATATCTCTAAAAATCCTTAGATCAAAAAGACAATTGCTTGAGGATGCCTGGGAATTCTTCAGTACAGATTTTCTTGAGTGTATTTGGATTATGATTAAGTTGTTACTGCAGGGTGCTTTTCTTATTAATTATCTTGTTGGCTGGTCGGATCATGATTCTTTTATGATATAGTTTTTGTATTGAGTCAAAAGTTAAGTGGGTGATTAGTAGTTAATAAATAACAAAATTAAAAAAAAAAATCTATTTATATGTTACCATTAAAAGATATATGACAAAAAATTTTTAAAAAGTTCGAAGATGACCTTATCAATAATTTTTTAAGGGGGGAAAAAAAAAGATAACAATTTTTTATTGTCCTTTTATTTTACTAAACCTGCCACAGTTTCGTCTTCGGTGACTTTTAGCATCAAACAATAGAATGTGAGAAATGATTTTTCAGTTCATGATGCACGAATCCTATCCTCCCAGCTTTTTAGCTGGTTGTTTTATTTAATTATTTTTTATGTACCTTATTAAAACTAAAGGATGCAAGATACATCTTGGAAGCGTTTGCCAATTGCCACTTACCAGAAACCCAAATATTTGGCCCAAAAGAAAAAAAAAATAAAAAATAATAATAATAATAATAATAATAATGTAAGTAATTCGGTAGAGTTTTAGTCCTCTTGTGTCTTTTGATGTTAAAAAATTTGTACCAATATATAATTTTTTGAACCTTAAAATACAACATGAAAGTATATCATGTATGAAAGCATTGAGTCATCAGGAAAATCTCTGCGCAGATCAAACTTTCTTCTTTAGGAATCTACCGTCTACGTCAGCTTAGGGTTTGGATTCCACTTATTAGTTTTTTTTTATCATTTTACCTACAAAATCACAAGGCAATTATAAAGTAAATTCAAATGCTCCAAATTGGCCACGTTGCACAACTTCGCTCGAGTCAAATGTTAATCTTTCTTTCTTTATTTGCATATTGCACTTGCAGTGTCACCAAACAACCACACAAGACTGGCACGGCCTAGCTATATAGCTTTAATAGTGCAGCTAAGCCAACCGCATCGAAATCAAAGCATGATCCATGAAATAATGAAATTATTTATGTTCACGTAATAACGTATAACAAAGCATTGACTCAACTCTAGTGATACGGGTTCCCATCTTTTTGTTATGAGATTCAATAAAAAAAAAAAAAAAGATAAGACAAAAAAAAAACATATTCTATTTTCCCCCCAAGTGTTTCTTTCTTTTTGGGTTAGGTCATTCGAATAATATTACCACATTTCCTAAAAAATACCACCATCATCCACTAATGAAACGAGAAATTACTTTTGTGTACAACTCTTCGTAACATATCCCCATTTTTATGTTACCTTTTAAGAGCTTGCAAGAGGCATTTGGCCTCTAGATTCATTGAAAGGACACATCTTGCTATCTATCTTTGACAAATTTTAATAATACAATGTTAAAGTGCTCGAACTCCCTCGTTCCATGGATCCATGTCTATCTTTATAAAAACTGCTACTAACATTAAACTAATCACAATACACCAAAATGGGTTTTTCTTGCCTGCTCCTACTCTTCCTTCTCGCATACATCACAACGCCAAATTTAACCCGATCGACGAATCACACCCGTCTGATCTTTTTCTAATCACGATCTATAATCATCTACAGATCGTCATACATGATCAGAACGCATCAAATGGCCTCAAGGGCAATTTTCTTGTGGGGCCCAAGTCCTAGATTTAGGTATTTTTACATACAGGAACACACACCATATGGTCTCCGTTTAATTTAAAATTGAAGCTAAAATAATGGCAGCAGAATCTTCGACGAGGCAAGATTCCGAGGATCAGAATATCTTCTCCAGGCCATCTCACCAAGAAGATAAGTTAAAAAATTAGAGAATATACTTGGAACTAGATGATAGCCTATATGCAAAACTTTAATATTATTAAAATCAATAAATGTTAAACAAAATCTAATCAAAATTTGAAAATATGCCTAGGTTCCTAGAATATTCCACGTGGGCCATATACCAAAACATTTACAGCGTAGTGTACGTTGTTTTTATTGAATAGAAATGGTGGGCAGTGGGGTGAGGTTATCAGGTTACAACTACAGCTTTGTCTTCATGTGTTTTGCGTAATTGTGTTGTCAGAAAAATAATTATATTCTTGGGCTCCCATACGGGCCTCGTTGTATTCAAATAATCAAGTCGCCACGTTTTCCTAGTGGACCATGTAACAATCAATTAAAAACAGTTGTGGCCAACTGTACATTAATGTTATTGTTCATGATAATTCAATGCGTAACTATTGGTTTTTAATCTTAATTAAGATTATTAAGATTAACAACGAGTAGCAACACTTTATTTTTTTTCTTAACCTTTGCTAGAGAAGTTATGATTAGATATCTTCGCAATGGTTATCTTGTACTTGGAAGAGAGGATATAGGTTTTGGAGATTGAAATGATATGCTAGACAAATCATCAAACCGTAAACTTTGGTTATGACTTTAAATCTTGTTCTATAAGTTTTGTTGTTCACAGCTATTATTTGTACTTTCTTCGTATCTAGCACGATATTATATATAGCGGTGCATATTAATTTTTTCGTTTAAATAATCAGACAGAATTAAATTGTAACTATCGTAGAGAAAGTCTTAAATGAATTGGAATATATCATTATAGTATTTGTTTTTGTTTGTTTTGTCTGTCCACTAAAATAAAGTCAAATGTATTTATCTCTCCAAAATTTAATGTCTCTCTCAATTATTTCATCTTGTTCAAACAATTTAAAAAGTTTGTAATACATTTGTATATTCTTTATTACCGTTTGTTTAATTAATTGTATATTAGTTCCATCTCTATTTACTTTTATAATTATTTTCATCCCGACAATGTTTAAGCTACATTTGAAAGTTGATTCCTGTCGATCAAAGCAATTTTTGCTTGTCAAACTTTCGAGTATAGAAGGGGAAACCCAAATAATTTTTTTTTTTTAAAAAAAAAACAAGAATGGATGTGAAATGATAGAAGCTATGAACAGAATCTCAACTATTATTTACTGTTTTAAAAATGGAGAATGCATAGTCAATGTTCTAACAAAGGAATGAACCGATTTGAAAATTCTATCGAAACCATTCACATTAACGCAATATAAGTGGATTGACAAAGTCGCCTTGCAATTAATTTGCTAACCTCTTTAACTCCGGAGATTCATTAAAATGTTAATCCTAATCCCCCTTCGTTTCTTGTTTCCACATCCTTTCCTCTTTGATAAAGAAAGATCGTTCAAGAATCATATGAGCCTTCAATCTTGATTTATACGCAAACGTATTTTCTAAGGGGGGCAACACTTTCCTAACCGAAAAGATTTCATTACATCTCTTCAATATCTTGAACAAGAAGGTTTCCCACAAGTCAAGATTCTTTTATTGATTATTTTCGAATCTGTGACAGATCTTCAACTTTTTTTATGACTAAGGAAAAATAAAAAGATTATTCCAAATTTGTCAATTAAACTTCAGATTTTTGCTAGACATGTCATTAATGACCTACTTGTGTCTTGTTGGCTAAGGAAAAAAGATGATCCCACCCCATAGCGTAACAACAAATATCATCTTCTCTACACTTCATTCCATTTGAGATACATTTTTTCTGAAATAACTGATGAGATATGTAACACTTCCATAAACTAGCATTTAAATAGCGGGTAAATGAAATTTATTCCTTCACTATATTAGTTTATGGAGACAATTTAGCGGTGAACTACAAGGATACTTATTCAAGAAGGCTGACAGTCACTATGCAATGTATCCAGCTATAACTCTTGTCAAGTTTTACACTCCAAAAAACAAGAAGAAAAATTGTCATGCGATATAGAAATTTCTACAGCAAGCTTTGTTACAAAAATTTTACATCATTCTGTCTCTACGGATACTAGAACATAGGGGAAGCTGTGGTGGTATGCGTAGAGGAAGATGTAGCCGGAGAATTAGCATGATGGCCACTGTCACTATGACTGCCCCTCTCTTCTGATTGCAAGTGCTCGGATTGTGTCTGTTGAGATCTTTGCACTACTGATGCTGAAGATTGAGGCACTGCAGGTGTTGGTGCAGGTACCGGTGCATAGATTCCGTTGCTTGTGGCAACAGAGCCTGCTTCCCCTGGAGCTTTGGCAGCAACTGCTGCATATTCAGGCGGTGGCACCCAAATGCCTCCGACCAGCACAAATTGGGGCGCTTGCGGGTTGCCACCGTTGTGCATTGCTGGACTTGGTCTCCTCGTATGCAGACGATATTTCTGAAACAATTGAAAAGACAAACAACATTAACACTAAGCTTGATATCATTGCTAAGAAGTAACAGTTATGATTGAAGCAAAACAATTTTCAGAATGCAACAAATTAATCACTGTTGCACTGTCATAGTCATATATGCAAGATGAAAGGAATCTACTAAAGGATATTACACGCCAAAAAGCCTCTGGCAATTTCACAATTGGACAAACATTTGAAATTTATAGAGAGGATTACATCTTCAATTTGATATCTTAGGACTAATGTCAAGCATTCAATTATTGCTGCATCGAGGTAACTTGAGTTCCTTATGTTCCAATATGAATGCAGTATTCTTTTCATCAATTAGACTACATCTTCATGATAAAATCCATCCTAAGTACATACATAAATACATACTATCAACATTGTTAGACAGAAATTGATAAACCCAGGTACGGTTTTTACCACGGTGTGTTTCATGAGCAGTGAGCGATTAATAGACTAATAAAGATACCGACCTGTAAATGACTCTTGACTTCATCATTAGTAAGCCCGTCAACCTTCATTAGCTCCCTAATTTGCTTAGGCGTAGCAGCTGCAAACACATTCAATACCAAATAAATCCTCATATCGATCATCACCAAAATTCAAAATCCAATTCAATCCCTTTAAACTAAAACACACACACACACCCAAAAAAAAAAAACTCAACACATACCATGTGAGCCTCCCAGTTGTTGAAGAGCATGCAAGAACCGTCTATGCAATTCTGGCGACCAACAGCGCCTTTGCTTTCTTTGAGGCTGGCCCTCTTTATCTTTATCTTTATCATTCTTTTCACCTTTACCGACCACAGTGTCCGTTGAGGAACTAGCAGCAGCCGTTGGGACCGGAGTAATAACTTTTCCCAGCCTTTGCTGTTGGTCATTCTTTTCCCCACATTTTTCTCTGCGAAAAGGCTGAAATGCACCTCCACTTCCATTTCTCTTCACTTCAACCACTGTGGCTTTCCTAGGCACCACCTCGTCCTGTGACAATTCCAATTTCACTAACTAATTAATTAATAAAGCTTTTTACATTTTAGTTCATTAATTTCCTAACAAAAGGGTAAGAGGGTAACGAGCTCAGGATGCTTTTGAAGCAGTACCTCTTTCGGTTGTGGATCTGAGGATTGATTCCACAATTGGACAGATCTAAGCCAGTCTGATTTTTTCTTATCACTGTTCTTCTCTTTTTCCCTGTTATTGTTTGTAGTAGTAGGCTTGTTTGAATGTCGGTCGTCATTATCATTATCATGATGGGATGAACTCCTTTTGATAGGAATAAATTCTTCCAAGATAGGACCCTCGCTTGATGTTTGCTCCGAACACTCTGATTGTCCATGCACGTACTCAGTCGTCGTACCGGATAACTCCCTCCTGCATGCCTCAATTGCTGCACCCACCACCGGTACCACCCGATTAAAATCCATTGAACTTAATCACCTCTCCTCTTAAAATCCAACCAAACCAAAAATATTTTCAAAAACAAAACATACCTTGCGTTACGAGCTCTAAACATAAAGGAAGTTCCCGTTGAAAGACTTGAATCTTTCGTTTTTCTTCTTCTAAGGCTTCCACATACTCGTGGCACCGCTGCATTTTTTCCGCATAATCCATCATGTCTAATTTATGTCGGTGAAAAAGTTAGATTATGGAGAGAGCTGGGTGTAAATGGTGGTTATTTTAAGAAGGGGGTGTATGAGACAAAGCATAGAGGGATCCGAACAGATGAAAGTAAAACCAACGGTGACAGCAGAGGAATAAAGGATCCGAGCAGAATCAAGAAATGGAATAAACTTAGGAACCCAGATAGAAAAATTAGAAAAGTAAAAATCGTATTTAATTTTGTATGAATTTGAAGGGAATGAGAGAAAGATCCAACGGCAAAGATGAAGCGTAGCGAATAAATCGAAGTCGGGGCGTCGCGTAACAAAAACGAATCTTTCGATTAAAAATTGAAGCCGTTGTGTTGTGTTAGAGAGAGAGAGAGAGAGAGAGAGAGAGAATGGTGGGTTTGTTTATATGAGGAATGAGAGAGATAGGGTTGAATATTCCAGGGTGTGATTCGCTTTTCGTCTCTTCTGGGTGGGCTGGCAATTACGTCACCACCTTTCTCGCTTTCTACACAAGATAAGATCAAATGACTCTCTCTCTCTCTCTCTCTCTCCCTCTCCCTCTAATCTACCTGTGAATACACGTTCTAATAATACCCGACACAACTTTACTGCCACGTCACTTGTTGTCTTACGTGTCAAATTGAAAATAAGCGAGCACACGGAAACGTCGCAGGGGCGACCTTATAGTCACTTAATTATATTCGGGCATTTTGGGAAATTTGGATTATTTTTATGTCTTCGATTGGAATATTCTTTGGATGGTGAGGAACCACGAGAGCGATCCGCAAGGAAAGAATCTCGTGAGCGTGCGCACACACACTGCCCACGCCGCGTATGATTTGGTCTACAGAAAATGTGATCGTGGCTTTTCACGCCCTTTAAGGGCCAACTTTACTTAGCTTTATCTTAACCTGCCCTTACCCACTATTCCTTGTTTCACGGTTCGGTGGATTATTTACTCAAGCCATCGCAGAGTGAGGGCGCGTGTAATTCTGTTGCCAGCAAAAGTCGGACACGTAGCGCTGGTGGACGGCCCACGTTTTCTTTTACGGTGGCGAATTGTTACTTCGATTGAAGGGCCCCACTTTTGTTTATGGAGTCCGCACGAAACTGTCGGGACAACTAGTTACTTTCACACGATGGAAATTATATTATTACATCAAATTATCGTTTTTGGGTCAATGATTTTTTATTTCATATTAGTTATGGACCAGTTTATTTAATTACATTAAATATTTACACTAACTGTTATTACGATAAACAAATATATTGATATAGATAAATAATAATATTTTTACTTTATTTATATTTCATAAAAAAAAAATTTTATAAATTAATTCTATAATTATATTTAATAAAAAAATTAAATTTTTAAAAATTCAAATCCATACTCTTGTGACTACGAGCGTAATGAGTTCATCACTTAACCTTTTAAACAAATGAATTTTTATTTCCTTTAAATGCAAAAATGCTTTGGTTTTAGATAAATGCTAATTTTCATTAGTCATTATTCCATTGTAATAATTCCTCATCTCCTTTTAAGAAAAACAAAAGAAAACTCCTTATTGCTTGTATCACTTGACACTTGATAAGTTTATCTATTGGATACTGATAATAATTAAAAAAGTCTTTTCAAAGATATTTTTTCCCTAATATTATATAAGTCCAGCTTAATGTCTACTAAAAGTTAAAACGTACCTCTAACATATTAAATTTGAGGTCCAATTTAAAAGTATGAAATTTAAAGAATACAATTTTTTTTAAAAAAAATTATCTCCTAAACCCGTATGGAATTTTGAACCAAAAGATTAGGAAGTGCATTGAGCTTGTTTCAACAAAATAAAAAAATAATAAAACAAAGAGCAATTTAGGAAATGAACAAGAATTAATAATAGAGGAATTTTCAAATTTCAACGGTGTGATTATATGATTTTGTGTAGCAATTTGATGAAACGAAGGTTGTGAACTATATAATCTTTTATTGTAGTGGCACATTTCATTAAATGATTAGAGATAAATAATTGAAGAGACGATGAACATGTAAGTTAAGAGAATGCAGAGACAACAATTATATTTGACAACACTTGAAAAAACTTTGTCATGAACATCTCCCGCCAGTGTGAGAGATAAAACATCAACCGCCGTCCGTCCGGTGTCATGATGGTAAATGTCTTGTTCATCGCTGGTCCCCAGTTCACAATTCACGTGATTGATAAAAAATTTTCAAAATTTCGTTTTCACCCATACCCAGTCAATATTTGGAAGCCATTAAAAATAGATTGGTAACAGATCACCTCCCGTTCGCACTTACTTGAAACGGTCCAGTGTTTTGTGTGCACTAGTAATCATTGATTTTCTTTTCAAATGTTCGGGAAAGTTTTTGATGAAAGTACCAACATTAATTAAAATAACACGTCAAATTTAATGTACAAATATTAGTAACATAAATACATATAAATTATATATATATAATATTAAATTGAGGTAAGTTTCTTAATACTAGATTTAAAAAATTATACTGTAATACGATGTCCTTAGATCGATTGAAGTCAAAACTAGAACCACCTAGATGTCACTAAACTCTCTAATTAATGATTTAGAAATAGCAAATAAAAACACACACAAAAGAAACAAACAGAAACAAATAATCAAGGGGTAAAATTTTAAGTGGTTCGGCTTAGAAATAGCCCACGTCTATTGAAGAGCAGAGCAGTAATCTTATTTCAATCACAGAGATCAAGCTACAAGTCTCAAGAAGAAGTTACAAGTTTTTCCAATTAATTGAAAACACAATCTCTTAAACTATAGATACAGCTTTGGAAGACTCTAGAAAGTGTATTAGTTAGCTAGCCGTGTTCTAGATTTGTTATAACAAACCTAGAATTTTCCCTCAACTGTAACAACTAATAACGACCTTGAGCACGTGTTGTCTTCGTGCTTTGAACAAGTGAAACCAAAACGATCTTCATGTTTGTCGTCTTAAGTTAACACTTAATATGTATAAACATGTGATTGGCGCGTGTTCTACTTATAAATTCAATTATACACATGTAATTGGCACATGTTTTATTTATAAATTCGATTATACATGTGATTGGCGCATGTTCTACTTATAAATAACTAAAACGATCTTCATGTTTGTCGTCTTAAGTTAACACTTAATATGTATAAATATGTGATTGGCGCGTGTTCTACTTATAAATTCAATTATACACATGTAATTGGCACGTGTTTTATTTATAAATTCGATTATACATGTGATTGGCGCATGTTTTACTTATAAATTCAACAACATTGCGTGGTTGTTGTTTACTCCATTTCTATTCCAACCAATAAGTCATATACAACTCAAAACACAATTTCATAGGATAATAATTTCTTAAAACCAATTTTATGCTAACACTTCAACATAGTATAATATGAAGTTTATTTTTATTATAATTGGCCCAAATAGGGGTCAAGATTTTTTTATAATTAAGGGACAGTTTAACAATATTGTAACTTTTAAAATAATTACTATTAGCTATACTACTGAAATAACCAGATATGAAAAAAATAAATTAAATGTTTGGTAAAACTTATTTTTACAGGTGCTGTGAGTATTAAAAAAAAAGTCATATATGTTTAATAATGTAAGACTATAGATGACAAATATATATATATATATGTATGTATGTATGTATATAATAATAATAATTAAAAAAATTATTTTTATTAATTATATTTTTAATTTATGATCTCAATAAAATCGATAATAATAATATTTTTTAAAAAATTAATTATTTTAATTTTTAATTAAATAAAGATAATTTTAGATTTCCACAATATATGTCGTGATATATATGAAGTAGCAATCCTAAATCAGTCAAAAATAGCGAAGCAAAATCACATGCGCATTTTGTTTTTGTCTTTTTTGTGTTTTTTTTTCCTGGGGGAAACAGAAACGAAAACAACGTTTGCTTGAGGCAAAGATAGTGAAGTTTGTAGATAGGACTTTAACTTGAAACTTAACAATTTAAAAAAAAATAATAAACTATAAATACAATGAAGTACAATGAAGAAGCTGCAATCAATATTAAATAAAACTAAATCATTATTAAGGCTAACTCCAGGCAGTGACATGCAAAGCGATTTCAGCTTTTGGAGTCAAATCACCAATCTCTGCTGTGATGTGGCAAATGGTCATTTATAATGGTGTTAAAAAATTAACGCTCTAAAATGGGCTCATATCCCGGCCCATTTTCCAATCAGACGAGCCTGTTCTGTGTGATCTAGATCATCAAAGGGCTTTGCAAGGGTGGCATCGTTGTAACAAAACAGCTCCGGCGAATCAGTTTACATGTAATCTAGGAATTGAGAAAAGGAAGCACTATAAAAATACAAATATACATACGTACACACACACACACACACATATATATTTGATGAGCATGAGCAGTGAGCAACAGTTGACGAAGAAATGAAGAGATAGATCCGATCCCAGTCAAAAACTCAAAGCTTGACCACAACAATCCACGTATAGCAATTGAAAAAGCGTGGTAAATGTAAATGGTTCACACTTAACACAGCGACTGGCAGTGGTTGTATCCAAGGACGTAGACACTGACACCGACACTTATGAACAGCTAGAGCTAGAAGGGCAGTCATTAGGGCTGCCACTTACTGTTGCCCCTTTTTCAGGTTTCCTTTCTAATACAAGACGATAATTTGGCACTCCACTTCTATCTTTCCCGCAATTCGTGTCACAGTATTTGCTAGATTCACCAGGCGAACCCCATGCAAAACTACAGTAATAAACTTTTTCTTTCTCGCATTTTTTTTTATCACACACAAGCAGCACAGCCATGTATGTCGATCAAACATACAAATGTGTTAGGGAATAATATGTTTCCTTATTTTTTTTTGTAATATTTTCTTCTTCAAGAGTATTCCTATTCAAGTATAAGCAATTTTTCCTTTAATAACTTATTTAAAGAGGAATGCAACTTTATAAAGAAAAAAAAAACATTTTTCCTACAAGAAATAATCACTATATGTAAAAAGTCTAGGTTCATTTGTTTATATAATACGGCCATCAATTTCTTTACAAGTAGATAGCTTTTAGTTTAAGAGGCACTAAGATCTATTGAGAGATTTGATATTATTACAGTTTTAGGTGTGAGAAAAAATATTATAGTAATTGTAATGATTTATTACACAGTAGATATTTCTCTTACTGTCTTAGTTTGGTTGTTGTGGTTTTTCTCTAATATAAGAGTTTCTCATATAAATTCTTGTGTTATGATATTGTTTTTATTCTTTCTTTATCTTTTGTTTATTATTTATTTGATATTTTTTCATGTAAGATCTTGGGTGGGATTAAAATTTCTTATATTTGTTAATTAATACGCAATCTAACTTCACTTTACTCTGAAGAACGCATAAGAGAGAGAAAAAAGAGTTGAAGTTTTTCTGATAAGGGGCCAAGCCAACGCCGGTGGAAATCACAACACGTTCTGTTTGTAATTATTTTACATGTTTTGATTTTTTGCTCTATATTTCACTAGGTGAAGTGTACAATCCAAAGACAAAGTTATGCATGCTTGATGTTGGAAGCGTGTAAAATCAATCTTGTCTACCTACAACATTACCATGCGTTTACAAAATGTAAAATATCTTTTTCACTTATCTTGGAAAGATCATTTCCATTTTATGTACATAAGTCGTGAGTTCTACAATTTGGCTTGTCGCGCATTGACGACCCTGTGCTCCTTAAGGGCACATACCCTATCATATATAACAAGATTTTATTCTTCTCCCAATTATATAATTTGCTAGGTGTCGATAGCTTCCCAGCAATGGGGATGGAGTAAATATTCGTTTAATATAAGTAAGGATAAAAGTCTTAACTATGCCATTGTAAACTTAATTTAGGCCAGTAAATTTTTTATTGTAACATAATGAGTTTATAACTATTAACCCTATGGATTTTCGGCTTTGTAAATGAGTATCATTGATTTGGCAAGGACACCCACCTTACAATGAATCAACAAAAATTACTGTGAAAAAATTTACTAGCAATAAAGCTTATCAGTTTTCATTAATTTGCAGCATCGACTTTATGTTGTACGTCTTCACTTCCGGCCTAATCTTAGTGGCTGATTAGAGTACTCAGTTTCATGGACTAAGATCAGACTCTTTTGATTTAAGTTTTTATCAAAAGAAATATATACGGACTTATAATTACATTTATAAAAACTAACATAATAGGCTATATGTTGTATAACATTAAAAATGAAGAGTAGCAAACAATAATACAGAGCATATTACGTTAATTCATACAATATCAACAAAAATCCAATCATCCATATGCGCAACTACTATTTGATGAAACAAAAATATAAAAGAATAGAAGAAATAAGGTCTCTGAAGTATTAGTATTTTTTGAGGCGTATAATGTGTATATCTCATTTTGAAACTTCCAATGAGATGAATAAATTTCACCATCTTTGGCTCTTAAGTTTGCAATATTTGTACCAAATTTTCAACCTTTTAAGTCCAAAATAGCACTAGAAGTTTTTTCCTAACACTATTAGGAAATTTGTTTTATATTTATCTCTTCTTTAGAATAATTAGAGTCAACTTCAGTATTCTTTTTTTTTAAATCATAATGATTGAGATCGTAACAGTGAGTATCAATTTGAGTCTCAATTATTATATGTTATCCATCTATTGGATAGTAAATTTTATGACTGATAAAAACTATTTGGGACTCAAATTTTGTTGGGTCCATCTCATTTAGGTTGCCCAAACCCAAAGTTTTATAAGTTTGGGTAATTAAATAATTAAAAGAAACTTGAAGGGGGCGAATGAATTTTTTATGAAAATTTGGTTTTGAAAACATTATATAAAGAAAGCAAGTAGAGGAGGCAACAAGTTTTTAATTGCAAAAGGACAAGAGAGAGGGAGAGAAAGACCATGGGAATTTTTGGTCTCAAGATTAGGAATTTCAATCTTTGATTTCTCCCCAATTTTGAAGGTAAGTTCTGGCTTTGCCCTCTACAATTCTATTGGTCTTCATTTTTATTTTATCCTCTCGTTAGCTATTATTTGAGATACCCATTTATTGGAGAGACAGATATTAAGCTGCTATTGTAAGCTAAGAATATTGAGATTCTTGATGTTGTTAGCCTTTGGTACTATTTAGAGAAAAATTTGTGATGTAATCTAATTAATATATGGAAGATTTTATCGGACTACGGTCCCATGACTTTTTCTGCTTTGGTTTTCCACGCAAAAATCGGTCCTTTGTGGTTAGTTTATTGCTTAAATTTTGTTGATTTATTTTTTTTACTTATTTATTTGTGGTATATATCCTCTTTTAAAGAGAGAAAACATTTATTTTCGCTTAATTTGTAATTGTCTATATGAGTTCTTTTCCCAACAGAGTGGTATCAGAGCATCAAGTTGTATGTTTCTATTACTTGTGTGGTTGAGATAAAAAAGTCTTTGGCATGTATGATTAAATTAATATAATGGAATTATGGTATTTTGAAGTCTAGGATGAAGGATCTACTGTATATGAAAGACTTACATGAGCTCTTGAAGGCGAAGAAGCTAGACCTGCCAATTTAGATGATAAGAAATAGGCTTAATTAAATCAGAAGGTAATGGGTACTATTAGATCATGGATTGATCAAAGTGTGTACCGCCATGTAGCGAATGAATCTAGGGCTAATGTTCTTTGGAGAAAATTAGAGACAATTTATGAGCAGCCAACAACACAAAATAAAGCCAATTTGATGAAAATGTTTGTTAACTTAAAATACAAAGAAGGGCGTAGTATAACTGAACACACCAGTGAGTTTCGGCTTGGTTGATCAGTTGACTACTATGAAAATTATTTTAGATGATGAGTTATAAGCATTGTTGTTGTTTAGTTATTTGCCTAACAGTTAGGAGATGTTAGTCGTGCTAGTGAATAATTCAACAATTAACGAGAAATTAAACTTGGATATGGTTACAAATAAGCTGTGAAATGGAGAATATAGAAGAAAGAGTGTTGAAGCAGTTCCTTCTGAGTTAGATGCATTTGTTTCAAAAAAAGCAAGAAATGCAAGGGAAAAGCTAAAGAAGAAATTCCCTCTAGCAGAACAATGATAACATCAGAGGAAGATCTAAGTCCTAGAGGAGAAACATGAAGTGCTTTCATTGTCAGAAAATAGGTCACATTAAAAGGGGGTATAGATTGTGGAAAAGAGAATAGGCGAAAAAAAATGGTGATACTTAAAAAAATGACAAAGAGAACACTGCAGCTATAGTTGATAATGATATAAGTATCGTGTATGATGAGAGTTCTGTAAATCTCACTTGTCACACTAGTGATTAGGTGATTGATTCGGGAGCTTCGTTTCTTGTTACTACACATCGTGATTATTTCACATTTTATGTTATTGGTGATTATGACAATGTTCAGATGGGAAATGAGGGGACATCCAAGATTGTGGGCATATGAGATATTTGCTTAGAAGTTAATGTAGGCTGTAAGTTGTTGCTTAAAGGTGTCAGACATGCATTAGATATTCGTCTTAATTTGATCTCCATAAGCAAGCTTGATAATGATAGTTATACTAACCAATTTGCCGAAGAAAAAATGGAAGCTCACTAAAGGCTTTCTACTGTTAGGTAAAGGGAGGAAAGTAAACACTCTCTATGTGATGTGAGCTAAGATCAAGAAAGAAAATGTGAATGTAACCGTAAAAGATTTTGACATTGAGACATGACATAAAAGGCTTGGTCACATTGGTGAGAAAAGATAGAAAACTCTTATCAGAAAATGATTTCCACCTAACTTTGTAAGTATGGCCCTCAAGACTTATATTCATTACTTAGCTGGAAAGGTACACGGAGTAGTTTTTAAAAGTTTTTCTCCATCTAGAGAGTCATAAATTATTGATTTGATTCACATTAATGTTTGTATAATGCAAAGTAGATCAATAGAATGTGTACTTTAATTTGTGACTTTTATTAGTGATTGTTCTAGAAAAGTATTGGCTTTTTTTTTTAAATCTAAAGACCAAGTGCTTGATATATTTAAGTTCTTCCATGCTTATGTTGAGAGAGGGATAAGAAAAAAATTAAAAAGTGTCATGACTGATAATGATGGTGAGTATGGAGGACTATTTGAGAAGGCTATACCAATATCTCACAACAGAATGGTGTTGCAGAAAGGATGAATAAAATAATTGAAGAGAAGGTCAGGTGTATACTTTCTAATACCAAGCTTCCTAAATCTTTGTGGGCAGAGACTATGCATACCACAGTTGACTTAATTAACCTTTCTCTTTCAATTTCATTAGATTGTGATGCACTTAAAATAATTTGGATTGGGAAAGATATTTCTGATAAACACTTAAGAGTGTTTGGTTGCAAAGCATATATTCACATTCTTAAAATTGAAAAATCAAAGCTTAATGATAAAGCCAACAAATTCATTTTCTTAGGCTATGGGAATGAAAAATTTGGGTACAAATTGTGGAATTCAATGATAAGAAAACTTATCAGAATTAGAGATATTGTGTTTCTTAAAAATCAGACAATTGGTAATATAGAGAAGAATAATGAATCTCAGTTGTCTCTAGAGATTCCTATTATTCTAAATTCAGTTTTTCTACCTATAGTTCATGATGCTCATTTGGGAGTTGAAGAGGATAATAATGATGATCCAACAAAACTAGTTGAATAAGCACTTCCAGAATTACCAACACCAACAATTGAGCTAGAATTGAGAGGATCCATTAGAGAACAGCGACTTTCCACTAAATATCCTCCACATGAGTATATGATGCTTAAAGATATAAGAGAGTTAGAATGTTTTAAAGAAACCATGTCTCACCAACATAAAAATGAGTGGGTTGAAGCCGTGTAAGAGAAAATGAAATCCTTGAATAAGAAGAACACTTACAACTTAATGAAGCTACCCAAGGGAAAGAAGACGCCGTGTAAGAGAAAATGAAATCCTTGAATAAGAACAACACTTACAACTTAATGAAGCTACCCAAGGGAAAGAAGACGCTAAAGAGCAAGTAGGTTTACCTGTTGAAGATTGAAGATAGCTCACAATAGCTGTAAAAGGTTAGATTGGTTGTGAATGTTTCGGTAAAAAAAAAGATGTTGATTTTAAAGAAATATTTTCTCCTGTAGTGAAGATGTCTTCTATCGGAGTTGTTTTGGGATTAGTAGCTAGCTTGAACCTGAAGATTGAATAACTCGATGTAAAGACAATTTTCTTGCACCGTGACTTAAAGGACGAAATATACATGGAACAACACGAAATATTCAGTGTCAAATGCAAATAAGAACTTGTGTGCAAGTTGAAGAAAAGTTTGTATGGGCCGAACCAGGCACCAAGACAGTAGTACAAAAAGTTTTATTCTTCCATAGAGAATCATGATTTCAGCAAGACTATATGTGATCATTGTGTGTTTATGAAGAAGTTTGGTGATGATAATTTCATTATTCTTTTGTTTTATATAGATAACATGTTAATTATTGGTCAGGATGCTAGTAAGATTGACAATCTAAAGAGAGAGCTTAGCAAGTCTTTTGTGATGAAGGACTTGAGACCAGCAAAACAGATTTTTTGCATGAAGGTTTCTCGTGATATCAAATCTAAGAAGTTTATGGTTATCTTAAGAAGCATATGTTGAAAGGGTTCTTAAAAGATTTAATATGAGCAATGCAAAATCTGTTTGTTATCTACTTGTAGGCCATTTTAAGCTTTGTTCTGAGTATTATCCTACAAGTGAGAAAAAAGAGTAAGAGATGAAAGGAGTTCTTTATGTTTCAGTAGTTGGTAATTTGATGTAAGTCATGGTATATACAAGACCGAATATTGCTCATGCAGCTGGTGTAGTAAGTCGATTTCTCTCCAATTCGGGAAAGGAGCATTGGATAACAGTAAAGTGGATTCTTAAATATCTTAGAGACACTTCCAAGGCATGTTTATATTTTGACAGTGATAAACTTATATTACAAGTATACACAGATGTAGATATGACAAGAGATGCTGATTTTAGAAAAATCTCTATCAGGATATTTGCTCACCTTTGCAAGGGGAGCAATCTCATGGCATCCAGACTTCAGCAATGTGTTGTCTTCTCTACCATTAAAGCAGAGTATATTACAATCATTGAAGGTTGCAAAGAAATCTTGTGGATGAAGAATTTCCTATAACAGTTGGGTGTGAAGCAAGATAACTTTGTTGTGTATTGTGACAGTCAGAGTATCATTCACTTGACAAAGATTTCAACATATCATTCAAAATCTAATCACATTGATAAGAGGTATCATTGGATATGAGTTGTGTTTGAGAAGAAACAGTTACAACTTGAGAAGATTTACACAATAGAGAATTTGTCACATATGAAGACAAAGTCATTATCTAAGAAGAAACTAAAAAGCTGTATGCAGAAAGCGTGCTTGGTGGTGCCCCCCACTTAATTTGGAAGGGGAGATTTGTTGGGTCCATCTCATTTAGGTGGCCCAAGCCTAAAGTTTTATAAGTTTGAGTAATTAAGTAATTAAAATAAACTTGAAGGGGGTAAATGAAATTTTTCATGAAATTTAGGTTTTGAAAATGGGTGGTGATATTTCCACCCCACAAATTATGTAAATCCACCTCACTTCTAGAAAATAATTATAAAATTTTCACATTACTTTTAAAAAATTTAAATAAAGAAGAATTCTAAGGAATTAATCAATTAAATCTTTCTTAAATTCTTAATTTATTTTTTGTGACCTTTTTTTTTATGTTTGACTACTAAGATTGCTTTCACAAATTTAAATTTAAATTGACTATTTTATCCTTAAAATGTAAAAGTACAAAAAATTTACTTCAACTTCAACATTTTTTATTTTATACAAAATTCATTGCTTTTAAATGGTCAATTCTACTTTATTAGCATGATTATTAACCTTTAACAAACATTATGTTTTTGTGAGTCAATACTCATGTAAATTATTAGGCTATTAAATTTATATCATTTACATGTAAAATATTAAAAATTATTAGACTTCATTTAAAAAGTTAGATAATAATTCACAAAATTAATACTTAAAGTATTAGATACAAGAACATATTATGTTTTAGGTTAAGCAATTTTATGTCATAACGATTACATAATTAAATAAAACTCATATTAAAACAATCTTCATAGTGAAAAAACTAAGTAAAACAATATAAGAATGATTTAATTGATTAATTATACACATATTGATGTTGATTTGTATTTATAAAAAATAATGTGTATTTATTATAAATATTTTTTAGAAGTGGGGTGAGTTTACATAAATAATGGGGTGGAAATATCCCCACCCTTTGAAAATATTATATAAAGAAAGCAAGTGGCGGCAGCAACAAGTTTTTAATTGCAAAAGGACAAGAGAGATGGAGAGAAAGATAGTGGGAATTTTTGGTCTTGGGATTAGGAATTTCAATCTTTGATTTGATGATCAGAAGGTGAATTTAATTTTGATTCGTCCCAAATTTTGAGGGTAAGTTTCTGGTATCGCCCTCTACAATCCTAATGGTTTTTATTTTTATTTTATCCTCTCGTTGGCTGTTATTTGAGATTCTCACTTGTTAGAGAGACAGATATTAGGTTATTATTATAAGCCAAGAATATTAACATTCTTGATGTTGTTAACTTCTGGTATTATCTAGAGAAAAATTTGTGTTGTAATCTTATTAATATAATGGAAGATTTTATCAAATTACAATCCCGTGATTTTTTCCATTTTGAGTTTTTCATATAAAAATCTATGTCTTTTGTGGTTGGTTTATTGCTTAAATTTTGTTGGTTTATTTTTTTACCTATTTATTCATGGTACACATTCTATTTTAATCACACAAAAATAGAAATAGTTTGCTTCCACTTAATTTACCATTGCCTGTATGAGTTTCTTTTCCAATAAATTTAAACTTAAATTTTCAGACAATTTATAAACACAAAACACTATGGTTTATGAAAAACACTGTAGTTTATGACTAAAATAAAGTAGCACTATTCAACGATTGCCCTGATATCTACTTCCAATAAATTGAAGAATTGACGAGAAAAAGCAAAACTTATGCTGCCAAAGCGCCCATTTACGTCATTGTTTCACATGAGATTACTTAGCCTTGGCACATGAAAGAGTATACTCAAATTTCATATCATGTACAAACAATACTTACAACGCTGTAGTAGAGATCCATCACCCATCAAGGTTCATGGTTAGCTACACCTCTCCCTCTTTGCCGTATTGGCAGCCGTCACGTCTGGATATTGCCAATAGATGGTAATACATTTTGATTTTGTGACCATCGTTTTTATCTAATTAAAAAAACTCAAAAAAGACACGATGCGTAGGATTATTGTCAACCCAAGACCAAACCTAGTACTTTTAATTAAGCCTTTTTGGTGGATTACATAAGACACGAGCATCATAGTGGAAGCTTTGAAACAAGCACATTGATGGGACGGACGAAACAATTAATTGCAATAAAATATAAGATTCGATTCGGGTTTTGTCCAACCAAAATGATGGCCCACAAACTATTTGGCATGGTCAATTAATAACGCCGTGCACTAATTCATTGATTGAGTACTTTATTGGTGAAAAGCGGTGATGACTCTGCAACAGAGTGTTGCATTATGAAGCAGAACTGATCTTGACTCATGTAGATATGAGCGGTGTGAAACGTGAATAGAGAGAATCCTCAAATTTTTATCTCACTTTTTCATCTACAGTTAAGAATTTTCACATTTATGTACTATGATGGAACTAATGCATACGATAACAATAAAAAATTTTATTCCTCTCATAGTTTATTTCAGAATTCAAATCTTTGTACCTCACCAAGGACAATCCCATATGGTAACAATGTTAGCCCTAGCTTATCTTATTTGCATTAACAGTCTTGCTCTTTAAAACTGTGAGACCAAGACTTGGAAGTAACTGGACATTTAATGATGTTTCTACATGTCATATACTCATGTACCGTGGTTCTTCCTTTCTTTTTCTTTTTCCCCTCAATATTTGTCTTAATGTACAAGTAACCTCCTAACATTTTAAGAATAGACATACGAACTTTATTCTCCAAGTATTTTTCTTTTGTTCGGGAAAAATCAAACATAATGTTAAATTCTATTTTCCAAAATCTACGTGATTATGAGATCAATTTTTCCAAAGGAGCAATGGAGGAGTGTGCCCCATTTCTGAAACAGTAGAATCTATTTATACATTAAAACTAAGCCCTAGAGAACTGTGTGTCCTTGTCCCTTTTTCTTTATGTTTATTAATTCATTTGAATTTTGTGTTTTTCTTAGATCCTTTTTTTAATCATCAAAACATCTCTTTCCAATTCCACCTCGAGAAACCCTAAATATCCATAACTATCACTATCAAAATATCTTTATTAATAACAAAAGTTGGAAAGAGATGCTCACGCATTCCTCTCCACGGTTACCATTGCTCCAAGTCTACATGATGTACATAAGCCTTTGTTTGGAAATAGAGAGAGAAAAAGAGTAAATTAAATTGAATGTAGGCAGGCAGAAGAAAGCTATAGAAGAAGAGATAATGTAGGAGCTTGAGAGTTACTAATTGGTACGCTATTCTATGCATCTTTGGCTACATGTATCTCTCCTCCTTTGCCGGTTCCTTGTCTCCTTCATTCCCAAACACACCCACTCCAACACATCAAATAAAATTATCAATTTTTTTGATTCCACGTTTTTTCTCTCAAGCAAATTAACAAAGCCTAATTAAAATTCATTTTTATCTTGTTAATTAACCCTCACAACACAACAACACAACACAAAACACAAAGCGCAAAACCCAAATACTAATAACATTTCTTTATTTAATGCCTCTCTCGTCCCCACAGAACACTGATCTTCCCCACAGATCTAACAAATCTAAAATTTCTTCCTCTTTCTCTCTAACTCATATATTCATCATATCACCATGCAGACTCCAGCTCCCTTCGCTTACATATCCTCTAGTGAAGTTGCTTGTTTCGAAGCTCCTGCTGCTGCTGATGAACAGCATCAAGATGAAGATTCCATTATTCTTTCTCTCGGTCCTCCCGGTCAACGAGTCTCCAAACACTCCACTTCAAATCAATTACTTGCCCGTAACAATAACCACCAAAATCCAACAAGTGGTGTAACAGTAGCTCTCCACATTGGTCCCCCAACAACTGAAGCCGCCGGCTCTACCTCTAACCCTAACCCTAATGACATTGTTAATAATCTAGTCGAAGGGCAGTACTGGATTCCATCCCCGGAACAAATCCTCGTTGGCCCCACACAGTTCTCTTGCACTGTCTGCAACAAAACTTTCAATAGATACAACAACATGCAGGTCTCAATCCACAAAATAATCACGTAATAAAGCACATACTTATTATTACATGCTTAGTTAATTAATTATTTTTTTTGATTTTTTCCCTCTATGTAGATGCATATGTGGGGGCATGGTTCACAGTACAGGAAGGGGCCTGAGTCACTAAGAGGGACAAAAGCGGTTTCCTCTATGCTGAGACTGCCTTGCTATTGCTGTGCTGAGGGTTGCAAGAACAACATTGAGCATCCGAGATCAAGGCCACTGAAGGATTTTCGAACGCTGCAGACACATTATAGGCGAAAGCACGGAGCCAAGCCTTTCGGGTGCAGGAAATGCGGTAAGCCTTTTGCTGTTAGAGGGGATTGGAGGACTCACGAGAAAAATTGTGGGAAATTATGGTTTTGTATTTGTGGTTCTGATTTTAAGCACAAGAGGTCGCTTAAAGACCATGTGCGTTCCTTTGGTGATGGCCATGCACCGCATACTGTGGAGTTTTGTCGTGAAGTTGAAGAAGACGAAGATGAAGATAATGATTTTGATGAAGAAGAAGATGAAGTTAATGGTGGAGACATCAATGGTTCTGTAATTTCTTTTAAGTATTATTAATTATTAGCTAATTGAGATTATATGGATTATTAGTCAGTGTTTTACCTTTAGCCTAATATGGAGACATTAGATGAAGACGACAGATGTTAAATTGAAAGCTAAGGTTTTCTATATGACATTTAATGTTTAAAGTGGCAGTTATATTGTCTAATTCATGAAGGCACCTTTTTGTTATACCTTTTTCGTAAAAATATGTACACACATACATATGCACATACAAAATTTTGATAGAGAGGAGTGAGTGAGTGAGTGAGTGAGAATTAATTGATTACTTATTTATTTATTGATTTATTTAAAAAAATTGGTCAAGAAAAATCAGGAGTGACTGCAGATACGAGCAGACATGCATGCAGACATGTACAGTGAGTGAGTGTGGAGTGAAGTGGGTCACAGATTCTACTGTTCACAAAATTGCAGCTTTGCAAAATTTGCCATAAGTATCGCGGACTCCATCACTTTTTAACTTGTTGATGTTTCGTAATAATACTGAGTCATACTGAGCTTAGACTACCACTACAAACACTTTGATCGAGCCCTTTTGGCAGTGTAGTGCTGGGGGGTAACCATGGACCACTGACAATTTTACTGTTTTTGGGGATTCACCCAAAGAGCTGCCTCTTTTTTTAATTTTTTAATTTTTAACTTTTTGCCCTTTTTCAGAACACATGCGAATAGGTGCTACAATGCATTTTCAGCCCACCTGTTATTTTTCCCTTCAAGTCCTTTTTGTCTGCCTCTTATTGCTTATGCATGCTTAAGCTTCATTAATTGTGTCTTAATTAAGGTTATTTTATTCATCATCACCAATACGCATATATGCAAGGAAGAAGATCAGATTCTCAAGATCGATCTCACGGGTTTATCAGGAGTCGTAAGTTGTAAGATTCTGAAATATATACTTGATAATCATTTGTCGAGCAGAAGTCTTGGATTGATATGTATCTGTCAAAGATTTCAATTCCCAGAATGCCATTCTAATGCTAACAAAGTGACGTTATCCTCTCCATAATAATTAATGCTAAAGGTAGTACTAGAGATTTTAACATTTATTTTATTAATGTTTATCATAAAGGAGTGAAGTAATAATTCACAAAAGAATTAATAGACACTAATAATTAATATGATGCATTGATGCAACAATTACATGAGTGCGTTTATATGCTCAGTGGCAAAAACAAGAATGCTATAATAGGAAAACCTTATATTTAAGAATACATTTATTTAAAATGCATTGTTTTTAACTTAGCTTTTGACATAAAATTTAAACAAAAATTGAGTGATTGATTACTTGCAATGTCAACTCATCTACCATCTCTACCGTTAGATTATATAGGATGAGACTAATGACTCTTTTTTTGGGTTCAAAACTCAAGTTAAAATAGTTCCATCGATTTAAAGTTCTTTATTTATCGTGAGAACATGCATGAGCATGAGGGTTATCTTAACTTAAATGTTTTACACATATTTTAAGTAATTAATCTCATACAATTTAGAGGTAGATATTTAATGTTAAAAATAGCATTCAAGTCCTTATTTTATTGATGTTTATCATAAAGAAGTGAGCTCATAATTCACGAAAAATTTATAGACATCAACAATTAATATGATGTGATAATTACAGATAAATTATTACATCAGAGCTCAAGTGTTGGGATTGCTAGAGTTGAATGTTTATTAAGAGGGAAGTGCATAAGTATGGGAAAACCTTATATTTAAGAATACATTCATTTAGAATGCATTATTTTTAACTTAGCTTTTGACTTAAAATTCATTGATTACTTGCAATGTCAATTCATCTATAATCTGTCATTAGATTATATAAGATGAGACTGATGACTCAATAAAAATTAAGTTAAAATAGTTCCATCCATTAAAAAAAATTTCATTTATTGTGAGAATGTGCATGAGGGTTATTTTAACTGAAACATTTTACGCATGTTTTAAGTAATTGATCTCATATAACTTAAAAGATAGATATTTAACGTTAAAAGTGGCATCCAAAGTCTTGATATATACCAAGCAAATAGTTCCTTCAAGAAACTCAAGGATCTTGGTTAACTAACTATTCGAGTGAATCACTGATACCTGTAAGTTTTTGGGTTAGATAATAGTACAACATTAATTGCTATTAATGCAAATTCGGTCACATAGCGCACCTAACTGGACAATGGTCATGGCATTCTATAAAAAGAAAAGAAATACAATAGAAATATTTGGAGAAAAGAAATGAAGTTACAGATAAAAAGATGTTCACTTGGTACTTGCACAACTATTCAATTAATCAAAGGGAGTAAAAAGTGAAATAAGTACACAAAAATCATTCTTGAAAACAGGCTCCTGATGCAAACTGAACCCGTTCTTGTGCATATACGTACCATGCCATAGCAAACAAAAGATTTAAAGTGAGCACACTGAGCAACAGCGTGCAGATTCAATAGTGTAATCAAGTAAAAGTGAAACAACACTCTCTAAATTAAAGCCTTAACGTTGTGTGTGCTACTCTTGCTACTACCTAGCACTGTGCCTTGGTTGTACTTCTTACAGACTTACACTATCTTAACTTAACTCAACTCAACTCAACTAGAGGTTTAAACTGCCGTTTTTTTTTCTCTCTCCGGCTTGGTTCGTTGATTGGTTTTGTATGCTTGTTTGCACAACCCTTAAGATGATACAAGAACTATTTTTAATGTATGATCATTAACTTTAAGCATTTCATCGGTAAGAAATGATAGAGTGCAGAAGCCATATTAAATGTTGTTATAATGTACATCTTGAATTATTTATAAAAAATAATAACTCTTAAAGAAAAAAAAAACGTTGTATAAACTTGATAGATAGAGAATAATCTCAAATATTATTAATGAAGATCTGAAAGGTAATATATAATTATAAATAACAAGCCTACTTACACTAGTAACTAGCTGAATCATAATCTTTCTCAAATAAGAGAAATTATGTAAAATCCTAATTAAACTAGACTTATAAATATTACTCAAATAAACTTTTTAAAACAAGATAAATCTTTGTAAGTTGGTAAATACTAAACTGCCTCATAATATACAATTTTTTAATATATTTTACTTACATATGCTTCCTACATCAAGAAGTGCTTGTTATTTTAGATGTTATGATCATTGATCTACAAGTAATTTTTTGTTTCCTTTAAGTTAAAATCTTTCCCACTACAAACTCTGACTTGAATTGTAAGACCTGTAATTCGGATTCTAAAATTTAGATTTCTGTATTACGAAGTTCTTTTGCATCCGACTCCAGATTGCTTTTGAACCGACTAGGCCCCTATTTACGAAATCCAACATGGTTAGGAGTGGCCCATTTTAGATTCGAATATAGAGAAAGACTCGTGTATAATAACTCTTGTCTTTACGCATTGGAAGGATATTCGAATCAATGACTCGTTTATTGGGATCGAACTTGCATATTTGTTCAGCGGATGGACGCTCTTTGACTTCATTTATATTCTCTGAGTCAATTGCATTTAATTAGTTTTTGCATTTTTAAAAAATTATTTAAGATATTTATATTATTATTTTTTTTATAAAAGTCGGGTTTAATTTTTCAAGAATAAAATACTATTTTTATCTGATATAACTGAAAATTCTATCAAACCAAACATATTGAAAAATATGGAACAATAAAATAGATATTTTGATAGAAAAACATACAATACGACAATACCATTTTGAGTAAATATTCTAAAATGTTTTTTTTTTTTTGGCTGTTTTGGTTTTTGAACAATGGATGAATATTCTCATCCATTAGTAATACTTATTTAGTTATCATAATTTGATCGTTTGCCTAAATAATTTGGTATTATTAATTCGCCTTCATTGGATCTTGCATCTCCTCGAAATGCTGATTTTCTTTTTTGCCTTAATTTAGTCCGGACATGACAAAAACCAAAACAGCCAACAAAAAAAAAAAACGGCACCGCTTTAGTAGTCCCGTCCTGACAAAATTTGGGCGAAATAGCCAGCTCTGGTCGTCTCACAAGATCCAATTTTTGGGCCTTGCCGATGCCTCTGTTGCTCATACAAAGAAAACAAGTATCTATCTCATCAACCACAGCCTGATCGACCACTACCGCTCAAATAAAATAACATAAAACAAAACAAAACAGGTTCGTTAATCATGACAAAACAAGGAAAGAAAGAACATGTTACAGCTCGACGCGCATTACTTTTTAAGGATTGGATTGGATGGACGATGCGTTGCCTTTGTCATTTATCATCATTCTTCTATAGGATTACGAGTCACGTCCGAGTCTCCATCAAATTTGTCTCAACCAATTAAAAAGATCCACGTTTCTCTCGCCATTACTTTCAAAAACCACATTTTTAATGCTACTGGGAAAATACTATGTAGCAGTGTGACGAACCCGACCCATCCAAGGTATAAAACAGGCGCTGCAATGATTTTTATTTTTTTAATTTTTATTTTATATTAATAAAACGAGAGTAATTAATTAACACGGCCACTGAGGGGAGACACTAATTTAATTAAACTTATACATTGAGTACTCGATCAAACTGCAATGGAAAAGAAATGGCTGCCGCATCATGGATCAGTTAATTAATTGGTAAAGTTACTGATGGTGGCATGAGGCTCGGTGGCCTTAGCAGCCGGAGCAGCCTCGACGGTCGGCGACGGCTCCACGGGTTTCCCCAGGAGCTCTTGCGGCAAGTCAGCAATACCCTTCAAGTGAAAAGTGTAAAACAACTTGTAAGGGAAAACAATTTGATGCAGCTTGACTTTCCCGTACACGCCCTCAAAGATCCCAGAGCCACCGGTGACGGCCAAGTACGTGTCTTCATAAGTCAAGTAAGCTCCCTGCACGGAGATGTGGCCGTAGTCACCGAAGTAGAAGCTGTAAATCGCTTCGAATCGGTCACCCTTCTTCTCCGGTTCGTGTTTGATCAACACGCAGAGCCCCGCCGTGATGCCAATGCGCTTTTGTAAGTCACCGGTGTAGAGCTTGTTTGTGAAGGGCACAAGGTCGCCGATTGTGAGATGTTCAGGATTTTGGCTTAGCTTCAGAATTGCCGGGCTGCTTCTGTCTCGCTCGTTGATCTCATACACGAACAGTTCTTGAACCTTATTATTAGCTGCAAAATAAAACGGTTTCAGAGAAGAATAGCTAGTCTATTAACTAACACACATAAAAGTAGTATATTTATCAGTTAACAATTACCTGGCCTGGAAGAATCTGGTTGGCTGTTGGGTTTGTTGAAGAAGAAAGCTTTGGTGGTGACGTTCTTGGGGCTTCTTCTTGAGACATCTTGGTGGGTTGTTGAGAGACTGAGGTTTCGATGATGAGTGGAAAAAGATGATTTGAAACCTAGCAACCTTTGGGTTTCGGAAGAAGAGGATCTCGAGTTAGGGAGGCTCAGAGAATAAGCGATGGGCTTGACAGAGCTTGCAGAGGCCATTATTGATTTGCTGAATATTGAATTGAGTAAAGTTATATGGAGAGGGAGGATTAATTTTAATGGGGAAGATGCGATGGAGATGGTTCGAGAAATGAAATGGAGCATAATCGAGTGTGTGTGTATATATATGACAACAACAAGAAGCGAACAGGTGTCGTGTGAGATTATTTAATTGGTCGTTGATTATAATAAGCACGTGGGGAAATTTTAATGTGGAAAGTGGAAGAGCGATGAACTGGACAGCCCAACTTAACAACAGTGGTCGGAGCCTAGGTGTACGATCAAATAGGTTTAATAGGTTGCACGTGATCCGCATATGAACGGAAATGCAACGCAGTACTTTTTCTATATAATAGATAGACTTTGAATACAGCATGGTCGGAAGAAGCTCTGGGCCCGTGGTGTCGGTGTTCCTGATGGGAGGGGCCTTGCCCAGTTGCCCTCGCACCCACTCCTCATTTTAGTCATTATTTTTTGGTGCTAAATTGTTAAACTATACATGTAATGAATACAAGCTATGATTGATGAATAAAAAATTAGCCACAATGAGATCCTTTCGGATTTTGTTTTGTTACAAGAAGAGAATCTTATCGCTCAGTAATTTTTGCTTGTGTTTTCAGTAGCCCCACTCAATTGATCTCAGAAATTGTAGCCTCTTTTTAGAAGAACTATTATGTACATATTTTAAGTGTTGTGAAGACACAGTTTGAACACTTGGGGCCGAATTATTCAAATGAATCTCTTACCAATAAGTCTCAGCGCTTGAAATAAAAAATGATATTTTCTACGTTCAAGAACACTAATACTCATGCAGGAAAGCCTGTGTAAACATTGTCGAGCTTGACTTTGAGCGGCCGGTGAAAGACCCTTCTGAGGCTTCAGCCACTAATCAAATCCAGACATCTCAACCAGAAGTCCAACCACGACATAATTCTAAATTTCTAACCTGTATTAGGTGATGACACCCTGAGACACGCACAACTCAATGTGCTTATTTTTCTTTTTCTTTCTTTCTTTTTTTTTTTTTTTGGTTAATTCCACCTAGGACGGTATTCATTTACGGGGAAATTGAGAGCTGAGAAAATATGTTGTAAGTAATAGTTTCTCAACAAAAATTCAAATTCGTCGCCAATTAAATCGCGAGTGAGAGAACGCACGACTCGAAACTAATCATCTGTAGCGCAGCAGGTAAATTCTCAGAAATCGAAGAAAATTTGGGTCCTCAGATTTTTCAAATTGAAATCGAAGACCCAGATAAAGCATGAATTACGCTCCAGTTGTTACATTTTTTCTCCCTCTTGAAAAACCTTACAACAACTATTGCTTTGTAAAATATTGACTTATAACAACCCGTAGTCTTTAGAAACTGAAATATCGAGATACCTGCATGAATCATAGGGGCCAAACGAGATGACAGGCCAATGGTTTCCTATTAAATCATTTAGTAAAATTGAACACGATAAAATTACTTTAACACATTCTTAAGAACCATTCTTCAGTTTATTACCACACATGGGAGTATTAGACGACTATAAAAATACTCTTTTAGTCAAGCCAGCTCCGTGTCCAAATTCCCTTGTAACATTTGAACTCACCAAAACGTAAATCATAAATCAATTAATTAATTAGAAAAGTATGAATGCAAACAAACTACTAGCCGTTGACAGAGGTTGGCAACATGAAATGAAACAAACACAATGAATTGTGGTCCTTGTCAAACATCGACACCCAATCATTCTAGAAACAAAGGGCCAGTCGCTTCAACTCTCAATAAAAGATACAATATTCATGCACATATCCAAAAAATGTTCCAAAATGTCTGATGATGAATTACTGCTAAGTTCTGAAGAAGATAATCAAAATTTACACTAAGGAACCGGCTGATAACAATTTTTTGGATGCATGATCATTTATTAATCAATTGGAAGGAGAAACAAGACTTTACCTGAGCATCCACAACCTGCCATAATGAGTAACCAATCTTGCCTTTGTAAATAGCAATAATTATATGCTCTGTCTGGAACCACAATCACAGCCAATGTAATTTAAATAAAAAAAACACTAAAAATGGGTTAAAAAAACCTATCAAGGAGGTGGAGATGGAATGATGGTTCAAGAATATCAAAAGAGTTTCATAAAAGCATGTCCTGAAAAGGTTTCCACAGTAGTAATTATCACAAAGGATTATTATTTCTCAAAAAGGATTTAAGATAAAATAGGGTTACAGTACTTTCAAGTGCAATAGAAGTGTAAGCCTGAAGTGATGGAGAAAAGCTATCTAAAAATTACAAACAAAAATGTATAACCAACTAATGTGTAAAACCAAGCACACTGACAACTTATTTCTTTCTGACTTTCTTGATGGTAGCTCAATAATGTTTAGTTTCCTGAACAGTCACACTGAAGCTGCTACCCAAGTAATTATAAAATGCAAGTGCAACATTGGTAAGCCAGTCGACCTTACATTCAGGAAAAACATACATAGCCAACTAGAGCTATAGTGACTAGTCATCCTAAATTGCTTTGAGATGCATCGTAAGAGTATAACTAGAAAGACCAAATATTTTAAGCAGTTTATCCAAGCATGATGAACATAGTTATAACAAATAAAAGGGCATTTTATCAACCTTAACTTTAGTTTTAAAAAAGGAGCAATATGAATGGAAACATGTTTGAATCCTTCACTGTGTACTTATATTATTGTATGATGTGGCCAAAAAATTATTAGTAATCAAATGATTGTTTCAACATATTGTTAAAATTTCTGCACCAGTTCTAGTAATTAAAATAGTATGCTCAAACTGTGCAGCAGGGCTGCCATCAGCAGTCAAAGTCGTCCAGTTGTCAGGCCAAGTTATACACTCAATGCTTCCCATTGTAAGAATTGGTTCTGCAATAAAAGGTAAAACAGATCAATAGTATCAATTTTAAAAGCTTCATCAGGATCTACAATTATTAAAATTGTAGTCAAGAATGCCAAAAACTCATTGTTAGCATCAACCGAAATTATCTTAGATACCACGCAGAGCAGTTTTGTTTCTTATCTTAAAGAAATAACATGCTATATATCTATATATATATAAATCAGTGCCAATTAGCTCACATTTTGGACAAAATCTCATCACCCTCAAATTCAAATTTGTCTTGCTGTTACCAGGAGAAGCAGACAGAAGGAAGAACAGACATGGGAAGGAGCATATATGTACCGCATGCCACAATATCCATATATATACGCCCCAAAAAAAAAATGACTACCTGCACCTATCTATTTCAGGAGAATTTGGAAGTAAGCAGGATTCATTTAATATGAGTTTTTTGCCAGGATAACTGAACAGGTATAACTGAAGAAAAGTTGGGAAATGATAAACAATCAAAATAGTTCATTGATTCCCAGGAGAGAGATAAATGCACTTACCAATTGTAAATGTTTGACCTTCAACCATAGTGCCAGGATTCTCATTACCTGTCAAACCCTTAAACTCAGAGAACTTTAAAAATTTAATGCTAGAGAAGTACAGTTAATGAACTGATCTCACATCATAAAAGAAATCAGCATCTAAGGACAACTTAAATTTTTTCAGATTATATGTATATGTTTAAACTTGGAATGTTGATATATAAAATTATTGCTATCAAAAGATCACTTACGGTTATGATATATGATTGGCTCGGAATGAAAGACTTTCCCTACGCCATGCCCAACAAAACGTTCCACTACACCGAAACCATATTTCTCAGCATGCTCACTGCGACATGATCCAGTTAAGATGTAAGAACAAGATAACAGGCAAACTAAGTTAAACGAAAATTATCATACCACAAAATGTGATTGCACCATGATTATCCTTCCAGTTTGCTGCATAGTTTATGTAAATTATTATATTTACAAATTTAGTTTCTCACCTAGTTCTGTTATTAATTCACCCTTGACATATTTTTTTCTGGTTGGATTTTTGTTACACTGTTTCAGCTATAGAAATGTTGCTTTCTTTCCAGTTCAACTTTTCATGAATGAATGAGAGAAATTAGACCTGATTCTCTTTCCGATTTTCTTGAAACTAGAGCCATCTTTACAAACTGCTATACCTCTCTCCAAGCATTCTTCAGTAACCTGCCATAAGGTAATAATGAAGAAAATTAACAATGTAGTTCAAAGCAAAATTTGAAGATTATTCATTGTTTGTATTGATGCGTACATAACATGAAATACAGTCATATCAAAACATGATTTAAGCAACTGCAATGTCCAGAGAGATATTTCAATTAATTACAAAATTAATGAGACATTTAGCAGGAGTAACCAGAAAACATAATTCATTTTTTTTCTCTTAAAACAAACTAATGGGACAGATATTTCTCTTAAAAAAACTAATAAAAGTCCAGACAGATATTTCAATTAATTATAAAACTAACGGGACATTTAGCAAGGGCAACAAGAAAAACATAATTCAATTTTTTCTCTCACAAAACTAATAAAAGTTACCTTCACAAGACGTTTAAGCCCATCACTAACATTGCCGCAAAGAAATGTCTTCGATGTGTCGCCATGGTAACCCTAAAGGCAAAACAAGAGTATGTCACACTGAAATTCCTCAAAAACCAGGAAACCACAGAGTTAGTCAATCATATAAATAAACAAGCCCGGATGAAGATAAAGTTGAGAACATACATTTAAATAAACTGTCACATCAATGTTTATTATGTCACCATCCTGCAAAGAGAAAACCCATTAATAATGATATAAATCATGTCATAGAAAGCAACAATAGGCCCCCAACACACCTGTAACTGGCGAGAATCAGGTATTCCGTGACACATACATTCATTAACTGATGCACACACACTCTTGGGAAATCCTCCATAGCCAAGGGGTGAAGGATAAGCTCCAGCCTCTATTATCATTTGGTGCACTGCTTTGTCAATTTCATTTGTTGTCACCGATGGCTGATAAAATTTTTAATAAAAATATTATAAATGAAAGTCAATAACACGCCAAGTTAACAGTTCAAGGCGCCAGATGGATAAGAAGGACAAATGCAGTGATAAAACAAGAACATAATTGAGCCACTACTTAACAAAAAAGTTAGTTTTTCTAAAATGGATAAGGCACACTAATTCTCCAATCCAAAATGAGAACCATAACTTTCAATATCTGTTGTGCTTTATGATTACAACATGTAAAGATAACAATGAGAAAGTACCATAAAAATTCAGAAAGTTTGTTGAGTTCTGGAGATTTGCAGATTTTCTTCAATGACCTATATTCAGCAAGGCATTTCCTCTAATGACTCACATTCAACAGGACGATCAGTCGGACATATCAAAATTACATAGATATGACCATACAATGTTCATGAATGAATGCAACTCTGGAATTCTACTCATACTCAAAGTGCAAACAATTAAAAGTAATGCAATTTCTTACCCTGACCAATTTTCCAGCAGCATCCAAGACTCGCGCGGCTAGTTCACATGCAGCCCTCATTTTAGCAATGCTTTCAGAATCGTGCATTTGGTACTCAGGTGAAAGCTCTGGCAGCGAAGTTGAACTTACATAAGGAGGCTTGGGTATGTGATCAGGCACAGGAAGTCGGGGAGACACCCTTCCGCGTCTCAAAGGTGGTCTTTTTCTAAATTTAGTTGTAGTTTGAAGCTCACGTTCTCTAACCAAAATTTGTAGCAATTTAGTTAGCCACATAAAATTGAACCACATACAGAGAAAGATAAGTTCCAAATTCAATCTATTCAAGGCTAACACAATCAACTTTAGATAACAAAGGGGAGTAGACTTTCAAAGTCTCTAATAAATTGCGAGACTGCTTTATGTGATACTACATGCTGAAAAACAAAAACTGTCAATTTTAACACTCAAAATGCTTAAAGGGTGTTGGCACTCCTAAATAGAGTAGCTAGCTAGAAGTGCCTCTCTTTTACATTCCAATTTATAATTCTATGCATCCACAATACCAAAATAACAATACTAAAGCTTCAAAAAAGCTAGCATGACAATACTAGAAATTTTCAGGAACCGAAGTGCAGTGAGCTAAAACTAAAATGAGAGGACGATAAAATAACGTAATAAAAAGAAAAAGAAAAAGAAAAAGAAAAATACCTCCTAATTCTCATGGCCTCCTCTAAACCAGATATTCTCTTTGCATGAACGACGAGTTTCTTCGGACAACGTGCTTGTTTTCCTGAATTGGACAACCAGGACCATATTGTATGTAATGCATAACATAATAACCAATGCGTTTTTTTATTAAAGAAAGAAAATTCCCAGTTATTTAGGGGGAAAATGAAAATTCAAAAAAAAAAAAAAAAAAAAACAGAAATGGGATAAGAGGAAGAGTGAGGTACCAGTGGAGGATGGAGAGAAGGAGAGTGGGACCCCCGTGAAAAGAGCTGAAGCGGAGTTTAACTTTGTTTTTGATGATCCGTGTAAGAAGGAAGATGACCCGTGGCCATGCGACACTGAAGCAGCCAATTCCATTCTTCTTTCTTGCACACTCGGTGAGCTGAACCAATTATAAAGATTGAAGATAACTATTACTCCTCTCTTTCCTGTGTTCGAAAGAGAATTGAAGCCGACGCAAAATGGGCCGGGCCAGCCGTGATCGGTGATTATGGGCTTTAGAGAAAACTACCTTTTAGGTTTCTATCTAGCCCATGACGACCGTATTTTCAGACCCCGATATGAAATGAACTTGGGTTATGAACAGCTGATTGCAAAATGTTGTATGTGCGTCAGGCCTATAATTTGTGCTTAAGTTTGATTCTCCACAGTAGAAACATCCATGATCCTCCATTGAATTGAGTTATATTTATAAAAAAAAAAAAGGTTCCAACAAACAACTTCTTTTATTCTTCCTTTAATCTCTTTATGGGATATTCTTTCTCTCTATACACACACACACACACACACATAATCTAAATTTTACTGAGATTTTTGATACATACACTTGTAGTACAGCTTGAAAGTCTGTCAACTATAAGCTCGGAAACCTACTCCAGATATTTGGGAGAAAAGATGCCCCTAATTCACATTTTTGGGAGCTTTAATTTGAGGGCACAAGTTACCATTCGGCTACAAGAGCAAGTGGGCCTCTTGGGTTCTTTATACTTCTCGGTTCTGTCCATGATCCATCCCCTAAGCATTGGGTCGAGGCCCGAGGGGTTTGAGCCACCTGTGTCTCCCTTCCTCTTAATTTAGTTGAAGCAACGGACATGTCCTCCAAAATGTCAATGATTTTTGTGGCATTGAACATTGGATTCTGCCACAACATAATAAAATGATGTAGCTTGGTCTCCGTAGTCTCTCTCATTAGTCATAATAACCCTTAACTAGAAATATTAATGTTCATAATAACAATAATAGTAAACTTGGGATTTGTCTGAGACGATTATATATATATTTTTTTCTTTTGTGGTGAGATCAATTCAGCATCAGGCCCTACCTAGACAATAATCAAAACAATTTTTTGTTTTAAACTTGATTGGGCAAATAATAAAATTTATTGCAATAGCATACCTAGATACATCATTCATTGTCAAACAAGTGTGATAAAACAATTAATAATATGTATTTGAAAATTGTCAACCTTTAGGTTTCGTTTGTTGCAAGAATAATGATAATGTAGAAAATAATGTGCCATAGAATGATCGAATATGAACGAGGGATAGAGATGTGACATTTCTGGAATTACAGAGTGCCATTGTTGACTAATCATGGAAAATTCTACGTCATGCCAAAAACCAAACATGTACTTTTATTATTATTTTAATTCATGTCGACGCCCATAGGCCCGTAACAGAGTGCCCAGTCAGTCAAACAACTCCTAACTCGGGCTCCCCCACAACGTTAAAGAATTGAAAATTTCAATTATATGGGCTAAATAGAATAGAATCTTGTGGAGAAATGTGAAAGTCGTGTTTGGCTGTACTCATTTTGATGGGGACAAATCGGACGCACTACAGCTGTGAGCTGTGAAGTAGAGATCAAGTCAACTCCTTTCAAGTTGGGTTTGGGCAAAATTCATCAGCAGTTTTGTGTGTAATTGCCGATTGGCTCACTTGATTTTGTGTCGCCACTCATTTTCTGACGCCCGTCTAGAAATTCCGTTAAATTAAATACAAGGAGTTTTGCTTTTTACTGAGGCGATAGCCGCCATCGCCTAAAGAGAGTTGGTGGACGATAAGTCATCCCTCAATTTTGATTTGATTTTAACAGAAATATTAATTCTGGTAGTTTCAGTAGATAAAATTTAGGGTCAAGTATCAATGTTGTTGTTTCATTTGATTTTTGTGTCACACCACTTATTTTCTAACGCATCGCAAAGTAGTAGGACTTTTAATTATAACTTTAATGTAAGTTTATTATCGCTTTTAACATTATTTATTGTTGCCGATAATTTCTTGATTGACCTGGTCACACCCCGACTGCTTATCTTTAAGGAGTAAGATTAAGTTTCCCACGTGTTTGTACTAGTTTATTTTCTTATATACAAAACATTTACTATTTTTCAAATATGAAAGCAAATAACATACAAACGTTATCAAGTTGGAAAACATGTTGCTCATAATTTTTTATTACTTTGAGGTGTAAGATTTGAGATTTCGCATATAGTTGTGTTAGTTTATTTTCTTATATACATAATATTTGTTAATTTTTCAAAATATGAAAACAAATAATGTGCAAACGTTATCAAATTTGGAAAACACATTGCGCATAATTGATTATTCCTGGAGGTATAAAATTCGAGTCTTCCTATATAGCCGTGTTAGTTTATTTTCTTATATACACAATATTTATTAATCTTTCAAATATCAAAACAAATAACATACAAAGATTATCAAATTTGGAAAACACGTTGCACATAATTGATTATTCCTTAAGGATCAAGATTCTAGACTTCCTATGTAGTTGTGTGCGTTTATTTTCTTATGTACACAATATTTATTATTTTTCAAATATGAAAACAAATAAAATACAAACCTTATCAAATTTGGAAAATACATTACACATAATTAATTATTCCGCGAGGTCTAAGATTGGAGTCTTCTGTATGGTCGTGTTAGTTTATTTTCGTATACACATAATATTTATTATATATGTTTAAAATATGAAAACAAGTAACATACAAACGTTATCAAATTTAGAAAATACGTTCCACATAATCGATTATTCCCCGACGAATAATACTATTCCTTGGCACGTACTCGAACTTGTGGAGAACATGCGCGGAAGAAGCGTACCAAGTAAATTGGATGAAGATCAAACTGTGAACATATCTTACTACCAATTCAAACATTTTCGGGGATTGGAATCAAATCTTTTATCTTTTAAATAGTCTTTGATTATGTGTATCTTTAAGCGTAACTCCACGATTATACATACATATATATATATATTCGTTTTTGTTGCTTTGACTACTAGGGCTGTTGACATTAGCCTAATTCATTTTAGTTTTAGTAACGTAGATTGCATCCTTAATAAAAAAAACACTCACCAAGCACATAGCATGCTAATTCTACATGTACACGTTTATAATTTGGCCATTTTGGTCAAATGGAATCATTTCGTTAGTTTGGATTGTTTATATGGAGTCAAAAGATTCCGAGCCTTAATCTGTGTACATAATGAGCTTTCTAATGCATAAAACCTGATACTCAAAATCTTCATTAGCATTATTGTTTTTAGTCCACAGTTGCAATTTCTTCCGGAAGGGGAAAAGGGGGAGGTGACTGACCAAATTATCTCTTTAACCGATGCGGTCAATGTTTTCTTGCGTCCATGGTCATTTACTGAGTTCATTAACCGTCTCGTCAAATTAGTTCGTTCTTTGAAATGATACAACGTATGGATTTTTACTTTACGACCTTTCCTCGCTAAAAATGCTCTAGAGTTCATGTTTTTTCATCGTCTTCAGCAATCAAACTTCAAGATATGTTGATTGTTGAAGCCTAACCGCCATCTACGGAGCGTCACTCACTATTATTAATGTTATTTGAAACAAGGATATATAACTGATGCTTACATCACCATTAGCATATTAAACGTACGCAATATATAAACAGCATTTTTCTTTTTGCTGTTGGTCGCATAAGTTCGAATATTAGTAGAGGTACAGAGTTCTAAAATTACTTTGAACTTTTACCCATTTCTCTATTTTTTTTTAATGTATACAGTATATGAACAGGTCCACAAGGGATATCTCTTTTACTCTTTTTCAACACCTTCTATTGTTATGGCATGAGAGATTCAAATCTTGAGGAAAGTCATTGACCAGTAAAAATTATGATGATCACAACAAATTTAAATTTCCGTCGAAGAAAAATCGTCATAACTAAAAATCTATATAGAGACCTCTATATTCGTGCATATACACACACACACACATAAGAACGAAGAACGAAGAACGATGACGTTTGATGTTGCAGAAGGGAGCAAGAGAACTCTCGATCGTTGCTTAATCTGTGTATTGGTGATGATAGGATATACAAGTTCACCAAAACAAATTAATTCTTCTATTTCAGTTTTAAATAAACTTTCCCGAACTAGTGCTTAAACAAAGTTGAATTATCAACCGATCGGTATCCCATAATTCCAAAATCCCCTATATTTTACACCAACATGGTACTGATGCGTGTCATGAGGTAGGCCAGAAGTGAACCAAAGCAACATGTAATTGAAGGCCAAAACACAATTAATTCTAATTTCTTATTGGGAGAAGAACACCAAAGGTTAGTCTTGTACCCTTTTTGATGACATAACCTCATCATACACTACCAACCTGCTCTTTATTTATTTGTCGACATAAACAGATATTATTGGGAAAGCAACAACACCGCAACAAGCAATAAGCTAATAATAATAAATACCCGACTAACCCAACTCAAATCCTCGTGAAACAGATCAAATTGACAGTTATCCAATTCTATTCCTTTTTTTTTTTTTTTTTTTGTTCTTTTTCATTTTTTTAATAATAAAATTTTGTTACAACCTAATTACAGCTTTCTTCGGCTTTTGTCACTTGTAATTTACAATTCAACCTTTTTCCTTTTCCTTTGCAACTTGCAACGACTAACACCACCCTTCCCCAGTCTCTTCTATCCCCCCTTAAACCTCTCCTCAAAATTCCAAAAACTCCAAAATGAAAAAAAAAAAAGAAAAATTACAAGAAGAAATAAAATTACAAAAAAAGAAAAAAAAAAGATGTTACAAAGCGCCAATCATTCTTTGTTTTTTGCTACACTCTATAGACAAGAGCTCCATTTCTCTAAGCCTTTTACCGTTATTATTATTATTAATGTTGCACCCAATCTTATCGACACCAACAACGCCATTCCCAGGAATTTTGAATATGTTGACTCCAAATAGCCTCATCATCTGGACCGGCTCGACCGGGTTCTCGGCCGGTCCTGTTCTGGCTTTCCAATCAATGTAAAGCTGCCTATCCCCGCCGGTCGATCTGTGAAAGCTAACAATGTCACCGGCTTTCAAATTCTTCTCCTTGACGAACCGGCTCCAACCTTTGGTCAAAACATAGCTTTGACTGCTGTTCCAGTAGGAGTACCTAAACCTCCAGACTTTGCCGGTGACATCCTCAAAGTTCAAAAGCAGTCCCTTGGAAGTGCTTCCATTCTGTAAAGGGAAGTGCTTCTCCGCGTGCTGCTTGGGTATCACGAGCCGGTTCAGCTTGCCCACGTCACTCGGGGTAACGGCCTTTTCAAAAAGCTGGTCACGCGCTTTGAGGACGCGGTCCGAACCGAAGGCAGCGGCAACACCATCAGCTTCCCCGTGTTTGATGACACGCTTGCCGTTGACGTCGAGGCCGTAGTTTCTTTTGCTCTGCTCGAGCTCGTCGTTGTAAGTGTGCTTCCTTAGCATATCAACGATCTCGGACTTGGAGTGGGAGCTCAAGAACGCCATTTCGATGTCACCCTCCTCCTCGGAGGATGTTCCAGCACAAGACATTTGCTTGAAGTTTGTGACGGCATCGCGTCCGCGGAAACGCTGCGCAGCGATATCGTAGGCCCTGGCAGCTTCCTCTTCCTCGTTGAAGGTGCCGAGCCAGACCCTTTGGTGCTTCTCGTATATCTGGGCGCCCCACCTCCCATTCGGCTGTGGGACCACCCCTTTGTATTTGGAAGACGGGAGCTTCCTCGACTCGGCCTCCACCCCGGCTTCCGAGTCCAGAATCACGCTGGAGGCTCCGCTCCCGACTCGGCAAAGACTCTCCGGCGACTTGGTGGCCGGGATACTAGCAGGGAAAGTTATTGGCGGGGAAGCTGATGCTGAATCGGTTGTTGTGCTTTCGTCCATGCAACTTCCGTCCATTTCTTCTCTTTTATGTGTGTCTACGAGAGGTTCTGGTACAAGAAAGAAAGAGATGATGAGTTGTGTATCTGTTTTGAATATTGCCCCTTGGCGGTGTGGACAAGCTCCATATATTTATAGGGAGAGCAGCAGCTAAGTTAGCTAAAGGTAGGGCAAGTGTTTGTATTATATTAATATTATTTTTTGCATATTTCCTTTTTGGGGATTTTTTTTTCAAAAAATGGGAAAAGAAAATATATAATTGGAGATAGGGGGGGTGTTGGGTGGGGTGTAGTGGGTCAACCCCGGGTTAGGAAACTAGGAAGGAAGATTCATTGGTGAGTTTTTGATTTGGGAGCGGTCGTAGTTGCAAGTGTATATCTGTGGAGGTGTAAATGTTTGTGTGTGCTGTGGCCTGTGTATGTGAGGTGGGGCCTACAACTGCAAGTTGATGGGGTTCACATGACTGTGGACCGAGTTTTAGTTAAGTTCATCCCCCCTGCCTCCGCTTTCTACTCCAGCATGGCCTCTCTCTCTCTCTCTCGCTCTCATTTTTATTAATTTTTATTTTACGTGTGTACTCTACATATATATATATATGAATACGATTAATAAAATACTACATGTTTTAATTTCCCGCAAATATGTATATATATATATATTTTTTTTTTTTCTTTTCTTTTCTTTTTCTTATGGGTTCATGTATGTGATAATATATCTTATCTATACATGGATACTAAGAAATATTGATGGGATGTGGGCCAAAAAGGATTAATAAGGGGATGGATAGACATTGGACGAGAATAGATATTGAAGACAAAATTCACAAAAGCCTCATCCAACAAAAAAAAGTCTCCCATGCAATCTTACGTGGCTTGATGTGATTCGTCCACTTCTCCCCTCAACTTTGCTTTGTCTTATTTGGCAGGTTCCATCTCACTTCTACTTGGCACTTGCTTGGTATCTCCCAAATAACATTATTATTAATTATACCCAAAGGGCAAAAATAATAATAATAATAATAAAAAAATAAACAAACAACAATTGTCCTCCATCATCACTCTATTATTTCCAAACAACATTGATATTTTGCGACACCAAGTGGGTTTCTGATCTTTACTTTGATGGTTTTGTTTTACCACCCGGCTTTCGTTCATGCACTGAGATAATGTACACTGTTTACTTACCAGATCCTAGGCCATTCGATTTGTTTGATCCGACGGCTGTTAAAGCTCTTTCCTCCTCATTCAATTATTAGTTCAAATTTCATGTGAAACAGAGCAGATGCTATGAACATGGGCGTGACGCGTGAGCGATGCAAAGTCGTACGGACAAGTCCTGAAGGTGGGACCCGCCGGCTAGCAAGTGGCAAAACACAGATCGCTGAAGACGGTGGGTCAGTCAGCCTATTCGTGCATTTTTGGCTTGAATTTTTCCCATTTTGTGGTTTTGCCTGCGGTTTTGATTTCCCTGTTTTAACGTAACGGGGATCCCACCTTTAAATTATATAAATTAAAATTAAAAGTTGACAAATTTAATTTTCAAAACAAAACCTGTTTGGAAAATTATGGTAGTTACATTTAATACAACTTATAATTCACTTCAAATATATATAAAAACCAGATGAATTATATTATCATATAATTATTTTTATATGTTTTAGACTTTTAGTTAATCTTTATAACTTAGTAAAATCTAAAACAAAAATTAATATGACTATAAAAAGATAAAACAGTAACATGTACGGCGTACATGTGTAGTGATACGGAAGGGCTGTCGTTTTGTTCTGTTACCGCCATTCCACTCCACTCCACTCGCTCCTTACAAGTGGGAGCGTGTGGGCGAATGAAAATGAGCACGCACAGTGTTTCGGGGAAGACCAAGAGAGAGCATGATTGATGTCAACGTGAAGAGTATCGACGTGAATGGACCCTACCTAATCCCATGTTAATCTGTTTCTGCATCTGGGCCGTTGATTCACCTGATGTCTATCACGATAATCTGATCGATTGCACTCCCATAATTCAAGGACAGATAAACCCGCATCGAATGTGGGGACCACTTTATGTCTGTAAAACCATTGGAGCTGCCATTTTGATAATGACTAAGCTATTTTTGGAATATCATGTAGCGTATGGTGCATTGCATGGCTGCCTGCCAAATCAGCGTGTCGACAAAATAGCAAATTTGTTTCTTTTTTTAAGAATTAAAATAATAAGAAATGAACTTCTCCGAAAAAGAAAAAGATAATAATAATAAAAATGAAAAAGAAGACGGAAAAATAATTGAGGTGTGTGATGGTAATTGACTCAACTATCAAATTCTAAAACGCTAGTAATTGGTCAGCCGCTTTTTTCTTTTTTTTTTCTAGTTATTGTCTAACGGCAATTTAATTTCTTTTTTATTCATATTAGCAGAGTTCAATTTTTAAAGTACAACTTATTTATCATAACGTTTAGAAAATAGAAAACGTGATAACCACACGATCACATTTTCTCTATATGCATATATAATTTAACTAATTGCCTGAAGCACTATTGAATTTCCATAGAAAGCAGACTAAGTTCATCCTCCTTCACGAGACGTGCATGCATCTACGAATGAACTCATTTTAATTTAGTAAACGAAAGCAATAAATAACGTGCTCAGTGTTAATTTAATCGAATTTATCGATAATGGCAAAGTTCGAGAAGATTCCGAAACCTAAATGAATAAACTCAAAATCTATTATTCAATTAAATAATAAGGAATAATAAGAAGAAATTCAAAAAAAAAAAAAAAAGGGTGGATAATTGTTAATATAGACTATCCAGATTGATTTTGTGGATTGATTACATGTGTGATGATATCTTCTTATAAATGAGCTTTCCAAATTCAATATTTTCAGTGTTACTACTGGTAGGGCCTCGTTAATGTGACCGGCTTACGTACGTCGGTGGATGATGTGTCGGCTGACAATTAAACGTGCCAAACAGCATTAATTCGTCATTTCTCGAGAACTTTCTACTAGCCGGGTGTTGTTTTTTTTAACCTTTTCCTATTAATCTCATTAACCAATTATATCTATCAACGAATGTTACTTTATATTATCTTAAGAAAGAACACTTGTTTTTTGAGCCCATAAGAACATGACAAGTGGAGTAAAAATCTTCATTAAATCCTAATTAAACTGTGGTTGCAATTATCTAAGTCTAATTACAATAAAAGCTTGCACTTCTCAGGATAAAGCTTGTTAGGCGGTCTCTGGTGCCCCTCTACTCATCCATTCACCGCTTTAATCATCAACATATATCTATCTTAATCCTTTTATAATTGTGGTTTGAAGTTACTCACTAAATGGTCCATTAATTTTTCAATCATCATGATTTATCTCTTAGGCTATAGCCGTGTCAGTGTGGCCAATGGCCATCAATTTCAATTTGACCGAAACGTTATTCTAATTTCTATGTTTATGTATGAACCAAATTAAAATATAACGCAAAGTTTCCTTTTTCCTTTTCTTTTTTTTCTCCTTTTTTTTTAAGTGTTCGTCGATGAAGCAACTGAGGTTGATCTAATCCATTTCACATAGTTTTTCACACCCTTATCTTGAAACAACCGAACAAAACTTGATGCGGCTTCTAAATTCGGAGGGTGATAAAAATTGGAATCACATTTTAGAATTTAGAATTTAGAATATGTAATCAATCCCAACTAAAGTTCAGTGCCTAGTATGCCTCAAAAGCGATTAATAAACAAGCGAAAAGTTAAACAGCATGTGCTTGTCTATGTGTATTAGCTTTTAATTAAACTACAAAGTTTGTGATTATCTTAAAACAAATTAATTATAATTTAATTCGCGTATGCAAAAATGCAAATGCGAGTGATTTAGCAACATGTTACACTTTCCCACTCCCTTGGGCATTTTGGGCTGGGGCTGACTTAATTTATGGCTTTTTAGATGGCTGTGACACGTCACACCCACCGACGCCTGACACCTCATCATCATTCTTTCGAAGAAACAAAGAGAGAAACGAATGAGGATGCTACACGTGTGGGAGGAAATCACAACAAAATGGAATCAAGTGCTAGCTTTTAATCAAGATTTTTAGCATTTAAACATGCCTTTAGCTTTATTCATAATGACCCGTTATCATAAATCCAGCAGCCGCATATGACAAAACTAAGCATGAATAAATAATTGATGGAGGCAATGCAAACTTTTGTGATGATCTCACGAGCTTCAGTCGGATTATTCTCGTTAATAAACAATCGTTTGTTTTACATAAGCGCCCACTACAACAATACCATAACCTCAGAATTTTTAATCGCCCGGTGTGTTTTATTAAATTATTAAAATAATAAAACAAAATATTGAAAAGTTATAATGAATTATCGCCCGGATGACGCGAAATTGATTAACTAAATAACAATTATTTTTCTTCGTACAAATACTCATGAGCTCTTTCATTACACATCCAATTATCAATTGGGAATGACAATTTTAGATTTGATAATGTAATCCAGGAGACATCACATACCATTAAAGTTGAGAAGGAGATTATTATCACAAAGAATAATATTATAATGACATACCACGTCAAAGGATTCAGAAAAAGTAACACAATGCCGCAACATGACCCGAGCAATTGGCACCAAAAGCGTTAGAAATAGGAATATTATCCGCCTAAAAAGTTTAAAGCGATCTCTTTAATAATAATAGTAATAAATATTCACTCGTTTTCAGCTTTTTGATCCTATCTTTTCCTTGCATATTGTTTTTACCTAAAAATTTGTAAAAAAGGAATGCGCCAAAAAAAAAAAAATAATAATAAAAGAGAAAAAGAAAAAGGAAAGTGGGCGAAGAAAATCTTATCTAAAAATGACGGGACAAACATAGGAAAATGAGTGTGGAAATTTAAGGCCGCGTCAACAACACGCACGATTCCATTCTCCCGTTTGTTTGTTTGTTTGTTTGCTTCTTTGTTTCTTATCGGCCAACTTGCTCCTTCAATACGTTCACACGCAATCAACGGCCAATACAAATCCATATCTTCTTTGAAATATAAATATATATATATTTTTTTTAAAAAAATAAAGATAGTTAATTGTTTTAATTTAATAATAAAATATCTTTGACTGTTGCTTGATCCTCCTCCTCTAATTATGCCGACGTGGACGAAGACCCACCCCTTTCGGGTCAAACCACGCGATCGTATCAGCTGTAATCTATGTACTACGATGCGGCACACACTCGGATTAGCCATTTTTTAATCATCCCCTGAGGAGCAATGATTGGCTCCCGTGTTCCCATGAAATTACCGTAATGCCCTTCCATACGCTTCGTAGGATTATTAGCGAGGTGTGAGCGGGACGTGTAGGATGCAAGTGCAGAGTGTCCATTCAAACATAAAATCTCTGGTCAAAAATAGCCATGGAGTCTGTGGGAAGATTCTAACTAAGTTAATCGAAAGACTAAAGACAGCTAAGGTCGGACCAATGATAATACAGTAAAGGAATAAATAATGAGTTCAGTAGAGCCACTAGGGCCTCCGTCTAATATCTCCATGTAACTATGAGTTGCTTTTGTTGACTAGAAATAATGTTGATATTTTCTTATCCTGTGCTTTCATCACCCCGATTGTCATCGTGGAACCCCACCTCATCTCCTGCATGCCACATAACATAAACGTAGTTTTATTATTTGCTGTATTAATAATATTTAATTTAAGAAGATAAGAAAACTAACCCCCGGCCCCCCTTTTTTTCAACTTCTTTTTTTTCTTTTTCTTTTTTTAAATTAAGAATATAGCCAAAGGAAAATAATAAGATGAATCTTTTTTCTATTACAACTGGGTAGGCGGGTATTTGATATATATATATATATATATAATCATAGAATTATAATTAAACATTTAGACCCCTAGTTGTAAAATTAAAAGAATGAAGGTAAAAATCACCTAAGTAGAGTTTTTAACTTTTTGACAGCTTTTTCCAAAACCGTACTGGTAAAGTATCAGTAAACATTTGTAAGCATGGCTTTGTTTACTAAATAATAAATTCGAATGATGATAATAAACGGCCTTTACTTAGTAAGTAACGGTGTTTACTAAACATTACCGTTTTTGTTTTTTAATTGACAACAAGAGATTTGGTTACACAAATTTTGAAGTGAAAGCAACAGAATAGGCTAAATACACGAGAAAGATACCGAATTAGTAAGAAATTAAGAATAATATAAAGTTAATCCGATGATTAAATGGGTCCCTGGGTTTTGAATAGTGGATATATAATAATAATAATAATAATAATAATAATAAAAAAGGAAAATCAAGTAAGCAAGAGAATTATAATTTTATAAACAACAACATGAGGCTATGTTGCCGACATGGCACGCACAAAAGAAAATGTTAAAAAAGTCAAATTGAATTCGGCCACTTGGATGTCGTAGTAGTTGGCCAGCAATGCCACAAATTGAAATCAAAGAGATTTTTCTTTTGTTGCTTTCTATTCAAGATAAGCATTAAATCGTCATCCTTCTATTTCACTGCTACTTGCTGCTACTAGTTGCCAAACTCCCTTTGTTGAATTTTACTTATTTTATCAATTATTTTATCAATGATTCACGTTTGAATTATTTGTTTGTTCAGGAAGTGGGGAAGGAAGTTATGGCCCCAAATTTGTAATGCATACATTTCGAGGTCAACCAAGTCAACTAATTGCCAATTTGGAATTTTCTTCTTAGTTCTTATACGTTTACGCCATTGTCCATTTGATCATCTTATTATTATTATTATTATTATTAAGGATTGCAATTAGCTTAGGTAAATTAATCTGATTACGAGAAGTCAATCAAGAAGAAGAAGAGCATGGGGGCGGTGAGTCGGTGACTGGTGGGATGAGAATTTTTTCTTCATCATCATTTGGGTCCATCGTGTGGCTGTGATTGGTCGACTTTTCTTGACAACAGTATTTGTTTCGATCATATACGTAAAAGGTTATTTGATGCAGCAGCCTAGCTTCACAATCAATTATATTTTTGACGGTGCATGGTACAAGAGGAAGAATTTTAAATGCCGCAGCGACGGGGCTCCATTCATTGTGATCTAATGCTAATTAAAATCAGGATTTTGGAAAGGATTCCAACGACAAAAATGACAAATCTGAGATAGCTATATTTTTTAAATAACAAAATGATAAACAGAATCAAGCTAAGTACATAATTTACGTCACTCTAAACCGTAATCTTAATAAATAGAATCAAGCTAACTACATAATTTACATCAGTTTAACCCGTAATCTTTCCTAATTTTTTAACATAGTTTTTCATATGCCGTGATTAAAAGAGCCCATTTGTTTGTTTGATATTCAATTGTTAATAACAATTGTATGTTATATTAAAGAAGGATTGTTAGGCAAAAGAACTAAATAGTATTAAAGACGGCAGTGTCCATGTTTTTCTTCACTCGATTAATAAACAAATTAAAAGTGAGGGACGTGGTAAGACCACGTGGCCTTACTTGGCATCATAACTTAACCCTAAATCAACCAACTACGCATTACGACGTGTCCGTCAACTGGAATTAATCAATTGGTCTAGCACATGATGCTCTACCCGTACGGGCACTATATTAGTGAAGCTAGAATGTCGAGTTTGAATTCAAAGGCATTGCAGTCAAAGCTAAGCTATGGGGGGAAATAATAATAATAACAATAATACTAATAACGAGTAATTTTCTAGTAAGAAATTATTAATTTTTTTTTTTACTTTATTAAAATAACAAAAAAATCAGTCCAAACTAAACAAAAATATATATTTTAAATACAGTGTATTGCGTCGTAATGCATTGAAATTTTAGACCGAATGATTTCTTAGTGAAAAAATAACTCAACAACAATATTTTTGCATTAATAATTTGACAGCTCACAGGTAACAAAGTCGTGTGTTACGTGTTTTTGGTTCAGGGCCAATTAATTATCAGAGTGTTTGTGGAGTTGCGATAATAAAGCAAAGCAGTCCACTTGGGTCTCAACTGCCTTTTGGGGGAAGTCAGTAATCGGTGGAGGCCGAATCCGCCGAGCTGCAACCGTGACCTCAGTGTTTCGCTATTTATGCCAACTTTCACAATTCCTGGTGGGGTTGAATATTATTCGGTAAAAGGGCTGTGTTTGTCGATTTCTAGAACTGCGGCCCGATGCTTACTTTTATTTCTGGCTGTCAAAGTTGACGGAGCAAGATTTCGGTACCCATGAGAAAACAAGCCGAAGCCAACTCACCTCCTGATTAATTATTGTACTTGGCTACCACCTAAGACTAAGAGGATGGTTCCTTTCCGTTAAAATTGTACTGTTCGGCGAAGTGTCTGATCGCTCTACTTGTTACCTGATAATGTGTTTTAATTCCGACCCTTATTTTGTAAAGTAAACGTTGATAATAATATTTTAATTTCTCGATTTGAGAAGTAAAAGTATCGTTGAATTATTCTATTATGTTCTTAGTTAAAAGAGTTTGATTTTGATACTACTTATTTATTTGATGACGAAGAGATCTAAAATGTTTATAGATATTCAACTGAAAAAAGAAAACTTATTAGAAAAAAAAAAAAAGTTGACCCTGTTGTACTTAAAGTGTCTCATACTTTACACGAGCAATAATACGATGAGACACAACTCAAATGTTAACTTTTTATTGTCATAAGTGTTTTTGTCCAATAATATTGTGTTTTTAATTTGTTTCTAGATCTCAAAAAAATTTCAAAGACTTGCTGATGTGTAATAAATATTCGTTTGAAGGAGAAGAAACAGTCTAAGAAACAAAGACCGTGATGGAAGGAGGTGGCGAGCAACATATAATTCAGAAGTCCAATTTTGGGAGTGATGAGTGTTCAAAGTCTTATGCGTATGTTTGTCTAGCTTTTGACATTTTGGCACCTACAAATGTGAAAGCATCATAAGATTCGTTCCATACATTATGACACAGCGTTACGTGCTGCCCCCAGATTTTTTTGGATCTTCGGACATGAAAACTGAAAAGTAAACGCATCAAAAATAAAAAAAAATAACCAAAAGAGTTAACCGTAATTAGCTCTCTTATTGTCAAACTTCTTACTGTATGATTTGCGGACTCCTTTGAATTCTTCTGAGACTGCTGAAAGTGATACGGTTCGTGCCTGCGGTAATTTGTGATCTCTCATCTTTTGGTTATAATTGTGACACGTATGTACAGAGTGCTGGAAGCACTAATAATAACAATATTTCCTCGATCTCATTTTTTTGTTTTTGTTCATATGAAGGGACATCGATGATGAGACCAAAGTTGTTAATCATGTGAAATTCGATCACGTGATAAAATTCCTTTTTCCTCAGCAGACCTTGTTACAAAGATGAAAGAAATTGTCGAATATTTGCCAAAGTCTGAGCGCTGACCTATTCAAAGAAATGGACATTCAGGATTTTAATTCACTGTTGTTCGTCCAAATTTGGCAAGAGGCTTTCAGCTTTGACCTCCCAATAATATTTGCTTTACTCGAGTGTGTCCTTCACGAGAGAGAATTATTGATGATCTGATGGATATCCTAATAATCCAAGTCATCCCCAAACTCTTTTGTACAAATTGACACGGTATTTACTTGTTCATGTGATTCATTTTTATTATTTTATATTTTCAATCCACTAATTACGTAACACCACATCGGGTTGTAAGAGAATCTATAATTTTAATTTTACTATTTAATTAAAAGCTTTATGGAAATATTTTTAAGATATTCCATAATTGAAAAAAAAAAAAAAAGCATGGCAAAGGTTATAAACTAAACTTTAGGTATTACTTAATAGATTTTTTTTTTTTTTATTTCTACGATCTAATGTCTACAAAGAAAGGACAAGGATCATCTCCTAGTGTTTTTTCTCTCCTAGTCTCTCTTAGTGAAAATAAATGACTAAAATTAAATTTTAAACCAGCTTTATTTATTATATTTACAATTAAACCAACTTTTTCATTAAATTTAAAAGATTAGGAGAGAAAAATACTAGGAGAGAATCTTGATCCCTACAGAAAATAGATACACACACTAAAGCCCATAAATCTACTGAGATTATATTGGAAATTTATTTCTATTAACAACATGCGGTCAGAAATCTACTCTTATTCTTCATTTTGTAGGAAAAAAAAAATCATCATGGACGGATGAAGCCTCAAAATGGCGCCCTTAATAAAATGAAATTTTGTTGAAGTCAGTGGTATGTTCCAAATAACTACAAAGCGCAATGCTCGTCTTCGCAGACTCTTTGCAGCACTATCACGATGCACCACCATATGGCTCTTAAATTGAATTTCAGGGCAAAGATGGCAGGAGCCTGTATTCATCATTCCTTTTTTTTTTTTTTTCTACTAAATGTAGAACTGGCCAGTCAATCAATGAAACAAGCTGATAAGACAATTTCAGTAGATCGAACCACAACATTCAACGATTTTGTTTAGCTGGTTGTCAAAAGAATACACAGCAATCAGTATATGAAATCACTGTTCGGTATTGGGGAAAAGAATCGGATCAGCACGAAGGTAATCATGCAGTAATAATGAACCTGGGACCTATTGGTATAAAATATGTGGTGCCATTTCACATGCATTGAATTCTGAATTTACAGCATACATATGCTTGGAATGCCGCAAAAATGGGTATGATACATTGGCGGGCATAAGCTTTTGCTTGTCGATAAGGATAAAGAATGAGATACATTGCATTCTTCAGACTCTGATTATCAAGAGACCCCCCTTTGGGATCAAATCATTCGAAAGAAGCCAAACCAACCAATCCCTCTTTTGGTAAAACCACCAGTACAGCTCACCTTTAACTGCAGCTATTTGTACCATCACATCGGCATCACCATCGATGCCCTCTTAGTGACTGACAGACAATCAACTTTCGGTACTCTTTTACTTTGGAAGCGGATCTTAATGGGGATTCAGAGGAAGTGTCGGCAATCCTTTGGCATGTTGGCTTTCCATTTCAAGAAGCATCAAGGACTTCTGCCTCTGGTATCTGTTTCTCTTAGCTGAAAGTGCTGGAACATATTCATACAGAATTAAAATTGAACCGTCAGGAATAAAGAATAAAGAATAGATACACAAGACTCATTCAAATAATTAAGCAATTCATCATCTGATATCTGCTAATTTGCTAATTCTATTTGAATTTCTTTTCGAAAAACAAAATAGGAGAAATGAACTCTGATTCTTCTATGAATTACTACTTGCTTAGGTATCCATTCTAATTTTAATCCTGGATTGAATAATCATTATCTTAAGATGCTGTCATATTGTTAACAGAATATTTCAAGTGATTAATTGTAGGAATTTAAGCTTCTCCATGTGTTTCACATTTCAGCAATTAAAGAATTAGAGAGTCATAATATTCCACGAGTGCTGATTTTGTGATACTGGAATTTAATATTTAAGACACTTAAACTTACTAGGCCTATTCTGCATGCATGTTCACCAAATGATAGTGCAAGTTTTAATTTTGATGTATTAATGAACAGCAAAGCAAAAAACTGACATGCCTGAACTTCTTTTAGATCATACTTACACATTAAATCTTGGGGTAGACCAAAGTCATAATCATTCCTACCCCGTCTGATGCAGCATATATACACCACTAACAAAACCACAGAGAAGAGTACAAGGCATGATATTCCTATTGCAACTTTTCCGCCCTTAGATAAGCCACCATTTTCCCACAATAGAGGACATGATGGCAAAGAAGGCGCTCCACACAAACCTTTGTTACCCGAAAGGCTGAGAAGAGACATTGTAGTTTGAGTTAGAAACTAATATAAAATTATTTTCAGAAATTCATAGAGTAGCATAGAGTCACATTCCAAGAAGTGCAAATAAAGCAAAATTTTAATAAGTGAGTAGCTAAGAGAGAAAATTCAACTTTGAGACTGCCAAATTTTGAGCCTGTTTGGTATAAAGGTGTTGTGGTGGCATCCTGCTGTTAAAAAAAAAAAACAACAACAAACTGTTGCCGTGTTTAACGTTGATAGTATGGGGTAAATACGACTTAAAGATGTTATAGGGTTTTCATCATATTAAGTGTGGGATAAAATTAACGTAGCTCCCAAACCACAACAATAAGTATTTAACAAACAAATTAAAGTTGTAGCTTCCAAAAACAATACCAAGCAGCCCCTCATTTTCAACATAATTCTCCAGACACTATTTGAGGTGGTTGGTTTGGGATGGGGATTGGGCGTGGTGCGGAGGGTGTTCTGGCTGTGTGGGGAGTGGAGGAAAGCCAATCAGCTTATTGTGACAGGCTGACAGCAAAGCAAAATGGGAAAAACCAGGAAAAAATGTGACAAAAAAGGAACAAAACAATAAAGAATGATGCCACAGGTAAAGTCAAGAATAATGAACTACATTTAGCAATTTCGAGTCTAACATACTCAAAAGCTCCACCATGCACACCAATTGAGTAAAGTTCCTCTGGTACTCGCCCTTCCAACAAGTTGTTGTTCAATAGACTGAAACACAACCAAAAGGCAGCAATTAAGCATAAGCTATAAAACAGTCATTGAAAGCATGATAGCAATCAATAAGCTGCTTTACATTTACCAATAGGAAAAATTACAGACATTAGATTTTAAAGCAATGACTGTTAGCACAATATTAGGAATTTACACTAGAGGTTGTGGAGATCAATATATTAAAATCAAAGTTAGAAAAAAGGAAATGAAGTAAACCTAACATAGATTAAATTATTGGACTCATCAAATACATAAGCTTAAGATGTATATTACACGTGCATGTAGGAAAATTTCACCTACTAGGAATCTGAACTGGGAAACACATTGAAGCACAGTTCAGGAATACATTTTTGTTACTAAAAGTAAAAAGTGAATTAAAAAATGGCCAAAAATTTGAATCATGCAGAGTACTTACACAAGCAGGAGCTTTGAAGAAGAAGTTAGACTATCTGGTATTGACCCTGTGAACTGATTGTCTGACAAATCCCTGAAAAGTAATAAGACAAAAACTGTTACTAAAAATGTCAACAGCGATAATTTCAACTGACTTTGATAAGGCATTAAATTTGAAAGTGGAGAAAATGGAATGAAGGATTTTCCAACTGTAGACTGAAAGGATGAAGATGGCAAATTTATTTATAAATGAAAACATCAAGCTAACAAAAGAGCTTTTTAAGCCTTAGGAGAGAAGGAATAACTAACTGGAAGTAGAAAGGATCATGTTAGACTTAAGATGTGATTGCAAAAGCACATCAGCCTTGTCACATCAGAAGAATAAAGGTATAGGTTTAGCCCCAACTATCAACCAGAAACCACAATGAATGAGTGAACTAGCATACTCTTTTAAAGATAAGTAGGAATTTAGGATCAAAAAATGGAATGTATCCTGAAGAAACTAGCTGCATGAAATAGAAAATGAATATTCAGAAATACTCAAGAGTATTCATTGTGTATGCTTCCCATATACAAGGTTGTGTTCTCATACAAATTAAATAATTATCCTTTATTTCTTATTCTCCTGGTGAGATGAAGCCAGCTTTATAAGCTATAATGAAAATGAAAAGATAATTGACAACTGACAAATGTAGGAGTTTAATTAAATAATTTTCTATAAGGAAATCGGCAAATCACAACTTGTTATCGATGAGCAGATATCATTCTTATTAATAATTCAAAGCAATAACCATAACAGGGTACCAAAAACACTGTGCCACTTACAGTCGTACAAGAGAATGTTGACCCAGCCCTGATGGTAGAGTACCTCCTAATGAATTAGAACTTAAGTTCCTGCAAAAAGAGGATAAATTTTTCTAAATCATCAAACTGATTCAGCTGATAATCTTAATTTTTTAGGCAAAAGTAATTATAAAAGTTCCTATGAAAAAGATGACACCATTGGGACAGGAATTAAGCAGACTCAGACACAGCCCTTGGATGCCAAAATACGACATTCTAAAAAGTTCTCTCATCTACATTGCATTATTGTAAACAAAGAAAGAAGCATTGATGAATAACTTGAATGTGGAGGCATTAGAAAAAGAGGGCAGACAAGCCGAACTAGTCATGGTAAACTAAACGAAGTTGATCAAAAAGTCCTGATGCAAGCAGCTCACAGGCTCCTTGATCTTGACTCAGCTCATGTCATTTGCTAGATAAGATAAAAATGTGAGAAGCCAGAGCTCAGTTGACATCGGCTTTGAATCATAGATATTTTCAACCATAGACACACATATATACTACCATAAAGTTACACATGATTTTGTTAAAACAAGAACAGTTTAACCTAAACAGGTCTCTGAAATAGAGCTCAAACTTTAAACTTGGGCTTTGTTCAAGCTAAATTGAGCCTATTTGAGGTAATTCAGGCTTTGTTATATTACAACTGAAGCTGAAGCATGTTCATAAATCTTGTCCAAGCTTAAGCTCAATAAAAGAATAACCATGTTAAGGTCCACAAACAAAAGCTCAGATCATTGGCAGCCTTGGTTATATACGTAAACGAATTAAAATGCCTAGAAGAATACCCATAGAGGAATGGGTTTTTTAGCAGAGCTTTAATATGAAACTGAAAGTTGTTGCAATGGTTGGCCACTAATCCAATGATGGGTCAACTATGTGCTAATCAAAACCAATCACTATAAAAATAAGGCCAACAAAAATTTGGTCAAATGCACAGAGGCTTGGGTATTGGAGCAACATTACCTAGCCTTCTCCATCCCTTGGGACCAACAAGGGGTAGAATACTGAATATGTGTGAGAAGAGATAGGATTCTATAACTTAGTCATCTATCTATGTGTCCCTATATGAAGCAAGGACCCATAAAACTGCAACTGACAATAATATAATACAGAATAAATAATTCAAGCTTTGTTGAAACTAGATACCGTAAAGGATCTTTAACATATACAAAGTTGTCAGCTGTCACTTACAGGTTTACCAGGTTAGATAAGAGACTGATCTTGTCACTGATATATCCTTTCAAGCCTTGACTTCCAAGATCTCTGAAAATATGGATCAAAAAGTTATTTATAAACACAAATTCTCTTAAGTCATATGTACACAACCTTACAAAACACCCCCCAAAAATAAATAAAAATAAAAGAAAACAGTCCATTTTTTGTGACTAACATTGCGAGCATCGTATCACCATATGGAGGAATGCCTACATTGTGATTCAGAAACATTTTGTTGTTTTAATGAATTTGTATGATACAGGAAAATGATGCTTAAGTAGCACCACAACTACTAAAAAACAGAAAAAATTATAATTGGTAAGGTATCATCATCAACATTATGGTAGAAGGGAAGGAAGGTAAACAAGAAAAATGGTAAGAGAAGCCATCTTTCTTCTGCCCATTCAGTCAATTGGACTGAAACAATAGGATAAGAAAGAGCTGTCACTATTCACCATATATATGCTCTAAGAAGAGAAGATAACAAGGACACCATAGGTTAATACCCTTATATGTTGAAGTTTAATATATTTATGTATATTTGTAAAAATGAGAATGCAGTTGTAGAAACATAAACTAATACTCTTCCGTCCACAGGTCCTTTTTGTTTGTTCATTAAAAGTTCATTCACCAAAAAATTTAGTTTTACATTACTTCCCAGTTCACAGTCTATTCCTTACAACCAAACAGGAAAAATGGTCGCCCCTTCATCCTTCCACTTTCCTTTGCTCATAAATTCCTCTGACTCTTCCCTCCACAGGTCCTATTTTGTTTGTTCATTCAAAGGTTTTAAGAAACAATTTAGTTTTATATTAGCTCCCAGTTGACATTCTATTCTTTCCACCTAAACAGGAAAAGTGGTCGCTCTTTTACCCTTCCTATTTCCGTCGCTCATATTTCCCTCTGACTTAATTAAGAGCAGATTCATAAAGATTTCCCTCAACAATGTTTACATCAGCAAACATATTAAATTAGAATAACGTGTGAAGAGAGGATATGTACTAAAGGAAAAGAGTTTAATGAAGATGGAAAAAGCTGCCCACAAAAAAAAGAATGCTCCTAAAAGAACAAAAAGACATAACAATAGTATGTCAAAAGGGAAAAAACGGACCATAAAGCATCCACAAAACTACTCTTCCGCAGAAAACCATTCCTTCCATTAACACCAAATAACTGTTTTTGCTATTGCTAAGGGTCTGAATTTCCTGCTCTCTGCACTAATTACCCAAATTGTCCAGGAAATAATACTTTTTTAACTTTTTTCTTTCAACAAAATGATTTTTCTTCAGGGAAAAAATCAGTTGCATTGTGTCAAACAGTTTGTATGTTCAACACTAACATTAAGAGGGTGACATAAAGAAGATAGCTTACATTTGAGATATCACAAGGGCACTTTCATCCTTGTTAGGATGGCATGTAATTCCCTCCCAAGCTTCCCAAGTTGTAGGAGCACAAGGATCACCATTCCAGCCCATTCTGTCAGGAACACGAAGCGACTCTTTCAATGCTCTCATAGCAATCACTACAAAAACAAGCACAAAGTAAGCAAACTTCGTAATTTAAAATAGAAGCTACCTAGTTCCCATATTTTCTTGTTCCCTCTAGCTTACTCCATAAATGTCATTCCCAACATTACTAATTCTGCTTTCCCTATCATTCCAAAGCCGAAAGAAAAAGAAAAAGCAAATCTATAAAGATTATAATCTAGAGTGTCTGTAAATCCCAAAACCGTAACAATAGCAAAATAAGAATGTAAGTTCATTAAGGTTGAATCCTCTACTGTAAATAAGTATTTCCCTTTTGGTACATTTCTCCAGCAGCTGAACAAACCACCAAAAATTCTTTTGAAAGAATCCAAAAATGTATAAGCATGCAATTCAAAAAGTCCATATTTGTTAATCAAACAACGTTGTCCGCAAGTTTTAGCATTGGTGACAAGTATTCCAACTAAAATGTTTTAACACCCCATTTCAAGAAACTACAAAATTTAAATTCTCATATAACTAAGCCACTAAATAGGCATAGTTTTTTTTTTCCATTTCTATTTCTAGAAGCCATTTGACGAATAAACTACTAACTTGCAGCTGAACATATTATCATCCATAAAGAGCAGTTCTCTGTTTCTAGAAGGAAAAAAAAAATCAAGAACTACCTTGCTCTGGCACAGTGGAGAGATCATTGGGGACCAAGGCATAATTCTCAAGGCCACTTATCAGCGCCGCCCCAACAACTGGCACCAGCTTCACCGTCAACTCAGTACTGCTCAAATTCTTTGCCACATAATGCCAGCTATAAGCAGCAAAGCTCCCTACTGACTTAAATATATCCACACGACTCACATTCTTGTCTTTCACCACTATATCAAACACTCTCTGCCCAGCCTTTGTAACGGTTGAATCAATCTCCGCAAAATGAAACCAAATCAAATAATCCAATTTCGCATCAACCGGCAGGTTGTATTCGATAGCCCCACTCGATACGATAGCTGTTTGATACAATTTCATTGGGTAATAGTTCGGAGGCTGATTGGTATTAGTAATTGTTTCTCTAGTGGTAACGGATTTGATTGAAGATTTTGCATTTGGTGACCGTAATGCGGCGTCGGATTGCCAAGAGCGTCCGAAATCATCGGCGTCGTTGCTGAACCCTGGGCCCCACTGGTTTGACCCGGAAGTCAACCGGCCGTAGTTGACTAAAATGTGATTGTTGCCAATAGTGGCGGCGTCGTAAGACAAGGGATCGATTTGCTGAACTTCAAGGGAGGCAATGACGGGAGGATCAGTGGCAAAACTGTAAAAGCACAAGTCAAGTTCACCGTCTTTAACGAAAGCGAAGAGGTCGGAGTAAGCGCCGTCCCGAGCTACGTCCTCGGTCCAGGGGGAGCGCCAGGAAAAGACTAGAGTCCCCTCGACGGAAACGTCGAAGCTGGGAGAGTGGGATTTGCCGTCGTAATTGTCGTAAACGGTGAATGTGCGGATGTAGTAACGGCCGGGGGGCAAATTGGGGATTATGTAGCAGTTCTTTTTGCCGGAGGAGAGAGGGAAGAAGCGGAGAGTCTTCTCATGAGGGAAACGGAAGTGTAACGGCTCGGAGACAATCGAGGTGGCTCCGCTCGTGTAGTAGCGGTCGGCCTCCCACGTGGTGTTGAAAGGATCCGTTGTCGACGTGGCACTACCGCAATCTATGTGATAGCTCACTTCTGCAGAGCACAAATAAAACGCGGAGCAAGTATTATTAAAATCAGCTAAATGAGTTAAAGAGTAATGTGAACCAATGCAATGTTACTTACTGTATGGATATGATGAGGCCAGAGAGAGTGGCAGGAAAAGGAGAGAGAGGAAGAAGAAGAAGAGTGAGAGGAGGGACATGCTGACGTGGCTGTGGATGTAGTGGTACTAGTTGCTGGTGGAGTTGAGTGTGTGCTTGGACATATAACGGGAAAAAGCGAGGACTTAATCGTAAAAAAAAAAAAAAAAAGGGAAAAAAGGGGAAATGAAAGTGGGGGCGAGATTAGCGGGGGGCAGCGATGAATTGAAGGCGCTCTCTCTGGTTAGCTCTTGGTGAAAAAAAGTCAGTGGAGATTTGCTTTGTTGAATGCTTGAGTTGAAATTAATGTTATTGATCTCGGAGGTTTGTCTTGTTGGTTATAAGTAAGCAGATCGAGTCAACTTAAATGGAAAATCGACTAAAATTAAATTTTGCAGATGATTAAAGAGTGAAGATAAGATGAGAGAGGACAGGTTGAGCACTAGGTGGGATTAGTTAACAGTGAAAGTGATGGAAAAAAATATTTTTTAAAACGCAAAATTGGTTGCCAGCTTATTATGACGTCACCTTCCTTTCCCGAGGTCTTTCATTTTCCGTTGTTGTATTTTCTATAAAAAGACGTGGCATCCATGCATGAGATTGGTTATTAATACTTTCCTTCACAGCAGAGCAGCGAATCAACGGACCCGATATCTGCTTCTTTTTTTTTTTGGTTATTTATTTTATTTTCAAATATTATGATATAAATTAAATTTTTTTAGTCCCTAAAGGACGGCACTTCTGTCAAAATGAAGAAAATCTGACGAAAAACAATATTAATAATATTTAAAGCTTAAAAAATCCCACTTCTGTCCTTTCCCGTCATGTCGATTAGTGTAGACTTTAAAAAAAAAGAAAATTTAGCCAAATTTATATTTAAATATTTACTATATCCAAGGGTTTTAGATCTCAGCGGCTTTGATGTAATATCAGTGTTAAGAGAAACTTCAAAATTGTTCGCAAATCTCTAAATCTTAAAAGAGATACAGACTCTCCTTTTTTTTTATTTTTTTCTTTTTTTAATTTATTTCTCCCTTTTTCCAAATAGAAAAGATTGAATGAAAAAAGAACACAGAGTTAATGAGGGAGTCTTATTTATATGTTAGCTTGGACATCGTTAAGTAGGGTCATGATGCTGTGTTATATAAGATGTAACATATAACAATTATTAAACTGTCACCTAAAATAAAAAAATAATAATAATACATGAAACAATTAAAGTATTATAAGTGATAAGTTATGAATTTATTATGTGTCGCATATAATATAACATAATTAAATAATCATACAAAGTCATAAAAAAATTGTCACTATTTGACTGTACCTCTGTGACTAAAAATCTTCATAATTTCCCGACATCAAAAATAAAACATAGAGACAAAAAACAAAGAGCAGCGGTTGGAGACGGTTGGCCAATTTTTTCTACCCTTCAGTATCTGCAATTTATTTATTGCTTTCCCATCTCCTTATAGGCAGGATTTTAACCACTCCCATCGATATCACGGTAGTAGAATGAATATTTAGCTACCAGTTTTATTTTTATTGTGCAAAAAGCATTTAACGACATTTTTAATTAAAAAAAAAAGTTTATAAACTGAATAGTTGATCAAAGCAAATTAAAGAATAATTACCCATTATAAAAATATGCATTATTGCCTACTTGCTTTGAGTCCAAGAGGCGGAGTTTATATATATGCATATATATAGTACAATCAGAAATCAATAAAGACTTTATGTCATAATTCTATCATAACATAATTTAAAAAATGATCTCTATTTAATATTAAAGAGAGATCTATATTATCCTAACGTGCGGGCGAAGTTTGAAAAATAACAATAATAATAATAATAAGGATTTCTCTAAGTTACGTTTAACGTAACATACTTATATTTTATTTTATTTATAATTTATTTATAATATTATAAAATTTTTAAATTTATTCAAAAAATTTTAAAATATCAAATTTTTAATTATATTTTTAAATTCTTAAATACCCTCCATTTAATTAAAAAATATAATAATTATTATATGAATTATTATTATTATTATTATTATTATTATTAACAACAACAACAATAAAATTAAAATTATAATAATGGATTATTATTATTATTAAATTCTTAAAATACCCTCCATTTAATTAAAAATATAATTATTATTAATGGAATTATAATTATGATTAAAAATTTTAATTTTAAATATATTATTATTATTAACAACAATAAAAGGTATTATAATTAATTAATATATTAATAATAATTGATAATAATTTTTTAGTTAAATTGTTAACAATAACAATTATTATTATTAATTAATTTTTTAATAATAATAATAATAATAATCAAAATAATTAAAATACAAAATAATAATCTAAATAAAGAGGCATAATTAATAATAATTTTTAGTTAAATTATTAACAATAATTATTATTTTCATTTATTTATTTATTTAAGGATACAGATTCCATATGAGGTATGCCAAAGGGATTTGCTTATAATTAATTATATATTAATAATAATTAATTTTTAGTTAAATTATTAACAATAATTATTACTATTAATTATTATTAATAATAAAAAATTAATTATTAATAATAATTATTGTTAATATATTAATTAATTATAATACCTTTTATTTTTGTTAATAATAATAATAATCATTTAATAATAATTATATTTTTATTTAAATAGAGGGTATTTTAGAAATTTAAAAATTATAGGGATAAATTAAATATTTTAAAAATTTATGAATAAATGGAATAAATTATAAATAATGTAGAGTATAAGGGGCTTGAATGAAATTTTATAAGAAAACAAAATAAAAAAAACGACAACGGACGTAAGTTACGGTTACCGTAACTTAGAGGGTCCTAATAATAATAATAATTGAGTTAAAGTAATACAGAGGCATCGAGATACAGATTCCATATGAGGTATGCCAAAGGGTGATTGATTTATTTACATGGGATTCCAAACTACTAGATAAACAATGCTTTCAATTCCGATCGCTGTTGATGAATAGTAGGTCTTAGCAAAGTTATCGCCCGTGACATGCCAATTAGGTGTTGTTCTCTGACAGAGAATTATTCGGTAGACGCACATGTGTGGACAAATGAACAAGTCAAAATATCTTCTTCTTCTTTTTTTTTTTTTGGCTAAATATAAATTTTATTTCGTTTTATACTCATTTGATCAAGCAATTAGAAGTTTATTACTTGAGGTTTTGGTATCCACACTTGCCGTAGCAGAGTTACTATTAAATTGCTTTTTGTCTACTTTGTTTTTTTATCTCCAACTTTAAAACAGAATTATTACTACTAGACTAATCATATGCTTATTGAAATAATAAATTTGTATCTTGAATGTGAGTGTCGCCGATTAATGGTTGCATTAATTTTGTTTATTGTGTAATAACTGATTTTTTTATATTATCATTAATGAGTTTATTTCACATTACTACCCAATGAATGATACACTATACGGTTTCAGATATAAAATATATATTTTAACTTTGTAAGCTTATCATTACTTACTATTATTATGATTATAAAATATTTTTCTCTCTCTCTTGTTACCTTGATTCTATCTAGTCTCTGAACTCAAAAATAAATCAAACAAATAGCTCATCTTTAGTTTTTAGATCTGAAATTATATATATAATTAGGAATTTCATCATTATATAAGTACTAATTAAAATAAGTTGTGCATGCACACATGCAAGTAGGAGCATTTTTAGATCCTATGTATAGTTTTTATAAGTGATTAGTGATATCGAAAGCGTGAGACAATTTAGAGAATTATGAAAGGATTAGGATTTAATACTAAACTTATTTTTTTCCTAAGTAAAGAATCAATGGTCAAGATTTATTTTGTGTTTTTATTTTTTATTTTTTTTTCTTAATGACCATTGATTCAGTGCTCAACAAAAACTCAACTAAATACTGAATTGTTATCCATTTTGAAAATATTAAAAAGAGGTTGAGAGCTTATTGGATTTTGAGATCTTCGTCAAAGCTTAATAGTTTACTATCTATATAGAATTTTAACCCCTAAATTTTAAAAAGAGTTAGAATTATTTATAACCACATCAGTGTAAGTTATGTATTGCCATTTCGGCCTCAACTTTGTCAACAGAGCACCGTTAAGAGTTCCCATCGGGGTCAGTGGCACTTGATAGTCAAAACTATTATGGAGAAAAGGGAGGAAACTACATTAGATAATAGACACATACAAGTCAAACGTTGTAGACATATAACGATGAAATTAGGTACATTAATTCGAGCCATGAATTGAGGCTAGACATGTGCCGTGCCGCTGATTACGAGGGTGAGTGCTGCTTACCGCTTAGCCAAAATTTCTTCCATTTTGTGAATACGACGCCATCATTAGTAGATGCTTATAGAGAGGTATTATCAATTGTTATTAATAATATTATTATTCTGAAATCCCAGTCGTTCGGAAACTAGAGAGCTGCCCCTTCGGTTGATCTTTTGTAGGAAACAGATGATAACCATCTGCATTTTAGCCTTTTCTTTTCCCCTCATAAAATATCAGGGCAACGAACCAGGACTGGGAAAAGCCAATCGCAGTGTGGAAAGAAAATGCCCGCTAGAAAACACTTTTGTGCCGAAGGGCCAGCTGCAGACGGACGCAGATAGATAAAAATGAATGTGAGGGAAGCTTTTCACTGTTGGCCATTAGAGAAATATTGAATTTTGACGTGGCCAACTTTATTCGAGACCCCATTCTATATTTCTTCATGTGCATACCTTACCTACGCACTCAAATGTATGCATGACGCAACAATATTATTACATTATGTGTGTAGCTAAATAATAAACCACCTTTTTTTTTTCACCCCTCAATCAAAATTGGCTAAATCAACACCTGCCAAGCCAATGGGCCTTAAGAAAATGGGAAATGGCGTGGGTAGTGGGATTCACCCATCACTTAAACTTTAGCATTTCTCATGGGTCCATCTCTCTGTGGAACCCATCGGTCCATCTTGACGTCCATTCGTTCATTGGCATGTTGCAAACTGCAAAAAAGGTGGATGGGGCAATGCCGCTTTCTAATAATACAAACAAGTGTTGTGCCCATTTATGAGCACCGCCAAATGTTGAAGTATAGACCACGACAAAATAATGATTTTTGTTTATTTTTGTCTTTTAATCAGTTTTAAGGATTTTTAGGAAAAAAATGTAAACATTATTAAATAAAATTCCAAAAAATCACCAAAAAAAAAATTAATAAATATCTTTTGTCATTTTTTCCCATACTTTTGTTCTCTTATTATTTTTCTAAGAACATATGTCTAAATTGACTTAAAACTTTTAGTGCATTTACCAATCGGTAATAGGAATAGGCTGGAATTAGAATGAATTGAAATCGGAATCGATTATAGTAAAAATGGAAAACAAGAACGAGAACAAATTGTTTACTTTAAATTAAAATTGGAATTAGCTATAGTACTATTGATTTATTTACTTTATCTTATAATAAGAATAAATTATTGTATGATGTTACCAAAATGACAATAACTAATTATTATCGTTATTTATTGTAATAATTGTGATTATCATCACGATCATCATTATCAATTTATCATCGTCGTCATCCTCTAAAATAATATTGTTAACACCACCACCAACAACAATAATAATTAAAATAATATATGTTGTTATTATTAAATGGGCTAAAAAATAATAAATTTTCATTTTCATTACAAATCTCAATTCACTCTTCATTCTTATTTCTTATTTTTATTCGCACGGACACCTCTACCATGAGAATTAGATTCACATTCTTTATTTCTAATTTTATGAGATCTACTTCAATTTCATTTTCATTCATTCATATTATTATCTTTTATGCTTTTAGTAAATAAATAAATAAAAAATATCAACGATTCTAATTTATTGTCATTCCTAACCATTCATGGCCAGCTGTTTTCCCCTCCCTATCCAATATAGATTTGTCTCGACACCTCCGATTCCAACGCCCATATAAATTTTGCCAAATCGTTAGTGCGAGGCAGCTCTGCGTTTGTGCATTTAAGCATACTTGTCTCTTGACTCGATTGAAAAATTTGGCCAATCAAGCTCGATAAAGCATTGCGCAACCACTTCTAATTATTGAAACAATTTTCTTGGAAGAAATTTGCAAAACTGATTGTCTTCTTGTAGTTAATTGGTGAATTTTTTATGATCACCCTCAACCTTTTTTTACCTCCTTCCCCGCGGCCCTAAACTCAATCAATATTCTGCCACGAAGTCTAAATTCATAATATGGAGGAGCTCGGGATCCGATTGAGCAAGTTTACGGCACAGCAGCGCTAATCGAAGTATACAACTAATAAATTTATAACACAGACAAATAAATTTAATATAATAATATTATTTTGTATTTAGTTGTTGTATAATTAATGTGATACTTTTAATATTCTAAAATTTCTTTCAAATAAAATAAAAGTATCATGTCAGTCTTACTTAAAAATAAAAAATTAAACATTACAAATGTTCCAACTAAATAATACATAAATCAATTTGCAAAGTAATCTATGTTGATTGGTGAGCCTGAGAATTGAAACACAGCAAGACGAAGAATATGATTTCTCTATGAGAACTTAGAACTCGAACTTATTATGAAATTTTACCACCCAACCAGTGGGCTTAGCCATCTTATGTAATTAGAACTCAACTATTTCGTATATTTTATAACATGTAAAAAGCACTTTAATTTTAGTTGGCGCTTGTTTTTTAACTTAACGACTTAAAGTTACTTAATTTAATTAATTAAGTTAATTAGAAGTGTTTGTTTTTATAGTTTAATGAGACTTTTTAGATAATTTTGACTTAATAAAAGAAGTCATTTTTTTTGACTTTTTACAGAATAGAAGAATCTGAATTAAGTCAATTAATTTCTAATGGAAAAAATATCCATATTTTATAATTTATTTTTCATGCTTATCCCAAAACTCACCCATAGACGTTTATCCTACATAATCTCATTTTTACATGCAACAACTTCGAGATGAAATGATAAATCAATTATTTCAAGTATCTTGTTAGTTTTTTTCTCTTATATTATGTACTATTATTAAGAATTAGTGATAAAATTTGATATTTATGGTATGTTATATATTATAATTCCAAAATCATTATGTATTCACTTGAATGTAGTTTTTAAATATTAAAATATTATGATATTTAATATATTATTTATTTGACATTTAAATTTAATAAAGATATAAATATAAAAATACATATTTTCAAATTTTTAAGTTGAAAAAAATAACTTAATGCTTATTTTCAAAAATTCAGATAAAAAAACAAATATATTATTCAGATTCAAACATTTAGGTCTATTCAGAGTTCAAACTAATTCAGATATATTCAGATTTCAGACAGAAAAATAAACGCCACCTTACTGTATAAATTATGGGATTTAATTTTTTTTTTCTGAATTATGAAAAATAATTGAGTGAAGGTATGTTCTTCAAATATTAAAAATGATAAAATTTGAATAGTACTATATAAGATTTAATATAAATTAATTTTAATAATTATTTGATTGTAAATATCAATAATAATAATAATAATAATATCATGTAATATATATTTTAATGCAAGTAATAGCCTTACATAATTAAAAGAAAAAAATTACCGTATAAATTGAAGTATTGATGAAGCTTGGGCTGCGTGGGATGTGCTTCATTTATTTCAATCATTCAATTATCTCAGAAAACTTGGATCAAACGCTTCATTAAAAGCATCGAGCTCTAAACTCAATTAATCGAATTTAGGGGTTCCCCTGTCCAAGACAAATAAATGAATTACTAGCTACGAGTCCATGCAAATCTCCCCATCCTACGGGGTCACATTCCTCAAAACTTATCCAACGGTATGGATCAATCTGAGTAGCTTATTTACCTGACAAGCGGCTTCATTAATTAGCGACAAAAATTTACGAGACGCGGGTAGCTGCTAAATAACGGGGTAGGTATGACGCATTGATTACCATCATGTACCATATGTCTACTCACAAATTGCCACGTGAACATCACACTCCACTCTTCTGTTGCTCTTAAGCAACAACCGCCCTCATTCTGTCATCCGATATTCGGATTAGACCGCGCGTACACGAGTTAAAGTTGCGTCTGAGAACATCTTTGATTCTATAGCTACACCCTCACGTTAGTTGCAAATTGTAGTAAAATCACCACCGCCGGTGCCGCTGTCTCGTTAGTGACCCCCGCAGTTTAATACGAAATAACATCTGACGTACGGACCTGAGGGTACGGTGTCAAGCTATCCATAACGTGTAATGACCACCACAGGATCACTGTTTATTTAATTCTTTTAACACATATAATCAAAAGACAAAATAAAGAACGCGTCCTTGCCAGCCTGGCTTGTTCCACTCTCTGTCACACAGCCCTTCAATTCCTTCGCACCCCTTATCTTTCTTTCATTTTTGTCAAAACAAAAGCCTCACTCAACAACCCAGAAAAAAGAAGGGGAAAAAAAAAAAAAAAACTCTCACTCTAGCTTGCTTACACTTCACTATGAGACTAAAATTTGAGTCTGGTTTGTTGATCTTTTTTACTATAATTTCCCCCGCAATCTCAGGCGAGCTTCCTCGGTTTAGAGAAGCACCGGCATTTCGAAACGGCAGAGAATGTCCCAAAGCGACATGGTCTGCGCTAGACAAAAGATCTCACAATCAATCAATTCTCCACATATCCATGACTCTCGACTCCACGTACCTCCGCGGCTCAGTCGCCGGGGTCTTCTCCGTCCTACAACACGCCACGTGTCCCGAAAACATCGTCTTCCACTTCATCAGCACGCAGCGGCAGCGAGTCGAGCTGAGCCGCACAATCACCGCCACATTCCCTTACCTAAACTTCGAAATCTATCACTTCGACACGAATCTAGTGAAAGGCAAGATCTCGTACTCGATTCGTCAAGCCTTGGATCAGCCGTTGAATTACGCTAGAATCTACCTGGCCGATCTTTTGCCGTTGACTGTTAGCCGCATTATTTACTTCGACTCGGACCTCATAGTGGTCGATGACGTGGCAAAATTGTGGAGCATCAATTTGAGAGGACGCGTACTTGGTGCACCGGAGTACTGTCACGCTAACTTTACCAACTATTTCACGTCGAAGTTCTGGTCGAACCCTGTGTTTTCCGGGATCGTTAAAGGGAGAAGGCCGTGTTATTTTAACACGGGAGTGATGGTGATTGATTTGAGGAAATGGAGAGAAGGAAGGTACACAGAGAAATTGGAGTACTGGATGAGAGTGCAAAAGAAGTACAGAATCTACGAGCTGGGTTCGTTGCCTCCGTTTCTGCTCGTGTTTGCTGGTGACGTGGAAGGGGTGGAGCACAGGTGGAACCAGCACGGGCTTGGCGGGGACAATCTGGAAGGCCTGTGTAGGAATCTGCACCCGGGTCCAGTGAGTTTGCTTCACTGGAGTGGCAAGGGGAAACCCTGGCTGAGGATTGACTCGAAGAAGCCGTGTCCGTTGGATTCGTTGTGGGCCCCGTATGACCTGTTTCGTCACAAGTCCTTGTTTTCTGATAGCTGATTAAAAAGGGCGTTTCGGGATTTACGACAACAAGGAGTAATGGGGCCGTTAAAGGGGGGCGTGATTAAGGGCTGTGATTTGGTGGGTGGACGGTGGATGGATCGCTGATCAATTGATGACGAGAGGCATGCATGCATTTGTATGTAGTAAATGTAGCGGTGTGAGTGGTACTAGTAGTAGGTGGAGTATGCAGATTCCATGATGATCGATGTATGTAGAGCGTTTTTGTTTTGTTTGGTTTGTTGATAAAATTAATTTCAAAAGGGCAGTGGAAGGTTCCAATCTAGGTGGTTCTACTTTCGCTTTTCTATTTTTCCTTTTTTTTTTTCTCCATACATTATTTGATTAAAATTCGTTTGTATGTTTGCTAGATGATGTATGTATACGTAATGTGGATTCTCTGATCCCAACAGGACAAATGAAAGCCATCAAAAATTTCATCTTGCCACTCCTAGTCCTGGCTACGCTTTATCTTTTCCAAAAATCAGCAAATAATTGATAATTGTCCGGGTTTGCGCTAGTATATGATTGGTGCGCGCGCCAAAGAACCTAATGACGCTGCCTAAAATTGCCCTAAGTTACATGTTTTTTAAGTTTGCTCAAAGTTACATGTTGCAACAATTGTGAAGGACCCAAGACGTGGGAAAGTTGCAAGCTGCAGCAAGCAAATTACGGCGTCCCTGTAAATGCGTAGGCCCTTCGTGGAGCATTGCCGATGAGTACTGGTTACTGAATTGGGACAGGTTGTAATGGTGAGTTCTCTGCCCGAAAGATTTTTTCTTCTGTTAGAAATCCCTTCAAAAATTGAAAATGAGATTCGGATTTAAGACACGTTTTTAGGCTGCTTCATTGTCCAAAATTGTTTCAATGCGGACAAAATAAGCCCCAGCCTCAAATCTTCTTATATGATATCACAGCTTGCCCCACTATTCCCTTATGGGCAGGCCATGGCCATCCGAAGCTTATCGATATAAAAATAAGTTGTCGGCATTTAATTAACTGAGAAGCAATTTGCTATGTAAATACAAATATTATGAACAATTTATATGTAGTACTTATATATAAATTTGATTTTTTTTAATAATATTCTATCCTTTGTGTATATTATTATATTATTTCTTATTAAATAACTACAAATCCTAATATCATATAAATCTAGTTCGATAATAAACATAAATCCATTATCAACAGACACGAGAGAAGATTGAATAAATAAACAGCAATATTCTACGAGTTTAACCAATAATTAATAAAATCCTTGCGTCAAACCAAAAATTTCTGTTTGATTATAAGTCAATTCTTCTGCGAATTCAAAAGGAACTTCCAATTTCCCTCTTTAGTAATAAAATTAATCTGCTACATTGCTTTGGTACATGAGAGAGAATTAAATTAAAAATTTTCTCAACACATAAATAATTTCAAATTATACAAATTTGACTCAAAATTTAATTGTTTATTAAAGACCTTTGGCCGAGTGATAAGGGCTACTGTCCTTCAACATGGAAGGCAACAGTTTAAATCCCCACAAAAGTATTGTGGGGATAATTTCCTTGCCTTCCTTGCCAAAAGTGTAAGTAAAGTCAGTTTTCTTCGTTATTAAATATCAGTGGAGTAGACATCCTAATATTAGAAAGGGTTTAAAATGATCGTGCCTCATAAAAATGTTTGTAGTAAATTGGTGCTAATAATTATTTGATTTGTAATTATAATCTCATGTAATATGAGTTGTACTCAGAGAAATAGTCTCATGCAATAAAAAAAAAAAGAATATTTGTATTATAAAAATGAAAAGCATTGAAAATTTTTTAGTTGCAAGTGAAAAAAAAAAAAGGTAAAGCATTGTTGGGTCGAGATCTTAAAAATGGACGTCGACCAGATCCAAATCAGGCCTTCAAATTCAGCCAGTCCGGCCTAACTGCCGAATGGAATAATTCACATTGTTAGCTAAAATGGAGCCCAGCTCAACCTGTCTGCGTGTCATTAGTGGTGCACGTGTCTCTGCAATCCACTTCAGCTATTTCCTTCCACAAAAAATACCTGTAATAACTATCACTATGAAAGCGGAGAACAGAAATGAAAATTAAAAAAAAAAAAAAATCAAGCAAAAACTCACCGAGACTTGTGGTCTCAATTTGAAGCTGCTTCAAGTAAGCGAGTCAGCAAATTAACACCAGCAGAGCCTCACTCTGCAGCAGAAATATGGCCACGGTTACGTCAGGAAGTGCCAGTCTAGGACTAATCAATCTCCAGAGTACTCCAAAATCAAAGCACCCCTCATCTCCATTTCTTGGCAAAAAGCTAGGACTAATCAAACCCTCTTCAAAAAACAATATTAGCTCAAGTTTGACGACAAAAGCTGAGCTGATTGATACAGTTCGCGATGTGTTTTTGGGTGTGGGAGTGGGGTTGCCATGCACAGTCATGGAGTGTGGTGATATCATATACAGGAGCACTTTGCCAAAGTCCAATGGGCTAACAATTACTGCACCGGGTGTGGCTTTGGCTCTTGGTGCTATTTCTTATCTCTGGGCCACCCCAGGTGTGGCTCCTGGGTTTTTTGACATGTTTGTGCTTGCTTTTGTTGAAAGGGTGTTTCGAACCACTTATAGGAAGGTTGGTAATTTTTGGCTTATTTTGCAGTTTTTGATAGATTTTGTGTTATTGAACGTTAATCGTTTTGGTTTTTGTTGGCAGGATGATTTTGTCTTGGGAAAAAAGTTGGGTGAGGGAGCTTTTGGCGTTGTTTATAGAGCTTCCTTGGCTAAGAAGCCTTCTTCCAAGGTAGACACTTTTGATTTCCTACTTTGATTGTTGCTTCTGGGTATGTTCAAATTTCCTTTGAACTAATTTTTATCCTATTGTTTGGTTTAAGTTGGAACTAAAACTTATTTACGTTGAACTTCTGTGGATTCTATGCCCAATATGTGGTCAACAATGAGTTGATTCTGTTTGATTGGTTTGACCGTACATGGAACTAATGGCAAACCTTACTTAATTTTGTGTGAATTAGTATGTGTTAATTGCTGGTTTTTGGGTGTGATTAGAATGACGGTGACTTGGTCTTGAAGAAGGCTACTGAATATGGAGCGGTGGAAATTTGGATGAATGAGCGTGTTCGAAGAGCTTGTGCAAACTGCTGTGCTGATTTTGTATACGGCTTTCTTGAGGTCTTGCTCTATTATGACTACTTCTACCATATGAATTAAGGGTATTATCATCTCAAGAAATTAAAATATGTACATTACTTCTACCACATGGCAATTTCCGTTTTCTTTTTCTTCCTTGTGACTGGAATTGTCATGATGTAATTGGTTTTAGAATTCTTCGAAAAAAGGAGGTGAATACTGGCTTATATGGCAGTATGAAGGAGAGGCCACGCTTGCAGATTTGATGATAAGCAGAGAGTTCCCCTACAATGTTGGTACTCCCCTCTCATCAACCTTTCTATATTTTTATAAGTGGTTGAAACTATTCTTGCATGAGTTTAAATCAATTTTTTCTTTTTTTTCTTTTTTTGGTGAAACTTACCATGCCTTGTCGGTCTGAGAATTTTATGTCATGAACCATACCGCCAACTATTGATCTTTGATTCTTTCCGCTGATCTTGTCTTTTCCAATGAAATTTAGATAAAATGATCTTTGTACTTGTGAGGAAAATTTTACATCTATTGAAATGACCATGAGAACTGTTACCATTTCTCCAGCCACTTGGAGACTGTTTTCCTTATGTTTTAAAGTTATTCTTAAGCCTTTTTTACTATTTAGTGAGGAAGGACCTTAAAATTCAAATCCTTTTTCAACTGCTATTATTATTATTTTTTTATATATTTATATTCACCTCTCAAGGGTGATTGTGTGAACTTTGCCACTTATTCTTATCTTGACACTTCTGCAGTAACTCTTGTTACAGTTTAACTTCCCAAATGCCAACTCTTGTGATGCTTAAAATGTCAGGTAGAAGCATTGATTCTTGATGAGGTCCAAGACTTTCCTAAAGGAATTGAAAGAGAAAATAGAGTCATTCAAACTATCATGAGCCAACTCCTATTTGCATTGGATGGTCTTCATTCGACTGGCATTGTGCATAGGGATATTAAGCCACAGAATGTTATTTTCTCTGAAGGTAATCAAATTGATCTCTATGGAAGGCAAAGAAAAAAATTGGATTAGTTTGATTTTACTATGATTGATAATTTTATATAACCATTTAAACATGAGCAGGTTCTCGTAAATTCAAGATCATTGATCTTGGAGCTGCAGCAGATTTGCGAGTGGGCATCAACTATATTCCGAAGGAATTTCTTTTGGATCCTAGGTATTTTCTTTCCTATCATGTAATTTAAGTAAATAGGGCCCTCGTATCTTACTATAGTAAGCTGGTTGGATTCTCCCAAGAGAATGCCTTCACTCTCAACAATTGAAATCTTTATGACATAAATAAATCTTTGTTGATTTTCCAGCAGTTAATGGAACTGGTCATTCTAATTGCTAGAGTATTTATGATGGCTTTTTACTAAAGATTATCTGTGGCCATCTCCTCTGGTCTTGGATAGATTTAATTGTTCAGCTAAAAACTGTTTTAAATATGCAGCAAGCAGCTAGTAGCATGTTGCATCTTCTGACTTTGCAAAGTCAGAAGTCCAAATTTAAGCTAGTATTTCATGGGTAGAGAAATGATTGATATTCAAGATAAATCTTCATAATCTGTAATGAATAAGATACAGACATGCATGACTTTGAAAAATACTTCTAGATTTATTATTCTTAAAAGCAATTTTTCTTTGCCCTTACATCCTGGAAAGTGCATACAAATGGCTAACAAGGACAGACTTAACAAAGCTTAGCACCTGACTTTACATAATCATTCAAAGGCAGATTCTATCTGGAATATGGAAAGTTCTCATAATTACCACATATAATATAAAGTAGGTTCTGTATGAAATTGAAACTGCCCTAGTTTGAAATATGCATTTGAAAGATGATATTGACTTAGTTAATTGCTATGAAATATGGTTGAATCATTTCAAGTTCTGGACTGAAAATGGAAGAATAATGGGCTTTTATAATATTTGTTGGAAGTCTAAACAAACCAGTTCTTGAAATTTTGGAGCAGTGCCAAGCATTTCTATCTTTCTTTTTCTTTTTTTTTTCTTTCAATCAATCTAAGACAGAATGTTGGTTTGATGTAAACCATGTTTTAATAACAATCTTTTTCAGTTATATTTAAGTGACACCTAGTTCCTGGCAACTATGAAGAAATAGAATTATAGTAGAAAATGAGACTGATATGCTATTTTCTTCAAACAACAAAACTATTACCATTCTTTAGAATTAGTTCGCAAAACCAGCACCTACAGTGAGTTCATCATGCCCTCAAGAGTAAAATCTTTACTTGAAACCCAAAATTTGTGCCCCACTGAATTTGGTTTGATGTTTCTAAGTTTCTATATCATATAGGATTCATAACCTGCTACTGTTTCATTCATTCAGGTATACTGCACCAGAGCAATACATCATGAGCACACAGACTCCCTCTGCTCCCTCAGCTCCAGTTGCAACTGCACTTTCTCCCGTCCTCTGGCAGGTGCAGTATTCACTGTGATATATCCCAAATTTATTGTCATTGATTGTCTTTATTTATTGAAATTTGTCCTTCTTGTTAGTTTTGATCATATTGTTCTTTTAACAGCTCAATTTGCCAGATAGATTTGATATCTACAGTGCTGGCCTTATATTCCTGCAAATGGTATGTACTGTCCGAAGGATCTATTTACATTCTTGTCCATTGGCTTATTCACTAGAACTTTTATATGAACTCTTATAAGCCGGTCCTAGTTTTCATCTTGGTCTTTTACTTTTAAGAGATCACCACCTGTTAATCCACTTTGTAATACTGTATCACACAGCAAACACACTGTATGATAAAACAGCTATGACTTACCATTGGGGTTTAAATTTTAAAAGCTTTAATAAAAACTAAATAGTATATATAAAACCTTGGAAGTCCTTGAATGGTTCTACTAATTAAACTCGTAAGCATTATAAACGTATGGAGACTGTAAATTCCAATCTTTTAACAATATTTGCCCAAGTGATTTAGATTTTATTTATTTATGTATTCTTTCTGCATTGGACACCCCCTAATTCTACCCCGTCCCATGCACAACACAGATTAAAGAACTTCCCCCTCTAAGGTTGGTGTGAGGGGGAATCTATCCCGACCTCTTGCTTCCACTGCAAGACTTAAACCAACTGGCTATTCCCTAATTATATCCAAATATAACTGTCATGGATAATACATGGCTACTTTGAGCTAATCTCAGGATTTTGCTGATTTAGCTTACTACATGATGTAACTGTTTCGTTTCTATAGGCATTCCCAGGATTACGCACAGACAGTGGCCTCATACAATTCAACCGTCAGCTGAAGAGGTGTGATTATGACTTGAATGCATGGAGGAAGACTGTAGAGCCTCGTGCCAGCCCTGATCTCCGCAAGGGCTTTCAATTGTTAGACATAGATGGTGGCATAGGATGGGAACTTTTGACTTCAATGGTTAGATACAAAGCACGGCAAAGAATCAGTGCAAAAGCAGCTCTAGCTCATCCCTACTTTGATAGGGAAGGGCTATTAGCTTTGTCCTTCATGCAGAACTTGCGGTTGCAATTCTTCCGAGCCACACAACAGGATTACAGTGAAGCTGCCAAGTGGGTAATTCAGCTGATGGCAAAATCTGGAACAGAGAAGGAAGGTGGCTTCACAGAAGCTCAGCTTCAGGAGCTGCGAGTCAGTGTCTGAACTATATTCGAATATTAATTTCATTGTGAATATTGTAAGTAAACAATATTTCACCATTCTCTTCCTTTTTGCGTAGGAAATAAAGCCACAGCGGAAGGGAAGTGCTCAGAGAAATGCTCTTGCTTCAGTCCTTAAACTGCAGAGAAGGATTGTAAGGACATTGAATGAGAGCATGGATGAGCTTAACGTACGCCAGAAGAGTCTATGGTGGAGCAGGTGGATCCCAAGAGAGGAATGAACACTGCAAATACACATATTCAGTTTTTCCCTTTCTGTAAATTTTGTGTGTTAATTTGAACCGACTGTTCTAATGGAATAGAGTAAACGTAATGACTTGAAATGTAAGAAACTAGCTGGAACCTTATAGCAACATACCTGGAACTATTTGAACGCACGTGCAACCTCCTTCGTTGATGATAAGTTTATAGAATAATCATCCTAGATGTTGTACTATGTGACGTACATTGTAGGATTTAAATTCTAATGGATCCCCATAGTTTTGAATTTCATCAGAAACCGCCTTGAAAATGCCTAAATCTGTTGTAAGACTCTGAATTGTTTATAGATCTAATCTGCAAACATCTTGTGGTTAGAAAAACCCGGGCATTTTCCAATCTATGGGACTCTGTTTGTATTGAGGTCATACTTAAGTGAAGATCAAGCAATCGAGGTTGCTATCTGAGGCATGGACTTTTATTTTAAATGAGATAATACATCAGTCCCAAAAACTCACATCCAATAAGGCTCCAAATGGTGCTTGTGAGGCTAAGTAGTTAAAGTTTTCGACATTTCCAAACCAAATTTAAAAGTGGTTACAAGACAATTTTATAGTTTTGTTTAGGAAATTAAAAGTTACTAAGTTACGCTTATTCAACTTTAGGAGCTATGATTTTTAATTGTCTATCCACTTTCACTTGATAACTAGTGCTTTCATTTCATAGTTGTCCTTAACATAGCCAAAGCATTATACAGCATCATACTAGCCACTGATGTTACCGCAACTCTTTCACTAATCACACTAATGTGTCTCTTGAGCACGTTAAACTCTTCAGTACATTATTAACAAGCACATAAGATGGCAGTAATAACCTTGCGGGCAATGGAGTTAACATATGCACAAGTTTGACCTGATAATTAATCTCTCTCTTAGTATAACATTAAGGCTGTAATCAACTCATACAAGCTTCGGTACGTGTCTAATAAGACAACTGTATATTGCTAATACAATTGTACTATCACTCATCATTTCAACTCAGAAAATTTCCAAGTAATGCTAACTTCGCGCCCACAATTGAATCATTGAAGCACACACTGCATGTGGGAAGAAATGAAGTTGCTTAATAAAGAAGGACCAAAGAAGAAACTGATCAAATATGAAAGGTGATGGGAGCAACTGATAAATAATTTGATTTGAAGCTTCGATGTAAGATAACAAATACTAAAATTGTTTAGTGTATCAGAGGCAATGGCATTGTAAATCACGAGAACTTCACGTGCAACTCTGGCCTTCTTGTTCAGCACAACCATGGGTCCAAGACCATTATATAATAAAAACAGATGCACCACTGCTTACCCAGCATATAAGACACTTCGATCTAAGACTGTAACACCTTGATTATAGTGCTGCATTTCAGAGGCTAAATAATTAATATTGTCATTATTATCATTGCTAATACTGTCTCTAAGCTTTTTCGACTTCCCAAAGCTTTAGCTGTTTAACACCCCACGATCATCTAATATATTTTTGTTTTTCTGCATGGAAGCAACCGCTATGTGTGACCACAAAATTAACCTCTTTTGATGACCCTTTCTATATGTTGCTAACGTGCTATTATATAGCATCTTATTTTAATCCTAATTAATCTTACAAATTATTTTCAGAAAATAAAAAGAATTAAAAAAACAAGTCACATTCAATTCTAAACGATTTTATTTGCAAAATCTTATAGTTAGGGTTAATTAACTATTGTAATTGATCCCGTAATTCGAATCACTGGAACAACTTTCATGAGATATAAGTTAACAAATGAAACATACAGCATCTAAAAGTCTTTGTCTACACTTTAAGAGAAAAAATAAATGAATAAATGGACTGAGAAAGGCCAGAAAATGCTGATATTGGTGAGCCAGAGCTACTGAAATGACGAACTGACAGCTTGTAAATTGTAATTAACTTGCAAACTAATAAGAGAGAACAAAACAAATTCATTATGGGATATTTTATTAAAATGACAGTGTCCGTAAGCTAAATGGGCGGAGCACAAGACCAAGCAAGTGGTGCTTTGCCTTTGATGAAGTAAGATTTTTAATTATCATCTGTACTTTAATTATTCAGGCACTTTGGTTGGGCTTTGAGCTCTTACGTTAATTTTAATAAGCTTGTTCTTGTAATATTAAAGTGGAATCTTGGTCATAGCCTTGAAATTTCATCCTCTCCTCAATTCACTCTCTCCCTCTCATTTTCCGCTTTTTAATTGTAAAATATAGTGCAAAGAGAATCTTAAGTGTAACTTGCATATTACATCAGTTCGGCATAGTTTTTGTTTTTCTTGAACAAAATATTATTTAGTCGTAAATGAGTAAATAAACAAGTAGTATATGATCTTTAATTAAAAGCTCATTAAAGGGCTTAAATCATTAAAACAAAAACCACATCTAATAATAAAATTTTATCATACACGTATTTCGCCATCAACTAATTATAAGAAAAATGAGAAAAATGAGAAAAAAAAATAAATTAAGACACACTGCTCTATTTTATTGAACAATTTCATGAAAAAAAAAAAAAAATCTTATTTGAGTCTTGTCTACATATATAGTGTGATTCAGATTGCTCTGAAGATTCAATTTATGTTTGTTCTGATGATTTTTTTTCATTGCAAAGTGGCATCAACCTCTCGCATGCATGGTGCCATTTTGATTTTGATGTATGCAAATGAATATATAAATATAAAGCTGACGATGAGTATCACTGTGACCACTCTGTCAAATGCTTGATGAAAATTTCAACCTACGTTGAGCCAGATGTAAAATAGATTCAAATTCCTGGCAGATCTCAAGAATTACAATGTCGGTGAGATCTTATTCTCATCTTGTCTGCTCCCAAGTTTACACTGTAATATCATTTTCATTGCTCTCTTTATGTGTATTTACACCAATGCAATGTGCACAATGTGCGTTCAAGCTCATTATTTCAGTATAGTCAAATATTTAGAACTCCTAAGAATATTTACATGGAGATAATGATCTTATAGCTGAAGGAAATGATTAAACATTACGATTTTTCTGATACAGTGAGATATTTTTTGACATCGTTTTCATAGACATGGACATAAAGCCAACCTGCACTTAATTATATTCCTTATTGATAAGGAGTCAGACCCAACAAAACTTTTTGGCCTTGATTATTTGCATTCGGATTGATTAATAGGAACCATGTTCTTGTTTCGTTATACAAACCTAGGAATCAACTCATTGAGGATAATCCACAAAAAAAAAAAAAAGAAAGAGAAAAACGAAAATTAAACACATAAGAGAGTAAAGAAAATGACATCATTCTTATATTAGAGTCAAAGAGATGATCAATATTATGTCATTATCATCTTTGAAAGAAGCTCAATTATAAGGCAGTTAAAATATACATGCATGGTTATGTAGGATTCAACTAATTAAAGAACTCTTTTGCCTAATTAGGTGGATCACTGGGAAAAAGATAAGAAGAGCCTCATCATCAAAGCATAATCACATTATCATCAAGTGTTTCCAAAAAAAAAGAATCCACATTATCATCAACATATTGAAAGGCAGTCCATAAACTACCATAGACATTGGCTACCTTATTGAAGCAATGGCCGACCCATTATGCTGGTTGTTGATGCCTACTAGCAGTTAGGCTATAGATTATGACATGACCATGTATATAATAAATAAATAAAGAGAGAGATGGTGAGAGAGAGAGGTCTTGTTTTTATTTTGCAATATTTTTATAACTGTATAATATTTTTTCCAAGTGGGTGTGCTGTGTGGGGTCAAAATAGAAATGTATGGTGAGTGAGGGGGCACTCGCACGCCCTTTGATGCCCCATCGTTACCTCTTTAAACGACCAATTTGAGCCTTCACCACAGCCTCTTCTTACTATAAGAAGCCCCCATCTTCACGTTCCGATTTCTATATTCAAACCAAACTCATCACAATAATAAAAGACGAAAAGGGCAAATTAAGCTCTCTCTCTCTCTCTCTCTCTCTCTCTTTCTCGAATCTCTTATCTCTCACTCAGAATAACAAAAAACCATGAAGATGAGCAGTGCTAGCATGGGAGCCTCAAAGAGAAGATCACTATCAGGCAGAGGGTTTGGAGGAGTCTTGAGAGAGCAAAGGGCTAAGCTTTACATTATAAGGAGATGTGTCATCATGCTTCTTTGCTGGCATGATTAGTGAGTCCCTGTCTCTCTTTGGCCTTGAGGGCCTTCTTTTTCTTTTTCCTTTTTCCCTTTTGGTGGATTGTAAATAGCGGCAGCGGATAGTATCGGAGAGTTGAAACAATTTTTGTATCACTAAGTCCTGATGGGCTAGTTTAGCTATAATATCGATATATATACGAGATATATCTTTTGAATTACAAAGTTTGATATATGTCAATCAACAAGTTAAGCTCTATGCATGGTTGCTCATATAATATTCTTTATTCTTTTACACTCTCTTCTTCGTTCTGTATTTGCCTCTCTTTGAAACGAGTATGCATGTTCATTGATAGACTGCCTTGAAAACAAAAGCTTGGCCGTGGAATGAAGTTCCTATTTCTTTCACAATTTCGCTTAGTCTTTCGCAATACACAGTCGATGTTTTAGATCATCAGCATACGGTGAAAGCAATATTTTACGCTTATGTTTGTGCACTCCAATATCTATGAATATCAGCTTACAAACTGGAAGCAACTTCCATGAATGACCATTTGTTTTTGCAATTAAGTTGGAGTTTGTTTTATTTTCTTTCACCCGAATTCCTAAGCTTTTTTATTTACATATTATCCCCTTTAACTTCACCGCAAATGCCTTTCATTATAAAGCAATTTCTTTATCCTTTTTTTTTTTTGAAATAATTGCAATACAATTTATTGGAATCATGTCTATAGAGCTCTGTTACAGCACAGCTCAATTGTGTAAGCTCAGAACGAATAAAATCTGTCTCTAAATAATGGGGAGAAAAAAATCAAATAGCACAATTTATGAGAATTCATTTTAATTTCCTTATAAAAGGGAAGACACATCTGCTCACAACGTTGGTTTCTTGGTGGGAGTAAAATCAAGAAGCTCATAAGCCCAACTTACGTTTAAAAGTTGGCTTTGAGAGTTGAGCATTGTCTTAAGCTTATATTATCAGTCCAAAGACTAATATCAGCCAACATGATATACATTTTATATCACCTAGTCACATGCAAACCACTCTTTTATTTTATCTATCTTTTGAGTATTAATTAAGTGAATAAAATGAAAAGATTGAACTACTTTTAACTTTTGAGTATTAGTTAAGTCCATAAAAAAATATGATAGACTTCAAATTATAACATACTTGTAAATGTTAACCATATATATATATATATATATATATAAAAGATTTATTAGTAGATAATTGAGTGTTCCCGATTATGATAAAACTATTAGAAAGGAGAGAATGGGCACACATAATCTATCACGAAAAGGGGATTTATTTATGAAATTTGGTTGGATTTGCATCTCATTAAGCTTTTTGAAACAACGTTTTGACCAGATTGCAATAGTTTCCGCATTTTATAGTTATATAGATAATGGCTATGCCCCATAGCTAGTACACTAAACAAACTAGGAAAAATCCAAGCTAAATGACCTTTTTCTGAAGGGGCTTAAGATAATGTTTAAGGGCCAGATAATCATTTGAAGTGACAATTTTGGTGTGGTATTCCTCCCCTATGATTATTATCTTCCAATTATATCGCACTTTTTGCCGCCGTTTCCTCTTAAAAGTGCTCAGCACACTAAAAATAAATTCCATTGTATAGTAATTAATTAACTCCAGAGTATTATAGAGAGTATTATTTAAACTTTTCTTTTTGTCTCTTTAAACGCAGATTATAGTATTATACAATAATTGAGATAAAAATTAGGTCAGTGGTCTCCGTCGCAACCTCGTTTTGATTTTCTTGTCTTCAACCAAACAGCATGCTCACATATTATTACAAAATTTAAATAAACTGTTAGCTCTTTTTTTTTTTTTAAGGAAAAAATTAGGGGGGTGGAGAAAGGAGCCTCCACCAAACACGGCCTTTGGCTTCGGCGTTGTGGATGAGTTCAGTTCGAGCTTTTAGTGGGTTTTGTGGTCAAAACTTAACTCCTTACGTGGGCCTGCCTAGTGAATTATTGGTCTTACAACCCACACGTTCACGTGCGCCACGTGTACGGCAAACGAAGGACGCGATTGACTTGTTCGTTTTATAATGGGTGAGGAATTCTAAAATGTATTCAGGCGTACTCAAAGCGTTTGGCACAAGGGCGTCATGGACTGGCACGTGAAGAAAAGGTGGGGTAAATAAATGAAGTTTGAGTTCAGTAGGGGGCTGGAGTGAAAATGTGGAAAGCGTAGGGTCACGTGTGTCAGTTGAACAGGAGCTGGAATCGCGAAGTAATATTCTGTTGTCGGCCACATAGGAAATTGATGGAGATTGGAAGAGGGACAGGACACACGACAGAACGTGATAGGTCAAATGGGCTTTTCTCTAAACCAAAGCCCACGTGCGCCTCCTAATCCACAACCCCACCATGTGTCCGATTCTTCTTCCAGTGGAATAAGAGGGGACCCCGATCCTCCGCATCAATTATGTGTAGGATTCAATCTATCCCGTCGTAAAATTCTTTAGGTGAATACATTTATTTTCACGTGGTTTATTTCTAAAATTACATGTGTTAAAAACCTATCCGGAAAAATGAATTATCGAAGTGACCTAAAGAGGAAGTCAGAGCCTAAATCTAGTAGTGAATAATTATTTTTCTAGGTCTCAGCTTCTCAGGATTTGGGTTCGAGCTTGATTGAATGATATGAGTTAATAATAATAATAATAAGGACCCCCCAAAGTTACGTTTGCGGTAACTTACGGTCGGTTGTCTTTTTCTTAAATAATAATGCTCTGCTTTATTTATAATTTTTATAAATATTATAATTTTTTTAAAATTTAAAAATCTTAAAATATCAAATTAGAAATTTTTGCGAAAAATATTTTATTTAATTAAAAAATATAATTATTATTAATGGGTTATAATCATAATTATAATAATATAATTTTATTATTATTATTATTATTAACAATAAAAGATATTATAATTAATTAATATATTAATAATAATTGATAATAATTTTTTAGTTAAATTTTTAACAATTATAATTATTATTATTATTAATTAATTTTTGAATAATAATAATAATCACAATAATTAAAATACAAAATAATAATCTAAATATACTTATCTTTAATTAATACATTAACAATAATTATTGTTGTTAACAATAATAATCTAAATATATTATTATTATTATTATTATTATTAACAACAACAACAATAAAAGGTATTATAATTAATTAATACATTAACAATAATTAATAATAATGATGATGAATTATTATTAATAACTATTTAGATTATTATTATTAAAAAATTAATTAATATATTCATAATAATTTTTTAGCTAAATTGTTAACAATAATAATAATAATAATAATAATAATAATAATAATAATTATTATTATTATTATTATTATTAATTTTTGAATAATAATAATAATCACAACAATTAAAATACAAAATAATAATTTAAATATACTTATCTTCAAATACAATCCATTTGAATTGGATTTTGATACAACACTTCAAATCCAATCCATAATAGGATAATAATTAATAATAATTTTTTAGTTAAATTATTAACAATAATATTTTTTTTTTATTTAATAAAATTAAGAGAATTGGAAATGGAAAAAAAATCAAGTAAATGAACAAAAAATTTATTTTTAAAAGATGTTGAGAAGATAAGTGAATGGGTTTGATGAAAGTGAGAGAATCTTAATGGAAAAAAGAGGATGTGAATTTGGATATGGGTTTATAATTAATTAATACATTAACAATAATTAATAATAATTTTTAGTTAAATTATTAACAATAATTATTACTATTAGTTATTAATAATAATAATTATTAATAAAAAATAATTATTTATAATAATGATTGTTAACTAAAAAATTATTATCAATTATTATTAATATATTAATTAATTATAATATCTTTTATTGTTGTTGTTAATAATAATAATAATAATAATATTATATTATTATAATTATGATTATAACCCATTAATAATAATTATATTTTTAAATTAAATAAAATATTTTTCGGAATTTAAAAATTATATGAACAAATTTGATATTTTAAGTATTTATGAATAAATTTTAAAAAAATTTATAATATTTATAAAAAATTATAAATAAAGCAGAGCATAAGGGGCCTGAATGAAATTGTATAACAAAACAATAATAATAATAATAATAATAATAATTAAAAAAAATCTAATTAGAAATGCTCAAGTGACAGGCTTAACATGACTCTTATGGTTAAATCACAGTATAGTCTAATGTAAAAATTTAATACAAAATCACAATAATTGCACTCCCACTTGTATTAATTAAATTCCTCAAGTTTAAATAGGCATAGTCCATTTCTTAATTGACTTAGAATAATTTATTTTATATTTACATATCGTATGTGTAACTATGTTTAAAAGTGTGCCTTTGAATTGAATAATCAGCAACTGTATTGTAGTTTTTAATAAATACTTTAATGTCAATAAAAAAGGAAAAAGAAAAGCTAAAAAGAGGAAGAAAATTGACGAATAAATCCTTATTGGGTTGGATGAATCTTGCTCAATATCACCTAAAAAAACATTGGGAAAAAAAAAATTATTTACCGACCACTTAATATTTCAGATTTTTAAAAAAATACACAATTCCCTGAAATAACATTTTTTTTCATTTTTCCACCTCCGTCAGAAAACTGTTAAAAAAAGTAACAGAAACTTAAATAAATGATTATTTTACCCCCAAATGAAAAATTATAATTTCATTATAAAAAAGTAAAAAATAATCAGATTTAATTTTTTTTTCCTTATTACTGTAGCAAACGACGTCGTTTTAGGGTTGTTCTAGTGAAGTGACCAATTTGCCCTTATGATATTAGTAACGTTATAACAGTTTTTTGACGGAGGTAGAAAAATGAAAAAAAAATATTATTTTAGGTGTAATTCAAGAAAAAAAATTATATATTTTTTAAAAAATTTAAAATATTAAGTGATCGGTGGATAATTTTTTTAAAAAAATTTCAGCGTCATAAATAATAGAGGGGTAACAAACATATAAAATGAAGGCTGATCTTCGCTAAGTCGGCAAAAATTTATTATAGTAGGACCCCCCCAAATTTAATTTGCTAAATTTGCTCTGATTATTTTAATATTTTCCTACACTACAAGTAAGATGGTGGGCTTGTCTCTTCTTAAAATAAATGCGAAATTGAACACATAGTTTTGTGCCGGGTTGTTACAAAACCAATTGATGCTGACTTAAAATCCCTGTCCATTCAATATTTGTACAATTAGACTGTATCACTACATATTAAAAAATTGCAAAATTTAATTTTATGTCGTTTAATTTGTTTTGAAATTTAAGCTCCTTCTATATTTGAGACAACAGGTGCTGGGCAGTTGAGGTTTGGTGATGAATGCTTTTATGCCAAATGATTTGAATTATGGAAGCATTATGGTGCTTTTATTTATTTGAAGAAAGATTTAGGCTACCAAGACAAAGATTTAGATTCGGCTTTGTAGTCAGCCGACCATTATTCTGATTTCTGAATACATTGCTAGCACTCAGCTCAGGTTACCACCATATAATATCTCATAAACATTACATTTGAGAGAGAACATGATAAATGTTACATGTACTATGTATATGATAACAAAAGTATATAATAAATTAATATTCATATCATATGTTATGCATGGGACAGTTGCTTTCTGGTTCCTACCCACCATCTATAACACAATTCGACTATTATGATGTCACTACAATTGTACTTTTCATGCAAATTCAATGTTTGATAGATGAAATGCACATTATTATTAACACATAGTGTAGTCCACATTATTTTTATATAACATGAGGGGCTTCTGCGGCATTGGGCAGGACCGAAGGATGTTGTGGCCGGTGGTCCAGTCTGTTACTTGCACGCATGCATTGAGCTCTTTTTAGCAACAAATGCTGGCCCAGTTACCATGTTTTTGGCCTAGAATTTGAGCAGGTACGCTACTCCTGGTACGAAGGCAAATGTGCACTTACCCTTCAAAACATGCTGCCAAAGCTGCCAGCCTAGGTAACTAGCAGAATGGGTGTTAGCTCCTTACCCAGCTTCCCCACCGCCACAACCAATCATGCAGTACATGAACAACAAGCCAGCAAGCTCTAGGGACAATCTTAATTAGCAGCTTATAATAAACATGCCCATAATAGAAGCCAACTTGATGGTCTGCTTGGGCTTCACAAGTTCATGATCTGAATGCCTCAGTTCTCTAATTATTGCTGCTCTTATTGGCTCATTTCATTGGCTCTTTCATGCTTCTTCGCATTTGATGGTCCACACAGCATTCGGTCCACCCTTGCGAGTTGTGTAATCCACGACACTTTGCTTTTCCTATCCTTGTCCTACTAAGATGTGAAGAGGTCTAAATGAAGAAAATTGCCAGACTAGCTTGGACCAAAATCCTCTGTCCAGATGCTAAATTCAACATCCAGAAAACATTAACCTAATTGGCTAGGTATGGGCTTGGTGGGTGATTTATTAAACCCAAGGCACCCCCCTTCGATAGCAGGTTTTTGAGGGTAGTTCTGCCTTGTGGGTTCATAACATCAGAACAGAACTTGCAAAATCAGACCAGATGATTGTATGCAACAACATATACACAAAAGATAGAACTTAGAAGTTTCATCAAACATGAAAGATTACATGCAAATTGTTGACAGCTCTACATTGTTTGGCCTAATAAAAAGCTTCAGAAATCTCTCTTGAAGAGACATGGCCATGAGCTTGTCCCAAAAAAGATAAATTTCAGCATAGTTTACAATTACAAATCAGTAGCTTTGCCATAATTACTAATAGTTTGGGTATCAGGCAAAAGTTGCAGTTCAAAAGTCCCGAGGAAGGTTTAGAAGGCAAATTTATCATAAAAGCAACCACTGGAAATCCACAAATTAGTTGATTGCCTTGCTTCCACCAAATGGAATGAAACTATCCTCTGAGTTAAATTCCTACAACAGAACATGAAAGGGATCCATCAGTATCAAATATAATTGCGAAAATAAAGAGTTCAATAAATCCTATTGAAAGAATAGTGAAATGGCATAAAACAAGACATACAAGCTGGCTCAGTCCAAATTCTGGAGGTGTATCGAGTTCTATGTTTGCAGGATCATGGACTAGCATCTGACACTCCTCCAAATCCTTCTTCAAATGTTCAGATCCTAACTGAGCATAATCAGAAAGACCAGGTTTCCCTTTTGATGTTCCATCATTTGCATTTCCATCAGACTGGCTGTTCAAGAACTCCTCGCATAGAGTCAGCGCTTCTGCAAGTTGTTGCGTGTTCAAGATATTCTGTGATAAGCCATTCTGTGACTCACTGTCCCACCATTTGCGGTCGTCTCCCACTTGACTTCCGTTATCATTATTACCAACTATCATATTAGCAAGATTTTCTGCTTCGATTTGATCATTAGAACCGGGGTTTTCACATAAAGGTTGAACCTCTTCCACATGCCTTATCTCAGATTGCTTCCATTATAAGGAAAAGTAAAAGGACGAGAAGAAGAAGCCAGGAAAAAAACAACTGTCAGGATTTCCTTCCAACAGAGGGCGTGTATAAATGTGAAGAGAAGATACTTTCAGTAGCTTCTATTTTTCATTTTTTATTAATTTAAATTGTTGTCATTATGAAATGTAGCCAAAAATTCTAGATTGTTCAATATGAATTAAGTCATGAAAGAAAGCAGCTGCTTTCACACTACTAGTTAGATAGAGAATTCTACCTGACCAAATGCATCCGTAGTAGGAGACTCTTGTCGCGGGCCAAAATCAGGATGCCTTTCAGTACGAGGTGGGTCTGGAGTCACTAACTTAGGAGTGACTGGATCTACTTTCGGAATTATGGCACTAGCGCTTTCAAGAATATCTTGTTCAATTTTATCACCATACTTGGCCTGTTGCTGCTGATAAGATATTTTAGATATAACATAGTTCCCATCCTTTTCATCCTCCTCTGTTCCCAAGTGATACTGGTGCATCACCCAATTAGTTTTCTCAGCTTTCCCTCCTCTGACCACACTCATATAGAGAACCATAATCTTCTTACACCCTTTTTGAACCCCATCTAACATCACTGGTTTAGTCCTGCCAGTCTTGTGCCAGCGCACCTCACCAAAATCATCACCATTTATCTTTCTACGCTTTCGAGTTCCAGTACTGTAAGCCTTGATAGCTCTATGAAAGAAGTGTGCTGCACTTCCATCTTGCTTCACACCTAAAATTTTTGAATTTTTGAAAGCAAATTTAGTGAAGATAATTAAGGATCAAAGTAGAAGATGAGACTAAACTCAGGTTACCCACCTGGTAAATTTTGAGGATGGGTGTAACAGATTCCACCATCTTGATCAACAGTTGGGATGAACTCATCAATAAATGGATGGGGATTCAAGTCTTCCAAACCAGCTTTTGCAAGTAAATGCCATATAATTTCTTGATCAGATGGGTCAAATTTCACACCCCTGGGTAATCCTGGCCACTCCTGAGCAACCTGGAAACAGACAAGGTCTATAAGTTGTAATACAATTTTCAGAGGAATTCAAGTCTATAGGAACTGCAAACTTAAGTGCTGTATCTCTGATGTGAGTCAAGTCTCAACAAGCTGAACACAGGGTGGTTGGACCTCTAATGCGGCATATGGGTAACTAGTGCCTTGGTTCGGGCCAGGCCGGGTCTAGATCAAACACCAGAGGAGTTAGATGTGGCACCATCCAAGCCCCACTCAAATGGACAAGATAAAGCTTCTCAACCAGCACAATTATAAATATCACAGTTGGATAAAAAATGAAGTCAGTCAACTATCTATAATAGCTCGGCCTTCTGTTATTTCATTATTATCACATTCTGAAAACAACTAAATCCCTCAAGTTAATATCAAGATCGGTCAAGCAGATCAACTTGAAGCAATCATATTGCACCGTGAAGGAGAAAATTTGAAAGGTCTAATTGCACATAGGAAATTCCCAGGCCTGAAGCAACTCAGTCAAACTGAAACTTTAGCAGAAGGAAAGAAGTATCATTCAAATCCAAGTATGAATCTGATTTAGACCCCTGCCCCACAAAAAAATGCACTGTTAGAGGTAGAAACATCCAGTAATGGATGGGTTTCATCGAAAGCTTGAGAAGCAACAAAAGTTTCTGAAGAAATATATATTCGTAGATAAATAGAAAGTTTGCAAGATCTTGCTCTATCAGATGCAAATAACATACTCAAAATGTTCTTAGTTCAGCAAAAATAGTAAATAACATGTGTAAATAGTATATGTTTAAGCCATATCATAATGCTCATTCACGATACCAGATTTCACACTATCATGATTCAGTTAATTGTAAATAGAACTATAAAAGCAAGAAATATACATCACTGTTGTCGATGACATGGTGGCAATTGGGACAAGCTTTTGTCGGATTGCTCTTCCATTTAACTCTTTCCGGATCACCTATGCCAGATGCACTCTTGATCTTTGTAGCAATTCTGTTACTGTCCACCAACCATGATGGTCTGCAGAGCACAAAATAATTGTCCAGTCAAAAAAGAAAAATAATCATATAAAACAACGCAATCAGATACTAAAACTACTAATAGCTTTTCTCTCAAATCACCAATCAGTGAAATCCAATTTTGAGACGGATAATCTCAGCTTTGTATACATATACAAACTAAATGCCAGGTCCAGACATATGCTTATTTCATTTTAATCAGGTTCAGACTTCAGTATTTATAAAATACAGAGTTGAACAATGGTCACACATCTATGGCGCTCTGGAGGTATTACATATATTCCATAGCATTCCTTGTGACTGTAATGATCTCTCGCGAATAAACTGAGCTAACCAGGTATATAATCATTTTCAGCTGCAGAAATCCACGCTGCGCTGTATAAAATCCAAACTCACCCTTTTACAGCAATGTAGGAGCTTTACAGCATTGTAAACATACCTTGATCAAAATTTAATTTAAACTACAGTGCTGTAAAGCTTTGTACTCAAGAAAATTACTTGAACAGATTAATCAAAATTTACTTTAATCTAGAAAGTCGTGCAATGTATATTCATATGATTCAGTCATCAAAACATTTTTGAAAATTTTGTATATTGATTCATTCTTGTCCACTTTTTTATTTTAAACTTTACTCCAAACTTATCAAAAATCGGAACTTGGTGCATAAAACTCTCGTGGAATCAAAATGTTAGTAACTTTATCAAAACAAAATCACAGGCTTGTAGAAGAATACAATCAATGTCACAGCTAGTTCTCACTTCTCACGCCGATGCTATCATCAAATACTATAATTGACCAGTCAATGAACAAAATAATAACGTACATCACTTCAATCAATTTAACCTACAGCACAGAAACATATTAATACAAATAAATCTAAAAGCTAAAAAAACTTCAAAAAAAAAAAAAAGGAAAGAAAAGAGAAAATTACAACTAATTTATGAGCTTAAGACAAAACAAAACTCGATGTAGACGATCTGTTTTCCGCACAAGATTAATGATAAAAATAAAGTTTAGAGTGCTTACCCAGCCATCACTTTTTGCTCTGCTTCGCTTCTTTGGCTTTAATTTTTGGTATATTCTTAATGGAAGCGAAAATGAAATATTCTGTGGTACAGTAGCAGCAACTTTCCCCTTATTATTTAAAAAAATAAAAAGTTTCTCTTTATTATATTTAAGTTAATTAACTAAATATTATTATTTGTTTTGATTATGTACTTCCTATAGTTGTGTACGACTAGGAGAGAAGAAAAATCTTCACAAGTTTTATGCAATTTTTTTTTTTTAAATTTGTAATTTCGAGTTGAGGATAAAGGCGCGAGGGCGGTAAAAATAATTGAGTGCGACTCAGTCGCTGCATGGCGTTGACTTAACGATGATGGTATTTGTGGGCTTCCAAAGTCAACAATAAGAAGTTGTGGGGTTCTTATCTTCAATTGGATTCTCAAGTTATTAGACTAAGATCAATAAATGGGCCGAGTTTGTAATACAGTCCATTGTCACAAATACTAGAAAGGAAACCTTTTTCTTTTTTTTTTTGTTGTAATTAGAAATGAAACTTGATCTTAGTCGGCCCATTGGAGGGAAGCAGAGGATTTGAACATTTGTGAGACCCCTGTCTGTCCAAATGAAAAAGACATTGTCGATGATTACACAGCTAGTGAAGTTATGTAGGGAAAACTTAGTCGAGTATAAATTTAATTTTCTTTTCCTAATTTGATTAGAACTTATTTTATATTTTTTGGTTTTAGTCATATTCCTTTTTATATAAGGAATTATTAAGAATAAGATAATCATAACTAGTATAAATAAACTTGTTATGCTTATTTTATGTTTATTTTTTGATGCAAATTCCTCATCAATAAAACTTACTATTTTCTCAATTGAGATATTTTCTCCTTTGTGAGAGTTCTCTTTTTGAGTTTTTAAGTACGTATGCTAGAACGAAACCTAGTATCATTTTCGCATTGCGTCAATTGATATCAGAGCTTTTCTTAATAGTAGGTAGAGCTTTCCTAACCATCAATCATCCCCCATTAGGGGTGTTCACGGATCAAATTTTGTGGATTGAGCATCAATCCATATTGGATCTACGATTTTGCACATTATAAATTTTCAATCCGATTCAATCCATGAATTGATGAAACTTAATCCAAATCAAATCCATACGTCTATGGATCAGATGCGGATTTGACCCAATATATATCCAATCCACCATTTTGTGGATTTTTTTACGGATAAATTTTTTTAATTATTTCCAATCTATGAACTAATTAAATATAAAAATAACTTTACTACTGATTAAATTCAAAATTAAATAATATTTAAATAAATTAATTGTTTGAATAAAATTAGAAAATACATTTAAAGTTTTAAAGTATAACACACTAAAAAGAAAAAAAATCTCACTTGTTTAGATCAGTACATGAAAATTAATTGTTTAAGAATCTATATTTGTTTATTTAATTTTTTTATTTTATATTATTATCGGATAAGATATCATATAGTGTTAATGTAACTATATTTTAACTTATTTATTTATTAGTAAGTACTAATGTCATATTTACAAGTTTAATTTTTTAATTAAATAATTTTTTTTTTGCAGATTCGCAGATTTTTATGGATTTACAGATGTAAATCCATATCTAATCCATCGATTGTGGATTTTTAAATTTTCAATCTAATCTAATCCACTAATTCACAAATCGAATTTTTGCGGATCAGACGAATTGAGTGGATCAGATTGGATTTTGAACACCCTTATCCCCCATACATAAATCCTCCCTCCATCATCCATTAATTCCACCAAGTAAAAAAAAAAGAGACAAAAAATAGCAAAACCCAAAGCCACCTTCACAGCCACCGCGTGCGGCTGTTGTTGCCGTCATTCTTCATCCTTCTCATAGATCTCTACCACTATTAGAACTAGAAGAAACCGCCCATCAAAACCTAACCTATCTCACCATCCAACTGCCACCCAAACACCACCGAAAGTTGTAAAACCACCGCACCCATCGCCTCTAAAATCGCTGTTCTCCACCACAATTTATTGGCCATCACCATTAAGGGTGGACAACTTTGGGTTCGGATCGGGTTTAGATCAACCTGATCGGATTTCGGGTTGAGAAAAATGTAACCCGAACATATGATCCAATTTGAATATATTCGAATCGGATCGGATTGGATCGAATCATTTTCTATTATTTTAGTTATATTTTTTTCAAATTTTCGGATCGGATCGAGTTTGACCCGAGCTGATCATGATCCAATCCGATCAGGTGGGCTAAAATTCAACCCGATCGGGTTATAACCTTCATCTGAACCTGATCCGAACTCAAAATTTTTGGATCGGATCAGGTCGGGTCGGGTTATTTGCCCACCCCTAATCACCACCACTAATTCATTCAGTATCATCAAGCCTTTCTTTCCACCCCACTTTGGCTGCCAACCAATGCTTCGTTCATTGGAAACGAACAAAAACCTCCACATTGCCTCTTTACTTCAATTTTTTGGTCAATCCACAATGATTTGAGTCAAACCACCACCACCATTACACTCATCACTATCAAATCTTCCAGATCTACCATTCATTTTCCATTTTTCTGACTTGTGCTTATTTATAATTTTACCCCATAACTTTTCTTTAATGAATTATTACCTTATAATTTTCTGTTCTTTTTAAAAAAATAAAAAATAAAGAAATTAAAAAAAATGGTTTCTAAAGAAAGCAGTACTTAATTTGAAGATTGAACTACAAGAAATATAAAGAGACTCCAACAATTACACAACCATTCGGCATAAGCATTATGTGAATCAGTGAAGGCTTTACAGTTAGTGCAAACCTCAATTACAGCAATGAAAGAAACATTACTTAATGTAAAACAAGATTTGAAAGAGCTTAGACTTGAGCAAAGACATAACCAAGAATATAAAGGTGCTGACAATATTGATGCAAGCAATAATTTTAGCAGTTAAAGGAAGACCAATGAAGTTAAGGAACTACGTACCTCTAGTAGAATACAAAAGCTTTTTTACCCTTTCTTGGTTTAGACAATTGAGATGAAGAAGAGATAGAATATGAACGATGAGAAACACATCAAAATTACTATCGCATCAAAATTGACCTCCCATAATTCAATGGATAATTAGCCATTGAAGAGTTTCTTAATTGATTATCAGATGTTGATTCTTCGAAATAATGGACTTTTCGAAATAACAAAGGTCAAGGTAGTAGCGTATAAACTTAAAGGCGCTACTGCAGTTTGATGGGACAATCTACAAACTTTTCATATGCTACAAGGAAAAGGAAATGTCAAGACATGGCATCGCATGCATCATTTGCTAAGGGAACAATTTTTGCCTCTTGATTAAATACAAACCTTGTTTCATGAGTACAATAATTGTCGTCAAAGAGCCAAAACGGTTGAAGAATATGCTCTCAAATTTCAAAGGATTATGGAATGATATAATCTCTGTAAGACAAAAGCCCAAATAGTTAGTTGATTCTTGGATGGTTTACGCCTAGAAATACAAGATCGAGTTGGGTTGTAACTAGTATATACATTGCAAAACGCCATTGGACTAGCCAAAAAGATGAAAGTGCAACTTGAAAAACAGAAGGCTTGTAATCAAGCCACCTCACACGCAGTCATTCATGGCCAGCAACAGCAGTAATGGTATAAAGTTAACAAAAGAAAAGCTCATATGGAAAACTTTGGGAAGTGAACACAAAATTATAATAGAGAAAATATACGGCTAGCAATAGATCCATGCAATAGTAACAATCCTCATATAGTTTCTCGAGGCGATAAATGTTTTCATTGTTCTAAACTATGCCATACATCAAACCAATGTCCAGAACAAAGACACCAAATAGTCAATTTGGCACCTCACGCGGAGGAAAATGAAGAGCATAAAGATGAACCATATGAAGACAATGAAGAAATTGAAGAGAAGGAGGAGTGGACACATCTAATCGAGATAGTAAATTGCTAAGCTACTTTTGAAAGACCTTATAGAGGAGACTAGATACATTCTTACAGTATAGTAGTACTTGTCACCCACAGACAAACGAGCAAACTGAAGTTGTTAATCTCACATTAGGCAATATTTTATAGAACTTAGTTTAAGAAAATCCCCATTAATGGGATTATGTTTTACCTCAAGTAGAGTTTGCTTATAATAATGTGCCTAATCGATCAAATAAGGAGTCACCTTTTGAAATTGTCTATATTAGACTCCCCTTACATATCTTAGATTTGGTTCTTTTACCCAAACTACCTGGGATGAGCATAATTATTGATCATATGATAGACAAAGTAATCAATGTTCATGAGGAAGTTAAGAAGAAATTAAAAGAATCTGCTACCAAGTACAAGGCAGACAATAGGCACAAGCGCTTCAAATCCTTTACAATTGGAGATCAAGTGATGGTTCACTTACAAAAGGATAGATTTCCTGTTGGAAAATACAACAAGCTTAAGCAAAAAAAATTGGACTATTTTGCATCTTGCAAAAAAATCAATGATAATACTTGTATTGCGGACCTCCCAACCAACTACAATATTTCCAAAAATTTATATATTTAAGACTTATTCGAGTTTTATAGTCCTTTACCATTGTCATATGATTGAATCAACTCAAGGACAAGTTCTTCTAAAGGAAGGAGACTGATATAAGATAAACCTAGTCATAGTAGGAGCATAAATTTAATTTCCTTTTTCTAGTTTGATTATGACTTATTTTATATTTTCTTGTCATATTCGTTTTCTCTAAGGGTGGCTGTTTGGGTCGAGTTGACCCAAATCGAACCAAATCCGAAATAAATTTCAGATTCGGTTCGGGTTAAGGCTTACAACTTGTTTGGGTTCAACATTTAAACCCGATGTTCGGGTTAAACCCGAACTGAATAGTCAACCCGATTGGGTTAACTAATAAATTAAAAAAATTCTTTTATAACCCTATAACCTTAACACATCACAACTCACACACACACTTTTCTTATTCTCAGCCTCCACCTTCACTCTTCCTCCATTTCTTCTTCATCTTCTTTTTCTCGTTTTCTTATGCCACTGCCAAGTGCCAAATATTCATCTTCTTTTTTTTTCTTCTTCCTTTTCTTTTCTTTTTCTTTTTCTTCTTTTTCTTCGCCAGTTCTCTTTTCTTTTTAGCCTTCTTGTTTCCTTCCATCTTTGCCAAAAATCTTCTTCTTCGTTCTTCTGTTTTTTTTTTTCTTCTTCTTTCCTTTGCTGCTGCCAAAAATCTTCTTATTCTTCTTTTTTCTCCCTCCACTACTAAATATTTATTTTGTTTTTCTGTTTTCCCATTAATTAATTGTTAATAATTTTATTTTTTTAATTGTTAATTTCTTAATTTTCTTTTGTTTAATTGTTGTTAATGTTTTTGTTAATTGATTAATATAGAATTCTTTATGTTATTTAGTTAGTTTGGACTGACATGAGAAATGGTAAAATTAAGGTTTCTAATTAAGTGAACCCGAATTTATAACTCGATTCGAACCGAACCGAATTTAATTCGGTTTGGTTCGGTTCGGGTTTGTAGTTCGAACCCGAATGGGTTGAATTCTCTAAATCGGATGGGTTGGAACCCAAACTGAAACCCAAACCCATCCGGTTTAGAGAATTATCTTAATTAGTATGAATGCACTTGTTAGACTTGTTTCTTTACATAAGCTTCTCATCAATAAAATTCAGTATTTCTCAATTGAGATATTTTTTCCTTTGTGAGAATCCACTTTCTTGAGTTTTTAAGAACGCACGCCAGCACAAAATCTAATATCGGTTTTGCATAGTGTCATAAAGACAATACTGATGTAGTTATGTATATTAAGTGTGGTTTTGTTAGAATTTTTTGATACAAAATACATTGTAAATGATCTATAAATACCAGGATCTTGACCTAGAAACTATATATGTATCAATTTGTACTATAGTGCAAGGCGGGAACGAGCCAAGTTGCCAACTTTAACTATATAGGAGCTAAAAAATTAGTATAAAAAAGCTCAATGTATTTCGTTATGATCATTCATAAGATAATCCCATATTTGTTGACATAATGCTGGATCAAGTTGTAAAGAGTTTAGGTTATCATCTTTTCTTGATTCAATTCATGGTGATTTAAAGGGACGCTACTCCTAGTCTAGAGTTAAAGGTTTAACATCAAAGAAGTTAATTTTTTTATGCATTTTTTCTCTTAAAGAATGCATCTATAGCCTTTTGTGACTTAAACATAACCAAAGAAAAAAATTATTTTTATATATAAAGGTTATTGAATTACTAACTATACAATGGCAAAGAATTATTAATTATAAAAATAAGTGGACATTCAATTACATTTTAATTTCTAGTAAGTGGAGATGAGATTCTTTTTTTTTTTTAATTTCTGATTTGGCTAGTTATTAACTGTATAGAAAGCTAGCAAACTAGAAATTCATTATTCTAGAATCAAGACAATCATGAACTAATATTAATAAAATCAATGTTTAAGGTCAAGATTTACCTTCAATTGAGAAGTTTTACTAGTTCGTCAGCCAATCGAGCATCACCCATGGATAAGAAAGTGGACATTCTTTGTTTAAGGTTTGGATAAGAATTTCAATTTAATGCCTATTCATTAACTATAAATTTCGATTTATGTCTTCTTCTTCTTATTGTTTGAATTTTCTTTTTTCTTTTTCTTTTTTCCTTTAATTTTATAACTAAAACAACAACAGACAAGTCTAGGAGATAGGCATTTGATTGATATCAATTTATTTTAATATAAAATATTGAATATTATTTTTTTTAAAGGGCCATGGCCCATGATGGTCCATTAAAAGATTTGCCCTTCCAATAGTGGCCTTTTTTCAATCAATGAAAAATATATACATCTGATTTGTGTCGTCACATATTAATCTCAACTACGTCCCAGCAGAGTTCTGACATGCAAATATCAATAGATTATCATATACAATTGAAAAAAAAAGTTTGAATGGCACTTTGGTAACTTAGACAAATGGCAGGAGAGGTTTTGATATTTTTCCAATATTAGGAGTTGAGTGATAATTAACCTAAGCATGTGAATTTATTGAGTGATAATTAACCTAAGCATGTTAATTTATTTGATTCATAAAAAAATATTGAAAATCATGTTTACAAAACATAATAACCAATATTTCTTTTCTCTTATTATGCAAAAAAGAAAAAGAAAACATAGTTAGAGATTTGTATGATTATATTCTAATAAATAATGGAGTAATGATATTTGATCTCGTAATCTATCTCATTAGTTTATATTTTTCTCATTTAACTTAAAATGACTAAAATGCTTGTCAAAATTACTTGAATTTTAAAATTTACCCTTTTTTCTCTTTGCTCTCCCTCCTTATGGACTTTCTATGATTAAAAATTGATGAAAGTTCTGCATTTTTTGATTTCTAGGCATTTCCTGGATTCTCATGAATGATTTCACAATACATTCTGTGTCTATGAAAAAGAAGGAATAAACAGCTTGCAACTTAGTTGCAACTGTGATCTTTCCATTGTTGACGAAACAACTTTCTCTCGTTAAATCACAACATTCAACTACCTATGATATATATGTTTTTTAACCTGACAAAAAATTGTCTCAAATTGAATTTTGTAACCTTAATTTTAAGGAAGCAATCAGCTGAATTTATGCAAAGGCACGAAAATAATATTGGAGTTATAGACCAGCCAATTTACTTTTCACACACGAGATTCTCAGCAGTCAGCTACCTGGCAAGCATAGAAACTGACCTAAGCTTCAACATTATTAAATACTTAAACTCATGTAATAATATTTAAGACATAAGTTATAAGAGCAAACAATCAACGGTTTACATGTGAATTTTTATTCTTTTTTGAATTGTGGAAGTTGATTTTTTTTTTGCTTAAAATATATTCGTTAATAGATTGAATATGTTTAATTAAGGACTAGATATCAAGATTGCGCCAACCACTCCAGTATATAAAAATTATATATAGAGAGAGAACCACTCAATTATTTGGTGGTACACCATTTTTCTTGATCTCATCAATGTGAATAGGTCTGAGTTTGTTATATGTATATCTTTAAATTAATTTTTTTAAAAATAATTAAATAATTTTTTACACTCTCATATCTAAATTGTACCATCATAAAGCTTATTTGAGATTTCATTAAATAAGATAAAAAAAAGAAAAAGTGGACAAAAGCATGTATGGTTATGAAAACAATAGATACCGACATAATTAACTAAACAATAGATACTTATATAATTGTCTAACCCAAAAGATGTAGTATTAGTTACAATAAAATAAATAAAAACCGCCATAGTATTTTCGGAATTTGAAATTGGATATTGATATTGGTTGAAGGGTAGTTGAGCACTTAAAATATTGTACCACATTAATTAGTTAGGTCGCTTAGGCTTCCTTATATGTACAATTCATAACTTGCATGGGTTTTAAAAAAACTCGTCAATTTTTATCCCCTACATGCGCAAGTGGAATAAAGTTGCATATTGCGACTAAACACAAAGATGACCGCGTCAAATGGTACCACAACAGGCAAGAGCCGAGTTCTGGTCGTCGGAGCAACAGGTTTCATCGGCCAGTTTGTAACCGAGGCCAGCCTCGCCTCCGGTAGACCCACCTATGTTCTCATCCCCCCAAGTGCCGGCAGCCCTGGTAACAAGGCTAAAATTGTGGAAGCATTCAAAGACAAGGGCGCTTTCCTATTACGTGTACGCTGTACATGGTTTTCAGGTTTGTTTCTTTTCATTTTTACATATGACTTTGAGACATTCTTCAGATAATTCTTTTGCCATTTCTTGTTTGTGTTGCAGGGAACAGTAAGTGACAGAGAACTAATGGAGAAATTATTAAAAGAGCATGAGATTGAGATAGTCATATCAGCTGTTGGCGGCGAGCAAGTTATGGACCAGCTCACTCTAATTGAGACCATCAAAGCCGTTGGCACCATTAAGGTATATTTACATATACACTGTTTTCAACCAGTTAAATGGTATCTTTGAACAAGATTCCTGGCTACGTCGTCCCCGTCCCTTTGCGTTGTAGAGATTTTTGCCTTGAGTTTGGGCACGACGTGGACAGGGCTGATCCGGTGGAGCCAGGGCTAGTAATGTACAAAGAAAAGCGCAAGGTAAGGCGAGTGATTGAGGAAATGGAGGTGCCCTACACTTACATTGCTGCCACTCCGTCGCCTCGTGGCCTTACTACAACAATCACCACCCTTCGGAGGTTCTTCCGCCGTTGGATCAGTTTCAAATCTACGGTAACGGGATCGTCAAAGGTGCTTGTCACATCAATTCTCTCTCTTTTTCTAATCTTCATTTTTATTTTTGTTTTCGTAATTTGTTTGATTTAGAAGCGAATCTTGCCCCTTAAAGAATATCAAAGCCTGGATTATGAAAGCAAGTATATATTTGTGCCTGGTCTTACCGCCTCGGCCTATCGTATATAATTTTTGTCGTAAATTTAATAGTAAAGTGTCAGAGCATTTCTAGTCAGAGTATTAATAGGACTGTTCCTCTTCACACATGAAAGTGACCTTTCACCACGCAGATATTTTATTTTCATGACGTAATATAATCTTATCCTTGAACCGGGGGGGGGAGGTAAAAAAAAGTGTCAAGAAATGTGGTTAAATGGCTGCCAAATTCTAGAAGCCGTAAATGTTTGAAGCGAAATGGTGGTTGGCATGCGAAAATGGAAGCAAAATTGGTGGCACGTGGCTTTGACATTGAAGAAGCCTAAATGTAAGAAAAAGATGGTGCTGCAGTAAATTTTGACAATGGAAAAATGATAATGATAAAATAATAGCCAATTTTGGCTTTAAAAAGGGAGCTCCCATTTGTTCTCTGCATCCAATTTCATTCTTCTCCCTATATTTAATTTTGAGAAAAAAGAGAGTCGAGAATTGAGAGATTTAAGAGCTTAGAATAGTAAAGCTCTTGTGACTCTAGTGATTTGAGAGATTAAATATATTGAAGTTTTGGGTAGTGAGGAAAAATAATATAATACTTGTAAATCCTTATTTGTGTCAAGAAAATGTCAAAGCCGTGTGCCATCAATTTTGCTCCCATTTTGGCGTGCCAACCACCATTTCCCTTCAAATTTTTACAGGTTCTAGAATTTGGCAGCCATTTAGCCACATTTCTTGACATTGGTTGTATTTTTTGGAGTCAGGAGTACTGTTTGCGTATACGGTATTGTTCAAGCATACGGTTAATGTTCACGTGAAACGGTGAAACTGATTCTAGTAAAAGCAGTTTGTGGTGAAAAACAATGGAAGCAAAGTACGAAATTGAAAAGTTCAACGAAAATAATTTCTCGTTGTAGAAAATGAATATAAAGGTTATATTTAGGAAAAATAATTGCTTGGCAACAATTAATAAAAGGCCAACATAGATAACTGATAATGACAAGTGGAATGAGATGGACGGCAATACTATTGCTGATCTACACTTGGCATCTGTGGATGAGGTGTTATCTAGCATGGTAGAGAAAAAGACAAAATAAGAAATATGAGATACTCTCATAAGACTGTATGAAGCTAATTCGCTACACAATAAAATCTTTTGGAAGATGAGATTTTACACTCTTCGAATGGCAAAAACTACATTAGTAATTGACCATATCAACACTCTGAAAACTTTATTTTCACAACTTACAACGTTGGGTCATAAAATAGAGGAAAATGAACATGCAGGGCTTGTACTTTAAAGTCTATCAGATTTGTATGATCAACTTATCATTAACTTGACAAACAACAATCAAGCAAATAATTTAGTCTTCGATGATGTTGCAGCCTCTGTATTAAATGAAGAGAGTAGAGCAAAAATAAGGAAGACAGACTGGCGAGTTCGCTGTAAGTAGAAGTGCTATCGATGACAAGAAGTAGATTAACGAAACGTGACCCCAATGGGAGTCACAATCATGATAGATCCAAATCAAGAAGTAAGAAGAATGTCAAATGTTACAACTGTGGCAAGAAAGGACATGTCAAGAAAGAGTGTTAGAATAACTAAAAGAGAAGAAATGGTAAAGATCCTGAGTCATTAAATGCCCAAGAGTATGTAACAAGTACCTCAACTGATGGTAAAATTCTCTACAGTGAAGCATCAATTGTTTCAAAAGGTAAAAAACAGTTATTTGACGTTTGACTTATAGATTTAGAAGCTACCTAGCACATAACTTCTTGGAGATAATGGTTTCACAAATATGAACCTCTCTCAGGAGGATCTATATACATGAGTGATGTCATACCTTAGATATCGCTCGTATTAATACTATCAAAATAAGAATGCTTGATGGTACAATTCACACAATTGAGCAGGTATTACATGTCGAAGGCCTGAAAAAAATCTATTGTCTTTAGAATAAATAAATAGTCATGGGTGCAAAACTCATGTGGAGAATGAGATGATGAAAATTATTAGAAGTGTGTTTGTATTGATGAAAGCAGAAAAGATCAATGCTAATCTATTTATGCTTAAAGGAAAAATACTATAGGAAGCTAACGCATGTATTGCATTAAATGGAGAAAAGTCAACGATGATGTGGCACCTCAGATTTGGTCACATGTTAGAACAAAGTTTGAAGATTCTCTTTGAGTGAAAATTACTTCCGGGGCTTAAGTCAGTTAACTTACCATTTTTCCAACACTGTGTTACAAGTAAGTATAATATATTGAAGTTTAATAGATCTGACGCCAAAAGTAAGTGCATTTTAGACTTAGTTCATTATGATGTTTGGGAATCACCAGATATGTCCATGGGAGGTTCAAAGTATATAATGACTTTCATTGATGATTATTTCAGGAGATGTTGGGTATACCCAATCAAGGAAAAGTCAGATGTATTTTCAGTGTTCAAAGAATACAAAGTGCGAGTAGAACTTGAATTTGGAAAATAGATTAAGTGTTTGAGGACAGATAACGGTAAAGAATGTACAGATGGGGAATTTCTTACATACTGTATGCAAAAATGTATCTAGAGATAGTTCACAGTGGCATATATTCCTCAACAAAATAGAATGACGGAGCGGATGAACAAAACTCTTAGGGAAAGAATAAGAGCTATGTTAAGGACTGACCAGTCTACCAAACTCATTCTAGGCAGAAGCAGCCAAAATTGCTTGTTATGTGGTGAATAGGTCCCCATTAACAACAATTAAATTAAAGATACCGATGGAGATATGGACTAGAAAGCCAGCTGATTACTTCCACTTATATGCATTTGGATGTCCTGTGTACGTGGTGTACAATGCCCAAGAAAAGACAAAGCTAGATCCAAAATCCAATAGGTGTATCTTCTTGGGATATATTGATGCAGTAAAAAGATATCGTCTGTGGGACCCCACTGTCCACAAGATTATTATCAGCAGAGATGTTATCTTTATATAAGATCAACTGCAAAGTAGAGATAGGAATGATAGCAGTATAAAAGAAAAGTCAGAAATTGTACTGGTATATGTGAAAATAATTCAGGAAAAGAAAATTCAGATTCTTCTAAAGTAGGATTAGAGTATAAAGAATAAGTAGCAATCGGGTTCGAGGCTCCAGAAGTTCTTCGGTCAACTTGTGAGAGACGACCACCAGTATGACATTCAGAGTATGTTACAGAGATCAATGTTGCATATTATCTTCTAACAGAGGATGGAGAGCCATCAACTTTCTATAAAGCTTTAAACAGTATAGATATTGCTTTATGGATGACAACAATATAAGGATAAATTGAACCTTTACACAAGAATAAGACATGAGAACTTGTATCACTACCATGTGAAAGAAAAGCCATTGGAAACAAATAGGTCTACAAGATCAAGCGTGATGGCAATGATCAAGTAGAACGCTATCGTGCAAGATTGGTGATAAAAGGCTATGCTCAGAAAGAATGTATTGATTTCAACGAGATATTTTCTTCGGTGGTTTGACTCACAACAATTAAAACAGTCTTGACAATGTGTGCTACAGTTGACTTACATCTGGAGCAATTAGATGTGAAAATTAAATTTCTTTATGGAAAACTTAAAGAAGAAATTTATATACTTCAACCAGAAGGTTTTGTTGAAGCAGGAAATGAGAACTTGTTTTGTAGGTTAAATAAATCTTTGTACGGTCTCAAACAACCGTTAAAGTGTTGGTATAAGAAATTTGATTTCTTTATCTTGATACAACAAACTAAGTTCAGACTATTATGCATATTAAAAGAGGTTTGAAGATAATAATTTCATCATTCTGTTGTTATATGTGGATGACATGTTGGTAGCACGCATCAATGAAGATTGAGTCCAAAAATTAAAGGCACAATTGAATTGGGAACTTGAAATGAAGCACTTGGGACCAACAAACAAGATTCTAGGGATGTAAATTCATTGAGATAGAAATAACAAGAAGATTTGGCTTTCTCAAAAGAATTTCTTGAAGAAAATTTTAGGATGCTTCAATATGCAAGATCGTAAGCCAATTTCTACCCCACTTCTTATTAATTTCAAGTTATTCTCAAATATGTGTCCTAGCAATGAAGTAGAGAGGAAGAAAATGTTTCAAGTACCGTATGCATTAATAATGGAAAGTTTGATGTTCGTTATGAGTTGTACAAGACCAAATATTGCACAAGCAATGAGAGTAGTCAGTTGATACATGGCGAATCCTAGTAGGGAACATTTGAAAATTGTGAAGAGGATTATGAGGTACATCAGAGGAACCTTAAATGTTGTATTATGTTACAGATGATCAGAGTTTACTTTCAGGGGCTATGTCAATTTAGATTTTTCAGGAAATCTTGATAAAAGAAAATTCATTACTGGCTACGTTTTTACACTTGCAAGAGAAGTTGTAAGTTGGGTTTCAAAACTACAAACTTTTGTGGCTTTATTTACAACAAAAGCAAAATACATGGCGACTACACAAGCTTGTAAGGAAATTGTTTGGAATCAAAGGTTATTAGAGGAGCTCGAGTATAAACAATAGAAAATTCTTGTATTTTGTAACAGTTAGAGTGCTTTGCACATTGCAAGAAATCTAATATTTTATTCCAGGACAAAGCATATAGGGATACGGTATCACTTTATTAAAGAAGTAGTAGAAGAAGAAAGTGTAGATTTATGGAAAACCTATACCAAGGACAACCTAGAGAATGTTTTAACCAAGCTAATCAATACTGACAAATTTGTATAGTGTGGATCCTCTTGTGGCCTAGTAGAGATGTAAGCAACATGAAAATGGCGGAGCAGAAAGAATGGTGTGGAAATCGATTGATTCTCAATCAAATTTCTATGTGGGAAAATGTCAAGAAATGTGGCTAAATGGCTGCCAAATTCTAGAAGCTATAAATGTTTAAAGGGTAATGGTGGTTGGCACACCAAAATAAAAGAAAAATTGGTGGCACACGACTTTGACATTGAAAAAGCCGAAATGTAAGAAAAAGATGGTGTCACAGCAAATCTTGACAAGGAAAAAAAAAAAAAGCCAAGTTTGGCTATAAAAAGGGAGCTCCTCATTTGGTCTCTGCATTCAATTTCATTCTTCTTCTTGTATCTAATTTTGAGAGAAAAGAGAGTCGACAATTGAGAGATTTAAGAGCTTAAAATAATAAAACTCTTGTGACTCTAATGATTTGAGAGATTGGGTGTATTGGGGTTTTGAATAGTGAGGAAAAATAATATAATACTTGTAATTTCTTATTTTACTAGTAAAATATTTTTCTTCTGTCTTCGCCTATGGACGAAGGTTAAAAGTCGAATCACATAAATTTCTATGTCCTTTTTATAGGTGAAGCAGGGCCATAGTTAAAATGAAATTGGAAAAAAAAATGAAAAACAAAGACACGAACAAGACACAAAATATTACGTGATTCGGCTTTTAGCTTACGTCCACGGGCGAAGACAAAAGAAAAATATTTTACTAGTGAAATAAAGATTTACAAGTATTATATTATTTTTTCTCACTACCCAGAACCCCAATACACCCAATCTTTCAAATCACTAGAGTCACAAGAGCTTTATTATTTTAAGCTTTTAAATCTCTCAATTCTCGACTCTCTTTTCTCTCAAAATTAGATACAAGAAGAAGAATGAAATTAGATGCAGAGGGAGCTCCCTTTTTATAACTAAAATTGACTATTATTTTATTATTATTATTTTTTCTCGTCAAGATTTATGGAACATCATCTTTTTCTTACATTTCAGCTTCTTCAATGTCAAAGTCGTGTGCCACCAATTTTGCTTCGATTTTGGCACGCCAACCACCATTTCCTTTCAAACATTTACAACTTCTAGAATTTGACAGCCATTTAACCACATTTCTTGACAAAAAGAACCTTGCTATTGAATATTTTTATGTTATTTAGCTAATATTTTATAATGAACAAAGATAGGAGTAGATTAGGTTAATCTTCATGGACTTTCATGAATTACTTTTCTTAATTTATAACATTTCGATTGGGATGCAGTGGATATGGCACCTTTCAAGTAAGTTAGCAGATAATTTTTAAACTAATTTAATTTATTATTATGTAATTCAGTTGATGATGGGTGTCATCTCATCTGAGGTGACAATTTTGAGACAAATTTTAAAATATATGACATTATGGCTATTTCAATCTAAAAAAACAAAAATGGCATTGATGTCCTTTCGGTCGGACTGCATTTCACACATAATTCTTCTTTTTTAGAAGAGTAATTTAATGTATGCACATCATTTCACAGCGAGGGATACCGTCACATGATAATATCTATTAATCCATAACTTCATCACTATTCGAGTTAGCAGTTGCTCTCGTCTAATGGGCAAAGATACTATTTCGAGTCTTGATCATTCCTGCTGTTTTTAATCCTTATTATTTTTGTACTGATTCCAGAAAATGAGATAAATTTTTTTCCTTTTTCTTGTGGCGTATTTTGTTGCAGGCACTAACATTGGAAAATTTACAATGAGAAGTGTTGATGACATCCGAACTCTAAACAAGTTAGTTCATTTTAGGCCACCCTGCAATTATTATAACATAAACGAGCTTGCATCTTTGTGGGAAAAGAAAATTGGACGAACTTTACCTAGAGTCATTGTCACTGAAAATGATCTTCTAGCGGCAGCCGCAGGTTCATTCTAATCCATTTTCTATTAGGTACTCTGAATCCTTATTTTGTGTATTTTCAATGTTTGTACTTTGTCTTTTGTTGCAGAGAATCGTATACCACGAAGTGTTGTTGCATCATTCACACATGACATTTTCATAAAAGGGTGTCGAGTTAATTTTTCAATTGATGGCCCTAATGACATTGAAGTGACCAATCTCTATCCTGATGAACAATTTCCTACGTTGGATGATTGCTTCAGTGATTATCTCATCAATTTGAAGGGCACATCCATGGATAATGCTTCTCAAATCACTACCAGGCTATGATTTAGAAAGATGATTGAATAACATTGGGGGGTAGTTTGTTCACCATCATTTGTTTTCTATTTACTTTTTAATTCCATGAGTTGTTTTGAGAAATGTACTGAATTTTCTGATTGAAGAATAGATTAAAAATTTCAAAACTTCATTGTTTGGTGATTTTCCTTGTAGCATGCATAATATAATCAGTCAGTGATTAAACTTCATGATTGTTTGGTGATTTTCATTGGAAGTAGTACGCACATTCTTCTGAATCCTTTTTCTTTGGGGGTCGTTAATTGTTTTGAAAGTGCTTGTTATCAAGTGCTTATCCCTTTGAACAGTTTCCAATCTGATCATTTACACAAGAAAGGCTCGAAGTCACTGCAACATAACACTACCAAAATCACTTTCATTAAACTGTTCAACTTCATATGTACAAATCTCGAAAATGATGTTAAATTCTCACATCATGACGAGAAATCCATTTGCAGTTGTCGTGCTTGCTTCATCTAAAATCACAAGCAACAAATAGTTTCCCAAACTGTTTCCTTCTCTCCTCCCCACCCCTTTCTCTGGGATCAGAGGAGAACGCCTTCGCTTCTTAAGTTTCTGCAGGTAAATTGAAGCTAAACATCATATATAGGTAGCCGTTCTTCGATAAAGATGCGGCAGATAGGGCACTTCTTACACTTCTCACCACAAGTTCTGAAACGAAAATTGACAAAAGGGGAATAAATAAGCAAACAGGAAAGACTCTAAACCAGTTACTATAGCATCAAATTAAGTCCCAAATGGGAAGACTCAATATGTATGCATGAGGAAGGTACAAACTCCGAAAAAGACTACCGTAATGAAAATAGCTCATCACTATATCATATTGTGACCTACACTCACATGAACTTATGCCATATGCTCTGTAAACAAAATGAGCAGTACTGACAGCAGGGTTGATGAAAGTACCTGCATAGGATGTGATGCCTGCATGGAAGCAAGAGTACATTGATATGTTCTTCGAAACAAATTCTGCAAAGGATCCTTTCCTGAAAATCATCAAATCAGTACGTAAAAAATGAACCAATACTAAATCTGAAAGAATGTACACCCAGAACAAGGACTAAAATGAATATTGAAGACCAAATTTTTTGCTCTAACTGTAAACATTGAAGAACAAATTTTTGTTCTAACCATACATTTTGAAGTCTTTCATATTCCTGCTGGCTATAATTTCTGATTTCACTTTGTGCACTAAGTGCTGCTTGTAATTTCCAAATCTGCAATAAGGAAGAACAAATAAATGAATAAATAAAGATGAAGATGCCATCGAAGACAAAATAATTGCTAAAATGAGAAGATACAAGGAAATAGAGAGCAAAAGTTTGTTGCTGAATAAGCAGTATTTACCTCATCAATAAGGCCTGATTTAGGCATTTTTTTCACAATTTCTGGTGGAAAAGTGTTGTATCTGAATAATAAGGACGAACAGAATGATTAGCAAAGAAAAAAAAAACTTTCCCATAACCTATGTAATACTGTCAAGTGTGTCATCAGACATATTACAAAAACAGCCAGAAAGCTTGGAGAAATTACTGCTCACTCTTATAGACTCAAAATGTCATAAGCAAAATGCAAGCAAAAACTATTTGTTAAAGTAATTTATAAATTATTTTGTTGGCAAAATTAAAAACATTAACAATAATATTTTTTTGCCGAAACAGATGAACGAAAATTTAAGCCTCATAAATGCATGAAAGGTAAAGATGAACATGGAGAAGAGACAAAGCAATATCATTTTCATTTCATTCTCCCCACTCCGTGCAAGAGAGAACAAGTGAAACAATAAGAGAATCCATATTATTCTGTTCCTAGACATTTGACCATCCAGTAGCAATTGAAAATATGCTATAATGTTATCATATATCCTGGCCGTTGATGCCTATACTAAGAAAGACAACTGCCATGAAATATTTGTAGATCCTATACAGACTCCTAGAAGGCATAACCTAGGTCCATGGAATCAGAAGTGCAATTTTGAGGCCTCTATCATATAGTGCTAATGAGAAACCGAGCACAGAACAAGGATAGCACGGAAACTAGACCTGGATTTGGTTACCCAGGTGGAATGGATGGGTGATACTAGCAGGAGAGTGACAGGGTAGCATGTGAAGTCTGTTTACATATTGCAGCATGTAAAAACATTTGACAGGAAAACACTGAATTTTAGTATAAGAAACTAACCCAGAAATTTTAGTCTCAGCACAATAGAGTCTAGCAAGTTCCTCTTGACTTCCTTCATCAATCGACCACCAACCAAGCAGCCTGTAGAAAGGAAATAAATGATTGCGAGACATTCTTTTGATTTGTTCAGCTCAGCAGAGATCCACTGAACACAAATAAGATTTTGAAGTTACTATACCTTGACCCATGGTGCATGAACCCCAAACACTCGCGAGCTTTTGACGCTATACTCCAGTGTCCAAAAGCAGGACCACCATGCACTAAAAAATAAATTTTCTCAAGTAATCTATATAGAGCAAACAAAACCCCAGTGGCTTGTAGCAAAAGAAGAGGAGCAAAAATAACCCGCAATGGGATATTTCTAGCTCTTGATGGTGTTCCCTGACATGACAGAAAAAAAAACTCAGGCACTCATAGAAGTTTTTGAAAATCCATGATCGGATACTTTTCAAAATCTGTAATACCTCTAAGTACATGAAAAGCATTATCTGGAAACAGATAAATGGGATTTTCATAATATGTCCACCAATGGTTTGAAGGTTACAAATTCTACCATTCTGATGCTGATCATCATCACCAACAACTACAATGCCTCTACTCCAGTCAAGATATCTCACAGCTGTTGTAGAAGAACTGGGTTCTCCAATGCAAGACTGCCTGTGAATTGCCGGATTATACCACTTTGTGCAAACAAGAAATGCAAAGCACTCTGCAATACTGTGAAGCATATGGAGAATTACTTCCACAGCTAAAGAGACAGAATGATAAACACCAATAATAAACATTGCTCAAAAAAAACTGATAAACTTTACCCAAAATTTATAAACAAATCCCACCAACCTAGAGTAGCTACATCACCTGCATGTAGTAATAAAAAGGATATTAGGAAAACACCAAAATATAAATATCATAAGAATTAGTGCATGAATTGTCATCACGAAGGATTATTTCAGCAAATTAAAACACAATGCACCTAAAAAGAGTTACCAAGATATAACTTAAGAACACGTACACAAATCTGTGCAACCTATGCACAACCACCAGGCTGATTGAATGAAGACTAATTGATGAATCATCAGGCATCAAGTTCCTACCGATGTTATCCCCAACGAAGAAAGAGGCCAAAACAATTGATTCCCCCTCACACCAACCTTGGAGGGGACATATATATCAAATATTTCTAAACAAAAAATTCTTAAATTTTTTAGCATAAACACAACCTTGGCTGTATGTATGTTTAAGCTTTCTAATCATATGACAATTTAATTAGTACCAGTGCCATTTGACCTTATAGTTTTTTATTCAATTCTGCTGTTGTATTAACTAAATTATAATAAGGGAGTATGTTAAAGTTTAAATACTATTGCTATGTCACTACCTATAGTAAGAACTCAAAAAAGTTATAAATGAATGTTGGAATTTTAAGATGATTCCACAGGATTACCAGGACATAGGGCATATGAATATAAGGAGTGAAAGAATAGGATTGCAGTACATTTAATTACCATTTCGATAAAGAGTGAAGGTACAACTTACCACACAACTTTAAAAGAGTGAATATTGTTGCAGCAAGGAGGAAAATCATTGATATTGCAACCCAGAAGTGCTAGAAACCAAAGATAGATAATTTAGAATCAAAACTCAGGAGGCTTATCAGCATAATATAGTGTAAAATTACAATATTGTTAAAAATTACTCAAATTTCATGCAGCACAACATATCTGTTTATTTCTTTTTGTACAAACAGTTGAATTTAAAATACATATGTGGTTCAAGTTGCATTGCAATAGTAATCATGGACTAAGAGTCATATAAATCTGAATTGTGGAGCAAAATTTGCAATACTGACCCAAATTTCCTCCGATACATCAAAATGAGTGTTGCATCCATGTCAGACATTACAAACATTTGGATAAGTAAAATCATTGGGTAAAAAAAAAAAAAGGGCCTCATAGGAAGTCTTGAAACCCACAATGTAACAGGTTTCAAGATTTACAATACTCTAGTTTACAATGTCCTTATATTGTTGCTAATATTACATCCTCAATAGCTACTTGGCTTACACCATGTAAAATGAACGAATTTCCTATCCATTGAAGATAGCAGTAACCATAAGTCTTAAAAACAGAAGGTCAGTCAACTACTGCAAATTTGTCTGAGAAGACTCAATCATGTCAAGCTTCTTTTTCTGATTTAAGGTTCCATAATGGAACAGCTAAAGTTTTAAAATTCAAAAAGGGCACAATATGGTCATAAGAAAAATCACTCAATGAGACAGCTAAACATAGTATTCATTAAAATAGAATGCTATGATTATCAATTCTAATATATAAAACAAAATATAACATGTCAAATACCAAAGAAACATCTCTATGACAACCAGAAAGAAAGGCTGGATAGCAAAACAGAGAAAGGTAACTGGGAGAAGAGGAAGGAAGATAAGAAACAGAAAGTGGGAAGGAGAAGAAAGAGATAGGAGACAGTAGTGTTCATAAATTCCTCAAATTAAACCACTCCGTGCTGTTCCAAAGTTAATACCAAAGCTTATTTATAGAAGAAAATCCAATAGTCTAATGAAATTAATGCTGCCTTCCTCACACTTACTATTCTTAGGCATATTATAGTTGCCTCACCGTGAATTTTGAACTATTTCTAGAAAATTCCACACACACATACACAGGACTTGGTCAACAAATTTCAGAACGAGGACAGTATCCTAAAACTTAATATGCAGGAAAAGTATTCTTACATCCTTTAAAGAAAGTTTTTCTTCTTCATTCCATCAAAAATTAATTAGTTTTTCTTCTTCATTCAATCAAAAATTAATTAGTTTTAATGACTTGGAATCAAGAGATAATTAATTAATTGTAAGAAAATAAGTAATTAACTGAAGAAATTAGATATCTCGATCGCATCCTTATCCATTCAATCATCTCCTATATAGATCCTAAAGAACCAACATCTTTAGGATATGCCAATTCCAAAGATGTTGTACCAGTCAATATTGGGGATGATTGAACGGATGAGGATAAGTTCAAGGAATCTAATTTCTTCAATTAATTACTCATTTGCTTATGATTGAGTAATTAATTATCTCTTGATTTTGAGTCAATTAAACTCATTAATTTTTCTTCTTACATCACCTCAACCCACCAAATGATGGTTGCACCAACTACCACGGACAATGGCTACTATTGATCGTTCATCATTTACAGCCAAAAACCACCAGTTCCCAGTTCCAAAGAATGTGTGAAATGCCTCTCTTATATCTCTTCATCATCATCACCCACTGGAATATTATCACAGGCACAAAGGTGAAAGATTATTACGCTTCAAGGTTTTCACAGTAAGAGTGAGCAAATCAAGACTAATGTGCATGGTGTGATGGTGATCAACATCGAGTGAATTCCCAAACATGAATAGTCCCAAGTCCTAACAAGTAGTAGGAGTTCTAAGTAAGTTTGGCAACATTGTGGCTGGATTAGAGATGATTATCCTTGGAACATCAAGAATGGTCATTGGAAAATAGGGTCCTTGACACCACTAGGCCACTCGGACTATACACAATGATCCACCGAACAAAAATGCAAACGACATGAAAGACAGTGCAATTTAAGCACTAAGGCCGATCCCAGATTAGCTGTTGTTGGAGCATGTCATCAAGAAATCATGTAGCATCTATCTGATCAATTCGTTAATTTATAAAGTAACCATAGACTTACAGGAAGGGTCTCCCATATTGCTTCATCACTAATGCTTTCTTCATCTCCAGGCATTAAAGCTCTGCACATCCTATACTAAGGCAAGCATTTGGTTACTATGGCAAGAGAAAATGTAATAAACAAAATTTTGAGCAGAATAAAGAATCGAAACTTAGATCCCACACTTCTTAATATATTCTTTTCATTCCTCTACCACCATTCAAAAGAAAGTATGCTTTTGGTTAATTTTATATAGGAAGTTATTGATTGTATATACTTTAATTTGACTTAGATACAAAGATTCCCCAAACTTACTCGACAATTCAAGTTTGGCAAGAAAGGGAAGCCATTGGATATTTAGGAAATATTTTACAAAAGAGAAGTTTCTCTTATAAATGGTAAATAAAATGTGGTCTTTATTACAGCTCAACTTTTGTACTGCAAGTGGGTCAGAGGAGTTTGTTAAGACACTTCCTCGATTCTTCTAAATTTAGAGTACTAGATGTTGCAGGATATTAAAATATCATCAGCACAATGAATAAATAAATGCTAGTAATGGAAATGATCAAAACAACACTAATCAATGACAACCTTATAGGTAGAAAAAGGATATTACCTGATGTTATCAATCAAAATAGCTGTTTCAAATGCCAGCAAAGGCAGAAAGATAATCTTCAAGTTTACAACTGCAATACATTAGCAACAGGAAAAATTGATCACATGTCAGTAACCAAGGCTTATATGAGCCGTACAATAAATGCCCTGGCTAAACCTATTGACCTTGTAGATAAAGAAAGTAGGTTGATAGAGTCTTAATGTTCGCAGAATAACCAATACAGGGTTTTAACCACTGAAATACTAATATAGACATTTGTTAGAGTCCATTAACACGTCAATTTATGATCAGCAAGTTAGACGTATTTCATGATTAATTCTAATAATCCTACTCTGTCAGTGTTAACTTGCATGAAGAAATAAAATATAAAATCCTTATAAAAGAAGCATTGAATGTATCCCCATTAGCAGCTGAACAAGATTATGTCGTGGGGGAAGCTGATCAATTACCATAAGCGCCCTCAAGACGTATGCAAAGCAGCAATTCAAATGCAACAAGCAGCGGTGCTGCCACAATGGCATGAGATGGAGCCCACTGTCCAACAGAATGAAGTGCTTAATCTTTGGTCTATAGTTAATCAGATAAATAAATTGCTGAGTAAGAAATAGTATCCAAAATAAGATTAAGATATTAAGTCATACTTGGCGATCGTGAGGCATCACTGGAGCTGGCAAGGAAAACCTGCCTCGTGCTACAACCACATGAAATAGCCACAAAGGAGAAAAAACAATCCTGCCAGACAGATAAAAGCAAAACACTTTTTAATAAATCGTTAAAAACAAAAAGCATATTCTCCCATTAAAGCCAACATGCATGCACAATAGCCAACATACATAGTAAGCACTCCCCTCCCTCCCACCAAAGAAGATAAACAAAGTAGCCTGAATAGATTACTGGCAAAAACAAAAATGAGCATAGATTTCCTAGTTTGGAAGTCAGTACTTCTCTACAACTGCTTGAAAATTTGAAAATAGATATGTGATAGTGAAAAAAGAGCCATCATGACAACTCATAGCTTTCTGTATGGTTGAATTGCAAGGCAAAAGTGTCAAACCATGCATCAGAGGACCTTGTAGGGGTCCACATTTGTCCCAAGCTCATAATTTTTCAATACCTCCCAATCAAGACAATAGGTGGAAATGATAGATTCAAAATCAGAGCATAATTGCAATACAAGCTTGAAAAATCACCACATTACAGTCGAATAATGAAAGTATTCTAGTTGTAAAGGGAAGTGACTTAATGCCGGATGGTACATTGAACAACATGGTTAATAAAAAATTTCATATTTGATCGTCTTAACCACAAACAGGAGTTATTTAAGCACAAAACAGAAGAAAGTTTTAAATTTTATATAACAACTCAGCGTGTAGAGTCATGAAGCACAAATTAACTTTTAAAAAAATGAAAATCAAACACACACGCACCATTCTACCATCAATTTATCAAAATGAAAAAAAATCATAAAAATTAACGAAATGGGTACTAACAATTTCCCATGAAACGCAAGAATACAATAGAAAGCTTACACCTTTATAGCAGTTTCCTTTTTATCTCTTCAGCTAAACTCAAACAGAACAACAAGATCCTAATTCAAAAGAGAGAGAGAGAGAAATGTAATACCAAAGAAAAAGAAAAGAAAAGAACTCACCACCAAGAGTGACGCACTGCATGGTCAAGCTTGAGAGAGAGCAAAAGCGTGAAAGTGAAGAGCAAACCATGCGCTAAAACTACTTGCAGAGACTTAAACACTCTGCCCCAGCTGACCACTCTCCTCTGTGTCAACATGATTCTTTTCTTCGAAGAGAGAAGAAGAAATAAGGAATTTTCGAGCTGAGAATCGAATCAGCAATTTCAGACAAAAAAAAGAATTGCAGAGAAAGGAATAATTAGAATTGAGATGGAAATATCAAAGACGGCGACATCTGATTTTCGAAAACAGAGGTTTCTTAAGTGACATGACTTTGCTTTTACGCATAGAAGAAGGAACCGACTGCTGTTTATTCAAAAATATGAAATATCTGTAGTTTGACGGAAATGCCCGCGGTGGGTAGATACACAGTTGCGGGGAATGTTGGGGTAAATTTAGTCAGGTGGATAAGGTAATGTTGTGTGGTACCCCACCCACATGTGCGCGTCACAATACCTTTCCTCTTGAGTATTTGATCCGGCTCGGTCTGGGAAAACACAACAAGAAGTGCATGACGATGTGATGACTTGGATTTGCAAGTACACGTGGCAGTCTGTTTTGAGTTTTGATTGGCTCCTCATCGTAGATTTGTAGTTGTAGGGTACATTTTTGGTCGGAGCTCTCTTTCCCAAGCTGGAGTTGCAGAGAGTTCCAATAATTCTATGGGCTGCTGAGTCTACGTACTTCTTCTTCAATTTAATTTTATTTATTTATTTAATTTTTTTAAAGTTTATTCATATTTGTTATTTTAACAGAATGTTTAAATGTATTTGAATTTGAATTAAGAAAGAAACCACGAGCATGAGATTGAATTTCAAAGTTACCAGGTTAAAAGATTTTAAACTAAGAATCAGGATTGAATTTCAAAATCATTATTCTTTTTCAAGTTCAAATATTACGCTATTAACTGATATTGTTGTGAAAGTAATGGCTATATTGGAACTGTTATAAGATAGAGTATAAATTACAACCACACACATAAAGTAATAAATAATAAAAAAACACACTATAATTTTAATTGTGTGGTTATAAAAGTGTACTTCATCTTAGGGTAGTTCTAAGATAACCGAACCTTATTATGAAATATATTTTCTTATGCAACTTACACTTATTTGTAAAATATTTTGAATACTTGAAAATTAGATTGATTCATTTAAGATGTATCCATTTAAACTGAAGTTGAATTTATATTCAAAGGTTTATCATCTAACTATTGAACATTTATCTAAAATCATTAGATAAACTTATTTATTTTATTATATTTATGCTTATGCAAATAAGTGGAGACATGAGTTTATCCTGACATCACATGTTACTATCTGAGCATTTTCTATTAAAATTAAATGTAAAAGTCTAATTTGTTGATCAATATTCTATCCCTTATAAGTCAAGATTCATTTAATTAATTTTATACTAAAAATGATACACTTATTATAAACGGTGAAGCCGAGGGACCTTTATTCAATACAAGAACAGTCTGGTCTAAAGCCATGCCATTCAAAGACAAGAAAGAAAGGTATGGACTCATCAAGATTTGACATAAGTTGGGACCATAAATCACAATGGTTAATCTCTTAATCATAGATTCTATCAACTTTTATTGCTTTAATAAGAAGTTGTTTGTCGCCATTAATGAAATGGCTAGGGGTTAGTTAAAAAAAAATTCAATAATGTAGTTGACGTTGCAAATAATTGCAATTGCAATAATAAGCGGTTTCAATTTTCATCGCGTCGAACGCGACGTTCCACCGGCCGTAAAAGTTGTAGGCCTCAGGCGTCCTCGAAGCCGTTTGGTAATATTTTTGTGGGTCCAAAATGAGGCTCCCTACCCATCACGTCGGCCGTTGCAAAAAATCAAGTACGTTTGATGTTACGTTTTTTCAATGCATAACTTTTTAAATATTAATATATACAGACAAGATAAAATTCATTTAATTTCAAAATAAAAAAACATGTCATGGTTATTTTAAAATTATTTAAAAATAAAATCATAAATCATAACTACACATAAAGTAATAAATAATAAAAATTATATTATAATTTTTATCGCGTGGTTATAAAAAAATATTATACTATAAAGTGATTTCAATATAATTGAATCTTAAAGTATATTACATATTCTAATTGTAAATTACACGATTGAATTATTCCATTTTCAAAATATAAACTATTATAGATTCTTGTGTTTACCATCATTCTTTATATTACAAAAGTTAATAAGATAAGATAATTTGTTTTTCATTTTAAAAAGACAAACTAACATAACACTTCCTTGGATAAAAGTAAATTGTATGGGTCATTTGATGTTTTATTAATCTAATGATATTAAATCAAATCAAGTTATATAAAATTATCTTATCATTGCTCTATTTTTTTTATTACTTTTAATCAATTTAAATATTTTCATTGAATATAAATAGTGGAAATTTTTTAATTTATCTTAAGTTTATGATAATAGTATGTTATAATTATTAGGGCAAAACCACATTGTCTAAGTAACCCTTCCTTTTGTTTTTTTTCTAGATTAATTACACTGCAATTCTTATTCTATTCTGAAGTTAAAAGAATTAAGAAATTCCTATTTTTATAATTTTTTAAAATTAGATTAAAGGATAGGGTTAGTTTTCTTTAATTATTAACTTACATACCCATCATCAAAGTTAAAAAAAAAAAAATTACTCTATGCACTTATCTAAATATGAAATATATCCTTGCCAAGACTTTTTTTTTAATAGCTTCACCTTTAAATCTTTATTAAAAAAAATTAGACTTGTTCGCCAAGCCCATAGTTGTTAGAATAAAAGAAGAGAAAGTTTTGTATACGTGTGCACGTGCACACACACGTTTTTTTTTTTTGGGATTCCCACCTTCTAATACCTTCTTCAAAAAAAAAAAAAAAACATTGCTAATGTTATTGGTAAATTAACATATTTTAATGCATATTCAAATTGTTGGCCAAATATTTGATAAGTATTATGAAACAAAACAAAAATTAACTGCAAATTACAAACATGAAATTAAATTCATATGTATATGGTTCGTAATTAATACATAATTTTACTATATATTAAATTAAATTAATTAATTAATAAGAAAGAACAATAATTCGAATATATTAATGCAAATGTAAGAATAAGTCATTTTAACATTGAAATTAACTATGTCAATAGACTTAAGTATAAAAAATTTAAAATATTATGGATTTATGTATCAAAATTTTGAACTCTTGAACTTTTTCACTTTTTTTATTTTGTAGTAAACATCAAGGAATATAGTGTTAATAACCCAACAAAAAAAATCTTAGTCATATTAACAGTGGATTAGGAAAAGACAAAAAATTAACATATGATTATCCAATTTCAATTCATAATAGAGACAGTAGTTGGTATTAAACGGTGAATTTTTTCCTCCATTCATTTGTTTATTTAAATATGCTAATTAATTAAGTAAGCTTTGACTATATTCAAATTAATTTTGTGGCTGGTCAAAAACGATAAGTTTGGGGTCTAGATCTTGCTCACACGGGCTAGTCGAAAACAATAAATTTGGGGTCCAAACCTTGCTCACACAGGTGGAGATAAAATTAAATTATCATTAGGCTAAAATGGAGCCTTGTCAAGGAGAGCCAATGATAGTAGTTTCTTGCGGGCTAGACATGGGTGTTTCTACTTGGGCCTATCTGTCAGTCTTTTTGGGCCTCCTCATCATTTCCCTGCGGCCTTCTTATCATTCCTGTAACCCTTGTTTTCAATAATTAACAAAGATTGGTGGCATTTGTTTAACGCTCTCATTTTATTCGAGCAGCTCCAATTTCTCAATTAACTTTATTCATTTTCAGAATTACCCTTATTCATTATAATCAATGATTATGAACTCATCAACAAGAAAATTTATAAAATAATCTTATCAGAAAATCAATGAATATGCTAACACGTATAAACCAAAGGTATGAAATGAATTTTAATTTGCAACTTTAACATTTTAATAAATTGGAAATTCATCCGTTTTCTATCTTATTAAGATCTGAGAACAACCATTAACTTATGCAACAATAAAGATATGTAATCCCGTTTTAGAGAAAAAAATAATTAACAAGGGATTTTGGGGGGGGGGGGGGGGGAGGAGAGAGATAGGATTGTGAACTCTAGTAATGTGACAGAAAATCAAAGTCCAGTAATTCGAGGAGCATATGCTTCATGGGAACTTTTTTTTTGGAATTTAGGTAATTTTGGAAACAAACAGATTGAATTGAGAAGTGGGGTATACAAAATTTGTAAATCAATATTAAATGTAATAAGACATAAATTAAGTAAATAAAATATAAGACTTATAAATTAAAGGTGAAACAATTAAATCAACATTAAGTGTAAAATTTATAGATGTAACATAAAATTTATCAAATTTTTGTTAAGCTTTATTTTATACTTAATTTATGTTTTATTTTATACGGGATTAATTTAGATGTTACATCAATCTGTTTGGGATTACGCGTGACATCATAGAATTTTCCTCATCACTTATTAACAAATGTATTTTTTACACGCCGTTCAATTCTAAAAAAGTTGTTGCTTTAATCATACCTAACTCTAAAATTACTTGTGCCGTACACACCTTTTCTTCATATTTTTCTTTTGATTTTTCTTTTTTCCTTTTTTAAATTTCCTCTTTTATCAACTTTTATATTTCAATTTTCTTAGTATACATGTTCAGGTGTCCCAACAGGATCTAAATTTCTATAAAGTACAGTGCATACATAAAATTCAAGCCCAAGATCACGCAGTGCCCAATCCCACGCTAATCTTTTTCATAGTAGATTTTGACTAGAAGGCCCATAAAAAAAGGATGCATCTTCTTGGGAGAGGACAAGAACAGGGAACTCATGCAACAAATAACAATAAATTCTATGGACATAAGACACTTCATTAATAATTAATAGAGTATTTTTGACATTATAGAGTTTCATAAGAAACAATCTATTTTTAAATATTTTAGCGGAGCATATAAAAAATAGAAATTAAATAGGTGTTAGTATATAAATTCATGACTATAAATTTAGTCGAGTGACTTTTAAACAATTTTATTTAATTATCTACCAATATTTAAATATTCGAGAAAAATAAATGGTTAAAACGTTAATTTCACCTTTACCCGGCCGGCATCATTTAAATGAATATAAAGACAAGAAGAATAAAAGTGTTTGAAGCTCCATTCTTTCGGGTTCATTTCTCAGTTTCGGTTACAAGTGAAGAATGAATGAACGCCACTCAATTCAGCGATGATAAGTGCTATGTGCGAAATAGACTTCTTGTATTGGCAGATTTGTCAATATGTGGCTGATGCGATAGCCATCCGTTACTTAAAACTTCACAGGACCCTCAGAAAAAAAAAATTAAATAAAAAATAATAATAGTGCACGTGGGGATCTGCCATGTGATAATAAGATGATGCCATGATTATTTATGCCTCCCCATGTGCCTAAGCAGATAAATCTGGTAAAATGAAAAACAAACAAACAAACAAACAAAAATTTCCACATTTTAATAGATGTTTTTGGAGCAAGGGTTGCGGTGTATAAATTCACTTCGATTTGTTACATGAAACTCTATATCTTAACAGTTTTTGTATTTTCTGAATCCCCAAAAACAAAAAAAAATTAAGTATTGCTTCAGTCCCATTATTGTCATCATTGTCTAAAAAAAAGCAAAATTTAACTATGTATTAATTTTGTGTATTTTTTATTTTTTAAGTCATCCCTAATTTTAATAAAATAAAATATCTCTTATTGAAAAATAATTCTAATACAATGTATTTTGTTTTAAAATATATTAAAACCTAAATTTTTTTATTGTTTAATTTACCCCATTACTAGATTAAATGTAAAATAATAAATACTAAAGGATAACTTATATACATAGGCACACACACATCTACCGCCTACAGCAATAATTATCCTCATTTATCATGTTGAGCATTATGCATGAGTAGCATACAAAATAATTACGATGGCGAGAATAGACGACATGTTAATAACAACAACAATAATAATAATCTATCACATGGATTAATCACTGCATTAAATGTGCCGAATGACAAAGCCATTAAAATCAAAGTTGAAAAACAAAAAGCACGAGAAAAGGCCGAAAGGGAAATAGAAAGTCAAATACAATATTATGCTTTATGTACACTCTTTCAAGTTTTAACTTGCAGTGCAACCCGTGACACAGAGACAAACATAATGCCACATTAGGGTTTTTCATGTTTCATTTTTTTTTTTTAACCAAAAAAAAGCAAAAAAAAAAACCCCACCGATGGAAATATGCCTGGGAGTGAAAAGAATCAACATTGTACAAATTAAGAAGAATATGCAAGTGATGATGGTGGGGACTGGGGACGATGTAATGTAGTAGTACTTGTAGCGCATGACATTATTATGACAAGAACAACAACGTCACCATAAAGGCCAAAAGCAGTCGAGGATCTTTTTCGTGGGTAGTGAAACCTTATATCAGAACCTAACATGGCAAATGTGGACTTTCAAATTCATCAATTCATTGCCCTCTGAATTTTCTGATCTCATTCGGACATTAACATAGAGAGACACATGCATGCAGCCCTTCACTTGGGGCTTTATTTTGTTTTCTAGCTATGCTTCTATTGCCCTCTGAAGTGATCTTTTTTGAACAATTAAAACCAAACCAAAAGCGCAACAAAATGGGAAGAATCACCATCACCATCACCATCAGCAACCATCAGTCATCACAAACTGCCAAACATTTCATATTAATTAGCTCTCTCTATAGTCTATACCCTCTCCCTTACCTCTCTCCATTTTCCTATTTTCAGGGTTCATGTAAGTACACAATCACACCACCATTACACATAACACACCAAGAAATTTTAGAAAATAAATAAATAAAAAGAAAGAAAGGAAAACACCCACATGAGATAAATTTAAAGGGACCTGTGTTCAAGGTTATTGATATTGGTTCTCTGTCTCTTAACACTCCCGGAAGAAGATTCATCACCAGAAGTCTTCTCCATCACCGCTTTCAATGCTTCTTGAATTGAGCTTATAGAGTACTGTTGTTGTTGCGGATGCTGCTCACCAGTAGCACTGCTGCTACTTGAATCTTGATCATCCCCAGTGATGAACAAAACATTCTTTACTCGTCCACCGAGTGTTGTGATTTCAGCTTTTAGAGTTCTCAAACGTAAAGCTTTCAATGACTTTATTAGGTCAGGTAAAAGATCTGACCTATCTTCACAACAAAGTGAAGCTTTAATCACGAACTTACCGTCTTCATCCGATGCATCGACGGTTAGCTCATCCATTTCGGTAGGTACCGGACTCGTTTCGGCTATCAATGAAGTCTGCCGCTTTAGCTCTTTCACATGTTGGATCACTTCTGCTAGCAAAGAAGCTTTGTCCGTCTGTACATTAATAACCAAACACAAAATAATACCAAATTATTTAAGGTTACTTGTTATTACTTCATTTTAAACTTGTAATGCACGTCAGACAAGAATGTGCCAGTTTTTTTCTCTTTTTTGATTTCTTTTCACTTAATGTCTTGATAGTTTGAATGCTATATATATCCGGCAAGAAATTTCCAAAGGAAGCTTTTCAACTGTCCGTTGGTTCCTCTTTATCGTGTCATTAGAGCGACATCATCGCTTATTTCCTTTTGGGTTTTGCTTAATTTTCTCCTCGGGACTACCACTAGCTACACTCAGAAGAACAAACCATAAGACAAAACAATTTTTCTTTTTCCTTAAAGATGCGAACAAAAAGAGAAGAAATGTAACTACCTTTGATGTATCTTAAAGCTAGGTTTGGTCTTGGCTTTGCATATATTATCAGACCAACCATCTAAGTAGAATCCTAGAAAGATCTAAAGCGATCTTTGAATAAGAAAACAAACTCATTATGATTTATAATACAAAACAAAAAGGGGACAAAAAAGGCATATCGCATATGACACCCCCATATATATATAATATACACCATGTTGTACGCATGAGGATATCTAAGGGTTTCCTTTAAAATAATAATAATAATAATAATTTTTAGATTTTTTTTTTTGATTTTATTATGATACTTACTTTGGTTGTGCTGGGGAGTAAGCTGCGGAGCTTAGCAAGATGGTTGTTGATTCTTTCTCTCCTTCTCCTCTCAGCTTCACTGTGGCTTTTAGAAGCAGCAAGAGCCTTAGCATCCATAATTTCTTGAGCAGTCATTTTGTTTAATTCAGCTTGTAACCCGAAGGGGGCTGAACCGGGTTGAACCATTGGTCCAAGAGTGTCAGAAATGATCCTGAGATGATCATGAGTAGATGAACCATCATAAGCAAACTGTAGAGCAGGAGCTCTTGATCTGTTGATCAAACTCCCGTATGATGTCGTTGGTGGTGGTGGAGGAGGAGGAGGAGGAGGAGGGAGGAGAAATGGGTCGTGTTCGCGAACAGGATTAGGTCCAAAGTGGGCCGGGTTGAACGAATGAACCTGAGTGAGTGACCATGGTAGGATTGGTGAAACCTCAGGGATTATCAATCCACCTCTTTGCTGCTGCTGCTGCTGTTGTTGCTGTTGATGGTGGTGGTGGTGCTGCAGCTGCTGCTGATGCATCTGTTGTTGTTGCTGTTGCTGTTGATGATGAAGAAATAACTGTTCTTGGTAGCTTTGTAAATTATGAATAGTTTGTGAACACTGCCCTTGATCTTCTTCCTTCAAACCGCACATGATGATGATGATCTCTTCTATTTTTAAAGTACTAATTATCAAATTCTGTAGAGCTTCCGGGTTGTGATTATCATATTGATCGCTGCCTTCTGCTTCTGCCAAAAGGAAGATTTAAAGAAGAAAAGGATATGTCTAGAGCTTCCTTTAATTTGATATATAAGTTTGTTTACATACATAAGAAGAAAATGGACTGACTTTTCAGTGGTAGCTAGCTCTCTTGTGGTGGTGATGGTGAATGATGATGATCTTTCATATATCTTTCACTTACTTGGGTTGGGGTTAGGTTTTTTTTTTTTGGTTCCCCTTTTTTTTTCTTTTTGCTGCCACGCCTTTGTGGGGGTTGCTTTGTAGGTATCTTTTTGTTTTCTTTGTTTTTTTCTTGACTCATGAGGATCTGTATATATAGAGAGAGAGAGGCGGTAAGTAGTAGTACTACTAGTCTCCTTTACTTTCTTGTTACGGCATTCTCAATTCGTCACCGTAGCTTTCATGGGGGAGGATCTTTTTATTTCTTTTAGTATTGTTTTATTATAAAATTATGCACAAGCACAAAGTTAATATGGGACTGCTTGTATGAAGAAAATAACAAATATTTTTAATTTGTTGCTTGGTGATTGGTTCAAAGTGTGTATAATTACACTCTGTGTAGGAGCAGTGGGAGAGAGAGGGAGTGAGTGGGGGATGGGAAACACAAAAACGAACACAGTGAACACACAACACACAGATTGTCGACCGACCAAGGACCAAAAAAAAAAAAAGAACTGATACTACTATATCATCATGATTAAAGCCTTAGCTAAACAATAAAACAAACAATAACCTTTTTTTTTTTTTGGATTTTTCAGCCTAGCTTAGAGTAGCTAGCCCCCCTTTCGCTCTTGGTCAAGCTCAAGCGCAAGCCCCACGTTCTTCCATACTCTTGGCTATATCCACGCTACCCTTTCTGCTTCCCCAAGACCATGTAATCATTGTGTCTTGGAACACACTCCACGTCTCTCTCTCTCTCTCTCTCTCTTTTCTTTCTTGGGTTTCAGTTACATTACATGTATTCATTGAGTATACAAGAGAATTGTGTACCAAGAAACTTATGATCAACTATAAACGGGCTTTGCAAAAGCTAATTGGCATGCGTGAAATGTTTACTTTATTATCAACTAAATAAATGGGGATTGGAAAAGTCATTGGTATGAATAGCTTAGAGCATTAGCCTGGTTTAGAGCGACAGCCAGCAGCTGCTGCTGCTGCTTCTTCTGCATGCGTTTTCCCAAGGAGAGCTTTACCCATAAATCAAAATTTCGTTCAGCTCCCAAAATGAATAAGATTGATTAACTACGTTCTGTGTTGGGGCTGAATTGTAATTGTAAGACGTTGATAATTATCCTATGTGGTTTCAGGTTAGAGTGAGTATTACAACTTACAAAGGCCAAGAAGGCTATGGAATTATAGATGTCTCAAATCACTTTTAGCATATGGCTCGGTAACCCGGGATTTTAATCACTGCCATTCTCCTTTTTCCTGTGCCACGAGCCCTAGATTTTGCTGCAATCGGCTCGCTGGTTGGGCTTAAAGAGGTTTAATACTCCTTGTATCATCGGATGTGTTTACGGTAAGAAAGTAAAAAGAGCGGAAAAGATGAAGAAGAATCATGCCTTTAAGTTCTTGACCACCAAGGACGTGGGTAATTAATACAGTTATATAAAGTTATGAACAGCTTGGTTGCAAAAAGTAAGACCAAAATCATTTTACCAACATACCTCCCCTTTTTTCTACAATCTACTCAACCTATTTAGATTACTTTGTGTTATAAGAAAAATGATACAGGGAAACAAGATGATGACAAAAAAATTTATCTTTCAGTGAATTTATGAATTTCTTTTGACGATTTTACTTGTTAAAATATAACATGGATGTTTGGATGGCTAAAATAGTTTAGATATATCCACAAATAACATTTAGAGGCCATTCTTATTTATTGTTAATTACTGGCATTGCCTTTTATTTGGTGAATTTGACTATCACTAATTCAGATTTTATTTGGTATGATACTCCTCCTCTAAAGATTGTCCGAATAGTTTCTAGTGATCCCATTGGTTCTCTCTTCATTACCGTTTTTACTAATTGATCGCGCCCATATTTATGAAAAAGAAGTAACGCCCTACATGTTTTAAATATTATTTTCTGGACCTTATATATTAATTTAAACTCTCTAGTTAAACAATTTTTCTAATAGGATGTTTTCAATTTTTTGTCTTAACCGAACTAGATGTGAACTAAAATCATCAAATACTAAAAACCAACAAGCACATTTGCAATGTCTCCCATCGTGCTCCTAATCCTGCACATCTTTTGTACGGAGGTTTTCTTTTTCCTTATTAGATCAGTCACTAGGCACTGTCATATAGTTTCTTTTTTCTGTAGATCATTCATCCTATTTGCTTTTGCGTGTGAGGAAGCTTAGAGAAGAGTACTTATTATTATTTTTAAGAAGCCTTTCTGTTTGTGGTCACACGCATGGGTGCATTGGTCCCCATTGCTCTTTTATCTTTTCATCTTTTGTGTACCTTTCTAAGTTGTGGTTTTTTTTAATACCCTATTCAAACATTTGATGATAGCTGCACTACCACTAGCATTTCCCACGAGAAGCTCCCCCCACCCTGTTGTAGTTTTGTTTGTTGGGTTTATGATGACATCAGTTCCACGTTGTCATGACGTTTTGTCTCAGTAAGCCATTTTCCCCAAAAGTGCTTATGGCTGCCCTGCTGCTTCTTGCCCCTCATGGCGTAGAGAAGCAACTTGTTACTTGCAACTGGCTTATTATATTATGAGTGGGGTTTTGAATTCGTTCCGCATTTGGTGTCAAAGCTTTCTCGCTCGATCGGTCTCCCTCTTTCTCCCTAAACAACGAAATTTCAAATACAAAGACTCAAACTTAAATAAATTTTGAGAGAATTTTCTACAACTACCTCCATTTTAATTTATTACATTCACGATATATATATATATATATATATATATATATATATATATATATATATATATATATATATATATATATATATATATATATATATATATATATATATATATATATATATATATATATATGACAACCCAATTACTTAGAAACACTCGATTGTAAGGCATGAAGATTAACTTGTTTTATCAATCAAACTTTAGGGCGGTTATCATCCAAGTACTTACGTTTCGGCTTAATCTTGTCAAGCTATAACGTTTAAGTTTAAACTACAACAATTTTATCAAGATATCACATATATAAGTACTAAAATGTTGGGCCGACCTATAAATTTTCTATTTGGCGGTTATTATATAACTACTTTTCAAGGGTTTAATTTCATATTAATTTGGGCAAACTAATTCTAGGATCTAGTTTGTAAAAGGAGGATTTATTATACGCAAACTAATTATTTGATTTAGAACCTTCTTTCTTTTTTTTTTTTTTTTATGTCATACTTACTTTGTTGAGATATTTAATTTACACCTTAATTGATGTGCTACTAAAAGAAATTCATTATTTAGATTAAAAATGATAAGGTTTAATAATTATTAATCAATTGAGCTAGTAACATAGTGACACATTATTTGGCACATCAGTAAATACAAACTAAATATCTCAACTAAATTAGTACAATATTTTTTCCCTCGAGTGGGGGAAAGAATTTCTATTTTTTTTCCTAAGTTTTATTAATATTCTTGTAGAAGTCAAATGAAAATTTGATAAAACTATAGAGACTTTACAAAAAGAGCAAAATTTTAGGGGTAGGTTATAAGTTTAGCTAAATTTTCACCTTTCTCAATCAAAATTTGGACATAAATACCATGGAAACGTAATAGCCTTAACCAAAAGTTTTCAGTCGAGAACGCGCTAGTGAAAGCCTTCATGTGCGTGGCAACATGAGATTATTTTGTCCAACACGTGATATGTGTCATGTACTCATATTGCGTGAACTTCCCAAACATTAATTACACCAAAATTATTTCTGATTTTTTGTTAGCCTTGGGAGTCACAATTACCTATCTGACCATGCATCAACAAACTGTCGAAGCAAACGGGGCTGTCTGTCACTCTTATGGTTAATTACGCGATACTAATGCTAAATTATTATGGTTACTACACTGAGACATTTTTATTTATACTGTTTTTTGCAGACGAAATTAAGTGAAAAATAAAAATTGTAGGATGGATAATTGCTCTCAAATATTGTCATTATTATTTTGGCCGGCCATCAAATTAAAACGAAAGCTTAAAAGTTGAACTTTTTATTTGCTGTTATATCGTGCACACATGTCGGGTCCCCAAGATCTCTACATTGCTTTGGTGAAAAGTGTAATTTAATTAATGACAAATTTTTATTCGCAAGCAATCTAAAATTTTACCTTTTGGTCCTCACATCTCAATGAGGAATGGATCAGTCACTTCACAGGCACCATCAGCCATCAGCCATCACATTTTGTCTTTAATAGCGATGGGGGCAGGAGCAACGAAATTTCATTCATCATTATCCGTTCTTAAAATAAACAAACTCCGAAGTAATTATTTATATTTGCGGCCTTGGATAATCCATTAGAGTAATGGCCAGCCATTCATCTCAATCACTCGTTGACGCGCACAGACTGCCAATCTAAGTGATTTCTTAATGCTACACTGATGCTAAGTTGATGCTGCATGCACCAAGTTACATGACCATAATCATTTGCCCATCAAGTTACGGTTACTTGTGTGCATGGATCGATCATTGCTCAGAATACAAAAGAACTGAAAAGTTTCACGAGCACTTTAAATATTCATAATCCAAATTGATGTGGTCCTTCAGATATGAGATTAATTGATGCGCACAACCACAAATCTAATCGGAGGTTAAAATCCTACTAAATATGATTCTAGCTTTAGATCCATTAAAGTGATTCTTACAAAAGAATTCTTGCAAATCTTAATAAAATTATATGCCTCATCTCAATTAGTTAATTTAATATCGATTATTTCACAAATTGTAAGAGATAAGAATTTGATTCCAAATGGAGAAAGCTACGTCCAAGTCAAACTCAAATCTTTCTGTTAATTTAATTCATACAAGATCCGTAATATTTAAGAAAGAAGTATATGCATGAGACATCAATTATGATATTCAATAATTAATTAGAGGGTTCTTCATTTTAATTTTGTGCCAGATCCAACCTAAGCATGCAAAGGATCGAAGATTGATGATGCATTGAATCTTTACAATTCCGCCAGTTGCTTTCTTTATTCCCTGATGATGACTGGTCCTGCCGCTTCCTAATTTAACCTTCTTTTCTTGGAGAAAACTTGCAGAATTGTACAATATACGCAATTGGGAATTGATGGCATCAACTAGTGGGTTTACAGGTCCGTGGCTTTGTGGGACTTTAAACTTAAAATTACTTCTATTGATAATGATCATCTTTGTTCTGTTTTAATTATTTGGATTCATGCATCAGCATACTTTCCACATATTGTTTGTCAAAAAAGAAAAAAAAAAAAAAAGCCACATACACCCACAAGTTTCCGCAATAATTTAACAACTTGGTTTGGGGCAAAGCATTTTTCCCACGAGAAGCTAATAAATATTATGCTCCAATCTGTATGGTTTTCGACCTTTCTCAACTATTAATAAACCTGGATGATATGGATGATCTCGGGCCTCTTTCATCCCTGAAAATTAATTCAAGGAACGAGACTTTCCCCTCACTCCTAAAAATTGACTACCAATCCGTGCAATATAAGATAAACTAACAAACGTGATTTTGCAACTGGGGACTCGAACCCAGGTCTTTCTCACGAGAGCCGGATATCATAACTGTCAACAACACAGGAACGTTCCATTGTTGAACTATCTAGACTAGGATAGAATCCTGGCACGCTTAGTTAGTTTATTATTATTTAAATAATTAAAAAAAAAAAAAAAGAGAGAGGAGAAATGCACCTGGTCAACGAATTTGGTCGGTCAGAATAATCCAATAGTTAGGCATTTTAATCAAGAAGATCTGTTCGTGGGCCATTACAGAATCTCTTGGTTGCGCCATAATCCACGAACTTCTCAATAAAGCCGTGTTGGTACATTGACTCGGGGCGGGCAGGCAATGTTTGTAGCCGAAGCAGTCCCAATCACCACGAGTCAAATGCATTAACAATAACAATAAAATGTTTTCGAGTCTTCTCTCTGTCTGGTTTGGCGGCAGTTCCTTCCTTTGACTATACACTCAAAATAAAAAAAAAAAAAATGGAAAAAAAATCCAAAAAGTGTGTCCCTAAAGTGGGACATCGGGCTTCTGCATCTCCTCCATTAGTCTCTTTACAAGTACAACATTATCATTTCTTCCAAGCTAGCCGAAAGTAAAAGGCCTTGTCTCTGATTTTAAACATGCTGAATTTTAACGCAAAGGTAAATTGATTTCTCCGTGTTCTATGCATGCCATAATTATTTTATACCATGAACCTTTGACATTCATTAATACCACAACAAGAAGTATCAAAAAGTCAGTATAATTATATGTTACAATAAAAAAAAAATAACAAGGGTTGATCGATGGCACAAGAAAGATGCTTGAATATAACGCTAGCTGGTTCGCATGAGTTCATTATAGCATATAGCCTTCACTCGATTTGTATAAAAAAAAGTTGAATCCTAATGTCTGTGTGGTGAATTATCGGATGAGCAATCTAGATGAAAGTTGACAATACCTGGCAATCACTCAGTTTCGAGTGTAATCAAATACTAAAAATTTGAGAACAATACCTTCCACAATGGATGAAAATGATATGCCTAATAGAAAGCTATATTGAATTGGCTAAGGACTTGTGATAGTTTTATCTTATCAAATGATAAAATGTTTGTTAGTGACAGATAAGAGTGAACAACTGTTTGTCATCATCACCGTTGGCCTCACCATGCCTAAACTGATGATGAGTACTACTTATCTGAGAGTTATTTCATCACCAGTACTTTGATACACAATTACTACGTTTTAATGGGTCCACATTCTCATCGATGTCATACAGAATTATGTGTGTACACCAGAAAAATCAAAAAAAAAAAAAAAAAAGAGAACAGCCCAGAATAGCTAGAAAGAGTTCTAATCATGGCTCTTTTAGTTGCATTTTTGATTTTGTTCATACTTGAAATGCAGCAAGTTCAAGTTAGCATGAGAAAGCATTCCCTGATGCCAAATAAGTCATTTACAAATGCTGTCAGGTCAACAATGGCAAAAGATGAAACTGGCACTCAGCAAGTCAGCATTACTTCAAAAGCATTTTCATTACTGTACTATTTCCTTTTAATCCAACTCAATAAAATTTGTACAACACAGATAATATCCCCCAGGGGGGGTGCGGGGACGCTGATATAAATAGTTGATTTCAAGTATGTTAACAGAAACCAGCAATAAATCAGTTCATGCAAAAATATAGAATATAAAGACATAAGCAGAGGAAAAGCATGAGCTCATTCTAGTTAATCATGAGTTAAGCATCCTCCAAAAGCAGATTAGCTATTATTGTTCAGTGTCAAACTTCTATACACATAAGAGCTTCTTGAACCACCAATAGCAACAAAGATAGTAGAGCAACAACAACAACATGTCCTCAGAGAGTAGAACTTTGACATGAGCCAATTACCCAGAAGAAAGCATTCGTGATACCTCCAGACTTTTCCATGAGCTAAGCTACTATCTCAGCCATCCAATATCCACCTAAATCGAAAGAGGAAAAGGAAAAAAAAAAGCACCAAGATATATCAATTAGAAATATACATATACTTCTCAGGATCACCCAACAATATATCAATTCAGCACGACATTTGAGCATTACTAAGAATTGCATTAAGAGCTCACAGGATCCTACGCTAACTTTTCATCTGCAAGCTGATAAAATCAATTTGAATCCAGTTGACAAAAAATCATCCATTGTAAAGAAACAAAGAAGAATAATAAATAGTAGTGAATTTCCTAAAAAGTAGACTAGCCCCTCCATGGTTAGAATGATTACTCTAGTCCCTGTGCAGTGAGCAGGATCAGTAAGTTGTAAAGCAGAGTAAAAATATTAAAATTTCAAATGCGCTTTACCTCTTTTAATTAGTTGTTCGTCTTCCTTGTTTCCAATCATCTATTCCCTGTATATGCATCAATTGAAACAAGACTATCCACACAAACGATTGTTTTATAATCATAACTGGGCTGGGGACAATTAACCTCCGCAATATTGTCAACTCTTTGCCTCTCTAGATCATACCAGAAAAAAAAAACCCCATTGTTTTGTTTTTATCCACTAGAACTTTATCCCCACTCCTTGTATAAACCAAAGGTTGCGCAACATCAATAAATCCAATTTCTCCCTACCGTGAAGTAAAAGGTTTGGTCCAAGATTCCTTCACCCCATACACCTTCATCACCCATATACACAAGCAACAGGCACCGGCACTTGGTAAAACTCCTCGCTCTTCAAATCAAAAGCAATCATTAGGTCATCTTTACTAGATTCTAGATTCAGACCAGCTAACCGGCAACAGAAGTGTAGTGCACTGGTTGGGTAAACACAATAATACAAACATCATATCCAAACCCATTAATATAATCCCAATCCTTCAACTGTGGTGCTTTGTGTTTTTTAGTAGACGTAACAAAATTACACCTGCCTCCAGGTCTTTCCATGGTTGCAAAACCAGTAATCCATTGCAAGAACCAATCACTTCACAGATATGATGCCTGAACGGTTGAGCAAGTTCTACAGAGTTACCAACAAGTGAATCCAAGCTGGAAGAGCGAATCCTGCTCTCCCCACAAATGAAACCTGAACGAATGAGGCTGAGGTTGGTGTTGGTTTCGATGGATCGCTACAGGCGGAGGTTGATGAAATCTTGACCGTCGATCAGAGGACGAAATGATTTTGACACACATGCATCTGAATCGTAGGACACTCTTAACAGGCAGTCGGCTCAGCACGTCGATGATTGCATCCAACGGAACCAGCGTCGACGCCGGCATATGTTAGGGTTTGGATTTGGGGGAATCTTGATTCTGTGATAACTGTGGGAGGTTTATAATTGCCTTCGAAGAATTCGAGTTCTTGACACCGTCCGTTAGGGGTTTAACGATATCGGCCGTCAGGGTAGTTATTGTTGACGTTGGTGGCTGTTTGTTTGTTTGTTTGTTTTTTCTTCTCTCTCTCAATAAGAGACCCTGTATTAGATATTTACAATTATTTTTTTTTCCTCAATAAAAAATATTATATTAGCTATTTATAATTATTATTTCAGCAAATAATTACAACTTAATGGATTATCTCGCATTTCGCAAGGGCGCATTTCGCAAGGGAGATTTAACACTATCTGTTAAGGGTTTAACAATTTGAACCATCACATTTTTTTAATGCAAATAATACAATTAGACAAGTAATATTATATAAGATATTTACAAAATTTTATCAAATATTCACAACTACATATACTGAGTCTGTAAGTCTACAACTTTACATACATTAATATTGTATTTACTTGTTGGAGTTGGAGTAAAAATATGGAGTATAAATTCTTCCCATTTTAATATTTACTTATATATTTAAAGAGGAGAGTTTGGGTAACATTTTGTGAGTCACACCTATTTTTTAGGTGTGAAGTGGGACTTCTACTCTCACTTCTTCCTTTTCTATCATTTTTTTATTAAATATAATATAATTATATTTATTAAAATAATATAATATAATAATATTACATTTATTTAAAATAATATTATAATTTATTTAAATAATATTATCATAATATTATTTAACAATATTACATTTCTTAAAAATAAGGATGACAATAGGCTAGAGTGGGGTTGAGGAGACCTATTCTATTCCCTAATAAATTTAGTAGAGTGAGGATGAAGAATCTCCATATGGGGGGTGATTTGTCCATCCTCACCTCATTCCCCATCTACTTATTTAATTATTTTACAATAGGTATAAATACATAATTTTAATAAATTAAAATTAGATACTTAAATAAAATAAAATCATCGTCATATTATAAAGTATTTCAATTATTAAAAAAATAAAAAATTTGAAAAAATATTTTAAAATGATATCAAAACTATAAAATATTTGGATGAATAATAACTAAAAAATAAAAATGTATAGCAATATTTCAAATCCTTCTTTGTTCGTCTTCATATGTCATTTGCAAACATTTGTAATAAATAAGTTGATTAACCTCATTCAAATAGAAATCTACCTCAATCCTTATCCTCATAAAATGAGTCACATCTATTTTTTGTAAAAGAACCAGAATTAGAACTTGATAATATAGACAAATTCACATGTGATAATGGTTTGCTAAAACCAAATAAAAATCTTAAAATAAACATAATTAAATATATGTATACACCTTTTAATGCAAATTATGTATTCATACAACATTCCTTTAATTTCTACCAATAACCACTTTTGAGTGTACATCAAAGTCTCTAATATTTTAAGATGTAATCTATTACAATGTGGACTTACAAAACTACCACTGGTACTAAAAACAAACTCAAAAGCCATTATAAAAATAGAAATAGTTAAAATATCTCTAGCAATAAGATGCAAAGTAGGATATTTACTCCTATTTGCTTTCCATCAACCAAATATGTCAAAGTTAGGAGACTTAGGTAAGATAGGTTCCTCCAAATAATGGTTCAGTTTTGACTTAACATGCTCATCATTAGTGGTATTGCTAACAAATAAGTCATATGATGCCAAGGGATCTATCTTTCCCCGAACCAATTTTTATTGAGAAGATGAAGCAATTGTAGGTTAATAAACTTCTTCTCATGTATCATTATTCAGCTGATATTCTGTTATCAAATTATAACAAATCTAACCAATTTTATCAATTTTATATAAAAAATCATTTTGGTATATTTTTGAAAAGTAAAACTTCAATAACTTCATCTTGAAGCTTGGATCTAAAACAATGGTTACATCCATTATCCCACGAATCACATTCTAATATTTGTCAAATTTTGCTATCATATAAAATGCTATATCTTTTATTACATCACATGAAGAAATAAGCCACTTTAAAATCGACAGCTTAATTTGATAAATGTTTAGAAAGTAATGGTTGACTGTAGGATGCTGAGTACTTAAAAATAACTCAATCATTTCAAAAAATATTTTCAATCTATCACAAATTTCCTTGGCCAACATCCAATCTTTTTCAGAAGGCAAACATTTATATTGCGACTATCATTGTTTCAAACGAGGGAAAATAATTTTATATATCAAAGCAATATAAAGCATTAAAGAGGTAGAATTCCATCTAGTTTTACAATCAAAAAATAATTTCTTGCTACTTTGAATATTCAAATAGCGAGTAGTTTAAAAAAAAAATTCCTCTCTTTTGGGTGTTGTTGTCTAATAAGCAACATTGTTACAAATTCTTTTAACACTATTACTAATCACATCCAATCCTTCTTTCACTATCAAATTCAAAATATGGGCACAACAATGCATATGAAAAAACTCTTCACCCAACAAAAGTGAACTCTTAAACAACTTCTCAAAAAGAATTTCAATCATAGCATCATTAGTAATACAATTCTCTACTGTTAAAATAGAAAGTTTGTGATCAATATTCCAATCCAATAAACATTCCATCAACACGCAAGCAAGAACATCGGAAGTATGTGTACATGGAACATAGATAAACCTATGAATGAAGAATAGAGATTAATTAAAAAGCAAATATTATCGAAGATATAAAAAAAAAAAAAACTAAGTCATACCAATATAAGAATAATTTAAAATAAATTTCATGTTATAAGAAGTAGCTCATAATTCAACTATGCAATTTCCACGATTCATCGATAAAATGTGTTGTGATGGCCATAAATCCTCTTTTTTTATTATTGGAAGTCCACGTATCAATAATAATAGGAATTCTGCTTCCATTACTTTCCAACAAGCTCATTGTTTTAAACTTATCATAATCACATATCATTAGGGTATCATTCTTAATTGTATTTCAAGAAACCACCTTAAATAATTATTGAACAGAACTAGGGAACCTTCGAAATCCAATGTGTTCAAGCATGCTAAGAGAGTACTCATCATGCAAGATTATCATGTTCGCAAGCGCTTCATGAACTTTCTTGATCATAGCTATAGGTATCAATTTTCATTTTTCTCTCAGTTGTTTTTGTGGCCTTCAACATTACTTTTACATTTTTCTATCTTTGCAAGGGGTATAATTTGAAATGATCATGCAAGTGTTTAGTCCCACTCTTAATTCTTCCTCTTATTCTCTTACCACAATAGTTATAAACACACTTATATTCTCTATCAATTTTCTACCTTTTAAAGTGATTCCAGATCATAAATCTTAACTTTCTCCTTGGAGTAACATTATGCTCAACCTCCTTTTCAAAAACTATTATTGGATCTTTATCTGAAATTTTTTCAAGCATTGGCATATCAACAATTTTAGTTGAAACTTGGCCATCTTGTAGATTCTCATGTGATTGTCCTGACATTTTTTTTTTATTTATATTATAAAAAAAAGTTAGCTTAACATACAACTTCAATATAATAGAAAATGACAAAATAATAACTATTTTTTCATTGGTCACATTAGCATATAAAGAATAAAAGAGAAGATACATTTTAAAAATTTAACTATATCAAGCAAGTTGAAAGCAACAATTCAAGCCAATGGAGGGGCAAGAAAAAAACAAGAAAATATTGCAAATACTTTGACCAAGCTATGGTAAAAGTATTAGTCTATAGTAAAATATTTTCAACTCACCAAATTTTGTTGAAAATTATTGAAAATGAGGTTGGATTTGTTTGAAGGGAATGACTCAAATCACTCAATGACACTTTAAAATAGAAAAGAACATATAATAATTTTTTAGAGTTAAGTAAAAATTGTATTGTAAGGGCTAAGGTTTCCTTTTAATTATAAAATATTTATTAATTTATATTAGATAAAAAATAAAAAATTATTGATCAATATTTTAATTAATAAAATTAAAATAAAAAATATTTATATAAAATGGGAGTTAAGGTGGGGAGTACAAAATTAAATCCCACCTCATTAAAAATTTAGAGATTATTTTTTCTCCAGTCCCAACCTCATTCTCAAAAAATTATTTAAAATTTACCTCATTTGAGGCGAGACTCTAAATCAATGGAGAATTTTTTCATCCCTAATTAAAAATAATAATATTAAACTTATTTAAATATAATATTATTATATTTAGTTAAAAATAATAATCTATTGAATCTATGTTAAAAATATTTAAAAATAACATTATTATATATAGAGAGAATTAATAATATTACTATATATTTATTTAATGTTAATAGAATTATTTTTATTTAATGTTAATCATTAATAATAAAAATAAAAAGCTTATTCTAAGAAAATTTAATTTTGTACTATATTATTAATAATAATGTATCATTGTTGCTCTTATAGATGATTTTTAATTTACATAATAAAAATTAAAATTAATAAAAAAAATTATGATTTATAAAATTAAAAATATTAAAAATAATTATTAATTTATATAATTAAAATTAATAATAAAATATATAGCTTATTTTATAAATTTTTTTTACTTTTTAATTAAAAACTACAATTCTTTAAATAAGAGTAAAATTATAATTTAAAATAATTCACTCTCAATCTAAAACAAAGCAAATATATAAATAGAATTTTGATTTTTATTTCACACTCAATAAAAATAAATAACCTATACCTACTTCCACTTTATACTCCTAATCTTAATTCTGACTTTAATGGTGTATTTACTTTCCGGATTGGGGAATCAGAATCCGGAATTGGAATGATTGATGGCGTTTACTTCGCAAAAATGGAGCAGAAATTAGAATCGGAATCGGAATCGTAGGGTCCACCACTATTTGGGAATGAGGAATGAGAGATTGATTCCCATGGGGGGAGGTGGGAATCAATCTCCCATTCTTTGGAATTCCTATTTTGCCCCTCCACAAAATTAAAAATACCCACTTTGTCCTCATTTGTAATTAATTAATATATTATTATAATTAATTAATTAATATATTATAATTCATTAATATATTGATACATTATTATCAATCATTATAATTTTTGAATAAATAATTACAATAATTAATATATTATTATTATCGTTAATTAATTAATATAATTATTATAACTAATTAATATGTTAATATATTATTAACAATAACTATTAATAATTATAGTTTTTTAATAAATAATCACAATAATTAATATGTTATAATTATTATAATTAATTCATATATTATCATCAATTAATTGATATAATTATTATTATTAATTAATATATAAATATATTATTAACAATAATATATTAATATTTATAGTTTTTGATTAAATAATCACAATAATTAATATATTACTATTATTATAATTAGTTCATTTATTATTAATAATATATTAATATAACAATTACCATTAATTATTATATTAATACATTATTAACAATAATATGTTAATAATTTTATTTTTGAATAAATAATCACAATAATTAATATATTTTTATTATTATAATTAATTAATATACTATTATAATAATTGTTAATACAATTGTTAATTAATTAATATAATTATTACTACTAGTTATTATATTAATACATTATTAATGATAACTATTAATAATTATAGTTTTTGACTAACTAATCAAAATAATTAATATGTTATTATTATAATTAATTAATTTACTATTATAATAATTANTATAATATAATTCATATATTATCATCAATTAATTCATATAATTATTACTATTAATTAATATATAAATATATTATTAAAAATAATATATTAATAATTATAGTTTTAGATTAAATAATCACAATAATTAATATATTACTATTATTATAATTAATTAATAAAAAAATTACTATTAATTATTATATTAATACATTATTAACAATAACTATTAATAAAAACATTATTTTGACTAAATAATCACAATAATTAATATATTTTTATTATTATAATTAATTATTATATTATTATAATTAATTAATTTTACAATTAATTAATATATCAATATATTATTGACAATAATTAATAATAATAAATTTTTTTGAATAAATAATCACTATAATTAAAATATAAAATAATGATTATGAAAATAATTCATTAAGTACTTTTTGGTAATTTATTACAATCAAATTCATTTCGATTCCGATTCCAAGACAAAGTAAACACATTAATGGTAATCCAGATCATTCCGATTTTGATTTCTATAGTTTAAGTAAACAATTTATTCTGATTTCCATTGCAGCCCATTTTGATTCTAGCACATTTCCATTCCAGCACATTCTCATTCCAGCCTATTTCGATTCCAGCTCATTCCGATTCCAGTTTAGTAAACACACCATAAATTCTTTAAATTGAAAAGTAAACGCTGCCATATTTTCAATCCTTCAATTGTATTATTTGTGTTTTTTAGTAGATGGGCGTAACAAAATTTTACCTGCGTCAAGGTATTTCCATGGCTGCAAAACCAGTAATCCATTGCAAAAACCAATCACTTCACAGATATGCTGCCTGCACGGTTGAGCAAGTTCTACACAGTTACCATAAAGTGAATCCAAGCTTAAGGAGTAAATCCTGCTCTCCCCACAAATGAAAACTGAAAGAATGAGGCTGAGGTTGGATCCCTTGAGGCGGAGGTTGATGAAATCTTGACCGTCGATCAGAGAACGAAATGATTTTGACACGCATGCATCTGAATCCTAGGACACTCTTAACAGGCAGCTGGCTTAGTATGTCGATGATTACATCCAACGAAACCAGCGTCGAAGCCAGCATTTGTTAGGGTTTGGATTTGGGGAATCTTGATTCTTTGAATAAAAGTGGGAGGTTTGTGAATTGCCTCAAGAAAGAATTTCGAATTCTTCTTGATAACAGAGACTGGTAGGCTTGACACTGTCCGACAGGGCCTTGACGATTTGAACCGTCAAGGTTTTAAGTTTATAGAATGCTGTTTGGAATTAACGTGACCGCTACCGTTACCGTTAAACTAGCTTTGGGGCTGTAAAATTGAGCAGTGAGGCCCAAACCAAATTGATGGATCGACATATTCTTGGGCTAACACAAGTGCTTGTGAGATCATTTGGCGCTCATCACATGCACATGAAGAAAAGAATACAGTAGATGGGAAGGAAATCATAAGACAATAAGGCAGTGACTGCAGTGCGCCCACACCCACAGCCGCATAGCCCACCATTCCTCTGAGCTTCAGTACAAACATAGGGGGATGGGGGCAAAAGGGATAGGGCCTTTGCCCCCTTCCCCCCATTGGATAAACAAGCATAAAACTTCGTTACCGGAAAGGAATCATGTGAAGGGAATGCGTGACGCCCGAGCTTTTTGCTCCCATCTCGCGGACAGCTGGCTCTGCACTCATTTTAGCTGCCAAATAACTGTTCTCCTGAACCGCATTAACTCTCCCATCTTGCTCTGCCAGCCGGTTTACTTAACTCTTTAATTAATTTGCGTATCATGCATGTAAGTATATGCTTCTTCCGCGTAATCAATTTCAATTTAATGGCAGCGAATTGGCTGCTGTGCTTTTTCAAGCTCGTCTCACCAAATAGCATAAGGGATAGTTCCTGGCAATTAATATGGTTTTGAATGTACCCAATATTCAGGGGCTACTGTGCAACCATGTGAATTGAGTAATGAACTTAGCTATCTTTTTATCCAAGAAAGATGGACGAAAATAAATGGGAAATTTAATTCTGAAGAAAAGAATGAACACGAGCGATTTTGTTTTTAAATGAACTAGCTAGCTACAATAAAGAAGCACATTGCATTTGCATATAAATAACTTCTTGTAAAAAATGAAATCGCCTTCTATTACTTAACCTTATGAGTTATGTATGAGTGGGGTTAGTAGTGAACTAATCAGTAATCAGTACAAATCAAATTACCTTAAAGGGGTTCGGATTTGAAACTGAAAATGAACTGTCAATTTATGCCACTTAGGGTCAAGAAAGAGTGAAAGACTGAATGAAAAATTAACCTACAGAACTGTGTTGGCACTACAGGGCTGCCTGGACCACCACAGATTGATTAGTAAGATGGGTAATTATGGTGAATACACAAGAGGGTTGATGTGATGTAACGGGAGAATGCTGTTTCCAAGCGCTTAAATTATGGTGATATGGAAAAATCTAATGAAAACGAAGACAGCAATGAATTTGTCGACAGTTTTTGAAATTGTCCTTTTAACCACCACGTCTCCATCTTTAGACACAAATTGACAACTATTTGAACATAGCTGTAAGAATTTCCTGTGAAGTCTTTTTTATTTTATTTTATTTTATTTTATGTAATTGGAAAAAGCAAATCTTGGACCCAATACAACAAGGATAGGATGGAATGCAGTGGATTGTTAAGGTTGTTCTTTTTCTTTAAAGATTGGCCAGACACAAAACGAAAACGACCTTAGAATTTTGCAATCTGGCCGACACGACACGACTCAGTTTACACAACTAATTGTCTTTTTTTCTTTTAAAAGTTTATGATCACCATACCTCTAATTGTTTGACCAAAACAAAGTTGTGTTCTTGCATTCATGTTTCATCATCTCCTCACCCTTTCTCTTCAAAAACCAATACATACAAACAGATGTATTTCTACCACCCCAAGGAAGTATTTATGTATGCGTATGACGAATGATTTGATCTGGCGTAAGAGGCCGATATCACAAATTATTTTTCCCTTGTTGGTTTTTATTTTATTTTATTTTTCTGCCAAAAAGTCACGTGAAATAGAAAGAGGCAAACCATCTTTCCACCTCCAGAACAACAAAACCTTTGTCCATATCAAATATAGCCCAAATACCGAAAATCATTACATATATTTACTTATTTAGCATCAATTAATCTCATAAATATGAATATGAATATAAATATATTAAAAAAAAATTATAATTGATGAAAAATTCCCAAAACATCTTCCGTGGTGTTGAGACTCGATGAGTCAAGGTAAGGCGCAGCCATGACGTGTAAAACCGAGCCTCGACTTGTCTCTATCAAACTCGAACAAGAACCCTTGCTGCATCAGATTCCCTATAACCGACCCGGACCCGGAAATACCAGGTTGGATCGCTAAACACTTGACTCGATCGCTCGTCTCGATAAAATAATTCCTCTGTGGGGGACTAAACACCGAGTTGCCCGCGAGTTCAAAGCTCAGTTTGGGGAAACTTGGTCTGGACACGCCCGAAACATTGACACAAAGATCAAACCCCAGAACCGACTCAGCCGGACTCGGTAACTTCACTCGCCGTTTAAAAGCCGTTAGTATCTCACGGTAAGCCGGCTTCTCAAAGAGCGTCAAGGTAGTCCCAGAGTCAATGACCGTGCCCCCGTTACCCATCTCGTCGATTGACCAAACGGCAGGGTTAATTCGTAATTTAACATCGTCAACGTACACGCTCTTGATGCCAATGTAGTAAAATGTGGGTGATAGAGGGTTGAGAAGCAATGGGGTGAATCTCATTTTCGGGCTGATGGAAACGTCGTCGTTTTGTTGATCCCCGATCACGAGGAAACTCGTGGGCGGTGGAGAGAGAGTGTAGTCCATGAGACAGTAAGAGAACTTGTTGCCGAAACGTCGGCCCAGTTGAGAGGAAAACGAAATGGGGCCCCGACCCAGGCCCAACACTCCATGGGCCCCATTGAAGCTGCCGCCCGTGAGGCTGGGACCGGCGTTATGAAAGCCGCAACCGAAATGGAAGTCTCTGAGCAGAAGTTGTTCGCCGGAGCTGGTGTTGAGAGTGACGAGTTCTTTAGAGAAGAAGCCTGCAGTGGTAGAGCCGTCGGAGTATTCGTACTCGTAAAGACAAGGGCTGTGGAAGAGGGTGTGGTTGCAAGGGTTGTGGCGAGGGTGGGGGACGAGGCGCTGACAGGTGGAGTGGAAGCAGTGGTGGGGAGAGAAGGAGGCAGAGTGGCGGGCGAGAAAGGCGGAACCGGGGGAGCGGAGGGAGCAGTCGCGGCAGGCGGAGCAGGTGACCCAGATGAGGTCGCTGCCGGTATCGGCAACGAGGAGGAGCGGTTGAGGAGGGGAGCCGAGGTGGAGGGAGATGAAGTACTGGCCGGAGCCGGAGGAAGCGCCGGAAGTGATGGGAGATATGATGTTGTGGAGATGGGAGAGACAAAGTGGGGTGGTGTTGGTGGTATGGTGAGTTTTGTGGAGAAGTGGGAGTTTGAGATATTCTGTGGCGGCGGTGGCCATGAGGAGGAGAAGAGAGAGTGAACGGAGGGAAAGTGTGAACATGGTTGTGGCTGTGGGAGAGAGAAGTGGGAGTGTGGGCAGCATGTAACTGAGCTCTGAGAGAGAGAGAAGGCAACAAGAAGGTTTTGATTTTTGAACTTTGATTCCAAAAGGAAGACCGTATATTATACGTATTTGTATTCATATTAATTCTGCAGTTTGCAGACCTTACTGTACACTAGTAGTAACTCTTTTGTTAGTGCAGTTCTTACACTCACACACACTTTCATAAGTTGGTGCTCTAAGTTGTAATTGAGGTGATGAATTCTTGGTTTTTCTTCTTTTTTTTTTTTTGGTGTTTGTGAGAATTTAGGCCCGGAGAGAGCGCGTCGGCACCGAATCCAAATCCAAATTTAATGATGTATTATTGTCCGATGCCATTTTGTCAGGTAACCACTTTTAATCACGTGCGCCGTCCTAGCTTACTTTGTTGCCACTCGCCTCTCAACACCCGACTGCACACGTTGCTCTGATAAATACCAAGTAATAATATTAAATTATTAATAATAGGTTGCAGCATCTCTCTCAATTCTCTGAGTACGTACATGTTAGAGCTGCGTATTGCATGCAAATGCATCCAATCACTCTGGTGACTGGTGAGAAGCTGAGAATCCGTGAGATGTTTTTACAAATGTCGTCTATGATGACTACGACGGAAACGTTACGGATGGTGCCTACATATGGGTGGAATGAACAAAAATGGATCAAATTTCAATTTCAGTCCACTACGAAACAGATTTTACAACTCATGTGCCAAACCGAAATCATTGCAAGCACTGTTACAGTCCAAAGTCTACAAACAGACCGATATGCACAGCGAAAAACTAGTCTACTATTAGGTCACATGCAACGCCGAACATTGTCATAGAAAACTGGGCCCTTTTCTTAAATTCGGACATTATTACAGCCCAGTCCATGTTGTATGGCGTCTATCTCGTTTTTCTTCTTTTTCCTTGATGTTACGATTTACACTAGTGAGAGTTTGAATTATATACACTGCCATTATTGTCCAAATAAAACCAGGCATGGCTCGAAAATTTGGGCCAACTAAAGATTGAGATCTTTCCCGCATATATGTACGTATAGAGTTCTTCTCTAACGTAGAAGTTCTCTTTTTTTTTTTTCTTATGAGGACATATTTTAAAATTATGAGATTTAAAAAAGTTGGTTTTTAATTCTCTTAAACTGCATAATTTTTTAATTCATTAAAAAATTCACTCTTTCAAACTGCACAGTTTAAAAATATGTCTACATTAAAAAAAATACGAATGTCTAAATCTGAAAATGATTATGTATGTATATATGTATGTGTCAAAGTTATTTAATTATTTTAATTTGTGGGAGAGAGATTTTTTCTCGAATCTCCATTAAAAATAAAAAATAAAAATTCGGGCTAGCATCATCCTCCACCACGTATATTGCATGACTAGCACTAGCGCGTGTCCTCTTATTTCATCCAAATTCACGAAGACGCATCTTGAAGTGGCATCACATATTTTAAGGCCAGCGGCTTCTTGTATGCTTGAGTAAATTCAATTTTAATTGTATATTTTAAGACCAATTATCCATTTAGTCTTTACATTTTAAAAAATTACTCAAAGTATTATCTAGAAGTGAAATTGAGTTTTTTTTTTAAAGTAATATTTTTATTTGATACAATTTAAATTCAAACACGATAAAACAGGACTCGCAATAGAATAGCTAAGTAGATCTTCATTAAGACCAATATTTCCTTTCAAAGAATTATGAACTAAGTAATTGGCCAAATGCTAGGATTAAAGGGGCATTTAACCTTGTATATTTCTATTATTCTGTGTAGAGGTCAATCTACACACAACAAACTGAAGAGGAAGCATGGAGACCCATGAAAGAAGCTTGCGGCTAGAAAGACAGGGTACATTAATAATGAACATTTACAGACAAGTGTACTAGTTCAGTTGATTAATAAATTGCCGTCTAGATGTGAATAATATTGCTCAATACTTACAGTCAGTGCATTTTATTTTCTCAGCTTTTAGGAATTGGCATATGCTCAATGTCATGGATTGGATTTCTTATATAAGGGGTACAGTCAAAGATCTATCACCTAACATTGTTGGGAGTTAATATATATATATGGAGGCTGCTACCTAACAGCTGTTATAAGGTGTAGCCTCTCACATAAACAGTGCCTATTATAAGCTCAGATATTGTTCATGTGAGAGGATTGTACCTTACAGCAGCTGTAAGGTAGCCCTCTCCTATATATATATATATATATATATATATATATGAAGCATAAATTATAACATTATTTTTATATCATTTACATGTAGATTGGCATATTTACATATCCTATTATTTTATTAGATTTGTTGGATCAGAACTTAAATGCAGTGATGTCTATGTTTTCTTTACATGAACTACAAATATGTTCAATATCGAACTTTTTAGATGAATCTCAATGCTAAATAATGAGTGATGGTATAGTCATAAATTTTCATATAAATTTATTTTGTATAAAAATATCTCATAAATTCATTGGTTAGATAAAAATATAAAATAATAAAAACAATAAAAATAAATTACATGAGAAAGATATGTTTAATCCAACCAATTGAATTATACTATATTAGTTTGCGCAAAATAAATTAGTACAAAAGTTTATAACTCTATCATTACTTACTTTATGTGGTTGGTCATATATTTTTGTTTTAACCAAATGCTATTTTCCTCCTTCCAATTCAACATGCGTCTACTGCTAATCTTTCCAAGTATTTTTTATTTTGTTTATTTATTGTTAGAAAAGCTATATGTTAGCTTTACATTTAAATCCATTAGTCCTTTGAATTAGAATCTATTATGAAGTTATTCTAGAGTTTTCAAAAATTATTTAAAACATTCCTTTAAATTATTCACTTCTTGTCACTTGTTGCAAGTTAAATTTTTTTAAATTTTAAATTATATCATATCAAAATATAAATTTTTTGCCTTAAAAGTTAAATTCAAGATTCAACCAACCATAGAAGGTTGGGCAATAAAATTCTAAGATTAATTGGGCAATTGGACTAGGTTATGGATGGGAATGGGGTGTAGTGGGGTGGGGAAGTCTAGTCCATTCCCCACCCCATTAAAAATTTTACCTTTATTATTGATCTCATTCACTAATAAAATTAGTGGGATAGCGATAGAGAATCCCCATGTGAAAATTATTTCCCTTAGGGATGGCAATGGAATGGAGAGGCTTATTTCATTTCCTACCCCATTAAAAATTTTGTCTCCATTCATCACCTCATTCCCCAATAAATTTAGTAAGATAGAGACGAGGAATCCTCATGTGGGGAATGATTACCCCATCTCCACCTCATTCCCCATACACTTATTTTATAGTAAGTATGGATACATAATTTTAATAAATAAAATCATCACCATATTATAAAGTATTTAAATTATTTAAAAATATCTCCAAAATTTTGAAACAATATCTCAAAATATTATCAAAATTGAAAAATATAATAATGTTTTAGGATGAAATAAGAATTACATTATAGAGTTTTCTTTTAGTTATATCCTATTTATATTAAGTAAAAATACAAAAAATTATTAACCAACATTGCAATTAATAAAATAAAAGATATTAAATAAAAATTAAAAAAATATTTATATATAATGAGGATTGGGGTGGGAAATACAAAACCAAACTCTACTCTATTAGGAATTTGGGGATTATTTTTCCTCATTCCTTATAAATTATTCAAAATTTACCCCATTTTGCATAAGGCTCCATAAGGCCCCACAACCGTGGAGGATTTTGCCATCCCTAATTTCCCTATGCCTATCCTATTGTCAGTTTACTTACTGTATAGTAGATATGGATACATGATTTCAATAAAATTAAATATTAAAAACTTAAATAAATTTATTACCATATTATAAAGTATTTAAACTATTTTAAAAAATTCTTCAACTTGAAATAATATCAAAACTAAAAAATACTTGAAGAGAGTAGCATCTTAAAAGAGAGAAAAAAAAAACAACATTTTAAGGTTGAATAATAATTATATCATAGAGTTTTCTTTTAGTTGAGCCTATTTATATTAGATAAAAATTAAAAAAAAAAATCATTAACCAAGATTGTAATTGATAAAAAATTATTAAATAAAAATTTAAAAAATATTTATATATAATGTGAATTAGGTTATGGGTGGGGTGGAAAGTACAAAACTAAACCTATTCCATTAAAAATTATTTTTCCCCCATTCCTTATCTCATTTCTTAAAAGTTATTTAAAATTCAACAAATTTAGTAAAAATGGCAAAAAACCTCTACGAATGTAGAGTCCTATGGGGCCCCACCCCAAATACGGTGAATTTTGAATAATTTTTAAGGAATATGGTAGGTATTAATCCATGAATTCTTAATGGGTTGGGGTTTGCTTGTTTCCCCCATTCTCTATCTCATTTCTTAAAAATTATTCAAAATTCAACATATTTAGTAAAGATGGCAAAAAAACCTCTACAAGTGTAAAGTCCTATGGGGCTTTGCCCCAAATATGGTGAATTTTGAATAATTTTTAAGGAATGAAGTGGGTATAATCCACGAATTCTTAATAGGTTGGGGTTTGCTTTTGTACTCCCCACCCCACCTCCCCTCCATCCCAAATCCTATTATATATGAATACTTTTTTAAATTTTTATTTTATTAATTACAATATTGGTTAATATTAATTACAATTATAATGTTATATTTTAAGTCTCTAATTTATAATTTAATAAAATCATTTATGCATAGCTATTGCAAAATAAGCAAATAAGGAATGGAGTGGGGATAAAGAAATTATTCCTCACATGTAGATTCCTCATCCTCATTTTACTAAATTTATTAGGGGATGAGATGGAGAATGTAGGCAAAATATTACATTCCACCCCATTGTCATTCATACTATTTAGGGTGGGTTCTCATGTGGCTCAAATCTCGTAAAAAATTATGTCATCCTTAGATTGGGTTAAAGGATTTTTATTTTTTATTTTTATAAATTACTACTAAGGTGATAATATTTCCAACCCACGGTTTTGTATAAACACACAATTTTATAAAACTTATAATTTTATAATTTTTATCCTTTGCAAACATAATTTTGAACCTAATCGGAACTCTTATTCTTTACCTTGTTTTACTTATGTCCCTTCCCTTCTTTTTCTCTTTTGGTTCTTTACTTTGGGCACATTCAAATGGACTTGAATTTGACATCGTTAAGAACAATACATATATCTCCACGTGTATGTCAATTCTTGTTTGGAAAATAATAATGTTTATACAATAAGAGATAGGGTTCAACTACATTGTAGATGCTTCATCGTAGAGCTGTCCTTAGAATCGTTAGATGTATGTTGTTGCAATTGTTTCAGATTCAGCTATATGCATCCAACAGTTTTGAGAGCTGTTCTACGTTGGAGTTACTCCAACGTAACAACTACCTAAGAGATATATTTGTGGAATAGTGACCGAGAATCAAAGTGTTTCTATTCATTATTTCCGACTTTCCGTGGAAAGTCAACATCCATTAATTGGAATTTTTAAGAGAATTTGTAATTTTCATAAGTTATTAGAACTAGGGGTGGGCAATTCAAGTTTCGGTTCGAATTATTCGAGTTTTGGTTTGGGATACAACCTGATCGGGTTGGAGAATTGAACCCAATTTGAGTTGAAAACGTAAACCCCGGTTCAACCCAAATCGAATTAAGGGTCCGTTTGGGATTGCTTTTGGGAGAGTTAAAAGTGATTGTAAAAATTTAAAAATTAATTTTAGTATTTGGTAAAAAAAAAAATCAAAACCACTTTTACTAAAATCAACCCCTTTAACAACTGATTTTGAAAAGTAGAGAATGAGTAGCTTTTAGATTCTGATTTTGAGAATCAATTTTATCCTTTAATATAATTCCATAAAAATCATTACAATTATTACCTAAACCCCAAATTATCCTTATTTAAATTGGAAACAAAATCAATACTTTAATAATTTTTTATTCTAATAATTTTTTGTTCTAAGAAATAATATTACTGCAAATTTAATGCAAATATAATATTACATGACAATCTATTATTTATTTTCATTTTGAGCTTTTGTAACTCATTATATTTTTTTGTGTTTATTTTTGGAATACCTAATTATACTTTGCGTGATATTATTGAATGAAAATTGTAGTTGATTTTTTAATTATCAATTGTTTTAAAGATTAAAAAAAAGAAATAAAATCAATATAGTATAAATTTTATTTTTAGTTAAAATTATTATAATACACAATTAAAGATATTATATGTGCACATTTTTATATGTGTAAATAAATTTTATCCTATATTATGTACATTTTAGTCATTTATTTTCTTACAACAGTTTAACAGTAAAATTTACCAAACACTTATAACTGCTTTCAAAATTCACAGTACTTTTGAAAATAAAATTTACCAAACACTTAACTGATTCTCTTTATAGCTGATTATTTTTGCAGCAAAACTAACAGTAATTATTTTAAAAGTTACATCATTACCAAACTAGCCTTAAGTTTGTTTCTGTTTGGTTCGAATTTGTAATTTAGATCGAATCATTTTGATAATTCGGGTTCAAATTTCGATTCGAGTTGAATTTGAGTTAGAACCGTCAAAAGCATTTTCTACAAATTCGCTGCCAGCAACAAATTTCCCAAAGCCACAATCTACACATGGCCAATCACAAATTATCATTACATAAAAATAATTTAAAATCAATTGTTTATGATGATTATAAAAATAACTCTTTAATTAGTTCTTTAATCGCATGATTCCAAAACAAACAACATACAAAGAAAACATAACAAAATAAATAAAGCTTTCATCTATTTGCAGGCATTTTTGTCTATTTATTTCTTCTATAGACCATTCACAAAACTTGGTCTAAATATGAAAATACGCTATACCCCAAATTTGAGCCAGTTTATATAATGAATTTTCTCAATACAAATTATTATCACATAAAATAGGGTAAATCTCACCTTACCCCTTACTAGATTTATATACTTTAATTTAACCAATAAAAGGATGAAAATTTTAACTTCCCACCAAATGCCGTTATTTTTAATGGTTGACTGATGTTGCCTAATTAAAATACGACAATGTCATATTCTCCATGCTTCACCTTCTCCAAGCATCTTAAAGCCAAAACGGCAACTGTAGCAACTTGCAGCGAAGGTTGGAGTCACGTAATGGCGCGCCAACACTGCTATTACAAATCTTGGCCCATCTCCTCCTTTAAACAAACCCTAGCTTCTTCCCATATTCACAAGTAAACCCTAAAGCTAGACTAATCATTGAATTCATCAACAGCCATTCGCTTGTATCATCGTATGCTTGGCACGGCTGTGGGCGGCTTTAGGTTTGCTTGGAATGGCCGCACACAACCATGGGTTTTGCTTGGCACGGACGTGCGAGGCCACTAGTTTGCTTGGCACGGGCATAGGTTTTGCTGGGCAATCGACACGGGTTTTGCTAGGTTGATTTGAAAGTGGTTGTGGAGTTATTAAGTGTGTGAAACAGGAAATAAAAAAAATGAGCAAAGAAGAAGATGAACAAAGAATGGAAGAAAGAACATGAAGAAGAAAGAAGAAGGGAGAGAGAGAGAGAGAAAGAGAAAAATTCCTTTTTTTTATAATTTTTGAGATCTTAATTTTTTGATTCAGAGAATTATTTGATTATAATAATGTTGATTGATGCAGAGAATTAATTGATTTGGTGAAGAGAGGAAGAAGAAAGAACCAGAAGAACAACGAATGAGATAAAGAAACAAAGATAAAACAAAAAAAAAAGAGTAGAAGATGAAAAAATAACAAGAAAAGGAAAATGAAGACAAAAAAGATAAAAAATAAATAAAAGAAGACAAAGAATAAAAGAAAAAAGAATTTGGAAAAAATTTGAACTACGATTTTAAATTTTAATTAAGGATAAATTGTAGTGGATGGCATGGTTGGTAATTTATTAGATTTCAAAGCCCAAATCAAGAATAATTTTTTTTTTCCAATAAATCGTTTGAAATTTTATTTTAAAATATTATAACATTTCATTTTAATATTTCGATCATAAATTAAAAACGGGTTACTGTTCAAGATTCGTAAGATTAATGAATAAAAATGATAAACATTATTCTAAGAAAATGAAAAATATTAGATGTACTTAAATGTTTTAAATTATTAATTATTTTACTATTTATCCCTTAGCCTCATGTTTGGGAAGAAAAATATACTAAAATGACTTTTAATAATAATAAAAAAAGAATTATGACTAAAAATAGAAAATAAGCAAGATTAAAGTTTATACTAAGTGATATTAATAAAAATAGAAACCAATAAAAATTTGGGATTAGAATTAGGGGTTAAGGATTCAGTTTTTGAATGTCCCTAAATTTTATATTTTTTAATTTTTAATCGATTGAATTATATTAGTAACCTTTAGCTAGTAATAGACTGCAAATAAATTTTATGGCTTAATTTGTCTTTTAGATTTTTAAAGAGTAAAAATGTTATTTTGGATGGTAAAACTCAACTAATTGATTAATCATTTAAATTCTTAAAATATTTAAATTCAAGATAAGGGTAAAAATTATTTTTTTTATTTTCATTGTGGTGATATTATAAATAAAATTCATGATTATTATATTTGTTTTAAAGGTCTATTACCATTTTTTTGATGGGGGCGTTTATTAATAAATTTATTTTTGTTATCAAACATGAAATATGTCTGACATTAAGGGGCGAAATGAAATTATCATTGTTAACCCCACAAACCTGTTAGTTATTTTTGTTTGGGATATTCCCGTATTTTACTAAATCAATTATTAAAAATAACGGTATTTAGAGATGAATTGAAGTTTTTATATTTTTAGAGGCTACATTGAAATATGTCAATCTAAAATAATTTAAAACCAATTGTTTATAATAATAATTAATAATAAAAATAATAATAATAATAATGGGGCTGGGTCATAACTTTGATTAGAAACCACGGGTTCGCACCAGAGACAGTAGCTGGATCAGAAACCACCGCTAGAAACTAACAAGCGTTAGGCGCCAGCGGAGTCTGGGTGTTTGTGAGTGTGACTGTAAGAGTGAGTGAGCAGGGGCTGCTGGGCTTGACGGCTGTGGCTGAAGGAGACGACTGTGGTTGCCGCTGTTGTGGAAGGAGAGAAGAGAGGGATTAGCAATTACGTTAGGGATTTTGAATTTGAGTGTACAACGTTCCCATGCGTGAGGTGAGGTGAGAGAGTGATTTCCTTTTTTCAAATTTATATAAAGGCTAACCGATTGGGTTGTAATTTCAGAAATTAAAATTAATTGGGTTGTAATTTCTGAAATTACAACCCAATTGGGTTTTAATTTTTAGCAGATTTTATAGGTTAGTACAAATCAAATCAAACTTGAAATTTATTATAATTCAATTCAATTGAAGTTAACTAGATCAGACTGCGTACCCTTAAATTTAGAACTTTAATTTTGGGTTCAATTTGATTCAAGTTAATTGGATTTGAAGATGCACCCCTAAATATAGAACTTTTCTTAGAATAATTAAATTGCCATATCAAAATTTGGTGATTAAGATGAAAGTTAGAGGTGAATGATAATGAATCATAAGCATTCCATTGTTGCAAATGAAACAAAGGTGAACAGTTATCGTGCACTTTATTTTGGCATTTTTAGAATGAAAAAGGACAAAAAGGAAATGAAAATTTCACAAAAATGATTTACAGAGATTTTTTTCAGTACCACAAAGTTTTGCTTGCCCTTCTAATTAAAAAACATACGGCAAATGATCTCTTCAAGTCTTTATTTTGTCATATATATATTGTAGTTTCTGACTTGCTCTTAAACTCAGCAATACAGACTCCACCAAGATCCTTATACAAGATCAGCCAAGTTGCATTTAACCAGATACTTCAGATCAGATGAAGAACAATGATTCTTGACCGAGAATCAATCAAAGAACCAATCACAACAAAGAAGTAAAAATATGTAAAGCAAGAACTTGAACACGTAAACAGAACACTCAAATCATTTAACGTGGTTCAGCCATAGATGGCTTACATCCACGGGTGAATTCTCGAGCAAAATCTTATTGAAAGATTCAAGATGATTGTTACAGAGAGATGAGAACAATGAAAAATTCAGAACAAGACTCTCCTTTCTCTTTGCTTTTCTATTCCTCTCAGCCCTCTTCGATCGTCTTCTTTTCCTCTGTTTTCCAGCATTATAAACCCAGCTTCATAACAACTTTAACAACCCAGAATTCACTGCTTTCAAACACGTGTGCACGAGTTCGTTATAACGAACTAACCATCATGTGCTGATTGCGTGACTTCATTTAAGTTGACACAGAAGCTGAAAAACGCTGCCATTTCACAAAGTGTTTAATTCACCTTGTTACCAACATATATTTAATTATTTAAAAATTTTGACATATTTTTTATACCACCTTTATTTTTAAGTTTATATTAATAAGTAAAAGGAGTTATGCTTAATAGGGTAATTTTCAAACTGAGTGGTGTTAACAAAATAACACAAGGGCAGGTCACTAATACTCTGTCTACCTATTTACTACCGTCTAAACATAACCATCACTAAAATTTAAAAATTAATATTTTACCATACAAACTTCCTTAAATGCCAAACATACCATTATCTAAATAAATTTTTGCGATAGCATTTTCTTAATAAATAAAAAAGGGGAAGAAATTAAGCGCATGCTTTCTCTTTCTCTCGCCTCAGGACCTCTGCCTCCTAATTGAAATTACAAGAACTCGACTAGAGATGCACTAGTGAAAGAATAATTTGACATTTAACCGAGCATATTCAACATTTTTTTTCTCCAATGATCAAACCAAATCATAGAACACAAAGAATAATTGCAAATAGAGTTTCACCTCGTGTCTCTTGTTATTGTTCATTCAGTTGCAACATCATGAACGAAAATATAAAATTAATAGAAACACAACGAATTGTAATCCATTCCTGAATGAGAGATTGGCCAAGATTGAAAAAAATAATAAAAGTCCTTTTGAAGCATAGTAAATATTTTTACTAATTTATTTAAGGAGTAACCTTTGTATCAAGTGTTACCTTTTTATTTTTATGGCTTGAATTCTAATTTCTAGTTAAATTTCTTTTTTTCTTTTTTGAAAAGTTGGTTAAATTTATTTTAATAATTGCTTCTATATTATGATAAATTACATTTATGATGCGTTTACTAATCAGTAATCGAAATGAGCTGAAATCATAATGAATTAGAATCAGAATGAGCTGGAATACGTATCAAGAATGGAAATCAGAATAAGTTATTTATTTGAACTATAGGAATCAGAATCGTAATGAAATTTATTTTCATTGATGTGTTTATTTGGTCTTGGAATAAAAATAAACTATCATAATTTACTAAAATAACATTTGTTAATTATTACCAATTGGTGGTAGTAGTAGCAGTAGTAGCAATAATAATAATAATGACATTAGTAAATAATAATATTAATATTATTTATTAAAATATAATAATAATAATAATAATAATAATAATAATAATAATAATATTATTATTATTATTATTATTATTATTATTATTATTATTATTATTATTATTATTTGAGTCAAGGATAAATGTGGGTATTAGGAGGTTTAGTAAAAAAATCATTTCTGAGAATGGAGTTTTAATTCCCAAACCCCCTTTGGAATCAAAACTCTGGTAACGATTCTCAAATTTGTGGGCCCAACACAATTTCGATTTCGATTCCAAGCCTTAATTTGGGAAGTAAATGTGTTATTAATTATAATTCCACAATTTCTATTCCCATTACTCATAAAAAAACACACCATTAGTGCTGCAAAAAGTAGGGTTAGAGAAAGTGAACATGTCGTCACTTGGTAGGACTTGGAATCTGTGGAGAAAGTAAATACATATTTTATTTAATAATATTGTCATGTCCTTTTTAACAAAATAACTAAATGGGTATTATGGTAATAAAATTAATTTTGAAAAGGTGGTTGTTGAAGGTATTTAGACATGGGTTCTCTCACCCATAACACAATTTTAAAAAGAGAAAAAGGTCTTTTCACCCCTAGGTTTCATTGAATAGTCTATTTGATCCTTACCTTTTAAATTATAGCTCAAAATATCTTTATGTTAATTCAATGTTAATTTAATACCGTTTGCTAGTTATCATTGACAACAAAATTAGATTTTCAATTAAAGAGAAAAAATAAATAAATAAAAGCTGACACATAACTAAAAATAATTTTTATCTAATCCCACTAAATATGCAATCTCAAAAAGATGAAAAGAATTTTATTTCAAACAATCGTTTTACACTTGTCTCCATTTTGGTGCCCGTGCCCTCAGACTCTTCATTTTGGCACCATAAAACCCTATAAACCGTAGATTTAAGTACAAAAAATGATTACAATTTTCATATTTGTATAAGTACATTCTCTAATTATGCTGTCAGCCAGCTTGGGAAGATGATAATGGTCAAAGACAAGTGGTGGAAAAACTTAAAATAAATTTTGGAAGCAATTTGAGTTAAATATTGTTGTGGTATATTTCTCAAATAAGCGTTCTTTTATTTAAATATAATGAAATTTCAAAGAAACTTTGATGATGTTTTCAAGAGTTATTTTAACATGGGTTGAATTAATTCTTTTTGCTTTTTATATTGAGTGGCGGAATATTTTTGCTTTCATATTGAGTAATGATAATATGGATGTGTATAAAAGGACATCTTTAAATTATTATTATGGGATGGTAATTGGGTTTGTTGATATTGAAATTTGCCTATAAAGTTACACTGACTATAAGGATAGAAAAGGTATAATTGAGACAATAATCATTCACTTACAACAAAAAAATTAGCGATAATAATAATAAATAAATAAATAAAATTGAGTTATGCTTGTGTTTACTGTGATAGCAATGATGCATGATGTAGCTATAATTGTAAATGAGTTTATTAGTCATGTGGCATAGTGTAAATGAGTTTACTCTTTTGTGTTTCGATATTATATTGACACTTTTGGTGTTGATTAGTGTATTAGTCATGTGGCATAGGAGATGCGTTCACTGTTTAGTACTGAAATCTCAAATATGGTGAAATGGTTTGAATTGAATTGAAGATTAAGAAGATATTCAGCACAATGCAAGCGCATAAAAATTAGTGGTATTTTTGAGTTTTTTTCCAATAATTTAAAAGACATTGTGTCAATTATAGTTTGTTGCTTATGGCAATTATTCAATGGCTATGTCAAACAATATCATCATTCACTTGTAGTGTTTTTCAGCTGTGTAAAAATTTTATTTTAAAATAGTTTGTATTACCTTAATTGAAAAATCTAGTTTGCCCTCTAAATTATTAGCAATCAATATTAAACTAACGGTAAATTAATGAAATAATATTTGAAGTTATTATTTAAAAATAAGATTAAAATGGACTATTGCATTAAACATACGGGTGAAAAGGGCTCTTTTCATTTTAAAAATTTTGGAGGGTGCGCTTCGCATATGGGGTGCTTTTATACAAAATATGAGGGAAAATATCTATACCGTCACTGATAATTAATCGGATACGAAGACTAAACTGCTTTATTAAAGCTCACTGCTGAAATATCTAAATTCATTTTAAGTCATGTTTTGGCCCAATTCGGGTCATAGGTGCACGTGATGAAATGTCTACTCTCACTTAAAAAGGAAGAGTCCATAAGAGCTGGAATAACCTCAACCACACGTGAAACAACCACGGTTCTAGTCAATCAACTAAGCCATTATGATAAATCTGGGGTGCACTAAAATATTTGTCACATTTTGAGGAGAAAATACCATAAATAGATACGAATACAAAACTTCCTCTCTTAACAAATGGTGCCAGAATCCTTGAATAGTACAAGCGAATCTAGAGAAGAAAAAGTAAAGAGAAATTTTAGGGAGATCAGACAAACGACATCATGACGAGTGCACTTGAGTTATAATTTTAAACCAGAGACCATAGATGAATGGAGTCAGGACTCTGAAAGAATCTTTACAAGTGGTGGAGAGAAAAAGAAAAGGTCATTGAGCAAGAACTTGGAAAATTCACCTAAAATTTCTTTAAAAACCAAAATCCAAGCCCATAGATCACGTGTGCTTTCTCCTACTAAATCCTTAACATTTTCTACAATAGTGTTAAAGCGTCGTTGTTCTACTTTTTCCATTTACATCTGTTTGTTCTTTGCTGTGAAAAATATTACTTGTTACTGTGCTAACTGTGGCTTGTCCTAATTTCTGTATACATTTTGGTACAAAATCCTGCAAAAAGATCAAACTTATTATGAAAAGAAACAAAGCTGCACCTACACCTGCACTCCGTTGCATGCAGAATTGAACATACACACATTAATACATATAGAGAGAGAGACTTTTTTTGTAGTGTGCTGTCCTATTTTTTGTGGGGTCATTTACAGCACATGTATGTATTACATATATGAAAAAAAAAATAGATCAATAAATATGAAATATCTATTATTAAATTTGATATCAAGGACCATTACACTTGTAACTTAGGACCATTAACTTCAATTTCAAGTTTAATAATGGATGTTTCATATTTATTAGTCCTTTTTTTTTTCCATGTATGCAATACATACATGTATATATTTTTAAACTATGTAGTTTAATATAGTTTTTTTTTGTTTTTTAGAAGGAAGGAGGGGGTGAGTAAGCCCAAATCAATTTTTATCCCCCTCCTCACCTTCAAGATTCGAACTCTAGTCTACACAAGTGAGAGGCGACAGATTACACTGCCAAACAACTCGACTACGCCCTTGGGAGCATGCAGTTTAATATAATTAATGCAGACATATTATTAAATTGTATAATTTTATAATATATTAAAAAAATTTTAAAATCACACAATTTAATAGTACATCCGTATTAAAAAATTAATTTTTTTAAACCTCACAATTATAAATATATTCAGTTATTCACATGAAAAAAAAGAAGAAGAATGCGTCTAAATATTATATACATAGACACTAACACAAACATCACGCTTTTGTGTGTGTCTCTGAACCAGCTAGGGCTAACTCTAGCTACAGCAACCTGCTAATTATTCTATCTTTTCTCTTTCTATTTTCCAACAAGTATTGTACCAATTACCATGCTGTTTAATTACTCGCTAATTAAAATGTCAGCACTGGAATCATACAACTAATTATATTTTAGACAACTAATTATATTTTAGACAACTAATATATATCAACTACAAAAGTTGATGCAATAACTTTAACAAAATTTAAAACCAAACTTAAAAGAAATGACTTTTGGAATTGGGGACTTGTACTCGACATCACGAACTTTTTTATAACAAAGTTAGTTGTATGGGTCGAACTAGTGGGAAGAGATAATTTTTAAGAGCTAAATAGGTATCTCTTGTGTAGCTTGAGGTATCCTGTACGAAAGAATCGTAGGCGCACCTTCTTCTTTAATTGTTTATAAATCAATCTATCTTAATTAACAATATGCATATTTTCGATTGTAATTGTGTTTAGTAAAATGCAAGAGCGGCATATGTTGTGGCTCCGAGTTGAAAAATTTGCAGAAAAAGACAAGGGTTATATAACTGACATTTAACTCATTCAAATGAATATTTTACATTACAGACCACTCAGTTTATTGAAGTTTTATGATTTCTTCAAGTCTGTAGCATCTTCATTTTAATCCCTATTGAACCAAAATCCTAATTCATCGATCTATGATTAAATATTGGAATTTCTGTTTATTTAAAAATAAAAATGAGTTTGATATGTAAGCATGAGTGAGCATTTCGTCATTCCATTATGTGGAAATGTATACATAGCCTAGCACTGAGTAAGCTTTTTTTTTTTTTTTTCTTTTTTCATTTTTTGGGGATAAGCACCGAGTAATTGGAAATAGGATCTTATTAATTATTGTATGCACTAATCAATCCGTCCTATAAATACAATTCATTCTTGTTCAAGGGTATCGTTAAATTACACCATCTATATAATTTATATCAACTCAAAATCAATGTTTTGTATAATTCAATTATTAGTTATCAAACAATTAGGAAATCGTAAGAGATTATTTTTAAATTAACTGTAGGTTACAAATATTGTAACTTCCCAGCTGCCCTTGTTCAATTAGAATCACCCACTATGTCCATGAATGGCCGAAATGAAAGAAAGAGATAAAATTTATGAGATTGAACCAAGATAAGATGATAAATGAATATACAACCTTATTTTGAACAACTACAAAGCTAGAGCTTTTCTTCCAATACAAAATTATTTAAGCGGAACACATCATTCCCATTTTATGCTGATTCATTAATTAGTGCTGCACTTTTGGGGAAACAGTTCTGTGGGCCACAAAACGCAATACCAAAATAGTTTCCACAGAAGTCATGTAAATTCAAAGTGAGCAACCAGAAGATACTGACGCCTTGATGAATTTGGATGTATACTGCTCATTTTAGGGCTTCTTCATCAAATCCAATGCACAATATTTGATCATGCCCCATGAACAAGTATATCTAACGCTATTTGGCGGGTACCAATGACAAGGAGCTTATCTTATGAAAAATTAAACAAGGGACCGACTACGCACGGATGAAATGTTATGCATCACAAGTTCACAAACCGGTGTCGCACTTTATGCTTTTAGCCAAAAAAAAAAAAAAGAAAAAAAGTCAAGGTTCAAATTATTCTAGCTTGCTCAATTAATGAGTTCGATTTTTCTTTCATTTTTTTCCTCCTTTGCTTTTTGGCCAGGTTAGATAGACCAGCTCAGTACTCGAAAAATCAAACATCGAAAACTGACATTACAAAGATATATTGCAAAAGAGAAGAGCTTTAAGAAAGACGTTCCTAGATTCAAGGGGATAGCTTTACATACAGTGGATTCTAGTTCATTCGAGTTCTTTATTGACTTATTTTATATTTGTATTACTGTTATGTTTCCATGCACGCACAATGCATTCTTTCTCCATGCATCTGTAAATTCTAAAAAAAAAGATAGATTGAAATCTAAGAAGCTTATAATGGAGAGTGAATTAATAACATCCAAATTATTCATTCTTGGTATTCAAAATCAAACAGAGTGAGAGAGATAAAGACAGCGGATAATTTTAGCTATACACATATAGATATAGTTAATATGTGGTTGCAGCTTGTACTCCCTTGTGATGGTCGATAAAAATAAAAATAATCATGACCCTATGGTAGGATTCTTAGAAAACCTAGCTAGCATTTCTGTTTCAACTTTAATTCAACTTTCTCAAGCATTATTGGAGTGAAGTGGTCCTTCCACTAATACCAGTGACAGCATTAGTACTTAGTTTCCAATATGTATTATGAAAAGTAAATTTACTGTTAAATTCTGTTCAAAGGGCATAATTATTTTGTACAAAATTATTTTGCGTTTTTCTTTTAAAATTTATTTAACGGACATAATAATATTAGAGTTCCCAAGTGATACGATCGTTCATTTAATAAATTGAGGGACGTGGCAGTTACAAATTAGCAGACACATCATTTTAAATCCAAATATACGAACATTACTTGAACCCCTATAGCACTACTCTATCCGTTATTCATTGTTGTACAATTTGCTAGGAATTACTAAACAATACTCACAAGCTACTTTAGTAGCTGTTTTTATATTTAAAGGATATATAAGGTAGCTATGAGAGACTTTAGTATACTTTTGGTGTATCACATGTATAAAATGTATGCATTAATTAAATATAAATATCAATTACATAATATTTTTTAAAAATAAAGGCACATATGTTATACATATATTAAATGAGTGTACTGAAATAGAGATACTCCAAAATTTCTCCTTGGCTACTCCCAGCTCTACTCCTCTGAATGATCTTGAAAACTGTACGTGGCTAGTCAAAAATACCAGCAGCTAATATAGATCTAGGCATTTAGGTTTAATTACTTTATGTGGTCCATACAAAATGGATAGCAAATCTGTTAAACTTGCAACCGGGAATTGTGATTTGGTCATTGAAATGGGTTAGCTAATATACATATGGACTTTGCGATCTCAGATACAAAACTTGAAAAGCTCAAGAAAAAATCAGAATCTAACTTGAAAATTGATACAAGATTAAAAACCTAAGTTCGAAATATGTATGATGTGGATGGTATTGTAGCGAATAACTTTTTGACACAACTCGTATTTGTAGCATACAGCAACAAGGAAGAGCTAGGTTGGAAGAGCTACGAAGAACTAAAGAAGGTGTCTGGTCTGAATAATATTCGAAGGGCAGTAGTCAAAAAATGAAAGGGACATATGGGTTCGGTCGTCCAGTCAAAGAAACTTTTGCTTGATCTCCATGCGCGGTAAAAGCAGTAGAGAACCAATTTTGTACAATCTACAATGCCTCCTCTGTTGTATTCAATTGCTATAATAATACTTAATAATTGTACCCTTCTTCCCTAGCTAGCTAGGTTTTTTTCTAGAGATGGCCATGTCTATCCTCCCGCTAGCAGCTTCTTGTAGCTCTCAAGACAAAGGGCTCTTTCTCTTTCTACTTGGCGAAAAAGAAAGAAGAGCAAGTGACAAGTGTTGCTGTCAAGCAGCTACCTGCACACCCCACGTGAATTGTCACAGTTGAAACTGAGGGGCTAAGGCTAAACCCCTTCATTCGTTCCTGTTACCCTCACTTTCACCAAATCACAATCACACACCTCCTCTGTTTCCCACGACTTGTATAATTGTGTTGTGTTTCCCCTCCACTCACTCTCCCTGCTCTCCCTCATCATCATCCAAGTTAGCTGCATCTTATTATTAGCACATTTTTTTATTATTTTAAAAGGGAAAAAAAACAAAAAAGAAAAAAAATGTTCAAGGAAAAGGTTCGTCTTCAATCATAAATACCCGTTCCCAAGTTAGAAATTTCCTATTCTTTACAACCTATCCTTTCTTAGCTCTCTCTTTTCAAGATTAGTAGTGTGTCTTTCTTTAGCTGCTTGCTATGTTTCCTTCAAGCAGCAACAACCGTGACCATCATTACTTTCCTTTTACCAATCAGTCAATGCTTGAAACCGAACATGAAAACCCTAGCTCCTCACAGCATCATCACCACCCCTCACCATTCTTGGACTTCCCTGCTCATCAAGATCAACCCTTTCTTGCTGATCACGATAATGACTTTTTTATGACTCACTTCTTTCCGCAACATCAAATCTTGGGTTGCAGTTCTAACAATGTGGCAGCTGATGAGACTGAGATTAAAATGGCATCTCCAGTTGAGGCAACCAAAAAAACCACCACCAAGAAAAAGAAAAATGCTGGGGTTAATGGTGATGAAAAGGCACAGACGGTTCAACGGAAGAGAACTGGGAAGAAAGACAGGCACAGCAAGATCTACACAGCTCAAGGCCCGAGAGACCGACGGATGAGGCTGTCCCTTCAAATTGCCCGCAAGTTCTTTGATCTTCAGGACACATTAGGCTTTGATAAAGCGAGTAAAACAATTGAGTGGCTGCTCTCCAAATCGAAGGCCGCGATCAAGGAACTCACAGAGAGTTTACCAAGTGTGAAGAACAGCTGCACCAGTGGTGCAAAGAGTCTCTCGTCTACTTCAGATAGTGAAGTTGTGTCAGGAATCAAGAGAATTAAGGACACCGGAGACCAGAAGAGCGCTCTGGCGGTAGCTGACTCTTTGGTGGGGCTAAGCCGAGGAGCAATGAACAGAAAATCACGTAAAGCAGCAATTAATCCTACTGTAAGGGAAACCAGGGAAAAGGCGAGAGCAAGAGCAAGGGAAAGAACTTTAGAGAAAATGAAAATGAGAGGCCTTGAGAAATCGAGAAAGTGTTCTGAGGAAGCAAACCCTAATGATTTGGAACAGTTAAGGCCTTGTAGTCCTAGCCAAGAAAAGAATTCGTCTCTGAAGGTCGTGGCTGAAGCCGAAGAGGTAGAAGATCAGATGGATTCAGTGCGCATCATTGAGAAGTTTTTGGGCTTTACAAGTTCGCCAAGATCATCATCAATCTTCGATTACACACTCCACATTGGAGAATCAAGTGCCGCAGGTCCCCAACAAAACCATCCTCCTTATAGTATTGATTATAATAGTTGCTATGTGTTGACAAACATGAAGGGATCAACAAGTAATCTCCACGCACAGCACCCCGGCGACATTTTCAAGATCAACCTAGATACCTGCCAAGAAGAAAAATCTGGCTCAATTTACATGAGCACTGCTAATTCCAATGACCAAAACCCTAGTTCAGATTCCAGGATCCTCTCTAATTCCCAAGAACAAAACCCTAGTTCTATTTTCATGACTACCTCAGACATTGATTCCCATCCTCAATTCCTGGAAAATCAGTTCTCCTGCAACCCTATTGTTGACAACAGATATTGCAGTTTATATTGAAGTGGATAAACGTTTTTCAAGTATATGGAATTGCAGACAACCGCTTGGGTTATATTCCACTTTTAATCTGTGAATTCTTCCAGCATGGTTGATTGAATATGGTAATTATTGTACCTTTTTTAAGTCTAGGATTTGATTTTTTTTTTTTTTTTGGGTGTTTAGATTGCTTGTTCGTGTTGTCCATTGTCATGGGTATTTTTTACCAGATTATAAGACTAGTCATCATCTTGCTTGAGATTATGATGTAGCTCTAGTCATCAATTCATGGACTCAACATTACATCAGCGAAGTAATATAAAATTACCTAATGAAAATAGAATTTGAACGCAAGATTGCAGTATATGATAATGTTGATGAAGAAATTTATTTGGTGCATTTCTTTCCTTTTTCACTAACACTCTATTCCTGGTATATTACTGATCAGTTTCTTGCGGTGGCTCACATCAAAACTATAATTACTCACTGGATTGGAATTTAAGAAAGCACAGACCAAAACGCATGCGGCCACACGCAACTTTCTTTTAGACGCACATTCATACATTCATTTCTAAAAGAAGGCAATTTCATGTGGATCTAGGACTGAGATAGAGAATTTTTAATTAGTCTCTTTATTTTGCCATGTGGCTTAAGAAAAGACATCTTTGCTAGGGGCTATGACATATTTCCTGGATATGTCTAGGGGAAGAATCCCAGGGAGTCCAAAGAAAGAAAGAATGGAATAATGGATTGTTTTTCTTTTCGTTTCTACATATTTTCTTGTTCTTGTATAGATAATGCACAAGGCATGCGCTTACCATTGTCAAAGGATCTTCTTGGAGACGACACATGCTCTCATGTTCAAGAGCCTCAGATGGATTGAAACCCTGATTGCCTAGGATTTGCAAAAGAAATTCAGCTATAGCTTGGGAATAAGAGCAAAATGAAGGAAACTCCAGGTCGAATTACAGTCATTGTCATATATTCTTGCTCCTGAAAAATTCTATTTTCTTAAACGGTAATAGAACGTCCATAACAGAGACTGAAGAGGTCTGAAGAGGTCAAGCATGCATGGTATATCAATTATTTGTAAAATTGGTGTTTAATTTTTTTTGTTAGAACTTGGCAGCAAAGCTTTGCTGATTGAGAGGTCTGGCATGTGTGATCTTTCTACATTATCTAATGAACAACACTCACGCATACACAGAAACACAAACACACCTATGCTTTGTCGAGTGATAGAATGGTTATGGTTAATGACTTTCTTCAAAGTACATCCTTTTCCTATTCGGCTGGCCAACTGAAAACTCCTCCACTGTGAATGGTATCACCATACTAGCCAGTACTCTACACCAGGTAGCTAAGAAACTGCTCATCCATAATTTCTGAGAATTAAGGATTGTAAGAATATTTTTTGGATTGAACTAACTACGATTATTCCCTGCTTTAAATAGATGATCGGCCGTTGGCATTGAGTATAATTTATTGATCTAGAATCTCTCTCTCACACCCACACTCTGGTATATAGAAAGATCATCCTTTGCTGAAGAGCTTTCACACTAAGGGTGAATCTAGTCAAAAAGTGCTCATATGCCACAATAAATTACACTGATACTAATTTTAAGTAAAAGCGCAAGGACAATGTCTAATAAATAACCTAATTGTTTCAAAGGAAGACTAACTACCGAACTATGACAATATCTAACATTCTACTTCCCTATATATATTTCAAAAATCTCTTATGATTGCTGCATTGACTTGGTAAAGCTGCTGTACAGAAGCACCCTTAGACGAAGAAGAATTATGGAACAATGAATATGTTTTCTGGAAGCACAGTTTTCTAACTTTTGTACAAAGTTCACTCTATTCTGGTTGTATTATTGGTTATAACAATGGAGACAAATCTATACATTAATTTATCACAATATTGATAATTATCATATAGATTGGGTAGCAGGTACTGAGCAGGGATTCATGCTGTCTTCAACATGTGAAGTTAATTCGCTTGTGACATCGTTCTAACGCATTTGGCAAACGTTGTCTGCTGTTGTAACATTTGCAGTAAAACTGAAGGAGAAAAAAAAAGTTTATGAAGTGCTAACTATTTTTATATTCCTGAGAAAGTAATCGATCTACCTATAATTAAATTTGGTACCCTCTTGATCATTTTCTCCTTAGTTTACACACGTTTTTTTTTAATATGTAGCTGGTCCCTGGTGTATTGACGTGTTAATTTGTCAAGGAATATAGACGTCTAAAACACAAAGCATTGTCATCTATCTCAATAAGTTTTGTCCCTTGCTTCTGTCTCTTTAAGGCAAGAGATAGCCCTTTTAATTTCTATCTTCCAACTAGAATAGATATAGGATCAACATTACCGGCCACTTCATATTCAAACCAATATCTTATTCAATAAATCTAACTAATAAAATACAAATCTCAGAATCTAGCGGGCCCCATTTAAAATTCCCTTGATACTAGCTATTGAACTAAGTTAGGCTAATCAAACCTAGCTAGCAAAGAATGATCCGATACTCACTTAACTTATCCCCACAACCTTAAAAGCACACCCATTGCTCATATTTTACAAGTTCACATTGCAAGAATGATCCAATTTACCTTGTGCATGTACATTAACATTAAATGCTAGAAGCCTAATGCAAATTGACCAAATTGCAGCAAATATATCAGCATGCAGGGTGAAAAATACATAAAAAATCAAGTCAAGAGATATAGTTATACCTCCCACAAGTTAGAGGCAGTTCCCAAGAGCTATATCTGCCAAAGTCAAGAGATATAGTTATACTTCCCACGAGTTAGAGGCAGTCGCCCAAATCGTCCATCCAAAACTCGACAATTGTTCATCCAATGATGGCTGAAAAAGTGCAGCGAACATGTACATCGTCTCAATCAATGTAATAATTACGTTGTTGTACAAACACGAAATTGATACATTACCGATTAATGAAATCACAAATTGAAAAAAAGGGACTATTAGGCATACCCTGCTTAACTGAGACTATAGTACGAATGATTTCATTGATACGATAGAATGAGGGACCTCAATGATTACATGATGAGATTAATCTAGATATCCATGGTAAAATAAACAAAAATGTATTTATTTTTATTGTGTATGCTCTCTCAGTATATGGATTTTTAAGATCAAGAGATGTGCTTTAAGTTGAAAGTCTTATATATTCTTAAAGCACCATATATAAATGTGCGAAGGTGATACTCCCACTCAAAAAAAAATTATCACGTGACCAAAATTTTAAATTTCATTTACTCCTTCAATCCAAATTGTTTTTCCTCCTCTCAAATATAGAATCTTCTTATCCAAAATTCTTCTATTATTTTTCTTAATCAAAGTTCTTTTATTTTTTTCTCTTCCACCCCCCTCCCCCAAACCCTCTCTCGATCAAATAATTTTCCAAGAAAACATCATCTTCGTTTATCTTAGAGCATTGCTGATTGCGGATATCGTAATTGTTGTTGTTTCTGTTTTACTTTGATCTATATCAAACTATACGTGTTAAAAAAATTATACAAAATTTGCTAGTCGTAAACCCAGTGATAACATCTTATTGGAAACTACTAGACCCAAGAAATTAAGCTATTAGGTACTTAAGAACCCCACATGATATTGTTTAACAGGCCCCTAACGTGAAATGAGATTTTAAGGTCATTTGGTTATTGAGAAGGCAAGACAGAGGCTTCAAAATTGACTAAGAAATATAAATAATTAAATAAGACATAATAAGTAGGTAGAAAGGGATTTGGACGAAAGATTGGCTCTAATATCAGGCGTTGAAACAATTTAGAAGTTCAGCCTAGGCAACAAGAAGGTAAGGACAAAAAGGATGACTCAAAAGTTTAAATCATCAGGAATAAGGACTTAATATTAGTAATAAAAATAAATTTTAATAGGAAAAAAGACATGAATATTCTTAAGATTTGGAAAAATAGACACAAAAACCTAAGTTTTCAATAAGGGACACTAATACTTTTTTTACCATAATACCCTTTGACTTTATGACCCCAAAAAATTTAACTCTAAAATTTTATAATAAATAAAATATAGCATTAAAACAAATATAATAATACATTTTAAAATAATTTTAATATTTAAAAAAATATGTTATATTTTACAATATAGTAGACCTAATTTATTATATTAAAGTAATTTTTAATAATAAATAAAAATAATATTAAAATAATAAATTAAGATCAAAATTATTTTGAATATTATAAAAAATTGTAATATTATTAGTAGGGAGATATTTTTATATTTGTAAAATATATTTAACCCAAAGATTTATTTAAAATCTGTATAATAAATACAAATATATTATTAAAATAAATATAAAAATTTAAAATTTAATATTATTAGTCTATTAGATAGATCATATTATATATATTAAATTTATACGAACTAAAAAACTTCACAGTCAATTTTCTAATTACTAAATTCAAATGATATTATGGTCAAAACAGGATATTGATGTCAATTTTCACAAATTTAGAGTTATTTGTGACTATTTCTCCAAACTTTAAGGGTGTAGATATCATTTTCCTATTTTAATATATTCTATCACGTAAAATATACTTGGATCCAATCTTCATTAGGGTTTGCAAACAATCTAAGCCAACTCAGCCTTGGCTAAGCCCAAGTCCAACCCTCCCATATATAGAGTTGGGTCACACTCAACATTTAGCCTTTTTTTTTTTTAAATCATAATTTAAAATCTTAAAATTAAAATTCAAGTTATTGAAAATTGTGCTTAAATAATTTTAAGTTTCAAAAAGTCAAGGTCTAACTCAAGTGGTATGGACTAAAGAGTGACATTCTTAAGGCTCTAGTCCTAAGTTGGAGCTTCAACAAATGCGTGAGTTAATAATAAAAAGAGGTTTAAAAAAGTTAAATAGTAAGGATTTCTTAGGTTTTATGTAATTAGACAAAACAAAAAGGGTGTATCGAGTATTTAGGTGGAATTTAAAAAATAATTAAAATTGAGATATGGCCGAGCTAGCTTCTTTTTTTTCCCCCCCTTAAAGCCTTGGCTTATGCCCTTAGCTGGTGGGAGATGACTTCCTTCGGGCTTGGGTTTGCCTGACCTAGGCCCTTTTACACACTTTAATCTTCAGGTCATATGGATTTAACTAGAATAAAATTAGGAATGGTAATGGATCGAATTTGATTTAAGATCCACCCAATCCAAATATAATCAAATTAGATTTGAATTGATTTAAAATGAATTTGGATTGTATTTGAATATTGATGTGCGGATTTTAAGACAGATTTAGAGCAGATTTTGATCTATCTTAATATCTAAATCTATATCTATATCAATCTATTTTTTAATTTTATTTTATTTTAAAAATTTCTTAACAACTATGTAATAATAAATTTTATTCATAGCATATTAGTGGTATTTACCACGTATTTAAAAATCTTATAACTTAAATATTAGTTTTATAAATTTAAATGATAATAGGACAAAAATAATTAACGTTAACCAGCCATAAAGCATGCATATACAATATTCAAATTGCAAGCTAAATAATAAGGCTTGGCTATTTATTTTATTATATTGGCCAAATAATTTTTAAGAAATATAGTTATAAAATTTTGATGATACAAAATTGTCTCAAAATTAATTTTTCAAGGATAGTTTACTATCTTTTTTATTTGCTTGTTTTGCTATAAAAGTTTAAGCTACAATATTTATTTGATTTTTAAGACAAATTAAATAATTTAGTTTTTATCACTACATTTTAATCTTTAATTCTCATTCTAAAAAATCATTACTCTTTTATTGTTGAGTTTTAGAATTTATGACCAATCTATATTACATTTTAAGTTTTTTTTAATTTGAAGTAGATATATTTATTTATTTATTGGATTAGGATATGTAGTGAAAAATATGGATCTATGACGGATCTGGAGCAGATACAAGTCTTAATTTTTCTTATGGATCTAGATCTGGAGTAGAGGAAATACAACCCATAGATGCCCTATTTCCATCCCAAACCAAAACATATGCAACATCCTTTTATTTCTTTATTAATGATCATGGTGATTATTAATAAACAAATAGGAATTGTCATTTCTTTTGATTTTTTATTTCTTTTCATTTGTTAATTAGGAGAATTTTTGGAATGATTTAGCCTTTTTTTTATTTACTAGTTTCAAGGGCTCCCTATAAAATACCTTCTTTTTCTTTTTTTCCTTCTCTCAACCTTAATTTCCTTAATATGATATCTTTTCTCAGCAACCTTCTTTGCTTCTAGAACATAGGTAGACTAGACAGGCTGTAGCCCGGTCCAGCCCTCATAAAAATTCATTAATACCCCTTAAATTTTCTTATATTTCATATAATATTATAATTTTTATTTTGTTTTCAATCATGTTCCCGATACAACTCTATTTTCTTGTTTTCCAAGTAGAGTTAGAGATTTGTTTTACAACATGGTTAAATTATATATTTATTGAATAAATTGAAATAAGCTAAAAAGATAATTTACTTTAATTTATCATAAAAAAAATGTTATGATTTAGTCCAAATGAAAGAAGAGTATATTCATATATTATACCACCGTTACTAGTTTTAGAGAGTTATAAATTAACATAAGGTAACAATTAATAACATTTTCATAATTTTATTCTTTATTTCTTTTGCATTCATATTTGTTCTTTTTCTTTTTAGTAAATTAAATTATTCAAATATTTCACTTTCGCAATCAATAAAATAAAAAATTTCATGAAATTTTTTATAAAATTTTAATAATTTATAAGCTTAGTTGTTGCATTATTGTCATTCTTTTGCTAAATATATGCATTTTCTAAGAATTTTGATATTACACTACTTGATATTTTTGTTTTTTTATCCTTTATATGCATCGAAATTCATAAAAAAATTTACAATAAATATATAAATTAGCTCGAGCGGACCAAAAAAAAGTCCCAAATTTACCCAGCTTCTACAATAGAGTTAGAGATTTTGGTTAAAACGGAAGCTTCTCAATTGGTGAGTCCTTATTGCATATGTTTAAGTGTTATGGGTGATAAGATGAGAATAGGCTTGGTTAGAAACTCTTGATATAAAAAATATATTATAAAATTATTTATGGACAACGTGCATACATTATATTAAATCATGGCTTTTGAAAGGATTTTCAAGACATACTTTATACCTCCGTAACTAGAAATTTAGGGTTTATTGAATAATTTTGTTTCATGAGAATTGGCCTCGTTTTCAGTTTTATATAGATTTTCAAAATTGATATTGTTGCATTCGAAAACTATGATTTCAACTGAATTTTTGATTTTTTTAAAATTATATGAGTACCAAATGTTGCATTGGAAGAATATAATTTCTACTGAATTTTTGACTTTATAAAATTATTTCAAGTACCAAATGATCTCCAAAAATTTCAAAATTTTAAATACATCTTTGTAGATGTGTTTAGCGTTTCTAGTTTTAATTTCATAATTTTTTTATTAATATATGATTTTATAAAAATGTCGAAACATGTGTTGTTTGTTTAAGGCTCTGTGTGATAGATTTTTTTTTCTTTAAAAGGTAAGGGGAGTGGACAAGCTCAAATATAATTTTTACCCCCTTACCACCCCCAAGGATTGAACCCAGGTCCTGAAGGGCAACAAAATCACTGCTAACCAACCCGACCACGCCTTTGGGGGTGGCTTTGTGTGATAGATTTGAACTTATTAAGAAATAAATAGTTTTGAAAATATATATTTTTTTTTACATCAAATCATCATGAAAATCATATGAGTGTTACCCATGGATGTCTAGAATAGTTCTATAAGATATTACTTCATTTTGCTTATTATATTAAGAGATAAGATTTGGGAACTCTAACCTATATAGAATGAGTTAGAAAATTAGGATGTTTGAATAAATTGTTAATAGGTATGTCTTGTAACCGTTTAAGACGTTTGAGGTGTGTTTAAATCATTGCTTTTGTTGAGTAAATAATTTCATAGTATACTTGACATGTATGATTATCTTGCTACTATTATAAGGATTATAATAAAGGAATTTTCATAATAAATTTAATTTCTTTAAATATTGATTTAAATTTTTTAAAACTAAAAATTATGCTATTTCTTAGGTTTTAACAAAATACTCTAAATGCCCTTTAGATGCATAAATCATTTTGCTAAATGATTCTCTTTTATGATATTGCATATAAAATATTAGAATGAAGATTTGCTTACAAGCCAAAAGTGTTGTTATGATCTTTTTATGAATACTGTATGAATGTTTTGTTTACATATACGATTAAGGTATTTCTTGGGTAGTTGTGTAGGAGCTACCTTTCAAAAGCTAATGTGCCATGAAATGTCACATGCAGTATAAAGTACCATGTGTAGGTTGTTGTATAATTGAAAGATGAATTTAAATGTTTTGACTCATTTTTCATAGTTGTTATGACTTTAAATCTAATTCTGATCGTAACATACAAGATATACATTTTGGACCAATATTGGGTTATGAGTGTGTACATGATATTCTTATTTTAACTTTGATTCTGTTTCTGGCTGGGTCACCAAAAGTATAGGTAACGTTATATGACATAAGCTAACCTTATACTTTCTATGTATATATATGTTATACAATTTGTTTTAATGATTAATTATGCATTTTGATATTATGAATCACTTATGAATTTATGTTCTTTAGTATAATATGTTATTTTGTAAAATTTATGATTTCTATTTTCCAATATATGGTTTTGATAAAAAAAAAAGAAAAAGAAAAGATGGGGGGGGGGGGGGGGAGGGGGGCTTGTAATACTTTTGGTACATAATAACCAGTGCATTGGGAATGATTTTACACCGAGTTGACAACTCAACCCTCATTTATTTTTACAAATTGAGTAGTTTGCTGTAAGTTGTGCTTAGATTTGGACACTTTTGTTTATATGATTGGAATCGAGAGACAATGTTTACCGTTAAAATTGTTTCATGGATATTTTTTGATTCCTTTGAATAAATTTGAGGTATTTTAATGTGAGATTTTTCTATAATGATTAAGTTTTGTAAGTAACCTTTTTTCTTTATCGCGTGTCTACACATGTTAGTTTTGGTGCATTACAACATAATAGGTAAGAAAACACAAGTCCAACCTAAAAGCTTAAGTTTTTATTTAACAATCTAACATCTGTATTAAAATCCAATCTGAACATGCTGTCTTATGTTTAAGATCATGTAGATCCGCATAGAATGAGCTGGAGGTAAGTAAATGAGCCATGAGCATGCAGGGAGCTTGAACATAAGACCTTTGCTGTAATAGCATGCTATTTGATTGCTTGATCCACTTCAGTTATTAGGTAGTGACTCAACATTTTATACCAAATGGTGAACATAATCAATCATCAAACAAAAATGTCCAAAGGAAAAATGATTAACATTTCGTCAACTTGTTGGACCTCCAAGCTACCTAAGTACAATATTCACCAAGATTTTTTATGAAAGGCATCCTCAAGGGTACTTCTATTAGCACAGCTAAAGCACAGATTCTGATCACTCTTCCTCATAATTACTGTTATTAGAATGCTCTTTCTATCGCGATCTCCTTTGGTTTCCCCCTAATACTTTTCATCTCCGTTTTATTTGGATTTAGGATTGGGCCCCAATTCCTCCTTTATCAATTACCACCAATGGCCACCACTGTTGGCGTTGTTCCTATCTCTAACCTTTTTAGGTCCCTAATCTTATAAGGTGTTATTTTCCACGTCTGACCTCATAAATTTAAGCTATGCTCTTCATTACTCAAAACATTTGCAGCATCCAGCCTCGAGATTGTTCTTGGATGAACTTCCCTGAGCTTTTAGTCTAGTTTAATTTTTCACTCTTAAACAAATTTCTAGTCTGGTTGTGGCCGGCCAAATTCTGACTTTAACTACTAGTTTTCTACTTACATGCAATATTACTATAATAAGTTTTTAGAAACCTTTAATAAGATTTGTTCAGTTTTACAAGATATTTAAACTTTTGATTTGCCACTAAATTATTGATCCGGATATTATAGCACAATCATTTCAAATTTAATGTGCATAACTACTATAGGGTTTTGCTGGCATCTAAATTCTAACCTCGAGTAAAGCACTAAGAAGACCAATCAATATTGAAAATCACTCCAAAAAAGTTGAGAAAAACGAGGAAGATTGTAATGATGTTTCGTTTACCTGGTAAGACCGATGATGCTCGTGTAGCACGACGACTAAAGGCTAAGCTAAGCTTATCTGGGACCGTTAGTTATCCAGTACCAATACAAGCAGCACAAGTCCACCCAACTGGATCTCTTACAGCAGCAACTCCAACTGGTACAATCTTATTGTCCTTGATACTGTACTGTGGAGTGTTTATGGAGCCACTTCAAAGTTCAAACTTAAACGAGTCAAATTAAACGACACAAATTTGGTAAAACATAAAGCTTTTGCTTCATGATCTTTCTGAAAGAACTGAAGAGATCTCTCAATTCTCAAATATGATACTATCCACCATTCGTAAACTTATTAGTTTGAAAGAAATTAAGAACATATCATGTTTAGTAATTAATTAAGCAATCTACTTTTGAACAAACATTTCATGTTTATTTAGTTTAAGTACCAGTAGTATAATATGCAATTGGGACAACCAAAAAACTGGGCTTAAAAATGAAAATTTTCAGATAATATGCAATTGGGACAACCAAAAGACTGGGCTTAAAAATGAAGAATTTCAGAAAGACACAATTAAAGAAGCAGCAGCAGCAGCAGTCAACAGACTCAACACTAAGCAGTTAACGTTAAAAGTAAAACCTGGCGTATGCAGCACAAGCAGGTTTCGTTCGTACTTTGCGTGTTTTATGAGAGGCATAAGAAACTTTTTCTTTTTTTTGAAATGAGAGGCGTAAGAACTTTAGTTCTGTGTGTAATGGACTGATAGTATTATTAACGCAGGCCATTATTATACACCACTTTTTAAGCTTTTATATCTTTTACTGTTAATCAAGTTGAAGTATAGCTAGCTAGTCAAAATATGACTAAAAAAAACGTAATAAAACCAAAAAAAAAAAAAAACACTTGAATCTATGTGGTTTTTTTCAACGGATGGATGCACAGCTGACAAGTGTTGTTCCCCTCAGTGTGCATGCTATATATTAATATGATATTCTGTATGGTCTTTATCATATAGGTTTATATCTATTATCTTCTCTCTCTATATATATATATATTTCAAAGTGTAGGAAAAATCTTTATGAAACAAAACACAGCTAAAAATTCAACAGCGGGACCCTGATGCTGCAAACGAGTGATGTGACCAGTTTTTTTTTTTTTAGTCTAAATACAGGCTCATCGCATTTTCTAATAGAAGTACACAACAAGAAGGAAAGCAACTGAGCAACAAGCAATTCTTTTTTTTTTTTGGAGAAAAGCTCAAGAAAACGAAATACAACGAGAGAGAGAGATGGATTAGATACTAACCTGAGGATCTTGAAAGAGAGATGGTTCTTTAACCCGTTGGTTACTTGATTTTTGGAGAAACACGAGCACACAACCTAAGCAAATGACAAAACCTATAAAACATACAATAGAATACAAGAGCCAGCCACTGTTATATGTATTTGTGCCCTAAAAAAAAAAGGCTAAAGATAAAGAGTTTAATAGTACAATTTTTTTACTCAGTAGCAGACATATAAAAGACACCAAAAGAAAATGAAAAAAGAAGCTAGGGAAAGTGACTATTCAAGAGAAAGAATTAATATAATCCTCTCATCTAAAAAAAATAAAATGATTACATGGAGCTGCACCGTGGAAGCGATAATTCCGGAAAAGAGAGAGTGAGAAATTAAAAGAAGAATTGCAGAATGCAGATGCTGTTACATGGCTTTGCACTGGCAGTGAAAAAAATATAATTATCACTGACACTTGACAGATAGAAGAGGGGCTCTTATTGTTATTTATAAGGTTGGTTGCTTAGATTATTGGCTTGTCTTGGTTCAGTAGTTGCGTGATCTTTTAGCAGTGTTAGGTGTTCATAGACTGCATATGTAGCCTATGCCTATCAGCAGTACGGATCGAAGTTGAATATATATACATGAGCAATGATAAATGTGCCCCGTTGTTCAAAGCTCATGAATCTTACGATGCAGGGTTGTTTAAAGTTTAAACACAGCACATGTAAAATCTTGCCCGCAGCAGAATTGAAGAAGATCCAACTTATCTGCTTCCCTTCTCTTTTTCTCTTTGAAACAGTAAAGATCAGCCGAAATATAGGGTTTGGGTTACGCGCTGTTGGGAAGAATAAGAACAAAACATTTTAATGCTCTTCATCGAGACAAGATTCTAGCTTTTAAAATTTAATGCATTACATAAATTGATTTGGACTTGATGCCACAGCCAGAGTGTTGTTTTTTTTTCTCCAAAACTGGTTCCTGTTTCTCACAGTGAAGTAAAGTGCCGAAGAACAAATTCTTTCTGAAGGATTTCTAGAGGACTTGACACCAGAAACAAACGTATTTTCCGGCTTCATAAATGGCTAAAAACGTGACAAGGAAAAAAAAAATATGGTCACTTGAATAAATGTTATGACAGGGGATCATGAGTTATTTTAATTACGGAAAGTTGAAAAAGATCATCCGTCCCTAACCGTCGACTAAATCACGAAAACAGGTACATAAACTAACAGAGCTAGCTGCCGGGCAAAAACAATCTACCATTCAACCTTGATTACACACTTCCTACATTTCATTTTTCAAAATAGAATAATATAGAATATGACACAGAGCACAACATTGCACGATGCTGTATTTACATGGTCCACCGCAACATGCAGCCAAGGCAAAAGGCAGAATATAGATCACAAGGGGTGGTAGTATGTAGGGTTATACTGTAAATGACAAGAACTTCCCTAAATTCTTGGTTTTGCCAGCTAGAACTGTCTAGCAGAAACTGAACTGCACTTGTGCCTGCTTGAGGGCACAGAACTCTGTGACCACGATGATGGTTTAAATGCCCCAGTCAGCAAGTTGGATGCTGCACCTGCATTGATTTTTCTTCTCTTGGCTTCTAGCTCCAGTTGTTTCGAATTTGATATCGAGGACCCAGAAAAGATTGAAGCAGCATTAATCAAAGCTCGCTTATCCTTCCTATTCTTTTCAAACTTTGAAGAAAACTTAACATGTGCTGCAGCACTGGCATCTTCTTTAGTCGACGGAAGAAGTCGTAAGCCAAGCCCCAATTTTCTTGAAGCAGCCTCCTCTTTGGTAACTCTCTTCTTCTGAGACTGAAAAATAAAGAGCAAGCTAGCACTCAGCAGAGGGTTCAGAAATATATAAACAAGGGACTAGTTTTAAGCTCAGTAACATACTCTAAGTTTCGCCCTGAGAGCCTTGTTTAGTGCATAGTCATCTGAAAACCTGCCATCAGATATTCTCTGAATTTGCACCAGTCTTGGCTCAGCTTCTTTCTTCTTCTGCAGGTCGGCTTCCTGGTGCTCAAGACGATAAAATGGATCTGAAAGCTTACCCCTTTCTGTGTGACAGAATAGAGTTGAGAGGTAGATGTCATCTAAACAATAACAGAACGAAATGACAAGCACCCGTATATGGTTTAAGCCATTTTTTTGAAACTATCATGCTAACATTTGAAAATTGACAACAAGACATAAAAATAAATACATCTAAGTAGGGAACTGAGACCAACCTTCATCTGCAGGGAGTTCAAGAGTCTCCGCATCCTCAACGTCAAACTCCTCTATCTTTCGCTGAGCTCCACTAATAATTACATACTCGCAATTCTTTGGATCTGTCTGGATAACAATCTGATGTTTGCAGCATGGAGACTTCATCGTAAAATTCCATATCTACATGAAGCAACATCATTGTTATTACCAGAAGAAACTAATAAAATAATTGATTTGTTCTTGTACCCAGCAATCATACGCCAGCTCGAAGTACACAGTCAAATGTAATTAATGTAGTATAAAGAAGAAACTTTCAAGATTAATGCATACAGCTGGCACAGAGAAGAGCCATGGCAAAAACCTTCTCCAATTGTGCGTTTGTACACACATTAATTTATGTTACGCCAATGATACATCAACTATTATCTCCCAAGAGACATACAACATATATTAACATAAATGACATTTTCAATTCATAATTTTGAGCTTTCAGAAGAATCTGCAAAACATACCTTTGTAGAGTAATAATTTCCCACTTGCTTCTTTTCAGCATTGAAACGAACACCCTTTGCAATCATAGAATTGCATCCACCGCACCATATATTGAAAGGCATTTCGAACCTGAAAATATAGTTTGATGATCGAAATTAGCAGTTGGAAAAGAATATCTTCAACGTGGTAGTATTTTAAATAGGCTTTTATGTACCAATTGATTACCAGAGTAAGCAAGGAAAAAGAAAATTGAAAAAGTAATAGGATTTTTATTAATTTTCAATCTTCATCATCAACAAATCACAAGCTATAAAAATAAAGAAATAGTAAAAAGCATTTTAGCTGAAAAAGGCTAAGCCCAGGTACAGTTTTGCAAACTCATTTCCTACATATCTGCTTTTATAAACTTAATGGTGCATGTGAACGTAATCACAAACAAAACCTTCTGGTTTGAAAAGTTGCAAAAGAATGGCTCATAAAGCTCTCCTAAAATCCATTAGAAAATAGCAGAAGTTTCATGAAATCTATCAGAAACCTCCTCTGCAGGGAGGAATTTGCCTGTTTTCTACACTATATAGATCTGCTTCAAACCTCATAAGTGATCAACAAAATTTACTGTTCTCAACTTATGATACATTGAAAACACACCTAGCAGCTACTAAATAGATAAGATCATAGATGCTCATTCTCACCAAAAATTACCTGTATAATCTAGACGGCGATTTCAAGCCATGGAGAGATCAAAACCAAGACTATGGTTGTGAAAGCTTATTTCTAGGACATGCCAATTTTTCTTACCATATGCCTATTTGAATAAAAGCAGCTTCAGCAGAAATGAACAGAACTCTATTACTTCCCATATCAGAAGGCTATGTCCATAAACATCACCAAAACATTATAATTTTTCACATGCCAAGTCACGGTTTTTCAGTCATAGCTGTAAATTAAATACCAAGGAATATAGATTCAATACCTTATAATCAAAATTCCCTGATCTAATTTTCTCGCTCTTTCCCTCAAAGCATGTTGACCATGAAACTTGTTCAGAGAACCCTGAAAATCAAAAGTAGTGTGAGAACAACATAATACTAATCATCAAAAGCATGTCCAACAATAACATCGTTCAAGCCTTCAATGTTACCATGCATCTACATACCTGATCTGGGGTCCATTCTGGAGGATAGTAAAAATTATCTGCTCTAGCAGCTGCAAGAGAAGACTGCAAAAACACAAACACCAGAAGTTTAGAGACTTAACAAATTGATGACACCAAGCAGGAAAATCAGCAAATCAAAGCACCATCTGTAAACCAATAGGCGAAAAAAATTTAAGAACCATAATCTCATAACAAATATGGTTCGTCAAACCCCAAATTTCAAATCTGGGACACCAGTTACTCCCTTGAAGCAATTGAGCAGTTAAACTACATGACAGTGCAAAAGTAAACAAACAATGTACATAAGAAGCAACCCCAACATTATTTTCCACAAAACTCCAAACCATAATTCCTCTCTACTGCAAATATTGGTACTTTCGTTATTATCATGAATTCACTGCCTAAATTTTCTAAAATTATAACATTTTTACGCACTAAAGTCGCATGGTCTGCCTCCTCGTATCGATAACAAGCCAAGCTTAAACTTGCTCAATCACATAACATTAATGTTCGATTGGGTATCTAACCGTATTCAAGAAGACACATAATTGATCAATTTCTCTAAATCATAAGCAAAATCAAATAATCATAATCTAAAAATAACAGAAAGCATACAAAAATTAGAACCCAATAATTTCTCTATCAAACGCATGCTGTATCTCATTGAAATTAGGGTTGTAAGTCAATTAATTAATTGTTAAAAACAAAAACTGATGCAGAACCCCAACCATAGCAAAAGGAAAGACGAAAAATCAAACAAAAAAATCAATTTGAAGAGAAATTATTTACCATTTCTTCTTCTAGTTAGCGAGATCAAGATCGCCTTTTGGTTGCTTTCGAATCGATGATCACACCACGGAATTTTTTATTCAAGTCTCTATTTTCTGCACCTTTAATTGCTGATAATCCTAAACGTAGTCGTTTTTGTTGCCGTCCACCTTTTCGGCTAGTGGTACCGCGCAAGTCGGCTCGGTTAGGCTCTCCTTCTAGCCCGCCGCTAGTGGGTCAGCTCAAGGAGCAAAGTTTGAGGCCCAATCAGGAGACTTCATTTTGGGCCGAGTAACAAACTGAAAATGATTTTAGAGCGGTGGTATTTAAACCTCCTCATTTTATATCACTAGCATCCACTTTTCAATTATAATATTTATTCCAAATTTATTCTTATGAAAAAATTAAAAAAAATTATTTCTTCTCTCTCATGTTCTCAATAGATCATCTTACTCTTTTTTTTTTTAATTGATTCACAATTTGAATCAAATATTAACATCTAATTGAATCTTAAATTGAAATTTAATGGTATCTTAAATTATCAATAATAACAAAACCACCACTTGTTTGTAAAATTTAACAAAAATACAATATTGAAACTCATCACATGTTGGTGAATGTAATGGTTAATAGTGAAGAAGATTTGTGGTGGCGGTGACAGTGAACTAGTTGTTGAAGAAAAAAAGTGGCGGGATGATGGTTATGCTAGAGAGAGGGGGGAATAAAGAATAAAATAAAGTGAAAAATAAAGTAATAAGAAAAATTGAAAAGTGGATTGGTGAAATTATTGGAAGGAATTTAATATCGTCACTTATAATTTTATTTTCGTAAAATTTCAATGGATTAATCATTATTACAAAATGATCATACTTTTCATATATATTATACAATTCTATCCAATACTTATCGTTTAATAAGGAATCTGGTATTTTAATTAAGGTATGGGATCCTATTTTCAAAGTCAATGACCTCTTATTTTTTAATTTCATTTCTGCACACAATAGGATACACCGTGTGTAAATTTTATAGATTATTAAATTTGAATCCAAAGACTACAATTGAGATATCACAATTTAATGACACCCCAATCCAATCCCTCTTGTGAAGTGCAGTCATCCTAACTTTTGAAACAATTGTAAAATGTATATTTTAAAAATGTATTGTATAATAGCCACTTTGCAATGATCCTCCTCATTAATTGGCGACCCCTATCTTTTTGAAACGGCTGTACACTGTAGAGGGTACATGTTTGTTGACCCCAACTTAGTGCTGAAACTGTTCATATCCATTGCTTTGTCCATTGAAAACATAGATTGCGTATTCCCTACCATATTCATCAAGGTGCAATACACTCAAGCAAGGATATGGATCTTTCCTCTTTCACCGCATTGTAGCATCTAGAAACCTTAAAAATGTTTATCCAACATTATATTATACATTATTACTATGTGCCAAAGATATATTCTAGTGATTATTATCAATAACTAGCATAATCAAACATAATATAATTCCGGGTTTGAAATTTGTTATAATGACCCTTATTAATGTTGCTTGATTTCTAAGGAAGCTTTCATTGGGAAAAGCCGCTACCTCTCTCTCTCTCTCTCTCTCCCCCTCCTCCCTACTTCTCAATCAATAAATTAGCATTAAAAGCATTCTCAAGTCTCACATGAAGGGCCAGGCCAATACACACACATTTCAACTCTCCTTCTTACAATATTTCTTATTTTGTCCATTTGATTCATAATCATCTCTTGCTCCATGCTTCGTTTTTTAACTCTTCTTCGACTCTTTCTCCATGGCCTTGAAATTCTCACATCTAATTTTCATCACTCTTTGGCTCTCTCTTCTCTTGTTTTTGTTTCATGAGTTGTACAATTTCAAGTCCAAAATCAACACCAACACCAAACAAAGCATCACCACCACCACCAACAATATTATCCATTATTCACTTTCTAATTGCCCTTTGATTAATAGAAAAGTTCTTGCAAGCCAATTCGACTTCACCCCATTTCAAAAACATCATGAAAAAACTTCTCCATCCCAGAAACTGCAACCCAAAGGTCATCATCACCCAGCTCCTGCTGCTGATCATGAAAGTGCGGACATTGATCCGCGTTACGGAGTCGAAAAGCGTCTCGTACCCACTGGCCCTAATCCATTGCACCATTGATAAATTTTCTCTGCCGATTGGAAAAAGAGCAAAAAAAGAGAAGCAATACTGGTTAGTGAAACTAGACGTGGTTACTAATTTTCTTTTTTTAACCCTCTTTTTTTTTAAATTTTTTTAATTTTTTTAGATCAGATTAATTATGTTGTATAATGATACATGTGTTTTAACTAATTAAGCTTGAGAAAGTCGCGAAGATGTTAGTACACAGTGTGTCTTAGGGTTTTAATTTTTAGCATTATTATGATTTTACAAGGCATGCATCATGATATATTTTTGCGATTTCAAAACAATAATTATGGATCATTATTACCCTAAAAATATATTTTTGAGATTTCAAAAGAAACATGAGTGACTGTAACGGCACGGCGCGAGACAACTTGAGACTGGGAGGAAGACACGTGTACATATATTAGCTTATAAAACACCAGCTAGCCTAATTGGCTACCTCATTATGGTATTTATTAATGTGTAAGTTAGTAATTAGTGCAAAAGCTTGGCTTCCCTTGAAGATTGGTACTGTTCACTGCACGTGATTGATTTCTGCCACGTGGCATCTTTCTGATGACGTTTATGTCGAAGGCTTAGCATAATCGACAACATTAATGAATTACTTACCTACTATTTCTTGCCAACTTTTCTTTAGAAATTACATAGATGTAGCTCTCTCTCTCTGTTTTAACTTTTTTTTTTTAGCAATCACTATTGGTTAAAATTAAAATCCTTGCCCTTTTGACAAAATCTTATTGGATAGGCATACAAATGATCTGGGTATGTTCATCTCATTTAGCACATTATAATTTTTACTATTGTGCCACTTTAAGTGTAAAATCATTCAATAAAAATCTTGTTAGATATTTGTAAAACACAACTTTATAATTATTATTGTTATCATTTTTCAGGCTTTTATATTGCTGGTGTCAACTACAAGACTCAAGCAAATATCATATAAAAAGTTCACAATTTCTTTATGCTAATGATTTAACCTTTTTGAGAAAGCACTAACTTTTTATTTCCTCTCCTCATTTTTTAGGACCTTTGCTTGAATTGGGGTGCAATTTAGGCCTGCCTTCTAAGCTTAGGCCATATATGCTGCCCCTACGTTCTTGGTGGATTATTGGAGTCTCCTACCTACAATCATTTCATTTGCCAATTGCACACCTCTTATTCTTTAATTGCAAGGCCGAGAAGACATTCAGAAACTTTGTTTGTGAGAAAGATTATTGATCGGGAAAGAATCAATGGGCAATTTTCCACCTTTGGTGCTGCTTGATTATTTGATTGTAAGAGTAAGGTCATGATCCAAAACGACAACAATCTGCTTTCATATATTTACATATTTTTAAATCATATTTCATCATTATACATGATTGTACAGAGATTGAGGAGGGCAATGGATAGATTTGCCTTTTAGTTCTTTAATAAAAAATTTAGGCGTTGGCTGCAATGCACATGTTCGTTGCATTAATTTTTGTAACACACATCGATCAACAAAACGTAAAAAAAGTAAATATGTGTGTGCCAAAAATTCAATAAAAAGCAAGTATTTTCAAATGCAGAGTAAAAGATTTTCTCTTGTATTCAATCAACACCGTGATAAAAATTTCTCTTGCATTAAAAATTGAAATATAATGCCTAACTTAAAAAATAAATAAATTACTTTTACCCACAATAAATTTTTGGTAATAAAGAGTGGATGTAACATCACGTGATAATTAGATGATATGGATGTCTTTTCAAGTTACTTTCAGACAAATATATGTATGATCAGGACACTTAATTCTTGTGGCCCCGAAAGGTTTCACATCCTCTAGGTGTAACTAATCCCAGTATCCCACCATTAATTATATAATTAAGAAGAAGCTTGTTTCATCACTCCCAATTAGTAATCAGATTTAATAATAGGTGAGGTTATTTAAATCTAACATAATATTCAATAAATTCATAATCAAAATTTTACTACTAATATAACTCAAAATAAATTTGTAATCTTATGATCTTTCGGAAGAGATCTTTTTAAAATTAATTTTTTTTAATGGAAACCTAATTGATAAAGTTTCATAGAGTTCATTGCATCATACATATTGTTGTAATAAAACTAAGAAAAAAGCTAATTAATTCAAAGAAATCTTAAATTAAGAGAAATTTTGCAAAATATATAAATGGATATAAAAAATTAAAAACCCAACATTAGATTAGCAAAAAAGATAAAAAGGGTGTGAACTTAAAAATTTTAGAGAGAGAAACACTTGAAAATTTATAATGTTGGGTCACAATAATAATTCAACTTAAGGATATTAATATGATAAAAATATTTATTAAAAGCTCGATGCAGAAAATGGGTTGCCAACTAATTAAACACTTGAAACTGTTCATGATGTGCTGGATCACCCATATTAATTAATATAATCATGTCTCCCCATTTCCAAAGGTGCAAGCCAATAGAAGAGATGTCCTTTTTTCCCATAGCCTTACCAAACAAAACAAAGGATTCGCCGACTTTCCCACATGTATTTTTGCTTATGCAATGATTTATTTTAAACATTTACTCAATTGGATAATTACGTACATGTAGCAGTTAAAAATTTGTTTCCAAGTAAGGACAGCGATAGCAGGTATCAGGTATCATAGCATCATATTTTTCGGGGCCATAACATAATAACTATAAATTTGAAGGGCTCAAAGCATGAAACTGGCCTAAACTTCAGTGAAAACCGTGATCAGCTTCGAACATCATCCCATCGCACGTGAGCCTGTCTCTGTCTGTGAAGGACGAAGTTTATCAAAACGTAGCGTTTGATGGACCTCTAAACGTAGCGTTTTACTCATTTTCTTTTTTTCTGTTTGATAGGTGGAATTAGCATTTTCTAAATCGTACTACAAGCCACCAAAAGAGGAAAATCATCAGTCCTCTCAAGAAAATGATATCAGTTTCAGTCATCTCTTCTCAAATTCCACTTACAAGTTTCCATCATTTAAAAATTAGAAGAAAATCACGCTCAAGAAGACCTCAAGCCATGCCCATTTCGGCTTCTAACTCGGGCGATGATGAAAATGATAAATCAACGACATTGATTACCTTTTTGGGTAAAGGTGGCTCCGGCAAGACCACCTCTGCCGTATTCGCCGCTCAGGTAACTGTATTATATCTTTTCATGGTTTGGGTATTTCATTTCTATTCAAAAGCTTTCATCTTTGAGCCCGAAGTTCGCTGTTTTGATATTGTCTTTTATCTTTTCTGTCAAGTTGGCTTGTTAACTTTGTGGTTGAGGTAAAAGAAACATTGTATTAGGTGTCCAAAAGCTTATTGTTCGTTTAACTTAATCTGGGTGTAGCTTAGTGTTTCAAAGTAAATTATTTATCTTTTGTCGCTCAGCATTATGCAATGGCCGGATTTAGTACGTGCTTGGTGTTACATTCTCAAGATCCTACTGCTGAGTATATTTTGAACTGCAAGATTGGAAATTCTCCTGTTGTGTGCAAAAGCAATCTTTCAGCAGTTAGAATTGAAACGACTAAGGTGAGAATTTTCGTTTTGTTATTTTCACCTTGTCATCTTAGACTGTGTGGCCTTAGTTTTCTCCTTCGCTTTTACCTGTTGATTGCAGATGCTTCTTGAACCTCTCAATCGACTGAAACAGGCAGATGCTCGTCTTAATATGACCCAAGGAGTCCTTGGAGGGGTGGGTATGTAATATCTCTATGTGTTGGCTCAACATCATTTTATGTGTTGTTAACCTTTAAAAATTTGACTGCAAAGAGTATCATTATGTATTTATGGATGTACTGTAGTTTAGGTGGTTGGAGAAGAGCTTGGAGTGCTTCCTGGAATGGATTCTTTTTTTTCAGTATTTGCATTGGAGAGACTTGTCGGGTTCTTTGGGAATGTTGCCCAAAGGAATCACCAAAAAGAAAATTTTGATGTAGTAGTATATGACGGTATCAGCCCTGAGGAAACTCTGAGAATGATTGGTGCAAGCAGTAAATTAAGGTTAGGAAATTTGATTTCTCTCTTTCTCCAATAGTATGTGTCTTTGCACAATGATCAATATGTACAACACATTTGATCAGGTTGTACTTTAAATACTTGCGGAATGTAGCTGAGAAAACTGATCTTGGGAGATTGACCGGTCCTTCACTCCTGCAACTTGTAGATGAAGCCTTGAGTATAAGTGGCCGCAGGCCTCCTCTGAATGGGAATATGAGTGCAGAGATATGGGATGCTATGGACCGAATGTTGGAGGTAATTATTATTCCCATTTGCTAACTCAACAATTTTGATGCAGATAGGTTATGTATTGCCTTTGCCGTGTAGAGAGCATCTTCAGCCCTTGCAGAACCTCATAAATTTGGCTGCTTTCTTGTTATGAACCCAAATAATCAAACCTCTGTGAATACTGCATTACGTTATTGGGGTTGTACAATCCAAGCTGGTGCACAGGTTGCTGGTGCAATTTGTACTGCATCTCTTCATTTAAGTGGAGAATCGGCAGAAAGAGTCCGGAAGAACTTTTCTCCCTTACCCTTGTCTTTCCTTCCACATCTCCCAACTGATAGATCTCTAGACTGGAATGCAATCATGTTGAACCCAGCTAGTAAAGAAGCTCGAGATCTTCTTTCTTTGCAAGCTAAGCGTAATAGTAGCTTAATGTCATCAGTAAAGTTTGATGCTGCTAAGAAGTCTGTAACACTTCTTATGCCAGGTTTTGACAAGTCAGACATCAAGTTATACCAAGTACGTCATGTCAATTCAAGATTGCTCTCTCTCATATTTTTTTCTCCCAATTCTGTAGATATTGGCATTGGTAACTAATGAGGTATACATAAGAATTTTTCTAGTTGAATTCCTTAAAAAGCATGTAGGGAGACAATGCTAGTTATATGCTTCAACAGAAACCACATGACTATGTGAACATCTTGGTTTTGAGTCAACATAAAGCATTTAAAAGCAAACAAAGAATCTGTTCCCACAGTTGACAGTTGGCAACTAACCGTTATATGATAATCTGCAAATTGGAAGCAACTAGGAAATGGGAATATAACATGTTTCAAATCAATTGCGCCCTGCAAAGAAATAACAGAATAATACTTTGAACAGAATGAATTATTGCCTCAAGCTTTTTTAAGCTTCAATCAGATATCATCTCTAGATGTCTGAAATCAACCTATATATTAGTGAATTATATGCCTTGTGCTCAATTTGCTGGTCTGCATTCGGTATCTTCTATTTTGAAGGTCAGCTATATTATCTTGTTATTCTACCAACTTATTGTATAAAAGTTTGTGGAAATTTGAACCAACTAATATGACAATGATTATTTTCATCATCTGAAAATTGCAGTATAGGGGAGGATCTGAGCTGTTAGTGGAGGCGGGAGATCAAAGACGAGTAATCCATCTGCCACCACAAATTCAAGGAAAGGTTGGAGGTGCCAGATTCATCGAGAGGAGTCTTATAGTCACAATGCGATAGGGCAAAGACCGCTGTTCTAAGTTTTCCTTTTCACTTTGCATGTCTTATCATCAGAGTTGCCTTATCAGCTGACAAACAAGGTAATCGGCTGTGTTTCTTGTAATGCACAGTCTGCATATAGAGTGGATGTTATCAGTGGTCAGTATATTGAAATACAAGCAATAATAAGCATTATTGTGTATTGACAAGGTGAAGAATTTAGCTTTAGAACTGACTAGGCAAACTCAAAAATATAAGGGATAATAACACTTACCTCCCCTGAGCTCTGGCAATATAACAGGTTAAAGGAAACCTGTAATAAGAGAATACATGCCCTCCTGAAATTGATCGGTTCTAAAGCTGTAACAGGTTAAAACAGTTGCTATACTAAAAATGTAAAAAATAAAAACCTACACGGTTTTAGTCTGAGTGTAAAAGAAGCTATAAATTTAGTCAAAACAAATCGTATGCATGTATGCAATTAGCATAAACTACTTTTTAGAAGAGGATCTAATGGAATGTGTTAGTTGTGATGCCTGGATTTTTAGCGGTTAGCCAACCAAAATTTTTTACCTTGAAAGTAAATTACGTTAGAAAACAAATCTTGGCCGATAGTTAGTAATCATTAACCACTAGTTACATAAATGAAATTTACTAAGAAAATCTTGCTTCTGCATAACATTATTATATTTTGTATGCGTTAACAAATCTTTGAACGTAAGGGTTATTATTTACCAGGCAAATTAGGGAATCTAATCCAAAATATTGGATCTCCGGTGATACCGCAAAACTTCTGACAGTGATCACAAGCATGAACAAAATTAAGAAAAACGATCAAAACCTCCAAATTAATCAATTCTCTTGTATATTTCAAAACTGATCAAAATTAAGAACACCTATGTGCACTGAAGAGCAAATAAGTCTTCTCATAAGGGATAAATTCTGATTTATCCTATTCATAATGTTTGGTTAATTCAAAACTGATCAAAATTCAGAACACTTATGTGATCTGAAGAGCAAATAAGTCTTCTCTCAAGGGATAAATTCTGATTTATCCTATTCATAATGTTTCGTTATCCAGTTGACATCGTATTTTTTTTTAAATTTAAAAAAAGAAGTTTAATTTTCAAGAATTAATCAAATAATTTCTTCAATGGTTTTAAGTGATTGTTCTGTAACTGGGATGAGGTAAGTGATGAAATCCTAAAAATGTTAACATACTCATTGAGAGGAAAAACTTGATCGAATTTTCTTCACTACTAGACGTAATGGCAGCATTAGGATCATCTCGAAGCGTTCAGTCACTGCAGCAACTCGCAAAGAGGCAAACCCAAGGATTGAGATGACTCCAATGTGATCTTCGAGCCCTTAATCGATTTTACAGCCAAAAGCCCAAAGGGGACTTCTCTTCCAGAAACCAAACGATTGCCCATCACAAGAGAAACCATGGGGAAATAGTCCTGATCCACCACCTTAAAATTTCCCTTTCACGTGCACTAGACTTATTTTACCCGATAGCAGGTCGCTTTGCCACCACTTATCATCATCGTGACAACACCATTTCCTTCTTCATAGATTGCAATACTGCTGGTGTAGCTAATGGAGTTCCAGTTGCTGACATCCTTGAACCCTTCTACGTGCCTGAAGTTATTTACTCCTTTTTCCTACTAAATGGGGTTACGAACATTGAGGGTGCATCCAAGCCATTGCTTGAAGTGCAAGGAACCGAGCTTAAGGATTGCCCCTTTCTTGCTTGCTCCACAAGCATTTCTGCAGTAGATGGCAACTCTATTTGGCAAGTTTTCAATCTTGGTCTGAGTACCGCAGAGGCTTTAGCTTTGATCCTATATCAACGTCTATATCTAAACCCCCCGTTCTTGAATGTCGGTTTCCTCGCAATAGTGATTGCCCCATTCTGATACCCAAACAACAACTCTGTCATTACAACAGCATGGTTCCAGTGCCAACTTTGCAACAAAGAGTTTTTCACTTCTCAAGGGAAATCATCATCAAGCGAAAAAGCAAAGGCAATAGATGAAACTGGCATCAACAGGATTTCCTCACCACAAGCACTTGCGGCTCATCTCTGCTAATCATTTGTTTGCAATCAATGTCTTGATCCCGAAGTAGATGTTAACTGCCTCTTATCAATAGGTGTTAGAACAAGACTACAGCCAAAATTGCCACAAGAACACTTTGGAAATATAGTTTAGATATAGGGGTGTTCAGAATCTAATATAATCTGCTCAATCCGTTTGATTCGTGGAAATCCAATCCGTAAAAATTCAATATGTAGATTAGTGGATTGGATTGAATTAAAAATTTGATAATTCCCAATCGGTGGATTAGATAAGGATATAATTCTATAAATCCACAAAAATTCACGAATCAGCAAGAAAATAAAAAGTATTTATTTAATTAAAAAATAAAACTTGTAAATATGGTATTAGTACTTACTAATAAATAAATTAATTAAAATATAGCTATATTAATACTATATTATATCTTCTCTGATAATAATATAAAATAAAAATAATTAAATATATAAATATAGTTTTCTAAATAATTAATTTTCATGTACTGATATAAATAAATAAGAATTTTTTTTGATGTGTTATATTTTAAAACTTTAAATGTATTTTCTAACTTTGTTTAAACAATTTATTTATTTAAATCTCATTTAATTTTAAATTTGATCAGTAGTAAAATTATTTTTATATTAATTTTTTTTATTTAGTTAGTTCATGAATTGGACATAATTAAAAATTTTCAGTTCACAAACTAATCCACAAAATGGTGGATTAGATATGAATTGGGTTAAATTCGTATCCGATTTACATATGTATGGATTGAATTTGGATTAAATTTCACCAATCTAAAAATTGAATTGGATTGAAAATTTATAATTCACAAAATCGTGAATTAGATTTAGATTGATATCCAATCTGCAAAATTCAAATCTGTGAATACCTCTATTCAGACAGGACATGACAATGAAAGCGAGTCAGGCAGGTAAGCAAGGACTTGGAAATTTGGCGTGGGACATGAGCATGGTTGCTACGTACACAGATGAAAAGGTAAAGGAGCTACTTGGAATCTTGGACAACTAACCCTCTTACAGAGTACGGCATCGGGAGTAATGCTTCAGCTATAAGTAATTCCCGGAGGTTCGACGTTTACGGTAATGATTTTGGGTGGGGAAAGCCTATTGCTGTAAGAGGCGGATCGGCGAGCACAGAGGAAGACGTTTGCTGGAGTAGAAAAAGCAAGTGTCCACATTGAAATTCTCCTTTCAGTTGGGACAATGCAACAAATGCAAAATGATGCACAATTTATGGATGCTGCCAGCGTCATCACCTAATGTTACGTTACTATGATGTTGTGTCAATGATCGTACATCTAAATAACACAATTGTGACAACAAAATTAGAAAATTCAGGTCAATGTTATTGAGAAAGAAAGGGGTAACATGGTCACTTTGCCTGTTTTCAATGGTCAAATTGGTCGTCTGTCAAAGCGTCAAAGCGAGGGGTGGTTTCTAATATTAAATGCAAACCTGACATCTAAGTAACATTTATGCAATTCTCAGGGGACACAACTGATAATGACCTTGAAATCAAGAGTGTTCACCTCAACGAACAACTAAAAAGAATTTTCTCTCCTCTTTCACAAGAATGATTATTGAACCTAAAGTACAGTTGTTTCTTGTGTAGCAAATATTCGGCTTCGTTAAATTCCTTTTCTTCTTTGGATACTAAAACGTCAGTGTTCTTGCATTTCTAGTGCGTATTTTGAAGCATAAAGATTAAAGGGGTTAGCTTAAGCAGCAAGGTACAGCTTGCTCATCAATGTTACCTCTGCATCAAGTCTTCGACTGGCCATTGTATAATATCCATTCTATAAGACGTTTTATGTAACATCAAGTAAGAATGCAAGATGTACAATATAAAATTGAAGATAAATAAGAAGTACAATAAAACCAAGAAAAGGAATATATCTCATGCTTCCTGCTTATTGTCTTCTCCAGTTTGTGTAAGAACATGGCTCCTTAGCTCTTCAAATGCCTTCATGCTCTCCGCATCAAAGCCTCCAGTAAACTGGCATATGTTCAAAGTCAATATTTCATTGGGAATTTTAACATCAACATTTTGGCATAGTAAAATTGTTTCTAATGTGGGCTTTGAGCAAATGATTCATCAATTGAGTGCAGCAGTTCTCAATTAAAACACTTATATGATTTGTTTCTTTAAATCTTAAAGCATACTAAATAGAAAAAAATAAAGGTAGAAAACTGCAGACTGGCATTACCTGGTGAACACGAAAAGCAAAACGGACGCCTTGCAGAAGTAAAAACTCTCTGTTTGGTTCCTTCTCGCGTCCGCTCATAGTTTCAAGTTCAGTTGAAACACGTTTCATGTACTTCCTTGCCAATTGCACAGAAGAGAGCTTGATCTGCAATAAGCAAAAAAGTGGCATATGACCGTTCAAAGTGAACAACAAATCCTCTTCAGTTGTAAGAAAAACTTTCAATTAGGCATAGTTGAGGGCACAAAATGCGAATGCAAAAAATTTTTCTGAGGCCCCTCAAAAGAAACATCATTATAACAACAATAATAACACTATCATTGGACAACCAACTATAGATGATGAACCTGCTACAACATTGTCATAACAGGGTGCAAACTGGCAAAGAATAGATAGCATGTTGCAGAATGGAAATTTAGTGAACCTGAACCATGAATATATACTAAAATCGGAGCAGCACTCAAACAACCCTGCAACAAACCATAATGAAATTTCTTGTTTAGTAACATACCTTGCCAACAACTCCAGTGTCTAGCAACCAATCAACTGGAATTCCAAATTCTCTATACCGTGAAATAGCCATGTCTCTTGTACGCAACAATGCATAAACACTCTGCTCCACTCTGGCAAAAAAAAGAGAAAACCAGAAGGACAGGGCGTGTTAATGAACATACAAATGATATTCTGACAAGTTATAGCAATAAAAAATGTCAGGGAAACTGTACAGTCCTCCAAGTTACAAACTGATGATTAAATTTCTCACATAGAAGAGATGGTCGCACATAAATTGGGTTCTCAAAAGCTTGATTTCCAGTTTTCCAGCTACCATACTCAATAGTTTATTAAATCAAAATGCAAAGGAAGAATTTACGTACTTTTCAAGCAATTTGTACATCTTCTTTAGTGCAGATTCACATGGGAGGCTGGGATCATCAACAAAAGAGGACACTTCCTTTTCCAATTTCACTAGGTCCTGGTACTCAAAAGCAGCCTCTCTTAATGCATCTGCTTTCCCTTCAGGCCAATCAAAGTGCTTGAGAACAGCCCGCTCATCAACCTAACCAAATGAAGGAAGAAGGTGGTAAAAAAATAATTAGACATAAAATTCTAGAGGGCACATAAAAGAGCTAAAGAACAAGTTAAAAGCTCTCAATTCCTTTGTCATGCCTAAAAGCTGTGTGTGTGTGTGTGTGTGTGTGTATCATCTTTCTAATGGGTGAAAAGAAAATTTAGGCCTGATGATATCTAATGTGATATACCAAGAAGGAGAGTTCCTCATCCAGCCAGTTTACAAAGGCCACCAAGTCTTCTACAGTTGTGAAGGAAGCTGCTCTAACTTCAGCTGCCAATGATTGGACAAAATCACCTTGAGTTTCCACATCGGCTTTCACCTGGATCCAGGCACAATCTATTATTAACAATTTATGAAACATATAATGAATATCCAAGACAAGGGACAAATGAAGGAAAATGTTGTCATACAGCTAAAAGGAATGACGATTTGTTCTCAATCTCCCCAATCATGTTGCTCCTAGCATCTGCTGTATTAGAAGTGGATGAAATCAAAGATGTTGTATCCTTCTTTGCCTCACGTTTCATCAATGTCTGATAAAATTCAACAAGTTCAGGAGCTCGCTGGACTTTATCACCACTTCCCACTCCTCTTGGCAAGCTTCCTGGTGGAGGAGGTGGTCCACCTGGTGGCGGTGGTGGTGGTGGAGGTGGAGGAGCACCAGGTGGAGGAGGTGGAGCTGGTGGTATGCCACTGGAAGGATTTGCATTTGTACTAGCAGGAGCCCCACCAGACGGTTTAGGAGGTGGTCTAAACACTCTAGGGGGCCTCTTTTCAATTTGGGAAAATTTCATTTTGCTTATTGTTTGAGATTCAGCAGCCTTGTCATCATGTGATTTGTCACTTGAATCACCAGAAGCAATTGGCTTCTCTTTTATTAGAGCAAGTTTTGGTGGCAAGGTAGGGAGTTTGGAGTCAAAACTTGAATTGTCACGAAACCTGTAAGCTCTTGCTTTCTCTGCTTTTTCCTTAATTTGCTTCTCCCTTTCTAAGGCCAACTTGTGCCGGTCTTTGTATGCAGGATATTTTTCTGCTAGAACTCCTTCTACTGATCTTGACATCAACTGGAATGAATCTGAAACAGTATTCAGTGAGTCACTGGAAGAAACCCGTGTTCTAATGTGTGAGAGGGTTGGAGTTTCTGGCAACTGAGTCGATTCCTGGTCCATTTTCCCAAATGTAGTGATGGCCACACTATCACCTGCATTCCTCAGCATCAACGATTCCAATGGACCCCTTGGTTGATGGCTCATGCTCATCCTGCTTGGAGAGCCTCCTGAGGTAGATTTTGCTGGTGATGAAAGAGCACTTGAATCATCTTTGCTTTTGCCCCATTTCCTCAGCTTCTGGATTAAGCTTGGTTTCTTACTGAGGTTACTATACTTACTGGTGGAACTATCAATAGAAGCATTGTCAAAATCCTCACTTCCAGGCGAGGAAGGATGAGAAAAGTTGCTTTCAAGATCTGTGTCACCTTGCCCACGTTCTGATCCAGCATATTCTAACATCAACTGTTTAGCCCTTTCTTGAGATTTGGGGCTTAGGCTCTTGTTGAGATCACGAGCAGAAGTTTTCCCGGCAGGTGCCTGGTAGTTCCGGAGCTCATACCTCAAGCATGCATTGACCCACCGAAGGTACACTAACTCTTCAACTTCACTGAACCTGTTCAACTGAAGTCCTTCAACTTGCTTTAATAGATCTTCATTTGCATGCCTCAAGTTATTAACCTCCTCCCTCGCCTTGGCAATCTTTTCGCTCTGCAGTACATGTGAAAGCATTCTAGAACTATTAAACTAATACCAAGAATAAAAGTATAATTACAATTTCTAGTGACATGTTCCTTTTCCTCAACTAGGTGATATATTATCTACAAGTTACAATTAAACTTTTTCTTAGGCATCTGTAAAATCTATCCCTAGGCATTAACCTCTTTGGCCGAAATAGCACAGTAGGCACACAAATATAACTGAATATTAACCACATAGATCACCAGAGAAAGTTATGATGCAACTTTATTCACTTTTCATGAAAAAGCAACATAGCTACAGCTTCAAGATGCATGTAAGCATTTATTAAGAAATATTTGCAGCTATGACTTAACTTTATCATTACATTAATTTCATTTATTCACTCAGAAAATTACAGTATTGTCCTGAAGGATAAAATGAAGTTAGTTTTCGATGTGAAGACACTAGCCAGGAAAGATCCCAAACACCCCCCCCCCCCCCAGAAAAAAGAACACCAAAACAAAACACATAGACAAACACACAAATTAAATAGAAAGGCAACAAAAGGACGAGGAAATGGAAAAATATATCTGAATTGCAGCACATAACAACGTAAGAAATCAATAGGCTACCTCTGTCATGTTGGAGAGGGATGCTATTTTTGATTCAGCGGCATCCAGTTTAACAAGCAATTCTCTCTTTTCAATTTGAAGTTCTTTATTCTTCCTCTTAAGTTCCACAACTTCTACTTCTAAGTCCTTAACAGATTTGAGCTTTTTCTCAAGCTCAACATCTTTTTTGATGGCTTCTTCCTCTTTTGCCTGAAGACCAGAAACCTGTTGTTTGAGCAACAATAATTGACCCTTTGTCTGGTTAGCATCAAGTTGAATTTGTCTCTGCAGTTCCTTGATCTTGTTCCTTGCTACCTCAAGTTCCTTCTTTACATAAGAACTCTGTGCAATCTGTTCGTGAAGCTTCTTTCTCTCAGCCTGCAAGGAGTTTATGGTGATGTTCAGCATGTCAATCTCAACTGTCTTGATCTTGAGTTGCCTTTGTAATTGTACAATATCTGATTCCTGTTCCTTCAATCCGTAGTACTCTAGCAACTCACCTTCAAGCTTTACTTCCCTCTCCTGCAATTCCAGTACTAGGCTGCGCAAGCGTTCTAGTTCCCTTGCGTTGTCTGCCATCTCAGTTTCATAAACTTTATTCTTCTCTGCCTCGTCAAACTTGTCAACAGGTAACTGGTATTCAATATCTCCAGATAAAAGGTCCTCAAATTCAGGTAAAATATCTTCATCATCAGTGTTAGATGAGCTACCACAAGCTCGATCAAATATGCTGCTAATCAATTTAACCTCTTCTTCCTCTTCTTCTTCCTCCCTCTATAATAAATAGGACAGTTTATTAAAGTTAAACAGATGATTGAAGAATAGCTTCTTCCCTTCTAAACAGAGTAAGAGAAAAGACCATATCAAACTTTTACAAACTAGATTTTAAGTCATCAGAAAGAGATTGAAGTCAAATTGAAGGCTGCTGATATCTGTACTTACATTCTTCTCTCTGAGACCATCATCAGAACATGTAAACTGCTGTTTCTCTTTCCCCTGATTTTGTTGTTGTTCAAAGCTTGCCTCGCCATTCCCTAAATTCCAGTTACCAGATTAAAAAATTAGTATTAAAAAATGAACTTCAAAACAGATGAAAGAAAGACAAACCAAAATTATTTCATACAACAAAATTACCAATGAATTACTGAGAAAAAAAAAGGCAGAATTTTCGATTTTCAATTATGGGAAAATCACCTGAGGGCTTAGTTAAAGGAGCCGATGAATTGGATGCTTTGAGGTTGAGCTGCTTAACTGCATAGGCTGCAATTGAAGCAGCAACCAGGAATCCAACCCTGACTATCATGTAGGTATTACTGATGAGAAGAACTTGAACTCAAACACATCTAAAGGCACCACCCCACTACCCATTTCTCTTCATACTCATCACTATTGACTCAAACCATCTGGTCCTTTGAAGAGCAAAAGCATCATCCCAACTCCCGTATCCAGAATTTGCATATAAAATCTTTTTTCAGGTGCAACTTCAAGCAAAACCCAGATAAGAAATACTCAAAATATGTCCGAAGATAACATCTTTATCTAGGTACAAACATTTATAGACCGTCAGCATTTTCATCTTATCTGGTTTATATTTTGTAGACCCTTTCAAAGATAAAACTTTTTATTGTATGCATGAAAATTCCTGATAAGAAAAATCCAACACAACTGTCATGCTAAGTGCTACAGAAACCACCAATAGAACTAGTGGCCAGTTTTGGTCCAAAAAGAATTGACGCTTGCTTACATATATAACTTGAGTCTAAAGCCTTACCATTTTGTTTTGCTTCAGGGGAATATGTACAGTGGAAAGCAAGACTGAAAGAGACAATCAGCAACTGTAAATTTAAACAAAAAGAAACCCAGAGAGAGAAGTGCCCATTTGTTTCTATCTTTCTTGGTTTAAGTGTCTACCGTTGTATTTGCAATTGAAAACGAGGATGTAAAACAATCTTCTTCAGTTCTTTGTCTGTTGTTATTCGTTAAGGAAAAAATGTTTTTGTCGGCTGTTATTTACGGCTAACTGGTCGATTCTGTTTTGTAAATCTGTTGATTGAAGGCTGCGATTTAAGCCATTTTCAGCCATCCGATTTTGTTTATCGTGGGACCCAAAATACTAAAATCGATGATTGAAGGGTTTAGATTGTTTGATGGAGGTGAGACAAGTACAAACGCTTACAAGATGACACGAGAGCAGTAATGTTTTTTCTTTTGGAATGAATGAGTAAAGTAAGTACCTTAAGTAAGGCTGAAATTAATTCTCCAACAACGCCAAGGGGAAACCTAGTAAACCCAAACTTTTTGGGCGGTTCATGTCCAAATTTCACATGTAGCGTGTAGGCCCTTCTGGCTTTTCTCTTGCAGTGTTGCTACTTTTTGGGATTATTTGGTGAAAAATCAGTGGTGTTAAATTATGCCCGTGTCTCATCCTCTCCACTCTTCAATCCCTTTTTGGTTGGGGTTGTGGCTGTGGCTGTGGCTGTGGCACTAGTTGTCAGAAGTTTAATCTTGTACATTCCGCAACAAAAACAGGATAATATTCCTATTTATTTATTTTGGATATTTATATTATAATTGCAAATAAAATCAGACCCCCAGGGAATTTAGTTTCACCTAAAAGCTTATTAAATAGTTAGGGATCTTTCAGTTTCAATCAGCAAGAAAAAAAAAAAGAAAAAAAAAAAAAGGTTCACTCAGACAAGACGATACGATAGATGGACAAATCAATACGCAGCCATTGAGCCTGGGGAATTTTTGACAACTGATCATTCATGCTGCTTCAGAAAGAAATAATATGAACAAGTTAAAACTCATTTTCATGATATAAAATTCTGTGGGCTCCAAGGGCTCTGTAGCTTCCGATGTTTTATCCAAAACTCTTGCCGAATGATATCATCGGCCTATTTTGTTTGTTGCAACAAGATTTTGATATTTACAATTATGACCCAAAAAAATTTCAATGAGTTATTTTTGTTGCTCCATTTGGAGCCTACACCCACAAATATGTGTGGAGGGTGACATAAAGAGAAATCTTAACCATATTTGACCCAAATAAAAAAATAACAACATGAATATTAATGGCACTTGCATCTAAATGCCTGTTTAATATTACTTATTTAATTGTTAAATATTTATTTAATCTTATAAGTCCTTTTTAAATTTCTTGTTATTATTTAATTATTTTTTGAATAAAATTTTTAAAAATTAAATACATTATTTTAACTCAAATTTTAAATTTCTGAAAGTAAAAATTAATTTTTTTAAAGTATAAAAATTCTTTTAATTATTTGACAATCTTATTTTATTCTTTTTATAATATAACTTTAAAAACACTTACTATTGAAATAATTTTATAATTTTTAATGAAAAATATTATTGACAGCTAAACAATTAAAATGTTTATAATAAAAACTCTACTTGTAAAATTCTACTTCAATAAATTTTATTTGAAAAATTATAACAAATGATGCCTACATCTGGGGCCAGTATTCGACCTTCAACCACCCATCAACCACTCAATCCCCAGCAGCATGCCACTAGACGGTTGAACTCCCTTTATTAGGTACAAGCCTATAAAAATTCAGATGATCATCTAGATTGTTCGCTATAGAAACTAGATTGCATGTAACCGGGCATCATGAGAAAAAGATTCGATGAAGCTCCCCTGCAGAATAAATTACATGCTGCTAGTTGTACAAGGAACCCTAGCGTGCAGCTGGGTGCACACTCAATCCGGCATTTTTCATATGGCCCTGAACTGGCTATTATTTCAAAGTGACCTTGGATGGTATGCTTTCAGAGGACTAAAGACATTCAAGCATGATTGCCCCATCTCCACCTTCGGCTTACCTCCTCAAGAACATTAGCACGAGCTTGGCTTTTCCTTGCTTCATCCTCAACCCAAGATCTGCATTCATCGATTCTATTGGTGTTAAAAAGCTACATGTACAAACTCTATAAATGAAAAGTCAAACCTTTGATAAAAGAAAAGGAATGAATTTACTATCTTCACCTAAGGATTCGAAGAGCTTCTTTCTCAGCTTCCAGTCTAGACTTTTTATCAAGAAGTCCTTCCAGTTTGGTCTGTAAATCACTGATTGTATCTTGTAATACCTGCTTCTCAACCATATATGTAGCCCTCTCAGATTCAAGCCTTCCTGACGTCTCATCAACCTCGTCCTTCAGATTAAGAAGCAGTTGCCTCTGACAGTCCATAGCTGCCTTCTCCTTTAAATCCTCAGCATAGTTCTTCTCTTGAACAATCAACTCCTCCTCCAACTCACAACGTGCAGCAATATAAAGCTTCTCCACCTCAAAACCACAAGCTCTCTCTTCACTGAACTTCTTATCCCACCACCTTTGTATGTCTCCACTACCAAACAACTGGGATCTAATTTCTGCCATTTCAGCTTGCCTTGAAGACCTCTCAGCTTCTAATCTTGATAATTCATTACTAATAGCCTTTGCCATCCTTCCACTCGTCAATGCCACAGCAGCTTGTGCTTTCGTTGAGGGTTTATTCGGTTGAAACCGCTTGGTCTGACCTATAAAATGAAGATTCCAGCATGAAGTCATTGTGTATAAACGTGTTTTGCCAGCAAGTGTCTTTCCTATGTAGAAATTCTCATTCCTACATAAAGACCCTAGCTGAAGCTCCAGATTATCAAAGTGAAAATTATCAATAAACACAAAGTCATTTATCATCAGCTTAGTATCTATAATTATCAATAAACACATACTCATCAGCATCTAACTATTTTTCCATGGGTTCTTACTACAAAAAATGAAGAAACAGGTAGGGTTAAGTGATCTGCAATGATTGCCTATTTGCCCATGCCATTTTTAACTTATTTCTTTCCTTTCTCCTATGATCTAGCCCTAAGCTATTGCTTGTACTAGGTGTCAAGCAAAAGTACTTCCCAGACTTGCAAAGAAGAAAGAAACCACATATGCATCACAGAAAGCAATTTAATCATTCATTTTGTGCACTGAACTCATAAAACAAAGGCAAAACTTGACTTCGGAGAATAAACAGATATGAAAAAGAAAAGACGATACCAAAAACTCTTCTGGCTACGCTCTTTTCCCCAGCCAATATATCCAAGAAAAGTCCTAGAGAAGCTTCAGAACTGATCCCCCTCACATCCATATAACCCACTTTTGTTCTTGATATCTGGACTGTAAACAGGTCAGGTTTTAAAAGTGACAGAAAGACTGGGCAAGCATCAGTTATTCAATTTTTTAAATTTATCCAAGAAACAAAATTGACTGCAAAAAGAGTTAGGAATTTACTGTACCTGCTCTACTATATCTGGCTTGACTTCATAATCGACTTGGGCTTTCCAATTTATAAGATCATATCGAGAGATAAACCTGCAGCACCAGCCATGCTTTCCTCAGTGCAAAGGAAATTTAATACCACCAGCATTCAAATCTGTCAAATGCTGTACCTCTCAGGAAAAAAATAGATGCCTCCCTGCCCTTTTGAACCATCAGAACCATAATGCTTTCCCAGTAGCTTGCTGGGAATGACACCAGCCTCTGCCAGCGCTAAATTGCAAATCCAGGGAAAAAAAAAAAAAACTCAAATGTTTCTCTTCCTCAAAGTCTACTCTTAAAACTTGTATGCAAATATCAAGAGTAAAGCTACCTTGGATAGATTCAAAATCCCGGTCTTCAACATCCACATCATCAAAAGCTGCAACCACGGACCCAGAAAGTGATTTGGATGGAACAATCCTGAGCTTTGGATTCCTACAAGATCAAACATAAATTTCTCAGACAGGCCTTAAATAGGTAAGCATGATACTTTGAACAGGTTTCAATAAGCTTATACCTTTCCAATATTGAATTGATACGAACAAGCCATCTAGCATATTCCCTTCTAGTACACAATTCATCAGCATTTACATCTTCAATGATCTGCATACCTTAATACAATTTGGAGCTCATGCTCAGAACTGAACCCAAAGCTCTACTGCCATAAGTAAAGAGTTTTACAATTGTATAACAGAAATAGAAACATATCTAACTTTTAGAAATTCATGAATGTCTAACCACAAAACAATGATCATAACATCTCAATACAACAGTAACTAGGAACAGCCATCTTATTTACCAAGTCTAACATAACAATTGTCCCTAGGTAATTAGCATTCATGATTTTTTTTTTTTAATGTTCTCTATCCAGTCCTTTCTTAAGCCAAATGTGAGCTTGAGAAGCCCAGAATAAAATATGCAACTAAGAGTGTTTAGGTACTGCAACCAAGAGAATTAGAAAAAACAAAAGTGTAGGACCAAACCTTCAGTTTCTTCAAAACAGACAAAGCTTCTTGTTGATTAGAATCCACTGCAACTGATAGTATAACACGCTCAATCTTGTCCACCGACCCTGAAATACATAAAGGGCAAAAAAGAAAAGGTGATATAGTATAAAATACACAGAGAAGATGGAAGATTTAATCACTTTTGGGAAACAATTATAGAGAAGATGGACTATAGGCTGTTCGAAGTCCAACGTGTCAGAAATTACTTTTGACCACTGTCGGATCAAACAGCAAAGTCTATGCTGAAGTACTGCCAACTTATGAAAATCATGGAAAAATCCATAGGAAAGCACAAATATAGATTACTTATTTTTCATGCGTCCAGACTGAGTGGTGCGTAAAATTACCAACAATGTCTCATAAAATAAAGTACAATACTTCTATTCCTACAAGACTCAGACTCCAGTAGGTTAAGGTGAAGAGGCAGGAGTTACTAGTTTAAAGTTTGTTTCCAATATTACTTCTGGAATGACTCTTGGAAGAAAAGTAAAAACACAATGTTCTACGTCTCCAAGGGAAAAGCCCATTGATCCCCCTCAAATTCATTCCCAACCAACAATTAATACACATTGATCGATTAAAGGTTACACATCCGAAATTGAGATCATTGTATTGATGTTCGTTCGCGACAATGTTAATTCTAGATTTAACAGAATTTAGGAAAAACAAAAACTATCCAAAGGTATAATAAAGACCCATTTCATAGATTGAAACAAAAAGGCAACTAACACTAAAGAATAGGTTATTTGACGGTACCTGAAACAACAGTTCCTCTAGTCTCATCGGCTACAGACTCTGCACCAGCAATGCTGGAGCCATCTGTTTCAACAGAGTCCACGGTTTTCCTTTCCCTGGATTTTGTTTCATTCCGAATTAAAATATCATGCAAAGCATTCAGCGAACTACCCAGTTGAAGCTTGAACCCTGCTAACCAAAGCAGCAACTACTGATAAACTAGAGCCGGAAGAACGAAAAATAACAAACTATGTAAAGAAAAATAACAAAGTTGACCTTTTCTAGAAAATGAGAAGTAAGCAACGGCAGCAAGTACAAGAGCAAGTGAAGAACCCACAACACCTCCAATCACAACAACAGGCAAACCTGAATAATAAAAAAATAAATAAATAATGGGTCAAATAATTTAAATGGAAAATGGTGAAAAACTATTAAAAAAAAAAAGACGAAACCTTTCTTGATTTTGGTAGGAGGAGGAGGCGATTGAACAATGGCCCAGCCATTGTAATCGTTGTTATTGATGTGTTGAGGCGAGAGCCAGGTGAGGTGAGAGAGAGAAGCTGAGACTGAGAGGCGTCCTAGCATCTTGGAGTTCCGAGGCCTGAGATGGGACGTTCGGGAGAGATTGTCAATTCGGCGTCGTACAAGGAGTAATTGAGGAGTCGTGGCTGTGGATGTGGATGAACTCATTTGTGACACTTGAGAGGCGAGAATGGTGAGTGAGAGATCAAAATCGGCGAGGAGATGAAATTATGAAACTCAAAATGTTAGGTGAAATTTGTTTGACATTTTATTCTCTTCGAGTTTTTATTTTATTTTTATCAACATTAAGGCCGCTTGCGACTTGTCTTGTGGTACCAGAGCATGGTCAAAATAATTCACTATAAAATTATTTCCAGTTTTAGTTTTTTTGTTGGTAAGGGCTTTTCTTTTGATATACAATATAAAGACACAAAAATTAGAGATGCAATGAGGTAACTTTCATTCACAGTTAAGTTATTCAATACACTAAACTAAATGTGGTCCACGTGTGTATTAATGACCAATTTATCTGAAAAATAGTAAGAAAATGAATTTGTAAATCGAATAAAATGAACAGGAATGACAAAAAAAAACAGCCCATTGCGTCGTATAAATACACACAAAACGCCTATGCACATGGATCAAAGACTAAAGATTGAATCTTGAATCTTATTACATCGATCGATTGGTGCTCCGTTCTCTACCCTTTCATCAAGAAGACAGGCATTTGAGTTTATTTACAGGGACGTGGAACTTTGGAGAAACTGCAGCGAATATTACAGAGCCGCTGAGCAAGGCTAATCCAAGTCCTAAACTATTAACCACCATGGACTCTGGGCAGCTTTTATATACATTTCTCCTTGTTTGCAGGAATGTCAGCTTCTCCAAAAGCCCTGTTTCGGCAGTCGCCACAGCCAGGCCGTATGTGTAGAGACCAAGGAAAATGTGCCACGGCAAAACCCTTACTCTTGTCATTCGCACCTCAGCTCGATGCCAAAAGCTCAAGAAACCCATCATCCACTGCATTTGACGAAATGATTTGTCAAATTTAGCACGCATTATTGCGATTATGTGATGGATAACTGGTAACATCTATTCCAAGGGTATGCTACATATAGGACTAAATCACCAAAGGGAAAGAATCTTCTCCTAATCTCTCCTAATGAAGTGAGATTGAAGGATATGTTACATATAGGACTAAATCACCAAAGGGGAAAGAATCTTCTCCTAGTCTCTCCTAATGAAGTGAGTAGTTAAGATTTAATTTTAAATTTTAATATTGACAATCAAAATAGCTTTTTTTTTCATTTTGTTTATAATTAAATCAATCTTTTTTACTTGATTTAGAAGACTAGAAGACTAGAAGACAATAGAAGCCCCATGTTTAGTTTGAAAAAATGGTAGGAAAGGAGAGGAATGGAAAAGAAAGAGAAGAAGATAAAATAAGTGAAAAAGAAGATCAATCTCATTTTCATTATTTACTTTGACATAAAATTTATTTTTCTCCCCTCTCTTTCTTTTCTTTCCGCTCCTCTCCTTGTATTTCTTCAAATCAAATATGCCAAAAGAAAACACTGGGAGAGGATCTTATCATCGTAATCCATAAGTGGAAGCCTGTCTGCAGGTAAAGACACCACTGATAAAATCATTAAATACTAGTAAACTACTCATTTCCAATCGTAAATAGTGGCAAATTGCTAAGAAGAATATTTGACCATGTAATAGCAATTATTTATAGCCCACTGGGCCTCCCTGGCCCATCGTCTGGATTGTCTAATGGGGCGGATACGGTTGCGAGCCACGTAACTTCTTAAAACATCCAAAACATATCTTCAATTATTACGGAAAAGGAGTAAAGACTTTATCAAAGCAATGGACAAATCAGAAAATAAAAAGAGCACAATTATAAAATAAAATACTCTGTTAAAATATGTACTTTTTTCCTTCTTAAAAATTTACTCGTTGATAAAGTACCTCTAATTACATGTGACTCATAGTAAAAATAATAATCGAATTGCGTGGCTCAATTTAAAACTTACGGAGTATATTTAAGGGACCACAGCACAGTGGCATATATCATCACCATTAAGTACGAGAATTGAAATTATTAGTTTATCAATCAATAAAGCAGAAATTATATAATTGCAGACAGAAAAAGATTAATTTCAAGTAAAGGGTATATAAAAAGGGAAATTAAGAGGAAGAAGAGCAAAAAAACCTGAGCACCAAACAAGGAAATACAGATTAAACCCATCCAAGAATGGAGGCTGTAGAAATTAGCCACAACTCCATCTATGCCATGGAACTTAGTCCAAATCCCAAAAATCCCACAAGCCAAAGCCAGACCTTGAAGACACAAATGCACTGATTTTTTCAAATTCCTTGAACCAGGCAACCATCTATGCACCAAAATAGCTGAAATCACATCAAAAACTCCCCGTTAATTTCTTGATCGGCAGTTGATCACACGCCTCATGCACTCTGATACTATGATTGATGCAGATTCTGAGTTATATGCTCGATAGACCCTGTTATTGATGTAATGTCGAATATAATAAATAACTCAAAAGGTAAAAGCTCACTACCTTCCCCACTGATGATAATGAAACCGATCACCATTAACAAAGGATGAAGTACCTGTTAAAACAAGCAACAAAAGGCACACACCAATGATTGCTGAAAACAAAGAAATTGTAGATATGCAAATGCAAAGATGGAGAAGTAGAGAGCAATTTTACAGCATAGATGAGGTCTTCTTGGGAGGAAGAATGAGGAAGGAAGCTAGACTTGAAAGCAAGAGCCCAGGAGAGAACTAAAGCTGCAACTACAAGCCCTGATGCTCTGGCAAAGAAGAGAAGTGGAAGCATTGAAACAGACACTGCGGCCATGGCTTTAGACACTGAGAGCTCGCTGAAGTTACTTCCAAGAGTCACCGACAGCAGAGCTTTTAGATCTGCCAGTGTATAATAGTATAATACCGCAACTAAGAATAAAGTGAGTCTTTTTTTGGGGAAATTTACATAAATAGCCTAAAAAGTTTTGTATTCTATAAAATTAGGCAACTTACTTTTTCCATCATATCTACTTAAATGTCTAATTTCTAAACATAAATACCTTCAAACCTATCAATAAATTAACAAATCGATAACACTGTCAACAAAATATCAAACCTCATTGTTGATGCAGAAATTTTGTAAAGACCTTAACCTTACAAAAACACTTCTCCTGCCCTCTAATTTCGTGTGCTGTAGGAATTGTCTCGATCATGACCAAAAAGTCTGCACTCACAACTAATAATTAAGGGGCACCGGAAGTTTTTTCGGAGAAAATCTTCCGACGCTCAAGTCAGTAATCAGGTTTTTTCTCTTAGAAAAATTCAGATCATCCCTCAATGGCCTTATAAGTAATTTAATTCGAAAGAAAATGACTAGGGGTCAATGAGAGAGAGAGAGAGAGAGAGTTTTTTTCTCCCCTTTTACCTTCGTATTTCCTCCCTTTTTATAATCTACCTCCAATCGTTGATCATCTCTTCTTTTCTCCTGTTTTGGGCCATTTCCTTACCGTAAAAGGATAGGAGTTTATTACCGAATTAGAGTTTATTGTCAAATAGGAATAGGAGTCTGGTATCGAATAAGAATAAGATTTCATCATGTCTATCTTTTTCAGAAGATACACGTGCTGGTGATTGTTGGTGCCCATAATTCTAGGACTGCTTATGACCAGAATGTCTAGTATGTTTGTGATGAGGATCTACTCAGTAAAATGATCAGACACGTGGATTCGTAGGCAACTCTCTATTGCAAACTCAATCATCTGCTCGAAGTTTCCTGCTCACAATCACCTCATTGACCATCTGATCGAGGTAGTACGCTTACGACTACAATGATTTCTTAGTTGAGCTGGTCCGTTTATGGTCATAAGGACTACTTCCTCGTCAAATCTTGTCTGATCTTGGTGTCAAGAATATCTCCAAGAAGCCATCTAATCATCGACTCACCCTTTATTTAGAGGGCATCTAGTCGCCCAATTTCATTCCCCAAACACTCACTATTCTTAACAAATCACTAAGTTCATGAAACAAATGTAGCTATATATAATGAAGATAAAATGATTAATTGAAAAGCAATAAGTTAAGGTTGATGTTTGTTTTTACACAACGTGGGTTCAATTGTCTGAAATTTTTTTAAGAATTTTGAGTAAAAAAAAATAAAAGACAAAACTCAGAAAACATGCGATAGATTTATGTGCAACGAGCACCCATCACCTATTGTACATGAGTTTGTTTAATAGGTACATGTTACATATGTATTTATGTGATAGGTTTATATGCTACAAGCACTTGTCACACAAGCTCATACGTGACAAGTGCTGTCACACTTTTTTATAGGTTCATTTTTTAAGTATGTAACCATATTTTTTATTCTTTTCTTAATTATTTAGGCCTAATAGAGCTAGCTCTTCAAATGTATTCTAATGAATCGTGAGACAAATTTGCAAATGGTCGTTCTAAATACATGAATGGAAAGAATATAGCTTTTTTTTTAAGTTTACAAAGGTTGTACACTTGCTTAATTGCTTACTAGAGTCAATGGGGTTCTATAAATAAATCTGAATGATTATAGCATTATAGTGGAGACAAGTTTAAGGTTGAGTTGTTTTACCCAACCTGCATGTTTATTATCAATGGAGATACTTGATGATCAAATAGTGAGAGTTATGTTACATATGGGCTCTAATAACTATGGATGCATCCTTATTTTTATTACCACATACCTTAACGTTCCAAATTAAGAGCCTATGATATGGGAAACTCAAACTTTGTATATTATAAATGTCTCTATTCTTAATATTCAAGAAAAGGTGTTACTAGTAACTACATCAATACAACAACATTACTCTCTAATTTGTTACAATGATGATCTTATTAATGTTAAAGAAAAGATATTACGATTGACAACATTGTTGCGATAATGTTACTCTCCATCTAATATAATGATGATCCCATTGATAACATGGACAATACACCAACAAATAGTATTAATTTTGAATTGTAATATAATCCTATTGATGATGGGGATGGCGGTCTTTTTAATGCTCTTATTAATGATGAGGATGATAGTCATTTTGATAATCCTATCAATGATGGGGACGGTGTGCATGATATTAATCAATGATACAAAAGACTAGTCTTACTTCTAGAATAAGCATTCTAAGGGACTAGCGTTGACCTTGTAAGTATTGCCTTCAAACTTAGTTGCATCAAATTTTATTAAATTTTGCAGGTCTAATGATATGCGTGTAGATTAGTTGTTTGATATCAAATATAATTTAATATTGGAACTACACAAAATTTCCTTGAGAAATAAGTTCAATTTCAAGTTTGCAAACATTGGCATGTTTCGAGGCCTATTATGCTTTAAAATTATATAAACAACAACTTTAAGTAAAAAGAGCTTCAAATAAAAAGAACGCACATTGGGTAGTGAAGAGTTATGACAAGACCCTCTTGTCATAGTAAGGTGTTGCTTGGTGGTCTTCATCGAGCAAAGGAATCAGTGAGTCAAGTTGTCAATTATTTCATCACGACTAAATTTACTCAAAAGAAATAGATATACACTCTAAATGGAATTATAGCAAACATGCAACAAGAGCATAATATTTACTAATCACACCAGCAAGCATATTGGACTAGAGAATTTACGAAATATTTAATTATCATGCCACAATATTTACCTAATTGTCATTTCGTCAATTTCCTTTTAAAAGTTTCCATCACATGTCTAAATTTCAAAATATTTATGATATGTTGGGGTAAATTATGAAATGTAGGTATCTCCATCGTGCCTAGTTCCATCCTGGATTTGGGTGGATTACGCTTTACTGATGGCTTTATGGCCATTATATCTGTGACAAAATCTAAATTTTGCTCATTAATAACATTTATTAAATTAAAATTAAAAATTAAAAAAATGAAAACAAACTAAACACATCTTGTGTGTTTTGTATAATTGGTGTGTTTTTTTTGCTATAAGTGTCTGTCGCATAAAAATCAAAACCCTCACACTAAATTCAAGTGGTAAAATGCCACCACACCAAACACAAGCATAACTGACAACAATCAAACATGCTTATCAACACCACAACAATACAACACAAACAAATATTACAAGTCAAGATGCTTAACATGGCATTTCATTAAACAAACAAATATTATTGTGCAAAAAGATTCACCAAATTGTTAAATTCTTAGAATCATGGCAAGAAATAACAAGACATATTTTAAGAGACATTTCGACAAGCACCTCATATATCATATTTATCAAATCCCAATTTCATTAATCAGTTTTCAATCTTTTAATAAGTTCAATTCAAGGAAAACGATAACCAAAAAGAAAAAAAAACTTACTTTGGTGTCAAAATCGCCAAGAAAAATGAAAAAGAGAAAAACTGTCGTCAAACTACTGACATCAAAATGTCGTCAATTATTGCTGGAAAATCACGCATGCCATCAAGATCAAGTCTCCAAGTTTGAGAGAGAAAAGAAGTCAGGGTTTTGAGAGTTTTGGGTTGACAAGTATATTTTGGTTTAAAAAATAGATGTTTAGTTAAATATGTTAGAAAAAAACTAGAAAAAACTAGGGTTACTAATTTTGAATATACCAAAAATTTTGGACTTCCTGGCCCTTTCTGTGTTCATTTTTTTGGAATGGTTAAAGATGCATAGATTCTTCTATTTTCAATGGGGAAAGCCAAACGTTGGTATTTTCGCATAATATAAAATGTAATTTTCTGTCAGTATGAAATTCCCATTTTGATAAATCAAATTAGCGTTCATTGCTTAAAGTTGAACGGGGGGATTTGGGATGAGAAATAAAGCATTGAGATCACAAGGTGACCCATTGAGTCTGCCTTTTAGCAACCGTTTGATGAAGGATCGCCTAACTTTATTTGATCTAAAGCTTATTACAAATTTTGATTGGGGGTGCCTAGTCAGACAACAAAAATAAAATCAATTGAGCTTTTACTTCCATGGACTACAAAATAGATGTGATATTACACAGTGGGCAGCACAGTCAGCGCTCTATGGAAGCAAAAGCTTGATTAGTTTTATTTCAGTCTTCCATTTAAGAGATGTGGATTAAGAGTATATTTTTCCCTCGGAGTAAACTGTGGACTTCTATTAAAAATAAATACATTTAAATCCCAACAAATTTCAAACTGTAATATTTCAGTAGAATTACAACAAGTTGAAAAAGAAAATATAAAAGTTACCTTGAATTAGTAATTTCAAACAAAATGATAATATCCTCTAAGAAGCATTCATTATTCATTTCAAGATTGCTCTCAGGTTGGCGTTCTTCATAAATTTGGAGCCGTTGACCATTGGAGCTCAGGTCTCGTGACTTGCGCGCGCTGGGCTTCCGGTAATTAAAGCCTCGTTTTCTTCAAGAACAAATATAATTCCGAAGTGATATGACTTGTCCTTATGGTTGAACACTCGAAGCTTAACGGGAAAATAACTTTTTTGTGATTTAGGCCCGGTTTGGGACTTGACTGTTGCCAAGCTGCTGGCCTAGCCGAGCGGATTAGCCGGGATTTTTTTTACAGGAAGGAAAGCTCAACCCACAGTCAATACTTCCCCCTAATTACGGGTGTATTAATGGGTGTCCATTGCAATTGGCGAATGGCAATTGATTCTAATTAAATCCATTCTCTTACAGACTTTTCCTCCAAAAATGCGTGCTTGGTCTGTGAAAACTTTATGTCATCATGTACATGTTGGTGTCATCTTCTAATTAATTGAACTGCTTTTCATTTGTAAAAGTCCAATATGAGTAGAGCGCAATCATTTTCATAAAGCTAGTGATATTTGTGTAATGTATATATATACAAATGTTAAAAGGTGTTCATCTTAAAACTACACCGATAAGATTGTTAGTGAAGTTTGCATGCAAAGCAATCGAAGCACTTATGTACTGTGTTTGCTATTCACGCAAGCCTTTTTGTAGGGAATGCGAGATCATAAGTCCCCGTATGGCTTCGGCGCAGATCCCGCTTTATGATCTTAATTTGTCGGTTTCTACATTCTCTAATAATTACATATAAATGGTGAGTGTCCAATAACCAATGCTATTAATTGTCGGAGAAATGCTCCCCAAGTCCCAACATTTTCTGAAAAGAGAAACTGAGATGGTGAAGTGAAGGCTTCATAGACTATTTGGGTATCAATCGATCAAGATTCTAGTTACCATATGCTTGACTTGACCTTTCCGAAGCCTGAATCCAGTGTCACCAGATATTACCTGATTGATTTTGCACAACGTCACCGGATATCTGCCACAATGACTGGAATGTTGGTTTTGCGTTAAGATACAAAGTTTGTATCTCTAATGAGATATCATCGGTCAATTACTCCCATATTTATTTTTTTTATTCTCATTAATGATGTAGAAAAATTTGTATCTTAACTTTTTAAGTATATCATTAATCATATGTTGTCACATGTACATCATGTATGACTAAGACTATTCATCTATTCTTACCTTTTTATTATTATCAATCACATTAATGTATTCGCTAGGGTAAAAGCTATTTAAGATGAGCATACAATCCCTTTCGAACTCTTGTACACGCCTCGTAATATTTTCATGGCCGGCTAACAGCAAACTCCTACATAAACATCATGCTTTTACAACCATGCATTAAATTAAGGAATATACATTTGAAATCTTGTTCCCTCGAGAAGTTTAACTAGGCAAGCCATCAGTGTCTTTAAAGGCTATTACAGCGGTAGTCGTTAACTTTATAGCAGCCATTATTGGTCTTTTTTCTTTTTTTGGGAATTAATAAAAATGAAGAGACAGCTGGCAATCTTACATAGAAAGGATCATTCTTAGTGAATGCTTTTTATGGTTTAGGATAGGATGTAAATAAAATAAAACAAGCTTATGAAAAAAATTTCTTGTGTTGCATGGCAAATTAAAATTTTGAAAAATCAGTTGGAAATCTGATCCCATGCTAGCTGTCCATTATTCCATTATGTCGTGTGAGGAATCCTGTGGCTAGCTAATTGCTAGCTAGTCTCCTGTCCTTGAGCCAAAACAACAAAACCGCAAGCGAAAATACCGAAACTTATGCTAATTAATGTCCTGGTGGCTTCGATCCGGTTCAATTGACTCCCTCTTACTTGTCTGCTTCATTCGACATATGTGTTTACGTAAATAACTAAAATATTAAGAGTCGTGCCGGCATCCGAAATGGCCGTCATGGTAAACTGCAATACCAAAGCCAAAAATTTTCAACCCCTCAAAAGATCAACGACATATAATAATCTCCCCAAGACAGATAGCGAAATGCCAACGACCCCATTTCTTGGTTCCATCATGCCAAACGGCAGCCCAAAACAATTCCAATTTCCACTATAAAATCCAGCATCGAGACTTAAAAAAAACATGTACCAAAGCAAGTATTCGCTATATCACCACCTGTAACTGGAAGAGAGAGCTATGGAGTATTCCTGCAAGGACTTCAAGGTGGGAAAATGTGAAGGAGAAAAGGTTGTGGATGGTGAGACCATGCCCCTAGTGCTGCACCCACAAGACCCAAACAAGAGTGATTTGGAATCACTTCTCTTGGCTCTTAAGACCAACAAAGACTGGTTTGAGCAAATGATTATTAAAAATAGTGCAGTTTTGCTTCGAGGTTTTGACGTGAAAAATGCACAAGACTTCAATGAGATCGTTGAAGCCTTTGGGTGGGATGATATTCGTTATGTTGGACCAGCACCTCGAACCCACGTGTACAAACGAGTGTGGACTGCCAATGAAGGACCCCTCTCCGAATTCATTTACTATCATCATGAAATGGTTTTGGTAAGCCACGTTTCTTAATAAGTCAGAAAATTTAGTATGCATATTGCATATCCAAATTGATTGTCACGTCTCATTAATGTTTGGTTAACCAGATATCGGAATACCCCAAGAAAGTGGTACTATTCTGCGAGGTGCCGCCCCCAGAAGGAGGACAGACACCCTTTGTTCCAAGCTTTAAAGTAACAGAACGGATGCTAGAAGAGTTCCCAGAAGCTGTGGAGGAAATGGATACCAAGGGATTAAAGTACTCCTTCACAGCTCTTAGCAAAAATGACAGTGCCTCCATGAGAGGTCGAGGTTGGGAGGATGCTTTTGGTACATCAGATCGTGCAGAAGCTGAGAAAAGGTACCTAGCTAGTAGCCACAAGTGTAATACCTAACGCACTACCTCCCTCCACTACAATTTATTTTTATAAATAACTTAATAGTGCCCTACGATCTCTGAATCGAGCTTAAAAACTTTGTTACACAGATGCAAAGCTCTAGGGATGGATTTGGAGTGGCAGCCAGATGGTAGTGTGAAGACAATATTGGGACCGCGAGCTTTAACCAAGGTGTTTGATGGCAGAAAAGGGAGGAGGATGTGGTTCAACACCGTTGTGGGGATGCATGGGAAGAAGATTAGCTCAGCCTGCATGGCAGATGGGACTGAGATTCCGGAAAATGTAGCGAAGAGATGCGAAGAGATCATTGAAGAAGAGAGCATCCAGTTTAAATGGGAAAAGGGTGATGTTCTTTTCTTAGATAACTTGGCTGTGCTCCATGGAAGAAGGCCTTCTATGCCTCCAAGAAAGGTCTTAGTCGCGACATGCAAGTAGCTTTCACTTCTGGTTGACTTCCGGTGCTCTATACATTATCACGTGTGCTAGATCTTGTTATGTGCATCAGTTTGGATGTCACAACATTTCCTCTTATTATGGCACATTTAAATAATCCAACAACATACTGCTATGCTCTCTCTTAGTCTTGTCTTGTGATACGGAGTGAGTTCTTGATCTTTCGCCAATCTCTTTTAATTACATTTCCAGAACCAGACGAACAAAACTCCAGAAATCAAATGCAAAAACACCCCGTTCAGGCTTGCGCTCGTGCCCATGCAGCAACTGCACAAACCCGTTAAATGCCGTTTAGAACTGCTGTCCCAGTTCTGCATGGTCGTTAAGCGTGGATTCAAAACGCCCAGGCCAAAATTAACAAAGAAACAGTACCATTTAGCAAACTAACTGTGCAGGACATCTAATCGCCAGATTCCAGCCCAGCATTTAATCACTAAATTTCAATCAAAAGCCACACTTCCAATCACTCTTGCGCCAAATTATTCAGCTTTCAATTCCAAGTCCAACATACTGAGATAATTACATTGCTGACAATTGAACCCGTAATTGTACTTTTATTAAATGCCATCTCCTATTCAAAATGAATAAAATTGGAGAAGGAAAAAAAAAAAACACCAGTCCTATAAATTAATGGAACAATTTGTAAAGGAAACTGAACTTTTTTTTTTTCAATTAAAACCAATTACTAACCAAAAGGAAAAAGCCTCCTTACTTAGATCCTTAAATGGACTTTTCTATGAAGAACAAAATAATAAGTTAACGGAGTGAAAAAAAAAAACCTGATATCCTACATTTAATTTCTGGACAATCAGCGAAGCACAAACATAAGAGACATCCCTAGATCAATTTTCTGTTGCACGGGCTATGGGGCTTCAGCTATACCTCTTTAACATCTTGAAAAAGACATGCACCCACCTAGGATTCCCGACTGGGCATGCCACGCCCCCAGCTCCTTCCAGCATAGGCATGCCCCCTTCCATAATAAGAACCTCGAGAACGACCACCACGTCCAGGCCCACGGCCACCACGTCCACCTCGATGTCTTGAAAATTCACCAAAAGTCTGCACCATTTAACAAAGAAGTATACTGAAAAAAAACAATTCCCAGTTCTTGCAAAGATCACCAACAGATACAAAAACAAAGTACCTCTGTGTCTAGTTTCCTTTGCTCTGAGAATCTAATCCTTCCATTTTGTGATTCATAATCACATGTGTTGGAGGAGAGAGAATCAAAAAAATCATCCTTATTGTAAACAGCCTGCAGCACACACAGGCAGAATTAAATACAGAAGATGTTGAAAGCAATATACAAGCTTCTTCTCGACAGAAATAAAAAATGGCATGACAATGAGACATGATAGCAACATCAATCTTGATCTCAACCTTTTGTACTCCAGCATCATCTCCATCGCTGATTTGTCTATCACCTTCTTTCTCATTTGAATGTGATTTGTTGCTCTTACCAAGATGGCCCCATACTTCATCCTTCTTGAATTTCTCATTCATCGCCATAAAATCAAAATCCTCAATGAATTTTGTGACGGGACGTGAATTCTGCCAAAAGATATAAAACATTCCTACATATCAAACTCACCCCAATTGCTCATCATCACCACTAGTCCACTAGTCACACAATCACCATCTAAGTTAATATGTTTCAATAGGAAACACCATCTGCTATATATTCGGGCAAAAAATATCCATGCAACCAATTTTAAATAATTACAAAAATTAAACAACATTTCATCGCCAACCAAACATCTCTTTGAAGACTAAGCTATAACCAAATACGCTGACTTCGTGGAGAGCAAGAACCAACTCATGAACCATTAAACATTCTTAGTAAAACCTCCACAATCGTAAATAGATCAGGTTTCCAAAATGAAATAGATCTCCAATTTTACAGGGATCAGCATAGAAACGGAAACCTGGAACTTGAAAATTTAAAACATGCTTTTGACAAATTCAACAATAAATCAGGCAGCAACATAGTCGGAAATCTTGAAATGTCCATAAAAACTTAATTAAGCACATGTTAAGAGTGCATTACCCCAGTTCCTCTTCCCCTTTCACGGCCCCTGTAACCATAGTGAGATTGGAAAGGAGCTCCATTTGGCTAGGAAAGAAAAAGAGAAAACAAACATGTTAAGAATCTTCAAAGCATGCAGTGAAGGAAAAGAATCCAATTTAAACAGCGAAACAATTGCACTGTTCAGCAGAATAATGATATGGGTTAAACAGAAAAGCAAAAAAATATCAAAATAACATAACACAAATGTAGATTAACATTCTATTATGAAGAGAACATTAAAAGCCAACAGGGACATATGAATATTGTGTTAATCCTTGCTAATCCCAGACATTCTGACTGAATTACGATGCACGTCCAAAAATATATTCTCAATCAAATATGCAAACTAAAGGACATAGTTTACTGTGGCTTAACAGCACATACACAACAAAGAAGGGAGAACAATCCCTTGAATCAAGTTCAAATAAATTTCCTCCAGTCTCATATCTTCTTAATTAAAGTAGAATGTTTCACAGTAGTTTCACAGCATGAATACACAACAAAGAAGGGTCCAGCCTCATGCTCTCCCAATTAAAGCAGAATGTTTCACTTATACTGACAATTGATACTGCTTGAAAAAGGGTGGAAACCAGTATTCAGATGGAGTAAACTGTACATGAAAATAGTTCTGTCCAGTCTTCAAACTAGTTCTGTCCAGACTTCTCCTATCACAAACATACATCATAACAAAACAGATAAACAAGTAACCACTTGAAAGGAGAAACGCTGAAGTGGCCCTGAATCATAAAATAAGTATTGACCACTCCCAGCCGACACGATCAACAGTCAATAGTTTAAATCTTGATAAGATTCTCCCTGGATGACATGCAGAGACCACACGCTGCCCTTTAAATGGAAGAACCACACATTAAAAAATTCAAAATACACCATATGGAATAGGAAACTAAAATAAAATGTCCACTTCATTGTCCTACTTATCATCTGGAACTAATATTAGCAGGTGATATTTTACAATTTCTAGATATGCTCTTCTAAGCAGTATATATTTTACAATTTCTAGATATGTTCTTCTAAACAGTATACACCTGCAGAGCAAACCAAAGTTTAGCTAAAGGCAAACAGAATAAGAGGGAAGAAATCATCCCCAACTTTGAACAACATAGGAAATCAGAAATTGACACGAGAAGACTCAAATAATTAGAGAAGCTCAAGTATGTTGTTGAAAACCTTAGAGGTGTAGTGGTATGGGGGACTGGATTATTACCATCAACGATGAGAGTTGGAAAACAAGGGTGAATTGCTACAACCTCTACTCTTTCTAATTCATCAATATCTCTCTTCTTTCACTCTATCACTCGGCCTCAAGTTCCCACACTCTCTGAATATCTTAGACCAACTTTACCAAAACTATCAAGCAAATAAGGAAAATGAGAAATCACAGAATACAATTCACCAAAGCTAATCCTCCCAAACAGGTTGGGTGAGATTATAAAGGAATTATTAGAGCCATCCATGTGAAAGTATTATTCTAATTTTTCCAAAACATAGACATAAAAGCAAAAGTATCCCGAAGAGGCAACACAACACATGTTATTGCTGCACATGAAAAGAGTTAGACACACATGGACATCTTAAAAAGATAAACAAACAAATACTAATAATAAAATATCTGGTATGAAAACCTTATGACCACCACGTAAGGGCAGTGGTAACGGCAAAATAGGTGGCTGAGGTTCCCTGGAAACTGATGCAGATGGTTCTGATGATGATGACGATACATGAACCACCTCCACGTCTTTATGATCAGTCTGTGCAGGCTGAGATGAAGATGCCATTTGTGATGAAGGGATTGAGTTTGGTACCGACTGTAACAGCTGACCTGGGGTCACCAGTGAAGGTGGTGCTTCTGAGCGAATGGAACTAGATGACCCAACAGTGGAGTATGTAGACTGTGATGAACTTTGATATGGCAAAACTGGAGCAGAAATTGCATTAGGCTTGTTGGATGATGGTGCAACAATGGGATATAATTCTAGACTGGAAGTAGTCACAGGAGCCAGAGAGGCCAAGGTAGCACCAAATTTGGTGGTAGGAAGGGTAGAACTGTGAACCTTATTAGGCAATGAACTTGGTAATGTTTCAGAAGCTAGTGAGGCAGAGGGCCCTGGCAGCAGGGATGATGGCAAAGTAGATGGCGGTAAGGAAGTTGGCATCAAATTAAGAGAATTAGTACTAACAGGAAGCAATGAAGATGAAACTTCTGGCATATGCAAGCCTGGCACATTAGATGCCCCAGATGGTAAAGAGTTTGAAGCTCCAGAAGGCAAAGGAGCATTAAAATTAGGATATTGCATTGGTTGCTGCATGGAAGGAGGCATGGACAACCCAGGTGGTGGTCGGAGTAAAGACTGCTGGTGCAAATGTGGAAGCCCATTTGGGGGAAAATATCCCTGCCAATACATTGGCAAAGCAAGCCCACCACCATTTGCAGTTGGAGGGAGAGGTGTGGCTCCCCATGACCCTAAATTGCCTCCAGGTTGATATAGGGGCAGGCCACTTTGGAAATTTGATCCAGGTAGTCCCATTTGTGCATTATGTGAACCAGGATCAGGCAAAGATCCGCTAACAGCAGGAGGTACGCTTGTAGATGTGACAACTGGGCGAGGATAGTGGGACTGCAGAACATTACAGCCGATTCAAAGTGAGTTTAACTTAACTTGATTTAATGCACCACCCATTGAAATAGACATTCCATGTACCTGTATAATAGCCGGGTCATTGTTTATGGTTGGTGTAGGCTGAACAGGAGGAGAAGATTTAACCTGTAAATCCTGCAAATAACATTTCAAACCAGGAGAATTACATCAATATATTGACTTAAGTAACAATAAATAATGTACCCAATGGCCAACCATATAGAGGTCTGACAGTTAATGGTTCAGTGTGCTTTATATCATAGTTATGCAAAAGAATCAAAACAAGGCTAATCAGACACATTAAATTTAGGTAGGTAAATAATTAGAAATCTAATGCACCCAACCAACTCCCGAGGAAACACGTTCAAGAGTCAATTGTATGTACACATTTCTTGGACACCAAAAGAAAACCACAGCAGCATAACGCACAAAACACTGCCAGGAAAATAGAAGGTATGACAGCTAGGCAATCGAATTTTGAAACAACTAAAGAACCTAGCTAAAGCTTTTACCAGACACCAAAATGCTAAAGGTCTTGATTTTTTAGATGTTAGGAAAGAGAACAAGAATTAAAAAGTCTATGATAGAGCAAATTAATTTAAGAAACTGTGTATAGAATACCTTGATGTCAGTTCCCCGAAACAATATATATTCATAAACCTTGTCACCTGGAGGCACTTGTGGACTATCCTTTTTCCTCCCTTCAGTTCCAAATGAACGCACTGCCCGTGAAAAGATACAAAATGGTACTTAATAATGCAACCTAAGTTAAAAAAACAAAAAAACAAAAATAGAATACAAAAGACACTTCAACTCTAACAATCAACAAATCCTTTCTAGCCAGATTAATATACTCAGCAAACACAAAAAAGCTATTTCCAGACATGCGTTAAGCCCCGTTTAATATTGAGGTTGGACTTAACAGCTATAGCACTTAAAGTGTTTATGGCTTGGAAACTAAGTTGATTTAATCCACCACTTGTGTGATGAAAAATTTATAATATCTTTGCTGTTTTTGTCAAAATTATTATTCAAAAATCATATTTACTACACACTACTCATTTTTATTTCATAATCAAAACTTTATTCCACAACAACTGTAACTCTACAGCACCTCAATTCCAAACAGGCCTTAGTCATGAGAAGCATTCTCATTGACCTAAAACAATCTTTTCTTATTTCGTAAATTGACACCGCATTCTCCAAAAAATCTCTATATTCAAACACAAGCCAATTAATAGCAAACATACGTTACATGCATAAAAATGATCATTGAAATAGAAATCCAAACATCAATTCAATAAACAAAGCTTCAAGCAAGGAAAAAAATCCAGAAAATTGAAGAAATCAACCAAAGATTGAAACGATACCGTTTATCAAGCCGATACTGGACTCTTCAGTATTGATATTGTAAAGAACGCCCTCATATCTGATCTCAGACTTGGACGTCAAGCTTATCAAGCTCCCTATGTACGAATCTGCCGTTGACGAATTCGATTTCGAAGCTGCCGAACTCTCCGTCGCCATATCTAATCACACATAAACACCTATATCCAGACACAGTCAACAGAAGCTCAATTTTTTATTGTTTTTTCCTTTATTCTCTTTCTTTTATTTTATTTTTTCAGTTCTAAAAGGAGAAGCTAGGGTTTCGGTTTGGGGATTCACTTTGAGATAATCATTGTGTGGCAAAAAGGCAAAAGAGGATCTCATATCCGTACTCTACAGTTATGCATGTTTGTTAATTTTGTTTAACACGAAGGAGCTGGCCAACGGGGGAACGCCAAGTCAGCGGATTTTGGACTGGTTGGTCTTTTCGGAAGAATTTGAGGAGAAGTTTAAGTCCAATCGTTTCTGTTAGGAGAGTGAGGGAAAGTACGAACGTCCAAACAGGGGTTCAGTGGCTCGATGCCTGGATGGCGTCTATTGTTTGCTGCACTTGGTAGGCTACTGAGATTTCTCCAATGAAAGCGAGACGCGTCACGAGGAGGGCTCGTTATTTACATCAATGCCCATGGATGGTTTGTGAAATGACTAAAAGGCCAAGACTTTTATGGAATGGGCGCCAATTTAAACGCATTAAGTTACTCAGTAAATCCATCTTTAAAAATAATTTTTAGTTATTTAAATTAAATTACAATTATTGATACTAAAATTTAATTAAAAAAATAATTTTTTTTTTTTGAATTTATCTTTACATATAATGTTATATTTTTATTAAACCCTAAATTAATATTCTTTATTTCTTTTTATCAATCTTAGATTATGGAAAAGTAAAACACTGTTGAGAATAATTTTAATCACAAAGAGGTATGAATTTCTTAACATACCTTTCACACTGTGATTGCTCGTTATAAGACCCCTCTATTCTTTTGGTAGGATGATTGTAGCATTTAAGAGGACGTCACAAGGCTATGTTTAATGAGTAAAAATACTATTATTATATTAAATGAATTTAGTAAGGGTATCTTGGATACTTAAATGGGTAAATTTTTAAAATTTTTAAATTTAAGGATGAGTTTATTCTATTTAGCAAGTAGTTTAATGAATTCAAATAAATAAGTTTGAACAAAGAATTGATCCATTGACACCTCTTTAAAAATTTATTAAAAACCTCTTACATTTCACCCAAAACTAAAATTACCTCAAAAGACATTTATATTTGATAAAACTCGCTCATAATTGATTTCAGTGAAAACTCTTTATCCCCTGTAAAACTTGCATGTCTTCAAAATTTCAATCAAAATAAACCAGCAAGCCAGCAATATCCCCAAATTTAGGCCAGCCAGCAACTAGACAGGTGTCAATTCCAAACAAATTCAGAACTTGTAGAACAATAAAAACAACAAGCATAGATTGCGAAGAGCGGTGAAGTTAAGAAGCAATCGTGCCGAAAGATGCATTGTCCTTAAAGAACGAATTCTGCCCATCTCGGTGTGTAAAGGGAATTGAAAAGAGTCGAAACTGCAGGATTCAATGGCGTTTCAATTATAGGGGTGCACTCCAAACTACAGCTGCTTTCGAACAGCTTGTTTTATTTTATTTTTATTATTTTTGGCTAACCGTGAGCACTTGGAGGAAGAAGAGAATTTGAACGCAAAGACAACCTGTCTGTAATTAAGAATTTCACAAACGCTGCCCGGGTTTGTTACTATTAAGGCTTATTTTGGGGATAAGTGGGTGTTATGAAATTGTTTAAACTGTTTCTTAATATTTCTAATGGGGTTATTTCAACAGTTTTCTTTGGGAAGAGTGCTAATATATCCGCTCTTAAACAAATCAAGTTGTCTTCAAGTTATAACTAATGTGAAATTCTATGTAATTATCCTTTTGAGGTAGGTTTCCACAAATTGTGGGTAGAAATAATTATATGGCAAGAATGTGTGCATTTTGAATGTGCATGACACCTGGTTTAGAAATTTTCTACACATAAATGACCTACAATAAAACCTTATAAAATTAATATTTGATAAATTGATAATTAATTCATTTAAAACTAAAAATATATCATGTATCTGTGATTTTTTTTTTGTTATATTAACACAATATTTTATACATTTCATCTGTCATTATGTTTTTTTCACCCCTTTTAGATGAGGAATCTTGTATTTTATATGTTATGTTAAGAAAAATAATAGAGAGATTGGCTTAATAAATTATCTCTAAAATATCTTATTTGATGAGTAATTCACTTAATTAAAATCAAATTACAATCATTTCATATAATTTGGCATAATCACTACATTCTTTAATTATACTATCGTATTTAATAAAAATTTTCTCTTTATTTTTAAACTTTCAAATAAAGAATAAATTTAACAAGTGCTCTACTCTCATTATTATTTTTTAAACAAAATATGGTTAAAAGTCTTATGAAATTAAAAAAAAGATTATGGATCAAATTCCACGCAAGTAAACACTAAGAACAATTTCGATTCCCCATTCTTGTAGGCAAACACATCCTCAACTCCAAAAAAAATTTTATGGAAGCAATATTCATCACTGTATAATGCCTTCGCCATTCTGTTATGCCCCCGCAAAATTTTATATATATATATTTTAAATCAATAGACCTCAATTTTTTTTTTTTTTTAAAAGCAATAGTCGTCAGCGGAAGTGTAAATTTGCAGCAATTTGTGATTGAAGAGAATTCAAGTACTAAAAAGTCGTAGGCATTCAAAAGTAATTATATTTCGAAGTGACTTGACTAAATAATGAGTTTAGGGTCAGTTTAGTAATTTTGTAGTTTTTAAAATAATTATTTTTAATTATACTGTAAAAATAATCATATTGAACAAAATCAATTAAATATTTATAAAAATATTGTGAGTTTTAAAAATACTTATGTGTGTTTGATAAATTTTATTATTAAACTGTTATAAAAAATTAAATTACTAAATTGAACATAATATTAAATAAATTTATTTACATATAAATAAACATGAATATAAAATATTATCTTTGTGTATTTAGACTATTAATTTTTTATTTTTTTATTTCAATATAATTAATAATAATAATTCCTTTAAAAATAGCGATTTTCATTTTCTAATTTTCTAATTAATAAGGAGAGTTTTAGATTTTTATAATATATTTGAATATATATATATATATAAAATTGTATTAAATATAAAAATAATTATTAAAATTAGATTTTAAAAGTAAATTTTTCTTTTCTTTTCAAAATTTATTAAAAGATAGAATAATTTTATTAAAAATATTTTTTAAAAAATTATTAAATATTAAAATTAATTTTTAATTTTTTAAAATTACTTTTAGACATCCTAAAAATAATCTTAAACGGGCGTTAATGAGTTTGATATGCTATACATTCAAATTCAATCAAACAACCCCAGAATCTTTTATCTCAGTCCCGCAGCCAGAGAGAGACACGTCATTTCGCACAGAACACCAGACCGCGCAGTCTTCAAGTGACTTTCCAACGTAATGACTGCCATACCCTCCGAACAAAAAGTGTTTTCAGAAATCTTATTGGGGATAATAAAATAAAACCACAACAAGAATCAGAAACTAAGGACGCGAGTCATCTTCGCTCGATAATACACTTGATTTTCTTAGTTAATTTTTTAATAACCAGACGCCACACACAATTTTATTTCAGAATTCAAATTCAAAAGAGAAAGAGAGAGAGAAAAAAAAATCAATTCCCAACTCTCCGGTACAGAACTCCGTTAATCCCCGTTCCGTCTTCCGTTTCATCGGAATCTAACGGAACGGAAAAGAAATTAGGGTTTCTTTTTTCAGGAAAAGTGGATTCTTGTAATCTTTTCCCGGGAAAGCGATGTTCACACCACAGAGAAGGCCGATTCCGGCAACGAAGCTAACTCCGAGAGGCACCGAAGCGCAGAGGAGTGGCGCCGTTTCAAATGCAAGGAATATTAAAGGGAAGGCCGTTGCTTTTGCTGAAACCCCCTTGGTTCCACCCCCGCCTCCGGTAAATTCTTTGTTGGATTACAATAGTGGTTCGGCGACGGTTTTTCCGGCCGAATCGGAGGATGATTGGAGGAGGTTCAGGGAGGCCGGGTTGCTGGACGAAGCCACGATGGAGCGGAAAGACCGCGAGGCTCTTATGGAGAAAGTCTCCAAGCTTGAACAAGAGGTTGCTTATTTTGTTTTGCAGTTGAATGCATGATATCAATTCTTGATTTTATTGTTATAATAGAGGCAGTTGTATAAAATATATTGTACCTAGACTGCTTATTGAACTAAGACAGTTTGAGTTTAGTTTAGTATAGAACTGAACTACTATTTGATTTGTTAACCCGTTAATCAAATGTTTACCATTTGATAATCTTATTATTAAAGATTTCTAATGGGTGTATTAGTCCATCTTTTGTTGTGCACCAGATTTGAAGAGATGATTAACTTGTTTTATTATTGATTAAAATGAAGTCGTAAAGTGTTTCATGGTAAAAAAAAATTTTCTTGTTTTGTTGGGTGAAAAGATTCTAGTTTTACTTGTGGTTTGAAGAAGTCTTCATCATCATATCACAATCTATATATCTTAGTTGGAAGGATTCTAAACATGTGACAATTTACATCTGTGTTCAACAGATATGTTTGGTGCCTGTTGGTCCACTAATTTAAATTTGCTTAGGGGAATTTCATAGTTGTTTTATGGTAGCGTGGTGTTTCGCATTACTATCAGTGAAATTTAAAGCTTGTTTCTCTGGCCAAACTCACCACTGGGATGCATATTCTTTCTATTTGTACTTCATATGGTGTCCGTGAGAGCTATAGTTTTGTAATCAATTTTCTTATCTTGTCATTAAACTTCTTTCTTCTGTGTCTTCTTATTCACGTTTTTTTTCGTGTTTTACCTGTTTTTTTAGTATAGTGTCAGATGACATTAACTTCCTGGTTGAAGCCTTATAATAGATTCTAGCAACTCTTTTGCGCCACCTGATAAACTATTGTTTCTGGCAGTTGTATGATTACCAGTACAATATGGGGCTTCTCCTTATTGAGAAAAAAGAGTGGACGTCAAAGATTGGAGAACTAAGGCAATCAATTGAAGAAACACAGGAGATTCTAAAACGTGAACAGTCAGCTCATTTGATTGCATTTTCTGAGGCTGAGAAGCGTGAAGATAATTTGAGGAAAGCCTTGAGCATGGAAAAGCAGTGTGTTGCAGATGTATGCTTTTTCTATATTCCTTTTTGCTTTATCTAATAATTATGGATGTTAATTATCCATAAATGCTTATGCATTTTGTTTTTACAATACTTTCTTGTATTTGTTCAAATGCCTTTCTTTTTGGTTACCTTCTTCACTTTTAGTTAGCAAAATCTTTTTTATGTTTTATGTTATATGTATTGCATTAGTCTTACTACAAATTGTGCAGTAATACACTTCATTACTAGATGATTTGGGATCTCCTTTAGAATGCTTGAACAACATATATATATATATATTTATTTTTCCAACATCACTAATTACTAAACTAATGGTTATGTTGCCTCTATTGTAATTGGCTACATATGCCCTTATCATGGTCATGGCTTTATCACTGCAGCTTGAAAAGGCTTTGCGTGATATGGAAGAGGAGCGTGGCCAAACCAAGGTGTTTTCTGAGAAAACATTGACTGATGCAAATACTCTGCTTGTTGGAATTGAGGGTAAATCTTTGGAGGTGGAAGAGAAGTTTCATGCTGCTGAAGCCAAACTTGCTGAGGTAAATAGAAAGAGCTCTGAATTAGAGATGAAATTGCAAGAGTTGGAATCTCGTGAAAGTGTGATTAAGAGGGAGCGGCTTTCTTTAGTTACAGAGTACGCTTCATGCTTAGTACTTTTAAAATTTCTGATAAAGGCTTCTTTTAAACTTTCTTGAGTGTGTAAGTCACATAAGATGCTGTTTGCATTAATTTTTGTAATTGGTTCTGTTGATCTTAGACGAGAAGCACATGAGGCCGCTTTCTATAAACAAAGAGAAGATTTAAGTGAGTGGGAGAAGAAACTACAGAAAGGGGATGAAAGGCTGTCTGAGCTTAGGCGAACACTTAATCAAAGAGAAGTAAAGGCAAATGAAAATGACAGGATTCTTAAGCAGAAAGAAAGGGACCTTGAAGAGTTGGAAAAGAAAATTGATTTGTCCAGCTCAAAGTTGAAAGAGAGGGAGGATAAAATAAATAGTCAACTAGCAGAGTTAGTTGTAAAAGAAAGAGTGGGTTTTCTGGCCTATCTGATCTATTTATTGTATTTTATTTGTGCTCACAGTTTACCTTTGTTTTCATATAATGTTTTATTAATTTTTTTTGTTCAGGAAGCTGATTGTTTGAGAAGCACTGTAGAAATGAAAGAAAAGAGACTCCTGACAATAGAAGAAAAACTTAATGCAAGGGAAAGAGTGAGTCCCAGTGCTTGTTCTTTCCTGCTAAGTAAATGCTCTATGTCGCACTTACATTATGCAACTATTGGAATATGTCTTGTTTGGTGGTTTACTTTTTCTTTTCAATTTGATCCATGAAGCAATAGATGAGATTTTTCAACCATTATTTGCCAGCACTATATGCCGACACTTTATCGACGTCGTTTGAAGTTTCTTCAACATCAATGGTTTTTGCTTATTAGTAATGAAACTATGCAAGCTTATTAGGTGTAAAACTTTTGAGTTGGTGTTTGGATGATATTCTCATACCTGATACATGAAGAGCGAGTCAGTCTTCTTTTGTTATTAACTTTAATTTGCTATTGGTTATGATTCAAGATGGTCTAGCCAGTATACTCAGCAAATAATGAATGCTACATACTCTCTCTCTTTTGCTCTGAGATTTTTGTGTGCATAAATGTCATTGAAAGCCTTCTGCCGCAAGTATATTTGAAGGTCCTTTGAAATCAAAATTTTTTCACTTCTATTTCAGCTTATGCATTGTAAACAGTGCATTGCAGCTTGAATTTAGATCCTCTGTCAATATTTACGGCTTAGCTGAACTTTTCCTGGGTCAAGTGCATGTGCTGGTATCAGGTTTCCCTTCTTAACTCATCTTCTCTCAGAGTCCCCCACTCCAATCTCTTTTATTTTTTCCTTCTCTCATTATTTAGTTTGATAGCCCAAAACTAATTGGCAAAAGTACGGTGATGAGCCTTGCAGGACTTAATTTTAAGAGTCGAATCACGTGGTGTATTTATTAAACTGATGATACTTTTTCATGCATAGAAACTTATGCTAAGGTTAGGCCAATTGAATAAGAAAATTATTGTTGACTGATTAGAGCTTTCTTTGATAGCCTTACAATAACATTGTTAGGTATTTATAGTTGTTTGGATGTGTTTTTAGTTGGAAAAGGTATGTTGTCATTGTGTGTTCGTGAGAACTTATGCCACAGATTCATTAATTAATGATTGCTCAACTGGCACAATTTCTGCTTTTTTATGATGACTTTGCATTTTTTTCTTGTAAGCGATTAAAAAGGGTGTGGTGAATGTTTTTGGCCATTTTACTTATGTTGGGTTGTGACGATAAATTATTTTATACTTCCATAGTTGTGTTTTTCCTTGTGTAAATTTCTTCATCTGTTTCTGGCTCTGGTTGGAGTAGTTTCATTTGTTGGCATGGAGCAAGTAAATGATTATATTTGTTTTTAAGAGGAATAGTTTGTGTTTGTTCTGAAAGTATCTACTAACGAATTTATGTTGTCATTCAAAAACTTCTGTATCTATGGTCTTCTTCAGATAGAGATTCAGAAACTTCTTGATGATCAAAGAGCCATTCTGGATGCTAAGCAGCAGGAGTTTGAGTTGGAATTGGAAGAAAAGAGAAAATCAATTGAGGAGGAAATGAGAAGTAAGATAAGTGCTCTGGATCAGCAAGAGTTTGAAATTAGCCACAGGGAAGAGAAGTTGGAAAGACGTGAGCAAGCATTGGGTAAGAAGTCAGATAGAGTGAAGGAGAAAGGGAATGATCTCGCAGCTAGGTTGAAATCTGTAAAAGAGAGAGAAAAGTTGGTGAAAGCTGAGGAGAAAAAGTTGGAGTTGGAAAAGCAAAAATTGATTGCTGACAAAGAAAGCTTGCAGATTCTTAAAGTTGACATTGATAAGATAGAGTCTGAAAATGCTCAGCAGGAATTGCAGATTCAAGAGGAGTGTCAGAAACTTAAAATAAATGAAGAAGAGAAGTCAGAACTCCTCCATTTGCAGTCAGAACTGAAACAACAGATCGAAATGTACAGATGTCAGCAGGAGTTACTTTTGAAGGAGCACGAAGATTTGCAACAGGATCGGGAGAAATTTGAGAAAGAATGGGAAGTGCTGGATAAGAAAAGAGATGAAATTAATAAAGAACAAGAGAAAATTACTGAAGAGAAAAAGAAGCTTGAAAAATTGCAGCATTCTGCAGAAGAAAGGTTGAAGAAAGGGGAATGTGCCATGCAGGATTATGCTCAGAGGGAGATGGAAGCTATCAGACTAGAGAAAGAAGCATTTGAAGCTACAATGAGGCATGAACAGTTGGTTTTGTCCGAAAAAGCTAAAAATGATCGCAGGAAGATGCTTGAAGAATTTGAAATGCAGAGGATGAATCATGAGGCTGAGCTGCTGAGTATGCGGGACAAAATGGAAAAAGAACTGCAAGAAAGAACGAGGACATTTGAGGAGAAGCGGGAGAGAGTACTTAATGATATTACTCACTCGAAGGAAGTTGTAGAGGGAGAAATGCAAGAAATAAAGGCTGCAAGGGATCAATTAGAAAAGGAGAAGCATGAAGTTAAAGTTAACAAGGAGAAGCTGCAAGAACAACAACTTGGAATGCGCAAGGACATTGATGAGCTTGATATTCTTTGTAGGAGGCTTTATGGTGATCGAGAACAATTTAGTCGTGAAAAAGAACGGTTTCTGGAGTTTGTTGAGAAGCACACAAGTTGCAAGAACTGTGGAGAAATGACGAGAGCATTTGTAATTTCAAACCTGCAACTCCCTGATGATGAAGCCAGGAATGATATTCCTCTACCACAGGTGGCAGAAAGATGTTTAGGGAACCTGAAAGGTGATGTAGCTGCTCCTTATGAGTCAAATATCAGTAAATCTCATGGTGGAATGAATTTGGGAAGGGCAGATTCTGGAGGTCGCATGTCTTGGCTGCGTAAATGCACTTCAAAAATTTTCAGCATATCTCCAATTAAAAAGAGTGAGCATATTTCTGCTACAATCTTGGAAGAGGAACAACCACAGTCAGCTCTGCCCACTATTATGCAAGAAAAACCTGAGGGGCCTGGTGTGCTTGTCAGTAAAGAAGCAATAGCTTACAGTATTCCTGAAGATGAACCTCAATCATCTTTCAGGCTAATGAATGATTCCACAAACAGAGAGGTGGATGATGGATATGCTCTATCTGTAGATGGGCATAGCTGCATGGATAGTAAAGTACAACATGTTGCTGAGGATTCCCAACAGTCCAAACTTAGGAGTGGGAAACAGAGACCTGGTAGAAAGCACAAGTCTGGAGTGAATAGGACACGCTCAGTAAAGGCTGTGGTTGAGGATGCTAAGTTGTTTCTTGGGGAAAGCCCAGAAGTTGCAGAATTGAATGCAAGTTTTCAGCCACATGAGGACAGTCAAGGCATTTCTAGTCATACTCAGGAAGCGAGTAATACGGCAAAGAAGCGGCGACGACCTCAAACCTCAAAAACTACGCAGAGTGAGCAAGGTGGTGACAGTCAAGGCATTTCTAGTCATACTCAGGAAGCGAGTAATACGGCAAAGAAGCGGCGACGACCTCAAACCTCAAAAACTACGCAGAGTGAGCAAGATGGTGCTGATAGCGAGGGATATTCTGACAGTGTCACAGCTGGTGGTGGCCGTAGGAAGAGGCTTCAGACTGTAGCTCCGGTGTCACAAACTCCAGGGGAGAGGCGATACAACCTCAGGCGACACAAGACGTAAGCATTAATGTTTTCTTGTGTGTGGATTGTGTTTGTGATGAAATAAAGTTGTAGTTCTATCTTAGAATGATGCTTCTTTTCAGGGGGTGCACTGATTTGGTGAATTTTTCCAGTGAAATTATTCAATAGAAACAAGTTTTAAGGGTATAGTAATTTGTTTGATCGTTTGCAAATCTATGTTTTTACTGCTGGCCTCTTTCTCTGTCCAGTCTTTTCCCCGACTTCAGAGAGTTTCCAAGGGCTTGAGTATCAGTATGGTTGATCAATGCATTATCATGTTTCCTGAGTTGAGTTTTTATTAACTTTTGTTCCTGAATTGGTTTTACTAGAGAAATCCCTGAAATAAAATAAAATGATAATCCGATATTAGAAGAACATCTTATTCCCACTTTATCTCAGGAACAAAATTTTGAAAGAATCTCACTTTTGTGTATGGTCACAAGGGTGGAAAATCTCTTGCAATGTAGGTTCGTCGTAGGATACTGTAGTGAAGGGCATTTTTAAAATTTTCAAGCCACCAAGGAGGAGGATTAAAAATTTCCACCCTTTTTCTTAAATATTTGTAATCACTGAGGCTAGATGTTGAGCTATATTTACTGTCTTTGGTAATCCGACTGTGATAATCTAAAAATGTGTAAATTTGAACAATATAAAAAGGAATGAGTTTTGAGTTCTGAAATGGAAACATTTTAGTGAAAATAAAATTTAAAGAGATCAAACATATCTTCTCACATAAATTATACTGTGGTTTTCCATCTCACGGAAAAGGGATTGTGGTCCGTCCTTGATTGGTAACTTCATTGATTACTGGCATGATCCAGTTAGGTTTTTTTTCTGAATATAGCTAAGCTATAGTGAGCAAGAACCAACACTCTTTAGTCTAATATATCTTATTTAACTCTTATCAGTTCTAGCACAGTCTTGGCATTAGAGGCCTCGTCTGATCTGAGCAACACTAATAAGACGGTGGCTGAAGTTACTAATCCAGTGGAAGTGGTATCAAATCTTAAATCTGCTTCTACATTAGTTCAAAATAAGAATGGAAAATCTACCCATTTGGTGCAGGATACTTCAGTAAAAACCATGGAGCTCTCACAGGACTGGGCTGTTAGGGTAAAATCCTTTTATTTTCCAAGTTTAGGCTGGTAGCTAATTTTAGCTGAAGTCACAATCTATTTGTTGGGTGTGTTTTTCATTTGTTCTTATGTCATGCAGTTTAAGTCAACTGCGGACATAGTTGATGAGAATGCTGATGTCCCCAAGTCAATTGAAAATGCTGTGTTGAGTGAGGAAGTTAATGTTACATCAGAGTATGTTGATGAAGACGAGAATGGGAGCAGAGTCCTTGAGGATGAAGAAGATGATGATGACAACAATGATGGTTCAGATCATCCTGGGGAAGCGTCAATAGGGAAGAAGCTCTGGAATTTTTTCATATCCTGAAGAACTTCCCAACTCCCATTTTTTTGTCTTTTAATTTTTGTTCCTTATTCTTTAAGGCTTGTATTTGGAGCTGCTCTCTCTCTCTCTCTCTCTCTCTCTCTCTCTAGGTATTATTAAGAAATTAGTATAACCGGGAATGTTCATCTGCTGTAAAAAGAGAAAGGCGGTGGGTGATTGACTGATTTTGCTTAAAATTCGGAGGCGAGTTGTGATAGATGCTGAACACACGCCCTAGTTGATTTCATTTTTCAATTGAACGGATGAAATTGTTTTACCAGTATCTCCTAATGATGAAAATGAGCTGCTGTTCTCCAATTTATTGGAAAATTGTAATTGTTGGCTCTGGCTTGCTGTGGCATGTCGAAGCATGGGATCAGTCTCTCATCGTTATTAGAGACCAACCGCAGCATTTCGTGAATATTCATTTTCATCAGAGAGGCTCGAAACCGTAAATCAAATTAATTACTAATAATGGGGCATTTGTCAACATTCTTTTTTGCTTTTTGCCACTTAATTATTATTTCTGGGGAATAGAAGCTGAAAGATGGGAGAAATGTTGGCGGAGGCCGAGTGCACAGCATGCCTCTAGTTTCTGTCATCGATGCAAAAATCAAAGTCTCGACTGTTGCATTTAAGTTGATGAAATCAGTGCCCCTCACTTTGTTTTGTTCAGTCCACATCATCAATATTCGTAAAAAAGTACTCATACAAAAATCATATGGGTTTCATTATCTGTTACAACTTTTATATATGGAGTAAATTACAACGATTGTAACTTAACAATTACTTAAAAAAAAAAAAAATTGTTGAATACTTTGGATTAGTTACCAGGAAGTCAAAAAAAAAAAAAAAAGCACAAAAAGCATAGGAATGAAATTAAAATGAGAGGGGTAGGGCTAAACTACAGCCTGTGTTCGTAGCTTCGCCGCCGGAGAGCACCGGCACAGCTAGCCCCATCTCCCTATGGAATCTAAATGTATCTGTGAAATGGGGTCACTGCTACAAAGGTGGGAGAGAAAAGGACTTGACGGCTTGAATTAGGGCAGTAGGCCTGCCCGCATAAATTTTAAGTACTTTATGGGCTATGCTTAGACTTAGTAGGCCTCTTATCTCTGAGCCCTGATCAATTCTGTATTTTGTGGTCCAAGTTAAGTTAGCTTCTTAAAGCTGTTCATTTAATCTTGTCTTCCTCTTTTGCTCCCCTTCCGCCCTCCTTATCCTCCCTCCTTATCTATATGTCATTTTCTCGTTCAATTGAAGGAGCCTTAATTAGTTAGAGTGGGACTAGGAAGTACTTGGTAAGTGGCAACATAAAAAAGAATGCTAATTCCTTTGGGCTTGACTCACTAAATGGGTCCTACCTGGGCCTACCCGCATAATTTGGGTTAGTTTCTTTCTAAGTAAATCGAAAGTCAAGAGCGTGACATGTTTTTATTACAATGATATTGCAAAGTTTACAAGTCTTCCTGGATTTTTTTTTTTAATTAATAACACTCAAATTTGAACACAGGACTTAGAAAAATTGCTTCTTATTACTGGAGATAGAACTTGGCTTAATCTTTGATTTTTTTAATGTTAAATATTTTTAATAATTACAAACTTATTAGGATCTTCTGTCATAGTAAAATTTAGGCATATGAGCCTTTAAAAAAAAAACTAAATTTGCTTCTAAATGTTAGTAAGGAGGTGCGTTGTCCTCTCATAATCTAAGTTTTCATAAATTTTTAAAAATTTAATGTCATGAATCAATTAATGATGATATATGATTGAAATTTTTATCTAGATTGTATTTTGTCCATGAGAAGCTACTTAGCAAAAAGCAAACAAAAAAGATTATGTAATGAATGAAGACGATAACAGAGGATTCAATCTAAAATCAGAAGAGAAGCTCATTTATAGACAGAATGTGGTGTAGGATAATTGGTCTCGATATCAGATAGAGGCCATCGCCCCCTCCGGCTTAGCCAATATTCAAAACTGGAGAATCTGAAACACAAACATTATACACAAAATAAGCCAAGCAAAATAAAGTGGGATAAATTAAATTTACATATGCACTGTTGTTGTTACCTTGAATGAACTTGTTAATTAAACGACTGCAGAGTGCCATAACTGCCATAGCCAAGGCAGCCAGACACAACAGTAACCCCACAGCAAAACGTTTCGACAACCTCAAACTCTTTTGTCTTTTCCTATGTGTTTCTGTGACTGTTAAGAGCCAAAAAATACCAAACCCAAAAAGAAAGAAACAGAAAGGCAGCTCAGCACAGAGAGAGGCAAGAGACCAAAAAAAACCAAGGTTGTCTTGCATGCATTTACATGCACCTCTCTTTCTTTGCATGTACACAAATACAATGGTCATTGGTCCCCCCTCTAAAAACCCTAACCCTAACTAATCTTTCAAAACATAAATCTTCCAACAACCACTTCCTTTCTACCATCTCTGATAAACCCATATTAAAAGTAGTAAATAATAATTAAATCAAAACCCGATGAGAGAATCACAAGGGCCCGTATAAAGGGTTACCCTTTCCTTTCGCTTTCAGTTGGCTACTATTCTGATCTTGTTATTATTGTCATCTCGATTATTACTTTTCTGCTTTGAGAACCGTGCATGCTTTGATCTCTTGTGTTTCCCTCTCTTTCTTTCTCTCCCTGCCTGTGGACTTCTCTGCTATTTACTTTCCTTAGCTTTTCTATAAACATGAGGCAACAAAGAGCTCTAGTTTCTTGCTTTGCCTTAGTATTTTCTCCATTTTTAGTTTCCCTTTTCTCTGTTAACTCAATAGTTTCCAAAAGGGTCCCACCTAGCCATTATATTTCTCAAGATCTTTGCACCCTTTGTTGATGGTTTTGAGCTCTTATTTCCTTTGTCTTTTCAGTTTGTTCTTCCTCTGATTTTGATTAAAAAAATAAAATTATATACCCATAGTGCTTTCAAGTTTCAACCGTCAAAGATTTCATCCAGTTCAATGACCATTGAACCAAAGCTACTTCACTCCAACTTCCTCTGCTTTCCCTGCTTAGTTTTTTTCTGAAAAAAAAAGTTTTCAATTTTCTTCTTGAGCTTCAAGAAAAATTAAACTCCGTTGTTAACCCATGAAAAGCGGTATGGCTATCAAGCTGTTCATTTTTGTTCCACTTATAGTCCTGAGTTTGGGAGCGAGGTGCTATGGAGAAGGAGAAATGGAAGTAGCTCCAATGGAGAAAGCAGAGCAAGAAGCACTTTACACTGCCATAAAAGGCTTTGTGGGTAATTGGTGGAATGGCTCAAATCTATATCCGGACCCTTGTGGGTGGACTCCCATAGAGGTACTGCTTTTTAACCTCTATGTATTATCTGCTGCTGTTTCAGCGCTTAATTTCCAATTGGCCCCTGCAGCCTTTTTCTGGTGTGCTTTTAGCAACTAATAAAGATTTGCTAGTTCTTATTGTTGGAATAGTGCACTTTTTGACATTATGTAATCTTCTGCAATTATTTTAATTAAAAAATAGAGGAATGTTTTAGACATATTCAAGTTTTAACATTAGTGATACTCTTATCATTCTTACTAAATATGAAAAAGACAAAAAAATACAAGAAAACGACTTTCAATTGTTTGATGCATTTTGATATGAATGTTAGTTTCATACTAAGGGAGAAAAATGTAGAATTTTTCGGAAACCAAACTTAGAATGGGCATTAAAATTTTGCCAAACAACTTTTCAATATTTTACGAAAACAAGTAATATAATTGCCAACTGTATTATTATAAATATCCCCCAAAATTGGGAAATGGCAGAATTGAATCTTTATTGCACTTTTCAGCTAAAATCCTGTATCAAACTTTCTATTGAAAATTCTTACATATATTATCGCATTCTAAAGTTTTAAGAACCCCCTTTTTTTCATTTTCATTAAATGTCAACGTTCCAACAGAAAGTTGTCTATTTTATTGGCATTTGAGTGTTAAGCTCACAAAAGGCATACTTAATTCACTTTCACAGGTTGAAGATAACATGGTACATAATTCCTACATAGACTGCAAATAAATGTGACTAATTTTGATACAAGGTCTGAATGCAGTATTTCTTGCACTGATTTTCTTCAAATGCAGGGTGTCTCGTGTGATATCTATGATGGCCTTTGGTATATAACTGCCTTGAGCTTCGGTCCTCTTCATGACAATTCTCTTGGTTGTGTCACAAATGTGGAATTTAGACAACAATTGTTTGAGCTTAAGCACCTAAAATCACTCTCATTCTTCAACTGCTTCACATCCTCGCGGCAATATCCGATCACCATACCCATTGGTGGCTGGGAAAATCTTGCCGGAAGCCTTGAATCATTGGAGTTTCGATCAAACCCGGGTCTCACTGGACCAATTCCTACTAGCTTAGGTCACTTGATGAAGCTGGGATCCTTGGTGCTACTAGAAAATGGATTGTCAGGAGAATTACCAACAAATTTTGGCAGGTTAAGCAACCTGAAGAAGCTGGTCATTTCTGGAAATTGGCTAAATGGTCGTATTCCAGATAGTTTTGGTTGTTTAAGTGAGCTATTGATTCTGGATTTAAGTAGAAACTCACTATCTGGGCCTTTGCCTGTGTCTTTTGGAGGTTTGACTTCACTCCTGAAGTTTGACTTAAGTAACAATCAATTGGAAGGAAAGATACCAAAAGAGATTGGTTATTTAAAGAATATTACCCTTTTGGACCTTAGAAACAATAAGATCTTCGGTGAATTGACCAAGTCACTTCAGGAAATGTATTCCTTAGAGGAGATGGTCTTGTCAAATAACCCAATAGGTGGAGACCTCAAGAGCCTGGAGTGGAAAAACCTACAAAATTTGGTCATTCTGGACCTCTCCAACACGGGCTTAACTGGTGAGGTTCCTGAGTTCATGGCCGAGTTGAAGAGGCTGAGATTTTTGGGTCTCAGTAATAACAAGCTAACAGGCAGCATCTCACCAAAGCTAGCTACAATGCCTTGTGTCAGTGCATTGTACCTGAATGGAAACAATCTGTCTGGAGAGCTTCAATTCTCTGAATGGTTCTATGGAAAAATGGGGAGGCGTTTTGGAGCCTGGAACAATCCAAATCTTTGTTACCCTTCTGGTTTGATGTCGGCAAGTCACATTCCATTTGGGGTAAAGCCATGCCCGCAAGAGGTCACATTAGTTCAACCAAATTCAAAAAACATGTTGGGTGGTGAAAATTTGAATCAAAACTCCCATTTCATGGCCTCTTTGGGATTCTCAAGCTATAGCGTTGATGGGTTTTGGTGGGTTTTACTGTTGCAGTTGCTGATGATGGTTGCGCTTTTGAGTTTCACATAGTACCCTATAGCCAGAGCTGAGATCCCAGCACTAGCAGCTAGAAATTAACCTGTTTAGATGTAGCCACCTCTATTGTTTGTTTTTCTTTATCTTGTATTTAAAGCTGATAGTTTTTCATCTGTAATTCTAATCTGTCATGGCTATATTAATTTACTGGAATGAATTATCAATTCGTTGACAAATTATGGGACCGTATTGTCCCTGCAATTGCATTGAAGTCTCATGCTTTGCTAAAGTTCCCAGCATCCCCAACAGGAAGTCCATATCCAACTTAAAAGCTGGGAATTTTTGCAAGATTTTAATCGGGATCCGAGTCATTTGATTTTATTCACTAGAGTACAAATGTACAATATACATTAAAGGCATGGCAGTTAATATTATGACTTTAATACGTTGAAAGTGAAAGTGTAGGGTTCATTTAGACGTGTAGGTATAGCCTCTGCTTTGGTTAATAACGCGTACTGCCACAGCTATGTCTCTGTGGCCATCTTGTTTAAAGATCTCTGCGGAGGTTATGTTTAAAGATGACGACGACGAGGCAGCCGAGTCCATTGATTTTTATTTATTTTTTTTCAAAACTGAGCATACCGAGTCAATTGATTAAACGAGAGGACAGACAAATATGAAAGTTGTCAGCTGATGATCTGGGTCTGGGTTTCATCACATTGTTCTATGTTGGTTTCTTCTATTGTTCCTGGGGACATTAAAAGATCACCGTCCTCTGGAAAGCAAATTCACTGATGCTCACTTCTTTTGCCGTTTTTGAAAGTTGGGGACCTGTTGTGATCTTAATCTCTATGGTGGGTTGAGAAATAATTGTAGTCTCTTCAGTATCCCCTGGTAAGAGTATTTACAAGGAGAATAATCAAATACCTCTCGTTAGTCTCTCGTCCATTTCCTTGGGCCATTCCACAAAACGTAGGCCCATCAATGATCCTGGGCCGTGGGCTGTAGTCCCAGCGTTAAAAATTTCTCACAACCCAAAAATCCTCATAACACGCTTTTGAACTTTATTTCTTAAAAATTCTTCACGTTTGATTTATAAATCACACACCCATATATTGAATTTAATCACCTTCCCATAAAATTCACTTTAAATACAGATCATAAAATCACAAATTACTTTATTCTTATTAAATGTATAGTTTTTATTTCCATAACTATAAACTCTTATAGTTAATATAAATGACGAAATGGTATGGTGTAAAAACTTTGTAAAGTGAATAACTTATTTAAGTGTTTATTTGAATTTCCTTTTAAAAAAATGAATTAATTTATCTACTTCGATAATTTCGATTAAAAATAGATTTTACGGGAAATTTTGAGGGACGTCAAAACTCAAAACTAAAGGCCTACTCTAAAAATTTACTATCTTTTATTTAAAATAAATTACCAATGGTTACGTGAATTATCTGCCCACTTATTTTCCACATTGTCTGTCCATCGTGATTATACATGCACGTCTGGATCAGCTGATTAAGATTACCGGGGAATACGCAGCCACGATTTAGTTATAGCAGTGCAATTGGTCTTCTGATGAAAAGCCCAATATTTTTTATTTTGAGACAAATCAAAGCCCAAATTTGATTTTGACTGTGTGTGGACTGACAAGCGATTCAATAGAAAGAAACCGTCGGGCTTTGGTTTTGGGAGTCGGCTATCCAATTGACTTCCCTAACGACATTATCTGTATATTAGACCTGTCTTCATCTTTGACCGTAAACGAGCCGAATCAATTTTACCAACTCCATCAGAACGGTTCGAATTTTGTTCGTATCATGTATAATGGTCATGGGCTATAGCAATTTGCAGCCCATTTAGTGGCGAAACGCATGCCAAAATGGACCGTGGCAGCTTGGACCAACCGCCGCCGCAGCACGCCGCTTTAAACATGGGATTCATTACGAAAAATTTGGCTTTATTCGCTAAAATAGTTAGAAGCATGGAACAAATAAAGCTATAATCCTATGATATTTGTAATGATTTTTGACGTTGAATTGAAAATAAAGGAGAAAGAACCGTCGTGTGTCAATCTGATGATACGTAATGTATTTGGTTTGATTGAGTTAGCTACAGTCAAGTTAATCATTTGATTCATGCATGCAGTGATTTGAAAAGTGTACTACAACCACGAAAGGAAAATACAACTATTAAAATTAGACGTTGTTAAATCACCATCACCATCACCATCACTTTCTTCTTGAATATGTTAGCGAAAATCATTTAGAAGTCTGCTTATTTATATAGCGAGTAAAGGAAACGGGCCAAGTACAGTGTTTAGTTTACTTAGGTGATGTAGTGATGATGTGGCAACCATACCAACTATCGAGACAAAATAATCTCAAATTTTAACAACTTAAAAACCTAGTACTATTAGCACTACTACTAAACTACGAAGATCTCGTGTATGTTATACTGTGGTAATTTTTTCATTAATAGTAACAGTTTTATCACCATACTTCACCACTTTCGTCGTAAGTTAGAACACAAGAATCATAAATATAATGCGAAAATTATTGTTCGTAAAGGAATTTTATTACTAATAACAAAAATCGTATGCAGTCGGGACAAATTTTAAGTGATGAATCAAAGTAACGTACATCTCAAGTCAAGTTTACCATTTGGAAACAGCCAATTCTGCAGGCTTGATTAACGAAGCAATATTGAAATGGACCACTATCGAAAATTGGGCAGTCTCCTCAGTGATACATCAAGCTCATGACATCTAAAAATCATGTGATTTTTGACACACGGCATGCCGAATGTCGCGTTAATTATTGAACCATCGTATGTTTCACGCTTAGGCACGACAGCTCCCAAATTCCACCACATTATTTGACGATTTTGAGCTCATAATAGTAAATAACAAGTCATACGTAATTTGTTAAGATTTTAACATGCGACCATTCAAGATTCAAAAATATAATTCGTTGCTCTGCTAGGTTTAACTTTTAGCCCTATCATCATTACCTGCCACGGCCTACGAGAATGTCGGTCACATTTAGTCATGTATTTTCACTGATAATTATGAATTATCCAAGGATTAAGCTTGATCCAACGGCTGAGATCACACGTATCACGTTGACATTTGAAACAGAATTAAAAATATTTCTCATCTTGAAAACGGCAATCAACCAACTGCGACACACGTCACATGTTCAACCCAATCCCGATTGTCTGAAGTCTTCAAACGGACCATTAATATTTATCATTCGATAAATTAAATTCCATGATGGATCTAGCTACATAATTTGGTCAATTTAAGTTAAACAAAGTTTTAGTTAAATTGGTTTTGTAATTAACTTGTCGTCTTCCTTGTGTTGTATAGTGCGTATGGAGAGTAGGGTTTATGGATTAATGATTTAATTAAAATAACGTAAGAATTAACAAACCCATATAATAAGACTGCAATTCATACTGAGATTTTGTACTAAATACAGATGTCTGTCAACGTCAGATTAATGGACCCCATGAAGCCTGTGTTGTCTCTTATCACGCAAAAGATACCCCTTAATTATATGATTAATTAATTTGTTTTATTTTATCCAAATCCCCATTTGTAGCCCTATTATCTATTATATTCATATTTGTTTTATTCGATATTATGAGACCGGCAATGGACAGAGCATGCAGCCAAGCCATCTCTTGTATATGCATATCCAACATCACGATCCCTTATGCCCTTTCCATTGAATCTCACATATATGAGTTTTGAATTAAGTAAAGCAATAGTTGTGTATAAGTTATGTAAAACGACATTTTAAATGCAGATGCAAATAAATTAACTCTTACTATTAATGAGAATTGAAGTACTAAAATTAGGATAAATGTTTATTTAGTTTTTATCGTTTGAGCAAACTATTTAGTGTGTCCTTTTATTTATAAAAATTAACTAAAAGATACGTATTGTATAAATGTTTCCGATAAGATTTAGCTACCTAACTATTCTCTATTTCTTGGCTATTGTACGTTTGACTTGTAAGAATTTTAAGTTATATCGGACAAAATATTATTCCGCTAAATAATTAAAAAATGTTAAAATAACAATATGGATGTTTTGAATATTTCTCTAAATATAGAAAACTATCTGAGTAATTAGTTCAAACCATAAAAACTAAAAGAAAATTTATTCTTTAAATCAAACCTTTGAGTGAAAAAAAATTATAAATGTCGAGAATTTCAAAGATGCATGTCCTTCGCGACTTTACTAGACATAATTTTCATTTTAATAGGTTTTCATACTTTAGATTGTGAGTTATTTGGTTCACTTTAATCAAATTTAGAAGTTTAGAATTTATCTTGTTAAGATTATCCGAGTCTTGACCTTGTTAAGTACTGACTCGATTGGTCTTGTTGCTTGAGTTCGTGATTCGTTTCCTGTGTAAAAAGACATGTAACTAGTTTCTTTTGATGTGATGGTGCATGATAATAAACACCAAGTATAGAGTTTGATTTTTCAGAAAATATCTCTCTTCTTCATGTATTATTGGTTTTCTCTAAAAATCAATTGCTAATAAGAGAATGAATGTAAGTTATTTAGTTTCTACTTTCTACCCCTCGTAATCCTTGAATAATATGCCTAGTTGTTTTCAATCCTTTAATAATATCGAAGCTTCTGAAATTAAAAGTGAATTTAGAATCCTTAAAAATAAAAATATTTTGCTTGTTTTGGTTTATTAAAAAGTTAAAAAAAAAAAAAAGAAGAAGAATTACTACTAACTCTATGTTAAAAAACTATTCAAGGCATCTTTGAAAGCACGATGTTTTTTGTTTAATCTCCTCGTCTACTGAACGTGTGTGTTGAGATATCACACGAATGATAATATACATGCACCCAAGACGAATGATAATATACATGCAACTGAAGATTTAAGTATATTTTTAGAATGCTAACTATTTGGGGTTGCCTCGTGATTGCAAAGTTATATTAGTGAAGGGGAAAATTGTCTCTTTTTGTAACCAATTTTGACAGTTCGATATTACAATAAGAGTCGCAATTGCTCATCTATTGCACAATTTTGGCAAAAAACAGAGTGCTTGGCTATTCATTTCAGAAAGCCTGTTGAAATTATTCAATTGTATTTCGTATATATATGCCCTCCTCTCGCTGTCCTTCTGCCACATCTGCTAGCTAGATTACAGCTATACAAGCTTCTCAGCATTTCTGGACAGCCAAATTTGTAAATGTGGATAATGCTAAAGAGCAATTCAGATTTGAAAAATAGTCCACTACCTACAACATTATTTCTTTATTTTATTTTCTACACTTACCATACTTGTCGTATGTGGAAACCCCATTATATACGTGTGAGACAAGGCTACCTCATTCCCACAAACAAATGATAGGTATCAATTTTTTTTATTTTATTTTAAAAAAAAAAACAATGATAGTTTGGTTCCCACTTTTATCATTTAATTAGCTTCTCATTTTTCTAATACCTACTATAGTCATAATTCATGCCAATACATTTTATTTTTTTTACCATTGAAGAATAAATGTGACTTTTAAAAATACAAACGGTATGTTCATTTTGATACAGCATATCGCATCAAACCAGCAATACAAGTATAATAGTAAACTAATTAACATTTTAAAATCACATATGCAAATTATAATAGGGTATTAAAAAAATCAGGGCCTTAAATGCTATTTTTCCAATAATAATAATAATAACATTATCACAAATGATATATAGAATGGATGTGGTTAATATCATTTTCTAGGCTGCCAAACATCCCTGTTGCTGAGAGAGTGTATAGAACTGCAATTGCAAGCATTAAATTAAAGTCCAAGCCATTTGTGATTGGATAGTGTTGAGTACGCGGACCGAGCCATTTGTATGCACCTAAATTTCAAATCACGTAATTACACGTAAGCTTTGTGTTAATTTCAAGCAAAATCTTTTCAATTGACCTTAATAAACCCAAAAAATACCAATAGAAAATGAAAGGAAAAGAAAATAGTAGGAAATTTTGCATCAAAGTAAAGTCCAAGCCGGCAACCAAATACTTAGCAATTCTTTTATTTTCAACCGTTGACATGAAAAATAAAATAAAATAGATACAAAAAAAAATTTCAATAGTCGTTAGCGTGCCATTGGTCACTTCCTTCTCTCTTGCTTCTCTTCTCTTTCGTTGCTTTTGCATACCCATTTGCCTAACCTTTTCCCTTTTCCCATGCACACGCGCACACACACATATATATATATATACATACACAAATAAAAGAGCAACCCTTTGCTTCAGTTAAAAAAATTATAAATTAGCTCTCCCATAACCTCCTAAAACCCTCTATGGCTTCTTCTTCTTCTTCTTCTTCTTCTAAGTGTTTGCATATATCGTGCAAACAAATATATCTTCTCTTTCTCATGGTTATTGTTATTATTGGTTCTTGCGAGGCGGCTCGGCCCGGCGCAACCATGGATTCTGTGAACATGAAGCTTCAAAAGACTAGTTTCATGTATAAGCGGCAGAGGTTCAACTTCTTCCCTAAAGGGACTCCGATACCGCCTTCTGGTCCATCAAAGAGGCACAATTCTGTCGTGGATTCTACTCAAAATTGAGCAAACATTCATTATCTCTTTTGTATCTGGGGGATTATTGAGATTGTTAAGTTTTTTGAAATTGTATATGAAAATTCCGATGAGATGAGATGTTCAGATTACAATTATGGGGTTCAATTTTTTCTTCTTTTTCTTTTTTTGGGTTTGTGATTTTCTTAGTTATATATATATATATATATACACATGTATGTATGTATGTATGTATGTATATATACACTGTATAGAAAGATTGTATGAGTTGATGACAGAGTATATTCATTTTGATCATGTGAAGGAAGTTCAGATTTAAAATTGTGACCTCATAGTTTTTGTAAGTTTATTTGTTTTGTGATCATGATGTGTTCATCATTACATATGATTGGTTTTGCATTACATTTTATTAATAAATTTTGCTATAAAGTTTTGGAAGACCTTGCAGAACAGATTAGGTCTGAATTAAGAGCCAGCATTTCTATGATGGATCTACTTTCAATATTTGCCACTGTACATGAGAAGCCTCAGATGGCTACCCAGCTAGAATTGAAGTCGGCTTCAGCAATTCGAGTAGACTTTGCTGGCTCTTGGCCCACACCTTTTTTGAACCTCGCGTTGAATATTATGTGTTGAATCTTGAATTCACTGTTCAACAAAGGGGGACTTTTTATTTTGATTAAAGTTTGGTTCAACTTTTGGAGATCTTATCAAAGTGAAAGAGAATTATATACTGTTAAGATCACCATGCTTTCTTAGTTATGGCAAACATCACTTTGCGTCCATTGATTAATTTTGTAACATTTCGCTCCAAACAGAAGGCCAATTAATGGATATAGTGTGAATATGAAGCAATGACGACCTTGTGATAATTAAGTTGAATAAAGAGATAATATTAATTTTAAACGATTATGCCATGAAACTCATGCGTTCAGAAGTCGCCTGCCAGATCACCTTTAAATATTGTCTACCATTAAAATATATAACTCATGCAAAGTCTGAGTCCTCAGACTTTCAGTTTCTGTGTTCAGATAATTTCATATTAATTAATTCAATTGTGTCCGTCTTAGCTAAGCATTGTGTGTCACTTCATTTGGACTATCGCATTCATATTTAATTGGCTAACTAACCTTTTAGATTATTGCAAATGGGAGTTGATAAATAAATTAATTATGCGGAATGCCACCTTCACAAAATTTCGCATTTGTTTTAAGGGAACTGGTAAGATATATGTGATCGACCCTTTGTACCATACATGTAAAGTACGATTGTGTGAAATAAATGATTGATCCAAAGACTTTCACTTGGATCTCAAGTAACATAGTCATTGATTTAAGTATACGTATTGGATACACAGAGCACATACAACACAATTATTTATGAGGAAACAATCCAAATGGAAACTTTGTGTAAGGCGTCGATTTACAGAAAGATATGTGTTTAAATATGTGTGTTTAAGCACAGAGGCAAGCCACTTGGCAGTTAGTCAACGCCTTTAAAAACCTACAGTTTTGAATTTTCAATTCAATTATCTCTTCTGAAATTCCATGCCTACTTGTTATTGTATAGTGGGTGTCAGATAGTTTAACTGGTAAAATTTTTTTGATGCCAGCTCGCAACTAAAAACGGTATAATTCGGACAGCTCATATATAGCATGAGATCTAAATTTAAAACAGCACCACCTATATGATCCTTTTTGCATTCTTCTGAAATAGCAAAAATTTAATGGAATAATAGAAGCACAACTGCACTTGCTACCAAGTTATCTATAATGCTACTGAGAGCAATCTGACTGGCTATTTGAAGATTGGCAAGTTGTTCGGCTGAGGGTAAAATGTCAATATAATTTGATATGCTGCTAGATTTTGTCGAAATATGCATGCTTGATTTAGCGAGTTAATTAATTAACATACACGATGTGCATGACACACATATTTCTAGACTGAGTCCCTGGAGTAATTTCTTAATTTCCATAATTGATATTATTAAATGTGAACGCCCTAAACAAGTTGTGTGAGGCTTAAAATACAAGCTGCTAGGTGACCCTTTAAGTGTTATATAATAAATCTAATGGGAAACGATTATAAAGAAAAATAAAGAAGTAAACCCAACAAACAAAATTTTGCTCTTGCTCTGATATCGAAAAGAATGTAGAAACAAAATAAATGCCATTATTTCGGCTATAGTCACGTGCCCGTTAGATTCGTGTGCAATTAATTGATTTCCTCTTTTTATGAATGGCCAAATCTCAAAAACCATCAAATATTATTACTCTAATTTTTTTTTCCGGCTAAGTTAACATGTGCTGTGGAAAATCACGGTTTTCTCTCACTATTTTCCAATACAAAGTAAGAGTTTAAAGATTGTAAAACTGCCTCCTAAATTTCGACATTAATTTTGCTGATCCGAAGGTCCTTCGTAGGGAAGGGCACCGGTCGAGCTGGGTCGAATTGCAACCCGACCCAATCGACCCGTATATGAAATGAGTTGAAAAATTTCAATGCTACTCAACTAATTACATGTCTTAACTCAACCCAACCTAATTTGTAGTTCTGTGGGTTGAGTTGGGTTGATTTGATTGATCTTTTGAAAAAGATATTTTTCAAAAGTATATTTTTATAGTCTAATTTAATATTAAACAAAAAGAAATAAATTAATTAGAAAAACTAAAAAAAACGCAAAATATTAAAATCTTTACAACCAATCCAACATTTTAAAGTTTGTATATTTATATTTTTGTAACTTTTATATAAAATATTAAAATTTATAAAATAATTTTTATATTTATACGGGTTGACAAGTTGGGAATTTAACAACCTAATCCAACTCGTATAGTTTATCAAACCAATCCAAACCGCAAAAAATCATACGGGTTGAGTCAGTTTCATGGGTTGGGCGGGTTGGTACCCAACCCTAGTCCATTATTTTCTTAAGAATTAAAGGGTGTGTATGGTTGAAGAGAAAAACAGTAAAAAGGGAAAGAAAATAATAAGGAGAATTATGAGAGAAATATATAAATAATTTTATACAAGGGCGGACTTAGGGCTTTATATTAACCCGGGTTAAATTAAAAATTTTATATTTTGAAGTAAGCATAAACATTCATAAGTGGAAAGAAACACATCAAATAAGGGGGACACAAAAAATCCTAAGAATACGTACTCTAAACAAAAATAATTATACAAAAAGAGTAGAAAATAAAAGATAATTCAAATATAAAACATTATTTTTCAATTATGGAATCTGAACATTACAACCTATAATAACATGTAATTATATAAGAATTGATAAATCAATTAAGAATTTCAAGATAGAATAAATCAATACATATAATTATAATCAATTTAAAATTGCAAGTAGAACTTTTATGTTTGAAAAGTACTTAATTACTAGGCTTTAATAAATTAAACAATTAAAATCTATTCGTCTTTTTAAATTATAAAAATATTATTACTCAAAAGTTTCAATAATAAACTAAACTCAACCCAGTAAAAAGGTATTTGCATGTCATTATTTCTTTATCAGACACTCTGAGTCTCTTTAAAAAATCAGATGCTGATGATTCTTCTAGCAAAATCTCCTCAAAATACTCAAATTTTACTTTCAAACTTACCTTCTTAATTAATGTAATTAATAAATAAAATCTCAAAATTCATATAAAAAATGAAATTGTTAATATATATATTTTTTAGTACTTTTAATGCTAGTGGCGATGTTATATTACATTGACATACTTTTTTAATTAAAAATTTTAAAAAAAATTAAAGCAGTGATGACATTTTAGACCACTAATATCTTCAATCTTTTCAATAAATATATAATTTAATCAATTTTATCCTTATCTAAAATTAATAAAAAAAACAAGGGGTTTAAATGATTTTTTCAGCTGTAGGCCCACCACTGATTTTATATTAATTTAATTGTATTGCTTTTACGATCAAATGACTGTATATACAAATAAGTGACTGAGTCATATTTATAGATACTCATATTTATAGATCAGTCTTTCTGAATGTCACATTATTAATCTTACCATGATAATTATGGTAGTTGTAAACAGCTGTTTCTTTATCCTCCTGTGTCTGTGATTGATTTAAAGATGATGGTTTATTCATCCATGCATGTGCTTTTCAAGCTCCTACACATTTGTTTAGCTTTGTGATTAACAATTTATTTATTTTGAAAGCGTGATCTATAAATTTATAAAATCACCTCTTTGCAGCCACACTCTTCGTGTAATAACAGAACGAAAATTAGCCAAGGCGATGACTTAATTAATTAAAAGCCTTAATTAATGCATTTTTCTAAAGAAATAAAAAGGAAACAAACGGGGTGGTGAAGTTTGTATGCTGCCTGATATCGTGCATGTCTTAAGGTGTAATTCACATGAAAGATTGTGTTAATTTTATGGGCCAAATAATAAAAACTTCATTGAAAAATTAACATCAATGAATTTTTTTTAGCCTAAAATTCATAATTAAGAAGGGTTCACTGCTAATAGTTTGAATTTGTGCGTTCTTCTTTCATGGGTCCGTATATGAATTAGGTTAAAACTAAAGATCACCAGCTCTCTATTTCCAATGCAAGCAGTTTTCAGCTTTACCAAATCAAAGCTTGTATTTTAGCTACGAAGCGTTATAATGTCTCTTTGAAGATATTTGTGTGATTAATATCTATCCTAGAGGTCACTTCCTTTGACTTCTTGCAACTGATCGTATATATAAATTTTCTGAAACATTACAAGTTTGTGAAGAATCAGTTTTCAGCTGTACTTGTAAATCCAAAGATTACAGTATCATCTAAAAGTCAAGAATCAGAGAAAAATCATGGATTGAAAGATACGAGATCTTTTAATTCTTCCCCCTATTAAGTATGCTATTGTCCATTCTTTTATTTTATTTTTAAGTGTTTGACTGGTATTACAATTTCATAATATTTATAATCAGAAATATAGAGAAATCTGATAACTTAGGCATCGTTTATTATTTTGTTTGAAACGTAAATAAGTCTGAATTTTTCTAAAGTCTAAATGAGTATAAATATGAAAATTTGAATGACGTGTTTGTTTTTTTTTTTTTTAATATCTGAATATAAGTGACATCTTATTTGTTTTTACAATAAAAAATATTTTAAACTTAGTTATTTAACATTTATGTCCTTGTAAATTAAAATAAAAAACAGGATTAAATTTTATAATTTAGGAAATAAGTTAATTTATAGAGATGTTTTTAGAATATAATATTTACTTGTCATTCAGATTTTTTTCTATTAAAATAAAAGTCATAAAAGTTTACTTTTTTTTATTCAAATGTAAAAATCTGAAAATCAGATATAAGTTCTAAAAAAACAAACAAGCATATTTTAAAAAATGTCTGAAATTAATAAAATTTCAAACTTTAGACATTTAATAAACAATCTCTTAATGATTGTGTGGTTAGGATTTGTCTAATACTAAGTTGATTTAGTAATATTTTGAGTTGGTGGAAAGATTATAACAATTGTAAAATAAAAGTTCCCCTCAATCAAAAAACTTCATCCACAAATTTTACCCGTGTGGCTTCTAACAGCAGTAGCGAGTCTATGGCATCTATTGGTTTGGTCTTGTATTTTTAGGTACTGTTTGTTTTTTAGTATGAAATCTGAATTTAATCTTTTTTTTAGATATTTATATATTTTAGGTTGTTTTTTTTTTTTAACTTATCACTTATTGTCAGATAATTTTATATGAATAGAAAAAAGTAGAAAAAGTCTACTTTTATCTGAAGTCTAAAGTCTAAATAGAAAATTTTAATTTCCAATCTCAAAAATACTTTTAACAATTCATGTATTTCTAATCTTATGTATAAACCTAATATTTTTGTACTATTCTTGAAGTTATTTTTTTTAATTGCTTTAAATTTTTATTCACATGATAACATTAACTAAATTAAAATATTGAACAAATCAAATTATGTCAATTGTGATGAATAAAAAATAAAACAACAGCGTTGACTTTATAATAAAAGTTGATATTATAATTACATATTTTATTATAAAATTTAATTATGATCAACAATGATAGTATTTTTGTTAATGCTACCAAACTAATCAATTTATGAAAATTATAAATTGTGAACAATAAATATATGTACCACTTAAAAATATATTTATGTCAAACTATTAGCTGTAAAATTTTTCTCTTCAGATGTTGAAAAAGTAAAAATAAATATATCATTCAGACATTTTCATTTAGGACTATTCAGATTTCAACTAAATTCAAGCCCATTTAGATTTTGGATAAAAAAACAAACGCAACCGTAGTTTGACAGAACGCACTTCATATGATGGTATGCAAAAGAAATTTCGGTTGGACCAATTCAATGTTGACAGGAACAAGCTTGAATGTGAAAACGGGCCAGTTTTCAGACCCAATGAAATTTAGCCCAATGAGTCCATGGCATCTATTGGTTTGGCCCTGAAATCGGAGGCTGTTGCCAGTTTTCAGACCCAACGAAAGTTCTGATTATTGGGTTCCTGATGTTTTTCTATCTATCTTATTGCCCTTTTCTATAGCACTATTAATTAAAAGAAGTTTATTAAGTGAAAATCTATTAAGAAAAGAAAAAAATAAATACAAATTTGATTTTGTATAAATGGATGCAGGAGTATGTTATACAAAAGTTTGTTTATCCCAGTACACCTAATTTAAAACAAATTACAAGTATTTTGGTAAGATGGTTGATATAATTACTTAACACAACGCGTGGGAATTGGAGTTGAAAATCTGAACTTTTATCCCATGTATACACAGTGCAGTAAGAACAATTGCCCGACAAATATGGGCAAACCGACCTATTTCATTCATTCCATTATTGCTCACTGTATATATATATCAACTCTACCATATACCTGCTGAGCTAAAATAGTGATTAAGGGCGGAAATTACATATTGAATTCAAGCAATAGTCATAAGGTTTGTAATTGTACCATTTGTCTCCATTCACTGTTGAATAAAAAGCCTTCAATTTGCAGCATCAATATCGACCCTTGATTCAAGTAGTCCTTGTCATTCTTCTGGATTCGTCATGAGCTTTCCTGCCTGCTTCTTGTTGATGAATTATATTTGTATTAGCCCTTAAATTCAAATTCTTGCTTTCACGTCAAAACAGGTCTTCATAAGGCATTTCATCAAATAGCTTTGCACGTTTATCAAACACCTCCGAATTTAATTATCGGGAAGGAAAATGACATGGTTCATTTTAAATATATGGAAACAAAAATAAATAAAAATTTCTAAAAATTACTGATAAGTCCAAAGAAATATACAAAAAAAAAGTAAAATGTACTGCATAATATTAAGTACAAAACGTACAAAAGACCCAAAAATAAAGTTATTTTAAGAGGGTTGCTAATCCACCATATATATATATATATATATGGTCTAACAAGTAACAGTGTCCACCTTATGATAAGTATTTAAACATATGATAGGATTTTGTAACTTTCTGTAGTAGTATTAAAATTTTGAATTAGTCAAATAACGTCACGTGACACTATCGCTAACTATAAAGTGAGTACAGTCGCTCACTAAATCATTACTTTATAGTCATTATTTAAGAAAATACTAACTCGCATGCAATTTCTAATTAGCATTTTAATTAACCTTAGAGAGCCAGCAAGATTGTGAAAAGGATCTAATGCATAAAATGAATGGTCCAACTTTGGGAAAAGCCTGTGGTAGAAGGAACCAGGGACTTCTTATATGAAAAAAGATTCAAAAGGATCTAATAAATTTTGGTCAGCTTCTTTGAGGCTCTGCTGATAATGGAAAGCAGGAAGAGACTCGAAAATGGTGTTGAAGTCATTTCCGGGGGGATCACGGAGAAAAACTTGAAACTCTGTGATTTTCTGAACATATACAAACAAATTCCATGAATAGTGCGATGATTTCTGATATGACCAAGAGAGTATAGGGTCCTGAAGAAACAACCCAAGTCCGCGAGATTGAAACGACAGCTGCTTGGGAGAGTACGACTTGTACTGCTCAAATTTTTGATAGTTCCCTACAGGAATGCCCTCGCCCTCAGTATTACTTTTTTCTGATAAACTGACATTACCAAAATTTACAAACACAAGTAGTAATCAATCAATTAATATAATCAATCAGAAAATTAAAAGAAAAGTAAAAATGAATGAAAGAATTGAACAAGACCTGCAGGAGGGAGTTATTGGCATAGCAAATTTCTCCATCTCCAGCATTCATGTGAAGAACTCCTACCGCAACCATGGCTTATTATTTCCTTCAATTATTAGTGTTCTAGCCACTCGTAAACCTTGCCCTGATGCACCGTTTTATAAAGAGACCTAGCGAAACCTAATAACAATATATTACACGCACAACAGACGATTTATGGCCTTAATTCTAATTACTCTTACATGATTTGAAGTTACCTTAATTTGTAAGTTAGGCTACACCAGTCACTGACAAGATAACTCATACAAGCAACCGAAAGGAGAAAAATTTACGGTGAATCTCGTTCAGTAACAAACATGGTGTTTGATACAGTTTTAATTTTTATGGTTAACATTTTTCGCTCTCCAAATTGCCAAAAGTTAAAAAAAGAAAAGAAAATGTAGAAGCTATTTGGTAAGCTCATATTTTGCCCTTTTGTCAAAAGTATCAAATTAACCAAAAACAAATTATTTCCAGTTCCTAACTTTTGAAGGGGCAAAACTGGGCCTTCACCTCCACAAAAGGATGAAGCTTGATTTCGGTGGGCTTTTTGACAGTAGCTCATTTAAAGTGGATCCTTGGCTCTTATTAAGGGGGTGATGCTGTGAACACTTTGTAGTCCAAAAATCTAATGAGACGGGAATAAGACGACATTGTATTGTCCCAATACATATATTAAATAAATAAGAGAAGAGAGTTGGCGAAGCCAAGAAAATATGAATGCAAACACGGGGATATGCAATCAAGACTTTGAAAGATAATGATTATTCCGAAAACTTTTATGGGAAATTTACTTAAATAACAAAAAAAAAATTTCATTTTTCAAACTTAACCACTCCAATATTTTCATATCATAAATAGCCAAAATAATTTTTTTGCCCCAAATTAACCTCCACATTTCCACACTCCAAGCTCCCTCTAGCCACACTCCAAATTGTTGCTCGTGAATGGAGAACGGCGATAGCCGACCGACGTCGGCAACGGCAATAGCAACAACCACGATTCACTCAAAACTTGCTTAAATCCACCTTAATCTATCCAAATTGGAAACGGATTTAAGAAATTAAAAAAAAAATCCAAACCCTAGATAAGCAAATTTCAACATTCTATAATGATTTGAGTGAATTAGATTGGAATTGTAGGTGATTATAGATTGTTAGAGTGGTATAATGAAAAAAATTTAATTAGTATGATAAGTTATAACTATTGCACATTAGATATTTGGTGAAATTCTACTTAGATAGTTTATCTTTAGTTTTTGTACAATGAAGATGTGATGGGGAATTTGTTGAGTTGTGTACATTGATTTTGTATACCGAGTTTGATGGATAGTAAATTTAGTGGTTGGGAAAAAAATGTAACGCAAGACCGATGCCGGAGACGCTGGTGCGCGAGAGGCAAAGCTCATGACAGGCACTCATCACACACAACGCGCACACGGGTGATAGGAGCTCCCGCCACGTGCGACAAATATGCATGTCGCATCGATAGACTTTGCCTCTTGGTGCAACCGGCACCCTGTCCCACCATATGATTGGTTTTTTTTTTCTTTTAATTTTTTGTGTTGTTAATATTGTGAATTTATTGACATATAATTGTCTAATATAATAATTTTATTTTATTTTCAGTAACAAATAAATGGAAAATTCAAAAATAGTAAAGCATAATCCATATGAACCGTCGAATGAACTAGGCATCATGAAAATATCCTATGGCCGTCACTTCCCCGGACGTATCACAAGTATGTGTAAATTAGCCATCACTTCCCTTATTCGCTTTGGTCAAAATATGAGAGTATTTGAGAAGTAAGTTGTATAATTTTGCAGGATTCCCATATATTATTTCAAGACCAACTTCTTTGGCCCGATATGCTTGTTGATACGTTAATTGGACATCGTATTCTTATTACATGTTTGCTTTAATGTCATTCGAAGTGTATATCTATTTATCCTGGATAAATTTATCTGCGATAAGATGACCAACAACCTGAATCCTTACTTGACTGAGACTACTAGGCAATACCTTATTAGAAACAAGTGTGTTCATTATCAACTCTTTTCACAACCCAATGAACATTCTGCTCATTCGAACCTTTTGTTGCTCAAATACACCATTTACATGATTTTGAAGAACAATAGGTTTCAAAGTGTGTCGTTGTGAACCGTGCAATCTTAATATCAAACTTATCCCTCAAGGTAACTTTGCGCAGTTCCAGTATTAACTCATTTTTCTCAGCGAACAATTTACCTACACTAATATCAGTAGAATTACAACTTCTAGCTAAATCTGGAGCAACCAAGTTTAAAAGCAAAACTGGAGCAAGACTCACGAGGGGATTAACTGTTGTCCTCCTCCTCGAACAGGCCATTAAAAGAACATGTCGATTGTCTTTGTTATTAACATGAATATCATGTTGATGCCTATTATCATAATTGATAGGTATATCAAAATGACCGATACCCTTATCATCAACAGGACTATCATTACCGTTGAAATCATTGTTGTGGAATGGAGAGTCATATGGGCCTAACGATGTTGTTAGTGATAACACTTATTCTTTAACCTCCGCTAATATAATGTTGTTCTGATCAACGGTGTCATTGTTTTCATAGATTGGAGAGTAACGTTGCTGTAACAACGTCGACTGTACTAACACTTCTTCTTCAATATCAGGGACAGTCATTTGTTCTAAATGAACTTTCGGTTTCTACAAGCGGCTCAGAATCTTCGGCTGGAATTTGAGAAGCTGCGGTGATAAATATAGGGATGCATCCATAGTTAATCACATCAACGACCATGTGTAACACAACCTTGACCATTTCATTATTAAATATGTCTATAAGTAATGAACATACATGATAGATTGTGTTACTAGACCTCAAAGTTGTCTTTATCGTCATACTATATTCGTTAAGATTTATCTACAAAACTTCATACACTCTTGCCCAAAATTGATCAAATGTACAATATTTTCGAACTAAAAAAACTGTATTCTTGTTGTTCACATACTCCATATAACCATCTTTCAACGTCTCCTATCAATCGTCGTAACACAATTGAAGCATGACTGAATCTATTCAATCTAAAGATCATTAAAAAAATAAAATAAATAAGATTATACGCTATAAAATAAAGTGAACATGCGGCATATACTGTGATTATAGACGATAGTGCAATATGTTCCTATTGTACTTAAGTTTAGGTAAATTTTTTGTTCGACCATGTGATAGAATGAAGTACATAATTTTGGATTTCATTCGCCTTGTCGCAAGTTTCAAAACGGTATATTATACGTTTAAAACGGACACATGTAGCCCAAGTTGACTTTAAAAAAATATCTGAATTTTAGTGAGATAGACCACTTTGGTGAGAGAGGCAGTGGGACAGGTGTCTGTCTCACATAAACACATAACTAATTATGTGCGACAGGCACCTGTTCCACTGTCTATCGCACGTAATTTGGTGAGACAGACATTTTCAACAAGTGATACATGTATCAAATTATATGCGACAGGCAGTGAGACAAGTGTCTGTCACACATAATCAGTTATGTGTTTATGTGAGACAGACACCTGTCCCACTGCCTGTCTCACCAAAGTGGCATGTCTCACTTGTTCGAAGGTTTAGTTTTTGCTCGGATTTTTATTGTTTTGAATGATTTTTTATTCATTTCTCAACTCAAACCAAGTACTTTATGAATGCCATTATTTTATGAATGAAAAATAATAACATTTGCAACAAAACCTACTTTAATTTCAAACTTTGCTAAACTCAATATATTAAAAGTTTATATTGTATAAGAATAGATATTAACCTTAAGAAGCTTTCCAATTGATAATTGTATCTTCAATTATACAATGCTTGTTTGATGAAATTTATTGATTTATTGAGAGTGATGAAGTTTGTAGAGAATGATGAAGGTTTGATGAGTTGTTGAGACTTGAGAACTTTTAATTTTGCTGGAAATTGTTAAGTGGCATGTGTTTGAAAATTTGTTGAAAGTAATGAGGATAATTTGGTCCAATAATAGAGTGTTTGACTAGTTATGATAAAAAAAATTAGTGGGCCAAATTTAAAAATTATAAAAGTTTTTTGGTTATTTTTATAAATTTCTCAACATTTATCATGATTTCAAAATAGGCGGAATTTTCAGTATATTATTACGGAGCATAGTTTATATAAATAGACCGCAAGTTCTTTGCAAGATATGTAATTCTCTAAAACCAAAGATGTTATGTACTGCTTTCAACTTCCAAGATAAGTAATTTAGTTCGATCACTTGAGACAAAAGATGTGCATATTGGGAATGTGGCATGCCCATCTTGAAGATACGGAGACAAAAATAGATGGGATTTATATTATTCAATTCGGGAGAAGATAAAATTAAAAAACTAAAGTTCAGTGATAAAGCAATAACTTGGACTCATACATCTACATGTGACAACTAACAACCAAAGCCAGAAGCTTTGAAACTTAGCTTCAGTCAAAATAGCAGTCCAATATTAGGAATCCCAAAGGATTTGTTTGCTCCGGGGCTGTAATCAATGCGCATCAAAGAAAATGTTTAAAATTGATACGAAAATTTGAATGATTATATGTATGGGGTTGGAAGCATTTTGAATCTCGTGATGCCTGATTGCTATCAGCTGGCGATGAAGACATTTGTGCGGGAAGATTTTGATTTAGGGAATATTATTATTACTTCGAATCAGCCAAGCACATAAATTATAAATAAGCCTAATTAGAAGTTCAAAAGGTTGTTCTAACAGAGCCAGAAGTATTCTCAACTTATTAAATGCTATTTCTTGTGGTGGCAGGGTTGAAGCAAAATTATTAATGGTAACCATATCTCCAAATGAACCAATATTTTTACCTAGTTAATGCAGTAAATTGTTTCCAGGTGTCGTTTAACAAAGACTTACGGCAAATTCATGTGCGAATCTGCCCAATAGTTCGAATTCTGCAACTAAGAATTAAGAGGATTCCATGTAAAGCGATCACCATAAATCGAACAGTTGGCCTAATCACTCCATTTAAAGCAAAATTAATTTGCTATCTAAGAAGTTACCTTCCCTAACAAGCCCCATTACATCATTTAAGCAATGTACCAATGGCTTATAATGTGCCACCTCATTGAATACAATGAATAATGTGAAGCCACAAAACCAATTTAACCAGAGAGTTTATATCAATAATAGCAAGCACAAGAAAAGAAGAAGAGCAGAGACATCAGAAAATTTTTTGAAAGAGAAACAGATTTGCTCCTTGTTACCACTTCCGAAAAAGAGAATTAATACCTATACATTCAGATACCCATAGCCCACATTTATCTTATAATCTTATCATGCTTTTGCATTCCCATTCCACAAAACAAAAACTGCAAAATACATGGAGATCAGATCTCAACAAACCCGTTCTCCATTTTTTTTCCCCAAATTTACTCATCATTATAACTTGAACCTTGAAAGCTACACCCTAAGCAGATACACACTAAGTTCAGGACCTCCACTGCAATCAGGATTCATCATGTAAAAGGCCTCAGAATCTTTGGACCCGACAACCCTCTCAAACCTGGCTCTCATGTACATGAGCTCACCTTCGGACCCACCTGCTCCATTCCCTTCACCATTTTCATTATCCCCTGGCAACACGCCAGCTCCCATCGAAATCGGCTCCACAGCTTTCAGAATCTTCAACTCCTCTGGACCGCATTCACGCCTCATTGCATATCCGCATTTCTTGCCATTGCAATAAGTCCTCCAAACAGGCTCTTCAAGCAGCTTCAGGCCTTTCTTTTCGGTCTTCTTTTCACATTCCAGGGCAATTCGGACAAGCCCCGAAGCCATTTCTCGAACTAGAACGCTTGTGGGTGTTGCAAGTTCTATCAAGAACGCTGGACTCAACTTAGCATCTTCCTGAAACGCAAAATGGACATGCCCACGTCGGTATCCGAAAAGGGTACCGACCACTCGAGTGCCTAAACCTGAGTGATATGCCGATTTGCTCTTGCCAAAGACAGTGAGAGCTGATCGGAGCTTTGAAACTACTGATGACTTTTTCTTCCGTGCTGGCATTATGGAAGTGGCTTGGGTTGGCCCTGGAATATTTCCCGGCTCCACAGCTTCTCTGTCCTGTTCTTCGCAGAAATGCATGGAGGAGGAGTCGGTTAAGATTTCTTCCATGTCATCTTCATCTTCGACTTTCTTTTTCGGCCAGTTGAAGTATCTCCTGGAGAAAGAGAAAGACGAGTCATGGGGAGTCTTGGCCATGATTGTCCTCATGATCTTCAGAGAGAACTTGGAGAGGGAGAGAGAGACTAATTAATTAGGAGAGAAAGAGTAATATTAATTATGTGCAAAAGTTTCTATTGTGTAGTTTGATATATGCGGGAGTGAATTTATTCTTCGGTTGTGTGTGTTCTTTTGTCAGCCTTGCGAGACTGAAAGGACTTTGGAAGAGAATCCTGACAAAAAGAAGGTGAGCAGCCCCACCTAACTGCAGCAGGAAACAAAGAAACAAAGAAACAAACAGCTGATTAGAGAGACAAGAGAAGGGATTTGAAATGGGAATGCAGTGAAAGGAATCTGAGTCTGCGGAGACAATGGTTTGTGTTTGTGTTGTATTTACTAATTCTTTTATCAAAAAGTGTGGGGGCTGAAGTTGAAAATTGCATAGACGAGAGAGAGAGAGGGGGGGAGGGGGGCTTGACTGAATAGTCTGACTTTGCATTGGAAACAGCTCGTTAAGAGCGAGCAGGTGAAGACACACCAAACCGTACCCAACAGGACTATCCCAAGGCTGCCCCTTTAGTCATTTCATGCTCCCACCACCACCAATTTCACGTATTCCCATACATTAGCCACCCCATTGGCCACCTTTGTGCTTTGTATCATCTAATAATCACTGTCCTTGTTTGTCCCTTTGGGTAACCAGAAGAGAATTATTAGTTCATAATACTACAGGTAACTATGTGCCCTGACCAAGCAGTCATTTCGCGGTGAATTCAGAAGGTTCTTGGTTAAATGACACTTTTTATACACTGGGTTCCGATCGCAACCTAAGAAAAGTGAATCATTAATAAAAGACGGTTAACAGTTTCACACCAAAGAAAGCATCAATGTCAAAAAGTGAACTATTCAGTAATCACGACGGCTACAATCATCGAGCCAATAAATTTCTTCAATGTGGCTGATAGCTATATAATTATTTGTGTAATTATTTAGTGTAAATGGAAACGATCCCAAGACAGAGGCACCATTTAGGATTCTGCTTTACAGACAACATGTGTGCTCCACATGAGATGCGGACCTTTTTCTAGCCCCTTGAGTCAAACCATGCATGCTGAATTATGGGGCAGCGATTAGCATGATAAGTCCATCAATCCCACATGAGATCACAAGTTATTGTGAACTTTTTGTTTTTTTTTGCCCTTTGTTTATTTTAATCTTAGACCGACCAAAGCCGTAGATCACCAACCATGGTCCATAGCCAACGACTCAACAACAAGTGATTAGATATATGTTAACGACTAATTATAAAATCCTTATGCAGATAGATGATAGTTCCAAATTGTTGACAAAAACGACTATTATATAGTACAGTTAAAAGTTTCTCCAAGTCAAAAATCTACAACAGCTCAGAGAAATATTAAACTAGCAGTGGCTTTTTAGTTTCCACAAATAATTTTCAAGGTTTAACAAATTGATTATCTTGCTAATAAAGCACCAAATCATTGTCACATATACAAATTCGTTCGGTTTACAAACAGGTTTCAGTTGATAAGCTTTGATCAACATCCTGTATCTGTAACTGACCTAATTACCATAGAATAAAATTTAGGGTCTGATTAAAAATTGTGGAATATGATTATGCCTGTCTTCGTCACTTCAACAAAAAAAGTAACGTAGACGATTTTTACGATTACATCACAGCCTCTAAAATTTTAAACCTGAAAATCATATTGATATGTAGATGTAACAATGTCGAACAAAAAATTCTCACTTCCTAACAATATTGAAAATCTCTCATAAGCCATTTTAAAATCATATTCATAACAAATTTTGGAAGTAATTATATTAAATTTGAAACTCTTAACGGTCGCCAGAGGCCCAGGGTCTGACATTAAACTGCATTAGAAGGTTAATTTGGTCCACTTACCATCCAACTGTTGGCGCTCATGTGGGTTTATTGGGCTTTTATGGGCCTATATTCCAAATGTGGGCCTAACGTTAGTGAAAACGCAAATAGAAGAAAGCAAACGCTGCGTTTTGACGGTCCCCTTAAGCGGAACAAAAAGAGAGGAAAAGCATCAATCTGCATACGGCAATAGCAGTACACATGGAATCAGAAGACCCCAGCAGCAGAAGCAACTCGCCGCAGCCGCAGCCGCAGCGCCGCCAGATATGCGGCAACTGCGACCGTCCACAGGCAGTATGTCTCTGCCACGTTATCCCCACCACACCGATCGCCACCAATACAAGAATCCTAATCATCCAACACCCACACGAGGCCCACCACAAGCTCAACACGGCACGTCTCCTAACAAAATCCGTCCGCCACGTCACCACCCACCTCTCCCGCAAACTCCTCCACTCCCACCTCACCGACCAATCCCCGTCCGCCACGATCTATCTCTTCCCACCATCCCCAACAACACCCGCAGTCACGCTATCGGATCTCAAACAGACGCTGAACAACCACGACAATTTACTCCTAATAGCGTTCAATGCCACGTGGAAGCACGCCAAAGAAATGGTGAAGGCGAGCGAAGGGGTTCTGGAAGGTGTAGGAGCCATAAGGGCTTGTTTGGATGTGGACGAGAGTTTGACAGGTGGGAGCATTTACGACGACGAGTTGGTGCTAAGAAAAGAGCCGTTTAAGGGTTGCGTTAGTACTTTGGAAGCTGTGGCTAGGGTTTTGGGGGCAATTGAAGATAAAGGAGATGATATCGAGAGGGTTTTGATTGGGGTTTTGAGAGAGGTGGTTAGGTTACAAGCTGGGTTTTTGAAGCCTGCGAAACCAAGGCCTAAATTGTTGAAAAAGAGCAAACAGAATGAAATGAAAACATTACTTGAATGAATGAGTTTTCGTTGTTTTCATTTCTCTCAAGTGTAAGATTTGAAAACTAGGTAATAATATAGAGTACATAGCATAAAAAAAAAATGTTGAATGGACTTGACAATGTAGCAACAAAAGCAATCTCTAATATCAAATTCTCTACTCAGTTGGAAAGGGGTTGAACCCACTTTGTACCATCTTCTCTAGAGGCCAGAACAATGGTTGAGGAAGATTGTTCCAATCGTACCAATCCCAACCGTGACACTTGTCTGGTTCGAGATTTTGGGGCTCCTGGAGGGGATCAGCCAAGGCTGCGCGAAGAAATATGGCGACATAGTGTGATGGTTTAGGATTCTCCAGGAAGACATTGTTTGTCACCGTTAAGAACTCTATTTTCTGAATATCCAACCCAGTTTCCTCTTTCAATTCTCTGGCTGCACATTCCTCAAAGCTCTCCCCTGAAGACGAAGAAGAAACAAAAATCTGAGTATGGAAGAAAAACTTTATGATATAGAAATATATATTGAATACATGTACGAATTTGTAATTACTTCATCTCTTGATTAAATTCAGATACATATGCGAGCTCTAATTAAATCTTAATACATATAAGTCAGCCAAATCTACAAAAGTTTCAAGTGAGTTCCAACAGAGTGACAAAATTGCACTGGTGGTAAATATATCACAAAATATTCTCTTCATCTGATATTTTACTGCAATTAGCTCACCGCAAACTTGGGCCACAAAGCTATTACAAATACAAATGCAGATACAATAAATTAGATCTAATGCAATTTTGTCCTTATTTTCTAATCCAAAATATTTTCTCTTCTCTCTTTGTAATTAGTGATAACACCTCACGTAGCCCAAACCAGAAATTAACCGAAATATTACGCTCAAAAAATGAGACGAAACAAAACGGAGTTTGATTTGAGTTATCTGATGAGTTAGAAAATAAAAATAAAAAAGATCTCAAACTTGATGGAAAAGCAATGAGTGAGAAACTGACCAAACTCGAGATGGCCGCCCGGAAGAGCATAGGTGGAGTCACCGATGGAGGATCGGCGCTGCCCCAACAGCACCGATTTCCCACGCAGCACGAACACCACGACCCCAACTCTCGGCCTATTTTCCATCGCCTTTTTTAGTACGACTTTTTGAAGTTTGAACACTGAACAGAGTGCCGCGCCCCTGAGGACGAAAATTGCAAATAAACTGATGGAAGTAGCAAAATTGCATTGAAAAGTCTAAAATACCCTTGAGATTAATGGACCCCAAATGGGCCATAAGGCTTTTTATTGTTAGATTATAATTTGGAAACCTTTTTATTTTTACTTTTTTTTTTGGGTTAAAATTATTATTTCTCAAACTTTAAAAATCATATTTTTTCTTAAACACAAACACAAAATTTAATTCAACAGTACTAATAAGTGAAGTACGATCTAGTTTTAATGTCATTTTATAGAAACACAAAAATAGTACATGATGGAGAAAGTCTTTACTTACCAACGAATGTGAAGAATAAAATGTTTGAGAGACACTTACATAAGGACATCTTCAAAATAATATGCGATAATTTAAAGATATGCCAGATATACCTCTTCATCTTCACTAGATTCGGCTTTTTTCAATCAATATAATGATGGACCTTCAACAAAGATGGAGCACATGCAACCTAAAATTTTGATTTTAAAAGTCATATTAAATATTTACTTTTAGCTCAATTAACTTTTAATTATTTGCAAATGGTTGTCTGGCCGGAAACGTTTCCATAGGACATGATTTTTACCCTTTGAGTTATTAAAAAAAAAAATCATATTTTCTAAACACTATAGAAAAAATCACATAAAAGTTATAACAACTCAATATAATATATATCCATTTTTCGTCCACTAAGTAATTTAGCCGATTTGTGCTTACCCATTAGTGCCCAGGTCAATCGATATTGATTGTGAAAAAAAGTACGAACATCGTTATAATTTAATCGATTTAACATTTTGGTACGCAAACAATCTATTAATAGAAACAATTAATTAACCCAGTGTATTTTAACAATGAATATTATGGAGCAGAGCAAGTGTGCCACTAGAGACACTATTAGAAGATAAATCTCCACCTAAATTGATTGCTGGTGTACATAACAAATTACAGCTCCACAAAAGATGCATCATCTCTCATAACCCTATACTGTAAGATTTGGCTCTACTAATTCGTACTTTGACAGACTTCTTACAGCGACTTTCTATCACCAAAGTCCAAGGAAGGGCACAATAGAAGTTGATTTTCCTTCAAATTCATTTTTTGCATTACCATTTACACTATTTCATGAAGTTTTAAAAATGTAAGGCCCCACTTTGTGTAACGTAAAATGCCTCGCGGCTCTAAAGGAGGCCCAAAAGACCAAATTTGAGGCACATTGCATGGCATTCCGTTTTATATGGAGAAACATCAAACATGCCCTTCTTGACTTGTTCAAAGGTGTCGCGATTTGTTGGTCTTTCACATAAATGAAAAGTTAATAACAAATTTCAAGCAGACACAATGCGAGTGGCTCTGATGAGAACTAGAGTATTTCCAAGCGACGTATAATTTTGGCTCTATTCTTATCATGTCTTGTTCTAATTCGTCTGAATGGAGGCTGCAGGCTGAGCAGGAGTGAAAGGATGGCGGCATGCGCCTTTTCGGCTCGTGATTGATTAAGACTCTCAGGCCTCTTGTTTGATTGTGCTTGCCTAATTGCCTTGTCCACATACTACGGCCAATGGGACCTTTACACCTTTGCATAATAAAATAATTGGCTAGCCCAAGACGTGGTATCATCATATTTTTGCACGAAGTCATAAGTTTAATTAATTTCATCTTGTACACTCAATACCGTATGGTATGAATTGTATAATATGATGCAACAACATCATAATTTTGATTCAATGGATGTGAATCAAGACGCATCAGCATTATTATGGCAAAACTCAAACTTAAAACACTTTCCACGACATTTTTCATTAGTGGATTAACTATAACTCAATTAATGAATAATTAACCTTTACAATAGTACCACTCTAACATAAATATTAGCGTGCCATTTGTTCATGAACCAAAGCTGGAGCAAAATCAATATATACAATTGACCAAATTAAGCGAACCACGCTGCCTTCGTAATCGGGCCACCAAAACGCAACAAAGTCATTAATGAACTGTGTGCTAACCACATAAATTAAAAGGTAGCCAAAATCACGCCTGGCCTCTCCCTCTCTTTTGTGTCACTACCGAGTCACGGACATGACATTGAGGCCTTTCCCTCTTTTAACCAACCTTCACAAGTAATATCACCTTTTGTTTAAATCACTGTAAAAACTTCAACAAAAAATTGAAATTCAATCTATGTAATTATTAATTAGATACGATTGTTACATTACCAAGAAAAAGAAAAAAATTATCTTCCTTAATGGGTAATTAATAATACATTAGTATCTCCTTTAGAAACCTCACAAGAAAGACGAGGAGGACTTGTTTGCTTAATTTGTAAGATAAGAAATAAGCTGTGCTTCAGATACATTTATATATAATAAAACTCTAGCTTATTGATAAGATAAGAAAAAGAACCTCTGTGAATTTGATTAAAGGATACAATTTTATCTTAAAAATTTGATATGGAAAAAGTTATTTTCATTCTACAATATCTTATTTCATCCTTCCCCTTTATTCTAGAAATAATAGTCTATTTCATTCTTATTTTTTAAACATTAACCCAAATTACCCTTATGTAAAAGTACAGTTAACTTACCCAATAATTCACCGAAGGAAAAATATGATTTTCAATTAAATAAATATAAATTATTTTAAAATAAAAATTTCAAGAATAATTAAATAATATTTGTCTTTCTACATAAAAAAACACACACACACACGAATGCTATATATTTTATTCATTAGTATTCTTAAATAAGTGTTTTTATTTTTTTAATATGTATTTTTTTGGTAGAAAAATATCATTGATTATTTATTTATTTATTTTGATTATATTAAAATCAAAGATAAGCTAAAGGATAAAAAAAAAAAACTCACTCTAGTGCTTATGAAATTTTTTTTTATTTTGTCCTAAATATATATTTTATATAATATTTAGTGTTATTATTATTTATTTATTAAATTATTTTTAAATTTTAATTTTATACGATAGATGCTTTTTAATTTTGTCTAAGACTTTTATTTTAAAATAATTTGTATATCATTATTTAAAAAATTTACTCTGCCTCTCAAATCTCAATGAATTATATAGTATACTAAAGATAAATTAATGAAAGGTGTTTTAGGTAATTATTTAAAATAATAGAGAAAGATGAAATGGTCTATGATTTAAATAATAATAATAATAAAATAGAATATTCTATCATATCATTAAGGTGAAAAGAATATTTTCCCTATTTGATATATGCAAAGAATCTCGTGGAATAATCCTTTATAACTCTACAGAATCAGATAGCATCTTATTCTTATCTTAGGAAAATAATAATAATAATAATATTTTCTAAAGTAACACTATTTATTTTTTTATTTTTAACTTTTCGGCTGCAGAGCTGCTAGTTATGAGTGTCAAACAGCGAGGAGTTAAAGAAGCGAACAAAAAGGCTTCGCAACAAATCCTCAGTGATAGCCACGCGGGCAATCTTGATTCGATTTTCGTTGTACAAAATTTAGAAAATTATTAAAATAAGTAGCGGGACCCAGCATAATTAACAGAAAAACTATTTCACAATCGTACGGGTACACACAGGCAAGAGAGTCCCTCTCCTTCTCTGCCACTACTACAACTACATCAACGATACAATACAATACACCACAACACACCACCGTCTATTCTTATTCTCAAATAAGAAACCATAAAACACATTTCTCTCCCTCGTTTTTTGTATTTTGGTTTTCATAATCTCTTACACGCGGCAGCGGCGTCGTTTTAGGAACAATGACGGACACGACGGACGATATAGCGGAGGAGATATCGTTCCAGAGCTTTGATGATGACTGTAAGCTGCTCGGAAATCTCTTAAACGATGTGTTGCAAAGAGAAGTTGGAAGCGAGTCCATGGAAAAAGTCGAGCGCACTCGTGTCCTCGCTCAGGTCTCTCTCCTTTTCTCAACATTTTTTTTCTTCTTCCTCTCTCTCTTTTTTTTTTTTTTTGTGTTGGAGGAATGATCGATGACTCGATATTTATGATGCAGTGAACGGTCTTAGATTTTAAAATATTTTTGAGTTAATAGTCATTTATATTTTCATTTTTCCGATTATAGATGTCGTCTGTTAGTTTTTTCATTTTAATTTTTTGTCTGTTATTGCTTTTGTGATTTTGCTCGCTTGTTGAAGAACCTGATCGGGAGATTTTTAGAAAAATGAAAATGAAACGTACAGGAGTGTTTTATATATTTTTGTTTTTTGTTTTAAATAAAAAGTGACGGTGTCTACTTTGCTTATCTGTTAATTTTGTCATCAGATGAATTGATTCGGTGTTTTCATATTATATTTATTTATTGTTTCTTTTTTCTTCCATCGTTTTTATGTAATTTTCTCGTTCTGTTCGTTTGATTGCCGAGATAGTATTAAGGATGAAACAGCTATTGTATCTCATAATTATTAGTTTTCCTTGCGAAACTAATTATGTGCAACCTTTTTTTTCATTATTTTTTTATTCTCGGAAAAGTCTGTTGTCTGTAACATAATAACATTTCCATGTTGACATTTTCTTTGTAAGCAAAGAGATTACCAATTGATAATGAAACTAATTCTGGCATTATAGAGTGCTTGTACTATGCGGTTGGCGGGGATTGAGGGCACTGCAGAGCTGCTCGAGAAGCAGCTTGCGTTGGAAATATCCAAAATGACACTAGAAGAAGCATTAATACTTGCTCGTACTTTCAGTCATTACCTCAATTTAATGGGAATTGCCGAGACCCATCACAGGTAATTATACTTAGGAATCCATTTGATCAAATTGTTTCGATTTCTGCTATCTCATCATGTGATTGCTAACAAGTAATGTGGTTTTCTTTAAACATTTTCTATAGTTCTTCTGTTCTGATGCTTAATTGTGAAAGACTCAGCTCCATTTTGTTTTTTGCAAGCTAAGGAGGAAAGTGTGCAGAGCATTAAGGCCCTGTTTGGTATTGAGTTTGACCAGTTGTAGCTTTAAGCTACAACACTTAAAATGTTTGGCAAGCATTAGCTGTCGTGGCTTGAAAATTGAGTTGATGTGATCCCACACTTATTTGATGAAAAACTTAGAATATCTTTATTATTTTTTTCAAAATTATTTTCTAAAAGTAATATCTACCACATACCATCAACTTATATTTCATAATTACAACCTTTTTTTTCCACACTAGCTGTGGTTTAAAAGTTATAGTACCTCAGTACCAAATGGGGCCTAAGTCATTAGCTCCTTACTTTCTTTCTTTAGTAAACCTATTCACTTTCAATTTATGCTTTGTGAATTCTTTCCCTACATGGTTTAGGAATCCAACTGCAGCAACTTCTTCCTTAGCTTAAAATTTATGCCAAAACTGAAATACCTTCTGGCAACGAGCAAGTGCTCTGGAAATTCACATTATTTCCTTTATTACCTTTTTATACCCGCTATATTGATCTTCTGGACATATGAAACTTTTTGCAGGGTTCGTAAGTCACGAAACGTTGCACATTTGTCGAAATCTTGTGACGACATTTTCAGTAAGCTAGTGCAGGGTGGAATTTCTCCAGATGAGCTTTATGACACTGTTTGCAAGCAGGTAGTTTTATTCTTTCATCTTCTTTGCCAAATTCTATTTTTCTTGCTAATGCTTCATTTGCTAGCTGAGATCAACAATCAAGCAAACAATATCATTGACAGCATACTTTTATTTCTGGGAAATGTAGAGCTCACCTTGGCTAAGTCAAAATATATTATGAGGCTTACTTATCTGGTTCGCTACTATAAAATAAATATGTTCTTTTGGTTTGCTTTAGATTTCTTCTTAGCAGCCAAATGGAGCACAATGTAGTTGAAATTTTTAATTGTTGGCACATTATCTATTCATTCAATTTTCTATAATGTGTTCTTTAAATTCTTGTTGCTGTAGGAGGTTGAAATTGTTCTTACAGCACATCCCACCCAAATTAATAGACGTACCTTACAATACAAACACCTCAGACTTTCTGTAAGTTTGTTTATATTTTTCATGATGAAGTTTCAAATAATTAAAATTTGTGATAACGCAATACCTCCCTAAATCTGAGCCTGCCAACCTGGCTTTTCTTGCAGCATCTCTTAGATTACAATGATCGACCTGATCTTGGTCATGAAGATCGAGAAATGCTAATAGAAGATATGGTATAGTTTTTTTCCACTGAAGCAAATTCCTGCCTTGCCCTTCTTACGCATAGACAAGTTTTTCATTCAGATTTATCATAGGAAGGAGGCATCTCTATATGGTCAAGTTGAAATATCATGTCTTATCTGTCTGTGATTCATGATTCATTCTGGCTGGCATTTGTAGATGAGAGAGATAACTTCAGTATGGCAGACAGATGAGCTTAGACGCCACAAACCTACACCTGTAGATGAAGCTAGGGCTGGTAATCTAATTGACTTCTGGATATGTCACAAAATGCAGGTTCTGGTCCTCTGTAGATTTGTATATTATTTACATTCTGTGATTATCTTGTTTTTTAAATATCAGGCTTGAACATTGTGGAGCAGTCCCTTTGGAAAGCTGTACCTCATTATCTACGTCGTGTCAGCAATGCTCTAAAAAAGGTTTATCCTTCTTTTTGGTTTGAAGTTGTGAGTTTCTCTTTCTGCATGTATGGTCTTCAATACCCTTCATATTCTCATATTATTTTTCTCTTCCAGCATACAGGAAAGCCTCTTCCATTAACTTGTGCACCAATAAGGTTTGGGTCTTGGATGGGAGGTGATAGAGATGGAAATCCAAATGTGACGGCTAAGGTGAGGCTTTTCAAACTGTTTGCTCTTGCCTGGATTGAGTTAAAATATTCAATATTGATAAAATAATCTGAAATGACAAATATTCTAAAACTCTTGTGGTAAAATAATTCATGACTTTGCTATCATCTAGGTGATACAAGAATTTGCTACATTTGTGAGTAATCCAGGTTGAAAAAGCGCTAAGGGCATGCTTGAGGCACCCCAATAGTTATATTGAAATGAACTTATTGTTGCAGTGTCTATTCCTATTGGGTTCAGGATGTCATTAACTGGTTAATTTTTATTGTTTCAGGTCACAAGAGATGTCTCACTTTTGTCTAGGTGGATGACCATTGATCTCTACATTCGGGAAGTTGATAGCCTTAGATTTGAGCTATCCATGAACCGTTGCAGTGACAGAATGTCAAGACTGGCACACGACATTCTTGAAAGAGGTTTTTATTTTGCATTCTAAGTTAATATGATGCCTTGGCTGAGTACACAATGAAAATTGTCATTGTTATTTGATTTCATGCTCATCTTTATGCTAGTTGATGGCTGATAAATATTTATCTCTCTTGACTAGTTATTACAGTGTAATGGGACCTTATCTGTCAGCTTAAGCATTAAGGTTTAGTGGTTCCTCTAGTACTAAGAGTCTATTTGACTGTGAGGTCTTGTGTTCATAACCCCTTGTTATATATTGCAAAATAATAATAGAGAAAGGAGTCTGCATTTGAATCTGTGTGGCAATCTGTTGGATTATACACATTCTCGCATTTGTGGGTTGTGTTAAAAGTTTAAATATTACTGAGGGATATTGAAGTTAATTGTTACTCAACATTAGTGCACTTAGAAAATTATTTGAATTATTTGTTTATTAAACTTAAAAAAAAACATGTACTTAAAGAATCAGAAGTCATAACTGGCAATTACACAAAATAATGAGAAATTTTTTTGCACCCATAAAACATTTCAAGGTTTTTTTCATAAGTCATTATGATAGAAGCTGGGAATAACACGAATCAAATATTGTATCACCTAGTGATTCCATCCCTAATTTTGTGAACTCCTGGTACCAAACTTATATTAGTGGTGGCCATATGTTTCCTTAGAAACTTCATCAGGGGATAGGCATGAGAGTTGGAATCAAACTTTGAGCAGAAGTCAGTCGAAGCATCATGGCCAACAGGCTCCATCCCTTCCTACTCAACTTCCTGCAAGAGCTGATCTCCCCTCATGCACTGGTAAGGAAAAGCTGCTTTTGGAAATTCACTTCCCCAAAAGATTGTGATTTAATTTTGGGTAATAGAGAATCTTCATTATTTATTTTTTACAATATAGCTAGTGGGAAAATTTCTTTTCCAAAACTACTACTGAATCAACTTTTTTCCTCGTATACTTGCTGTAGGAAATCATATTTTATAACCTTTATTATATTTCTTTTTCAAATTTTCAGTCGAAAATACACATTGTCAAGTTCATTTTATGTTTCCTATGATCCTTGTAACAACTTGATTGAGGAATTCAATGAGGAAGGTTAAATTATTAGGTTGATGGTTTCTAAATCTGTTTTTTTTTAAAAAAAAAAATTAAATTACTCTTAAATCAATATATATTTATTCTTGTCAAATGCATTTTCAATTTTCTAAAATCCATGGAATAGTTTGACTAAGAAATTCAATGTGAAATTTTACATTATTATGTTCAGGGTTCTAATAGCCTTGTCAAATCATATGGTTAACCAATGCATTACTCCAACATAATTTATAATGAGATTTGAAACTAATTTGAGATTTTAGGGCATTAGTTTATTCTTTTTCTCCCAATGTATGTAACATTTTTGCACAGCTTACATTTTCTTCATACACACTATCCGCAATTATGGGACTTTTTCCTTTTATCATTTGGTTTGTGAAAATAGTTCAACAATGAACTGTGCTTTAGTTCAGTTTTTTCTTTGGTCTGCATGATCAACCATTCCTTAACTTTCCCTTTTACAGAATGCAATGACGGAGGATCACACTATCCCAAGCTAGAGTTGCCTGTGACTGATTACATTCCATTAAGTGGCCAGGTAAAGCATCTCGTAGGATACTGAGGTTCATGAGAAACTTTTGATTACTTAAAATTTGCATTTGTTCTTCCTTTTTTCAATTCTTTTGAATTATGTTGGTTGGTCAGGACTCTCCTGGTCCAGAATCACCATGCAAAAATGCTTGTAACAATACAATCAAACCAGCTGCCAATGGAGACGGTGTTAGTTCTAATGGTTCTCAGGCAGGGATATCACGTAATTCTTCTTTCACCTCTACGCCACTGCTTGCTCAGAGGAAAATATTTGCAGAATCTCAGATAGGAAGGTCTAGCTTCCAGAAGCTTTTGGAGCCAAGTCTGCCTCAACGTCCTGGAATTGCTCCTTACAGAATTGTTCTTGGCAATGTGAAGGAAAAGGTATTGTTCCTCTTCTGAGCCAGTTCATATGTGTGTAGTTATAAAAACTCAATAAAAATGTCAAGCGTCAAGCTTGCATGAGAAATGAATTGTGATGGTGGTTTATGGTGAAGAAGAGGGATACTACCTCTATCTAGTGTAGCAGAGATGGTAATTTTTGTCAAACATTGATTTCCTTTATAATGGATGCAATCAGCATTTCTGGAAACTTACAATTTTTATTTTTTATTTTTTTATTTTTTTAACAATGGAATTTACAAACTGGGAAATCTGGTTGTTGACTAAGTAAGAGATCCTATATTGTTTTTTCATAACCTATGTGGTTACACATCTTGAATTTTAGTCATATGATAATGGTCCTTGTTGGATTATTCTGAAGCAAGTATGCTTCAAGGTTACTCCAGGGCAACAAATGTCTTGAAGTTCTTCCTAAAACCCAAGATTATTCAGCAACTGTTTGAAGAAAAACAAGCATTTATTTATCATGTGTAACTTAAAATGATGATATCGTATTTGAGTGGATTAATGCTGTTGATGTTTTCTAAATTCAGTGGTATAATAAAATTTTAATTTTCACACTGTTATTGCCTAGATCTAGGAAATTGCATTTTAGTGGAAGTAATATACATATATATATTTGCTTAGAAACAAAAGGAATTGGAGGGAAAGTAGTAGTTATGTCCTTATTATTGTGCATCCATAATTGTGTTGTAGCTACTCCAGTACTTGTTCTTGTTATTAACTCATGCTAAGGCCTCTTTTCTGACTTTTAATTGGTATTCTTTATACACAACAAGAAAGTAATTGAGTGTTGAGTGCATGATGTTCCATTATTCAGCTTATGAAGACAAGACGACGGCTGGAACTTCTTCTAGAGGATCTTCCTTGTGATTTTGATCCTTGGGATTACTATGAAACATTGGATCAACTGTTGGAGCCACTGCTTCTATGCTATGAGTCACTGGTAATATATTCTCTCTTTTATAAATCTGCTGTTAACAGCACATGTAATGGAGCTCTTATTATATTGTGATGTAAAATTGCAGCAATCATGTGGATCTGGGGTTCTGGCTGATGGTCGGCTTGCTGATCTTATTAGGAGGGTTGTCACCTTTGGAATGGTGTTGATGAAGCTTGACTTGCGTCAGGTGCTTTTTTAAGAATGTTTCCATCCACTTTCTGAAGGAAAACCATTTTAACTGAGATTTTAAATGTATCAGGAATCTGGTAGACATGCTGAAGCACTAGATGCAATTACGAGATATTTGGATATGGGTACATATAGTGAGTGGGACGAAGACAAAAAACTGGAATTTCTAACGAGGGAGTTGAAAGGAAAGCGGCCTTTAGTTCCGCCTACTATTGAGGTAAGGTGTTTAGAAAGTATTGCTGTTACTAACAAGTTTACAAATCAAAACTTATACATTTTTCATAGGACAATATATTTTCTTAGTCAATTACTTATTAATATTAAAGAGAATAGTTCAAATGTTGGGTTCTAACTGTTTGTCTTGTTATTGCATCTGTGGGGATTCATAACATTGGAAGTTAATGATCTACAATTAATGGGGTCTAGTTTTAGTGAGAGATCGTGGAGAAACAACATTGCGCTTTAATTCAATATAAATGTAGATAATGCATAAGTTGTTATGCATATGAGGAAAAAGAAAGAATGCATTATAGTAAAACTAGTTTTGCCCCATGAATGTTACGCTGTGATGTGGTTTTTTGACTTTATGGTTCATGCCATTGAGTTTTTCGCATGGTTGCACTATGTAAAGCATCTATGGAAGAAATTCTCAAGTAAATTGAATATCAAATAAGTAACCTATACTTGTTAATTTGAGTTGGGAATCTATATTTCCTTACAGGATATTTGAACGAGATGGCATCACAAGGGCCTGCATGTTTTCTACCTTCCCTCATTTTCTTTTCCTATTTTGGTTTAGTGAATACATGTCCCTAACTTCATTGGATCTTTTCAGGTTCCTCCTGATGTTAAAGAAGTCTTGGATACCTTCCGTGTTGCTGCTGAGCTAGGAAGTGATTCACTTGGGGCATACGTCATTTCTATGGCTTCTAATGTATAATCTACTACCACTACTGGGGTTTCTTGAAGTCATTTCAGTTTATGAAAGTTTTAAAAAAATCTTTTTTGCATACTATATAATATATATAGCATAGACAGTAAATTTAACTCGTGCTTGTTAATTGGCAGGCAAGTGATGTCCTCGCTGTAGAGCTTTTGCAGAAAGATGCCCGACTTGCTGTTAGTGGTGAGTTAGGGAGACCATGTCCTGGTGGAACGTAAGTTTACATTTCTGTTATACCTTAAACTTCTCGTACAAAATTTTTATTTTAATATTTGTTCATCGTATGTTTATTGGAGCATAGGAATTGTATCTATGTTTTTTGTGGCATTTCAAATAGCATCACGTATGGGAATATCAATTTAGGATCTTTCAGAAATGTATTAACCTATTATCTACACTATTAGCAACATTATTTTGAATCCATCAAGTAATCTTAGGTAAACCCTACTTTACAATTCCCGGGGGTTCAAATCCAGGACTCAATATCCTCACTCCTGACTCAGTGCAGGAGGGAATGGTGCCACTAGCGTGCCACTAGCTTTAGATGCCTGTGGCAACAGCTTTTATGTTACACCAGTGCGCACAATGAAAACACATTCACACTTACATGAAAATATAAACTCATGTATCAAAATAATGTTGACATGAGGAATCATGATTTGTCTGCTTTTATATAGTTCATTTTCCTCACTAAGTGATTTAAAAAATGAACTATAGGGAGGGCAGAATAACTTAACATACTGTGGATAACAGAGATCCTCACGAGGAAGTGGAAAGTACTGAGCTCTCTACTTTGCATGTTTGCAATAGCATGTTGAGTGATGAATTTGGTTATTTTAGCATGTCCTTGTGAAAATCTTCGCATAATACATACATGTATATTCTCAACTGATTTATTTCCATCTTTGAATAGGTTACGTGTGGTTCCTCTATTTGAGACTGTGACGGACCTGAGAGGAGCTGGTTCAGTGATCAGGAAATTGTTATCAATTGACTGGTATAGAAAGCACGTTATAAAAAACCATAATGGGCATCAAGAGGCATGTATCATGTGCAGACAATTTTTGGATTCATTTATATACAGATTCCATGGATATTGTGGATGTTACAGGGTTATCCTGGACAGGTGATGGTTGGATATTCTGATTCTGGTAAAGATGCTGGACGCTTCACTGCAGCATGGGAACTATACAAAGCTCAAGAGGATGTTGTGGCTGCCTGCAATGAGTTTGGTATTAAAGTAACTCTTTTCCATGGGCGAGGAGGGAGTATTGGCCGCGGTGGTGGCCCCACATATCTTGCCATTCAGTCTCAACCTCCTGGCTCTGTAATGGTGAGTTTTATGATAAAAGCTTGTACCTATTGCTTTAATATAGTGCGACTTGAGTACTAAAATTTTTGTGTTCTGCTAATTTTAATTTCTTCTAACCATGTATGCTATCTTTTCCTGTCTTCAATAAGTATTAGAAGCTGAAATTTAGTTTCTTGAAATTCAATTTTTTTGTGAGAAAGGTGGTCCTATAACACGTGACTTTGATGGCCGCATTAAATTGGCAGGGAACACTTCGATCAACTGAGCAAGGGGAGATGGTGCAGGCCAAGTTTGGGTTGCCACAGACAGCTGTTAGACAGCTAGAGATATACACAACTGCCGTGCTGCTTGCAACCATGAGACCCCCTCAACCTCCTCGAGAAGAAAAATGGCGTAATCTCATGGAGGAGATCTCAAAAATTAGTTGCCAAAATTACCGGAGCACAGTCTATGAAAGCCAAGAATTCCTTGCCTACTTCAACGAGGCTACCCCCCAGGCTGAACTAGGCTACCTTAACATAGGAAGCCGCCCCACAAGAAGAAAGAGCTCAACAGGAATTGGCCATCTTCGAGCGATTCCATGGGTATTTGCATGGACCCAGACCAGGTTTGTCCTTCCAGCTTGGCTTGGAGTCGGAGCAGGGTTGAAGGGTGTTTGTGACAAGGGAAATACTGAAGACTTGAAAGCAATGTATAAAGAATGGCCCTTTTTCCAGTCTACCATAGATCTTATAGAGATGGTTTTAGGGAAGGCAGACACTCATATAGCCAAGCGCTATGATGAAGTCCTTGTTTCAGAGAGTAGGCAAGAGCTTGGTGCTGAGCTAAGGAGGGAGCTCTTAACAACTGAGAAGTACGTTCTTGTGGTTAGTGGGCATGAGAAGCTATCTGAGAATAATCGCAGTTTGAGGAGGTTGATAGAGAGCAGGCTCCCATATCTCAATCCTATGAATATGTTGCAGGTGGAGATATTGAAGAGATTGAGACGGGATGATGATAACCATAAACTCAGAGATGCATTGCTCATCACTATAAATGGAATAGCTGCTGGTATGAGGAACACAGGTTAGGTCAATTCGCTAGCATGTTTAACACATGTTAAGTTGCTTGAAGGGGCATTGGGAAGACAGGTTGAGTAAAATCTCGCTTGACATCTGCTAATGTATGCCCGGAAACTACTCCTATTTCTGTGTTTTTCATTTTCTTTTTATAACTACGGCTTGATGGTGTTGAGGTTGCAACCCTTATAAATGTACTTGCATTGGCTCTGGAAAATTTTCAGTTATTAGTGTTTTTGTGAGCTCCGTTGTCTATTTATTTCTTTGTGGAAGCAATTGCCTTCTCATTTATCATCGGCATTTGGTCGAAGCGATTCAAATTGAGCATAATAATATGTCTTGTTTTAAAACTGTGGTACGGTCGTCTTGTGATCACTTGCGATTCAGTTAAGAGAAAGGGACTTGTTATGATTTAATACACCTCAATATAAAGAAACTACTGTTTCAACCTGCTTGCTCCGGCATGCAAGTCTCAATTGAGAGGTCCATTACGTTGCTGCAACTCATTCTATCTGTCCCCAGTGTTTTTAAAGCCCAAAGGCCGGCCTATTATCATATCAATGTGTATGAGAATTGTGAAAGAATTCATGTTGGATTGAATTATGCATTCGTATGGTCCACTTAATTAGTCTAACGTCTGAATGATATATTATAATAAACATAAAACAAACGTTAAGCTTTTAATTATGAAGCCCTTGATTTTCCATAAGCTTCGTAGAATTATGTGGCGGAGTCATTGAGGGACAAGCGAGGGCAGTTGCTACTCAGCTTAGTACAAAAATTTTAGAAGACTTTTTTTTAAGCTTAGTTAAATTATAATTTATGTTTTCGTAAGACTTATATGCATATACATATACATACATACAGACATTTATAAAATCTAATGGTAGATAAATAACTTTCATTAAATGCTACTATAACTTTCAACATCTATCATATATCGGATTGTTTGAAATCAATGGATCAAAATTTTAGTCGAAATAACCTTTAATAATATATATATATGTTATTAAACTGTGTGATTTAATAGTGTTATTCACTAATTTTATTAAACTGTGTAGTTTAATAGTGTTATTCACTAACTTTATTAAACCATGTAATTATACACACACACACATATTCATTTTCTAATGCAGTTGCCTTCATTTTTTTTCTTACGGATACGTTGTTAAGTCATACAACTTAATAGACTTAATTTTTTAATACACTATAAAACAATATGCTTTAATAATATTAAAAAGTGACTCTATTAAACTATATGACATAATAGCACGTTTGAAAAAAAAGAAAAGAGGCGTCCACACCTAAGAATGATATTACACACACAATAATTCTCAAGTGCGTATGCCTAAATGTAGATTTCATGCCGCTTCACTATTAAACCATATGGTGTTATAATCAATTGAACAAACTATATAAAACTAATTAAATCTCAATTATCTATTACCATACATGCATGTGTGACAAAATTAAATTTAAATCCTATGGCGAAATAGTGAAGTTGTACGAAATCTATGCATACCTCTCTCTCTATATATATTCTTTATTTATACTTTTATGTCAATACAAAAATTTTTACCCCGTTGATTAAATTTTCTGCGCCTTCAGGATATTATTGTTCATTAAAAATATGAAGCACGTTTACCTTTGTTTAATAGAAGCCGTAAAGATCGTGTAGAGGTCTGTTTCTTCTCTACTTTACAGGATTCATGTCATAAATAAATCGTCTCTCAAACTCATCCATCATCTTGTTAAACTAAAACCCTCAGTTGGCGTAAAGGTCTAACTGATACATCTTACAACTTTTATACGAAAAGTCGACACGTCGTACATGGTCTAGTGTAAAAGTATAACCGACAAGTCGTACAAGATCATACGGGCATCTTTTTAAATATTTACGTTGTACCTGAAGATTACACACACACACACCCACGTATAGTCTTATTTATTTATCGTTCAATGATCCTTATGTTCTTCCTCAAATGATATCGACGCCTCCTTCTAAATAAATGCATTTGGCATGGTAACCTTCTTCAAAACAACGTGATATGTATATCATAACGAACATATATAATAGGATGAAAGTGGAAATTAACAGAATTACACAAAATATCTAGGGGCATCATGCAATCAACTAGGTGAAAAGTCTCAAAACTATTGGTGAAGGAAAAAGAGGATATTCTTGTAATCTCTCCCATGCCTGCATGGAATCCGATGTCAAGATCTAGTTGCTAATTTTAGTGAATTTTTTTTTTTCTACATTTCTTTTCTTCATCAATGCACTTTTGGACATGAGTTGCCAAATTGCCAGATGTTCTTTACAGGGAAAATTTGGTGCCATTACTTGTGGAAGGGAGGGTCAATCAATCAAGTCTGCAAACTTTGCCATAATTAAAGCTTCCTCAAGCCTCCACCAAAGCGCCCTTGATGTTCTTAGTGGTGTCCAATCCAGCTTTAAATTATTTTGAATCTTGAACACAAGCTCGCTGAATGCCACTTTCATGGTGACGCACTCGCAGCTAGCAGCTTGTACGTACCAGCACGTCTGCATTTCAATTCCCTGTGTTCTTCTTTTTGAGTGGGAAGTCGGCTGGGATTCTGACTTCCATTACACACTGGATGTTTTTAGGTGCAAATGCATGAGTGACATTTGGACTTTGCATATATAATCATCGGTCGAATAAGTGCTCAACGGCCTAACTTTAATTTTTTTTTTTTAAAGCAACTAAGTCAATGAATGTTGTACCGTGAGGTTAACGTTGAGGGTGATTTGCTAAAATAAGTAAACTGTTTGGGATTTTCCTTATTTTGAGATTAACGTGATGTCTACCTGATGGGACAATTATGCAGGGCACTTAAATGGCACGAGCTATGTAAATAAAGCTCCATAGGTGTAGGCATCTCTAACTTTTGACGACTCCCTTGATAATGCGTCTCTAAAATGAGGAGGATTGCTTTTATTAATTTTATAGCTTGAAGCTTTTCGCTTTTCAAGAGCCTCATCATGATGGATAAATGAAATGCCCTTCGTTATGTTTCAACAATAATGCAAATGGACCGATGACAAAAATAATAAAATAAAATAAAGAAGAAGAGTGTGCGTGTTTTATGAGAGTAGTTTTATTTTTATATAAAAAGATAAAACTCTGATGATAGTCGTAAGATCATAACAATAAATATAAATTTAATATTCAACTATCTTCAGTACTCCATTACAAAGTTGATCCAATTTAGTTATTGTCATATAAAAAAACTTAAAATATCTCAAATGACTAATAAACAAATTATTTTAGAACTTTAACTAATATTAATTGTGTGGTGAGAGAAAGTGACCACAACTCATCCTTCCAATAAGTATCAATTGCTATTGTTGACAGCAGAATTTTGCACTTCAATGTGGTCCGATTGCAAAGAGATGGGATCTACTAGATTTTGGCCCAAAGTAGTATGTCCTAATCGCAAAACAAGAAAATTCTAAAAGCATTGGTGTTGTTATAGGCAAAAATTATTCGATGTTTAAGTCAAAGATCAAGAATTATAATGATAATAACTTAGATAAAAAAGAGAAAAGAGGTTTTTGATTTGATCAGAATGCTCCAAACTAGAATATTTACCTATAATGAGATTTTATTGGATCCACATCATACTTATAACACTTTAAGAAGACGACACATAAGGATGATAATCAAACCCGGACCCGAATAGAACTTGAAAACTCTGGATTGGGTTCAACTCGTACCAAATTGATTTTTATCCAGAATCCGAATACGATGTTAAAAACCTAGATTTGGGTTCAGTTGAACCTGCAAATCCTAATTTTTTTTATTTTAATGTTAATTTTTTTTATAAATTATTTAATATAAAATATAAATAAAAAAAATTAAAAAACAAAAACAAACACTAGCCGTAAGCTCGTAACTTTTCTTCTTCAATCACGGCTGCCATACCGTCTCCTCTCTCGATCTTTCACTCTCTCTTCAACTCTTCTCTAATTTCTCTTCTTCAAATCAGATAATCACGGTTGTCATCACCTCGGCTGTCATCAACATCACGGCGCAGCTGTGTTCATCTCAGCGGCATCACTAGGCACCAGCCTTCTCCATCGCGAGCAACAAAACAGGCTGAAATCCACCTTTGTTCGCGGCTGTGTTCGTATCGTCAACATCACCAGACACTAGCCTTCTCTGTCACGACTAGCCAAACGAGCTAAATCCACCTCTATTCGCGGCTATGTTTGTCTCGTCACTTGTCAGCATCACCAGACACCAGCTTTCTCTATCGTGACCAACAAAACGGGCTGAAATCCACCTCTATTTGTGGCTGTGTTCTGTGTTCATCCGGTCATCATCATATTCATAAGCTGTTGTTGTGAATAATTGTCAGTCTCGACTTTTCTTTTTGCAATTTATGCTGTGTTATGCTTTGATAATACTCTCTTTGCAATTTAATTATCCTACCTCTCCAATTTATGTGCTGTTAATCTGTTATGCTCTCTTTACAATTTAATTGTACTGTCTTCTCTATTTATGTGTTATTATGCTCTGCAATTTAATTGTATTGTGTTTGTAATTTATGGGCTGTTATGCTCTCTTTGTAATTTTATATCTATACTCTGTGATTTTAATAGCTATTCTCTGTGATTTTTAATATTTATGCTCTGTTGTGCTTCAATTTTATTATTTATAATTTATTTATTTTTGAATTATTTTTTTTTATTGCTGTTAACAGAATAGAAATGATATCTCTAAAATGTTTATAACTTTGAGCCTTTAACAGTTAAAATTAGCATATAGGTTGAAAGAAGTTGCTGGATTAGTTTTTAATTATGGAACTAATTATGTCTTGACATAATTTTTGTAGAGTGACAAATTTATGATGGAAAATGAACAAAGAATTGGTTTAGATGTCTCTGAAAAAAGTGATGAAAGTGTGTGTGAGAGAGTTAGGACAGAATCAGAAAATAATGATGATACAGCTGTTGAATTAGAGCCAAATTCAACAGTAGCAGTTCGAGGGGGTAGTTGTGGCCATGGCCGTGGCTGTAGGGGTAATACTACTCCTGTCACTTCACAAAAACGAGGTGGCGGCGGCAGAGTAGTCTTTGATGCTTGAAATCATTTCAAAAAAGTTAAGTTGGGTGAGGAAGTTCAGGCGATTTGCAATTACTGTGGGTTAGTTATGCAAGAACATTATTCGAAGGGTATTAATCACTTGATAAATCATGCTAAACGTTGTCCTGGAAGATCATTGAAGAATGTATAGCAAATGCACCTATCTTTTTCTTCTAAAGTTGATGGAACCACTACACTTACTAATTGTAGTTATGAATCAAAATGGGATATGGCAATAGTAAAGCTTTTTGTGGCTAGAATGATTATACTACATGAGCTTCCCTTGGTATTTGTTGAATATGTTGGGTTTCATGACTTGCTGAAACTGCTCCAACCTTCTATTGAGACTATTACTGGAAACACCAATCAAAGTTGAAAATTTGAAACTTTATGATGTTTAAAAGAAGAAGACAATAAGTATTTTGGAGGCTTGTGAGAGTAGAATTGCAGCAACTACATATGTGTGTGAAATATTAATTAGACTACTCAAGAGGGAGGTGAATTGGGTTCTTTAAAAAAAATTAAGCAAATAAAACCACACAACAATTAAATCTAATGTCTTAATAAAATTAAAAGTAATAAATTTAACAATGCTCGAAATTAAAAGGATAAGGGAAGAGAGATCAAACACGAGATTTTTACGTGGTTCGGCCAACCGTGCCTACGTCCATGCCTCTAAGCTCACTGGGCTTGAGGATTCCACTAAGCAAGCATCCAATGCTTCAACAACACTTACAATTGACTTCAAATGTGTCAATGAACCTTTACAACAAGAGATTATCCTCAATCTCTTAACCCAAGTGTATCCCAACACTTACAATCACTCAAAAATAAAGACTTAAAATCAACCAATCTCTCACACAATCTATATGATTACAATTGAAATCCCAAAATGTGAATCAATGAAATATAACAAGTTTAAAGCTCAAAAGAGATTGTTTTTCTCAGTAGCAAGCTCAAAGATAATTGTTGGATCATTTTTTATTTGAATTTGATTGAGCTACTTTATAGTTGGAGTTGAAAATTAACTGTTGTTGACTTTTTGAGCATAATCGGATTGCCGTTTTTGCTAACGGTTAACCGTTTTGACTTGTCTAAATAGTCATTTAGATGGTGTTAATAAATAGATAAAGTAGTAGATTCTGGAAAAAGTTGCACCTAGTGAAGATGGTCATAATCTTATTTTTCTTCTTTGAGTGGTATAAATGATTAGAAGTAAAATTAAGTTATAAAAACTTATATCTTATCTCATAAAATTCCTGTTCAACAAAAGTTAGAACTTGTGTTAGTTTATCTTACTTAGATTAAAACATATTATTAGACGTGGGCTCTCGGGTTTGAGGTCCATTGGTTTATGAGCAAAATGGTAGTGATGCTGTCTCATGATAAGCAAATGAGATGCCATTTCCACCTTGATTTTCAATCAATGGTTTTTCAAAATGGACATCAATACCTTACTCTTATTTATTTATTTAATTTTTAATTAGGTTTTGGACCCGATTTACGTTTTGATGATGAGCAACTTCTACGTTTGTCAAAAAATATTTGATTAATTAGCCCCTAGTCGTCCTTCTACTGATTACCAAAGACAATGTCATCATGAACCATTTGTCAATTATCATTCCATTAACGCAATATAGAATGCTTATTGTATAAATAAAGTTATAACATTCTTCTGTAATGTAGGTAGTGTCTGCTTTCAGCAGACGGTCAATTATGATTCTAACTTTAAATAAGTCTTTTTAGTTTTTACCAACGATGTAAGACGTTGCAAAGTGACCTTAAAAAGATATTTAATGCAGTTATGGAGCTCGCGGCTAGTGCCACAAAAATCATGTTAAATCTTCGATTGATTAAGTTAAGTGTCAACATGATCCATGCCTGACCCTTTTCTCTTTTATTTTGTTTGTCAAATTCAAACTTAAATAATTAAATTAATTATTTACTCTTCCATTCCATGATTAAATATATGCATAATTTCGCTGCGTTGAAACTACAAATCAATATATGCACGACATCTATCACTATTGAAACCAATATAAACACGACATTTATCTATCATTATCTTTGACCGTATTAATTTATATGACATACCAAAATTCTGCATTTTCTTTTTCTACACGATTGAATTAAAGAAGTTGGCACTAACACAATAAGAAAACGTAGAAAACTGCAAAGAAATTATACGAAATGGAAGATCGTACAGAGGTGGCAAAGAAGGAGACATGATGGGTAATGGGTAATGGGTAATGGGTAATGGAATTAATTAATGGCTAATGATGGTGATAATTAAGGCCACATTTCAATCTCAAAGTGTTTAATTAATAGTTGATTACGTGGGTTGCAACTGCATGACAATTACATCCACCTTAATTATCACATGTGTCAACGGAAGGGGGAACTCGAAAGTCAAAAGTCGGCCTCTGAATAGCCGTTTCTAAGACCCTCTACTCGCCACACAAGCAAATTGCCATCATCATATCCCTTTGCTGCGTTTTGAACTTTAAAAATCAATAAGTGATTAATTAATTTACCCGTTAAAGACTAGTCAGCCATGGTAAAATGTCAATTCCCAACTATAAATTACAACATCTCCTCACCGATAAAATTCAATTGGACGGCGCAAATTAAGTTTGGCAAAAGATAATAATTTAATCACGTCTAAAAAGTAACAATCTGTTAACTATTTTCTAGGTTGACTGGCCAATTCCTCAGTGCCACCATTTGTCTTCATTTAGTCAAAACGCAACTTCTATTTCTTTTCTCTCTCTCTCTCTTTCTTTCTTTTTTCTTTTTAATTTTGTTTTATCCTTAAAATAATTAGCGCTATTCTCTTTTAACTAAGAAATTAATATTAGTGACATGCAACACGTTTTCAGGGTGGCAGTTTGGGTTGTCATATCATTCTAAAATCTAAATTTAGGCCAACGCGAATCCGATGAATTTATTATGAGTGTTAAATTCGGTTGTCATACAGGTTATTAGTGACTGTATTCATGTACACTGTATTCAAGTAAGCAGAGCCGGCCAAATGAGCCAATCCATTCAACTTATATTCGAATGACAAAGATTAGAAAATTTAGAGACAAACGTTTAGCAAATAAAACGACTTTTGCAAAAGCTACGGTAGAAGAATACATTTTGGAGAAAGAAAATAGAAGAATTAAAATAATGAATGGGTCCAATATTTATTTATTTTTCAATTAAAAAAATTAAATCAACCTCATCTTAAGATTTCGTGTCAAAAAAGTGACGCTCCTAATCCTGTCCCTCCACCTCCCCTACCCCCACCACACACACACATATGTATGTATATATCATTACTATTTAATAAAAGTTCCCTTATGTTAATATGATAAAGAACAAGACTATAGAAAAACGTAAATTTCAATTTGCTCTAGGAAAATACACTGCATTAGAATAAGGCTATCGAAAATTACTATTGTCTTTTAACTTATACTTTATTTTAATAATTTAAGAGATTCCTTATGAGAAAATTACTATACACATATTTAGGAAAGAAATTCAGGACAGATTAATGCTGTCGTAAATTAGTTTATAATGCTGTATCAATTTATGAACATAACAAATATGTTGTAAACTTTAATTTTGAATTGAAAATTTTTTCATATATATATATTCTTTATTGAGGACGACCTCATTTTTTGAAATGTGGATTCATGATTTTATAACATTGTAAAATGCTTTTACAACATTTTAAACGGTTAAAAAATTTTTTGATTTAATAAAGTGACTTAATTTTTATCCACAACAATTCAATGACAAGGATTTAAAGTTAAAAGTTGCATTTCATGTTACCACTTAAACACATACCCAAATTGTAATTAATTTTTTCTAATGTAATATAAACCAAAAAATTTGTATAATATGAAAATAGAATCTATCTGTACTAGGTCAGGAAGATATAGCAACTTGAATAGTTAATTGTGTAAAAAATGAGTGTCATTTTTTTCTTCTTTAAAAAAATTTATATGGAGAATTATTGGATTTCATTCCATTCTTTCCTAATGAGGCTCAAACTTAGAATTTTAGTCTTAGGAAGACCATACTCTTACCACTTGAGTTAGGCCATCGCCTCATAGTGAGTTGTCTTCTTATGTGTTGAAAATTTTAAATTTGAACCTGACACGAGTTCGTCTCATTTAATTGTTGTGTCATTGTAATGGTTGAACTTGAAAATTGACGTCATCTTCTTATTTGGTACGTATCACAAATGGTGACCCCAGCTGCTTCTCTTCGTCCGCCAACTTATAAATGTAAAGCTCAAAGTGGGATGTAATGAAGATGTTTCTGAAAATAAATTCTGCAAGAAAAGCAGAGATATATTGACTAGACCCACTAACAAGACTACAAGAGTACTATATATATATATATATATATATATAAAGCACCCATGGATATCATCTATGTGTTGGCCAACTCTCAGGTTTCATTGAATTGTATATGAAGATTGACTAGTCCATTAATGCACACACATTTAGTAGTGCTTCAATTCTGCGGTAGTCACATTATTCAAAACCACAATGATACCAATTTTCCCACGACTCCTTATCGTTTGTTTCTTTGCCAAATCAAGGGTGTGTTCACAAGGCATTCCTCTGGGGCAAAATATTTATCCATCATGACTTGTTTTGTGACAAAACTAAATAATTCCCATTTATAAAATTGCACTTAGTTTTTGTTTTATTTTATCACATATGTTACTTTTTATCCTTTTTGTTTTTTTGGTAAATATATAATGGTTACGTTTGAACAGCTTGCTAAGAAGCACTAATTAGCTGTGTTGAATTTACTCATTTAACTTGATACGGATGCTTCACTTCAGTACAACACCAGACAATAAATCTTGGCATATTACTAAATACGACTTTATAAACATTAAAATCGCTAGATTGTACAAATGATAATAATTAATGATAAATACTATAACTCGGCAACAAGCATATGATGCCAAATTGATGAGTGCATAAAGTAAATTTGGCAAGGACTACACTATCTTTCTTTCGTCCTCTCCACTTCTGTTTGCCTCACATTCCAGTATATTTTGTCTCTCACTTTAATTATTTCAGTGAAGTCCTATTAGTTTTTAGAAATTTTTACGAATTTACTACCTGAGGGCTAGGGCCTCCTTTCAACATAGTTTCAAATCTCTATTTTCGTATAATTTGTTTAATTTTTTTAGCTTCAATTTATTATTGAAATCAGCAACATTCAGAACAAATTTTGTAGTGGACAACTCCAATCATTTTAATTATATTAGCATTAAAAAGTTAATTTCATTCACCGTAGTCGTTTTTTAGAATAAAGTTTATGATCTCTTTTTACCGTACGATTTTATTTTCAAGAAACTTTCTCATATATATGCACTGAAAATAAAGTTATACCTCCATTTTCTTCATATATGATATTATTTGTAGTTATCATAAGCTTGAATCTCGTATTAACTTTGCCTTGAATGGTGCATGCACATATTATATGACACAGAGAAACTAAACTTATGCATGCACATATTGCATTTACACTGAGAGCAACGGTCAGCTCTGTTGAGGAATTTCAATCCCAAGGGACATGCATTTTTACATTTCATTCCATTAGGTTCTCTTATCGCAGTTGTCAAAATCGAAACTGACAAGAAAGTCACAGCTGCCAAAACAAAATGTTTGAAAGATTTAAAGATGTTGCAATTCTGAATGGCCACTTTTGAAAATATATATTTACAGAAAGCCAGAAACGATCGAAACAAAGCAAATTTTTTTTTTTTAAAAAAAAAAGGAAAGAAAAGAAAAAAGCTGTCAAAAAAGTAAGAAAATGAAAGTGTTTTGTATTGCGAGAAAGCACTAATTCATACGATTATTATCCATTGCAATTTTAACTTTGCTTTTCTCAATTCTCAATCGTTTCCCCACATGTTTCCCTCATTAATGTCCCATCCAATCTGTATCGTGCACGATTCTTAAACTTTGTTTGTTTCCATTTTTTATTTTTATTGGGTTGCTGCTGGGGAGTTTCCACCTGAATGGGAAAAAGTGATTTCTATTTTGATTGACAATAGCGCAATCACTTTCTTGGGATATATACATACATACATACATACATATATATATATATATATAGACACACACACACTTAAAAAGTTGACCGTCGGCAACTGCATTTTTCATTTACATATATTAGCTAGATATTGCAGCTGGGATGGCAGATGCTTAGGGGATGATTGATGAGTTAGTTTAATATTAATTAGTCCAATTTGTCACCTACTGTGCTTCAATTTTCAATTACAATAACTTTAATCTTCGCAAAGCTTGTAGACTTAGCTTCTGGTTACATACAATGGCACCAACTCCTTGTGTGCTTTTTATGAAAAAGATAAAATCAAGTGAAAAAAATATATATATTTCCCAATGCATGTTTGTCGTGAGGGTTCACTAAACAGACGGTATTTATAGTCAAGTCAATATATAAAATTATTTGTAATATCAACACATCATAATTCTGAGAATAATTGGAGTAATAACATAGGGGCTCCTAATTATTTGTGTTCTATCAAATAAGTCCCAGTAATAATAACAACAATAATAATAATAAACTAATAATAATTTTCATACGACAAATGAACCACAAGAACAAAGATAGCAGAAGATTACGACAATCATGGTATCTTGTGTGCTTGATTTTGATTACATACAAAAGCACCTTTTACGATCCAATAAATTATTATATATATACGTTCAAGAAATGCCATAATATTATAGAGAGTACATAATATATGTCTAATTAATTATTAATTTCCACTAATAATACGCTGCCGTTTAGACAAATGACTATGATGGTCCCACTAAAATGTGCATTTCTTTCGTCCGTTTTACTTGTTTTGTTTCAATTTCTCTTCTCGGCTTGTAATGCTTTCATAAGCTTTTCTACTTTCTTTCTTTTTAAAACAGACTTTATTATTCTTTATGAAATATCGATTGACACACAGTTTCTCTTCTTTAAGCAAGAAAATATTCTCCCCGCGCGAGAAAATCAAAATAGTGTTGTAAAGTGCCAATTCTTAATTGGAAATCCTTTTGAAGCGGCATTGTTTTATTCGTTATTAATTTCCACTAATACACTACTGCAAAATGCATGTTAATTGAACTAGCAGCCAGCTAGCTATATAGCTAATTTATGTCGGTCAATTAGAGAGTGCTGGCAAATAAAATTGTTTTGCTGTCACGTACCCATCTTAGATCTTATGATTTTAAAATTAAGTTACTCATCCTCAGCTGGCATGTGATATGATACTAAATTGCTTCAATGGAAGTATGTATATAAAGTAATAATAATTAATGATCATTATTAGGATTATGCTCAGAAGATCTCGTGATTTAAAGGAAAATTTTGATTCCAAGTTCAGTGAAGGATCTTGTTGAGCGCGCCAATCACATCAAAACTATTGCATGCATTTCGGAAATTAATTGAAAAAGAGAAAGAAGATAAAGAAGAAAGCACTTTCACAGTGTCGGAGACCACGTGTAAAAGTTGCATCATCTCCCCTTGATGGCGATGCGGACAAGAAAGCAAGAAGAAGAAGAAGAAGAAGAACAAGAAGAGGAAGAGAAAAGTCTTATGTACACGAAGCTTCAAGCATCGGAAGAGAACCACATCCACATGTCACAATTTTGTAATGCAAATTTGGTACCAGAGAATCCAAATCACTGTAACATACACTAAAGGGAAACACAAAAAGGATAAATATCCCAAATATTTTCACTGTGAGAATCCAAGGCAAAAGGCCTTCAAACTGTGAGCATGCATGAGAGTTTAGACCATCACTCATCCGAACAGATTTCTTATTTTAAATTTGGATACGTTATCGATATATAGTGCTGCTTACTGTATGCACATGCCATGTTACAGCAAAAATTCATGCTCCCAATAGGGAAAATTAGGCATGTTCTATTGGGATCGAGATTGGTGTAACTATGATGACTACGATTATATGTGAACAGTGATATGCAAAATTTAGCTTGTGAGAATAATTTGGCAAGTTAGAGGGAATATGACAATCAAAATGATGCCCTGGAATACATCTTTTTTCCTTATATGTGCTTTCTTCGAGAAGTAATATGATATAAAGTTTCTTTCTTCTTTTTCAATTTATGGGAGATTTAATGGACCCATAAACCTTCTTGTAATGGAAGGAGGATTTGATCTAATTCTAGTTGAAAATTATATTTAAAACGTGGTTATTTCCAAAGTGTTTTAATAACTTCATTGCGAGTGAACTTTTACGCGTAAAAAAGTTCATTATTATGATGGTATCAACTTTTTCAGTAAATATATAATTTTCATAAATTTACAAAAGTAAATAAAAGATAAAACCACTAATGCAATATTTTGACCGGAAACACTTTGAAGAAAATGGGATATGAGAAGTGGATATCAATTAGTTGAGATTGTAAACTTTCTTGTACTAAAAATAAGAGGTTTAGGATTCAATTTAAATTTCAGCTAGTTTCTTGTTGATGATCAGGTGGCATCATTTCAATTTCATGGATGGAGAGAAATATAGTTGCCGTTAAGCTGAATAATAATTTTAAAAAAAGTATGGGAAGAATAATATTTTTCATTAAGGATCGAGATTTTCACTTTATTCCTGAAATTTTCAACAGAAAGTTGAGTGATAAAAGCAAAAATTATTAGAAGGGAAGTGGTAATCTATCTGTTTGACATATTATTGAAGCTTTCGATAGTTTGATTAGTTGATTATTACTCAAAATTATATAAAGTTAATAATAGGATGCGAAAAATAGTTATGTTCTAGTTTTGGCGATCGGATTATAGCAAGATACATTCTTTTTGAAGGAGATTTGACTAATCTTTACGCGAGTTGAATTTCTTGCTTCTTAATTCATGTCAATTATGCACTTGATTCTTGGCTGGCCAATCTTTATTTTGATTTATATAATTTAAAATAAAACTAATTCATTAATTAATCAGTAAATTGATGCAAGTTTTCCATTATAAAATGATGCATGGTCTATGTTTTTACACCAAATTTTCACTAGGGTCCTATTCGAACCAATTTGTTAGCTCTCATCGGATCCATCTAAAATTTGATTTAAATAAATAAATTTATATTTGAGAGGAGTTTGGGCTTGGGTGTGTTTTTCTAATGTTTGGAGTAGATAGTTTAGCTGAAATGACGTAGATAGCGAGCGAAAGTAATATATATGAGTTAACTTAAGGAGTAGCTCAAATGTCTCGCATAAAACTTAGGGTATCTAGGGTAATTCAGGTATATTCATATGTGAAACACCTATCTAGATATCAAATTGAAAATATAGCTAAATAAATATAAATACAAAGAGTACACCATATTTACATGGTTTGGCCTTTGTCCTATGTCCATAGGAGTAAATCATCACCAATCCATTATAGAAATAAGAGGTTACATAAGACTTTACATTATATAATATAAATAACATAAGCTAGATAACTATATGAAGATGCTTGATATTGATATAGATAAAGATGGTGAATAAAAATATAGAAAGTAATAATATGGTGGAGAAAATGATAATTGTGAAGAATATACATGGTATCCCAAAGGTGGAGAAGTGAGTGATGATATGAAAAATAGAGAGAAGAAGAGAGTGTGTGTGAGAGAGAGAAGAGAAGAGAGGAGACAAAGAGATGAGAGCATAAGAGAGCTTACCCTAATACAAGTGAATAAACTATTTATATAGTGAAAGCTAGTGGTAAGAAAAGTGTATAAAAGTTAGGACTAGTTGTTATCCTTGTGTTAAAAAGAGAAAATATTTTTATAGATACGCGTTATACTTAAGGAAAAAAGATAAAAGAATAAAAATATTCTTTTTGTACTTATTTATTTTTTCTTGAAAATATCTTAAAGTATTCAATTTTGATCATTAATTTTCAAGCAAATTTAATGTAGTAAATTCTCCTAAATGGCATATTTATACTACTTCAAATATTGTACTTATTTTATTTTTATAAATATCCACGTATCATTCATTTATTAATTTAAAAAATCATTTAAATTTATCCCGAACAGTCTGTCCTTAAAGTTTTCTAATATTATTTAAAAGAAAAGTTCCCTGGTACAGTATTGATCCTCTTTCGAATTCCACGGCTCTGACACGTACTATATATTAGGGGAGGAGTTTGTCGAATTTGACAAAAAAGCATAGATCTTTCAATGATGCAGACGCATTCGACAAAGCCTTTTGCAGGAAACGCGACACAATCTGAGCCACTATCTCCTTCACTGAATGGGAATTTGACACCTATATAAAGGAAAAGGAACCAACTTCTCTTGAAAAATAAATAATAAATAAACAAAGAAGATACCTCCTTTATTTACAGCTCCATGGAAAAAAAGAGGAGATGATGATGAAAGAAAAAATATTGGGTTTTGGTTGGAGTTGGAGTTGGAGTTGTATTTGAATTCGACACCTCAGTGGATGATGATTAAAAACCCTTCACTTTATTTCAACATTATCAATGCCGTTCAAATTTCATACCCAAATTTTTTTTTTAAGGAATGTATATATTCTGTTTACTTATAGCATATGTTCAAGCGTAAGCACTATTATTTTTTGATTATTTATGAGTTCTGTGGGGGTCAATTCTCTTCTTGCTTTAGATTTGCATCTTTGAGGTCCTACACCATACATTGTTGTCGAAATACAGCTTTGCCAACTGGTACGGATCCATAGACATGATGATATTTTCCATTAACCCAAAAAAAAAAAAAAAAAACTTATGCTAATATTCTATTAATCAAACAAGAACGAAGTAGTTCAGTCCCTGGTCATACGTATTTTACCTTTTAAATATTAGTTTTTCCTTGATACGTGAAAAGCACTTGGACCCTTAGTAAGTGTTTTAGCTAATGAGAAAGTAGCTAGGCGCGAAAGAGTCAAAGAGAAAGAAAATTGTATTATTCTTTATACATGCTGAACGAACAGTGCCAACTAAATTTTTGGCACGATTTGTAGTTAGTTTTCTAAGCGAGAAAGTGAGATCTTCTCCTTGGAGCTGACTTAGAGCTATTAGGCATGACAATTTTTTCCGATAAGATAGGATCTTGTGGAATCCCATTTCGTTTGAAACATGATTAAAATATATTTTTGTCTCAAATAAAAATAAAAGAATGAGAATATGATATTTTTTTATCTCACTTGCATAAATGAGATAGGATTGCGATTGACAAATCACGTTTCATCCCATCCCATTGTCAACCATGTTGTTTTAATTTATTTTTATATTATTGAATTATTGATATTTTAACATGATTGAAGTTGGTTACTGTTTAAATCTATAATTTTTGTAGCGTAAATCTTAATATTAATGTGTAATTAAAGCAAATAGACAATTAAAAAATATTAGTATAAAATTATATTCGAACATATATGTAGTCAAAATAAAACTATTATATAATTTTTTATTTTTTATTTATTTAATATTTTTACTATATTGAATTATATTTAAAACTATTTAGGATAATTGAGATGAGATGAGATATTTAACATAACATGATTAAAATAAATTTTTGTTTCAAATAAAATAAAGAGATGAGAATGTGACATTTTTTAATTTCATTTGCATATATAGGACAGGACCGAAATTGATAAATCTAGTCCCATTCCGTCCCATTCAACCCTAATTAGCTATACTTGATACTTGAGAACTCAGATTAAGTTTGCTGATTCAAGTGAGTCACGTGGACTCTTGTAATATTGCCTTTCCGTTCTTTTCTTCACTGTACTATTTTGCAAATTAAGTTGGTTTGTTCGTTTTAGTACATATTGTCTTGTCATTTTGTAGCCCTTCCCCACGTGGTGTTGTGTCGTTTACGATAAGAAACAAAAACGGTACATGACTTAATTTTTTTTTTTTTACTTATTAGTTTATCAAATCCAATGTTATATACATACGTACATACATATGCATATACATATCACGGCAACTTAATGTTACTTCTTAACTTTAAGTTCACACCATCAAATACAATATATAGGATAAATAAAAAACTAAGGCATGATTTAAAGCAAATAATTTAATTCCCAACTATATAATACACAATATACATATGTACTAAAAAAAAAAAAAAAGGAAATGCCAGGAGGATAGGTGGAAAGGGAAACTGCAATTCATGAATGCAATATGCATCTCCCCTAGACTACCTAAAGTGCTATTTATGATTTGTAATTGTGTGGCACAGTAGAAGTGATCTTGAGGCTATATTATGAATCACCATCCAATGACTCTTTACATTCTCGTGCCCTGTTGCTCACTTTATATAAGTCAGTCACATGACCCTCTTCTTGCTTTGTATTGTGACCGCCCTTCCTCTCCTGTCCAGTATTACCTCTTAATAATTAATTTGCTTCAGCTGCCTCTTCTTCATCTTTGATTCTCTCTCTCTCTCTCTCTCTCTCTTAGAGCTAGCTAGACTTACTTGAAATTCAAATGATGCCCCCTGATCATCAGCAAGAAATTAGCAGGTGCATGACCGGCAACGGTCCACCTGCAGCTAACACCATTCTCACTAACCGAACCGACACCGTTTTGGTCCGTGCTCAACCATCCGTTTCCCCTAACAATGTCAGTCCTTGTTCCGAAGATGATGGAATCTCAGGCCAAATCCAAGAACCACCCCTAGTTATTAGATTGTCCATTCTTCGTGAATCCTTGCACCCTGTCACCCTCAAGGTACCTTGTATTTTTTTCGGGTGCATGCATGAGACTATATACATACATACATACATCATACATACATACATATAAATCAATGTTCATGTATTTAATAGTCTTTAAATAATTATACACATAGAATTTGATCTTGCAGTTTGAAGATGTAGCATATAGTATCAACTTGCATACAAGTAAGGGAAGTTATTTTGCTACTTCACATGATGAGCCTAATAAGCAAACCAGAACCGTCTCGGTACTCAACGGTGTTAGCGGTATGGTTAAACCCGGCGAGTTAATGGCAATGCTTGGCCCATCCGGTAGCGGCAAGACCACTCTTCTCACAGCTCTTGCCGGCCGTTTACGGGGAAAAGTCTCGGGAAAAATCACATACAATGGCCACCCATTCTCGAGTTCCTTGAAGCGCAAAACAGGGTTTGTTACACAGGACGACGTGTTGTATCCACACCTCACTGTGTTAGAGACCTTGTCCTACGCTGCTCTGTTGAGGCTACCAAAGAAATTGACAAGAGAAGAGAAAATCGAACAAGCTGAGATGGTTATCATGGAGCTTGGCTTGACAAGATGCAGGAATAGTGTGGTGGGGGGCCCACTCCTTCGGGGCATATCCGGGGGTGAACGTAAACGGGTTAGTATTGGACAAGAAATGCTTGTTAATCCTAGCTGCTTGTTGCTAGATGAGCCGACTTCAGGGCTTGACTCCACCACGGCTCAACGTATAGTGGCCACATTAAGAGGGCTAGCTAGAGGTGGCAGGACTGTAATTACCACGATTCATCAGCCTTCAAGCCGGCTTTATCGGATGTTTGATAAGGTGCTGGTGTTATCGGAGGGTTCTCCAATTTACAGCGGCCGCGCAGCTCAAGTCATGGACTACTTTGGCTCCATTGGTTATGTGCCTGGTTTCAATTTCTTGAACCCTGCCGATTTTCTGCTTGATCTTGCTAATGGTAAGTAATTTTTTTTTTGTTTTATTAATAATAGCAAGCATTTTGCTTTTGTCACGTTTCGTATTGAACTAAAATGCATATACGGAGTAATTAGTTCTCCTATTAGATTATGTCATTGTTACATACATGAGCTGTCTTTTGCTTTTGTGAATGATACAAAAGTTTGATATGAACATTTTTTTTAGAACTCTGTTGACCTCGCAACTAACTCACAACTAACTATTAAACTCTAGTGCTTTCGCAGTTTGCCGTACAAAGGAAAGAAATTGAAATTGAAATTGAAATTGAACTCCCTCAAAAAGTGCTGAAACTAAGCACAGTTAATCCTTCACGAGTTTCAGCACTTAACTTCAAATTTCAACGGTTTAAATTTCATTCTTATTAAGAGTTAAGTGTGATACAAAATGTTGTCCAGCATAATGGTCACTGAAATAATAATTCAGCAGAGTCTAATGATTTCATGTATTCTGCTTTTGTGTCTTTTTCATTTTTTAATGGTGATCGTGCGTCAATAATTTGAGCGCCGCTACTTTTTTCTTTGGGTATTATTTTCTTTTCTCAACTTTTTCTCCTATTGATCACCTTCCAAGAAAATATAGTTCTATGGTCTTATTAAATTTAATGATCTATGAGACTACTAATTAATTTATTTAATCCTAATTTTAAAAATATTTTGTGCTTCAGGGATAGCTCCCGATGTCAAACAGGATGATCGGCTTGAGTTTCATGGCAGATTAGAGCACCATGATGATCAAAATGCAACAAAACTGTCCTTAATCTCATCATATAGAAAGAATCTACACCCTGCCTTAATGGCTGAGATTCAACAAAGTGTTGGGGAACCAATTGCATCAGGAAAATCATCCCCAAAAAGTAAGTGAAAATAATCGTTGCTTCTGTTTGATTATTGCTACTGTTTCATTCATTGCATTGAGCAACTATTCTCGTCATTATCTTTATGTATAATGCAGATTGTGACAATGAATGGACTGCTAGCTGGTGCGAACAATTCAAAGTGCTCCTCAAAAGGGGCTTACAGGAAAGGAAACATGAATCATATTCATACTTGAGAATTTTTCAAGTCCTGTCAGTTTCAATTCTTTCAGGCCTCTTGTGGTGGCATTCGGCTCGATCACACATTCAAGATCAGGTACACTATTAATATGGTGGCACTTTGTGACATAGCAATGCCATGTCCTTTGTCAGTTAATTAATTGCTAATGCATCTTCAATTTTCAACAGGTGGGGCTCCTATTTTTCTTCTCAATCTTCTGGGGCTTCTTCCCTTTGAACAATGCCATATTCGTCTTCCCTCAAGAAAGAGCAATGCTCATTAAAGAACGTTCTTCAGGGATGTACCGTCTCTCTTCTTACTACTTTGCGCGCATGGTGGGTGACTTACCGATGGAGCTTGTTCTTCCAACTATATTCATCACGATTACATATTGGATGGGGGGTCTCAAGCCTTCACTCATCACATTTTTACTAACACTCTCAATCATCCTTTTCAATGTGCTAGTAGCTCAAAGCCTAGGACTGCTACTTGGTGCCATTATAATGGATGTAAAACAGGCCACAGCCTTAGCTTCTGTAACAATGCTGGTGTTTTTAATGGCTGGTGGGTACTACATTCAGCATATGCCACCATTCGTCGCTTGGCTGAAGTACATCTCTTTCAGCCACTATTGCTATAAGCTTCTGGTGGGGGTTCAGTACTCGACAAATGAAGTTTATGCTTGTGGCTCAGGATTGCATTGCAGCGTAATGGAATTTCCAGCTGTTAAGTATCTTGGTGTTGATGATAAGTTGATTGATGTTGCTGCTTTGACAATGATGCTGGTGGGATATAGGCTATTGGCTTATGTGACTCTGCGAATGAGGCAGCCTCACTGACCACATAATATATGATAAATAAAATGTTCAGTGACTCTCGGATGGTGTGCACTTATAATTTATTGAAGGTAAAAAAGAAATTGGATGCTGTCGAATTTGATCTACCAGTTCAAGTAAATGTAAATTGAATTGGAATATTTGAAAGATTGAAAATGTATTGTCCAATTTCATGTAACTTTGTTACCCACATGGGGAATCAGTTTTAAAAATACTCGTATTCTTTTTTTGTACTGGCAATTGAAAATTACACTGTGAAATGTCAGCAGAAGGAACGAAATAAATTTATATAATTCTAATAACCGGCAGAGAAAAGACATAAACAAAACCAGTTTCATTATCTACTTGAACAAGTTTAGCTGATTTCATGTGAAAATATTCCCTTCAAAATCAGCTTCTTTTTATGCATCAATAAGAGCAAATAAGATTTTTCCAGTTGACGATTTGTGCTCACGTCAATTAGTATCTGAAATTGTTCCTGAAAATGAAATATGTATAAGATTTATACGCCTAAAAATATCCTACCTGTTTTACAGAATAAGCATCAACCAAAGCCAGTTGAAAAAAAAAATGCCCGATCAGGCATCTGATCTGATCACAGAGCATATATTTCACCAAGAGGCCTCCGGCTTTAGTCTAGAGTTATTCTATTCTTTCCCTAGCCAACATTCGACAAATGTGACTGATGATTCTAGTTATTTTATGTCACCACTCTGTAACGCCGCTATAAATAGAGAGGTATTTTGATGGAGTTTCTACTCAAGGCCAGTTAAGTAGACGTGTTTTCTGATTTCTTCAGTAGACAATACAAAGAGGACGTCAATGGCATCGCTCAAGGCTGAGAAACTTCAGCTGCCCGCGGGGCAGGCCAAGAAAGAGCCTAAGGCTAGCGGTTGCTGCGGTAATGCACCAAAAGCAACCAAGCAGGCCACTGACAAGGCTGAGCAGAAGGCCCGGGAGACTAAGAAGAAGGTGCATATATCATTCATCTTTCCTTGAAACATTATACAGACCATTGCTTAGCTCTTGCTTATTATTAGTTTGTTTAACTCATGGGATCAAATTTTCATTTTTGGTTTGCTTGCAGGTATCAGGAGGGAAGGCAGTAGCTAAAAACTAAGTAGTACGAGGAAAAGAGCTTTTGTGGTGTACGCCTGTGAAGATTTCATGAAGCCATTCATACTTCGTAGGGGTCCTTATTATGAAAGCTCTTGCTCGAAATTTATATCAATGTCTCTCTTCTTAGGCCCTGCCTAATAAATAAAGCTTGAATATTAAAAGGATGAGCTGTTTGTTGCAGTACTGTGGTTTGTTTATATATTGGTTGAACCTACTCATATTCCAAATGATATATATAATTATCGCTAAAATTAATCCGGAACAAAGAATAAATAACTTTCTCTAGCCAGACAAGGTAGATTTTACCGCACCCTTGGATTTAAGGGGCGTCTTTTGGATGAAAGACGCTAGCCTGAAGTGCAAACACACCCCCTAAGCACGAAGAAAAAGTCTAAAACGGGTAACATATACTTGATTTTCAGGCCCGAAATATTATATACACGCACTCAAGAATATTTTCCCTCTTCAGGATATTGCATTTCTTTTGGAAGAAAAATAAAAGTCAGCAGAGCAAGTGTATGTACAGAAAATTGTGAGATGTTAGGGAGAACAAGTGTAAACACTTTAAATTGGATAGAGAAATTTATAGATTGGATATCTGTCCCACATCGATTCAGAAGAGGTTTTAGCAACTCTTAATTAGATTGCTAGAGCAACGACGCGTCGCCGGGTTCAGTTACGAGAGCCTGTCACCAAGTGGGGCAACGAGGTGGTTGGACTCTGGTGGGGCCTTGCAGGATGAGCTTGGTGGGATCGATGCCGGGCCGCCCAATCCAAGTAGGGAGCTGAACTGCGGGGCTTGGGCGAAGGCCCTTGGGCTTCGTGGTTCTTAGAGTGGAGGGTAAAGCGTGAGGCTGGTTTCACAGAGCAGCGATAACCTCCCGCTCTCGTCGGTGGCTGGATAGCGGATCGGCTCCTGACAAGCCCGACAATGCCTGGCAAGCCCCTCGCAGTTGGACAACCACTTTTGTCGCGAGCTTTCATTATTGGCGACTACATTTCCATAGCTCCCTGTACTATTTTACCATACCTTTTTTTTGTTAGGATCCTCAGTGCTATTCGAATTTTTTCATTATTGCGAACACAATACCATAACTCACCGTACTATTTTACCGTACCATTTTTTTTGTCCTCAGTGCCATGCACGTTCAGTTTGACCCGACTGCTGCACTATAATTTTTACACTCACAAATAGGTTTTTCCGTCAACTATTGATATTTTGAGAGGAAGAAAATAAGCTCTAAATTTTGATACGTAGCACATAATCGGATGTCCTGTGTTCATATTATTGTGAAAATTAATTCTGAAAGTGGCTTTTCTCTCATATTTATTTTTTTATGAGTAATGCTAGTTGAACAAAAGCGCGACAGAAATGACAGACAGTGCTGCCGTTTCACACTTTCCTTCATCCAACGTTTCAACATCGTGGGGCTAATAATAAATAATAAAATAAAGAATAAAATATGAAAAAAATTGATCAAATATCATGTGCTAAACGAAACCACAGTCACTTATTCTGCACTCGGTTCCACACTCACATCGTCTTCTTTGTCTGTTGCTTTGTCATTTAAAACTCATATCTACATTTGCATCAACAGAGGAAAAACAAAATAAAACCAACAGCTATTATCCGGAGATTTGCATTCAGAGATTTGAATTTAGTACCAAAGATTACACCAACAACGTTGATGAAATTGTTGCCGAATAATTGGTAACGTCTACTTTCCCACTGCATCAAAATAAAATTAGTTTTTGGTTGTGCTCTATATACTTAAATTGTTAGAATTTTTTCAATTTAAATTGCTAGAAAGTGATGGATTAAGTTTGTAAAAATTCCCGGATGTGTGCGTTTTATATATTTAAATTGTTAGGATTTTTTTAATTCAAATTGTTAGAAAGTAATGGATTTAATTTATAACAATTTTGGATGCGTTTTATATATTTGAATTGTTAGGATTTTTTTAATTTAGATTGCTAGAAATAATGGAATAAATTATAAAAATTTATGGATGGGTTTTATATATTTGAATTGTTAGGATTTTTTTTTAATTTAGATTGCTGGAAATAATGGAATAATTTTATAAAAGTTTGTGGATGTGTTTTGTATATTTAAATTGTTAGGATTTTTTTGTTACTAGACAAAAATATAATAAAAATTTATAATTATTTATTTTTAACACAAATGTTAATTATTTTGTAGAAATGCAGAATTTGAAAAATGAGCATACATTTGAAGAGTTATAAGAAATAGGAGCCGATAATGCAGTTGGGATTGTGCAATCGAAAAAATATCAGCCAACTCTTGGAATATTATTTGATAATCATGAAGAAATGTTTGCATTTTACAAAGCCTATGGTAAACAAGAGGGGTTTTCTGTGAAGGTTTGAAGTACTAAGAAAGGGACTGATGGGATTGTCAAATATGCAACATTTGCATATGGCCGCAATGGCAAATCAAAAAGTAAATCTGCTAATGCGTTGAAGCCGAAACCTAATGTGAAAAATGGTTGTGACGCAAAAAATTGGAGGTTGTCTAAATGAAGATGGAAAATGGGTTTTTTGAATTTTAAATCTTCAACACAACCATGGATTGAGTCCAAACAAAGCTATGTATTTCCCTTGCAATCGCAAAATTAATGCAAGTGCTAAAAAGAGAATTGAAATGAATGATTGTACGGGAATTAAAATTGCCCAAAATTTCAATTCTATTGTTGTTAAAGTTGGTGGGCATAAAAATGTCTCATTCTTAGAAAATGATTATAGGAATTTTGTTGACAAAACAAGGCGATTACAGCTTGGGGAAGGAGACGTCATGATGCTTTTAAAGTACTTTAAAAAAAAAGCAAGTAGAATGTAAATGTTTTTTTTTATTCATCATTGATTTAGATGAGCAGGATCTATCGAATAATGTATTTTAGGCCGATCCGCGGAGTAGGGCAGCTTACAAATACTTTGGAGACATCATTACATTTGACATTACATATCTAACCAACAAGTATGACATGCCATTCATTCCCTTTATCGAAGTTAATCACTATGACCAGTATATTTTGTTAGGATGTAGATTAATTTCACGCGAGAACACAGAGACATTAATATGATTATTTGAGGCGTGACTCTTATGCATGTGCGATTCTCCTCCCCTTGGTATCATTACAGACCAAAACAAGTGATAACTCTATGAAATGAGAGTTATCTATACTACTTTTGGTCTTAAATTAAGATTACTTAGAGAGTGAATGACATATTTTAATTGTATTTTAGTTATATTTTGCATACTTATTTATTTTTTAGTTATTCTTAATAAATTAAGTTGTTTTAGAATAAATTGTGTGCTTAGATTATGTGCTTGATTGTAGACAATTGAAAGTGCAATTTTCAAAGAAAAAATATTGTGCAATGGGCTTGCAAGAATGAGGAAAGAATTTGGTTGCAGAAAAGTGGAAATGAGTTGAAACAATGTAGATGTTGTAACCAGTGCCGTAGTAACCGTTGCTGCAGTAATCTTAGAGCAACAAAAGAGAAAATTTTATGCGAATCTAAAAAAAAATATATGATTTGCTGTTTCCAAATGTAGAAGATATACACCCTAGATGTCCAGTTGCCCTAGTTTTCAATTATATAAAGTACGCACACAAGAGAAAAGGAGAAAGCCTTCATTCACAAGAAATAACAAGAAAAGAAAAAGAAAACAGTAAAGAAACATTAAATTCCATAGTTGAACAAAAGAGATTGCAAGTGTGAGGAAGAAGAAATCAAGCATCGCAAAGGGTTTTACGTTTCTATCTTTATCTTTCTTTTTTCTTTGATTCATGATGATGTATTTGATGACTGAAACAGTTTTTATTTTTTTTGTTACAAATCATGAACTAAATTTTATTAGTGGATGAGTGATAAACTGACTTGATGGTTATTAATTGAATTTATGTGTTGCTACATGATTGTTATAATATTTTATTTTGATAATGCTTAATTTAATTCACTATTTTGGCTGACCATTTATTTAATGATACTAGCTAAGAGAGAGTCATAAAAGGGTCAGTTTTAGTGGAACATATCATAACAATACTTGGTTGTAGGTTAGGTTTCCTGAGTTGGGTCAACTCAATTTGAATATGGTCATGCCTAATCCAAAACTAATGATGAACTAGACATAGGGATTCATCTTGTATGGTATTAGGAACCTTGATCATATAATACTATATCTTGTGTGGCAAAACAATCGGTCATTGTTAAGTTGTATATAAATATAAGAATTCCAACAGGCGACAGCTGAAGATGTATTAGCGTTCTGCCCAATACTGTAGTAATTGCTGTAGCAACAGTATTGTAACAAAAAAAAGTCAATGTCATTTAAGTGAGTTAATTCACTCAACTACATTACTCTTAGTAACTACATTTTTGTAAGATGAGTTAATTTAGTTTATTGCATTTTATTTTTCTGTCATTTAAATTATTTAGTTTAATTTAGTTGATAAAAGAGTTTAATTTAATTTAACTGAATTTGTACCATAAGAATTGCTATAGCAACTCTGATAACATCAATTCCTGTGGAAATGATACTTGAATTTTATTACTTTATTATTTATTGTGTACACTTATGCACTAACACCTATATTTTAAGAGATTGAATAAAAACCACAACAACAAGGCAATGCAAAAGGCAATTAAAAATATTTTTCCTACTACAAGGCACCGGTGGTGTTTTGACATATAATGAAGAAGGTACCTGAGAGGTTATGGGCATTTAAAGAATGTGAATGTATTATTTCTTCGTTGTTTTCTGCTGTTATGATTCATTGAGTTCTACTACGTTCAAGGAAGCTTGGCATGACATGATTGCAGAATACGATTTATGGGATAATAATTGGTTAAATGGTTTATACGATGAGAGATATTATTGGGTTCCATGCTATTTGAAAGACTATTTTTGGTCAGTAATGTCAACTACTCAGCGAAGTAAAAGTATGAATGCATTTTTTTATGGGTTTATTAACTCAAAAATAAATCTGAAGCAATTTGTGAAGCAATATGAAAATACATTGAGAATGAAAGCTGAATTAGAATGACAAGCAGATGAGAAGTGTTTCAGTAAAACGACATCATGTGTAACAAGATATGAGATGAAGAAGCAAGTTGAAGAGATGTACACCATTTCTAAATTCAAAGAATTGCAACAAGAATTAACTGCACTCATGTATTGCGATATATTAGATTCTGGAGGATCAATATATAAAATAAGTGAATCGTATGGGTAAAGTAAAAAAAAAATCTTTGAGGTTGTTTTCGAAGAAGACAAGTGTGAAGTTAATTGTATCTATTCAAAGTTTTAGTTTAAAGGGATTCTTTGCAGACATGCCTTTGCAGTGTTAATACGTAACTCAGTTGAATTACTTCCAGATATAAGAAAGACATGAGGTGCTATAGTAAGGTGAAAGTGATTGTGTGCAGAATTTGTCCATCCAACAGGAAAGATATGAAAAAAAATGTGTAGCGCTTTTAGTGAGGTTGCAGACATAACTTCTGATGATAAAAATAGTTACAAAAAGGTGCTGGATTGGATTGAGAAAGCAATTAATGATCTACCTAAACAAATTCGTTGTAGAAGTGCGGAAAAAACTATTACTAATGGAGCAAGTTGTAATAGCAACAAGCACATTCACGGTGAAAGTGTGGAAAGAACTGTTACTGGTAAAATAAGTTGTAACAACAACAACGTTCAACTGGTACTGAATGATGCAGAAGTAACAGATCGTAAAGGTTGTCCACCTTGCTTAAGGAAAGAATCTTCAATTCGTAAGAAATCTGTTCAAATGAACAAGATTGCATAAAAAATAATGTCTTTTTAAATACAAATATATCTTATTCTAATTTATTTGGTCTTAGTTTAATTGTTTTAAATAATTTTGCAAGATTTACAAGAAAATTCCCCATCGTCTTATCATGTGCCTAATGAAATCTCCACACAAGAGAGCAACATGCCCACGGTAAGTTTTGTGAATTTTTCTTTTAAACTTTTCTTTTATTTCGAGAATATATAACTAGGCATAAGATTAAGTATATGTAGATGCTACAAGAATGAAGTATTGTTCATAGAAATCTCAACCAATATGGCACTATAGGCTACTACAATGTAAGAATTAAATTATTTAAATTTAAATTTTAAGTTTTTTAGATGGATTTTATATATAGTTTATTATATGGTTAGCTACCTATATATCCATCTTAATTTGGCGAAAGCAATATTTATCAGTCATTTCCTTATAATTGACACATAGTAAGTTATTATTAATAAGTCGTTAATGTATGCTTATATTTTAATATTTTTGAAATGTAATATGATGTTAATTTTTGTGTATTATAGTAACCAGTCCCACTGTATACTTTGCAATCGCATTATTCTTTTCCTTCGATAATTTATCAAGGATCTCAAAATGAGAATTTTCAACAGTTACTATAGTAGTAGTGTAATGAAGATAATAATCATGATGTTTGACTTGTATTTTGGCTTTAAATTGTAGTGATGGATTAATAATATGTGTTAAATTTGACTTTAAAATTTTGAAATTATTGTGATGGATTAATGATATATGTTAGATTTGGGTTTAAATGTTTGAAATTATAGTGATGGATTAATAATATAGGTTAGATTTGGTGACTTTTGTATCATTGCATTATTGTTGTTTCTTTTTATACACATAATATCTCTAGACATTGATAGGATCCAAAGGGAAATGTCCATTTTTTCTACGGTCAAACATTGCAATTCATACATAACAAATATTTTGTTTAAATTATTTAAATGTATACATAACAAGTGGTACAATCTCTTCATTTATGCAAAATACACATAGCAATGATTATTTCTAAAATATAACATACAGTGGATAAAATAGGTAGAATACTACAATCATTTCTAGCTTTATTAGTTTGCACAACTTTGTCGCACGTGGGCGCTTCAGTTTGCACCCCCTTTTCGTATGTTTCCATGATTGATCTTGTAGTTTCTAACATATTAGATGTTTCTGACAATTTTTCATGCATTTGTTTGTACTCATTGTATGCTGTTTCGGCATCTAAAAAAGATTTATAAGATTGATAAACATTCCCTTTGAATTCATTTACCTACTCCTAGCATTCAAGCCAAGAATTATATATGTTCGCTTTTTGTCCGTTAAAAATAACATAACAGGTTTGAGTAGGCATTTGGTTTCTACATTGAAAAAATTTAGATAAAATATTATATGCCCAAATTACTACTTGCATTCCTAATCCTAATTATATACAAAATGCAAAACATTAGTAAGAATTGTATTCCTTAAAATTAATAATAAACTTAAATTTCTAAGCATGCATCTCAAGACCCTCTTAATGTCGAACTGATAGAGTGAAAAGTTTAGTAACTATCATCTTAATATGTATATACAAAACAATTTATCATGAATTATTTCTTACTATGTATAAATTGATCAATATCGGCCTTTAAATTAAACATTATGCAAAATACAAAACTAATATTCAAATAAAATATTATGCAAAAATTTGAAGTATTTTAGAGCCAAAAATTCAATACATTTAAGCATTAATACATTATTTCCCATATCAACTTATCACACAAAAATGATCACAAATCATGTAATTAATAATTTTTTTTTACAAAATCATCATTATTCCTTTCACACAACTATCATACACAAATAAAATAATCATAGAATTCAAATCACAGAATATTATTTTTTGAATTATTTGACAAAAAATTTATACAAATATTGATTATGTACGACTGAGAGATGGAGAGAGTTAAACAGTGCCTTAACGGACCTTCATGATGACTCAAACGCTATGGTAGTGGTGACACTATCGGTATTTTGTTGATGGCGGCTCCATTGTAAATCGAACGTTTTTGTTGTAAATTGGTCGTTAGCAGACGTTAGGGACGAGAAAGGATACGGTTTAGAGTGTTGGTTGGTGATGAGGACGAGTGGTTGGTGACGAGGACGAGTGGAGAGTGCAAAATAAGTGAAGGAGACAATGTGAGTGGAGAACGAAGCCTTTGGTGAAGGAGACGATATGAGTACAGAATAAGTAGTTGTGGTTTCGTTTAGCACGAGATATTTGACCAAGCTTTCCTTTATTTTATTATTTATTATCGGCCTCACAATGCTGAAAAGTTGGATGAAGGAAAGTGTGAAACGGCAGCATTGGTTGCCATTTCTGTCACGTTTTTGTTCAACCAGCATTTTTCTTTATTGACGGGATGTGAATGATATCATGTAATAACCCAGTCCTAAGCTTTATTGTTTGGTATACCATAATGAAAAAGTAATAAATCACGGGATTTTCTGATAAAAACAATAAAATTAAGGAGGATGATAATTAAAACCAATTAACAATTCATGAATTTTTTTTCCAATTAAAATAATTAGGAAGATTAACTAGCACTGCAATCAGATATTATTATACCCATATTTTTATCAAACTCGATATCAAGGACTCACATCTGATATTATATTTTAATCTAAATAGGATAAAATCTTATAAAATAATAGATAAGTTTTACTAACTTAATTATATCTCTAATTATTTTTCTTATATAAAGAGACTGCCACTCAAAGGTAAGGAAAGAGAAGATATACATGAGGAATTAGCATATTGAAGTACAATAACCTCTAAGTCTTTTTTATTGTTCTCTTTTCTTTTTCTTATTATTTATTTGTTTCGTACCACTCTCGATATCTGATTTAAGCATTGGAGGGTTTACGCCAATAACACACTCAAGGACTCCGGATGGGTTTATTATTTTTCAAGATTTAGGCCACCGAGCTCTTTATTCCAAGGACATCAAGCTCTCTTACAACATGTTCTCGAAGTAAACGAACTCTTTCTCAACTCTTATTGTCGATACAAATTTTAGTATCAACAAATATATTCCTTCATTCATGCGCATTATAAGAATTATAGCCATAAAACATGCGCAATTATAGGATAGTATATCGTTTGGTGTAAGAAAGACGTTATACCTTCACTTTAATTAATCATTTAAGAATTAATATGGCACAAAAAAGGTTATTAGAAGGATATGCTAACAGCACATTATGGTTGACAGACACTGATATCATGTCAGTAAAAAGAACGAAAATAGCTAAGAATCAGATACTGCTGTAACAATTACGAGTGCCCTATCTCCAAATCATATATTCGAATTCTCTTCTCTTCATCTCATCATCTGCCCCCATCCCTTTGTAACACTTGTTATTCTAATTCCAATTCACAGTTGCACATCTCGTCATTATAAATAGTCTGCGTTTGTGAGAGAACAACACATAGAAGAATAATTTTGTCAGCCAAAACACATTATTAATATTCTGTTTCATATTTTTTTCTATTAGCAAGGTTTAGTTAAATACTTTGTGAGAGCAATGGCATCATTGAAGGCTGAGAAACCTGTTGGTACCAAACTCTTTGGGCAGGCCAAAACGGAACCTGCAGCCAAGGCCAGTGAAGGTGCTTCCAAACCTGCAGGTTCCAAATCTGCCGCTAAGAAATCTGCACAGAAGCCTCAGGAGCCTAAGAAGAAGGTATGCTCTTATAGATTAATAAGTTCAATATCCCAGAAAATTTTAGTATCCAAGCTCATTACTTTTGACTGTTTTATAGGGAAAAGGTGGCAAATCAGCAGCGAAGCACTAGTCTGGTGTCGCAAAAGCAGCTAAACAAAGGCAATGAAGTACTACTAATCATCTCATAGTATTTAATTACCTAAATGTTTTTCTTCAGTTGACCTCCCCTGATATCTGGTCATCTATGTAAGTCAGCTTGCTACGCTTGCACTGAAATAAAATTGCCATTTACAGACACCCTTTCACCACTCGAAATCCCAAATCCCAGTCTTCCAAATATTTATGGATATTCGCACATGAGAAAATTTATGTAGATGTATACCATGTTTATAATAACACTTGAACCTCAATGAAAGGACATACAGCAAACGTATTCACTGACACATGCACTAACACAAAAGTAATTTAATCTTGAGTTAGTTAAATTTCTCGTTCTTAGAGGACTGTTGTAGATTAAAGCCTTATTTGAAATCCTTGGAATTGAGGTATTACGGGTTAAAAAAGTGCGAGTATTATGAAAAAAATATAGTTATTAAAGAAATATTAATAACGAGGAATAAAAATAATTTACCTTTTAAATCACAACTGCTATTATTTTATGGATGGGGAATAAAAATTAGAGACATAAATAAAATTATTGTCATATTATAAAGTATTTAAATTATTTGAAAAACTCTTCAAAAGTTTGAAACAATATATTAAAATGGTATTAAATTAAAAAATATTTAAAAAGAATGATACATTCAAATAGAAAAAAAAACATAACAATGTTTTAAAGTTGAATAAAGATTATATTGTAAGATTTTTTTTAGTTAGAACTTATTTATATTAAATAAAAATAAAAAGAAAATTTATTATTTAATATTGTAAATGATAAAATTAAAATTAAAAAATATTTATATAATGGGGATTGAGATAGGAGTGAGGTGGGTAGTACAATTCCATAACCCACTCCTAAAACATCCCACTAATGCTAAGATTATCAACAGGGCACAAAACCACATGGTTAATCCTACTAGCCCAGTAACTTAATTATAGAGTTGAGATTTTCCATTATTTATGTGCAGATATTGTCATTAAATGCGATAACAATTACTGCAATTTGTTTGAAAGGGTTCATTCAAACAATAGATAAAGACATAAGATGTGACGCACACAAGTGACTAACTCCATCTCATTTCCCCTGCAAAAGGAAGCGTATCCTTCGTTTCCTAGTTGCACCGGCTATTCGTTTCAACAAAATCTATTACTGAACGACTAACATGCAGGATCACAGAAAATTTGTGTTGAAAAAACTGTGGTCTTTGTTATAGTTAGATTAATTCTCCTAAAATCTGCGAAAGTTGCTCATAATAAAAAGAGCATACACTAAAAGAAAATGAAATTCTTCTGTACATGAGAACAGAGAGAGAATAAGAAAAAGTAACAAAGCTAACACATGAGAAGATAAAAACAATAACCAATTGATGTTGAGCTGATTGTTGAGAAGTTGCAAATAGTTAGAATGGGCTGATGCTGCGAGCCAACTTTAACATGAATTCAGGTACAAGGCGTCTTCTTGGAGGAGCTAGTGCATCTTTGGCACGGGCTTCTTGGTCATCAGCATGGATGATAGCAACAACATCTTCAAACATGTCATCTCTCCCACCTCTCATTGGATCCTGAATGGCGTATGAGCCAAACAGAAGTTGTAAATAATTGTAGAAATAAAGATTTTAGCAATTCATTTTGCTGCCAAAAAGATGAACAAATAAAATATAACAGAGCAGCAGGAGGGCTATTCATTGAAGCATTATTTTAATGCCATTTATTGACTGTTAAAAAAAAATCTTGCAGAAACCCATAATTTTCCATGCACCACGTAATTCAAGTTTACTTGTATACTTGTGAATAAAAATGCCTGAGATGGAGATGAGACAATTTTTGTTGAAGCTGCTATTTTACCAAACTGTGAATAATACTTGGCAGAGGTAACAAGAAAGAAGGCATCCGATTGCTTCTTATACCTGAAGAAACAGATCAGTGTGTGTCTTCCCTTCATACAAAATTGATTCAGCTCTCACTCCAACTCTTTGAAGAGTATTTGCAAAATTCTTACTGCACAAATGATATCAAAATAAGTCCTTCACAAGCACTGAAGACATTTATATCGTTTATCAACATACATGAAGTACAGAAGAGGAGCTAATGATAACTAAAGGCTTGTATAAATGTCCAGTTGAAGTGCAGGCCACTGCTGAGAAGTGAACATTTATAAAATATTGATAAAACCTCTAACCTTCACACGTCATATGCATTTGTTACAGATGCAACTTTAAGTGCTGCAGATTTTTTTTTTCTTTCTATCAACACTCAGCAGAGACGGCATCATTATTTAGACCCTCTCCAAATCACTTAATTGCCTTACATTTTCACTGTTTGACCTACCACTCCCCTCGGGCAAACCTATGTAACAGCCATAAATTTTCCTAAAATATAACTGAAACATCTCCATCTTAAGGGTATTGGTTGGCTGTTATTCTACAACTGCCATAGGATTTATAACTGATCCATCTAAACATCCTCCTCTTGCAGTACAGGCCTCACACAAGATCATTTCTTCATTAAACACTATAAAATACATGCTTCATATCTTTAAATTTGGAAAAAAAGGGTATTCAAGAGTAATGTTTTTAAACAATGACAGCTAGAATCAGAACATATTTTATTGGAAAAATCAACTTTAGGATACTGCAACCACCGAGTGAAATGACTTTCAAGAAAATTATCAATTGGATATAAACAAATAGCATATATGGAGAATAGAAAGTAGTTAATAAAAAAGGAGTATTGCTGATATTTAAATAACACTTTATTCACTACGAACTTGCAGATTGAGATTAGCTAAAACATATATTTACAAGCAAACAGAAGAACCTTTTTCATTTTTACTGCAAAAAAGAATGGGAAGTTCAATAACATGATTTTATGAATTATCAAAAACAGGAACATTCTATAACTCATGAAATTACTCTAGGAAAGAAAGCATAAATTGGAATTAAGATAACCATATGCAATCGCACAGTTCACTAAGAGGAGAATAAAACCTTGCATCTGCTGGAATAGAATAATCTGCAGTGCCATGGAAAAGAATAATAGGAGGTAGAAGAGAAACTGCATGTCTAGTGTTTGGGTCCTGGACCAGCACTTCAGGAGAATATTGTTGCAAAGATTCTTCCCCATCCATTATGCTGCAGCAATTGACAGTAGAAGAATGATGTATTGATTTAAGATAATGCATGCATACTCACATCTAATAGTGAAAGAACATGTATGTACCTTAAAAAGATGGAACGGTACAGGCCCCGACTATGGAAGTGATCTACTAGGTCAAACAAATTGTATCTGTTTGTAGATTTTGGGAGGAAAACAGTACGAAAATATCACAAAATACTGAAATAAAAAAAATTACAGGAAATGGAGAACAGAAAAATATTTGGTAAAGAAGGATTGCAGCAGATTGTGTATTGATCAAACTATGGATATGAAGGCAGATTAGAAAGTTATATCCATGCTTCCATGATCATACAATCATATCTCCTTCAGAGAGATGTAATGGAACTTATCAAACTGTAGTTGAACTAGATGTTTCAAAGTTACACTTGAGGAGCAAAGACAATGTCAGACAAATTGTTTTAAACCAAGACCGCAACACCATAGTCATATAGCAAATCTATTTAGAAAATATGGGTCAAAAAAAAAAATTGAAAATGTACCATGTCATAAATCTCCGATCAGAAATGTGCTAAATTACTGAGCCACTTTCCTCATCTTGTTCGAAAAAGATAGAACAAAATTATAGCTTACTATCTTAGATTTATCTACAAATTTATTTTCTTTAAACTACATCGACGAAGATATCATGGGCTCAAGAAAACATTGAACAAATATTACCCTCCAGATAAACCAAAATAAGCCTTAATGTGGGAGACACTCCAAGGTGTGCTCTCTCCTTCACCAGCCTCTTTGATTGCCTGCTCCAATAGTGTACATGCAGCAATATGTGCACCAGCTGACTGTCCCATTAGATATATCCTATCCAAAGAATCAACAATAAAGAATACCGTATGCAGCAAAAGAACCTCTCAAACATAAGATATCTAAGGGGAAGAAGAAAAGCCAATGAGTTACCTATCAGGATCACCTCCATACTCAGAGATATTATTGCAAACAAAAGAGATGCCTTGGGAAGCATCCTTCACCATATCCTTGATGGTTCCCTGAGGAAAATTTCTGCATGCATATTTCAATAAAGAGACCAACTTTGGAGGTGCCTGGATGTTATACAATAGTGAATGCACATTCACACAGAAAATACAGAGCCAAAGCCTCGGTAGCAATGCAATATAAGCAGTGGACTATTACTAAGTTAACATCAAACTTGTAAAAATGTAATTCCTCGTCACATTTGTCAATGAATCCGCATAATCTGCCCTTCTCAATGAAAGATACACAATTAGGCATACAAATTGTTGAGAAATTCTAACGGACTAAGATTAATGAAATAAATATTTTGTAATAGACACATAAGAAAATTTTTTAAAATGCTCGATTAGGCACCTGTTACCTGCTACAGACAATAGGAGATAAATTTGTCAAATGTAGATGCCAATAAATGCACCCTAGAATGTCCAATTTTAGAAGGCACCACCAAAACAGAAAAGCAGGAGTCAGAGAGCGCTAAGTTAGTTATTTTGTTAACCGGAAAGCTTATCTTGCCCACATTCATGTGTCTGTGAATATTAGCTGGTGTGATATTCATGTATGAACCGACAATTCAGAATCCATATGATAGATGGAACTTAGACGAATGCCAAGAAGTGCTCTAAGTTCTAAATTTGCATCTTGGTGAATGGTATACAAGCAATGTAGCAAATAACAAAACCCAATTTGCTTGGGAAGACATTATGTTTAAAAAAGAAAAAAAAAAGATGAAACTTATGGCTAAAGTTAAAAAAACACCACCTGTAATCTATGCAAGCAACAATGATGTCCCTTTCTGATAACTGTTGCCCTAAAAGAGAACCCCAAGCTTTGTAACTGCATCAACATAAAGACAAACTCATCAACGCCAGTAACTGTTAGACGGTAGTCATAAATGATCCAGGAAATTAGCAGGTAACGGTTGAGAAATTTACAGAATCAGACTAAACCTGCAAGAATTAACGTCCAATCTAGTAAATTTGTTAAAAAGAATAAAAAACAAAATTCATTTCCTTCCATGCTAACATGAACCAGATAAACAATAAATGTAAGATCGTTGCAACTAGAGAAGTAATTATAATTTGTTGTATGCATGCCACTCTGCCTACCTTAATTGTTTTGTCTTTATTCACTTCTGTAGAGTTCTTTCTGTTATTGAGTACAAGTACATACAAATTTACTGGCTTTACCATATAAGAAAACGTAAGCTACTATCAATTTTCCCAAGGCCTACAATGCACATGTCTAAATTGGATTTCCATGGATGCACTAACTGGCTCAAGTTTTCTAGGACAATAGTAGACATAGAGAATCAAGGAAGAAATTACTCACCCAATAATCCAGGCTCCCCCAGTTATAAATGCTACAACCGGCTTTGGGCCATCACTACTTTTAGGCAAATACAGATCAAGCCTGCACTGCACAAAATTTCAGGTAATTGTGCTAAAAAAATAAAGAATAAAAAAAATAAAAGATATAAGGATTTGCATAAATTATTTGCACATCAGAGCAGAAGAAATAAACTAAGTCCCAACATATGCCCACCTATTTCTCGGTTGATCACCATAAACTATACCTCTGCGCACTTGACTAGAGAAGAAATAGTAACATCCCACTGCAAAAGGGAATCAAACAAACAAGTTATCATACTCCACCTTATAAATAATTACATCAACATTACATGTACGTATGGACCGCCATAATGTTAAGCCCCTTACTTATTAGCCTAAGCTTGCATGTGATTAATCACTTGACATGGTATTAGAATTAAAATGGAGAGAATTTTCACAAATGACTAAAAATGGTAGAGACCTTGAATAAAACCAGGCAAAAGCAGCAATGAGTAACAACCAAGAGCGAGAAATCTCATGATCCATCTGTAGCCTACCCTGGATAAAAATTAAATGATCAGCAATCAATCAATCAATCAATAACAAAAACAAAGAAATAAATAAATGAATTAAAAAGAAAATAATTCAGCAGCATACCCGAGATATCTCAACAGCTTGAAGCTCAAGCGAGTGACCAAGAAAGTTTGGGCGGCAGCACGGCCTACATCTTTACTAAAAGAGCGGCGGCGGGAACCACCAGCAGAAGAAGCAGCGCCACTACCATTACTGCTGGACAATGAACTGAGAGAGTTGTCGCTGGCGGATCGGCGGCGTCGCTGCTGATAGTGATTGCCAGGATCGGGACTGTCGTTGGGCGAAGTGATGTTCTTGTTGTTGTAACTGGATGTTCTTGAAAGAACAGGTTTGATGTTGGTGATGGCCTTCTCCACGTCTTCGTATTCGGATGAAATTAAAAGACTGGTCGTGGGATCGTCCCTTTCTATCTCTGCTTTTATCAACATTGCTGCCGCCTCTGTTCCCCGATGATGATGAGTTACTGGTAAGATCTGAGATGGCATTTTCTTTTCTTTTCTTTTCTTTTCTTCCCTCCACCCCCTTCTTTAAGATAAGAAGAACTATGAACTATCCTAACTGTTTTCTAAGTTTTTTTAATTATTCTTTTGAAAATCTGTTTTTTTTTTCCCCTTTTAATATGTATACTCAAGAAAAGAAAAAAAAGGCGGGGGTGGGAGGAGGGGGTTGTAATACTAAAATGATTTATGCAGCAGAGCGGAGTGAAATTTGGTTAATTCAGTATTCCAGTCTTCAGGGTACGAGGAAGCAGAGGATATATCGGTGAGAGGAGAAACAGAGAGGCAAAGTTGCTTTGACCCTTTGAGAAGAAGCCACTTGGATTTTGCCAAATGGCAGTATTGCATTGGGTTCTTAAACTTTGTTGTTGATGGAGAAAGAGAAACTTGGAATTGGTCGTTGGCTTTGCTGGGCTGGCGTTTGTCGTCCTTGACTTTTAAACTTTCATTTCGTTCGATATTTGACAATCCAAAATGTTGTTGATCCCAAAAAAAAAAAAAATATTGTTGTTAGATCCATTTTCAACAGAGAACACACTGATCCGATCATCCCTTGGCTTCGCGCCCGGTGAGTCAGGCTCCTCAGTCCTCTCCTCTACTTTCGTTTCTCGGATAAGCCCAACGACAAATACCAAGCTCTTGCAATGCCATCATGATAGGAGAAATAATATTAACAGCCCCACAAGACACAATTACAGAAATATAGAACAATAAATAGCAAAATAGTTTGCGTCGCCATGAACTGATTTTTCTACAGAGAGGAAACCAAAAAAAAAAAACCCATAAGATGCCATTCTTTCTTTAATTCTTTAACCCAGCAAAACTTCATCTTCGCATATAAATATTTAAAAGAAACATAAAAAATAATTTTCTTTTACCGGGCGGTATATTTTAACATAAGTAAGTAACATTAATACTCATAATCCTTTGGAGTTTCAGGAGCATTGAAATTTTACTTGGTTGAAAATTTTGTTGGAAATTTGTTTTATTGAAGTTTAAAATGAAAAGTACACTCATAATTTTGATATTTGTGTTATTGTACAAATAGATTTGTATAATGTTAAAATAAACTGATATTTTTTCACACCAAACAATCTTCTTAACGTTTCTTGTCCTCCATGAGACGTAACCATCTCATTTCAGTTCAAATTTTTTTGATAAACTTGCAGCGGCAGCTTATTTTGGCCACTTCTGAAAGCACACAGCTGGCTTTATTTGACTTGTGGGTTTTGCCATTTTGCCATATCAGACGGATTCATCAATTTTTATAACTTCAAATCCAACTTAACTTTACATCTTCGAATTAAATCCCCTTCTTGTTATATCATTGGAAATTTAGAAGTTGATGCGATCGAAAAGATAATAGTTCCCTCTTCTATTAATGATCCTCAACTTTAGATCTTCAATTAAATTATTTGAACTATACAGTAAAGCCCAGTCCAAGGTTCTCAGTTGGGGTACGTGACTCAATTGGACAGGGCAGCGGTGGGTGTATTTTGTAATACCCAAGGATCACTGCGCTTCTTTCAATTGTTGTGCGCATTGTGGTCCATAAAATTGATGGGCGAGACCATATCCCAAAAACTCAAGTTTCCATCCGATTTATCCAAATCCACCGATCACACACACTAAATCACAATGTTGTATATAATTGAAAAAAAAAAAAAAATCACAATTTTTCTCTTCCCTATGTGCCAAGAGAGAGATAATACTTATAGAAAACAATTATCATATTATTTTTCTTAGTTTTGATATTGTTAATAGTCTCACTAAAATTTAAACAATACCAAAGATGATATCATATTTGAGAATTATCAACGAACTTATGCACATTAACTTATGAATGAATGTAAATTAAAATTTTAACTTTTTTTTTTTTAAGTAACGGACAAATTAAGCGTAAAAGTAATTCAACACTTGAAACATTCAAGACTCAAGTCATTTGATCATAGTTTTACATATTAAATATATGATTAATTAAAAGTTTACATAATGCTAATATGCTATATTATGATTGACCCATTAATTCCACTGTTTATTTCAACTTAATTAAAGAGTTTTAATATGTTTCACCTTTCTCAACTTCTTACGTCTATTTTGATTTTAAACCTGTAACAATCATCAAGCCTTTTTGGCTAAAGACAGTGGTCAAACAAAACCTAAAGTTTCTTTAGGGCAACTATACTTTCACTAATTCACTTTACGAACAATAAAAGAAAGCTGAAAAGGCTTAAGTTCAAATGAATTTGGCTGTCGTATTTTTGTGGAAAAGGCTTAAGTTCAGCTGAAAATCCTAATGGTACTTTGCCAAAAGCTCTTGATAAATGATTACAAAATTAAATTAGTAGATCATGATCGGCAAATTAAACCAAAATGGGAAACAAAACATATGCGCCCCTGAAAGTTTTAAAATGTCAAGTCCACTGAAGGGTTCAGCTATATCATATGCGTTTATATCTAGTCACTTATGAATTTTTCAATGAGTTTTATGACAATTTTCTCTATTGAGTGGAGAAGGTAATAATGAGGGATTAAGATGATTCATACTGTCGCCGTGCAGCCGATCGACCAAATCAACGTCCATTAGCAACTTGCGTATGCTAAGCTAGCAGGTAATGAATAAAAAGTTATTACATGATATCATTGCATTTTACAAGCTAAAGATTGGAGCAGAATGATTTATATTGTATGGGAGTTTACTTTTTCCTCTAAAGCACCCACCAAAAAAAAATTGTCATGGTGCTAGCATAGGGTCCGCGATCATGACAAAAACTTAATCAACTAAACAGTGATACGGTTTTTGTTTGATATGATATAAATGGAGTCACAAAAATGATCTTTTGAGTTTGGCCTTGGCGTGGTTGATAGGAGAAGTAAAACCAATTGAAGAAAGAGACTTACTATTGATGATCTGGCGTATTTGCACGAATTGAAAAGCTCAAAAGCATGCATTCAATTGCAAAAGCACTCAACTTTTAAAAGCACACACAACACAACCGTGAGAGTTTTGATTTGAGTTTTTATGAGGACTCACTTTTATTAGTATGATTATAGAGTAAAATTATATAAAAGAATAATTTTCCTTTGTGAAATACGAGTAGTGACATCCTTCGTCTGCGAGGGTTATTTGTCTGGATATACACTTCATAAAAAATTTAATGTAATATCATAAATCCTAATTATAATTTTATATATATATATATATAATTATAAATATCAAAATATTTATTTGCTGTTATAACAGTATTGTATATATTCAGTAAATTGGTGTTTAACTAGTATAAAAAAAAAAAAAAAATCCAAAAGCGCTCAACTTTTAAAAGCACACACAAAGTTTCCCCGCATTTCAGAGACCGGAATGACCCCATGCTTTATACGGTAAGATTATCTTCTGCTTCTGCTTCTGCTTTCTGGGAAATCGATTAAACCATAAATTGGGATAAAGACATTGCTTATCGCTGGCCCTAGCTAGCCCCTATTTCTTTCTTTGCTTTGCTTTGTTGAACGTTGTTTTGTAAGCTAGTTCATTTAGCCACAAATTAAATGAATAAGATTTTCCCCATTGAGGGGAATACCAAGTCGATTAATTTTATGGAAACTTTTCCATTTTAATTGCTTTTCTTTTTCACTTTCTTATTGTGATGCTGTGCCTTCTTCTTTTTAACTGGATAGCACAATTTTAAATGTGTTTGATGATTGGACTTCCTTATCAAAGACGCTCAACTTGGTTGATTAATTTCTACTAAACGAACTTCATAAATTGATCGCTTATTAAAAGATCAAATTAGGAGAATGTTCTCCAATTATACGTGTTCAAACATGATCTTAGATGATTGATCAATCAACTTGCTCACCTAAGCATCATATCGATCCTTCGCAACCTCATTATAGCCGCCCTCGTGTTAACCATCGCATATGCATGAATTAAGATAGACAATTATATATATAGTTTAAAAAATCAAATTAGGAGAATGTTCTTCGATTATACATCTTGAAACATGATCTCGATATATTCTCTAATAGCTTAAAATTATAGCCACTATCGTGAGATAAGGAATAACAATTAAAACAATAAATAAATATAGTTTAAAATTAGATGTCAACAAGGAATCATAAGCATTGATCAATTGTGCTAACTCTTTTCATTAATGGATGCTTAGTCTGTAAGCCATAAAGTCATTGTGATGATTAAAAATCACTTATTCTGAAGATTATCAACCTTATTTAATAGCCGGTAGGAGGTTCTTGGCTTCACATCCGAAGCATACGGTTAATTGAATTGGCCTCTTCACTAATGCATGATGCCTAACACAAATCATTAGCCTTGCTATTTTTCTATTTGAGACATAGTGAGAAGTTACGTATAATTTGTTAGATTTGCATAAGCAATCATCTCCACAACATAGATTCTCTTTAATGTTCCGTATACGAAACAATAAAATTTTCGGCGCATGCAAATACCCATCAACTTACTTTAACTGCCATTTGCGGTTTCTTGATTTAAAGTATGAAACACAGCATTAGATCATTGTAATTAATCTCGAACGTGTGAGAATGCAATATTGTGTCCACTAATCTTTAGTTTATCTATATCTTATAACAGTATTCTTATCGTATGGTATTCTATTTATAGCAAAAGTCTCGAGTGCTTTACATGCATTGCTTTTTTCTTTTTTTTTTTCATTCACTCCTAGCTACAGTATATTTCAACAAAATCGTGATTTTACTGATACACTTGTGCCAAATAGTTAATGGATAAATAACAATATCCTAGTTGAAGAACAACAATAATGTTTGTTTACTCAGAAAATAAAAGAAATGAAAGAGAATTAAGAATCAAATCTGAGAAGCTTCCAGTATTTCATTCATTTCTCAATCACACACAAAGTGTGTTGAATGTTGCTTATATACAAGTACTGAGATCCAGCTTAGTATTAGTTATAACTAACTATCACTATTTAACCAATATAGTAACAATCATATAATAAATTCTACTAATTAACACGTGTACACTCAATTATATAATTACGAGACATGACCTGACATGCCATGTCGTTAATATGTAACTAAACGCTACTGCTGCGGTCATCCTCTGCTGTGCTGACTCTACTGCAAATGTGAGCTTCCTTAAAAATCCTGAAGTGCCAAATTAAGTGTTCTATTTATAAACCACATATGCTTTTTTAACTTATCAATTTCAAATAACATTTGCTGGAAAATGACCCAACTACATTTGTTTTAGAGTTTTATAGGATTGTTCTTTAGTTATCAAGATTCAATAGGGAAAAAAAAAAAGGTAAAACAAATAAAAGAAGGAAAGTAAGAAGAAAGGATTGTTAAAAAAAAATTATTAATAACTACATTTCACCAATTTATGAATGTTGTTATAATTTGTTAAAGTATACACATAATAATGAGTGAATAGAAAAAAAAGGAATGCTCTTATAGCATTAAAGACTTTTTTCTGAATGTACAGTATAATAAAGAGATAAAACATCGTACATGACACATAAAGAGACAATAACTTAACATGGTACGTAATTTGTTTTGAACTGGGATCCATCCCATCTTCTGTCAAGATTTAAGTCACACAAACTACCTTATCCCGATAATAAATTTATAATCATTCGTCAATCATCTCTTTCGCGTATACCAAATCTTGAAACAACTGATCTCCTAGCACGACAAGGGTCTGATACAACAATAGCAACCTAGGCCCCATGCCATGCAATTACTTCAAATTTATAAAGAATTAGGTTTGACGAGTTGTTTGATTTGCCATGCCAAATCATGTAGCCTAATACAATCAATGAAAATTCAACACCTCGCCTGTTATTTTGAGCTGCATTGCGGGTTTTTAAATTTTTCCGCAAAAGCACATTATATGACAGGACGTGCGTCACGACAACAAAAGACAACAATGCCAAATGCTTATTTTCACGCAACATCATCAGCACTCAGGGGGCTCCGTAGTCACTGTACGTAACTTCATTTCTATGGATTACATTTTTTTTTTATTTGGCTTCATTAATTAATGGAGTTTAAATGAACTCTCCAAGTTAATTATATTAGGAAATAGGTGACCAAATTAATAAGTAAGCATGCATAGGCAATCCCATTGAACTGAAGAGTGGTAGACAATTTAAATTCATATCCTTATAAAGTGAATATGGTCAGACTTTTTGTTAATCTTATCCTATATGTTTCAAAATTATCAATAATTTTTATATGAATTAATGTTCTTACAAATTAATAAATTAACATGAATCTTCACATAATTGTATATATCTAAGAAGATCTCGAATTAGGACAAAATTTTGATATGAATTTAACTAGCAATGGATCATTCTATGATACCGTGATTAAAATTACAGCATCAATATCGTAATTAAACATAAATTATGTAAATAAAATGTAAAACTTATAAATTTCACATAAAACTTGTAAATAACATTAACTGTAAACTAAAACATAAGTTTTAGAAATTAAACATAAGGCTTGTAAATGGAAGGTAAAACAAGTAAATTAACGTAAAACTAGTAAATTGATGTATTATTAGTAAATAAAATAAGAACTTGTAAATATAAAATAAAACTCATAAATCATCATTAAGTGCAAAACAAAACATAAATTTTAGAAATTAAATATAAGATTTGTAAATAGAAAATAAAATAAGTAAATTAATATAAAACCAGTAAATGAATGTATTATTAGTAAACAAAATAAAAACTTGCAAATATAACTTAAACTAGTAAATTAACATTAATTGTAAAATAAAATATAAATTTTTAAAATAAAACAAAAGGCTTGTAAATAGAAGGTAAAATAAGTAAATTATTATAAAACTGATAAATTGATGTATTACTAGTAAATAAAATAAAAATTTACAAATATAACATAAAACTAGTAAATCAACATTAAGCGTAAAATAAAACATAAGTTTTGGAAATGGAATATAAGACTTGTAAACAGAAGGCAAAACAAGTAAATTAATATAAACTAGTAAATTAATAAATTACTTGTAAACAAAACAAAAACTTGCAAATATAATATAAAACTAGCAAATTGACACTAATTGTAAAATAAAACATAAATTTTGGAAATAAAACATAAGACTTGTAAAAGGAAGGTAAAATAAGTAAATTACTATAAAACTAGTAAATTGATGTATTACTACTAAATAAAATGAAAACTAATAAATATAAATAAAACAAGTAAATCAACATTAAGTGTAAAATAAAAAATAAATTTTGTAGATTATGCCTAAAACTTATGAATAAAAGGTAAAATAAATTAATTAATATAAGAGTTACTGCAAAAAAAAAATCACAATTGTAAAATAAAAATTCGGTATAATGTTTATTGCCTTATATATTTATTATTATTTTTATTTAAATTAAATTATGTTAGTTTTGCATTTATATAATACATGTAATGTTTTTATTGAGAATGAAATTTATGCTCAAAATCATATTTTTTAAAAAATATTATTTTAATATGCTTCATAGTTGTTACAAGATAACATTATTTTCTATCTTTCTATATTTCCTCAACAACAACCCTAAATAGTCTCTAAATACAAGTAAAATTTTTGAAACTATATAAAATGTGCATACAACTCAAAATTAGATCTAATTTTATTGATATATCATATATGTGTCTAATAATATAGGATTATTTTATTTTATTTTTATTTGATCCACATCAAGATAAATAATTGTGCTTAATTAACATGTGTAATAAATAGATATCATTATAGAAAATGGAGAAAAAAAGTATACAAATGTCCTAGAATAAATATAGAATTTATGGTAACAAATTCAATAAAACTTATTTCACTTTTTTTAGTATATTTTTTTGTTTAATTAATGAGTAATTTTTTTGTTTAATTAAAGAAAATATTTTTTGTAAATGAATAAAATATTTTTCACTAAAATTCTATAAGAAACAATGTTAATTTTTTAAATAATTAATAATCTTATATGAATTTACTTATTTTACTTTACGTTTACTAGTTTTATATGTAATTTATAATATTTATGTGTATCAAGGTATTGATGCCATAATTTTCATTACGGCATTATAGAATTTTCCTAAGAAATATAGATTGATTGACCTATTGATTTATTTTTTATAATATCCATTATCTCCTATAAATTATTGATAACATATGAGAATAGAATGAATCCTTCTCCTTTCATCCACCTTTTAAATGGGATGTGATTTATTATTATTATTATTATTATTATTATTATTATTATTATTATTATTATTATTATTATTATTATTATTACTAGTGCTTATTTGACGAGAGTTCCCGCACATTGAAATATTTTTATATATACATAGTTTTATTTATTATGTCATTAAATTTTTACTCTTCATAATTTGTTGGATAAGGACAAAACATTATCAGTTCAAATACGAACCTTGCTCAATTATTAGTATTAATAAGTAATAACTAATATCAGTCATTTACTCATTTTTGTCTAAGTCGTTGAAGTTTTTTCTTTTTTCTTTTCCTTCAAACAAGAGTCTTTCATGAGCACATGTGCCCTAATAATAACACAATCGATCATATGATCACGTTTATTAATTTCTTAAAAGCTTTCTTTAATCTAAAAGGGTTATTTTAAGTAAAAGACCTTCTCTGCTCTTGAATTGCAATTGAAAGAGATCCAATTCGGTTAAAATTCATCTTCAATTCTTCATAAATATTTGAAATTTCATTGCAAATAATTTTTAATTAAAATTTGCTAACTATCAACCTGATCTCTGATAATTGTAGATATCAATATAATATATAACAGAACAAGAATGATAAGACATGTTCTGCAACTGTATACTTTATTGTCCGTGCGTGACTGTGCGTGTGTCAAGCTTTCATTGAACAACTGTAGTATGGGACTGCACACAGCTGATCAGCTCCTTATAAAAGAATACAATTCAAATAAACGTTTGGATCAAAAGAATTATCCTAATGAAGAAGCTATCAATTTTCTTTTGACTTAAGTGGATTATATATGGTAGTAATTCATTCAAGAGCAAGCAACAATATAATTAAATGGACAATTTCCATAATCTTCTTTTCCAACTCTTCGGAAGATTTTGGTTCCTTTAAACAAATCAAAAAACCAAAATCTTTTCCATTTAGAGTATGATTAGAAACCCTAAAATCCACACATTGGATAAAATAAGGCATATTATGATAATTTTAATTGAATAAGTTAAACACTAGACACGGAGTATCAATGCTTCAGTTACGATTTCTATTCATTACTTATTCCCCTCCCAAACTTCTCAGAAGATCGTGAATTCTGAACACGTTTGCAAGAATCGGAATCCCTAATAGGCGATGGAATATTGATCGATTTGATGAATCGTTTCATGAAATTAGGTGCAAAGTAGGGGCATATACTCTTTAATTGAAATCCTTGGTGTATGAAGAGTTTTGCAATAGTAAAGTTATACAAAAATGACTCCATGATACAAGAAGATATGATGCTTGATACGTTTAACAGTTGTTAAAGGAGTATATGCTCTCGGTGAATCGTGCAAAATGGATAACGAATAGATGAAAAAGATTGGTTTTCAATCCATTTTGAATTAGGCAAGATGGGTATTTTTTGTTAATAAAGTGTTGGATATTCTACTTTAATATTTTCAGTGCATTTTTTATGGAACCATAATCCAGAATCATATGCTTAAGAATCGCTTTACATTGCTAGCTTTTGAAGTTTGAACAAAAACAATTTTTTTATCGAGTTCAGAAGGGAATTATATAGAAATGCACTAGAAAATTAAACTTACGTAAATAACATTTTTAAATCAAGGCAAGCAAGTGTGGTAGTGAAGATAGGAATTTTGAATTATGCTTTTGGGATTAAGGGTTTTGTTCAAGTTCTTGCAAGCATTGCGTTAGTAGGACTCGTTGATTCTCAAGATTAATAGATGGTTGAAATTGAAGCCATTGAAAGTCACATTTTATCACCGGAATTTTGGTGCAATCATATTGCTTTTTTGGTTATATGCCTTGGGGCCAGTGAGAGATTATCGTAACACATGTACTCCTCAAATCGGAAAAGGTGATTAAAGAAGAAAACGATGGGAGCATAAATTTTGTACCAACAAAATATCCGTATATATTACTGCTACAATCTGTTGATATCATGAAATAGAAACATGTTGATACTTCTTACATCAATTCTGGTTGGGCATGGTTGTCATATTTAGGCATAGTAATTGATCAGATCTACATTCAAATATATATACCGAAGCAAATCTTCCTTTCATTAAGGGAAACTTAAAACCCTATCTTCTTTTAGTTCAGTGCTGAATCCCTAACCCAAAATTTAAAACAATTCCAACTATTATCCTAATTCCCAATTTCTAGTCTCATTATTCAAGCAAATATATTTCTAAATCTTGAAAAAAAAATGGCAACTAACACACGGGGGAATTCGAAACCCTCCAACATGTGTGAGAAAGCAAGTGGTTTAACATTTAAATAGAAAGGAGTTTACAAAATTTTTGCTCAACTAGGGAATTGCCAATTTGTGCAATTGTATCAACCGTATTGATGCTTAGGATTGATGTGTTATAAGCTGTATATATAAATTCTTTAATTTTAATTAGGGAGCTGCTACTTTACAATTAATGTAAGGTATAACATTCTCTAAGGATGTGGGTCTTATGTGAAACCTACACTCAAATTTGTGAATAGATATATCTTACATTAGTTGTAAGGTAATAAAATCTTTTTGATTATTGCAAAAATATTGTGGGGTCAAAAGTCAATTCTCTATACAGGACCCATATACGAGATGATAATGTTATTAATGGCTCAGAGGAAAGAAGAAAACAAAGAGGTGGGTGGGTTACAAGGGCGCACCCAAAATTGCAATCCGAATCAGACCATCAGTTTTATGTCTTGTAATTGGTTCAATAAATCTAAGGGACTTGGATTTGGTGGGACCCCTTTTACTTTTCTCTATTTTCACTGGCATTCTACGTGGAAATTAAATATATTTTCTTTTTTTACAAACCACAAAATACACTGCGTTCGTTCCCAAAAATATAAGAGGTATAAAATTTAGCATTATTTTTTCTTTTTTCCTGTTTGGGTTCAAACATATTTAGCAAAAGCTTAACTGGCACAAAGTTTGGCAATAAATCCATTAACCATTTTTGTTGAGAGCTTCTAACCAACCACCAACTTAATTGGTGTAATAACCTCGACATCGTTAATTTATACGAATTCTATACTTTAAAATTCTTTGGATTTGGTTTTGGGTGGATCGAAAAAATATAATTTTTTTTTACCTCAGATTAAATTTTAATGCAACCGAAATTTTGTGTGATGCCAACATTTGCACACATTGAAATACGAATCAACGATTAAACAAGATTGTTTAATATCCATGAACATGTAATTGCATTGGACAACTTTTATTGACGAATTATAAAAGATAGGCACAACTTTTAAATAACTCAATCAACTAAGCATCAATCAAATTTACCTAACTTCAACTATTGGTTTAGTGCGGAATGTCTGGCAGCATCTTCGTTCGTTTTAGGCCTTATTTGGCCTGAAAATTTTGTGTTGCGTGTTCTCTGGGACATTCTACATCTTTTGTTAGTTTTTCGTTATTAACAATGTAATGATACTTTAAGGTGTGTAGTTCATAATTAACTACCTTGATAGAGATTAGGAGACTATACAAAGGTAAAAAGAAAAAACAAATAAAGCAAAAAAGAAGACAAAATAGATATATGTGGAGAAACATTGTACGGGGGTATCTTTGAGTCAGCCACGTTAAGCAGGCCGTCAGTTGTCCACAATCAAAATAATCGTGTTGGTGCTGCTACAAATGCAATCCATGTCTGTGAAGAAAAGACATAGCCACAGCAGCAAAGTTGAAATTAAGGCACACAGTTAATTTTTAGTTTTCAATTTCTGAAAAAAAAAAAAAAAAGTGGGGGGGAGAGAGAAGGTTATGGACTTACGGAGCAATAATCAATTTTCATGTTGACAAGTTGAAGGAAGGGTGGGAGTAATAGTGCAATAAGTATAGAACAAAAGAATATATAACTTGGAACCTTCTCTCATTGTAATCCCCTTTGTGTAGTATTACTGCTTATCCCAAGTACATTATAGTTTCTTTTATAAATGATTTTTCATTTACCTTATCTGTAGGAATAGAACCCACAAAGCATATTTGATAATGAGCGAAGCGAGCACCAATAGTCAAATAAAAAAAATTAGATAAATACTGATAAAAATAATGTTAAACTCAGTCCTACTTATTCACTTAATTATCAACGCAGTAATCCCTACACAGTGCTAACACTAATTAATTACAACTATTGTGTGTGATCTTAAGGAGAAAAAAATAATCTTTGATTTTATTATTAAGGTGGTGATGGGAAATATTTGAAACCTTTATTATCCTAAATTAGTGGAAATCTGGCTGGTCTAATTAGAGCTCACCTTTGTGTGCGTTGTTGATACTTGAACTAGCCAATTAGCTTTCACTCTGCTCGCTAATATCTTTTAAATTCGCTATTAATTACCAATGTTGGCTTTTGCTATAAACAATTTCCATGCAAACCACAAGGTCATTTTAGTGAATTTTAAGCACGATATACAGGATCCACTTTAAATTCCCAGCTCTTTTAAAACCTTGATGAGCATATAAATAAGTAACATTGTTGGCCTTGTGAGAGCCACCTTTGTCCGGTACCGGTTTGGTGATTGCTCGCGCGAACCTGGCCTAGTGGAATGAAAGCAAAGGCAGAGCTGAATTTTGGAAGCATCAAGTGCTGAGGATATTTTGGAATGTGCTGTCAGGCAGCACATCAATCATTATATTCCTTTCTCCACTTCACCCCCATAAATATTGTGGACTTCAGCTTCCATTAAACACACTCGCAGCCCAAAGCCTTCTATTACTACTGCTGCTGCTGCTACCGCCAAACATCAAGTGCGTGCTTTCTTTCCTTTTTTCTCTCGGGGCCAAAAATAATCAAAAAGAGAAAAAAGAGAAAGATGGTGAAGTTCTCTAAGCAGTTTGAGGGTCAGCTTGTTCCTGAATGGAAAGAAGCCTTTGTTGATTACTGGCAACTCAAGAAAGACATTAAGAAAATTCATCTCCTTGATAATACTAATAATAAAGGCAATAACACCTCAAGTACCAAGAAGCAAAAACATATCTCTTTTGCTAGCACCTTCATTTCTTCTTTAGGCAAGAAGTTCTCTTCATTTGGCCAACATCAGCATAGGGAACATCACGGTGCCATTCAAGTACTTAATTTATCTGTCCCTTTCTCTTGTTGTTGAATCCAAATATGTATGCATTATGCTTTGCTTCATTCAAGTGTGTTAACTTATTTGCTTTTTTTTCCCCACTCTGGTGTTGGTGATATAGGTTCATAAGAAACTTGCTAGCTCGGCAAGCAAGGGGGATATGTATGAGACAGAGCTGCTGGAGCAATTTGCCGATACTGATGCGACCGAGGAGTTTTTTGCATGTTTGGACATGCAACTGAACAAGGTGAACCAATTCTACAAGGCAAAGGAGAAAGAGTTCTTGGACAGAGGGGAGTCTTTGAAGGAACAGATGGAGATTCTCATTGAACTCAAAACTGCTCTGAAGAAAAAGCGCGGCAAAGGTGCTTCTTCCCAGGACTCCAAGGAAGACGAGTCCATTTCATGCACCATCTCACGAGGTATATAATCTCTTACAATGCTATCAAAATTTTGAAACAAGCTCTGTTTTCAACTGTGAATTGTCATAGGCGCGCAATATAAGGAAATTTTCATATCATTTGTTTTTTTCAAGTTAATTAATCAAAGACACATAAAGCATATAAGGTACCACATTTTCTCAATTTGGCATAAATCAGGATATGCATTACTTTTACGATCTCCTGTTCAGTGTAATTTAAGATTGTAGGTAACCAAAGTGTTCAATTTAGAGCAAATTGGAGAATCAAATTAAATTATCTATTAATTTTGTGTCTCATTTTTCTTTCCTTTGGCTACAGAGGAGTCCATTAAGGACAGAACAGAACAGGAGCAACTGGAGGACAACAGCACTGATGACTCGGAAAAGAATGAAGTGCCATTCGCAGACTCTCCAAGATCAGATGAGATGGGAAAGTCAATGAGAATGAAAAGAGTGGATAGCAGATTGAGTACACCCTCGGGTCGTGTGTACAATTGCCAAGGGAAGAACTTAAGGATAAATATTCCTCTTACAACGCCTTCTCGTACCATCTCAGCGGTCAGTTACTTAATTTGGGACGATTTAGTTAACCAGTCCTCTAAAAAAATTCCTGAAGGGCGTAATAGGCTGCACATCAACAAAACAAAGCTGCACCATGCTGAGAAGATGATAAGAGGAGCTCTCATTGAGCTCTACAAAGGGCTGGGTTATCTCAAGACCTACAGGTATCCTTTTCAATATCAAATCAAAAAAATACCCTTATTAAATTTAGCTTGAGAAAGGGATCCTTACTAGTTCATTTTTTTCAGGAACTTGAACATGCTTGCTTTCATAAAGATTTTAAAGAAGTTTGACAAAGTAAGTTAATAAATGGCTTGTACGTTCTCAGTAAACATTGCATTTGGTTTCGGTTAATTACTAAAAAGAACTTTTTTTCCGCAGGTTACTGGAAAACAAGTGCTTCCCATTTATCTAAAAGTAGTAGAGAGTTCCTATTTCAATAGCTCTGATAAGGTAATAACTGAAGCGCCACACCCCCCCCCCAAAAAAAAAAGAAGCCACGAAATAACTGAAGTGAAATATCTAGTGCATATCATAAGCGGATTGTTAAATATACGCAAGCAAGAAATTTTAATGGGATGATTGTTCAGATGTTCTCCAATTTCCACTAGCCAATACCTTTCGTATCATCTGATAATATGCCGACAATGTTTAGTGGTCATTGATCCTGTAGTTTGTGTCTACAAAAAGGATTCCTCAATTCAAGTGAATCAAAGTTAGATTTTCTTGTCTAATGCTCATATTGAAGTACAAGTTTGTAAAGCAGTTAAAGTTTGCTTATTGGACCTGGAAATGACAGGTAATGAATTTAGCCGATGAAGTTGAGGAGATATTCATCAAACACTTTGCTGAAGAAAACCGAAGAAAGGCCATGAAATATCTCAAGATTCATCAGCGTAAAGAATCACATGGTCTAACCTTTTTCATCGGTAAGTGCTAAGCAAATTTCGGTGAAAAATGATAAAACAGAATTAAACTTCCTTGATAATATATTCAAATGAACTTAACTTTTGTCCACCCTTTCAATGGAGACTTTTAAACTTGTTCACTTTGTTGCAATAATATTGGTTTTAAAGCTGAAAAAAATAAAGTAGGAGCCCCCACTAGCCTTTGAAATTTGAAGGGCAGGCATAACCTGGTTAACTTTTGTGGGAGGATGATAATTGATAAAGCACAGGTCCCATATTACACATTATAATGTTTCATTAAATTTATATCGTACAAAAGTTGAACCTTAAAAGAATTCTTCATCACCTAAAGCTAGAAAAAATTGGCTTCCCTCCGTGTCAAGCCATATATGCTGCATTGGCATTCACTACCTTGGTCAGTGATTTTTGTATCGCACACTCCCAGCACCAAGAAATGGCACATAAAGTTATTTGATTTTCCATTTTGATATATTCGTGATCCAACTTAAGTCTGGCTGCTTGCAATCTGCTCTCAGATATGATAATTTCATTCAATTAAAAGCTAAATCTGTAATGCATTGATATTGAACAAAAATTAATTTACTTTCGTGGAATTTAATCAGGGCTGTTCACTGGGTGCTTCATTGCTCTGCTTGCTGGATATGTTATTATGGCTCACATCACAGGAATGTACAGACCGCAACCTGATACAGTCTATATGGAAACTGTCTACCCTGTTCTTAGGCAAGTAGTCCTCAATTTGATTGTCTTGGCATCACATTTAGACAATGATATGGCAGCTAACGGAACCTATATTCAATACGTTGCAGCATGTTCAGCCTGTTATTTCTACACCTCTTTCTGTACGGTTGCAACATCTTTATGTGGAAGAAGGCGCGTATAAATTACAGCTTCATCTTTGAGCTGGCCCCTACAAAGGAACTTAAGTACAGGGATGTCTTCTTGATTTGCACGACATCAATGTCTGCCGTAGTTGGTGTCATCTTTGTTCATTTGTCACTACTCACAAAAGGTTTTTCGTATTCCCAAGTTCAAGCAATTCCAGACCTTTTGCTACTGGTAACTTTTCCCTTATGGCATATTATAAGATATGAAACAAAAATCAATCATAATAATTTTAAATAATATGTCTTGCTCACAGCCAACTCTTGGATTTTTGTGTATGTGCAGATCTTCTTACTACTGCTTGTGTGTCCCTTCAACATTTTCTACCGTTCAAGTCGTTATTGTTTCCTTCGTGTGATAAGGAACATCACTCTGTCACCTCTCTATAAGGTACTGCCATTAGGTGTCTACTTGCTTGAAAAAACAAGCATATCTGATTTGGGTATAGTAATGTTTCCGAAAACGTTAATCAGTTTTCTCACTAATCACAGGTTTTGATGCTGGACTTCTTCATGGCTGATCAACTTTGCAGTCAGGTGTTTTTCATTAGCTACTTAAAGATTCATTCGCTGATTAAGTGTCCCCTTGTTGTTTGAAATGATAGAATTTTTGTTTACTCATCACCAATATCTTCACTCACAAATTCTTTCATTACTCTGCAGGTGCCACTGCTTAGGAATCTGGAGTTTGTAGCTTGTTATTACATAACTGGTAGCTTCAAAACTCAGGATTACGGTTATTGCATGAGGGCCAAGCACTACAGGGATCTTGCTTATGCAGTGTCCTTCCTACCCTATTACTGGAGGGCCATGCAGGTACTTAATATTAAGCTCTTTGACCCCTTGCTTATTATTTCCTTGTTTTCAATTTGTTTTCTTGTTTAACAAGTTATCGTATATTCTGATAAAAGATTTTTATTAATTGCGTTTTCAGTGTGCTCGGCGCTGGTTTGATGAAGGGCAGGCGAGCCACCTTATAAATCTAGGCAAATATGTGTCAGCAATGTTAGCAGCAGGAGTTAAAGTAGTTTATGAGAAAGAAAGAAGTGTTGGATGGCTTTGTCTACTTGTGGTGGTGTCAAGTGGCGCAGCAGTTTACCAATTGTATTGGGACTTTGTAAAAGACTGGGGTTTGCTTCAAATGAATTCCAAGAATCCATGGCTAAGGAATGAATTAATGCTTCGTCGAAAGTTCATTTACTACTTCTCCATGGTATATATATATATCACAACAAATCATATTCTCATTAATCATCATTTGATTCACTTTCATGATTAAAAAAATTAGTTAATCTGACTTCTCACTTCTAAATAAAAAGACTTACCAATTGATTCTGATTGAAAATCAACCGGGGTTTTTCATATTCTCAAGATAATTATAAACATATTAGACACTTATAAAAGTTAAACTCGTGAGTAATTTTTAATAGATAAGATGAGAATAAAGAATTATTTGATATATATATGCACATTGCATGAATAGCATTTCACTTTCAAAGCTGATTTTAAACAAAATTTTGATCATGATGCAGGGACTGAACCTTGTCCTCAGGCTTGCTTGGTTACAGACTGTTCTGCATTCGAGTTTCGAACATGTTGATTACAGAGTTACGGGCTTATTTTTAGCAGCCCTTGAAGTCATTAGAAGAGGAATATGGAACTTTTACAGGTACTAATTCTTTAGCTATTATCCGTACTTGTAGCATCCATTTGTGCACATTAACTACACATCGCAATCACATCTCTTGCAGTAGATTTAATAAACAAATGGTTTTGATGATCCAGATTGGAGAATGAGCATCTAAATAATGCTGGCAAATTTAGAGCAGTTAAGACAGTGCCACTTCCATTTGAAATAGATGAGGAAGATTGATGCCCTATCGGCAGCAGTTGCTTACAGAATTCGATTCGAAAGAGCCAAGGATGTTGCTCAATCGAATCCTTCCAAAAAGCAACTTATCATCATTGTACAAGTTGATGCAGCAATATTAACCAAACGTCATCAACTTGGTTCTTGTTGTTTCTTGGATATTGGACAAAATGGTTCATACCTGTATACCAAATTTTTCTTCAACAAAGGAAAAGAAATTGATGTCATTGCAGTTGGTTAATATCTAATTAACGCCTTGCTAGCAATAATTTGTGCTTCTTACATCTGCTTACAATCCACATCCAATGCCACTATGAATATGACAGCCAAGATTGAGCGTCTTTTGATGGCTTCACAAAATTGAGGCAAAATGAATCTCATTTCGCATGACAAAAACTTTTTCCTTGTGCGTCAAGTCAACTGTTTTTTTGTTGCCGCTGCTGCCAGATTGTCTACTGAACATTCTCGCACAAAAGCTATTCTGCAAAACTAAACCAGAACCAAGATTCATTCTGAGTCCGTATTTATTGTAATATTAAATTAAGTCTAACTATATATTTTTTTTCAATAATAAAAGGGAATAATTAATGATCGTAAAATATTCCATATTCCATTCTATTTTACTATTCATATTTTTTTAATGTATTTTTACATAGTAGTTGAAAATTTATGAATTAGATCATTTACGGAATCAGTTGATAGACATTTTTTAAGAAATAAAATAAAAATAATATTTTTTGGGCAAACAGCAAACATAAATCAATAAGTAAATAGTACTAATAATTGCAAACAAATAAGCAAAGCTCAGGCGCATTCTAGAACAGAAATTTAACTGACAACTGCCACAAAAACATCAATGGCAGCGATGACAGCATGCAATTCCTCTTCCTCTATATCTTCTCTTTCCACTCACAAACCCTTGGATGTTCTTCTCCGTCCAAACTCCCTCAAGCCTATTTCTTTCTCAAGCTCAGCAACCCCTAATCTTATTCGCCCACGGTATGTAACAGCCCTGAACTATAACAGCCATTAAGGGTTTTTCTTTTCTATTACTTTCCACATCTGGGTGTCCTTCAATTTCACACTTTTCATCTCAAAATATGATTTTTTTTTTTCTTGTTAATCGCTACTGAAAATTTGTTTTCAGGTTGAGGGTTTCTGGGGCGAAAGCAGTGGTACCGAAGCGTGCGCATAGAATATTAGCGGTTTCTGAGTCAAATTCAGAAGTGGAATTGAGTGATTCAAATAAGGTATGTGATATAGGGTTTATTAATGTAATCTATTTAATGAGCTATAGCCTTTCAAATTGACATTCCTTTGATTATTATTGTTTATTACTAGTGTGACGTGTTAAGCTTGAGCTTTTCTTCTACATTGTTCGTCTTAGTTAATGTCCACCAGAAAATGAGAGAGAATAAATATCCATATTTTGAGAGTTTGTGTATGATGGACGAGCCATCACTAGACTAAACAGTGTAATCGTAAGTAAGGAGTAGCATGTTGATTTCATGATATAGGTTACATACGAGGTGAAAATTATGATATTCAGAATAGGAGCTCTTTTCAAAATCATGATCAATTTTCACAACTCTCTCAATTTACAAAAGGATTGTGGGTGCCATCTAGTTTAGTTGGTGAAACTTCTTGTGCTGATATAGTAGGTCTAGGTTTTGAACCCTAGTGGTGTGGAGATTTAAATATTTAGTTACCAGTCATGCTATGTCTTATAAAAGGTCGTTTTAATACTTAAGTGTTCCCTTCTTAGGTTTTAGGATAATCTAAATGTGATGTTAGTAAGTGAGATTGCCTGGCAGTGGGATAACAATTTCATGTCTAACAAATTTCCTGATATTCTGCTGTTGCTTGAGACCAAATAACATGTATCTTTTAATTTATTAGTGATTAAATTTTTACCTTACTTTAACTTGTTTTTTTGTCCCACATGTCATATATGCAGGATGCAACTATTGACTTAAAATTGCCAAGGAGAAGTTTGCTTGTACAATTTACTTGTGATGGCTGTGGTGAAAGAACACAGAGACTCATAAATCGTTTGGCTTATGAACGGGGGCTTGTTTATGTACAGGTATTTTTTCTTTCTCTAGCGGGTGTTTCATGTAATTCTTGTATTTTATTTCTTGATGATAAAAATCTTTTTTTAGTATTATTCTGTTGAATTATCTTTCAGAAGTATCTATTTCGTTTCGCATCATACTTACTATATAATAAAAATTTCTTTTACTTACTAGACATGCTATATATATGCATTTTTATCTCTCTTCTTTGTTTGTTTTAGCATATTTATATTTGCTGCTCCAATTATAACACCAACATTAATTGTGTACACCTTTTTGAAGTTTTCAATTTTTATTTTCTTGAATGAATGTGTTATTTTATGCTGTTTCTTCTTGCAGTGCCTAGTTCAAATTGGATTGAGCCTTCAATAAATGCTAACATATAGTAATGTGGTACCTTATAACGTAATTTGTCTTGGATAGGATTTCTTACAACATAAGTTGCATTTGGCAACAGTTTCAAATTTTGTTTCTGAAAAACAAATTTGAAAATTAAATGGTAAAAATGGATTTAGTGTTTTCAATATCTGAGATTGTCTGGTAGCATTTCTGGAAAATAGTATTTTAAAAAGTGTGGATAGTGTAAATGCATTCAAGAACGTTTTGTCATAAGTAAATAGTTAAAGGTGTGTAAATTTTGAAAAATGTTTCGAAAAGCTGACAAAAATTTCAATTTGGGTTTTACACTTTTGTGTGTAACTAGATAGAAACATAAATGTTTCTTTTTCTTTTTTTTTAAATAAATCAAACTCGTTTACCCTATTCCTGTATTTCAAAAATGAAAAACAATACTCAAGAGATAGTAATGAACAGCGTTGCAGCTCTGATCTTTAAATCCAGAGCAGCTCTTTGTTAAGCCAAGCAACTAAGGTGGCTTCGCTGGGATGTTTGTTTAGTTGCAAAGGTAAATGTTCATGAAATGACAATGTCAGCGAACTTATAGTATACATAATATACATGAGTAGATGTGTGTAACCATGCCATGCACCGCTGGGGTAAATTTCATGTGTGGTTGTCATTGTGTTTGCTGAATCATTTTTGCTGGACATCATTGTTTTCATCAACTGTGGGGGGGAATACTTAGTGTTTTTCTGTTGAAAAGTTGTTTATAGTCCTCTTAGTTTATTTAAATGCCTCTTTTTTTCTAATTTGACTAACAAAATTTGCTTCCTAACAGTGTGCTGGATGTCTGAGGCATCACAAATTAGTTGATAACCTTGGACTTGTGGTCGAGTATGACTTTCGGGAAGAAATCAGCATGGAATCAAATACAGATCAAGTTTGATATGTGATGATGAATTCATCTTTTCTTTTGTCTGGCTTTGATGGTTTCAAAAATTCATCTCAATTAAATATTCGCACTCAAGAAATCAAAAGAAAAATAAAATACAAAAATGTAAAGAATTTGGTGGCTTCTTCATCTTTTGTTTTATTCAGTCCTATTACTACAAATTTCTGAATCAACCTTACATGGTACATATGAAAAATCATTCATGAAAAAGAGTTTAGCCCGTGACAGCCAGCAGGATGGCCAATGCTAATCCAGTGGTAGCCCACACTCCAGATCTTCCCCTCTGCTGGTGCAGTGCATTTGCTCCATTCTGTAAGCCAAACAAGCAAGGAAGATTATTTAGAACAATGGGATATTGAAAATGAACATAATTGAAATATTAATGCTCAATTCAAGAAAAATTGTCTCCTAGAAGTCAAGAAAAATAATTTTTTTTTGGGGTGATAAAAAACATTACCAAATTCAGAGATGGTGCTGGTGCTGGTGTTGTATCCTCAGAATCTGGTAAAGTAGGTGGTGCAGGGGGGCTTGGAACAGTTGGTGCTGGAGCTGGTGCATGATGATGCCTCTTGTGCTTGTGCTTTCTTTTCTTCTTGTGCTTGGGAGGAGCTGGTGCAGTAGCTGGTGGCAGACTAATTGGTGCTGGTGCTGGTGCTGGCGTTGGTGGTGCCTTTACAGGTGTCGGTGCTGGTGTTGGTGGTGCCTTTACGGGTGCAGGTGCTGGCGTCGGCGGTGCCTTAGCTGGTGCAGGTGCTGGCGGTGCTTGGGCTGGTGTTGGGGGTACCTGCGGTGGTGGCAAAGCAGGCGGCGGTGGCAATGCTGGTGGTTGTGATGGAGTTGAGATTGGCGGACTTTGTGGAGGTTGTGGTGGTGGAATTTGAGGTGGTGGAACTGATGGGCTTGTAGCTGGTGCAACTTTAGGAGATGATACAGGAGTTGTTGCAGGTGGAGGTGTTGCCGCACTTACTGGTGGCTGTGTCGGTGCTGTTGAAGGTGGAGGTGTGGTTGTGGGTGGAGGTGTGGTTGTAGTTGGAGGTGTGGTTGTGGGTGGAGGTGCTGTGGTGGTTGGTGGAGGTGCTGCTGCAGTTGTTGGGGGAGGTGTAGTGGTTGGTAAATTAGAAGGTGAGGCTGCTGGTGTTTGTGCATTGGTAATGGCTATTGGAAAGATGGAGCAAACAAGAATGAGAGCCCAAAATATCGAACCCATTTTGTTGAGATGGAAGTTGTGGGAAACAATAGCGGGTTATTTATACGCCATGAAGGAAAAAAGGAATTTCGGAGTAAAAAATGTTTGGTGAAATATTGGAAGGAGAGATGTAGTCATCAATGATAGTATTACATCCCTTCTAATGATTTGCAAGGTGGTTATTAAATTTCTTAGGCTCTCTCATCATATTACAGTGCTAAATTTGTAGAGATGAGATGACCAGGTCTGTGAAAAGGCAATATGTGATTTAGTTATTTGGAGACTTCTTGCTTGAGGTGAATTTTAATAATTAACAATCCAATTGACTGTTATAAAAATAAATGCGTTCATGATGTAAGTTTATTGTATTATTCTGCAACTGATATGGCAGTTATAGCATTGTTGGCGGTAATAGCATTTTCTCATTAATTGATGCATAAAATTCTCGTGGTGTATATAATCAAGAAAGCAAGCATTTGAGTGAAATGAAAGAGTTGGGGATACAGATGTTAATGCGAGCAACCCTTTACCTGTATTGAGAATACGATGTTGATCCTAACACAACCTAAGCATTGGTAAGCAGTCCCCATCAAAATTTATGATGGAGATCAAGTCCAGGAATCTTTGCTTTCACTCAGTTCTGCCCATTTTGCTCAATCGGGAAAATGGAGTCTGGCTGTTAACAAGCTATTGCAAGGCGTATTAATTTTATACATTTTATCTATTTTGTGAAGGATAGCACCACTATAACCATCATCCATATTTGTTCTTTCATGCCAAAACTGTGATGATCCTGTGAAATTCCCAGATACAGATTGACGTTTATTTTAGTCAGCATCGGCATTTAACTTTGGAGCAGTACAGTTGGCGAAGATTTGATTAAAACAGGTCACCAAGTTTTTAACTTAATGCCCTGCCATGTTCCCTGCTGACAATTGGTGCGAGGAAGTTCAAATAGAAGAAGAGGAAATCAGTTGGGGTAACCCTAATTCATTCAGTTATTTCAATATCAACGTGTTACTCTACTTTGGGTTAAATGTGAGCCATCATATTCAGACGACAATCTGCGGTCAACGGCGTTCATGAACTTGGGAAGACATTAAACCAAATTTAATTTAAGCAAAGCTATGTCAATCCGCTGTAGAATTCTTAAATAAACTGAATGCTTTTTCACTCTCTACAAACAAAACATCATGTGGAACATATGCCGCATCTTTGTAAGGATTTTCGATTGTTGGTTTACTATGGGAACACATGAAGGGGGAGGCTGGTCATCGGCAATCTTCTCCTTCCTTCTTCTAAGCTGGAAGAATTGCTGCATTATATCTGCACACTCTGCTGCCAGAACCCCGCGCCGGATTGTCATTTTTGGGTGGAATGGATGGACCGGAGCAGCTGGCTTATCTGAAGGCTCTGAGCCATCTCTCTTTTCTCCCACATCTGGGAAAAGTCTGCAAAAAAATTTGGCTACCCGTCAAATTTTTGGGACTCAAAAACCTTTAAAATTTCGCATTTAAACACCAAAGCCTACTTTACATAAAAATTACACTCTTGGTCAATCAAATTCCAATATACTCTCAGCTAACCCCAAGAAAAACCAATGCTATATGTTTTCCGTCTTATACCCCAATCAGGCGGGCATTTTAAGTTCTCTTTGCTAACCGGAAGAGGTGAAATCTGTATTATAACATTTTTGTTTACAATACGTTTCATTATATTTGATAAATGAACTGCCTAGAAGAAACAAAGTCCGAGAGTAAGAAAACATCATAAGTTTTCATTACATCATCAATTTTATAAGGCGTGGTAAGAAATTCTTTCTGCTATGAAATCAGATCATAAAGAGTTGTTAATAAAAAGGAATGAACTGGCTTCTAGCCAAAAACCATAGAAGAATGTCAGTACAAGACCAGATACTAATATTGATTAAACTATGAGAGCAGGATCATAAAAATATAAGTAAATTGCATACCTAACCCAGCTTCCATCAGCTCCAAGAAGCTTATTTGGAGCTCCCCATACAAGAGTGCTGACCCTTGCTTGAAGTATTGCTCCAGCACACATTGGACACGGTTCAAGAGTTACATACAGCGTAGCATCCTGCGGAAAGGAAAAAAAGAAGTTAATTGTCTGCATTTTCTACATTTTGCTCTAATTTATCATATCAAGCATTCAACATGCAAGAAATATGCAGATGTTTCCCTGCCGTCGCCCGTTTAACCAAATAAGCAACCACCATTTGTCTTATTTCTGCCTAACAAACACCTGCTCCAATTTTAACATTTAGCCCCAAATCTAGAACTGGAAGTTTCTGACAGGAAGTAGAATGGAAGTGCTCCCTAGGCATTGCCAGAACCCATTTCTGCTCTAAGATTGCACTGAAACAGCAAATGAGGTGCAAAACTATATGATCTAATCTTTTGCACATTGGCATCTTATTCTATAAAGCTAGTAATTGGAGTCCCAAAGAACTGTAACAAGAAACAAAAATAACTAAGACAAGACAAATAAAGTTCAAAAAAATCAAAACTGTTTTGATTACCACAAGCCTCCATGTCCGAAGAACATTTGAAGCTGCCCGAATACAAATCATTTCTGCATGGGCAGTGGAGTCCCTTAACTCCTCCACTCTGAAATACACATTTCTAGTAAATACCTCAAAATAAAGCAAGATCCAATGATAGAGAATGAATACTATCGCATGAAACTTACAGGTTGCATCCACGAGCAATAATCTTTCCATGTTGCACTAATACAGCCCCAACAGGCACCTCCCAGGTATCAGCAGCCTTCTTGGCTTCTAAGAGTGCTTCTCTCATGAACATTTCATCAATTTTTCGTTGCTCACTTTCAAGTTTATATGCTTCTTCCCATTCATCAAATCTATCGCTTGAAACTTGCTTGTTCCGTTGAAGCTTCCTTTGTTTCAACTCCCCATCCTTCCCAGACCTTGATGCTTCAATTAATCTAGAATTAAAAGGATGAGCCAACTGAACCATTGAGACACTTTCAGATGCATAAGTTTTACTGGTTTCAGAAACTGCTTCTACAGCAGGAGGTGTAAGTAAAGTTTCAGCAGGTAATTGTGATGATAATAGCAGTGCTTCCTGGCCAGAACTGGTACTTTGGGAACTGTTCCTATCTGCTTTCTGATCAAGATTTTTCTCTACAGAACTTGAGGAAAGACGTGAGATACATTTTGATGTTGATCCACCTTCTATTACAGTGGAAGAAGATGGCATATTCACTTCAAGCTTTTGTTCTTTGCTCTTTGATTTGATTTTGTCAGATGTTTCTCCTTGAACGTGAGTAGAAGTTCTCCCTTGTTGCAGCTGAAGAAAAGTTTTGGCATCTTGAGGTGGGCTGGTCCCTTCTCTTTTCATATTTTCATCACCATTCTTATCGGATTCACGTTCAGAAAACCAAGTCCCACTGCTAACAGAATCATTAGACGGACTTTTAGCATCCGACCTTGTGGCAGAGCTCAGGGTTTCAGCATGTGAACCCCAACGCAATCGAACAATGTCTGCCATGATATTCCACAGGGACCTACCCCTTCTCTTCACAATGGCATTACCTGGTGCTTGGTTGCCCTCCATTGCTTCTGCTTGGGGTTGAACAAATGAGTCTTTCACATTCCACATCTCATCAGAAGGCCCTTTTGCTCCAGAACTCTCAGATGATTTCCTTGGTGCACGCCCTTTCAAGTGCAAGTCTTCAGAACCATAATGACCTGAATTCTTTTTAAATTGCTTCTCACCTCCATACAACACTTCTGTCTCAGCAATGTTCTCCTTTTGCATTTCAGAAGTTGAGACTTCATGCCTAGCCTTTTCAACAAACTCCCCCACTAATTGAATTGACGATTCAGCAAACCTATGAGCTGAACCCAGAGCATCTTCATAGGTAGAAAGGTTTAAAGGCTCATCATATGTCTCATCCTGTCCACCTTTGACATATGAATCAATGTGCAAAGATGGAGTTCTCATTCCTGAATGTGTATGTAAGGCACTAGAGCCACTTTCTGAAGAAAGCTCTTGAACTGCAAACCCACTACTAGAAGAAGCATGCCCTGAACTTATAGTGGACAACTGAGGTGGGGGAGGCTTCAAAATTTCCTGTGAAATTCTCTCCTCCTCCTCGCCTTCCTCCACATTAATCTGTTGCACTCTAGCTTGAGAAACCAAATTCAAAGATGCTTGAATACTAGAGCTCTCTTCTGAGTACTCTTCATAAGAACTAGATACTCCAGTCAGCTTTTGGGCCTCTTTTCCTAATTTACTCTGCATGGCTTTTTCATCAGGCTGATTATGTCTGTCCCTTGCTGCCCCCATAGGTTTCACAACTGATGTCATGGCACTTTCTTGATTAACCCTTTTTTCAGAAGTCCTTGGAGAATCTGGTTGTCTGTCCATTCCACTGGCTTGTACAACTGACACTCTAGAGACATCTTGGGACCCTTTCCAGGATTGAATTCTCTGATGATGTTCATGATCTTTGTGGGAGTGCTGCAACCTTGAATTCTCTTCTAGGTTCTTCATTCTAGTTTCAGATTGTATAGTTGAGCTCTTTTTAATATTAGTGTCACGAGTTTCTGATAATTCAGAAAAGTATTCTGGCTCTCTTCTCAAGTCAATTTGTCCACTAAAAGTTTCACTACCTTGTTGGTGTTGCCCTTTTGTCTGCTGGATTGAACTCTGAACCAAAGTTTCATCTTTTTGCTGGACCTTCATTGTAGACTCAGAATGTCTCTGCAAATTAGAAACTCTTTCACTATCGGCATTAAGAATTTCAGAAGTTCTGGTAAGTTGCTGCAGGTCCCTCTTTAAATCGTTATTTCCAGCAATGAGGCTTGTTTGGCGAAGTTTACCCCTAGTCACGTTTTCTTCTCTACCACTGAACTGCTTTTGGGATTCGGAGGTTGTTTCAACATTATTGCCATGCATCTCCTCCGCTGTTTTGACTTCTTGCCATTTTCTTCTCGACTGTTTAGTGTCTTGGACATCTATTTGGCTATATAGTTTTCTCGTTACCTTGTCCAAATTCACAGCCAAAGCTGATTCCTCTTCCACATTATCTAATTGCTGATGAGAAGTAGACGCCTCTTCATAATCAGTTTTGGTTGTCCCATCTATTCTCCAATGAATATCTGAGGACTGTTTTGTGGATTTTGTTTCTTCTGCTGCTACTTCAGTAAGTTTCTTCTCCGACTTCTTTCTGCAATCCCATTCAACACGACTCCCAGCTGCAGAAGATCTTTGTTCTGCTGCTTCATGCCCATCGACCTCATTGAACTGTTCCACTACTTGTGCTTTATAACTATCTTCTTCACTACTACTTGAATACTTCCTAAACCCACTCACTGATTCTTCCACAATTCGCTCTTCCTTATCCTGAACTTCCTCATACTTCCCATCAGACGAAACTGAGTAATAAGAAGAGCAGCTAGAACTTTTGGTCCTTTCCCTATGCTTATTTCCTCTAGCAATAGCTTCCCTCCCTTCATACCTCTTGTACCCTTCCTCCCTTGCCTCGATCCTAGGCGATTCAAGCTCACATTTTGAGTTACTCTCCAACAAATTTGACCCAACATTTTTCTTCCTCCCCCTGAAATATTCACCCCCATAATTCCCTCTTTTCTCTACTGCCACTTTCTTCTTCCCCCCCCTATAAAATTCACCATCATGATCTTCATTCTCAACAACTTCTACTCTCTTAGCTAACCTCCCGTTTCTCTCTCTACCACCTAAATACTCGTCACCAACTTCTTCACTCAACAAACTAATCACAGCCTCAGCATCATCAACACCACCTAACCAACTCCTCTCATTCTTTTCCTCCGAAGCCAAACGCCTAAACCTTCTTTTCCTCCTCCTACCAAAACCTTCATCGCCACTTCTTTCTCTAATTGAGCAAGAAACATGATAACTACCTCTATCAAGATCATAAACTGGAAGCCGAGAAAAGATTCTATCTTTGAAACCAAAAATTAATCTTTTATAAGGTGGACATTGGATGAGATTGGATTGCCTTAACCCATATAAATAGCTAGTGTTTACGGGCACTCTATTATTATAAGCAGCAGAAACTTCACGACGAGAACAACAAGCACAACAACATGAACAACATGATAATGAAGTTCCGTCAAATCTTTCATTCAGTAAGCTAGAATAGTCGTTGAAAGAGAATGAAAGAGACCCTTTACTCTTAAATGATACTAAAGCTGAGCTAAAGTAAGCGTTATGCATGCTTTATGGGTTGAGAGAGACGCTTACCTTGATTAGAGAAGTGGGTTTTGGTTGGTCTTAGGAGCTGCAGCGGATGCTGAAGAGCATCGTTTGATCTGTGTGGATCAGATTTGATCAGCTGATAAAAAAATGAATATTTTCATTTTGTCGAAACCGATCAGCGAACAATCGTTGGGTCGACTCGCTGAGTTGCTCAAATCTCCGCTGAGTTTTAAGATTCAAATATTTATAGGGGTCCTGGGACGTCTCTGTCGTGAAAATATTGGGCTTCGCAGGGGAACGATGCTTAGAAGACCCACGGACTATCTGATTACTCCTATTTTATAGAAGGTCGGTGCATTTAGACAGAATGGGGTTCTTTTAAGTTCACACTGTGCGAAATTGGTTTACAATGGAAGCCCAAATTTCAAGATGGTTTATCCTTCAACATTTTGTTTTCCTCTTTGTGTTTTGAAGTTGCTTTCTGCAGGGGTATTGAGCTCAGTGTTTGACAACGGAATTGTACTTGATTAGAAATCCCAACCATACGCAAAAATTTTTGGCTCCTATTATTTTCGAAGTTGATTGTTGAGGCGGTTGGCCAGAATTTGATCGGATCTATCTTTGATCCAACACAACGGTGATAAACACAACTCAAATATTTGCTTCCACTTATTACACTTGAAAGGACTTGAGCCTTAACGGGTCCACCGTACGTTCATAACGTGATCGACAAATTCCACCCTTTACCGACGCAACAGGTTCACAAACACGACGTCGATTCTCTTCTAAACTAAATTATTACTTAAAAAAGATTCATATTTTTAAAAAAATGCGGGCATCCCACTAGAGAAGAAGCGGTGTATCTAAATAATAACGGAACAAAAACGAAACATCTGTTGAACTCATTATTCAGTGAAGTTCAACCGCATAAACTGGGTATGCAATTAACAAATGATAAACAAATTTTGTTAATTTCTGATTGTCGGGCAGGTATATTTCAGTGTGTCGTATAATAATATCTTCGCGCGTGTGTTTGTACATACGAGATTTTAATCGGGTGCGTACCGTCACGCACTTTAATTTCTCATTGCCGAAACTATGTTGTGAGCCTATAGCCCACTCGCCAATGAAATGATGACTAACGTCCCATCGTATCCTGTAACAGCTGCAACCACCCACATTATATCAACACCGTCATATATATATATATATATATTTATACACACGCACGCACACACATACTTTTCTGAGAAAGCAATTTTGTTCTTGTCTTCTTCAATCCAACGGGGGACCAATTCAAAATATATATATATATATAAACAAAGAACTAGTTTTAGCGTTTGTTTGTGTGTCGGCTGCTAACACTGACTCTTATGTTATATTTGCCAAGTCAAGTTTGCCTATTGGTCCTTTAAAAATTGAAATAATTTTTTTTTTTTAAAAAAAGAACGTTTTAAAATTTGTACTCCTGTATTATATATGGAGGAGGGTAAGGGTATCTTCCTCTACACCCACTGCATGGGGGAAGCGCGTCATTTATTTGACATTGTTAGGTCATCGACATTGAATTTTTCTTCTTCCTTCAAAGTAGACGGCTTGATTAATTTGTGGCGTCTAGAGTTTTCATTTTTTTCTCTTTTTTTTTGACATTTTAAACCTTTGGGCTTGTAATAATAATAATAATAATATGCATTTCAAATCATCTAGGTTGATTTTATAAATTTATGATCATTTTTGGACTTTAACAGCCAAATTGGGATAAATTTCAAACTCACATAGGGTGTTTTGGCATTAAGACTGGCCAACAGTTTGAAAGATTAATAGTAATCTCATTGTCCAATATGCTAAGCTTGTTAAGATGTGTAATCAGCGGGGCAGTTCTAAGTAAAACTTGTTTGTATATACCAATCCATTGAAATCTTTCCATTTCCATGTTAAATTTCATAGATAATAGTATTTGTATTGCGCTGATTGTAAAATGTAACGGTATAAAAAAAAATGATAATTAGAGATAATAAGTGGTGTGAGTTAACTTATTGAATAATCTCAATAACTCACATATATATCATAGGAAATGAATAAAATGATATCAACCATACGCATAATGGAGATATTGGAGATGAGCAATGAGCAAACAGAATGTACCATCAACAGTATCGTTTGATTCTAAAATGAGGCTGTTGCTTTTCATCCCAATCGCTTTCACCAAGAGGGAGAGTTTCTTCACCGTTGGTATTTACTTTGCAATAATGCAACGATCTTTCAAATATTGATGGAGATGTATTGAATCAACCACCTTGATAGTTCCATTGATGGCTACTCATGTGATGTCAACTTAACCATTTCCAGGTTCTTAATTAGTGGGCTCTGTCCTTGTGCATGTTAATTTTAGTTGTCACATAGTTCACATAAAAATTGATCATGACCATTATCTTTTATTTGGTTTTTTTTTTCAATAATTCTTTGAGATAAAATTCAAACTCAAATAAGATGTTTTTGAATTACTAATACATACTAGTTTTTTTTTTAAAAAAAAAAATAATGAAATTGTAGCCTCAGGGAATTTCTCATAGACTCCTTTTTCAAATCCAAAAAATGTGTAAAATTTTCAGCACTACAGATCGCTTATCAGCAGCAATCGATCAACTAATTTAACCTACTTTTTTATAGCTGAAGGCGTAGCGTGTGTCGTTAGCTAACAATATTATAATACCTTTTTTTAAAAAAAAATTGGTGTCGATTTTACAATATGAAAACGACTTATAAAAATAAAAATTTCACTTGTAAGTTAAGGACTTACACACAATTTAAAAATAAATTCATATATTATCTTTCGAATATATAATTTTTTAAGTGCAAAATCACTCAAAAGAAGATGTTTAAATTCAAATAATTAAATTGTGTTCATTAGCATTGCAAGTGCTAGTTTGGTGATGTTATAGTTTTTAAAATAATTATTGTTAGATGTGTTGTAAAAATAATTAATTGTGTATAAAATCAATTAAACGTTCAATAAAATTTATTTTAAAAAATACTGTGAATTTTAAAAACAGTCGTAGGTGTTTCGTAAATCTTACTGTTGCACTGCTATAAAAATATAAATGATTGAATTGAACATAACGTTGAATAAAATTTGTTCTCATATTTATAAACATATATATAAAATATTTTTGTTGTGTTATATAATAATTGATTTCTAAAATAAATATCTTATATTATTAATTTACTTTTTTATTTTGTTATCTCAATATATTTTGTGGCAATAATAATAATAATAATAATAATAATAATAATAATAATAATAATAATAATAATAATAATAATATAAAGTTAATAATTTTGTGTCTTGATTAATAAGGATAATTTTAAATTTTTATAATATACATGAGAATATATATGAAATTATATTAAATATAAAATTGATTCTCAAAATTAAATTTTATAAATCTATTCATTTTTTATTTTTCAAAATCTAATATAAGACGAGGTTACTTTATTAAAAGAAATTTCTAAAAAAAATTACTCCGATATTAAAATTAACTTTTAATTTTTTAAAATTATTTTCAAACCTCTTAAAAACAACCCAAACATGCCCTAAGCTTGATCTTGATAAATTTCTGATCACGAAATTAAAGCGCGGCGTCGGGCTTATTAATTCAGATTTTTGCCTGATTGATATTCTGGGCGAATATGATACTCATGTTTCCTGAAGAGAGAGAGGAATAATAATAAGGGAAAAAATGATAACAAAACATTTTTTATTTATGCGCATTCATTCATCAAAAAGACAAATTATTCCCGCTCTCCCTAGTCCCTAGTTCTCCAAAACGACAGCCTGACTCCTGCCAAAATAATAATAATAAATAAATAAAAAGTTAAGCGCGCAAACACAACTTTCTAAGATTCTACATGCCACGATCCACCACAAAGATAAATTTAATTATCAAAAAAAAAATATTCACTTGATCTCAAAAGTACAGCCACTCAATTGGCGACAGGACATTTGCTGTTGCATTATCATTATCTTATGAATTTAATATGACCCAATTAGTAGTTAATTGTATCATTTGGGGTGTTGTGTAATTGTATCAAGCACTAGCAATTCTATCAAAATCGCGCAGCAATAAAGGCTGATTGCAAGTTTAATTATCAACACAATCAAAGATTCTTAGTGGAGAGGGCACACGCAGTAGCAGGCATATCTTTTTGTCTCTACATAATCTTTTCGGGCCACAAATTGGATTTTTGTCCAAATTGCCTAGACCTTTTTGCTTGCCATGATGATCATATCATGATGGGGTACGATTTTGTCCTAATTATAAAACAATGCATTACTATTTTGACTTTGCAGAACCCAACATGTCGATTGCATTAATTTGTAATTGCCATATTAGTCGACTATCGTAAAGTTGACCCGCCATAATTTTAAAAAATAAAAAACCCAAGAAACGAAAAAAAATAAATAATCAAAGGATTTCTATCTACATCCAATTCGGTACATTTTATCCACTCTCATTTCCAAAAATACACCATATTTTAAGGAGGAAATTTGAGGCTTGAGAGTATTCTTGCTACATATAGTCCGAGTTTGGTAATTAATAAATATAATGAAATTTGAGGCTTGAGAGTATTCTTGCTACATATAGTCCGAGTTTGGTATTCTTGCTACATATAGTCCCCATTTTCCTTACACATCTCTTTTTTTTTTTTTGGGTTACATTTTCTAACTTGTGGGTAGCATATATAAATAAATATAATGAAAATTTTAAAAGATACAATAGATAGTGACCATGATAGTACTATACTTCAATTGTAAGATAATTTTATCCTTTGACCATTGTAACTCATGTAAAATCACGAAGATTCAATTATTGGAACATGTTTATAACTTATAAATTAGTCCTTTCTCTTTTAGAGTGACAATCTAGATTGAACTTCGGTTGAAGTAGATGAATTTTGGAGGTTTCTTACAACAATGTAAGCACTTATTTTAATTGTTGGTTATTGCATGTATGAAAACAAAATAAAAAAAAAATGTGAAAAGATAAATGAAACTGAACTTTCATAACAGTCTTAAAGAATTTTGAATTTTATTGACTTGAGGGATATAAACGCAGTTGAATAAGATCTCTCGAGAGACTTTAAGAATAGATCAAATTAAACTTTTAGAATAATCTCGGAGTGAAATAAAAATTTTCATTTATTAAAAAGATATGAAAATTACTAATAAACCTCTCATGATGCTACTTTAATCTAAATAAACCCAAATAAAGAAAATAAATCAAACTTCAATAAATAAAATAAAGAGTTAAAAACATCCCAAATATGACTCCAATTAAAACCGATAAAAACAAAAGCTTCATGAAAATAAAAAAATTCTAGAACTCTCAGGTTTCGTGCATAGAACTTGTGAATGGTAGCCTAAGTACATCGTGTACATTTATATAAGTCATGTTTGGGATTGAGGTATTGTAACTTTTAAGCTATAATTATTGTGGAAAAAAAAACTGTAACTATAAAATAAAAGTTAATAATATGTATTAAATATAAAATTTAAATAATAATTTTAACAAAATTATTAAAGAATACTAAATTTTTCATTATACAAATAAAAAATCATATCAACAAAATTTTTAAATTACAATAGTTAGTGTTTACTAAACATTTTAGTACTGTAATTTTTAAATTACAGCCGCTCAATTTCAATCCCAAACATATCCATAATTTAACAAATTGATCTTTCAACAAGCCTTTGTTATAATTTATTGTTATTATTTTTTCACATTAATTTATACAAACGTATGCCAGTTTGACTCTCCATATACTGTTAAAAGCAATTGCATATAGGGTCCTTTGCCAAACCTAACCGCAAAATTAAATTTGGCAGCTGCTCGCGCGTAGCATCTTATTGTTGCGCTTGTTATGAATTTTGGATAAGGTCTTTATTAAATTAGACGACGTCGCCTCACAGGTTTGAGAATGAAGAAAAAGAAAGCCTCGTTTCTTCTAGAACAGACAAAAGTTTTGAAAGTCCTATCACCCAAAGATTCTAGACGCTGTCCCGTAAAAAGTTCACAGAGTCAAATTATGCCTTTCAGTGTTTGTGTACTTGCATCGATTGCGCAGGGTTACATTATAAAATATATATGTAGATTGTAAATATTTAAAAAAGAAAAATAAAAAAATTGCTTTGTTACTTAAAGGTTGGCGAGAGTGATTTTCTCTATTTAATTCGAGTTAATGTAGCTGTAATTTTGTAATAATGTTTTGCTAAATTGAACGGTATGATCCATAATATTTAAATTGTGATCGAACAAATTTATTGGATAGACGAGATATGATTCAATTTTATTTATCATGTCCTTTGAAAGACATTTGTTTTTTTTTTTTAATTTAAACACTGTAAAATTAAGCTAATACGTATGAAAATTATATATTAGTGCTAGAGCAATTAACGTTGGTCACATGTAAAATATGGTTCAATTACAGTGAGCCGGTCGTTAGAACTTACGAGAGTCGTTGCGTGAATTACAAAACCTGACGCCATTTTGTTGACCCATTCTCGTTCTTTGTGTCCTTCACGGACTGCCTGCAACGCTGCCGTTTAGATTGTTCTTGCTGGACACGTCGCATAACGATTAACGCGGCCGGTTATTTATTTCGCAAGCGCTTTCGCTTTGTTGGACTTTTCATTTTTATTTTTATATACTTTTTCATAAAGAATATGCATAAATATGAGCGCCTCGTTGATTGTTTGTTGACAGATGATTAATTCATCATTAAAATTTGGCGCCTATTTCTTTGGTTACGTGTTCACGCTCCAATTTCTCTCGCACGTGTCGCAGAGTTTCGGGGTCAATTTTGTATTATTATTCTTTGCCTTGTTTTTTTTCATCATCTGTTCATCTTAAATAAATTTGTTAAATGTATTTATTTCTCTTTTGCTCTTGCTTGTCAAATATCTCTTTCACATTTGTTATTTTATTTTAAATAGAAAATTTATGATGAGCTTAATACAAATTTAAAAATAAAAATAAAAACAAACACAAACACATTCAATAATAGAAATATTAGAAATTATTTAAATAAAAAGAATGAGTAGTGCCTTATTAGCTTAGTTGAGTAATTTTTATCAAATAGTTTTATTTGACTAACTACTCAAGTTTGAAAATTCCACTGTCTTGTTGATTTTATCAAAAGACAAATTAATAATGAAAAATTAGTTTTCGTTTTACAATTATTATTAAAACCATATTTAAATAAAACCAAATAGGCTATTAATATCTTTTTTCCTTTTAGTTTTTGATAATCCAATTTAGGATTAGAGAACTTATTTTGTTCCATTTTATTATTGCTTAACACGTAGGTTAAAATATTAAAATTTAAGAGATGAACTTTTTTTTTAAAAAAAATGGAGATCAACTTTAATTATATGTTGCTGGTAAACACGTTCATATTTAAACAAGTCAAAATTAAACAACACTTCCTTAATTTAATGAAACAATAAAATAAAATCAGTTCATTATTATATGAAGAGTGAATATATATATATATATATATATATATATATATATATATATATATATATATATATATATATATATATATATATATATAAATGCACTTATTCTCTTATATATATATATATATATATATATATATATATATATATAAATGCACTTATTCGCTTAGTTTTATCAAAAGTTCTTTCCAATACAATTAAAAAGTTGACCAAGTAAAGCAATTATGAAGATACTTGGCAATATCATAAAATCCAATTTATTATTATGTGCAAAACAAGAATGAGTAATATTTAAAATGAGTTGCATGTGGTGGTGATTACGAATAATTGTTTGACCTTCTCTCCTCCTCCCGCCACCAGCAATTTGTTAGAAGGCGTACTCTCTTCATTTTTCTATCTCATATATTGTGGTATGTCACTTCTAAATTTTAATAAAAGAATTCCTTATCTAATATTTATAGGAACAATAACGCGTAGGTCCCTTATATTTGACACACTCTCACTTAATGACATAATTATTTCATGTGTATCAAATATGTTTCCAACCCCATTAAACGCCGGCAAAACACGTTACTCTCATGTGGAAAACAAATTTTAAGTCTTTTATTTCCCCAATAAATTATTTAGGATTCGGAATGAATAATGTAGACTCATATTTTTTTTTCTTTATTTATTAAATTTTTGTCGTTATGCGCGATAAGAATATTGTTCAACGAGAGTATTAAATTTTTATCGTTACGAGATGGTTGATATCGTCCGGTATGTTAATTAGTTGTTGCCTCGTTGGCTTCTAATAGGAACGGAGAGAGGGTGGGATCGTCGTTAGAAAGATTGTTAAAACTTTAACGGTGATACTTTGGTCACTTCAATAAAAGTTAAGGACTTGTTCGAGACAAATGGAAAAAAAATATGTCCTTATTTGGAAAGGTGTAATTGTAAAAGATTCAGAGACCCTGATTAGTGATTTCAATCAACAGCTCAATTATTAATTAATCAAAACTAAACGGAGCTGTCTTTTCTTCTCTCTCAACTCTTTTAGCTTTCAACTTGAAGAGAGAGAGAGACAGAGAGAGAGAAGCAAAGACCTGAGAAGAAGAAGGGGGAATAAAAAAAAAAATAAAAAAACACAAAGTCGTCGTCATCATTTAATAAAAAAATAAAAAAATAAAAAATTATCCAAAGCTTCTTCCCGCGAAATGACGTTCCATTGTTCACTCGTTAATTTCCATGAAAAAAATAAAAAAAAAAATTAAATGCATCTAAATTGAGTCTTCTAGAAAGCTCACCCCTGTTTTCTCACCCCGTGTTCTTTATTTTGCATTGAATAAATCTTCAGATACCCAAGTTTGCATTTTTCTTCCTTTCATTCTGTTATTAGAGTTTTCGTTTGAAAGTTTACAAACTGCAGTAACAGTAGTTGCATTAATAGAACAAGCACCAAATGCGCGTGTGTTATATTATTCAAAGTCAAAATTTTCGAGATCCTATCCATGCGAAGCCAAGTCTTCGTTCAAGACTGGAATAAAAATAAAAATAAAAATAATAAAAGCTTTCAAAACAGCGAATATTCGTCTATTAGTATTTATTCATTTACATTCCTGTGAATTAGTCCCTTCAAAAACTCCATCTCGTAGTTCAATGTTCACGTTGAAAGTCGCTTAAGTGTCAGACGTATGCATATACATATTTTTATTCTGACGAAGATTATAGTTTTTATCTTCAGCTGTCTGTTAAGGCTTCTTTCTGTTACAAAGCTGGGTTCGGTTCTGTCTTTTCTCTTGTCTGAATCTGTTTAAAGATTTTTTTTTTTTTGAGTTTTTAGCCCCAGACTTCATCTGGGATTTTATTTAATTTGGGAACAAGAGCAAAATTTTTTCTTGCTCTGCTGTTTATTCAGTGATTGCATTCTTGGGGGGGCTTTTGTAAATTAAAATGGCCGGTAACAGAAGGAAGAAGCTGCATTTTAGCAAGATCTATTCATATACTTGTGGGAGGGCATCATTTAAGGAAGATCATTCACAGATAGGCGGACCGGGATTCTCAAGAGTGGTTTACTGTAATGAACCAGATTGTTTTGAGGCTGGAATTAGAAATTATTGTGATAATTATGTCAGGACTACAAAGTATACTATTGCTACTTTCTTGCCCAAATCATTGTTTGAGCAGTTCAGGAGAGTTGCTAACTTTTTCTTCTTGGTAACTGGCATCTTGTCTTTCACTCCACTAGCTCCTTATTCTGCTGTTACTGCTATTCTTCCTCTAATTTTTGTTATTGGAGCAACAATGGTGAAAGAAGGTATCGAAGATTGGCGCCGAAACCAACAGGTACCTTTTTATTTGCTTTCCTTTTTATCGGTTCTGGTTCTGTGCTTGCAATTAATGTTTGAGCTTCTGTATTGAGGCAACTTAAAACTTGTATTTATTTATTTATTTTCCTTTTGAATATTGTGTCTTTCAATTTACTTCTTTATAATTTGATAAGTTTCCTGTGGGATAGATGAGGATGCCGGAGACCAAACAGTCTTCTGATGCAGTTCAGAAGGTCTTTGAAGGAAGCATATTAGCATGAAATCCTGAAAATTTTCTGAATTTTGAGCTTCATTATATATTTTTGTGGATGTGAATACTGTTTTGATATTTGTAAGTGGAGCATTCAAGAAAGTTTGCTTCATCTGTTTGACACTTGTCTTTTATGGTGGATACATGGGGCATTTTAATCTTTCTATGGTGATTCAGAGAGGAAATGAGGGATATTAATTTACTGGTTTAGATTTCTGGCACCTGTAAACACTTTTAGGTAGATAGAAATAATTGAATGAAAATAACTAAATAAACCTTAGTCATATGGGAGGATGCTTTTATTTCTTTAATTTTGAAGTTGTGTTAGCTATTATCTTGAAACTCATGTGGAACAATGCTATGTTCTCTTGCCTGTTGTAAAAGTATTTGAAATAGATTCACAGATAAACTAATTTCACAGACTTGTTTATTGTTGCATCTGGATTTATAAAATCTCTATGGGGTATTTTCAGGATGTTGAGGTTAATAACAGAAAGGTTAAAGTTCACAATGGGGATGGAACTTTTGGTTCTACTGCGTGGAAGAACCTGAAAGTGGGAGATATAGTGAAGGTGGAGAAGGATGAATTCTTTCCAGCTGACCTCCTGTTGCTTTCATCCAGTTATGAAGATGCAATCTGCTATGTTGAGACCATGAATCTTGATGGAGAGACAAATTTAAAACTAAAACAAGCTTTGGAGGTAACTTCAATCTTACATGAGGACTCAAACTTCAAGGATTTCAAGGCCACCATTAAATGTGAAGATCCAAATGCGAATTTGTACTCCTTTGTTGGATCAATGATCTTTGAAGAGCAACAACACCCTCTTACTCCTCAACAACTCCTTCTCAGAGACTCGAAACTCCGAAATACAGACTATATATATGGGGCTGTTGTCTTCACTGGTCATGACACAAAGGTTATTCAAAATTCTACCGATCCCCCTTCAAAGAGAAGCAGGATTGAGAGGAAGATGGATCAAATCATCTACTTCATGTTTTCTGTTGTGTTCACCATCGCCTTTGTTAGTTCAATTTTCTTTGGCGTTATAACTGAAAGAGACTTGGACAATGGGAAGATGAAAAGGTGGTATCTTGAACCGGACCGCTCTGAAATTTTCTTTGACCCTGATAGAGCACCAGTTGCAGCCATTTATCATTTTCTGACTGCTCTATTGTTATATAATTCTTTGATCCCAATCTCCTTGTATGTGTCAATAGAAATTGTCAAAGTTCTTCAGAGTATCTTCATCAATCAAGATGTTCAAATGTATTATGAGGAGGCTGACAAACCTGCACATGCCCGTACCTCAAATTTGAATGAGGAACTCGGACAAGTTGACACAATACTTTCTGATAAGACTGGAACATTGACCTGCAACTCGATGGAGTTCATAAAGTGTTCAGTTGCTGGTATAGCTTATGGTTGTGGTGTTACAGAGGTTGAGAGAGCTATGAACAGAAGAAAAGGTTCACCTTTAAGTGATGAAGTAGTAAATGGCTTGAACACTGAGGAGGATTTGACTGAGTCAAGACCATCAGTTAAAGGATTTAATTTCAAAGATGAGAGGATAGCAAATGGAAACTGGGTTAATGAGCCCAATTCAGATGTCATCCAGAAGTTTTTTCATTTATTGGCAGTCTGTCATACTGCTATCCCTGAAGTGGATGAAAATACTGGTAAGGTTATGTATGAAGCCGAATCACCAGATGAAGCAGCATTTGTGATTGCAGCTAGAGAACTTGGTTTTGAATTCTATCAAAGAACCCAAACAAATATTTCGTTGCATGAATTAGATCCGATGACTGGCAAGAAAGTTGAAAGGTTAGTGTCCCTTATCATGTTTTAAATTTTTAATTAACAAGGAAAGGCACTTATAATTTTAAGAAATCATGTACCCTATAGTCTTTAGTTGCTTTTGCATGCTAGTAGATCACCTTGATACATTGTGGGACTTCACTTCGACTTTATGCCTGAATAGCCACAGATTTTAGTCTGGAATGTCCGGCAAACAACAAGTAATAAGAGTGTTGACTGCTCTTCTGCTCTGTGTTGCTTCTGACAGACTACCACTTCGTTGATTTCCTGTTCTTACTTGCATGATTTGACTCTGATTCTGTATTTCCTCAGCTATACTGCTTTCTCCCTAAGTTTTGATGATCTAAGAACTCTAGGTTATCTGGGTAGGTGACACTTTTTGCAACTTACCTACCATATATTTCGGTCTATGTGATGTTCTTGATCAGCATTTGCATGGTGGATGTAAACTTTAGAATCTGGGTTGCAATTCTGTTCAGGCTTCCTGTACTTTCTGTGTGCAATTATGGGGTCACGATTCTTTCTTAAAAATTGGTGCCTATTTGGTGAATATCGATATTGAATCATGATCATTACTTTCCTTTTTGCAGGGTGTATAAACTTTTGAATGTTTTAGAATTTAACAGCACAAGAAAACGGATGTCCGTCATCGTAAGAGATGAGGAGGGAAAATTACTATTACTTTGTAAAGGTGCTGACAGGTATGTGACCATCTACCTTAAAAACCCTGAAACTTCCACTTTTAGTTCCATTAAAAAACCCCCATAATTTGTTTTTTCTTCTATGCAGTGTCATGTTTGACAGGCTAGCCAAAAATGGTAGGGAGTTTGAAGTTGAGACCAAGGACCATGTAAACAAATATGCTGATGCAGGATTGAGGACCCTGATACTAGCATATCGTGTACTTGATGAAGAAGAATACAAAGTATTCAATGAAAAATTCAGCGAGGCCAAGAATTCAGTAAGTGAAGATCGTGAAACATTGATTGATGAAGTAACAGAGACAATTGAGAAGGATCTAATTCTTCTCGGTGCGACAGCTGTAGAGGACAAACTCCAAAATGGGGTGAGTCAGAAAATGCTAAGGATTATCAACGTTTTGAACCTATTCAGGTGCAAGGCATGGGACTTGGACTTGATTTTTATATTTTTTCTGCTTCATAGGTTCCAGACTGCATTGACAAGCTTGCCCAAGCTGGAATTAAGATCTGGGTTTTGACCGGAGACAAGATGGAGACTGCCATCAATATTGGGTAAGATTTCTGGGTACAACTGTTTATACTATGCTTTAAGCTGAGTTGTAATATCTTGTGACTTTCAGTGGTCTCTAACTAAAAGAAAATAAATTGCAGCTTTGCTTGTAGTTTGCTCAGACAAGGAATGCAGCAGATTATAATTAATTTAGAAACTCCAGAAATCCTAGCTTTGGAAAAAACAGGAGCAAAGTCTGAAATCACCAAGGTAAAATTACATCTGCTTTCGTCCCCCTCACACCCCCATAGTTGCATTGGGAGAAAATTTACTTGATGATGAAATTGATGGTTTTGAGGAGCAAGGTAGCCAAAAAATAAATAAAAAGGCCTCCAACACCAAAAGAGCCTAAAGAGATACTCTTGAGATCCATTTGACAGTGTCATGAGTGATTTTTGTATTATTGCACCATACAATAATATGGCCGGTGACTGGTTCATTGTTAATTTTCAGTTGATACCAACTACGATAGAAATCCTAATATACAATACGTTTTCTGCTTTGTCTTTACTCTATTACCCATTATATTCTTATTGCATTATTAGTTGCCAGATTTTCTTTCACTGCATCTACAGTTATCTGCCTAGTCATTCCTGATATTGGCATTGGTAACTTGAAATCTATCAGTTCTTTCTTGGTCTTTCAGACTCAGTCACTAGGTTTCTTTCATCATCTACTAATCAATGTTCTCTCTACTTGTCCCTAGCTGGTGATATATATCTTCTTGTCTGTTAATAAATGAAGGAGATTGCTTTGCTATAGAATGCTTTGTTTTTATGCATGTGTAAGTGAAATTTGCATACCTAAGTTTCCTCATGTTATTGCTTTACATATAAGATGCAAATGGTGTGCTTCCATAAATACTCCTGTAATGTGGGGTTCGCTAAACCGATTTAAACTTGTCAATGTGATGCCAATGATTTGTATGAATCCATCTTTTAGGCATCAAAGGAGAGTGTTCTCCATCAGATAAATGAAGGAAAGAATCAGCTGTCAGCATCAGGTGGGAGCTCCGAGGCCTTTGCTTTGATCATTGATGGGAAATCGCTTACTTATGCCCTTGAGGATGATATTAAGAATAAGTTTCTGGAGCTGGCAATTGGGTGTGCATCTGTTATTTGCTGCCGTTCATCACCAAGACAAAAGGCACTGGTGAGTTCATAGTCTGGTAGTGGTTATTCTCTCTACAACTTCATTCAGATTTATTTTCTGATTGGACTTATGATATGTTGTGTACTTTTCTTTAAGGATAATCTTGTTAAATGATGAAATTAAATAACTTAGGTTACAAGACTAGTTAAATCTGGAACTGGGAAAACTACATTGGCAATTGGTGATGGTGCCAATGATGTCGGGATGCTTCAAGAAGCAGATATTGGGATTGGAATCAGTGGTGTTGAAGGGATGCAGGTATTCAATGGATTATTCTTCATTTATGGTTCGGTGATGTAAAAATTCATGTGTAGCTAAATTTCTTATTTTGAACTCTTTTTATTTTCATTTCAGGCGGTTATGTCAAGTGACATTGCAATTGCTCAGTTCCGGTATCTGGAACGCTTACTGCTTGTGCATGGACACTGGTGTTATCGGAGGATATCATCAATGGTAATGACAATTATCACTTTTAATCCTGATAAGAACCTGGAAGTCCAATATTTTTAGAGAGCTGGGATAGAGTTCTGTCATGTGCTTGAGATTTGATAACCTGATAACTTTGTTTATATCTTCTTTTGTTGGCAGATTTGCTATTTCTTTTACAAGAACATCACATTCGGTTTGTCTATCTTCTTGTATGAGGCCTATACGACATTCTCAGGCCAACCTGCATACAATGATTGGTTTTTGTCACTTTATAATGTCTTCTTTACATCACTTCCGGTAATTGCTATGGGTGTTTTCGATCAGGATGTATCTGCAAGATTCTGTCTCAAGGTAGGCCCTCCAGTACAATATGTAGACTCCATTTTTATTTTCATTTTTGTTATTTAACCAAAAAAGAAAAATTCTCATCTTCCTTTAATTTCCTGATATGTGTGAGTAGAAGCTATGTGCACATGCATTCTTAACCCAACACTTTGGCTTAGCTTATTCTTTTATATCTTCTGTGGGGTTTCTTGAACTCAGTACCTAATTCGACGTCCACATCAGCCTTGAAAACTTGCCTTAGGTGTCCGATTGAGCAAGCATACCACCGGTGGCTTTAATCAAGTCATGTTAAAGTGTTATTTGTTTGGCTGTTAGTCATTGACTTTAAATTAACCATCTTATTTGTTAGAGAGTGAATATATCGAGCTACATGAAACCAAACTTTACTTTTGAAGCCTGAAATGACCATAAATGGTGCACCCATGGTTATGATGGTGATACACTCAAAGTCCCCATAGTTGCTGGTACAACATTTTTGTATCATTTGACATGCTACTATGTTTTCATCAAATGGTTGTATGAGGATCATTCATTTTTTGTCCTTTTTAACCTGGCAGTTTCCTCTACTGTACCAAGAAGGGGTGCAAAATGTCCTCTTCAGCTGGCGCCGGATATTTGGTTGGATGTTTAATGGGCTGTACAGTGCCATTATCATTTTCTTCTTCTGTAAGAAAGCAATGGAGCATCAGGCCTTCAATGATGATGGGAAAACTGTTGGAAGGGATATTTTCGGTGCTACAATGTATACATGCATTGTCTGGGTTGTGAACTTGCAGATGGCACTCGCAATTAGCTACTTCACTCTGATACAACACATTTTCATTTGGGGTTCAATTGCGCTGTGGTATCTTTTCATGTTGGCATATGGGGCCATTACTCCCACATTTTCTACCAACGCTTACAAAGTCTTCGTTGAAGCCCTTGCGCCTGCTCCTTTGTTCTGGCTTGTCACGCTTTTTGTGGTGATCTGTACCCTAATCCCATACTTCTCATACTCTGCAATCCAGATGAGGTTCTTCCCCATGTATCATGGGATGATACAGTGGATAAGGCATGAAGGGCAATCAAATGATCCTGAGTACTGTGATATGGTGAGGCAAAGATCAATTCGGCCAACAACTGTGGGTTCCACAGCTCGTTTTTCTAGAAGAAGTAATCGTGTAAACGATAGAAATCAAATCGGGAACCCGTGAGCCACTCGTGATAAACAGTGCGTCTCAACAAATGTGGGTTGTATATATCTGCCCAGAAATCTCTGCTCCTGTATATGAGTTATGACTATACTGAAGTATAGGGGGTTTTTCCGATCGAAAAGGATGCCCCTTTAGAGCATAGATGACCGTGCAGAAGCCTTTTTCAGCCGTAGCATATGTCTGGACGGGGCAGAAAACGCCCAAGTTGGCAGTTACTGTATATTTTTATTCTTTTTAGGTTACACTTACGCGTCTATTTTTTGCATCCTGTAGTAGCTCCCGAAATATATTTATTAGATTTTTGAGTTTGAATAAGAAAATGAAGTTGATTTTGATGTCGGCAGATGCTTTGTACAGGAAAAGAGATTCTTTTTAGGATATTGCTCATGCTTCGTGTATGAAAGGAGATTGTTGTGTTCTGATCTGAGAATTCTCCGCTCACAAGTTGAATGTTGTGCACTTTTCAAATAGGCAGAATTTAGACAGAGAGTACAAAAATGAGGTGTATAATAATTTACAACTTCAAAGCTCGTAACGGTATATTTCATCATTTGGGACCTCAAAAGTCGTTTGAAGCCATCTTTTTAGCCCCTATTTTTGGTACTAGCTCAATAGCCCAACCAGTTTAATCAACGCATTTGACAAGAGATGGCAATTTGCTGGTGTAAATTATGTCTTTACGGTTTTCATCAAGGCCTCATAACGTAGGATATTATGGAAAAGAATCATATTAACTTGGGTATATTGGTATTTGAATATAGGTCGCTGATTATCTAGATTCATTTCACTCGGAAATCTCCACGTTGGGCAACCTTAAAATTGATCGATTATAATTTTTTTTTTTATAAAAGATTGTCTTCAGACGTTTCTTGGAAAGTACAGCTATCAAATTATATACAGCAAAACAAAATACGGCCAAACTGGGTTAGATAAGTTACAGCAAAATTGCTTCGGTTTCTCTGCAGGGTTTTGGCGAAATTCCATTGTTCAGGGCCTAAATTGTCTTTGGAAGGCATTTTAATTAATCCCCCATTTTTTCTTCGATACTATTTCAAAGAGTGTCAGTTCAATCAACATATTTGGGATACATTTCGTATCCCACAGCCTGTAACTACGTCTACGTAGAAAAAATCAATATTATGCCAACATGGCTTCAGAATTGAATACGTCCCGAATCACAAGTCAATGAGAAAATTGATGATACGACCAAATGTAGCAGGCAGCACATACAACAGAATATTCTTCGACATCAATCAAAGACAAAACCAAACACGACGGAATACAATTAAAAAGGAATATACAAGTTGTGTCAACGATCGTCTCTTCTTCTTTCTCTTGTGTCAAATTATACAATGTCAACAATAGAGAGAGCTGCGCGCCTCACTTTCCTCCTGTGCTTTCTCCCCCAAAATTTCCATCAAGATCTCAAGGAATGGTCTAAAAAAAAAAAAATGAAAAACCGACGAAATTACTCAAAAGGATCGATCATGTCAAACTTGATAACAATTTACATGTGTTTCTTGCGATTCAAATTAATTCATTTACATATCGATGACATCAAACGAAAGGCGTATATGAAATTAATATAACCCCGGCCCACACCACCGCATATTTTAGTTATTTAACGTACCCTGCTGCAGCCTACGCGAGCTTGAGGCCAAGAAAGTCGGCAGCAGACTTTGCCATAATGGTAGCGAACTCGTTAAAACTAATGACGCCGTCGCCGTTGGTGTCGGCCTCCCTCATCATGTCCGATAGCTCGCCATACGTCAAAGGGTGGCCCATTTTGGCCATGGACCCTGCGAGCTCGGCCGCAGTGATGTAGCCGTTGCCGTCGCGATCGAAGGACCGAAAGACCTCCATCAGTTGTTCTTGGTTGATCAAGACTTGCTCGCTGATGTCGGGGAGTATCAGGGCAACCAATTCATCGAATTCGACGAGGCCATTGCCGTTGGAATCCATGTCGGCCAACCAAATGTGCAGCTGGTCGCCGGTTGGCTTGAGCCCCAGGGCACGTAGGAGCGCGGCCAGTTCCAGCTGCGTGAGGCTGCCGTCCGAGTCCATGTCGAAACGCATGAATATGTCTTTGAGCTGCTTCAGTTGCTCCGATTGAGTTGGTTCCATCACCGTCATTGTTGATTAAATATTCGGGAACGGGGAGAAAGAAAGAAAGAAAGAAAAATAAGATTCAGAGGGGGTCAAAAAAAAAAAGAAGACAAAAGTTTTGTGTTTTGTGTTCTTTTGCTTTTTTAAGACGTGGGGCTCTCTCTTTGTGTTGTGCTGCGTTGTGTTGTGACTGCTCTTCTTTTTGAACCATTCCGTCATGGAATGGAATGGTTCAAAAAGAAAGCGCGTTGAATTGTAGTAATGAATCTGCGTATGAGCGCGTGACGTGGCAGTAACGGTAAATGCAAATAATGGAAACTTAAAATTGAGGAATAAAGAACATTGGCATAATGTCCGAAATTAGGGGCGATTTATATTAAAAGTAGCCTCTTCAATATGCATTTTTTCTTGTTATTATTTTTTATTATTTAGCTTAACGATAATTTAATTTTTTTTGAATTAAAAAAAAAAGAATTTACTTTTTTTTTTTAACATAGAAAAAATAAAGAAATGAACATTTATATTCGAATTTTTATTTTTACTTTTATTTTTCTACTGAAGTGAGAAGAGCAGCGAGTGAATCCCTATCTCCTCCCTTCCAAGATGCCGCGTTTAATTTTGTTGCACCGATTTGGTGGCCTTCCATATAACGTGCATGTGCTGGCTGCCTGTCGGTGACATCTAATCAATTATTATTTCTTTTACACACACACACACACACACACACATATATATATATATATATATATATATATATATTATAAAAAAAGAAAAAGAAAAATTAATAACATGTTACCAGTTACCGCTTAGAAGCAGGATGCAGATGCACAAGAACAGGTTGATTAAAATATAACGGTTCATTTATATAGATAGGTACGTTAATTAGCCAAGCTTTGAGTGGACAATGTCGGCGCATGCAGTTGAAGAACATGGAGGTTATTCGTATGCTTGTGAGTTTGCAGTTTTTACTTATTAGCCTATAGATTGATGTCTATTTTTGTGCTCTTACCTTTTAATTTTTATTATTTTGTAAGTGCAGAAAATGAGAGCAGTACGTTAAACATGAGTATATTTATTTGGTTTGGTATAAACATTTGGCCTGCAGTGAAATTAATTTGATGTAGATAAATATTATTGGGCATTTCGATGATTTATGAGCTATCGTATGAATAACTAACTACTTCAACAAGTTCAGCTTGCACAACACCTTGCTCAAATTCCTGTGGGGCTGAGGAGCTTCTTGAATTATCCCTACCCCAAAAGCTTCCAAATGCAAACTCACCCCTTTGAGAAAATTCTTCCAACGCCTCCTCAACCTCCTGCATACAACTGGAAAACCCTTCGAGTTGAGCACCGCTACAGCTTCCAGAAACATGGAATTCCCAGGACTTATTTTGGTATCGAACCTTCAACGTTTCAATCACCTTCCCTTCTTTCCTTCTGCGCCTAATCAGCTTCTTCTTTGCACATTGTTTCGTCTTTCGAATGATCTTGCATGGAAGTCTGAGCACGACGAAGATGAGGACTTGTAGGATCAAGCATTGGCAGCAACAGGAAATAACAACACAATCGGCAGCAAGCGTGTTCCAATCTTCCATGCCTGCCTCTGATTGAACAAGGTGGGTGAAGAAAAATGGTGAATAGAAGCCATGTCTTGTTAAAGAATAGGTCCCTTCTCCTATTTGGGAGGAATTATAAAGTGTAAAGCAAAACGAATGATGAGTGGCAAAGCTAAAGAATAAGGTGGCAAAAGCAATTAGTCATACGTAAGCCACGACTTCAAATTAAATTACATGTCGGATTGCCAAGAAATGAAACCATTGCTTTCAAGGTTGGCCTAACAAATATAATATAATATTGAAAGTTAAAGGAATTATTAAGCGGTCCTGATAAGATACCTTGAATTCCTACCTTTCAATGTGAAACAGTAAGCTTTGATCTGCAACTTCAATCCTTAAAAAAAGTTTTGAATTGTCATGTAGCTGTATTTCAAAGTAAGGTCTCTACTCTCGTATCTCTAGGGTTGGTGTAAATTAACAATAAACGAACTCCCATCTGCAATATTTTACCTTCATCAGTTCATTTCCAGTTTTCACACGTTATAATGAGTCAATTCAGGGTATCCAATGTTTCATAACTAGCATTTCAAAATTGTCACAACGAAAATCATGTCGCCTCCAAGTTTTTCTTTTGATATATATATATATATATATATTAAACACTATTGGGCAGGTTTAGTTTCATATTATAATTTCTGTCACCCTATTAGCAACACATCATTACTTTGTATACGTCCATGTACAAGAGATGTGAAATGGTTGCCTCACAGTGGTTGCACAAATTTTGAGGAAATAAAGACTAAAGAAGGAAAAACGAAGAATACTACCATAAAGAGCTTTATTAACACCATAAACATTGATGTAACAAAATTTGGCAAAAGGGCTGTTACAAGGTCAAAGAATTGCTCTAATCTGGTGTAAGCTATGACAGAACCTACTTACAAGTATTGAGGGTTTGGAAAATCAATCTCTCTGCTTGATGCAGGTGATTACAGATACAGGACATAATCCTGTCTTTGCCGATCCACCTCTGCAAAGTGGACTAGAAGTCTGGAACATGGCTCCATTTTGGCTTGACCAACCCTCCAGCTTTTAAGATGAAGAGATTTCTAATAGTATTTACCATTCTCTCAACTATCCAACATGTCTTGGCTAAAAAAATCTGTGCTGTAATTTTGACTACCGAATGCCATCCTCTGAAACCATCTAATTTCTGCAGATTGCTGCGCTGAGTTTACAACCTGACTCTCACCCACTTTCATTCCATTGCTTAGATCTGAAGTAGCTAAACCATCAAAGACTCTGACAACCTGAGAAGCATCAGCATGGTAAGAGAGATGTGCCAGCCTAAGCCATCGTCAAACAAATTTTGAGTTGGTTGGAAAAATATAAGTTTATTACCTGTCCCATCCGTGGTCTCTTGGCAGCTGAATGCCGCACACAGGCTGCAGCAGCCTCAATCATCCGAAACATTTCACTCTCAACATAGTCTTTTCCAAGCCTTGGATCAGCTAAATTGTCAAATTCCTCATTCTCAAGTGCATGACTAAACAGAGGTCGAGCCTGCAAGATAAAATAAGCCTTTCGTCAGAATGGATTAGCTCTTGAAAATTATAGTTGCTCCTCTGAATAGGATTTGGACCATTTCACAGGGAAGTTTGTTTTCAAACCCACATGACTCATTCCTAAGACATCTAAGATATGCATAGATGCCATGTCCATATGTGTGAGATTCACAACCTTCACTAAAGAGAAAAATATGCCATGTCCAAAGAATAATGGTATTGCCTCTTTTACATATGTCAAAAAATCCAAGCCTGTGAAAAAGGCAAAGAAGTAGCCAAATGTATCTTTATTTATTTTTTATTTTTTTCCTCTTTTTGGTGGATTTTTTCCTTCGTTGTCACTGTTGAGGATATACATAAAAGCAGAATCACACAGAAATATAAAATCAGTTATTTCGTGATTAATCAAATTAAAATTCCAAAACCCACACTGATTTTCAAGCAGATGTAATATTTTACAAGGTCTCATTTTCAAGAGCACTGAACCTAAAATTCTGACAGAAGCTTTGTTGCTAGCAGCATCCTTCAACATAAAACTAACCAAGTCATAAGAAAAGTGAACACAGTATAACTAAAGCTTTTACCATATTACCAAAATCAAGCAAAGTGACTAACGATCAAAGCCAAAAGATTTAGTTTAATAAACCATTCATGCAAGCCTACCCTTTTTAGAAGATTGGGTTTGAATTCTGTTGGCAAAGGAAGACAAGGTTAAACAAGATTTTGGCGTCTATAAAATTTACCCATTCAACTAGACTCTCATCTCCCAAGGGTTGGGATGGATCGACGGGCTTCCGGCCAGTAATTAGTTCCAAAAGCACAACTCCAAACGAGAATACATCAGATTTCTCAGTTAACTTGCCACTTGATGCATATTCAGGGGCCATGTATCTGTAAAACCAATTGGAATAATTAGAGGCATAAGTCAAAGTTATCACATGTTTTGCAACTTTGCTACCACAACTAGAAGAGCTCTCAAAAAGGTCCTGTCCTGGAGTATCTATTTATCACAGAAACTACTTTACCCGAAAGTTCCCATAACGCGAGTCGTGACATGTGTATTTGCATCGAGAGCTAACTTGGCAAGCCCAAAGTCTGAAACCTGTAAGGTCAAAAACCATGTACCGTAAGACAATATGGAAAAGAGAAAAACGTTGCTTGAGAAACGATAAGCAGAGCGTACTTGAGCCTCAAAGTTGTTATCTAGAAGAATATTCGATGACTTGATATCTCTGTGAATAATACGAGGATGACCTGATACATGCAAAAAAATAAATAAACAATATAATCAACAAACATGGATTATATAACAAGGAAATAAACCAATAGATCTTCTCATTAAATGTCTTATCCCTAAAGAAAGTGCATTTATACATTGAACATCCACTGGCTTTCTATTTTATTAATTTTTGCTAGTTTGTTTTGGCCAAAAGAAGCATCCACAGCTAAAATAACGATCTGTCTGCTATTTTAAGATCTAGATTGTTGAAAAAATAGGTAGTGGAAAAAAAGAAAGGGTATGAGAAGCTGTCATAATTTTGTACCTAATGAGAAGGTCAAATAATGTGTCAATTAGTCCCCTCTGCGGTCTGCTATCAGAAAAAAGGAAGGGTATGAGAAGTTGTCATAATTTTGTACCTAACGAGAAGGTCAAATAATGTGTCCGTTAGTCCCCTTCGCGGTCTGCTATCAGAAAATAGAAAGGGTATGAGAAGTTGTCATAATTTTGTACCTAACGAGAAGGTCAAATAATGTGTCCGTTAGTCCCCTTCGCGGTCTGCTATCAGAAAATAGAAAGGGTATGAGAAGTTGTCATAATTTTGTACCTAATGAGAAGGTCAAATAATGCGTCAATTAGTCCCACTTTATCGGTCTGCTATCAGAAAGTAGTCAAATTCAAGACAGATGATAGTTTGCCTTATGTTCAACCGTAAAAACTAAGCTGCTGGTTTAGGGAGAAAACTTTTTGTTTTTCCGTCAACTTTCCAGGCGGCCCAAGTTCAGTTCTTAGTTACAGACACCAAAGGGGTAACCAATTGTTAGATATTCCCCCACAAACTTGAACTGAACAATGATCATCTCATGCTCAATCCGACATCATTGTCTAAACAAATATTAATGCGTGGCCAGACCAAGCCATTGTATCAGTCTGTCAAAACACAAATTTTCTCACACTATCTTAAAAGCGGAGTCAGTAAAATTGGCTAAACGACTTTGAAACAGGTACAGCAAATTTTGCTAAAGGAATACTTTAAAACAGGTAAGTAGTGCTCCTCTCAAATCTTCTATTAAGGAATAGCTTAAAACAGGTAAGTAGTGCCTCTCCCATATCTCTATTCATGGATCTCCCTTCCCTACAAAGTGGTTTAAACTCAGTTTTGTTCATGCAATCCAATAGTTTGATATACAATGGTCAATTGCTAGAACCACTAGACAGATTTGAGAGGTGTGGAAAGCTGAAGAACCACCAGAAGATTCTATTTGGGTGGATAAATTTCTACCTGCTATGGTTGAAGCAGAAAAACTGGACCCTCTAATCATTCTAGGATGAGATGCTGTTCTAGTCATCAATCCAATTCAAAGCTGGATGAAGAATCTGATTGGCAAGTATATGGAAAACCATTGTGTAGGCTTACCTTGTGTATATCAATAAAGTTGATAGATGTACCACTAGAGAATCTTGTATTTTGGTTGAACAAATTTTTCCGCTAATTACAAGGGGAGGTGGTGTTGTTAGGGTTACTAATGTGAAGGTGAACAAAAGAACAATTGAACTTGGAAGCAGAATATTAGATGCTTACAGTCTTCATGGAGATAAGCTAATCCACGAGCTGCACCTGCTGCGATTTTCACACGTGTTGCCCAATCCAGAACTGGCCTACCTTCTCCTATGAAATCAAAGAGGCAACATGATAAGGATCAGGAGGCCATTGTTATGATTTCTACTATCAAAGCCCAGTTGCCACTTACCATGAAGATGGAAATAAAGGGTATTGTTAGGTACATAGTCATATATGAGCAATCTTCGGCTGTCTGAAATGCAGTAACCCACAAGTGAAACCAAATGGCGATGGTGTATGCGACTAATAATCTCAACCTCAGCCTTAAATTCCCGCTCGCCCTGTCCTCCACCTATTTTTAGCTGCTTAATTGCCACTTCTCTCCCATCTGGTAAAGACCCTTTATAAACAGAACCAAATCCCCCTTCACCCAAAAGATTCTGATCTGAAAACCCATTAGTAGCCTTGACTAGTTCTTCATACGTAAACATTGACCTTGAATGGCCTAAGCCACATGGATCTTGTGGTGAATTCACGAAGTCACTACCAGGACCACTTCCTATTAAGGGAGCTGAAGACTGTGTCTTTCTATAGGATGAATCTGCATACAAGCATCAAAGCTTCATTAGTCTATACCTTAAAGGACAATGAGCATGGACAAAATGAACCATTTTCAATTTAATTAGCAATTAATCTGGCATATGATATAATTTTCTTATAGAAACAAACAAATAATTTGTTAGACAGTTGAAAGGAGGGGGGAAAATAGCACCTTCATCTCGATTGCAATTAAATTTACCCATGATCTAATCTTTTTTCTATAAGAAAAACAAGTTACTTATTACATTGAATCTCTCAAATATTACAATTATAACTAGCATATATGCTGATCCAATATTCATATCTCCCAGCATACACCAAACTTCAAGGATACTGCATTATGGTCCAACAACTACATTAAAGCAAACTTTTGAGTTGATGGTACTGTGGAATGTGAATAGAAATAACAAGAATAGCTGATGAAGGGACACAAAAAGTAGTACCAATATAAAGAAACAATAGTGAAATTTATAAATAATTTACCAGATGTAGGGGAAGAGCCCAATGGGGACGGCATAATGTACACCCCATTAAGTTCAGAAACCTCTTTCTTTCGCCTCCTCAAACACCAAACAACCAGTCCAATGACGGTAAATGCTATGATTCCTACAGCCACAGCAATAGCCACTGTACCTGCTGTTCCAATGCCATTATTACTTGGAGAACTAGAACTTTCTGGAGAGCTAGGATTGGTACCATTACCAGGTGTATTTTCTGCTGGTGGGACTGGAATTCCAGGAGGGGGTGAAAGTCGTATTGTTGATCGTGGTGGTGGTGGTGAGTTTGGAGAAGAATTTGAAGGATGAGGAGCTAGTGGAGAAACAGGAGTAGGATGAGTTTGCGTAGGAGGTGGGGTTGTATTACTGGGAGGAACAGCTACGGGTGCAGGGGGTGAATTTTTAGGTCGGCTTGATGATGGTGGCAGAGGTGGATTTTGGGGAGGGACAGATGGTGGCAATGGTGGTGGTGATCTTTTAGGTGGCTCTACTGATGATGGTGGTGGTGGAGGCAAATTACTGGGTGGATTTGATGGTGGAGGTGAATTAGCTGGTGGATCAGATGGTGGAGAGGGAGGTGAACTAGGTGGTGGGGTAGATGATGAGGGTGGAGGTGATCTTGTTGGTGGATTGGACACTGGTGGTGGGGGTGGTGAAATTGTTGGTGGACTAGACGCTGTTGATGGTGGTGGTGGTGGTGGTGAACTTTTTGGTGGATTAGACACCGGTCGCGGTGGTGGTGAACTTGTTGGTGGACTAGATGCTGGTGGTGGTGGTGGTGAACTCGTTGGTGGATTAGACTCTGGTGGTGGAGGTGGTGAACTTTTTGGTGGATTAGACACTGGTGGTGGAGGTGGTGAACTTTTTGGTGGATTAGACACTGGTGGTGGAGGTGGTGAACTTTTTGGTGGATTAGACACTGGTGGTGGAGGTGAAACACTTGGAGGATTGGATACTGGTGATGGAGGAGGTGAGGAATTGGCAGCAGGTGGTCCTGGTGGAAGTGCACTCATTGGTGGAATAGACGCTGGAGGTGTAGAATTGGAGGGTGTTGGCGGTGATATGGGCGAAATAGTTTGTTGAGGAAGTGGGGGCAATGGTGCAACAGGCGATTGTGGAGGAGGTGATTGCGGAGGAGGAGATGGAGTTGAAGGCGTTGATGAGTCTGGTGGATTTGCAGTTGGCCGAGGAGGGGAAGCTGTAGCAGGGCTTGGAGGAGGAGGGGACAACTGCAATGGCGGTGGACTGGCAGTAGAAGAACGTGGCAAAGCAGTAGGAGAAGTATTTGGAGGTGGTGAGTTTGTTGCCATTAGTTAAATGGCATAATATGGGTTAACCATCTGGTAAAAATTATTCATATGTAACAATCTGTCAATGTAAGAGCTTACATGAAATTGTCACATACCATGCATAATTCCAGTACAAAAACCAAAACTTTGATCAAAATCTAGTCCCAGTTTGTATTTTACAGACAAAACGAAATTCTCAATCTTTTGACAGATTATCCAAGATGCCAACTTTACCAAATCAAACCCTGAAATCACCAAACACTCTTTAACTTCAAAACACAGAAACCCTAATCACTCTTCATTATCTCTTTCCTCTCTTTATCGTAAGACATAGAGGTCTTTATCGTAAGACAGATCACGTGTCAAATTTAGGTCGATCCAAACCCGACCCATTTAATAATCGTTCAAAAATCAAAACCCACGGAAAAATAATCGGGTTCCAATAACCCGCTTAATTTCTACCGTCACATACATCTTTATCGATATTATAAAAATATGTACTCAAAATATTACACATTTACACTATGAAGTTTTAATTTTATATATATATTATAAAATATATATACGCCTATCAATATTTTACACATCGATACTATTAAACTCTAAATGTATATAAAATTTTATAGAAATAAAAGTGAAATTTATCTCAATTTTGAGTTTTGATGATATGTAAATTATTTTAAAATAGAAAATATAATCGCGAACACTCATAAATTATTTTAAAATAAAATATTAACTTAAATGGGCCAAAAACTTTAAAAACACGGAAAAAAGAAACCCTAATCACCCATTTAATAATCGTGTTAAATTTTACCCATTTATCTCTTTGGTACTCTCGTGTTAAATTTTATCGTAAGACAGATCACCAAACTGCTTCTTGAACTAAACCGTGATCATCAGTCAGTTCTCAAGCGAAATGGACACGGCAACCAAGTTTAAGCAATACCCAAATCACCAAACTCACAGTACAATCAATCTGCAACCTTTAGAAACATAAACTGATTCTATCAACAACTAAGTTCACATGTGAACACTGACACGCCAAAAAACTTCAGTGACCAAATGCAGCAACACCATATCCACCAAACTAATTTCCAGAGACAAAAATCCCCAAAACTTTACCTTTGTTTCAACAAAGCATCAACTTGTTCAGTTCTGGAAAGCCATATACGGAAAATTTTGAATTTTTGCAGCCAATTTTTGTCGATTCTTGAAACAACCCCGTTCTCCTATTCCTCATTTAAAGCTCAACACAGGGACACGGATTGTGGGGCCTCAGAAGTCAGATCTCAAACTCTATTGATACTGACATCCAAAGAATAATCAAATTCTTTTTTATTTTTCGCTTCAAAGAATTTTAAATCATCATTACATCATGAACATAGTATTCAAACAAATTACAAAAGGAAAGTTTCAATATTCATGATGCGATAAATGCGTACACTTTGCTTTATTGTAACGTCAAGATAATGAATTCCAATATTATTTTGTTTTTTAAATACAAAAGCTTGTTATTTGTTTATTCATAATATTAGAAATCATTTAACGTAAAGGCACAGCTCTTTAATGTCGATGCACTAATTTCTATTTTTTCTTTTTTTTTGGCTTGTTTTTGAACATCATTAAGTTTAATTCTTTAAACGTTAAAAGGTAACATTAAAAGAACTAATTTAATTAACAAAATCAGAATATTTTAAAAATGGGTACCCACCCCATCAGCCCAAAATATTATCATCCAATGGCTGATGCGGTCTTGAAAACACTGTTTTTGTCCGATACTATAATAATTGACGATATAATTTACTGTAATTTGTCCGGGATTTTGGACTTTGTTTTGGAGCCCCACGTTTGACTGGGACATTTTATTGACCTAAAACCCAGCCTAACTGTCATTGAATATAATTAATTTTTTTCTCACCAAATTTTTTTATTAAAAAAATCATTTAACAAGGCACGAAGTAAAGAAATTCTCTACGTGGAGATCTCTATTCCTCGATAAAAACAAAGACAAGCTCAAAAGCAAGGGATGATTCGTTTGCTAAATCGCAAATTTTTTTACATGGTGCATGTTCACACCTGAATCATCATTATTCATTAGCCTGAATGAGTCAAATGACTGGGTAAGGTGGTTTTTTTTTTTTCTTTTAAGTAAAATATCATAAGATTAAAGTAATTTGGATGGCAAGGAATGTAGAATTAAGCAGGCATCTTTGATACACATGTTCTGGTTCAATGCTTCTGTGTACACAAGAGATTGTGAATCACATGATTTGGTGGTGAAGATCAAATCTGCGGGTCGTGAAAGATGCGAGCAGCAAGCTGAATTGGACAAGATTTTTCACCTTTTTTCTTTTTCAGAAATAAGAAATAAATTTTCGTGGTTGTGGGTAGTGGGCCAAGTTGTCCAATTATTGACAAATTTATGGCAACCCGTGAAGCTTTTTGTGGATCGTTTGTTGCCAAGCACTTGCACTTTCTACAAACTTCAAGTTGGAGTCCTCAAATGCTTTTATGAATTTTTTTGACTACAAATTTGGTGTTCGCAAAATGTTGTTTACTGACGTACTTTCTTTTTTTTACTATTTTCCCCTTATTACTTTGTTCCTTTTTCTCTTTTATTTTTTAGTGATTGAATACTGATCTTTCGTCTGTATACAACTAATAACCTGTCGGTGGAAGTTAAAGGATTGATACCCGCTTGATAGATGCTTCATATTTATGGATGTGCGTTGACTGCACAACATTGATTACCGCCGTAGATAGGCATAGACCCAGCAAGCGGGGCCCGCTGGGAGCACGCCATGAACATTTTCCTGAAGCTGGGCTGAGCTTATTAGATTTAGAGGCTTGGCCTTTAGATTCCATTTTTTTATTTTTCACCACAAGTACGGCAATATTGATCTGACATAACACATTTATCTTTTACTAATAATCTCTTGGGAGTACAATTGTGACAATTCAGTAATATTTAGTAAGTGAAATTAAAGGGACGTATTGATCAAATACTGTAATGTGACAGTATTATTATTTACCATAACATAAACAATGTCATCTACTAAAAACTTTACTTATCGCAAAGCCTAAATGTAATACAGCAACCATTGACTTTTAACGAGTTGGAATTGGTCATTTCTTTCCCGTCATCCCAATACTTGAATCATCTTCCAGATGGAAAATTTTCAAATTTAATAAAGAACGAGGTTGTGGGAGTTACAATTGGATAACGACCGTGTCCAAAAGTAGACTTTGATAGATAACAATATAAAGATAATTCAATTCAAAGGCATATTCCAAGGATTGAATAATAGCTGCAGATGAGGAATCAGAAACTAATCAAGCTCGCTTAACCAATGCAAACTTCCAAACCATCTATCTTGTCGGTGTTCCATATTCGGAAGGGATGTGCTTTTACCAATTTGCTACTAGAGTGTACATTTTTCTCCTATGCAATAAACAAATTGAGCTGACATAGATGTTAACTACGAAGCAGCTAATAACATTGATTTAGGTCAACTCAACAGAAAAATCAAGATTCATAGGCGTTAGTTTCTCATAAAAGACCCAATATGTAAGGGAAGGTCACCTTCTTAGGCTATCTAGCAAGTGCCATCCGCCATTGCTGGCTGAATATATTATTTAGACTATAAAGATGAATATATAACACATAGTTTGATTATAACGGCCTTAATATTTTTCAAAGCAAAGCCTTCATGCAGCCCTGCTAATGATCTATCAGTAAAATTTGACCACTGAAGGTACAGCTAGTAGTAACTACTAACAATTGTAATTCCACTGCTATGCCAAAAAAAAGAAAAAAGAAAAAAAATTACAACATGCTTGTCTGATTAAAAGTCGGTACCAGCAGGATATAGAACCTGCTATGTTGAATTTCCAGATTTTGACAGCTTTCCTTATCCAGCAGTCGCTAATGGAAACTCCTTTAGGGTTGCTTCTAGATACAAAGTCAGTAGCTATCCTACTCAAATAAAAAGGGAAGATGATTCCTACTCAAATAAAAACGGAAGATGAGCAAGGTTCGCCTACCTAGGGGATGGTTCTCAGTCTGTAATTACCACTCAAAAAGTTTGGTTTGACTTCACTTGACAGAGAACGATGACCAGACCAGGAGATCAACTAAGTTTGTTCGTCAACCTTGAGTTTCTTCTTGAATTGATCTCGGCTGCCCAACGCTTTCCTATTTCTGTCTGAAATTTTCCTGAGAGCACAAAGGAAGAACATAATATTAACTTGATAGTTAAAGAAACCACTATTTCAATTTGTTAGCTGACTGTAATGAAGAAATATTAAATTTCACCTGCCGTGGAAAGGAAAAACTCATCCAGCACCTTCCCATGCTCTGTCATGACATTGTAATAGCAAAAAAGAAAGATTAGAAAAAACACACAGAAACAGAACATATACGCGGACAAATTTGTCTAGAAGCTTACCCATTTCATACTCCAGTGCCTGCAAAATCATCTCAACCTGCATTGTAGATATTTAGAACAATAATTAAATAGGCCTAAAGAGAGAGAAAATGCAACAAGTATGAAATAATATCTACAACCATCAAGTCATTTTGCAATTACAAGTTGGTTATAGCTATGGAAACAATAAACGGTGAATGCCTCAAAATTTAATCTATAACAAGCTCTGCTGGCCAAATAGAAAAATGAGTTAGTTACTGTTTTTTTTTTTTCCCTGTTCTAAGTGTACACCAAGCCTTGCCCATAAATGACACCTGCGCCCAACACTACAAATTTAAAGAAAGATTGAAACCTAACATGGTTTTTGATGACATGGGCTTGATGGCCATTTAATTAGAATGGCCAAAGACTACAAAGAAATCGACACTTAAGTAGTCGCAAAAACTCCAACAGTTGGACTATCCAACACTAGCTAGGAGAACAGTAAAGCATTTTATTTCAAGAGACCGTTGTAGACAAGGCAGTTTGTATAGCTTAAAAACATCAGTATATTCAGAGTCATTAGTCATTAAAATAATATAACATAAAGCACCAACAAGAAAAGGGGTTCAGAGAAACACTATGCAATTTTGTTGGCATGGACTACCTTGTTAAAAGTATAGACAGAATTCTAGCTCTAATTTTATCAGATCATTACCTTTATCAAAATATTGCAAGTGGGGATGTTTTCCTAAATCACATCTTAAATCTCAACCATATAATTAAAAATCTTACATACATGAATGCACATAAATGCGCAAACATACTTTGTCAAAATCTTTCACAAGATTAGCTTCTATGGAGGCATTATTTTCATACTCTGCCCATAGTTCTTGGATCTCTTCAGCTGCAGAAAACAAATACCCAATTGCAAAAAATTAGTACCAACGTTCAGGTGTTTAAGTAATTATAATTTCCATAATAATGAGAGCTTAGGCACTACCCCTCATCCCTCCACCAAGAACTTTGCACATTTCATTTAAAGCTTCCTGCTCCATTCTGCTCTTTACTTCTTTAGGCACACCATCTGATGGTGTTATGTCCCCAACAATAGCTGTGAAATCCAAGCAGAATACACAAAATTACAGAATGTCCAAAAGGTAGATTCTCACAATCAGTAATCTTATGTTCCGGTTGACATAGACCCATTTCCCAGACAAAAAAGTAGTAGCAGATATTCCCTGGAATTACAGAGAAGAACTGATATACAAACTTATCCCGTGCTCTCATCTGCCAACTATAATTAAAGACCTCATCCAAGGTTATATAATATGGGCTCACAATGTTAGTGTGTCTTCAGAGGAATCAACCAGCATTTCTTTGTCCCGTATTTCTCCTCCAAAATAAACTTATTTGTGATCCCCACCTCATGTACCAACTATCTTTAAAACTTCTTCCTAGATTATGAATTGACCAGCCTTTCTTTGCCCCATATTTCACCTCCAAATAAACTCAATTATCATCCCCTCTTCTCACCTGCCTCCAAGATTCTATAGATGGGTTCACTCTGTGTGTTTGTCTTCTGATTTGCCTTCAAGATTATACAACCGTGTCCATGTGTAATCAACCAGTTTTTTCCCCAAATATTTCTCTGACCCAAACTGACATAAGCATTCCCAAGGAATGTTTTGTTAGCATTCCCATATCCCTCACATCCAATCCGGCCATTCCTCCTCAAAATCCCAAGCTAGAAGAAGCATATTAATTATTAAGGATATCCTAAAAACAAAATACATCAGTACTAGGCCAGATTTACACCTTTTTTAATCACCTAGAGCTCTTGTAAATTCCACGAATAAAAAAATTCATCAAGACACTAATTTTTTTAAATACAAGCCTATTTTTCTATTCTCTTTTTAACTTCCTATATCATAAATTAAACAACCAGTAAAAAGAAAAGGTCCATGCTTCCCAAGGCTATCCAAAAAGGGAAAAAAAATGGAAGCCATAAAAGAAGAGAATGGCATAAAAGTAAATTGCTAACAAAGTCAGACATTCTTATTACCTTCTTCAAAGTGGAACATAAAATATTTCAGAGAAATGAAGGCAAGTACCTTCTGCGATATCATGCACGATTGCTATCTTAATACACCTGTTCACAAAAGAACAGAGGAAAACACTCTGTAAAAAATACCAAAAAGGGAGCAGCAAACCTAGAATAACAATTATCAAAAGAATAAATAACACACCTAGTAAACTTTAATTGCGAATAGCCTAAATTGAGCACAAATGTCAGTATTATCAAAGAATCAAAGATGTGTCACAAGAATTTCCTGGATACATAAAAGGCTCTGCTTTCAAGTGATGTTAATATAAATCCATCGAACATCATTAGCACAGATCTCTAGTCTCTTTTCTAAGCTGAAACAATCACATTTGAAGTGAATTTGAAATTAAATAGTGAATACTGAATGTGAAAATCCAACCTTTCTCTGTCCACACCAGGAATGTCACCAGCAATCAGAGCCATCAAAGCCATGCGGTACATATGATCAGCAATTGATTCTGGTCCCTTTATCCCATGATTGATCCACCCTTTCCTTTTTGTAGTCTACAGCATTAAAACAAACACCGAGCTCACTACCATGCATCATTTTCCATTTCTTACTAATCAAACCACAAATTTATCATCAGATCTAGTTTCCCCAATGATGTGACAACTGTCGATAATTGCTATGCACGAGGCAAGAGTCAATTATTGATTTGATTAATGAACACTCAGTGAAGAGTGCCGTGTCATTTGCTATATGAGTTCGAATACAAACTTTGCATCGCAACTTTTTAAGCATTTGTACGTTCATTTGGTAGGCAACAAAATATCGCCAAAAGATAAACTATTAAAAAAAACTTAATCTCAATGTTCAATTTTCAATTTTATTCTACAGAAACCAAAAAAGCTGAACCGTTTGCAAATTTAATTTACTGTAGTCCTTACCTTGAGGCTATGACACAATGTGAGAAAATCAATAGCCGACGAAGTTGACGAACTCGAAGAACCGATCGGAGCTTCGGAATCGGTCAAATTCACCGATTTCTTGTAACTGACTCCGTAGGAACCATCTTTATGAGCGCGGACTGAGACGAGTCTCAAATTCGGAGCTTCGGTGGAGAAAACGGGTCTGGAAGATGTCCGGTTATAGAAGAAAGCGGGGGATAAGCGAGAGCGAAGCTGCACAAAACGGTTAAGTGGAAGCGCGCAGTGAGTCGACGAATTAATTGCCATTGTTGCTTAAGTTGTTGCCGTTAAAAGAGAAGCTTTTTTTCTTTTCCTCCTCAGTTCTTTCTGGCCATTGAGCGAAAACGTTTCTGTTTTGTTTTCTCCATTTTCGCTCTTTTGTTTCTCCATTACGATACGACGAGAAGAAAATGGGGCCCTCTCGAAATCAACTCCCAGTCTCTCGCGTTCCTGGTCTTGGCTGACACGTTGTTTTGGACTCTTTAACACGTGGCTTGCAATGATTGCTTGATTGTTTTGATGGTTAACAGGTAGGAAAAGATCTACGGTTACGGCAACTAGCCTAAAAAATTTTGGATTTTTTAAAATTGGTCACTTTGTACTTTTCCTGTCATAGTTAAGTACAAGTTTTCTGGACCAAATTACCTTCATCACCATCTCACAACTCTCTGTAAACCCACAACCCACCAACTCTGTTTCTCGAATCCAAAACCCATGATGGCAACAGCCAAGTTTGATATCGGAAACACTACAACGACGTATCCTTTGCGGTGACAGGGTGTTTTTTTTTTTTTGGTGGGGGGAGGGGTTGTTAGTATTAGGTTAATTAATGTTTTAATTATTATATTTTCTTGTGAAATTAAATTGATGTTACAATTGATTATATGCTATGATTAGTTAGTGTTAGGTTTCTATGGGTGTGTCTTCTAAACAAATTGTGGATACAATAGCTTAATTTATTATTGCATATAATGTATTTGACGAAATGTGTGTGTGAAAGTGAAGGTGGTGTTGTTGCTATAATTTGCTTTATATTGTATGTTTAAGCAACGATTGGTTGAATTGAGCAATTTCTTAAGTATAAATTTTGATAATGAATTTATAAAACTGGCTAGATAAATAAATTTTCTCTTTTCTTTTGTCAAAGTGTTACGGCGTAATTTTATCTGTTTTTATTACTTTTTATTTTTCTTTTTTATTTCAAAATTTGACGACATAATTTTATTATTTTTTACAACTAAAGTTGTACATTCATTTTTTTTAAGACTCTTATTATCTTACATAATTATGTAAGGTAAATAATTGTTCTACAGTTATTTAATGAAAGTCTAATAATTATGAAAATAATAGGATTCTGTTATTTTATATTTTTACCGTCGTTAAATTTTTATCAAACCATTATGGGATAATTATATTTGTTACCTCATTATGTAAAATAATAAGTACTTTTTTTTAAATTTAAAATTTCGGGTGGATAAGAATGAAATCAAAATTTTCAATCCTCTTACTCTAAAATTTGACCTCAACTGTCTGGTCAAAGAAAACATGTAAAGATTTAATTTCATTATTTCTGTTTTAAAAATCGTTTTTAAGTTTTTTTTTTAATTACATTACAAATGTATTGATTATAATATTAAAAAATGTATTCAGTGTACCTTAACATATTTGGTTTGAGATAAATTTACATGAGATATATTGATCGGTAAACTCATTTAATTGTGCTTTATCAGTGACAGACTATTGGAACCCACGTTCGTTAATTTTCAAATATAAATTTTTGTGGAATCTACCAATAGTTCCACTTGGGGATTCATCACTTTGCCGCATGGTAGAACAACATTGAACGAGCCTATCTCATATAAGTTTTTCTCCTAATATGAAGTTTAACTCATCTCTACTATTTAAAAAAAGAAAAAAGAAAAATCAAACACAATCTACCTTAATTTGAAGTTCAACATAAGAATATGATCCTCCAAACAAGAGATGTGTACAAAAAGATAAATAAATAAATAAATAAATAAATAAAGAAGAAGAAAAAAACAAGTAAATTTGACTTTCATAATCATGATGAAATAATGAAGCTCTCAACTTTAGTATCAATTTGAATTTCAACATAAGAAATTAAGAATATGCCCTTGCAAACAAGAGGTGTCTACCAAAAAAAAAAAAAAAAGGAAAAATGAACGAGAAAAGAACAAGCAAATTTGACTTTCATAATCATGATGAAATAATTAAACTCTCAACTCTAATTAAAAAAAAAATTGAGACGAGAAGATATCTAATGTTTATTGAATAAAGAATGACTATAAACCCCATCCATTTAGGTGCTTGATTATATATTTAGGGTTTAACTATTGGCACACCTCTAACCTCCTCATGAAATCTCATTTTTAGTTATATTTATTTTATTTTTAAAAATATCCTCTCTCTCTTAAATATATTGTTCTATTTTTTAATTTAATTGTTTTTAGCTTAAAACTCAAAGCAATAGTCTATTATTTTTCTCTTTTTTTTCAAATCTTGTTGTTATCCTACGTACAAATTAAAAAATTTTTAGGTAATAAATTTATGAATGTCAATCATTGGCGTAAATTACATATATTTTGAATTGTAATTTGAAAGCAATTTCAAGAACAAAAAAATTTATAAAAAGAAAAAACAGGAAAAGAACAATATATTTAAAATTTGTGCAATTTATTTTGATTAGATAGAAAGTGACATGTAGAAAATTTAAAAAAAAATTGATTAATACAAGCAATTTATTGAAAAAAAATTAACTTACTTGTCTTTAACTGTAATTTTTGTTTAATTGGAGTTTTATAAGGATAACGGAGGCTGCCAGTAGCTGCCCTCATATATTTATTTATACGTCGCACAGTTTAGATTAGCAAGCAGACCAGGCTTGAGTCAATTGGTTTGATGGGTCGAGTCTCGCCTTTCACATAAGCGCTGTACGACACACACGCAGTTCCATGGGGCTGGGATTGTTCAAGTCCACATGTTTATTTCATTTTATTATAACTCGTAAAGATAATTAAATAATTTGTGATAAAACAAAGTGCAGTTCAGTCTTTTTGCAGTTTTTTTTTTGTCAATGGTATAATTATATTTGGTATTAAGGTATTGCATTTAAAAAGTACAAATGTTATAAAAAATTATAATTATAAAATAAATGTAAATAATATATAATAAATATGACTTTTTAATAATAATTTTGAAAAAAATAATAAATGTATTATAAGTTTGTCATTATAAAAGTACGTGATCAAATTAATTTAACTTTTAAATTATAATAGTTAAGATTTATTAAATACTTTAATTCTCTAATTTAAAAAATTATAACTATCTAACTACAATCCCAAATTTATCGTATATCTTTCTTTAAAATTTACCTTATGTCTTTTTTTTGTTTTTTAAACTGTGTCAAATTAGCTTTTTTTAATGTCCTCACCAATGGGTCCCAAATGCCATGCAGCAGTGGCAGATCTAAAAAAATAATTTGTTGAGGGCAAAATTAGATAACAGTAAAATTTAAAAATTAAAACTTTGAATGTATAAATTATTTACTAATACATTTACAAATGTTCTCGATGTATTTTTATATTTTGAAAATGCTTGCAATAAACTAATTATCAATATTATTAAATATATCATTTCCTATATAAATAACTAGACTATTATTTATACATTTGGTTTCAAAAACGATTCTTCACAAATTTCATTATCTCAATATCTCCACTATTATTATGGAAGCTAGAAAAACTAATTCTTTTTTTGGGAATAGAAAAATATTTTGTGTGATAGGTTATCATTACTTTTAATTTGAAGTATAGGCTTCTATAGTTCTTAAAGCTTAAATTTTATTGATTTATAAATTTACCAGAACTATTCTAATAGATTTAATAAGGGATCATTGAAAACACAAAATATATTTTTCTTTTATTCCTAAATTTTTTTTTTTAAACCAGCGGGGGCTACAGTCCCCACCGGTCACATGCCACATCCGCCATTGCCATGCAGAGAGCCAACAAGCATGGTTCACCAACTCTTTGGCATGACAAAAATGTGCTTCCCGCTTTACAGGATTTTTATGCAAGTAGCTAAAACATAGATTGAAGTTTTTTTTTTTTTTTTGGTCAAACAGTGAATAATAAAATTTCTAATAAAAATTTACTGCAACTTCTTAAATCGACCAGAAATGTGTAATCAGATTTATTTTTAAATATTTAAAAGAAAAGAAACACATTAATACATACGGGAAACTCAACCCTATACATACGTTGTAGGTAAGTAAATAGTACAACACTAGACTATTGAGTAATTTTTCACAGAAATTAAGTAAGTAGATGCTGAGCAGTTGTAAATTTTGTCAATTAAAAGTACAGGAAATCCTCAATCATTAATATACTCGTATGACTACGAAAAATAAAGCACACATTAATTATCAAATCAGTGCCCCTAAAAATATAGTATTTAATCAAATATTAATTTATCAATGTTTTATTATTGTAAAATGGATAATTTGGTCTCTACTTCAGATCAGGATTCTATTAGTAGATCTAAATATTTACTGAGCAAGAAACTTTTATTAGTAGTTAATAAATAAAAAATATAAAAAAATTAAATCTTACTCATACACTATCACTAAAATACACATGATAAGAGACTTTTAAAATCTCATCCGATTGGTAGCTAATAAATAAAAAAAATGTAAAGAAATTAAAATTTACTTATATACTATCACTAAAAAATATATGGTAGGAGATCTTTAAAACTCATTAGAGTTGGATTAGCAGAGAATCTGGTTCCCTCTAATTCTGAACTTTTCGAAGACGTATAAAGAAAATTTAATAACACTGTATCGTTGTCATATACAATCAACTATGACCTGTCAAAACGAGGCTTAATAAGGAATATTAGAATAACGATGTTATCAGTTTGATGTATTTTGGCAATTTAGTGCGATAAACCAGGTATTACTGTTTCAGTCAAATGCAACCTATTAAATGCGCATAATAATAAATATTTCAACAACCAAATGTCTATCCAATCTACAAGCTAGACAGTGTTCTTTTTTGGGAAAACACACAATTGTTTTTATTCTTTTTTTTTTTTTTGTTTAAACTAAGTTATCGAACGTAATTGAATATAAAAATATCCAAATACACGTAGGCACAGACTTGGGTGAGAGTAAATAATTCTTCTATAAATTTGTGGATACGATAAATATACATTCCTTCAAATTAATGAGAACAGAATATTGGATACAAATGAACTTAGATTAGTCACAATCAATTTCAAATAGTGTAATGATAATTATTTCTTTACATTTAATTGAGATTCTATACGTATAAAAGAAGTCTAACATCGCACCGACGCGAGCGCACTCCAAAGCCGCAATCAGCAACGGCGCGCCCATTGCTCACCACACAAAAAGAAGAATCTGAAACTCACCGATTGATTAAGTTTGTACTTTTACACTCACTGGGATAGGAAAAGAAAACCAAACCCCGCATCTCCGATCCCTTAACAAAACCCTAAGCAGAAATTAACCAGAGAGTGTAAGAGTGATCCTCACACAACAAGAGAGAGCATGATGGAGAAGAAACAGCAACCACCTTCATCATCACCGCCATCGTCAAGACCAAAACCAAAATCAAAACCAATACCTTCCGAGATAATCTACGACATTCTCACAAAGCTGCCCATAAAATCCTTGATGCGATTCCGTTGCCTCTCCAAGCTTTGCTCCTCGTACATAACCCCCCCATCATTTGCAGAACTTCATGCACTTACTTTCCCCATCAAACCTGTAGGGCTCCTCGCCACCTGCCCTGCCAGGCTTCAATCCGCTCAGCATTTTTTCTCTGTTGACTTCGACGGCGGTCTCGCCGTCCCTCTCTTGACCATCCCACCTCGCTTCTCCCGTTACACCACTCACTCCGTTAACGGCATAATCCTGATGGACTTTGGCCTTTACGCAACATTATGCAACCCCAGTACCAGACGAACCTTCAATACCCCGTTTGTTTGCTCCAAAACGTCTCCTTCCGTAAACTCTACTTACTTTTGCGTGAACTCTTTTGGGTTTGATCCCGTTAGCAAAAAGTACAAAGTTTTGAACTCCTGGGCCATCCCTGGGAGAGACCCTGAGTATAGAATTTTTGAGCTGGGGACAAATTCCTGGCGCCCGCTTAAAGGTGGCCCGAATTATTATCCTCAGCGGGAGAGCATTTGTGTTGATGGCTTTGTGTATTTCAGAAGCTGGGTTTCGACTCACAAGAACGGCAGAACGGTTCTAATTGCGTTTGATTTGCATGAGGAGAGTTTCCGGGTGATTGAAATTCCTGCAAAGGCATTGGGGCGTAGAAGTGAGTCTGAACTGATCGTGTATTCGGGACGTCCGGCTATAGCTGATCATCTACTTGTTGAAGATGATAGCGTGACGATTTGGGTGTTGGATGAAAATGACAGTGATTATTGGGTTCAGATTATGGTGTTTTTACCGGAAAATTACGGTGATGAGATTCTTGATGACGAGATTGATTATTTTGTTGATTGTATTGGTCGTAACAATGAGCTCTTGTTGGTGCCACAGACATTGTCCTACTCAGTTTACGTGATTCATTATGATGTTGTGAATAGATGTATGAGGAGAGCTGAAATATTTGGACTGCCTGAGGATAGGTTTAGTGATTTATCTTCTAATACTTTTAGGGTCACCAATTATGAAGAAAACGTCATGTCTTTTACATAATTGCCATGGCTTGATCAATTCCCTGCCCTTTCAGTTACCTGCTTGTGGTTTGTGCCTTGACAATCTCATCTAGCTAGTGTTCTCAATTGCAACCACAAGATAGTATTATTATTATTATTTTTTTGTTTTAATTTTGATTTTGAATTTAGATTATTGCTGCCATCCTGTTTCTGTCAGGCAAATACAAATAGAAGAAATATATATAAATTAAAAACATCGCGGTACATTAATATAAAGTATATTAAGATGTCCACATGATTTTCGGTTTTTGAGTTTTAGCTACGTATTTCTCTCTAATTTTCACGATTCCCTCATCCCTATTACTCCATTGACATTAAAAACAAAAAAAAAAAGTTGGTTTTTCGATGAAAATTTTGGCATAAAACAGTCCAACATACATGGGTAACGCATGTCATCTCTCTTTCTAGTGTGTAGACTTTTAGACTTTCGTTTGTTTGATTTTGCATGTGATAGTGTTCACTTGAAGTGCATGTCAACATCTTAGTATTCGTTTCATTCAAAGCTAAAGAAGCAAATTATATATAGGAGAATGATTGTTTAATCTCTCGTAAATGTCATATTTATCATATACATTTCTATTAAATTTTTAATCATCTACTTCATTTGTAGTGCTAAAAGATAATAGATAAAGTTAACATTTTTATGTTCCTTTACTATTCTATCCTACTTATAATGTTTTATGACATTTTTAAGTAGTTTGGCCCCAAAATTAAAAAGAAGATGGAAAGGATTAGACATGTGTAATTGCCAAAAGAATCCTTATATTTTTTATTTGTTTTCTAATCTCAATGACTTTTGTTTGGCAAAGAAGAAAATGATAGAAAACGAAGGAAAGAGTACAACTCATTTTGTAATTGAATTATTGAAAACTAAAAGCACAGACTTGGGAACAAAGCTGGAATTACAGGAATTAGAGACAAAATCATCTTTTGATAGCAACTGATACAATCCTCCTTTAGCAATCCCTTGAGCCAGGTGTATTTCCTTCCTCTTGTCCTTTATAAAACACATATTGGCAACAAACTCAATAGTTATGTCATTATCTTCTAGCAACTTAGAAATACTAATGAGATTTTTGGTAAGTTGAGGTACACATAAAACATCTTTCAAGTGCAATATTGAGTTACAAGATGTATGCAGACATGTGTAGCCAATATGTGAAATGTGTAAACCTTGACCATTACCAACATGCAGGAGTTGATTACCTGAATATTCTCCTCCAGTATTCAGGTTCTGCATATTATTGGTGAGATGGTCAGTAGCTCCACTATCACTGTACCATCCTTGATCAGCTGTTGTTCCTTCTAAAGTTGTAAGATAAGCAGCTCTTGGTGAATTCTGATATGGATAATAAGAAGGAACATAATCCCTATTGAATCTATTTCTACACTTAGCTGCTGTATGCTTTGGTTTAAAGCAGATTTGGCAAATTACAGCAGCAGTGGTTGAATCTGAAACTCCCTTGCCATTTATAAATCCTCCATTTTGGCCAAAGTTACCAGGGTTATTACCACCATAACCACTCATACCAAAATTTTGCGGATAATTCCAACTTCCTCTTCCTTGATTTGGTGGAAAGTGGTGAAAATTTTCAATTTAAATTTTAAAATATCACACTCTAGATGACTGTTTTTCTTTTATTTTCACAATTAATTATGTTATTTCTTAACAAGAGGGATGAAACAAGTGATTAAAAATCTAATAAGAATGTATATAATAAATATAATATCTATCAAGAATGAAACATGCGTTCTCCCATTATATGTTGCATTGTTACGCTTGATCCATATACACGGTGTTAGGTATACTTTTAGTGTGAAGTTGCAAAAACAAATTGCTTTGGACCATTTTTAGTTAGTTTGACGATTGCAATGCTTTCTCTTTCTTTTTCTCTATTAAGTTTCACATCTTTGTGTTAGTTGATGCGTGCCGACAAATATTGCTTAGTCTTCATCTCATTCACATGCACTGCTTGACCGCTCAACAAATTGAAACACACGGGACGTGATCATTTAATTAATTATTAGTTAAACCTGAGTTTATAGCCACGGGTTAGGCGCAACAAACAAACTTAAGGGAAAAAGAAAGAAAAAAAAAACAGAGAATGACAATTTCATCCTTCATAGAATTTGTTTTACTATTTGGGTCTCGGATAAAATTTTTAGCATCCCATTTTTCATTCATGATGCTAAAATATTAACACAGAATATATATTGTTGAAGGGTAAATATTAAATTTTACACACCAATGATTATTTCAGATTTTTTCAAATTAAAACCAACATGTCACTATCCTTTAACACTGAAGATGAAACGAGTCTGTAAAAATTTTGTTAAGAATCTAAACAGTAAAAATAACTTTGAAGAAGGACCAAAGTGTCATTCTCTATTAAATAAATAAGTCAACAGGAGAAACTTTGAATTTGAATCTTGTATCACAAGTATATATTTCTAATAGTTATGTATTAAAGAATGTTCAGATTAAACACTTATATTTCTGATCTTTGTTTGCAGATTTCATGCCAAGGTAATGATGATTGGTTTGCAGAGGCTAGCGAAAATTCTGGGGTCTAAAATGAGAATTATGAGGCTAACGAATCTGTATCATAAGATTGAAAAGACAGACAGCATGAGGCAAGAAGAAAAAAGGCACAGGAAAACTCAGAAGCTAACTGCAAAAACTCTGAAGAATGCTGATCCCATTGCTGCAACAAACAGCTGCTTCTATATCTCCTGATTGGCTAAAAGGAATAGTTGCTGGAAACAGTGGTTTTTTAAGATTGATCAAACCAGCAAATTGAATGTGATTTTTCTTCTTAACTGAGTGCTTTATTCGTTGGAAAGTTTAGGGAGATTCTGTTTCTCGTTGTGAGAGCTGCAACTTCCTTGTCAACTTTTCTACTATTTCAGGCGATCGATCTTAATGAAGTTTTAAGCTGCGGAAGTAATCAAACATGGCTCAGCCATACCATTTTTCTGTTCTGCTTCAATTATGCTATTCTTTAGATTCTTTCTCAGAGCGTGTTTAGTTTATTAAGGTGTTGTGATAGCTTAACCCACACTTGCTGTAAAAATAAAAAAAATTGTAACTGTGAAATAAAAATTGATAGTGTTGAAAAATATGACTTTTTAAAAATAATTTTGATAAAGATAGCAAGTATATTATAGGTTTTGATAATAAAAATGTAAGATAAAATTAACTCAACTTTTTTTTTCAAACTAAAATAGCAAGTTCGTCAAATACTTTAGAGTTATAATTTTTAACTACACTTACTCAATCATAATATCAAAAACACAGCCCTTAATTTCTTGTGACTGATTGTGCTCAAAATATTTGTTCCGTTTTGATTCATTGAAATTTGCTTATCAAAAACTAGATTCGATCCTAACACATGTCCAACAAATAATGTCATTTGTTTGGCAATTAAAATATATGAAGGAGTACAACATCAACTTGCTTTTCTATGTAAAAACCAGAATAATTTAAATTGAGACGTAACTACCGTTAGTTGTCGTACTTTGGGGGGGAGGAAAAGAAAAAATTGCACTGTGAAGAAGTGCAACATCAAATTGATTTTCTATGTGAAAAAACCGGAATAATTTAAATTAAGGGACAACTACCATTAGTTGTCACTCTATACAAAATTAAAAAAAAATGAAAAATGAAAAAAATTGCACTGTGATGAAAGTTCCTAAATCACAAAGATGCACCTAAAATTAACACAAAGAAAACACAAGGGCTTTAATTAAAAATTTACGAACGGTTGAGGTTATTTTAATTTATTAACACAATGAATATTAAAATTTCTACCTTTATGTATTTATATGTTAAGTTGAAGTTTTGGGCTTTTGGCCCTCAAATTATTTGGCGCTAATGATTTAATAATTTCAATCTTTTTTTTTAATAATGATATTTGACTCCTCAATTTGTCTCACTAATTTTATTTTTTAATTAAACTTGGTTATTCTTAAAATTATCTTTACTTATTAATTTTTTTTTTCCAAATTATTATTCAAGTTCTAGAGAAACTCCATTAATCCTTCAAAATGCAACATCAGCGCCATCACTTTTGATGAGAAAAAAAAACACTTGAAATAGGTATAAGATGTTAGGTTTAGAACTTGATTCTGCCATAAATCATTTGCAGAAAATAGTGCAGCATTTTATACAATTGAGTTTGAAATTAATCGAGAAAGCTCTTGTTGATGCCGAATTTCGATTGAGTTAATAATGCGACCAGATCCTTACAATCACAAAGAACAGTCAGAGGGTGTTGGAAGTTTTTCCGGCGTGAACCCTCCGATGCTCAAGCCAGTTTATGGGTTCACAAAAAATAAAAGATAAAAATATCCGGATTGGAAAAGACCCCCCTGGTGAAAAGAGTTCCAAAATATTATATAGAGAGAAGCTAAAAAAGAAACTCCCAAATCCCACCACCTTGGATCATGGCAGTTACCACAAATGAATTAAAATTGTGTCCTGGTTTTTTGGAGGAGATCTGTGGTGATTCATCTGACTGAGGTGGCGTTTGTTTTTCCGTCTGAAATCTGAATAGATCTGAATTAGTCTGAATTCTGAATAGATCTGAATGTCTGAATCTGAATAATGTGTTTGTTTTTTTATCTGAATCTCTGAAAATAAGTATTAAGCTGTTTGTTTTTTAAACTTAAAAATCTGAAAATATATATTTTTACATTTGTACCCTTATTAAATTTAAATGTCAAATAAATAATACACTAAATACCATAATATTTTAATATTTATAAGTAAAACTATATTCAAGTGAATACATAATGATTTTGGAATTATAATATATAAAATACCATAAATTTTAAATTTTATCACTAATTCTCAATAATAGTACATAATATAAGAAAAAAACTAATAAAATGATTGAAATAGTTGATTTGTTATTTCATCTCGAAGTTGTCTCATGTAAAGATAAGATTATGTAGGATAAACGTCTATGGGTGAGTTTTAGAATATGTATGAAAAATAAATTATAAAATAGGGATATTTTTGACATTAGAAATTAATTGACTTAATTCAGATTCTTCTATTAAGCAAAAAGCTAAAAAAATTGGCTTCTTTTATTAAGTCAAAATTATCTGAAAAGTCCTATTAAGTTATAAAAACAAACACCTCTAATTAACTTAATTAATTAAGTTAAGTCACTTTAAGTTATTAAGTTAAAAAACAAATGCCACCTAAGTCTTGCTTCCTGGTAACCTGGTTCAATGTCTTCTCAAACCCATCTACTCATGATCTTAGTAAATACCTCATGGTCGATGTGGTATGCTCATAATCTCAAGAATTACCTCCTACTCGAGGTGGTCTGCTCATGATCACCACAATCACCTTCTGGTCGAGGTGTTCTACTGAAGATAATTAGATAAAACTCTTGGTCCAAATGGCCTACTCGAGGTTTCCTGGTGATATCTTGGTCGAGGTGACCTGTTCAAGGTGACTAGATAAAACTCATGGTGGAAATAGTATGCTCATGGTCTCAAAGACTACTCCCTACTCGAGGTGATGTACTTGTTTCATCTGGTCGAGGTGATTACCAGATTACCTCCTGGTCAATTATCAACTCTTTACTCATTTTTTATTTAAAGGAGATTGTGGTCACCCTATTTTATTCCTCAAACAGCTCTCTTATCTAATTATTTAAGGAGAAGATTGAAATACTCGAAAGATTGATAAAACAAATGCATAATAAAGAAAAACACTTCAAATAGGTATAAGATGTTAGGCTTAGAATTGATACTACCATAAATCATTTGTAAAAAATAGTGCATCATTTTACACAATTCAGTATGAAATTAATCGAGACAGCTCCCTTATCCAGTTATTTAAGGAGATGACTGAAGTACTCGAAAGATTGATAAAACAAATGCATAATAAGAGAAACTTTTGAAGCAAAAATAGGGGAGAAGCTGATCGTTTCAATACATTGAGAAGAGAGACAAAGCACTTGGATGAGCTGTGTAAATGGGAATGAAGACAGCAAGCACCAGATTGCTGTGAGATCTTGAAATTGTTAATGGGTATTGGATGCACATCATTAATAAGTAATTGATGAAACATGATCAACTTTTTAAAGTTCTGCAATTTCATTTCGAATGCATTTGCTCTATTAACATGAAGGATCTTTAGTTCATGTTTCAATAATCTTACAATTCTAATGAATAATCTGTTCAAGTATTTTTAGAATAATGAAAATAAAGAAAGTGATAAATATATAAGGGTAAGTTTATAACATGTAGAGGTAATTGAAAAGTTGGAGATAAATTGGAAAAATGTTTGTTGCCCTGAAAAATAAACCCTAATTTAACCCCATTTAAGTGTAATTTATTTTCATTTTAATTTTTTTAGCTATAACTGGGTTTATTTTCAGGGTGTATGTCACTGCTCGATAAATTAAGAGGGAAATATCACAACTTTTTTTTTCCTCCTTTCACATCTTTGTTTTTTTTACCAGCTCATGGTACTTTTTTGTATTTCCGGAATCCCGTTTACCTTTTTTTTTTTCTTTTAAATTTTTTCCTAATTTCATTTTTTTAAAATATTTTATGGTTTAGAACTTAGATTTTATTCTAGGTAGTACGCACGGTTTGATAAAGAAGAAAATAAATGGAAACTATTATATTCATTCGAATTTATATAAATAAAAATATTAGTATTTACAAAGGTTGAACTTAGCTAAAAAGAAACTGATAATGGTATTATTACTTTTCCTTTTTTTCCCTTCTCCTCTCCCGATAATCCTGCATCACTTTTACCTTTTGAGTGTAAATCCTTATTTACTATCTACTAACATTAGAGTTCTTGGTTATTTATAAAGGTAAGGTCCTATTTGATATTGAGATTTTGCACCTTTTAAGTTACAACTGCTGTTAAAAAAAAAAAATTATGACTATAAAATAAAAGTCAATAGTAGATATTTCTAAAAAATAGTTTTGACAAAATTAATAAAGATATATATTTTTCATCATACAAGTGAAAAATCAAATTAACTTAGCTTTCAAACTATAACAAGTAGTATTCGGGAAATATTTAGTATTCTTCAACTATCCAATCTCAATTTTAAACGAGGCATAAACGTGTAGGAAAATCCATATATGGCATTCTTACTTTCGTAAATGTTCATAAATTATTTCTCAAAACACCGTGTTTATAATTTTGACTTTGCTTTTTTTTAATAAAGTGGTTATGTATACGAAAATTAGTATGTCAAGGTACCCAAGGTAGTAAATAATTGATGAAATTAAAAAAAAAATGATAAGATTAGTTCTTAACGTTAAAAACGCCTCAATGGATGCACAATGAAAAAGTAACCATTGTTATTAAGGCTAATTGTATTTTTGTTGAGTATTAATTCAAAAAAAGTTACATCAAATCAGCCCGAGGGCCCCTAGTGCTCGGACTTTCTTTCTCCTTCCAATTCCATATAATTAGAAGAACTCTTATATTATATCCCTTCATATATCAGTTGAATTGTATCATATTAAAAACTAAAATTACGTAACTTTATATATATATATATATATATATATATATATAAAGTTGCATCAGATAAATGATAAACTAAAACCTAGATTACAGTCATTCTATAAAGCATATCTAATAATTAATGTCTAATAGCCAAAATTACCTAACTATTACCAAACTTGCAAAGTTGCAGTAATTACGTACGGATTCATTGTTTGTCAAGGGTATTATGGGGAAATAGCATCCTACCAACGAAGATTTATTATTATTATTATTATTATTATTATTATTATTATTATTATTATTGAATGGGCTAAAAAGATATTTTAGAATGTAGTGAAATCACTCAACAGTCTATGTCAATTAAGTCTATAAATGCCTACCATTTTGCTGCATATTGTGAAAAAAAGTTCAAACTGATCATCTATCTTATCATCATTATTATTATTTGTACTTTCAGAGTTTCATTCTTCAATCAAAATTCGAACATGCTTGGTTACATGATCTGGTTTCTTAGATATTTGATATGGGCATGCAATTTCTTGATTCACTTCTCCTTCTTTGGCCATCGCATAAATGCTAGCGAACAACTTGTGAATATAAGGCCTCCCCGATTCGAGCTGGGTTCCAGAGCTGAAGCTGCGGAATGTGCTGTGTGTCTTAGCCATATTGAAGAAGGAGAAGAGATAAGAGAATTAAGATGCCATCATCTCTTTCATACGGTGTGTTTGGACACGTGGATATTCTACAACTATGCCATTTGTCCAGTTTGCCATGATTCGATTGCACCGTCAAGGTTGGTCGCCGGGCATGGAGAAGAAGTGCTTGTCCTCAAGTTCTGTTGTTTCAGTTCGAGAACTGAGCGTGATACATGGTGGCTTCGCTGAATCATTTATAAATGTTTGCAATTTTATTACAACAAGAAGAAAAGATATATACTGATTATGTAAAATAATGATAATAAAAAGTATATGTTTTCTTCGACAATCTATTCATTTTATACTCTTTTATGGTTGAGATATATAGAAATAATTGGCGTATCACGTCATCTATAAGTTTATATGATAAAATTATAGATGCTCATATAACGTTATTAACGATGTTTATTTAATTAAACATGTTATATTTTTAATAACTTTTATCATTGTTGGTGACTCATCTAATAGAAAATGTATATGATGATGTAAGATTCATAAATGAAACATCATCTAAATGAATGTGAAAATATAAGTAAAGTTGGCTAATATATAAAGATTAATTATTCATTTGAAGCTTAGCTATACGAAAGAGTTAGATTATGTGATTCGAATTGCTTTGCCTCTTGAACAAACTCATAACTAGGGTGAACGAATCTCTATTATTTGATGCAAGTGAAAATGTCTTGGACTTTCAAATTTGAGAACACAAATTCTTGTCTTAAGAAAACTTGTAATGCGTACGAAATATTGATGATTCCATGTCCAATATATCCTCCTTAGTTACAAATATATGAATAATGAAGGGAAAATTTCTTTCTTTGTAAATTTGTTTAATCAAATAAGGGCCATTTTGTATTGTTTTTGGGAGGGTAAATTTTTTAGAAATCACTTTTTGTAAAATCAGTTTATCATACAATATATTTTGAAAAGTAGGAAATGAGTAGATTTTCAAAATCTAATTTTAGAGTTAGTATCGTACTTAATATTATTCCATATATATATTTATAAATATGTAAATAAATTTTATTTAACATTATCTCCGACTCAGTCAGTTACATTATTCCAACAGTTTAACAGTAATATTTAGTAAATACATACAACTTCTTTTAAAAGCATTAGCACTTTTAAAAATAAATATTACCAAATGCTTAATTAATTTTTTTCACAGCTAATTCTCTTCACAGTTAATTATTTTTACAGTATAACTAATAACAATTATTTTAAAAATTACAGTATTATCAAATTGGTCCTAACTTCGTACAAGCCTTGGAAATTGATTTGTCTCTCTTTTTTGGGTGATGGCGAAATTGCCATCCAATTATCTTACCATTTTAACACGAGCATGTCCTAGACATGCACCTAGTCTTTGGACATAATTAAGTTACTAAAGTGTGATTATTCCTTCCAATTAAATACTTTTGGTGAGAAATAAGGTCATAAAGATATATGATTGACTGAATATTAATCAGAAAACTCAAATTCGGTAATAAAAACGTTTACGGGATAGGTTGTATGCATCTGCTCTTAGGACAAAACTAATTTACAAAAGTGTCATTCTCCCTTCCATTTGTATCATTTTATTGACAACTATTACTTTCCATGTTTTATTGTTTCCCAAGGCAGTAAAAGATTTCATCTCCACGTGGCATTCCTTCACTGAATTGGGGAGTAATTACATAAGTTATATAATTAATTTTATCGTTTGAAATATAAATAACACATCACTTGATATTAAATTTCTTGAAATATCATTTAGAAATTAGAAGAGAATTATTGTTATGTTACATCTGATGAGTGATGACAGCAGAATTATGAAAATTCTCTGCAGCCAAGTAAAACAGGAGTAGCCACGACATTACCCTCACAGAAACAGTTATTCCGTGCGGAGAGGCTGCAAAATTAAAATGAAATAAGTGATAAAAATGGAAGATGTTAGTGCCTATGTACATTGGTTTGCTGGGTTATGATCCTCTCTTGGTTTTTTAAAATTTAGTTTTAAAAAAGCTGGCTTAACTATAAATGAAGTAAAAAGAGTTGACTTAGTTGTTAAACATAAAAATTAAAATTTCATTCTTAGTTATTCATTTAACCATGAGAGATTAGGAAAGAGGGGAAAAAAAAAAGAAGAGGATTCTTGTCCACGTGTTTGCAAAAGTGAAAGTTAAGATAGGTGAGAGGATTATGACTCGCATTAATATATGTCATGTTTTGTATTGAAGTGCTATAATTTGAAGTTATAATTACTGTAAAAAAAAATTTATAACTATAAAATAGAAATTAATAGTATATGGTAAATATGACTTTTAAATAACAATTTTGATAAATATAATATTGTATTTTTTAAACTACAGTCGCATAATCTTAATATGACATATCACCTTCAATAAATATATTAACATCCTTATATTGAAAACACATTTTGCTTTAAAAAAAAATCGCATGATTTGTATTCTAGCAATGGTATTCCCTCAAAGTCTCGACTTACGACTTTGAGTATAAGAGAAATAACTCGTTGTCATAATTTTTTAATTTAGCTTCATTATTCATGCTAAAAACATATGTTAGTGGTCAATTGGTGTTGGCTTGAATTTTTCTTTCTTGTTTATTGCGTGCGTCGGGCTAGCAAATAGGAAAGGCTACAATTTTGTTTTCCCTCTACTTACCCACACATATTGGAGCTGGCTCGGCATTCGATAATAGAGACATATCTCGAGCCTGCTGCTGCTAGAAACGTCGTCCAACATATATATAGTATTTTTGTATCGTATCACTTTGGTGCTAGAGTAAAAATATTAGAATATGGCATCACGGCCATGCATTGTTTTTGAAAAATAATACACATTAATTGAATGCATGCAATCATTTTTGTATATCAACCATTCATTCTTAACACAGCATGTTACGTTTACGATTGAAAATTGTTTATAAGAAGTTTTAACTTTTGCTTATAGCAATGATAACCATAATGCTTCTAGCAATGATGAGCATAATTAACCTTCTTCACTCTTAATGAAATGAAGTCTTTTTCATTTTTAAAAGGGAAAAATGAAGTGAAGCCGCGTGTGCAGTAAAAACTAAAGCCAATCAACAAACATCTCGAAACATATCACACCAAATTATTAACGTTCAACAATTTTCGAAAGTTGATATAATCTTCAACATTAGACGTGGGGCCTGAGTTAAATTAATGGCAAACTAGTCAGTCTGCATTTTAAAAAATTGACGATTGTGTGTGTGCGTCTATATATATATATATATATGTGTGTGTGTGTGTGTGTGTATAAAAGTTTATGGGCTTAACTACTCGAAAGATAGTTTACAGATTGAGAGATATCGCTTCAAACTGATATCTTTAGTTGAATAGTTACTTTCAATAGATGTGATATATTGTTAACTGAAAAAAAAAAAAAAAGGAACTCCAACGTGCTCCCCCCCTCCCCCCTTCCCAAATAAAAAAAAAAAAAAAAGAACTTTCGTTCATTATAGTTCAATATAATATTAATTAGCTAGCCTTCAGAAAATCAAGGTCTCATTTTAGAATATTTTCTCATTAACACTTGTGTTTTATTTTTATCACAAAAACTTCAATCAACATAAATTGACTTTCATTTAAATAAAAAGGCCCAATTTTGAAATTATATGTATATTGAAATTGCCAAAGACTATGCTTGCCATCTTCTATACGTGGCAACTCTACAAACACCCACCATAGCTTGCTGCAAAAATTCTTCAAATATCAACTCTTTTTTTTAATTGTTAATTCCAAGCTCATTCACATAAATGATCAGCCATGTTCAGTTTTGTAGCGTCAATAACAAAATATTTGATACGGGCATGGACGTTTTTGACTACCTATTCTGTCTTGGGACTTTGCACGCACACATGCAATGAACTGATCAATTTGCAGAAGCTGGAGCGAGCTGCTCATGATGATCATGAAGGGATAGACTGTGCTGTCTGTCTTTGCAAGATTGAAGAAGAAGAGATAAGGGAGCTGAGATGCAGTCATTTGTTTCATCAATCTTGTTTGGATGCTTGGATTGCCTGCAAGTATGCCACGTGTCCCATCTGCCGTGATTCAATTGCTGTGCCTAGCTTTGTCACCGAGCTTGGAGAGGAGCTGCTCTTCTTTAATTTCTGCTCTTTCAGTTCCACTTCTCAGCGTGATAAATGGTGGCTACGTTGAATCACAAGCATGATTAAAAATTATATATATGCTTTTATCAGTTATTTAAAAGTTTTCGCAATACTCTGTTGCTCCTTTTGATATCAAACCTTTCATTGGAATAATTCATTCCACCTGCAAAACAATCACTCTCTTTCTTTTCTTTTTGGGTTAAAATTTTGACAAAAAGAGAATAACGGAATATTCGGAAAATTAAAAGGGTGTAAGCAGTAAAATTATAAATCGTAGAGAAAAAGTGTCAATCTCGTAATGAATTAGGGTTATATTATTCTAACTTAAAATTTTTTACTTCAAATTTTAACATAAATCTTCAGTCACTGATTTCAATATATACTATTAGATTACTTGAAGTTAATATCTCAATATTTATGTCAAAATTTTAAATAAAAAAATTTAAATCAAAATAGTTCATCCAATAAATATTATTTTAAATATTTTTTAAAATATGGAGACTAAATGAACAATTAATCTAAAATTCTTGATTCCTTGAATACATCAAGTAGCACGGCCTGAATTTTTGCATAAAAAAGTCAAGTAATTTAATGATAATACCTTGTGAGAAATGTAACTGGATATTTGAAAGCTAAGAAATTCAGAGAAAATGAAAAATGGAAAGGATCTAGAATCAATTCGAATAAACTTTTGTGTACACACATTCTAAGCAAAGCTCAATTTATATCAGTTAAGCTGCACTAACAACTGGCTAACAATAACTACCTGAATTTAGTAACAACCTATCATATATTGTCAGATAGCAAATTAATTACAACTTAATACACATGTTGATAATACACTTGACATGCCAGTAGCTCCCACAGCTGAGCAGCTCACTTGCTTACTCAGTAGCTCACAGAGCTCAGCACTTGTTTATTATCCTTAACATACCCTATGTTCGTCGACGTCATCATCATCATCATCATCATCATCATCATCATAATAATAATAATAATAATAATAATAATAATAATAATAATAATAATAATAATAATAATAATAATAATAATAATAATAATAATAATAATAATAATAATAATAATAATAATAATAATAATAATAATAATAATAATAATAATAATAATAATAATAATAATAATAATAATAATAATAATAATAATAATAAATAAATAAATAAATAAATAATATGCTCTTGAATTGGTCAAGTTTAAGGTGTTGGTCAATTGTTCACAAAATATGGAGTGTTTGGTGACTTTTTTTTCTGAATTTTTTTATTTATCTTAATGGCAATCAAATAATCACTTGTTTAGTGATTTAAATTCTAAACCTCTGGTTCATAAGAGGTGTAGAATTTAAGAGAGTTCATCATTTGAATTAATTGGCACGTACAATTATAAACATGAATTCTCAGTAAACCTAATTGCTTAATTATGAATGACATTTTTTTTCCAAAACAATATTTTATATAACACTCTGGATTGTTCCTAATAAAATACCCTTTCATATAGTTTTTAATGACTGGAACTTTAACTAATACTAAGATTACTATCACTATTTTTTTTAATCATAAATAAATATAACCATTAAGTTTGTTTATATTTAAATCATAAATATAGTGCTTAAGTCACAATTATAACCATTAAGTTTGTTTATCACTCAACCATAACGAAATTTAGTTCATGAGTTGCAATAAAACAATAACAAGAATTGTTTTAGCCATCAAATACATTCTAATAAAAAATGAAAACAAGAAAATAAGATGAGGAATTGAGTTCCGCTTGATCTTGTAGTCCCTCATTCTTTTTCTCTTTGAATCCTCTGTGGCAACCCCTTAAATTCTCTTATTATTTGTTTTCTTTTTATTTTTCTCTCTTATTTTTGTTCAATGACAGCTCTTTCCCCTTTTTTTTTTTCATGTGTGCTCCTTTTATACTTAAAATTAAGGTAACCAAAAGTGTGTGGCCGCATGTCTTTCATCTTTGGAAACCTTGGATCACAATCTTTTAGTTGGCATGCATGAAATCTTGTCTGCAATTACTATCTTCATTGTTCCAGATTTGTTTTAATTCTTTTGTTGCCAAGTTTTTTTTGTCATTTCTGTAAGTCTAAGGGTGGGCAAAACTGGGTTCGGGTCGGGTTCAAATCAACCTGATCGGGTTTTGGATTAATCAGATTAGGAAAAAAGTCATTTAAACTCAAACCGAATTATTGATCCAATCCGATATGTTCAAATCGGATTGGATTGGATCAATAATTCAAGTTGAGTTTGAATCGGATTTGGGTTAAAAAGCATTTGGGTTATATTCGTTCTATATTTCTATTGCCTTAACAATTTCAAAATCTTTTTTTTTTCACCGAAGCAATCAAACAAAATAATAAACCTCATCACATAATATCATTTCAAATTTTTTAAAACTAATTATTCAAAGCAATCCAATCAAATACCATGAAATGCTTAGTGATGGCGGCTATCGAGGTGAAGTAATACCAATGAAGGCGGTGTTTGAGATGCTTCGGCTAGTCACAAAGAATGATGATGGCTTGGCTTCGTGTGGTTGTTGTTGTGCAAATTTTATTGAACTCGCAAGTGCACGAATCTATTGTAGAATAGATTAATGGTGAAGTAACGAGGAGGTGGATTTTAATTATGTGTAGAATAAATTTTCTTAGTGGGTGATTGGATTTATAATGACAATTATGTAGGCAATGTATTAATTTGAATTAAAGCTATTGGAATAAACTATTAAAATAAAATGCTTGGATCTCCAGATCTGTCTCAACACGTTGAGCTTAATATTCATTATTAGTACCAATTAAATCATGAAGGGGGAACTTCCATTCATCATGAACCACACTTTAATAGATATGGTCTTTAAGGGCTTCCCGTGCCAAATAGTAATAACTTTCATATTCCAACCGATATCCCATATATACAAATAGTAATAATGTTATTCCAACGGTTATCCGCGATGCCTCACGAAAAGTCAAAACAACCACATAAATTAAAGGGGAAGGAAAAGTAAATTTACCAAATTAAGCCCATGGAGCATGTTGAGACTTCACCTTCAACCCAAGCTTGAAAGGAAATTAGCTAGGGGTAAAATGGGAATTTTATTAAAATACGTAGAAAATACAAGATGGAGATGGAATTAGAGAAAATGGAGTCCAAAAATGGATTCAGGGGTCTCAAATTAGGGGGGGGGAGCCCCCTTTTTATAGATACACTGAGTAAATCATGGCCATCTGATTAAAACAATTTGGACGTTCAAGATTGCGCCACGTGGCAAGTTCCTATTGGATGGAACACATCATCAGGGCTGTTATTCTGTGTATATGCATGTACCGTACACACGTTTTTTCGATCCACTAATATTCTGTCACGTCACCGGTCAACATTTTTGCTCCAATAGGATGTTCAACGCCACATCATCACCAATGTCACATAAGCGCCAATGCCACATCATTCGCCCAATCAAATGCCGTCACGTCATCTTCATGCCGCGTCAAAGATACAAGATAGGTCAAGTGTAGGTGTATGTGATCGTGTATATATCAACCGCACAGTATGTGTGATGCGAGTCAGATTATATATGTGAATAGTGCCATTTTTCTTTTTATGCTCCTCCTAAGGTTTTCGACTGTCCTGAATTCAAAAGTGCTGTCCGTTTTTCCATCTGATCTCTCGTTTATTGTGAAATGACCATGATATCCCCTAAAATACATAAAATATTTAATTAAAATAAAACATACATAATTAAATTACAAGGGACTTAAAGACATAAAAATAGGGATGTTAGTGAGACTTTGAGTGTAAAATGATGATTTTCTCCATTATAAATACACACTTTCTAGTACTCAACAGTTGTGTTGGTAATTTTTTGTTTCGAGCAATTTTTCGCTATTGTTGTTTAATGTCTCACTGTCTCCGATCTTCAAGGGCTGAGCTCTGTATGTGTGTGTGTGATTATATGGTGTGAGTGTGTGGTGTGACTTGTGAGTCTGTTTGTTTCATTTTTTTTCCAATTTTAAAGCCAATGCGTTCAGTTTTTGTTAACAATCTGATCGAGTTGGCAAGAATGCACCCAATCAGGTTTTGTTAACAATTCGTTCCAATCCAAACTCGATATTTTTCATATTGAGTTAGGTCAAGTCGCATCGGATCGGATATTTTGCCCAATCCTATGCAAGTCTTCTGTAGTAGGATTATATCCATAAAACTTGAGCTTTTTGGTTACTTATAATCAGAGCACCAAGTGACCTAAACTTAATCAATTTATTAAAAATTAGACTTGATTAGATGCTCGTGCAAAATACACTAAAAATACAATGAAACCATATCAATTACTCTCTTAGTAACTTTAGTTTAAGTCTAAAAATACCATAATAACTCTCATTTCATTGAGTTATCAACTAGCCACTCACACCATCTTGCATCATAATACACGCGACACACAATACTAGATCACATCTCAATATAGTGATTATTTATTTAAAATTTACCCTTTTATTTATTTACTTATAATCACACATAATCAGAGCACCAAGTGACCTAAACTCAATCAATTTATTAAAAATTAGACTTGACTAGATGCTCATACAAAATATACTAAAAATACAATGAAACCACATCAATTACTCTCTTAGTAACATTGGTTTAAGTCTAAAAGTGGCATGATAACTCTCATTTCATTGAGTTATCAGCTAACCACGCACACCATCTTACATCATAATACGCGGCACACAATACTAGATCACATCTCAATATAGTGATTATTTGTTTAAAATTTATCCTTTTAAGTCAGTAAAGGCCTAAAGAGGTTGTGGTTGTTGGCTTGCAGCACAAAAGTCAGTTCAAATTTAAGAATAAGTACTCTATTTAAACTTAACCTCTTTGAGTATATTTTTCATAGGGACAGTGGGAAAGGGAGGGCAGGGGACCAACATCTCGTATTCATCCCTGATATTCTGCATATATCTGGTCCCCTCCTTGTCCTCATCAGAATTGCTTGATGGGAGGGGATAGGGATCCTTGAGGGTCCGTGAACCTTAAATAAATGATATATTTTTAATTTCCCAATTTATGTAATCATATTAATGTAAAATTGTATAAAAAAATACTTTCCAAAAAAAAATTCAAATAATGTGATTTTTACACAATATTGACATGAGTGTTGTCCATGAGTAATGATACCTCTTGGCCACTGACTATAGTGCTAAGAACGCATCAATTCGGGCTGCTAGCTGACGTCGTGATGAGCTGGACTGCTCGGCCACCGATGACATGACATGCTACTGGACTATGATGAAATAAGAACTACTTAGATGCTGGCTACAACACAAAATAATTAGAAAAAGATGAGTTAGACTATACAAGAGTGACTTAAGATTTGATTTACGGATTGTAAGCTTGTAGGGTTGTGCAATTTGAGCTGTGGTTAAGTCTAAATTACATTAAAATCTTTATATGAACTAGTATTTATATTAATTGCATAAATATTTTGATATTTATTATTTACATCAATATTTAATATTTTACAATTTAAACTTTATTATTTATTCACTAATAATTCTAGAAAAATAAAATAAAATTAAAATAAGAAAATAGGGAAATAGGGAGGGAATAGGAATTTCACCTCATCCCCATCCCTTCCACAAATAAGAAATTGAATAAAAAATTATCATAATCCCTTATTCAAATAAAAAATTAAGTATAAAATCATTTCGGTACTCTCCCTAAATAGAGAAAATCCCCAAGGTACCTATCTCGATTGGGATTTTTGCTATCCCTAATTTTTTACCCTTTAGCCCCTGTAAGTCTTACGCTTTTTATTTGGATCGTGTGCTTTTTATACATTTTTTATGCTTCAACATTTACAAGTTTTTCAACATCTCAAGTCTAGCAGTCTGGCCGCGCCTTTGCTTTTAAGAACTAAGAATGTTCTTTTCCGTTAAAAAAAATAAGAATGTTATTTGAAACTTGAATTGCCTTGTCACCTATTTAAAGCATAATTAGCCATTGTTTTGAAGGTTATTTAATGTGAGGGTAAAATACTTCCAAAATCTAAGAACACAAAACCACAACCCGAAGGATGAATAGTTCGGATAAGGAGTATTTATACTTTAATATAATACTGAATTTGGATACTAAAAAAACCACCAAAATAGAAATTATGAAGTTACTGTTCATACTACAACACCATTGTAGCATACAAAATGACAATGATGTTCATGCTAATGGTGTCATTTTTGTACGTCTTAATGGTGTTTTCTCGATGTTTAAATATCATTTTTTTTTATTTTAATTTATATGATTTAATAGTATAATATTATTAAACTACATAATTTAATAACTTTCCAAGGTTTTATAGTAAAATCTAAAATCCTAGATTAGAACATTTATTTTTATAGAGAGTGGAATCATTGACTATAGTAAAGTCAGTGATAAGTTAAAAAAAAAAAAATATAGATTTTAATACACTAACTAATATAATACACTACACTTCATTTTAGAGTCTTTATTTTTTTTTGTAGTTTGTATTTAATTTTAATATGATCCGGGATTGTGTGTGTGTGTGTGTGTGTTTCACGTCTATAGAATATGACTTGTATCCATGATTTTTCTTGTTGAATGGATGAAAAAATTATAAAAAATTGACCAGATTTTGAGATTGACATTTTATTCAGGCCCTGAAACGCATGAACATAGATTTTATTTTTCAAAATAACTTTCACCCGTCACTTCCAAAATTTCAATCCACATATTCACTTGACAGAAACAAAAACTTTCAGTGCGTGTGTGACCCGCAATTAATAAAACGTAAGACTTATCTTCTGCGTGCATGTACGCGTGAAACTTAGGCCACATCATAATAGCGAGCTTTGCTGTTTCACCTGAAAACTAATCAGTGTAATTTAATGAACTGTGTTTTGAGAACTCATATCGAGAATTAATTTGTGTAATTAAGAAGACGGCAACTCATCCATCCTCATTGTTACGAATTGTATAAGAATAATGTCGTGTTGACAAAATTAAGGGACAATATATAGAAAATAAACAATATCACTTTTAATTCATTCATGTAGCACAAAAGTATCCATTTATATAAGCCATATGATTTTTTTTTAAAAAAAAAAATGACACAATTAACATATTTTGAGAATAATAATTCATTCAAAGTGATGGAGTGAATCAAAATTAATTAATTATTGTTTATTGTCCTAATAAAAGCTAAAAATTTGCGATTACGCCTTATGGTTGCAGCCGAATGTCAAACAAATAGGCCACTTTAAATTAGATGAAAATCTTGAATTATTGCAGTCCGTGAGAAGGCAAACAGCTTCGATTGTAAGTAGCACTTCATCCTCTTCCGAACGAAAAACACCTGGGTTTATAAATTAGCAGGAAACAAAATAATTAGGGACTCTATTATTTCATTCTCAGTCTCTCTTTTAATTTAATAAATAAAGGATTCCCCCGCCCATTTGTCTTTTTCTTATTAAAACCACTTATACTCTGCTTTATTTATAATTTATTCATAAATATTATAAATTTTTTTAAATTTATTTTAATTATTTTAAAATATTCAAAAATTAATTAATAATAATTATTAATTTTAAATTTCTAAAAATTATTTTAATTAAAAATATAATTATTATTAAATGTTAATAATAATAATAATCTATTTAAAATTAAAATTATTATTGTAAATAATTATAATTATAATTTAATAAAAAATATTTTTAATTAAATTATTTTAATATATTAAAAATAATAATAATCCATTATTATAATTTTAATTTTATTGTTGTTGTTAATAATAATAATAATAATAATAATAATAATAATAATAATATTATTATTATTATTATTCATTTAATAATTATTATATTTTTTAATTAAATGGAGGGTATTTTAAGAATTTAAAAATTATAGGGGTAAATTTGATATTTTAAAATTTTATGAATAAATTTAAAAAATTTTATAATATTTATAAATAAATTATAAATAAAGCAGAGTATAAGGGGCTTCAATAAAATTTTGAAAGAACAAACAAAATAAGAAAAAGAAAAATTAGTGTAAGTTATGTGTAACATAGAGGGATCCATAAATGAATATCATCAATCATTCTTATTCAGAATATTAATTCTCTAATCATATAAATAAACGCAACCTTAAGGCTTTTTAGACACATTCAACACAACCAATAAAAAAAAAAATTAATTTCAGTCTCGCAACTTTTAGAAATGGTCACGTTAAGTTACATTAATATCTAACTTACATCCAACTTAAAAATTACACCTAATAACTCAATTGTAGTTTGATTAAATGTATAACTTATGTTAAATATAAGTTACGTATAATATAATTTAGCCACACCCTTTATAAATATACCTCCTTTTTCACGAGTTTTTGTCGTTATTCTTTCTTTTCCACTTTTGGCCCTTCAACAACAGGGCTACAATTACAAATCTCAAATAATGGGATAAAATTATGAGTAATGGTAAACAAAACCGCGACAAAACACAGATAAAAATTTCTGTCAAGTGTAAGGATTTTTGTTTTGTTTCTTTTTGTCATTTTATCATACTTCCGTTCCTTCATCATTTTCCTAAAATATTTGTTCTATATATATATATATACTTTTTACCTCCTCGTGTCAGTTAATTTTTCTAGGATTTACAACTCCAAGTTTTTTCATTATAATGTTGGCCCCTGTAGTCAATTTCAGGGAACAGTCGCTGTTCACCGGCAACTATATTGTAATAATTTTCAAATAAATACAATAACTATATTCATAAAATAAATTTCAATAATGTTTTAGAGAACTGTCTATAAATACCCACAATCCCATGACCTGCATGAACTCATCAAACACAATGAGCTTATTGGCTATTATCTTGAACTTCTCTCTCCTCTCCTTACTGTTACTACTTTTTCTCATTTACATCTTGCGTAAGCAAACCTTCAAGCTTCAATCATTCATGCTGCGTTACATAATTCCAGTATCTACCCATTTGAAATGGGCATGCAAATTCTTGATTCAAAACTCACTCTTCGGCCATCGGATTGGCATGCATGGGGCGCCAGCTGAAATTGGCGAGGAACTTCTGACCGTAGGACGCTACGAGCGCAACAATGATAATGAGGCCGTAGAATGTGCGGTGTGTTTATGCGAGATTGAAGACGGAGAAGAGATTAGAGAGCTGAGATGTGATCATATCTTTCATAGAGTTTGCTTAGATCAATGGGTTGGGTTATTCAGGCGGGTTACTTGTCCTCTTTGTCGTGATTTTCTCGATTCACGAACAGCTGTTGTCGAGAATGGGATTGAGACTTTGGTGTTTAAAAGGTTTTGTTATCTCAGTTCATCAAGTGATCGTGATTCATGGTGGTTGAGGTAAGTTCTATCTATCTTCATAATAAATATGGATAGATAGAGTTTGCAAATTTGTAAAGCCCACATATCAACACTCTGTATATTAAGAGTGCTTGCTCATGTCATGTGCAAGGGAAACGTAAAAAAAAATCATGTGCTTGTATCAACACTCTGTATAATTAATTAATTATTATCCCTCTAATCTTCAAAATAAGATAGAATTTGTGCTGGCAGTACTTGTTATCTCACTTCACAAAACGAGTTTAAGAGATTGTGCAGTCCAATAGTACAATATCCATTTCATCAGTTTGTTAAACAAGAATTTGTGCAAGCAGTATCATTTGGGAAAAGCAAATGGGAAAACATAGTCTAGCAAGGATATTGTAAGTTTTAAAGCAATTTATTGATAGTGAAAAGTACAAAAGGTCAACTCTTGTCGGTGATACATTATTTGGAATACAAATTTTACACGCCAGTTTGTAAGCATATTATTATCTTATTAATGATAGTGTAATCACAGTATTTTACCATATCACATCATTTGAAATGAAATTTTGAGATAAAATTTTGAAATAACCGATGCTTACACATTAAAAAAAGATAAGACAAGTGCGAAAAGTGTAAATACTAACAAGCTAAATATTGTCATTATATATTTATCTCCCGGCATGTCATCATTGTTCAAATTTTATAGTCACAATTAGAGCTGGCCAAATGAGTCATTTGGTCATGCTTATATCGTGTCAATTTTTTATTGTGTTATATTTAGGCCGACTCAAATATGACTCATATAATAATTTATTAAAATATTGAGATCTTAACTCGACACAAAAAGTAAATAAATTACCTAATAAACCGCTTAATAACTATATATTTAACAAATTTACATCAAATATTTGGACATTGTTATATACATATATAAGTTATCGATACTATAAAATATACATATCTACAAAAATATTACACTTTTGCACAATTAAAATTTTAATTATATAAATGTAAATAATATTATATATCAATATTATAAAAATATATATGTCTACTAATATTTTATATATTTATACTATTAAAATTTTAAATTTATACATAAATGAAACACTATGTATATGTTCATTCTTTAAAAAAAAAAAAAAGAATCATATCTAATATTTAAGTTTTGATGACAAGAACTAACAAATTAATTTACAATAAAAAATGTAATCGTATTTTTTATCGGTTAAATAAGTCAAGAATTTTAACCCTAACTCAACATGAAAAAAAATTATGTCAACCCAGATTCTGCCCATTTAATAATCATGCCCAATTTATGACTCATATTTATTTATTCCTCATATTTATTTATTCATATCGTATTCGTGTTAAGTAATTGAGTCGTTTCAAATTTTGCGAGCTTTAGTCACAATCCATAGCTTAATTTTAAATTAGTCAAGAATCGAGATTTTGGAGATGCATGATTCACGTTGATTCTTTACAAGCTTCCAATAATTCTATCAACCTCATCACCACTCCATTTTCAACGTACAAAACAAAAAACAAAAAAAGGCAAAAAAGGACAGGGCGGTCGTCCTCCTCTTTCGCTAATAAATAAAAGTAGGACAGTGAAAGAAATGAGTGGTTGTGTGAGGGTGAAGGCCCTGCAGCCCCGGCCCTTGTTTTCCCGTGGAAAAAATACACTACGGCACCAGATGCGATAATTATTATCTATAATACTAATAATACTAAGAATCTCAAGATTTGAATCCCTGGCAGTTTATTTGTGACTATCATATTATGTACCTAAAACTAGTGAAGCTGTAGATTTTTCATATGGAGACAGCTAAGATCATAAAAAAAAACAAAAAAAACAAATATAGAAGTAAGCATAAATGGCAGACTTTGTTTACCAATATCTACAAGAAATAGTAATGTTGGAGAGCTTTGGGTCAGCATAGATGATTATAATTCGATAACATCACCCACCTTGCAATATAACGGCTTGGCAAATCACTTAATTCAATTAACTGGTTTTTTCTTTTTCTTTTTCTTTTTTGTTTCCGACTGCCGATTTTTCCATTCAAATAAAGAAAACAATTTCTCAACAAAGGAAGACTGAAGATATTGTTAGTTGGTTGTTACCCACACATTCATGTAAGAATTTCGTACAATTCCCACGTAGTCACAAATTTAGCCACAGAGAATAGTCGACTGAGGTCATCTCCATAATTAAATAAAGCTGAAATAGAACATTGTTTTGGAAGAAACTAATGAATACTCTTCCGTATAAAAAAATGTAAATCTCTGAACACTTAGATCAACTCTGGCTTTCATCGACAGTCCTTGTCGAGGATTTTAGTACACAATATGTTGAACATCTAGAACTAATATTACACAATCCACGTGAATTAGGTTAACTACTTTCCCATTCTTGCATTTTTATTAAATATCTCCAAATATTAATGAAAATGATAGTAATTAAAAAGTCAAAATTATACTGACTCGGTAAGGGGAAAAAATAATTTTTTTCTATTTAAAGAAATGAAAGAATTAGAGCACCCGTACATTGTGCAACACGAAGATTCAACAAGGGAACACCAGGCAACATTTAGATATATTTGTGTTTTTTTCCCCGCCCCCCTCGGGGGGGGGGGGGGTGTGTGGGGTGGTGGGTTAGACACAAGACACCAGAAACCAAACAAAACAAAACAAAACAGAAGTATCCTCAACTTTACAAAGTCAATTGAAGGCCGTTCCGCCCACAAGAGTAGCAGCTAAGGCAAGGAATATAATCACTTTGTCCGCTCAATTAAAATCAATTAAATGAAGCAAACCTTCTTAACTGCATGACTGCATTTTAAAATAAAAATGTGACAAAGCCAACCATCCTCATCTGATGTGCCAAATCAACATCTCAGCAGTTAGCAATTCAGAACCATCCTAATAGCATTTTGTTGAGCCTGCGTAAGTGACTACATTTTAAAATAAAATGTGAATCTGCATTCAGTTTCCAGTCCTAATATGGCAAAATGAACAATAGAAAATGAAGTTCTTGAATCAATGACTCCATAAATATTGACAGAGACCGAAGTGGACCTGGCAAAGAGTATCAAAGAGCTGTCTGTCGGTTTGGGAGAATTTCATAAAGAAGTCAGCAAGAAATATTGCCAAATTGATCTGTCGGGTTGATTGCAGGGAGTTAAAAATAGCAAAAGCATATCAAAATCAAACAAGTACAAAATTTTAAGGTTGAGACAGCACCTCATTAAGGGGATCACTGACACAGAGTATATCATCTTCATAGTCATCCCCCTGATTCTTCAAATTCACATTCAAGCAAACTGTATTAGTGCTACGAAAGTGGGGACAAAGCACAAGACCAAACTTCCAAAAAACAGAAGTGACTATTTATTGACCCAACCTCATTATATACTTTAGCCATTGCTTCAAGATGTTCATATGTAGGTCTGCCCATCGATGCAGCACCCGTGGAATATATCAAATCCTTGTCAGATTGCACATCTCCTTCCTCAACTTCCTCCCAGTCACTATCCTGAAATTAAAATTGATTTAAAGATAAAAGTTCCATTTAGCTGGGTTAAGTATGATAAGGAGCCGAAAAAACAATGAAGAAAATAAATACCTCTTCATCATCATCACCTAAAACTTGTTCTTGGATCTCAATCAGTGCATCTGCCAGAAGAGTCAATATCTGCAACACCGTGGAAAAAGAGTCTTAGTGACTTCTAACATTGCAAGTTAATTCAGTTCAAACATGGCTTTAACCATCTAAAATTTGGGGACAAGAAAACTGTTTGCAAGGGATCAATAGATGGTATGATACTCTTCCACTTGTGTAGGGCACAAGCTAGAATTAAGAATTTTGGTGCACCTTAACAGAATAATTAATGTTTCGTAAGAGATAAACCATGGTGATAGTAGGAGATGAATTGCAATATGCACTGCCCAGGAGATCACCAATCTTGTATGGCCCATGCATAAACATCCCTATATTTTCATAACTTTGAAACCAATCGGCGTGTTGGGCTCAGAACTAATTTCTACTGTCGGAACATACAAACTTTAGTAACCAGGAAAGTAATCGGATATTATATCTCAGGAGGTGGTCCAGAGGAGATTTGAATTCTGATTCAGTCAAAACATAATCTAAGAGTACCTTCGCAGGAAGTGGTAGCACAGTCCACCGATCTGGAGCCAGTTTAGCTTTCGCTCGAGTGGTTAACCCTGCATCAGACTATGAAACAAAAAGAGATTTTTTAAACAAGAAAAGCTTATTACCCTTAAAAGATAAAAATAAAGAAACAGTCCGAGGTCATAGGTGGAGGTGGACCTTAATCAGATGACCTTGGACATTAATTTTTCCCAATTCAGGATGCCTTGTGGACAGGAATAAGGCCAAAGCAGTGGTAGTGACTTTGATCGGATAAGCACCCTGAATCTCCCCTGTATTGCACCAGATAATAATTCAAATTCACATGCACACGACTTAAACAAGATACTATTAGAAATTGACCAGTTTTATCAGTGGAAAACAAATAATTCAATGACGCCTATTAGAGATGATAGCAATACGCTTAGGATAATTTAATATGTAGTTTAACGCCAACACAATGCAGGCCTGAAAGACAGTAAATACTTGCCTTGCAGCTTGGTCCATTCTGACATTACATAAACAAAGGAATTACCATAGCCTTCACATGGAATAGTCAATAGCATATTGATAAACTGTTCAACATTCGGCGCACTCATATGAACCTGTATTTTAATCAAACAGAGAAGCTGAAACTTCATTCTGAGATATTAACCACACAACTAAGGGAAAAAGAAACTAGCATAAAGGTTTTGAAGAAGTGAGATCGTAAAAATAAGTGCCAAAAAGAATAAGAGGTTCAATTGGGTACTTAAGCTATAAAATAGAATAGAAAGTTCTATGATATAAATAACCAGATAATTTTCCAGCTAAGATAGCCAATAAGAGAAAATGCAACAAGTAAAAAAATTTCAAAAATACACAGACATCAGTTAATAACTTAAATAGTTATCTGTGCTAGGATCTGTAAAATTTGACACAGAAAAGCACTAAAGATCACATTGTCATATTGAAGGACAGTACCAATCTAGCAAAAATAAGTAGCAATGAGCTTCTCAATCCAGCTATTTGAGCAGATTGCAGGCGTCTAACAAGAGCAGCAACTAGGTCCCGAATATGCTGTGCCATTTGCGATGGAAGATGCAAAATCAGTTGCAGTATATAGCTCCCAACAAAAAGCGATCCAGAGCTTTCCAGATCAGGATTAAGAAGCCTGCATCCAAATTTGCTCTAAATTCAGCATACAGAAAACAGAATCCATAAAAGCCCTAATCAAATATGAAGCTTAAAAGATAAAGCAGGATCAAAGCGGCTCAACAAAAGGCAGTCAGTATATACTTCATGATCAACTATCAAATGTTACTCAAGAAAATGGTATAAAATTATGGGGTTATAATGAATGAAGCCCTTTTAAATAAATCATCTTCATAAAAAATGACTCATAAGTGAAAACAATTTCACACAAGATACAAACCAATTCAGGAAAAAAAAGCGAGAAACAAGCATATATAAACTACATATTGTGCCAAAAAAGAGCAAGGCCTTTCACAACCAATGTAATCAACAATTAACAGATATGATGAGAAGACACTAAAGATAAGGTCAGGCACAGAAACAAAACTCACCAAATTTAAAAGAGGGACTAAAACTATGTGATCTATAAGAAGTCCATAAAGAATATCTGTATTTTGTGATCCAAAATTAACCAAAAAAAATGAAAAAAAAAAAATCCTACCTTGAAGCAGCGTCAAGCAAACTTCTCATAGTAAATCCAGAATCACCACCCCAAACAAGCATCTCTTGTCTTCCCCCAGATATAAAAGTAGCCAAACATTCAGTTGCGTTCTGGTAAATGTTGTCAAAACACAGGTCATTTTCATACAGTTTACATACAACTACCCAAAAAGCAAACATGTGCATATAACTTTTCCCAAGAAATCTTAACCTGCATTTCACTGTGGTCTTCACTTTGAAGGACTATCCGGACAACAGCATCAAAACAAACATCATATGCCGCTTTCACTACATCAGTAGAAGCACTCTGTACAATGGCGTCACAAACTTTAATTAGCAACATGCAACATCAGTAGAAGCACTCTGTACAATGGCATCACAAACTTTAATTAGCAACATGCTACATCAGTAGAAGCACTCTGTACAATGGCATCACAAACATTAATTAGCAACACATCATAAAATCACAAAGTTAATTGTAAACTGAAGTCAATGGCAGAAGACAGACATCCGACATTTATAAACCCAAGTCTAACTTGCCTTCAATAGCATTGTCAACAGATCCAATGATCCAGCTACTAATCCATCAGGTTGCTGCGGAGGCTAATGATCACCGTCAAGATGCATTAGAAACAAATACCCTAAACCACGGTTGAGGAACAGTAACACAACCATAATTCTTACTAGCCATACATTATTTAAAATTGGTCCAACATATGGTAAAATCCGGGAAGCAAGCTGATGAATACAACCAGGAGAACATTTTATCACCTGGGGAAAAATCAAAAGGAAAAAGAAAAGTTGAACATGATCAAATTGATACACTACAGATGATCTTGCTAAATCATAAAAGTTAAAAGTACCATCAATAATTATCTACCACAAACAAAGATACAGGTTTAAACTTTAAAGAATAAATAAAAATTAATGCCCAAAACTTCCAAAGCCCTTTTTCCCTTTTGGTATGTTGTGCCCATGTAAGTGTTTGACAAAGGGTGATTTCAACACCAGTCATTCTGAAAATGATTTCCTCAACATGATATTCATTTACAAGGGATTTGTCGAATACTTCTTTCCTAGGGGGATAGCCGAGTTGGTTACATCTCTTGGCATGATGGAAGAAGTCTAGGAATTGAAACACCCTCACACCAACTTCGAAGGAGATCATGGGAAGTTACAAAAGAGAAAAAAAATTGTAGGAATCTCATCACAAATGTTGTGCTGGGTATTTTTTTACATAAAACTCACAGAATTGTGGTTAACAAATCTCAGATCGTTCAAAGATGCAATCAAAGATGATAATATATCAAAGAAGCTTGACCTGGTTAACCTTTTATTTCTCATCTGTTTACCACTATAATGCATGAAGACAAGCATGCATATGAACATATGATGATAACAATTATTGCCTCCGAAATATTGAATCAGTTCACCTAGTGGTTCTCATCTGTTTAGCACCATAATCTATAACCGAAGCATGCCGTTCAACACGTCAAAAAGACTAATAGCACCATGTCAGCATCAAGTTTTTACCTCCAGAACCTCAATTGCATCAATACTGATAAAAGGGTCTGAAACATGCGAGGCCCATATATTAAGGATCAAAGGAGAGATCATAGGTTCCATCGATGCAGTCAAGAAACCTACGGTTAGCAAGAAAAATACATAGACAAAGATAACAAACATTAGATGATGCAAACAAAAAATTATATCAACATTCCTAACAAATTTAATTTACATTATGGATTTCACAAAATAATCCCAGATTAAAAGAAACCAAACCTGGACTTACCAGCCTTAATTGCAGCTTGCAATGTTTCAAGCACTAGGTGCAATGTCTCATCATGTGCCTGAAAAGCAGAATCAAGTAACAACTATTATTATACATCTTCAATGAGACAGAAATAACTAGTCGTTTATTCACCTGATGAAGAAGATCAGCAAGAGATGAAAATAAACCCATCATTTGAGGCTGAAAATTTCCTTTGTTTGCTGTGGGTAGGAGCTCGCAAAGTGCCCGGCAGGCACCTACTTTCACAGGTGGGGGGCTGTTGACCAAAGACTCTAACCGTCAGATTTTATTCTGTTCTTGACTAAATAAATATAAAAAAAGAGAGAGGTATGCATACACATCCATGCCAATTGTGGTGATAGCAGCAGATAGGAAGTGCTCAAGAACTCCATCACTAATCTGCAAAGTACAGAAATCAGTATGAAGATTTCTAAAATTGAATGCATGAAGAAAAAGAGAGATTGAAAATTACCGTAGAGGAGAACCTAGCAAGCGATGCAAAAATACGAGCATAAAGAAAGGGATACTGGTGCACCCCTGCAGAGCAAAAATGTTAACACTACACTTTGCTCACTGCTTTAATGACCTGAATACTACTACCGATCCCATGACAATCTAAGAAAGAAAATTCACCGGTTCCAATATCTTCACTGATCATTTGCTCTAGTAGTTCTCCTAATCTGACACTGATCAGTCCTGAAACCTGAAAGATAAATTGAGCATTTATAAAAAACTTGGAAAAATAGAATCACATTATATACCGGAAATAATGGTTGCCTCCTAGCCCCAAAACCATACAAACGAAAAATAACTCCCATCATAAAGCACAGACCTCAGCTGCAAGTAACTGTTCTGACAAAAAGGCCAATGCAAATAGAGTAGCCTCCCTGATCTGAGAAAATGTTAAGTTACAATGACAAACTCAGGTGAGGGAAGATATAAATGAATATCTGAAAGAGAAAAAAGAAACTAAAATTCTCTTAAAATAGCACAACATTAATCAGAATCCACCAATCATATCACAGACTCACAAAAAGAACTTTCAAAGAAGATCCTAAGCATAGGGAGAAAAAAATGAATAACAAAAATACAATGTAGGAAAATTAGGAAATTCAATCCCATAGAATCAAGAAATTAGAGATCATATCCTATAGAATTAGGAAATTAGAATATGAATTATTTAAATTTTAGGATATTTCCTTTTTAGTTGTTTTTTTCCTTTTTTTTTCTGTTAGTTACTATTTTTGCTCCTTAATTCTAGAAGCTAACTCTTGTGCTCTTCTTTATTTAAAGCTGATGTAATTCATATTAAAAAATATAAGAAAAAGAGTGTTTTTCTTCTCTCTGTTTTTTTTCCCTTCATGGTATTAGAGCCCTAGGCTCCGATCTAGGGAATGTCTAAGGCAAACCAAAATCCATGGAAGATGGCTTTAACTGGTGAGACCAGCAAGGACTCAGTGGCATCAGGGGAAAGCACCGCAAGTTTGAATCTGAACTCTTCCATCTCGTTCAATGGTTGAAGGGGTCTATTAATTCTTTCTAATTGAATATCTACCGTATAAATGGAAAAAATTACATGGAATGGTTGCAAACAGTTCGTTTCATTTTGGAAGGCAAAGGGAAGCTTGAATATCTGACAAGAGAAGTGACAAAACCTGCAGAGGAAATCCAACTCTCAAGACCTGGAAATCAAAAAAAAATTTCATTATTGCGTGGTTGGTGAATTCAATAGAACTTACAATTGGCAAGCCCTTCATGTACCTGCCAACACCCAAAGATGTTTAGGAAGCAGCCAAAGATACGTATTCTGATCTGGAGAATTCTTCGTAAATTTTTGAGTTAAAATCCAAACTTTGGCATGCGAAACAAGGTGACCGAGATGTAACCTCCTACTATAACGAGTTGATGAACTTGTGGCAGGAGTTAGATCTTTGTTACGATGACATCTAGGAGTGCGCAAATGATAGTATCCTGTTTATGAAACGACAAGAGAATGATCACGTCTTCATGTTCTTGGCAGGACTTAACAAGGAGTTAGATGAGGTGTGGGGTTGTGTTCTAGGGAAAACTCCTCTACCAACAATTCGTGAGGCTTTCTCAGATGTTTGGAGAGAAGAAGCATGGAAAAGTGTGATGCTTAAAAAAAAATCTATTCCTATTACTACTAACTCAGAAGCAGAAAGTTCTGCTGTTGTAATTCAGGGTTTTCAGAAAGAAGTGAAGGATGGTAAGAATTCTGAAAGGCCATGGTGTGACCATTGTAAACACCTATGGCACACGCGGGAAACATGCTGGAAAATTCATGGCAAGCCTTAAAACTGGAAGAAAAAGTCTAGTGGAGAGGGGCGTGCACTTCAGGCTAGTGTCTCGGATCAAGAGCAACAGTCTTCTTCAAGTTCGTTTCCTTTTACCAAGGAGCAGATAGACCAACTGTACAAGCTTCTTGAGTCTCAGAAAATTCCTTCTTGTTCATTAGCTCAAAAAGGTGATTACCTAAAAGCCGTTTTCATTAGTGCCAACTCCGATTACACCTAGATTATTAATTCAGGTGCAACCGATCATATGATAGGTTTGTCAACTCTTTTTTCTTCATATAGTCCTAGTGCAGGTAACCAGAAAATTAAGATTGCAGATGGCTCTCTTTCAGCCATTGCAGGAAAAGATTCTATTATAGTGTCTCCATCACTAACTCTTCACGATGTTCTTCATGTTCCCAGGCTTTTTTGTAATCTTTTGTCTGTCAGTAAGCTAGCCCATGATCAAAATTGTCAAATTAATTTTTTTCCAACTCATTGTGTGTTCTAGGATTTGACCTCAGAAAGGATGATTGGCAATGCTAAACAAAGTGGAAGACTCTACTTTGATGATGGATCTGAATCGAGGCAACAATCTCAACAAATAAGTTCTTGCTTTGAATCTATTTCTGCTTCTAATAATAATAATATTATGTTATAGCATTTAAGATTAAGCCACCCAAGCTTTAAATATTTAAAACATTTGTTTCCTAAGTTGTTTGACAATAAAGACCAATCTTTGTTTCATTGTAAAATGTGTGAATTAGCAAAACTAGTCTTGAAGCGTTGACCAAAGAACTGACAAATTCCAAGTCATCTTTTTCCCTATTTCCCAAGTGATTCTGAGAAATACCAACTCGTTGCAGCTTGTATAAATTTTCCAAACTAGGCACCTTTCCACTAAATCCATTCTTTGGGATTGTAAGTCTTATTAGATTTGAGGCATTGTATATTGAAGCAGGAATAGGCCTGGTAAACTGATTACCACCAACGTTTAGTACTTCAAGATTAGGAAGAGTGAAGCCTAAGTCTAATGGAAGGCTTCCTTGAAGTTGGTTGAGAGGAAAATGAAAATCACTAAGCGAAGACAAGTTGTAGATTGAGAAAGAGATTTCACCTGATAGCTTATTTGCTCCAAATGATATAAAACGCATCCTCCTAAGCTCGCTCAGGGTTTCAGGAATTAGTCCCACAAATTGATTTGCAGCAACTGAAAGGACCTCGAGTGATGACAAATTGCCAAAGGAAGGTGGGATTTCTCCTGACAAATAGTTGGCGTGTATTATGAGAATCCAGAGCTTTGATAAGGAGCCCAATTTCCCTAGAACTTTCCCCACAAGCTCATTGGAGCCTAATATGAGGGATTCAAGTTTAACGCAATGCGATATATTGTTAGGAATTTGACCTCCGAATGTATTGTTCTCCAGCCTTAAAATTCGCACCCTGAACAGATATCCTATCTCTGGAGGGATTTCGTTGCGGAAGCTATTGTTTTCGAGATTTAACACTTTGAGAAAACTTAAATTTCCAATATGAGGCGACAGAGACCCCTGCTAGAGTAAAGATGCAAGAAGTAATACAGTCACTCTTTGGTGCCGTGGACTGCAAGTGACACCTTTCCATCTCATATCACATAGAAGAGAATGGCAACTCAAAACAATATTTGCACCACTTGTACATTGTTCTCACAACATGTGTGCATTTGTACACCTAAACATATTGCCGCTTTTATAATTGGTAGATCGATGCCTTAAAGCTACAGAGAGTAGGTAAAGGATGCAATAAAAGTATGCTTGACAACTTCATGTTTCCTCTGAATTGACAAAAATAAAATTTCAATTGTGCAGTTACACTGCTGTTTGCTGGTAACCCGAAACTGGAGAGATTACCAGCACCCATGTTTATGACCAGGTTCATAAACAAATATTCTAAAACATGGAGCTAACCCACAAGAAATTGCTGCAGTCTAACCATGAAGCCAATAAAGGAACCGTAAATCAATTATTTGACAGTAAGAACTGATTACTAAGTTCCCTTGTCAAAGGTTATGGCCAACCTAATAGGATCTAGAATATACAACCATCTTAAAAAGTTGAGGATCACTCAACTGTTCTCATAGATTATAATTTCTGCCATGTTATTCATAGCTCCTTTACTGTTCCCTTTTCCCAAGCACCAACCTGGATGCAGAAATTGATTCTTGAGGAATATAATGTAAGATGGATAAGCGTATGTTTGTGTCATTTACCAAACATAGCTTTTAAAAAGTGTTTCATAAAAAGAAAACAAAAAATTAAATTTGCACTTTAAGATCTCACAATGTATCTCATAATATAATTTGATAGCAATTTTCAGAGAACAAAAATATTGAAGAGTTTTTGGAGAAACAAGAGAAGAGTTTTTTATGTATTTCAAACTTGTTTTCTAAAAACACAAAACACTTTTAGTTGATTTTTAGTTTGACACAAGCTTTTCAAAATGAAGTTTGTGCAGGCATTTGAAAATCAATAGCAATCAAATTTTCTATCTGTTTTGCAGATTTTCAAACTAAAAGGAGGTTTTGAAATGAAAGCAAGACACCCTTAACTTAGAAGAAGAAAAGGGACATTTATAATGCATCAGGAAAGCTATTGCCAAGCTCCAATAAGTAGCATCAACATCCATTAGTGTGATCCAATTCTCCCTGGAAGGTTAGTTTACTAGAGACAAGAACTTCTGAAGCAGCTGTTATTAAGGTAGAACTCAGTAAATATAATAAGTGAAAACTAACTACTGATACTGGGCCATCTTTTACAAGATGAATTCTAAATCAGAAACCAAAACATTCTCTACTTACTCTCCACCAAACAGTAGAGCCTGCAGCTTTTTCTTGTTGTGACTCGTTAAATCTTTTACTAGCAGCATCTATAATGGCATCAATTCCTTCTCTGCCACAATAACTCACCACCTCTTCTAGTAAAAGTGCACCTGGAAGAAGCAACATTAAGATGTTACAATATGTGGCCAAAGCTCCTGCAGTCTCAAAAAATTAATATATATAGTCATAATTTAAAAAATTAGATGCAATTCATAATATCATCACTAAATTTATACGTGCCAATAGATTGAATGGCAGTAAAATCCACTGGGACCAGTTAGGCTATGGGTATGGAGATTTGACGTTGAGAGGGATAGCTCAGACAAATGGCTGTGAGGTTCATCTATGGGAGATAGTGAGGAAGGTGGATTATAGCAGATGTCACAACTAGACAATGGACGGGTGTGCTTGTGGTAATGAAGATAGGATGATTGTAATATTTTGCAATCAATGTACACATTAACACGAAAATTGGAGAAGAATGGTTACAGGATATGTATGGATTCAAAGGATTTTTATATGGATATGTAGTGAAGATAGGATGATGAGTTTCCAGATTAAACAAGATATTTGTAGCACAAGAATCTAGAAGTCAATCAAGCAATTCACCATAGTGAGGCACATGCCGAATGGCCTGCATGGTTGCAAATTTAGAGTCTATAATATAATGGAAACGAGCATTTAGAATTCGTTTTGGTCTTATCTGGAATTGTGTTTCAAATACTGATTTGCAGATAGAACAATCACTCTTTTAGCAATTGATGATGTGAAACAAACATTATTTAAGCTTAGCGCATATTAAAAAACGATGAAGACATTGACAAACAGAAATCTAAAAGAGAGCAGTGGAAGTGAGTATGAAAGCTAGGTTCAGAACCTTGATAATGTGATCCACACGCAGTTTTTTTTGCCCCCTTAAAAAAAAGGGCATACAATAACTGGAAGCAAACCCACTCCCCACCCAATGTGAGAGGGATTCGAAACCCAGACCTCTTGTACCACCCGAAGAGGTTTTGCCAGCTAAACCAGCTAACAACCCACACAACTCATGAGCTTAAATATCTTAATTCTCTTTACTTGTGAAAAGCCTCACTAAGAAATTCTCTCTACTTGTGAAAAGCCTCACCAAGGAATACAAAACCTTTAGAACATAATAACATGTGCACGCTAAGTATAACTTTTCCATCAACAATTAAATGATATGGCCTCTAAACAACAAAGCAAAAGCATGTCATCACTGGATCTGTATACAAGCTACACAGAACATCACAATTTACCTGTTTGAAGATGTAAATGGACCACCTCTTCTCTCTTTCTCTCTCTCTCTGCGTCCCCCTCTCTCTCTTTCTCATGTGCAGTACCATCAAAATCATTTTTCAAAAGAAAAAAATGGCTGTTGGTAGAAATTGCATTTGTCACTAGGCTTCAATTTTATGATTATCTTAACACTGTCCTAATTTCAATCTTTGTTCTTAAGGCTTCCTTACAGATCCCATTCTCATCTCCTAAATGACTAAAATGATGTTTAACACCAAAAATCGAACAATTTGTTGGAAACAGAGACACAACATTTTTTTAGCTATTGATTAGTTCAATTTCGAATGACATGAAGACAGCTGCTTAGGAATTTCTTACCAGATATGCGACAGCTGTAAGTAGATTCATCCTCATCAGCGAGAAATTGGTTGGCATCTATTGACCAAATATGAATCTAGATAAAAACCATTCATGAGAAAGAAAATCAACAACAGATACACATAATGTAATTACCAAATAATTTATGAGAAAATAAAAAATTTAAAAAGAGTGATACCCATAGACACAAAAAATAATAATCAACAATACCAATTATCAAGTCACATTCCAAAACCACAAAGAGCCCTCAGTTTTTTATCCATAGTGGTCTTTTCCAAATTTGGCAATTTCAATAACGAATTTATATAAAATTCACACCATATAAAATTCTATCTTTCAAATTTTGTACTTGAAAACTTTAAGGGTGAAAAATAGTCCACTATGGAGCCACCAGCAATTAAGGACAGATTACAACACACCATCCAGCAATATTAAGACCACTCTCTAACAGAAGAATTAAGCAAAGCAAAATGACATAGCTACAAACAATACAAGGAAAACACTGCATAACTGCTTTATTAAACTTGTGTGCAATGATAAATGCAATAGCTTCAGAAGCAGCGAGCCAAAACTGGTTATAATTTTGGGAAAGGGATTTGATTTCAGAAGTGGGATCTGGAGTAAAGCTGGGCAAACAAATGCACAGCAAGCTTGATCATACACTAAGTCAAGGAGGTGTCTCAACTAGTTTAAGAAAAAAATCAAATGGATAGAGATGAAGATGGGTACATATCGAGCTGAAAACCAATAAAAGAGCCAGAATAATGATACCAAGGTCATGCCAAAGTCAAGAAAAAGAGAAGGTTCAGTGGAAATAGTGTTTGACAAAGCAGGAGCCTCAGCATCTTGAGGCTAATCAATAGGATAAGAATAGCAGAGAAATCAGCTGACAAGAAATGTCAATGAAGCCTAAGGACTATGTGAGATATAATCAAATAAAATATAATTCAGTAAGTCAATGCTAGTTACAAACAGGCACATTACTTTCAACAAAGAAAAGAAAAAGTACATATAGAATATATTATTACCTGTTGTTCCGTCATTTGCAGAAAAGCGATTGTGTGGTATACTAATTCTCTAACATTACTTGCAATGACCTGCAAGAACCAATTTTTTGACCCAAACAATAATGAAAGAAAGTAATAAGGAGAAGCAACTAGTTTAAAATTATCTAAACTCACCTTCACCAATTTTGCACTACCCACAATGGTTAACAGAAACTCAAACAACTGCATGATCAATAGAGTAGTTAGAAATAAATCATTGGGAAACCCAATACAAGTGCGAGACTGCAAGTGAGTATAAATCCAAATTATGATAGGATGTCGAAAACAGATTTGATGTGGAACTTTAACCCCTAACAGACCTCCTTTTCCTTCGCAATCTGAGTAGGTGATAAGGGAAATTACTTATTTCAAAGGCAGAGTAGTTGGCTGTCAACCGCCTACAACATTACTAACATGTTTAATCATTGATTGGTGCAAGCCTTTTCCTCTTTCCTCCAGCCCTACTAAACCCAGTCCCAAATATTCATTTCACTTAAGGAAATCCAAATTTGGCAAAATTTTGGTAATATTTACACCAAATTCCAGATTGTAAATCCAGATTTCAAACCAAATTAACAGTATCACGTATATCAAAATGACCAACATGCAGACTGCTTCACAACTACTTGGGAAGAAAATTCAGCCCATAATTTGACAGAATTTGCCGCGTAGGCCATCCATATGCAAGTTAAACTTGGGCACTCCCCTCTCTCCAAGAGATACAACTTAAACTAAAAACAAAAACATAAGTATGAGAGTGTGGGAAGGAGTGAGTTGCCCAAGCACCTGGCTAGTATACCTCAGTCAAAGCTTTAAGTCCAACACATTTATGTTATTCCGCTAACTCAAACCTTAACTGTGCAAACCATTTAATTCACTGACAATCTAAGGGGCTATATTTTAAATCACATATCATCAATGGAAACCATCAAGCCCCACCCCTGAAAAAATTAAAAAGGAAAAAAGAAAGTTGAGGATCTAAATAGGTATTGCTATTACAATAACAAATAAATAACGATCCCAAAATGATTTCATGATACCTGAATGGCAAAGGAATCAAGGCTTTTCTCTGCACCATCAGAGTCATATCTTCCAGCATATGGGTCTTCTGTACCTTCAATTGATGATCGTGTGTATACTCTAAGAGATGACACAAATGTTTGCCATAATGGTCTCACAACAACTTCAACAAGAAGAGTAAGGAGTCAGATCTTAAAATTGTGAATTAAAAAAAAACTAACAAAAAAACCTCACCTAAAAATTCACTTTCTGCAAGGCTAGGAAAATTCTGAATGAACTGATTCAAGCACTTTAAAACCTAATGATGAAAAGAGTACCTAAAATTAGTAATCAATTTGTGGCCATTTTAAGTTATGGAACAAATAGTGTAAACATGACATCAAAATAAACACTAAACTAACCTCCATTTTAATGCCCCAGTCATCAGGATCTTCAGGTTGCACTGGATGTTCTAGGATAATGGAGAACTGATTCATCCATGGCTTAAGCATTGGCATCATCAATGCAAACATTTCTGTCTGACCATAAATATTTCAGACCTTTCAAAAGTCATAATAGAACAAGCTGATTTGAACCATACTCAAAACTGGCTACAATCAAGATTTGGTGCTCAGGGTATACCTTACATACACCACTCATCACCCCCAGCATTGCAGTACAGGAATAAACAATTGAAAGAGCTTTTGTGCGCACATATCTGTCATAGCTCTAACAAAAAAGTCCAACAATGCAATATATAAGAGAACAGTTCCAGAATGAGAAGTGCTCATATTTTACTTTGACCATCACAAAAGCATCAGAGAAGAACTAACATGAATCATATATATAACTTCTTTTGTATTCAAGGCGATCTCAAATATTTAAGTTCACAAGATTTACGTAACCCAGATGACTAGAAACCTTTGTATCAAAATGTATACTTCAACAAAATCTTCACATTAAAACCATGCAATATTGTAGCACTTGACCCTTCTAGAAACCAATACCACTGCAATCTGACAAACGTATTATAATTAATTTTCTAAAGTGTTCTAAAGAAATGCTAATCTTATGTTCATACACATTGCATTTTGCATTACATCTCTCACAAGGCTGCCCCACAGCATTCACAGCTAACTTATTCACCTTAGCGACCAGACACTCCTCGTCAAAACACGACTTCTTTGATAACAACAAAAGAAACCTAATTCCACCGTGCACAAACAAACCCATGATCTTACTTAACACCAGCCGGTAAGGATGCTGAATACCAACCACTGCAACCAGAGGCTTTGACATATTCTTTTTAATAAACTTAAGCAATTATACTTAGATATTCTTCCAAGATGCTTGTTTTTGTATTTCAGAAAATCTGCCCTAACAAACTGATTAGGTAAAAAGAAGCTACTCCACAACTTAAAAAGGTTTCATAATGAACAGTAACAATAAAAAATAGAAAATAAAAACCAACCTCAGGAAATGATACAATCGTATGCAAGACTGGGAACAGAACAGGTACTAACTTTGGGACAGTAGCATCATCTAGGTCCGCAGAGAGCAGAGCTAAACACCTTAGACCTCCATGCACTGCAAAATATGTAAACATCAGTTTAAAATAAATGAAGCAAAACTTAAGAACGACCCCAACATAAGAAATATTGCACAAAAAAGTCATTAGTCACTTAAGAACCTAATAATTTCTAATATATATCAGCCCATAGCAGTTATGCAAAAATATTCTCCATCTGTGACAATGGTCAAGGATTTCGAGTATGTAGAGATTCTGACAGTGACTTTATTCGTAAGAAGCATTAAATAAAAAAAAAAAACAAGATGCCAGTGGTTTTCCAAAAGGATTTGGGTAAGTCCTGTCATTGAGTAATTTCTGTTCATGTATGGTTATCATATAAGTTTCCAGAATTTCATAAAATAGAGTAAATTAAGAAAATTTCAATAAAACTTGAATTTACACATTATGAGAAAGAGGCATTCCAAAGAAACCACCTCATACAAATAAATCACCACATGGAAACAGCACAATAATAAAAGAATATAATTAAAAGAAGCGAGAAGCATAAGAATAACTTAAACATGAAGTTGCCAAAAACTCACCTCCATTCATATTACTTTGGTCAGTAATTAACTTCAGGAGGAATGGCAATAAGTCAGGCCAGTCCTCTGGCCAGTCATAAGCTGCAATTGATGCCACAGCCATACTAATTGCTGTGCAAATTTTTCTATGAGTATCATCCAGTGATGATAACAGAAGTTTGCGAATAACTTCCTGATGGTGCAACAATGGTTTTACACATAGAGGTGTCAAAAGGATATTATAATCAAGGTATGAACCATAGTAAGATGTTGAAAACAAAATAACAATAATCGATCTACGACCAACGATAAACAGCTATCACAGTAAGACAAGTCAAATAGAAACATTTCAGTAATACTTGAAATAAGCAATTGAGATACAATCTTCAACTTATTGCCCGCATACAAAATGGCAATGCCAGATGTATATAAATTGTAATTCCAAATCATGAAAATAGAAGTAAGGGTACAAGCATTGATTCCTTGAGTGTAGCAGGGCTACAAACTATACACAAGAGATCAATTTGAAAATCCTAATTTGCTTAAAATGTCATTGGGTTGGCTGTGCAGTTAAAACCAACTTCAGGAAATATAAACAATACACAAAACCACCATCAAGAGGGAATAAGACAACAAAACAAGAGAGATTTTCTGCCAAACTAGGCAATGACCCTTAAAAGTTTAATTCCTTCAAGCAAAATAAAGATATTCTGAGGAATAACAGAGTATAAAACACACAACCATTCTACCACTGCAAATCTACATACCTTTTCTTCATTTGAAACAGCAGGAAGCTCAAACGATTCCTCACCCTCCTGCCAGTGTTTCTTAATAAAATGCTTTAGAAGCACCGCAGCTAGGTAAAGTCATGTTAAATCTCACAAGACAACACAAATTCAAATATCGAAGTATGAAACTTATATGTTTATATTATTTTCTCATCCATTCAGATTTTTGAAAGTTAAAGTCAAACAGCATGTTATGTAGTTTTTGGAAGTAAGGAAGGATATCTGGCGCAATCCAAATGAAATCTCCCTGTTTGCAGCAACCTTAGATAATGCTGCTCCAAAACCTTCATAAGAAGAATATCATCACATTATAATCTCAGTTTCATGGACCACATCGCTTCCTCTTTAAGGAGAGAAGAAAGCCCAAAGATAATTGAAAAGAAATAACAGATTGGAGTCAAATGAATCATGCGTATAATAATAATGAATATTAAAAAAAAAAACATTACGATCAATTGAATCTTCAATAATCCCATCGTGCAGATAAGTTTAGGATTCGTAAATTTTTTTTTTTTGGGACAAGGTACAGAAAAATTGAATATGAAGTACTAACAAGCTGATTACAGGCAAGTACATAAGAGCTAACAAGTACTTCTGCAAAAGGACTTTTCACAATTCAAAGTCGTTTACGATGGCGTACAAAAGCACTAGTAATCAACATTTAAACCTCAACAAAAAGATAAGAGAGAGGGACCTGGTTGAAGAGAGGCTTGATTAAGCGAAGCTTCAGCAAAGGATCGAACCTCTTGGTTAGGATCAAGAGTAGCAGATAAGCAATTGAGTAGCCATTGCTGATCTTGATCACCTGCCACTGCATTGGTCTCCATTTCCAAACCAAAATTGAGGTTCGAATATCTCTTGCTTTTGTATTTTGTTTTGTTTCCCGCTCAAATCAAGCGAATTTTCCGGCCAACTAAGAAAGAAAGCATTGTTTGAACTTGATTCGGGGTTTATATAGACGAAGCAAGAAGAGAGCAGTCAGCGGTCAGCTGTCAGTTTTGTGGCAGAAATGTAAATTCAGTAAATGTTCTCAGACTAGGGTTTCATAAAGGTCTGAATTTAACGTGGGCTATAACTGCTGAATTTTGCTGTCCGTCCACGTACCAGTCTTGTGGGGTTCTGAGATACGTGGGCCCAGTGACGATGCGCTTCCACTCGTCACGTGGGAAAATTTTATAAATTTGTTTTCCAAGTACGGTTGCTAAAATGAAAATTAGAAATTGTATTTACTATTTTCCATTTTCCATTTTTTCCATCTGAACATGAGCCCGTTGATGCTTTAAAATATTTTACGAAAACAAAACCGATGATGGTACATCTAGTATTTTTCTTCTATAAATTATTTTAAAACGGCCAAATATATATATATATTTTTTATTCAATGTTCCACAAAAACAATAAGGTGTCGATCACTTTTCAACACTTTCATCAAATGACCTCTTGCTTAGCACGAAACTATTTTCATAGTGGGTCAAGCACTACATATAGGTTCAAATTTAACAAGAAATAACAAATTTACAGAAACCAGAACACTTGCATCTTCAGCTACTGAAAAAATCAAAGAAAAAGTGTCCCCAATACAGACAGAACGTTGGGTATCGCTGCTAGTTACCTAATACCCGTAGACAAAAATTGTTGTGTTCTACTCTACCTTACAAAGATTTTGTTCTACAAGTTACCCACAGTCTCGGACTTCATTATAAAGCCATCTCCAGCCATCTTGGCAGTCTCAGAGAAGCTTTCAACCCAAGTCTGGTAAGAAATACCGAGTACAATAGGTGGAGAAGGAACACAAAGAATCCACTATTCAACAAGACCTGTTAACCAGATAACCATCACATTTTTCATATGCATAAATACACAAATTAACTGAAAAGAGAATGGAGTGTTGTTAAGATACCAATGTCCCAAATATCACATATATCATGTTCATTGATGGAACTGTATTAACACCAGTGGCAGAGAATATGAAGGTGAGAGAAGCATGTATGTTTATAGTGATCTACAAGCATATGAAACAACTCAGTTAGTCAATCTTGATGCTCAATCAAGCAATAGCTTAGAGATTAAAGAATAAATGATTACCAATGCAAGTATATTTTCTCTTATTAAGAATGAGGATGTGAAAATATACCCCATGGCACCTGCAGAGCGAGCCTGCATTTTGAACAAAAGTGACCGTAGTTTAGAAATTTGAAAACAACATGAGAAGGCCAATACTTACATGGTTAAAGAAATCAAGGAAGAAGGATGTAAACACTACAATGGTGCACAAGAAAATTGACAGCCCCCAGTCCACTCCCAACCTGATAAGAAGCATAAAAAGAAAAATCATCCAGTTACAACACCATTTTGGTACATTTGCAAAAGACTATTCTCATTATTTGCTAGCAACTCCGAAAGATAAAACGTACTTCTCAGTTTAAAGCATAACAGTCATGTCAAATATTAAAAGTGTATAAAAAATAAGCAGACTGACAAAATCACAAAGTAACATGGCTTTTCTTGCCTCCGCTAAATAATACTGAATGCAGTGGTCAGATGCTACCAAGCTACAGAATAACAGGCATTTATGCATATTAAAACCCAATATTTAAGGAAATTAATGCTAGTTAAAAGAGTATGAGAACGTTTAGGATCCTAATAAAGATCAGTGTTGACAATAACGAAATAAGTTATTGACATTCATTACATGCATCCCATACCTCCACAGAGAACCCATTGTGAAACCAAGCACTCCATGTGTAAGCTGCAGGAGAAAAAGTATTTTACAAAAGTGATAGTGTTATCAGCTGTTCTGCTGCTCTGCTTAGAAAATAGAGAGCACGGAATCTTTATATATCAAAGAATAAAAGAAAAAGTCACTGCTTTGAAGTAGAACAGAGTATTCACCATCCTTAGAATTGTTACATATTTAATTAAAACTTACAACACCCACTGTAAACTTATCAACAAACAGGCACACAGCAATCTTTGTCGCTTCTGTAAACTCACATCAACATTGTTCTATCAAAGAATAAAAGAGAAAGTCACTGCTTTGAAGTAAAACAGAGTATTCACCATCCTTACAATTGTTACATATTTAATTAAAACTTACAACACCCACTGTAAACTTATCAAGATACTGGCACACAGCAATCTACTTCTATAAACTCACATCAACATCGTTCTATCATTTTAGACAAAGTTAGCAATTAGGACCTAAAATGACATGCATGGTGGTTTCACTTTTGTTCAGATCAAACCCAAAAGGAAAGTAGGCCACTCATGGTATCAATCCCAGGAAGAAGGAATTTTAAGCACATTCACCTTTGCACTGTATCCATTCCATTCTAACCAATTCGTCATATGAGCTAGTGTGAGCTAGTGTAAGAATATAGAAGTGCTAAAAAGTCTGAAGCAATCTCACCAGATAGGCCAAGGCTTTCACGGGTCCGGACAAGACAAGCAACAGCATGGCTGTAGCCACCTGCCAAATGAATGATCAGTGAAATAACCAAAAGATTTTTGGTCCATTATGTCAATTTTTTATTTTAAGTAATGGGATTGCGTTAGATGATTACAAACCATGGTTTTCCTCCCAGCCGCAACACCCCACCTCATAGAAGAGATTACTATTGGCAACGAGAAAAAACATCCAAAATAATTCTGAAAAAATCCAATTCTTATTTAGAAACATATATGGTATCACGAGAGGTAGCATACTTATGCTCCAAAAATGAATAAACGCTTAAAAAGTCTAAAACTAAATTCTAACTGAAGCATCCCTGTTAACCAATAACACAACGCCAGTCAAATTAAAATAATTTCACACAGTTAAAAATATCCAACTTCAGCATTGAGACGAGAGGGGGGGGGGGGGGGAATCTTAAAAAAACCTCAATGGAGAGAGAGTTGCTCAAGAAGTAAACAAGCCCAGTAACTGCAGCGAACATAGAGCACTCGACCAGTCTCAGTGTGTTCAGATAAACGTCACCGTCTGGTGCCAAGTCATCAAATTCTGATAAACTGTTACAAACATCGATAGCTGTTTTTTCTTTTTCGTTATTGACAATTGATGCTTCGGCATTTGGAATGCTTGAGAGTTTGAAACTGGGTTTTGAGAGAGAGCTTGAGAGAAGGCGAGAGGAAGAAGATGGGTTGAATTTGAGTGGAAAATCGGGCTGACGAGGAAGGGTAGTTTGGGGACTGTGGAAAAAGAAAGGTTGGTGATGGATTTTGAGGAGAGACATCCCTTGATGTCTCGATGAACGAATTCTCCTTCAGCCCTGTGAAATTGAGAGCGGGACGATTGAAGCGCTGCGCTGTTGATGCTGGGTTCGGCTCTTTTTGTAATTTAATTTCTATGTTGGGCCATGATCGAATCAACTCTTAATGGGCCAGGCCGGCTCTGTTTCGCTTAGCTAGTCAATTAATCATGTTGGTTGTGAGTTATGACATGATTAACTACTCAATTAATTATATTGTATCAACTTACTTTTTTATATTAAAATTGTATTTTATGTTATGAATTTATTCAAATAATTATGGATGTTCATAACATATATGGTATGGCGTCCTTGGTTCTCCCTATTTTGACGTCTCAAAATATTCTTTCCACTGTGAATTAATAGTAAGTTGTATCACTTGGGTACTTCGAGGGAAACCCAAATCCTCCAATATTTGACTACAAGTGAAGTTGGTAAAAGACTCCTTTTGTTATTCATTGGACTTCAAATAAATAGAGCCATTACAAACTTAATTCCTTTTAATTAGGAAGACTTATTCAAATAAAATCTAATCCCAATAATCCAAACTAACAAACAAGACTAATTCAACAAAGACTAATTCAAGGCCACATAGCAAACAAGTAGCAAATTGATAGCCATGTAAAGTACATGTGTTTCTTGCTGGTAACAATATACCTATTTGTCTCCCCACTATCTCCCACTAACAACCTTTAGCTTTCCTATAACTCCCATTATCTCACAAGGAATTATGATCCATAATTACTTTATTAATTTTATGAAATCATTATGTAACTATAAAAGGAGAGCTCATCTCTTTATTTTGGACATACTTTTGGAATGAATAAAATCACTCTATAATATTTTTCTCTCTTATTTTATTCTTCATCTTTTGTTGTTCCTTTTATTTTTATTGTTGGCTAATAGCTTTTCTAACACGTTATCAGCACGAAACTTTAATCAGGTATTAATTCTTTTATTTCTCATATCTAGCAATTTTTATTATTATATAACTATAATCGTTCATCACAAATAACATGTCATATAAGCTATTGTTATCATGCTTATATTTACAATATCATTGATTTCTCAAAGTTGTATGTATATTACTTGTCTTTGTTATATCTCTTAAAATTTGCATAATTGATTGATGGTATAAGATTTAAAATTTATTCCATGATGTCAATAGCATGAAATGTGATGATTATAAAATTTTATAGTTATATTACCATGAGTGATTATATGATATATATAATATTTATTTGTTAATAATGAATTAATTAATTTTTTTTTATATTTTGTTATAGCTATTTAAAAATGTCGAATCTTGCAAAACTTGAATTTGTGGCACTTGATATCTCCGGCGATAATTATTTATCATGGGTCTTGGATGCTGAAATTCATCTTGATGCAATGAATCTTGGAGATGCTATTAAAGAAAATAATAATGCATCAACCCAAGACCGTGCCAAGGCAATGATTTTTCTTCGCCACCATCTTCATGAACAATTGAAAAGTGAGTATCTTACGGTCAAAGAACCATATGTCCTTTGGGAGTGTCTTAATGAAAGATTTAATCACCAAAAAACTGTTATACTTCCAAGAGCTCATTATGAGTGGATGCATTTACGATTACAAGATTTTAAATCTGTTAGTCAATACAATTCTGCATTATTCAAAATAGTTTCTCAATTAAAATTATGCGGAGTGGAGATTACTGATGCAGATTTGTTGGAAAAGACATTTTCTACATTTCATGCTTCGAATTTGCTCCCGCAGCAGCAATATCGAGAGCGAAGATTCAGAAAGTATTCTGAATTAATCTCATGTCTTTTAGTGGCTGAAAAAAATAATGAACTTTTGCTGAGAAACCATCAATCTCATCCGACTGGATCTGTACCTATCCCTGAAGTGAATGGTACTTCAGCCTATAATCGTAGTGCTAATCGAGGTCGTGGCCGAGGCCGAGGCCGAGGATACAAAAATAATCAAGGTCGTGGTGGCTATAATAAGAAATATCGACCAAACCACTCAAAGTGGAATAACAGTAATGAGAAGCAAGAAAAAGATCCACAAAAGAAATCACCAAAGGATCATGAAAATGTTTGCTTCAGATGTGGTGCAAAAGGACATTGGTCTCGTGTTTGTCATACACTAAAACATTTAGTTGATCTTTATCAAGCATCCAAAAAGGCAAAAGGGAAAAAAATTGAGACAAATTTCATTGATCATGAAGACCCAATTGATATAACTCATTTGGATGTTTCAGATTTTTTTGAAGATCCAAATGGTAAAATTGACCATTTAATTGGTGATGGACATGTGAAGACTGATTAAAAAGTACTACACTTTGAAGTGTGTTATTATTACTATTATTTTTAAAGATTTGGTGTGTCTCTTTACAATCATGGTGTGTTTAAATTTATGTTGCAAGACTATTTATTATTTTGAATATTTTATAAATTTGGTGTGTAATTTTTCATTTTCTTGAATAAAACTTTTTCTGTAATGTTTTCTTTATACTACTTGATCATTCTTTATATTCAATTGACTTATTTTATATGCATATGTGAAGATATACAATGAGTTTGAACAATGACTTGATGAATAATGAAGATGGATGTTTGGTGGATAGTGCGATAACACACACAATTCTGCGAAATAAAAAATATTTTCATAATTTAATATTAGCTAAGGCTAATGTTAATACAATATCTGGTTCTGCTAATCTAATTGAAGGCTTCGGAAGAGCTAATATTATGTTACCAAATGGTACAAAATTACAAATAAATGATGCTTTATATTCTAGCAGATCAAACAGAAATCTGCTCAGTTTCAAGGATATTCGTCAGAACAAATACCATATTGAAACATCTAGTGAAGGTAATTTTGAATTTCTTTGCATCACTTCAACTATTTCATGCCGGAAGCATATATTGGAAAAATTACCTTCTCTTTCTTCTGGGTTGTATCATACAATTATAAAAATAATAGAAATAAATTTTGTAATGAACCAGAAGTTCTCTGATCCAAAGATTTTTAAACTTTGGCATGATCGACTTGAGCATCCTGGCTCAATCATGATGCGTCGTATTATAAAAAATTCACATGGACATCAATTAAAGAACCAAAAGATTCTTTTACCAACTGAAAGTCCATGTGCTGCTTGTTCTCAAGGAAAATTAATAACTCGGCCATCCTCAATGAAAGTAAGTTTTGAATCTCCTAAATTTTTGGAAAGAATCCAAGGGGATATATGTGACCCTATACATCCAAGTTGTGGACCGTTTCGTTATTTTTTGGTTTTAATAGATGCTTCAACTAAATGGTCACATGTCTCTTTACTTTCTAGTCGCGGTGTTGCATTTGCTAGATTTCTTGCTCAAATCATTAAACTAAGAGCACAATTTCCTGATTTTTTTACATCTAAATCTTTTAATGATTATTGCATGTCTATTGGAATTGACGTTGAGCATTCTGTCGCACATATTCATACTCAAAATTGTTTAGCTGAATCTTTGATTAAGCGTTTACAGTTAATTGCAAGACCATTAATTCTTAGATCAAATTTATTTTTTTCATGTTGGTGACATGCAATACTACATGCTGCATCATTAATTCACATTCGACCAAGTTCTTATCATACATATTCACCTTCACAACTTGTTTTTGGCCAACAGCCAGATATTTCTCACTTGAAAACTTTTGGATGTTTTGTTTATGTCCCAGTTGCTCCTCCACAAAGAAACAAAATGGGTTTGCAACGAAGACTTGGAATTTATGTTGGTTTTGATTCTCCATCCATAATTAGGTATCTCGAACCTTTAACTGGAGATGTTTTTACCGCACGATTTGCGGATTGTCATTTTGATGAACAAGTTTTCCCGTCATTAGGGGGAGAAAAAGTAAAAACAAATAAACGACGTGAAATTACATGGCATGCATCATCATTATCTTATCTTGATCCCCGTACAAATCAAAGTGAACTTAAAGTTCAAAGGATCATTCATTTGCAAAATATTGCAAATCAAATTCCTGATGCATTTAATGATTCAAGAAGAATAGTAGAATCACATATTCTAGCTGAAAATACCCCAGCACGTGTTAAGATCCCTGAAGGACAACACGATAAAACTAATGAAAATAAAATACGTCTAAAACGAGGAAGGCCAATTGGCTCAAAAGATAAAATTCCCGGGAAGAGGAAAACACAAGAAAAATTACAAAATGAAATTAGCACTCCCGAAGAGTCATTGACTACTAATCAAATAACAGAGATTGATCAATCAAATGGTATTCATCCCGTTGACCCAGAAGAAGTAAATTTGTCAACAACTAAAGAAGTATCAATTTCTCCTGAAGAGAAACAAAATAATGAAATTATGATTGGTTTTGTTGGTACAGAAAAATCATGGGATCGAAATGAAATAATTATTAACGATATTTTTTCGTTTACCATTGCTCTTAATATCTCAAATGATGATGAGGATTTTGATCCAAAAACTGTGGAAGAATGTCGACATAGAAATGATTGGCCAAAGTGGAAAGATGTTATTCAAGCAGAGCTAAATTCACTTACTAAACGTAAAGTATTTGGACCAATAGTCTTGACACCTGAAGATGTCAAACCTATTGGTTATAAGTGGGTATTCGTTAGAAAACGAAATGAGAAAAATGAGATTGTGCGATATAAAGCAAGATTAGTAGTACAAGGTTTTTCTCAAAGACCTGGCATTGATTATGAGGAAACATATTCTCCTGTTATGGATGCAATTACATTTCAATTTCTAGTCAGTCTTGTAGCCTCTGAAGGACTAGATATGCGTCTTATGGATGTTGTGACTGCCTATCTATATGGTTCTAATACGGATATTTATATGAAAATCCCTGAAGGATTTAAAATGCCAGAAGAAAACAAATTTATACCTCGTAGTCTATATTCTTTGAAACTACAACGATCCTTGTATAGATTAAAACAGTCTGGGCGTATGTGGTATAATCGTCTAAGCAACTATTTATTGAAAGAGAGATATGTAAATAATCTAATTTGTCCTTGTGTTTTTATTAAAAAATCTGAAATTGGATTTGCAATAATTGCAGTATATGTTGATGATTTAAATCTCATTGGAACTCCTGAAGAGCTTTTAAAAACAGTTTCTTGTTTGAAAAATGAGTTTGAAATGAAAGATCTTGGAAAAACAAAATTTTATCTTGGCTTACAAATTGAGTATTTTTCAAGTGGAATAATTTTACATCAATCAACATACACTAAAAAGGTTTTAAAGCGTTTTTAGTTGGATAAAGCTCATCCATTAAGTACTCCAATGGTAGTACGATCACTTGATATAAAAAAAGATCTATTTCGTCCTAAAGAAGACGACGAAGTAGTTCTTGGTCCTGAAGTACCATATTTAAGTGCAATTGGTGCACTAATGTATCTTGCAAATTGTACTCGACCTGATATTGCATTTTCAGTTAATTTGTTAGCAAGATATAGTTCTACACCAACTCGTAGACATTGGAATGGTGTAAAGCATGTATTTTGCTATCTCTGTGGAACAATTGACATGGGTTTATATTATCCAAATGGATCAAAATCACCACTAATTGGATATGCAGATGCTGGATATCTTTCTGATCCACATAAAGCACGATCTCAAATAGGTTATTTATTTACCTCTGGTGATAGTGCTGTATCATGGCGATCAATGAAGCAAACAATGGTTGCAACATCTTCAAATCATTCAGAAATACTTGCTATTCATGAAGCAAGTCGTGAGTGCATTTGGTTAAGATCAATGATACAACATATTCGAGAAACATGTGGATTGTCATCAATTAAGAATAACCCCATAATATTATATGAGGATAATGCAGCATGCATTGTTCAAATTAAAGGTGGTTATATAAAAGGTGACAGGACTAAGCATATTTCACCAAAATTCTTTTATACACATGAAATTCAAAAGAATGGTGATATAGATATTCAGCAAATACGCTCAAGTGACAATCTTGCAGATTTATTTACAAAATCCCTACCAACTGCAACATTCAAAAAGTTGGTACACAAAATTGGGATGCGTCAACTCAAGGATTTTTCTTCAAATTAGAATATATGTCAAGATGAGGGGGAGTATACTTGTTGGGAAAAAATAATTTATTTTGGAGGGAAATTTATATGTTGTACTCTTTTTCCTCACTAGGTTTTTATCCCATAGGGTTTTTTTCTAAGTGAGTTTTTAATGAGGCAACTCTATATCTCCAAAATCATTTATGTACTCTTTTTCCTTTACTAATTTTTTTTTTCCTATAAAGGTTTTTTTAAGTAAAGGTTTTAATGAGGCATATTCTTGTAATGAACATCCAAGGGGGAGTGTTATGAATTTATTCAAATAAATGTGGATGTTCATAACATATACCTATTTGTCTCCCCACTATCTCCCACTAACAACCTTTAGCTTTCCTATAACTACCATTATCTCACAAAGAATTATGATCCATAATTACTTTATTAATTTTATGAAATCATTATGTAACTATAAAAGGAGAGCTCATCTCTTTATTTTGGACATACTTTTGGAATGAATAAAATCACTCTATAATATTTTGCTCTTTTATTTTATTCTTCATCTTTTGTTGTTCCTTTTATTTTTATTGCTGGCTAATAGCTTTTCTAACATTTTAATCGTTATATTTTAAAAATTGTTTTGTTATATTTAGACTAAAGTTGATTTTTAAGTATTGGCCTAAATTTGAAACCCGCATCAACACTGCCAACGCTTGTAATTTTTGTATTTTAGATGTTCTCTCCATACATAAAAATGCACCCATCTCACTCTTCCGTACTTGTTTTTTTAATTTCTTTGTTGGGCTTACAATCTCCGGCAGATCATTGATATCTACCGGACCTTGAGTTAGGATGTTAATTAATCATTTCCTCGATTAATAAATCTTTTGTGTTCAACTTCATTGATCTCATCGTTATCACCAGCTCACGCCTCTATCCAGTATCCTTAAATGGGACCATGCTGTGCCTAATTGATGTTTCAACCCACCATCCCGAATTAATTGGACCATGCTGTGCTAGCTGGTGCCACCCGATCGATGGTAGTTCACAAAATTTTCTATTTGAAAAATAAGGACACAAAACTAAAGCAAAAACAAAAAAATAAAAATAAATAAACTATATGTAAAAATTTTTAAATAACATATAGCTACGTACATTTCATATATAAATACACTCCAGAGGCGATAAGGCAGGCAGCTCACATACACTTGTCGATACTTTAAAACCGTATTCGCTTATTATACATTCCTTCAAATAAATTTACTGTACTAGCAATAAGGCGGCCAGCTCAGTCAATCAAACGTTTTTGTGTACTTACCCTCGTTTCCAAACTGTCAAGAGCTAATACATTTCTCCTTGATAAAACGGCTAATAATGAATCTCTTAATATTTTATTAAAGTGGCTCTTATTACCTTACAAAAAAGGTACATAATTATTTTTCAGCCCGTTTGATGAAAATTTAACGGTTGTGAAAATAATAAGATTCTATTATTCTTATATTTCTACAATGGTTAAATTTTCATCAAACGGTTGTGGCTCATTTAAGTTTATTACCTCATTACGTAAGATAACAAGTGCCTATTAAAATAAATAACAAATTAAAAATTAAAAAATATACATTTCAAAGCGATGTATTTTATTTTATAATACATTAAAATATGTATTTTTATTATCTTATAGGAAATCCTTTATTTTAATAAACTACGAGATCCCTCAGTGAAACATTACTTTACATACTACTATCCTTTCAAAATTGCCATATTATCCTTTTTTATTTTTTAACACAATTCAAAAAAGCTATATTTACATAACCTATATTGCATTATGGTAATATCCTTTCTAACCTGCATATAATTAACAAATTAACGTTCCCGAATCTCCATTCATTGAATTTTCCTAAATTAAAACCTAACTCTTAAAGACAGCACATCATCGTCCTTTAATTTTCTCTTTGTATATAAACTGAAACCTTTTCTATTATTTTCAGGTACAAAAAACCCCAACTACTTACTATGCGTTAAACAATAGTATGGTGATCAAATACCAATCTTTCTTCCTCATCATCACCGTCATAATAATTTCTTTCGTTACACTCTCTCAATCATGGAGTTATGACGATCCGATGTCGTATATGGGTGGCCGCTGGAAGCTCCTAGAAAGCGGCATAGGCATCTTCGCCATGTTGAAAAAGTCAGAGAATTGTATAATTGTTGAATGTGCTAGCATTCAACAATTATACAATTTTTGACCAAAAAAAGCATGTGCTAGCATGATATTTCATGCCCTTCACCAAAGTCGGCACCAAAAGCCATTAAAATTGAAAATGACCAAGTTTTTCTCAAGGCATTCACATTGCAAATTTTGGCTATAAATAAAGGTGCAAATGAAGAGTTATGGCATCCCAAAAACATTTGTGAAAAGCATTTCAAAGCTTAAAGCAATTTAAGTGAATTATTGAGAGAGAGCAATCAGAGAGTGTGAGTAATTGAGAGGTATTTCCTTTCAAGTGTATGTGAGAGTACTGGGTGTATTTGGGTTCTGGAGAGTGAGATTTGTTACTCAAATAATTGTTAGTAATACAATTATTTTTCTCTTGCTCCCGTGGACGTAGGCATAATTGCCGAACCACGTTAAATTTCTATGTCTTTTATTTTTCTGTAATTATTTGATGCACTTGTTTCTATATTCCGCGCACAACAATTGGTATCAAAGCCGAAGGTTCGTACTTGGGAAATACGGTACTGTTCATATACGGTACTATTCATAAATACGGTACTGTTCACGAATACGATAAAAACGGCCATTTGTACTTGGGAGACAATCTATTGTAAGTAGTGTGTATTTTTGCATGTCTAGGAAAGTTCTGTCAACAAGACGATAAGAGTCTAAGGAGTCTGGGTTTTAAGTGGGACTGTTGTGACCCCTCCATTCTCCTGGGAACTTTCCTGGTGCATTTATTCGCACGAAATAAACATCATAGAGATTGTTTTTCAAGTAGGAATAGTTCGTTGAGAAAATGGTATAAGGTAAAACTTCCAAAAGTGGAGAGAGATCTACTCAGACTATTCCGGGAGACAATTTAGATGGAGGGAGGGTATTGTCAAATTGTCTTTCAACACCTGTTATTGGAGGCCAGAAGATCGATGTTGAAAAGTTTGACGGGAAAATCAACTTCAGCATGTGGAGACGCGAAGTTATGGATGCCCTTATTCAAATCGATCTTGACATTGTTCTAAAAAATAAAAAACACTTGTATGACGAAGAAACTTAGGATCATATAAATGAAAAAGCTTGTGGTCCGATCAGATCTTGTTTGACCAAGGAAGTGAAATACCTGGTGAAAGATGAGGAGTGTGCGATGACTCTGTGGCGTACATTAGAAGAAAAGTACTTGCTAAAAAGTCCTGAAAATCGCCTCCATGCAATGAGCCAGGTATATGGCTTTCGAATGAAGCCTGGGGTGTCAATGCACGACCATGTCTCAAGATTTGAAAAGTTACTTGTTGATTTAAAGAATCTTGATGAAGATATAAAGGATGAAGTCAAGGCTATGATTCTGCTGCACTCACTTCCAGAAGAATATAGCCATTTTGTGGCTACCTTGTTATATGGGAAAAGCGTGATTGTTTTTAAAGATTTTTGCACAGCATTGACCAATTTAGAAATTCGGAATAATGATAAACATTCCGAAAGAACACCGTCTGAAGCTTTGTTAGCCAAAGGAAGGGCGATGGAGAAAAAAAAGAAGCATAGTGGAAAGAACTCTCGGTCTAAGTCAAGAAGCAGAAATATAGCTCGAGATGAGTGTGCCTTTTGTCATGAAAAGGGCCATTGGAGGAAAGATTGTCCGAAGGCTCAGAAGAAAGATGGGAAGAAACCAGTAGCAGCAAACATGGCATATAAAGATGAAAACTCTGATTATTCACTAAGTATTACACCTACAGCGTATATGGCTAGTTCGGATGAGTGGATACTTGATACCGGAGCAACCTATCATTTATGTCCTGTAAAGGAATGGTTTATGAATTTTTGTAATTTAGAATCCGGTGCAGTTGTGATGAGAAATGATCAACCTTGTCACACAATGGGGATAGGAACAATTTAGCTAAAGATGTTTGATGGAATGGTCAAAGAGTTAAAAGAGGTTAGATATGTTCCAGCTTTAAAGAAAAATCTAATTTATGTGGGTGCTCTGGAAGCTAAAGGTTACAAAGTTACCATTGAAGATGGCAAAATGAAGTTCACATATGGAGCTATTGTGATTTTACAAGGAGTCCGGCGCCATAATTTGTATTATTTAAAGGGAGGTACAACTAATGAAGCTAATGTTGCTGAGGCGCATAGTGACACCATCAAGCTATGGCATGCACGACTGGGACATGCTGGAGAGAAGTCTTTGCAAACTCTAATGAGGCATGGACTTTTAAAAGGTACCAAAACATATAAATTAAATTTCTGTGAGCATTGTGTAGTAGGCAAGAAAACAAGGGTCAAGTTTGGTACGACTAATCACGATACTCGTGAGATCCTTGAATATGTTCAGAGTGATGTATGGGGACCAACCAAGACTGCATCAATTGGTAGGAGCCATTATTTTGTTTCATTTGTTGATGATTTCTCTAAACGTGTGTGGGTGTACACCATGCGAGCAAAGGATGAGGTTCTAGAGATTTTCGTGAAATGGAAGAAACTGGTGGAGACTCAAACTGGCAGAAAGATCAAAGTATTACGGTCTGATAATGGGGGTGAATATACTTCTGATCCATTCTTGAAAGTATACCAGAATGAGGGTATAAAAAGACATTTCACGGTGAGACATACTCCGCAACAGAATGGTGTGGCTGAGCGTTTGAATCGTACTTTACTGGAGAAAGTATGATGTATGTTATCTAATGCTGGTTTAGATAAAAAGTTTTGGGCTGATGCTGTAAGCTATGCAAGTCACTTAATAAATCGGTTGCCTTCTGCTGCAATTGGAGGTAAAACTCCTATGGAAATGTGGTCTGGAAAGCATGCACAAGACTATGATTCCATTCGTGTGTTTGGGTGTCTAGCTTATTATCATGTAAAGAATGATAAGCTCGATTCCCGTGCAAGGAAAGCTATCTTTGTGGGATTCAAAGGTGGAATTAAAGGCTACAAGCTTTGGGATCTCGAAGATAAAAAGTTTGTGTATAGCAGAGATGTTACTTTTGATTAAGCTTCTATGTTGAAGGCTTCAAGTTCTCAGCAGGTGGAGAACACGACTAAAGAGGTATTGCAGCGGGTGGAGTTTAATGCAACTCCATATGTACCAGTTAGTTCTACATCAGATAAGAGTTCAACTTTGGAGGTAGCCCCAAGAGTTGAAGAAGAAATTGTTTCTGTTGATGTCCCACACGAGGAGGAAACAACCGAAGAAGATGTAGAAGATGAAAATGAGTCTATAGCAACAAGGAGGCTAAAACGAGTGATAAAGAAACTCGGGTGGCTTACTAAAGATATGGTGGTAGCCTATGCACTTCCAGTTATTGATGATGACATCCCCAACACTTTCGGTGAAGCATTACGCAGTAGTGAAAGTGATCAGTAGAAGTTAGCCATAGAGGAAGAGATAAAATCTCTTCATCAAAATCAGACTTGGGAACTGGTGGAGTTACCTAAGGGAAAAAGGGCCATTGAAAATAAATTGGTATACACTAAGAAGTAAGGATCTCCAAATCAATTAACTCTTCGATACAAGGCAAGGCTCGTGGCAAAAGGTTATGCTCAGAAGGAAGGTATTGATTACAATGAAGTATTCTCTCCAGTTGTGAAACATACTTCCATTCGTATCCTACTTGCCTTGGTAGCTAAATATGAATTAGAGTTGGCTTAATTAGATGTGAAGACAGCATTCTTACATGGACATTTGGAGAAAGAAATCTATATGACTCAGCCTAGCGGTTTCAAAGTTGCTGGAAAGGAGAATCATGTGTGTAGATTGATTAAATCTTTGCACGGATTAAAACAATCACTAAGGCAATGGTACAAGAGGTTTGATCAATTCATACAAGGGCAGAAATTCATCAGAAGTGAACATGATCACTGTGTTTACTTTAGAAGACTACAAGGTGGAGCTTTCATCTATTTGTTACTCTATGTCGATGATATGCTTCTAGCTTCAAAAAATAAAGGTGAGATTGAGATATTAAATAAGCAATTAGCTTCTGAGTTTGAGATGAAAGACTTGGGTGATGCACAGATAATACTTGGGATGGAGATACATAGAGACAAGAAGAATGGAAGCGTGTGGTTAACTCAAAGGTCTTATTTGAGGAAGGTGCTATAGAAGTTTGGCATGGATGACAAAACTAAATCGGTATGTACTCCTCTAGCTTCTCATTTCAAATTAAGCTCTTCTTCATGTCCTTCCTCCCAAGAGGAGCGAGACTACATGGCTCGTGTTCCATATGCAAGTGTTGTGGGTAGTCTTATGTATGCTATGGTGTGTACAAGGCCCGATATTTCTCAAGCTGTTAGTATGGTTAGCAGATACATGCATAATTCGGGTAAAGACCATTGGCTTGCGGTAAAGTGGATTCTTCAATATTTGTATGAGACAGTTGATGTTGGGTTATTGTATAAAAAAGATTGTGGTCAACAATGTGTTGGGTATTGTGATTCTGATTTCACTGGAGACCTAGATAAGCGAAGATCAACAACGGGCTATGTATTCACATTGGGTGAAGGTCCGATCAGCTGGAGATCGATTCTACAATCGACAATTGCTCTGTCCACTACTAAGCGGAGCGAGTATATGGCGAAAGAATAAAGGTCAGAAAAAGAAAGCTATTTGGTTGAAAGGCTTGTTAGGTGATTTGGGAGTAATCCAAGAGAACATTAAAGTGTTTTGTGACAATCAAAGTGCAATATTCCTTGCGAAGAATCAAACGTATCACGCTCGGACGAAACACATAGATGTGAAATATCATTATGTCAGAGAGATTATCGAGGGTGGTGATGTGTTATTGAAAAAAGTCAATACTAAAGATAACCCATCAAATATGTTGACGAAGGTAATTTCTGGAATTAAGTTTCAACATTGCTTGAAACTAATTCAAATTCTTCGAATGTGTTGAGTTTGGAGAATTGAGAACTACGGTTGGCTTGATCCCAAATTTTGGGTACGTAGGCAGTCATAAAGATGCAGCCACTTTGGAGATGATGGTTCATTGGTAGTCGGCTCAAATTTAGACAAATCTTTACCGAGGTGGAGAATTGTTGAAAAAGTCAGAGAATTGTATAATTGTTGAATGTGCTAGCATTCAACAATTATACAATTTTTTACCAAAAAAAAGCATGTGATAGCATGATATTTCATGCCCTTCACCAAAGTCGGCACCAAAAGCCATTAAAATTGAAAATGACCAAGTTTTTCTCAAGGCATTCACATTACAAATTTTGGCTATAAATAGAGGTGCAAATGAAGAGTTATGGCATCCCAAAAACATTTGTGAAAAGCATTTTAAAGCTTAGAGCAATTTAAGTGAATTGTTGAGAGAGAGCAATCGGAGAGTGTAAGTAATTGAGAGGTATTTCCTTTCAAGTGTATGTGAGAGTACTGGGTGTATTTGGGTTCTGGAGAGTGAGATTTGTTACGAGATTTGTTACTCAAATATTGTACTCAAATAATTGTTAGTAATATAATTATTTTTCTCTTGCTCCCGTGTTAGTAGGTATAATTGCCGAACCACGTTAAATTTCTATGTCTTTTATTTTTCTGTAATTATTTGGTGCACTTGTTTCTGCATTCCGCACACAACAAGCCATGCACATGCTAATTCGGGTACGACAACACGGTCGTCATGTTTGATCGCACCGACTTTGGTCCCTCTAACATCTCCCTCCCTGAGAACCACACTCGCCGGACAAACGACAATGTTGAGAAGCAAGATTGCACTGCCCACTCAATCTTATACGATATTGCTTTGAACACATTCCATCCCCTCATGGTCCAAACCGACACCTGGTGCCCCTCCGACTCCGTTGACAAACACTGCACCCTCGTCCAAAGCGGTGGCTACCACGGTGAGGACCACGCCATCCGCTTGTTCATTCCCTGTAATAAAGATAGTGGTTGTGACTGGGTCGAGCTCAATGGTAATCTTACGGAAAAGAGGTGGTACGCTTCTTGCCAACTTTTGCCTGACAATAGGGTCATTGTTGTCGGTGGCAGAGGAGTTTTTACCTACGAGTTTTACCCAGAAAAGATTCATTACCGTCTAGTTCTTACTTTAGTTTCTTAAGAGAAACAAAAGACGATCCTGAAGAGAATAATCTTTACCCCATTTTTGCATAATCTCCTTTGGCTATGTGAACAATAAAGTTGTTAAAGAGTTTCCTGTTATTCCTGGTGATGATAAGCGAAATTATCTTAGTACTGGTTCTTCTGTTTTGCTTCTTTTTCGTGGCAATGACCTTCAAGCAGAGGTGCTTATGCGCGATGGAGCACCACCTGGTGCTCTTATCAAATTCGACAAGAAAAAAAATCCTTCCTCAAAGCATCAAGGACAGCGGGAGATTGAGGGTGACGAACCTGAACCCTGTTTGGTCCATGGAGACCATGGCCATGCCAGGTGTCATGTCTAATATGTTGCTGTTACCCACCGGTGATGTTATTCTTATCAATGGTGCCAACCATAACACTGCTGGTTGGAATGATGCTAAGCACCCGAATTTCAACCTGGTGTTGTATTCGCCGGATGAGGAACCGGCTAGGAGATTTACTATTTTGAACCCGTCAAAGATTCTAAGAAAGCATCATTCATCAGCTGTGTTGTTGCCAGATGCCAGGATATTAGTGGGTGGGAGTAACCCATATGAAAAGTACAACTTCACATCATATCCCTATCCAACGGACTTAAGTTTGAAAGCGTTTTATCCACCTTATCTGGCCCGACAGAACCATATTCTACGGCCTATAATCTCTTCAGCCGACGCAACGGTTTCGTATAATCAGAATCTTTCTGTTCCCTTCGAGTTATCTCAGTACCTTCCGGACGAGGAAATCTTTGTCTCCCTCGTAACGCCGCCGTTTACAATGCACTCGTTTGCCATGAACCAACAGATGGTTGTTTTGAATGTGGTTAATGTGGAATAAGTGTCTACGACTATTTATCAAATTATGGTGAAGGGGGGTCCACTACTACCACTGTGGCACTTCTTGGGTATTATATGATGTTGATGGTGCATGCTGAAATTCCTAGTCATGGTGTCTAGGTTAATTAAGGTGGTGGAAAGGTATTATTAATGTAATTGAACCGATGCTTGCTCCTTGACTCCCAGACTTTGTGGCCTCTTCCCTATTGTATCGGAGGCAACTCAAGTGCTGCCTTTTTTTTCTTTCGCATGATTAATTTTTGTCCTCTTGATTTTCTTTTCTATGGTTTAAGATAACGAAGTCACAGTAAGATTTTTAGCCAGTGAAAAATTTGATTTAGTTTGATGTAATAATTTCCAAAATATTTTAGAATCAAGGCAAATATTGAATTTTTTTTTTTTTTTGGGAAGCAATGCCAAAAATATTGCAATAACATCCATTTGGATACTTGTACATATGATTTAGGAATCGTAGTAAATTATGATTTTAAAGAGTAAAAAGTTAATTAATTTGGGGTAATTTGAAATGTCCTCGCTTGAAATGATAATTTTTAAAATATTTTTAAACAATTGTTCAAAAGAAAAAGAAAAAAATGTATATACGATTTACGAATCATAATAAATTATGGTTTTGAAAAATAAAAGTTAATTTAATTTGGGATAGTTCAAAATACCCTCATTTGAAATTATAATTTTTAAAATATTTTTAAACAATTGTTCAAAAGAGAAGGAAAAAATAGAGATGTGGGGGTATTGATCCCGGTACCGCTTGTACGCTAAGCGAGCGCTCGATCCCTTATGGTATGTAAGGTTTCTAACTCTTGCTTATTGATACAACCAATTTTTTGTTTGGGACGTTTTTGATACAATTAGCCCAGATTCTCAAAAGTCATATAAAAAATGCAATAGGATGAGATATAATGCAGTAGTAATGTGTGTGATCGGCAAGCATTTCACAATTTGAGGGATTTGCTCTTCATTTTGTGGGCTTTCTTTCTTCGATCGCTCTTTTGGGATTAATTTCGAACCATCTCATGGCCTAATGGATATGCTCAAAATTGGTGACTTATTGCAAGGAACTTGCATGCTTCTGCTAAAACCTTAAGGCATCTGCATGCAAGTTGAAAAAACAAAAAAAAAAAAAACAGAGAGAGAGAATGGTAGTCAATTTTCTTTTACTACAAAATTATCTCTGTATTAAAAACTGGTAAAAATAACAAATTGTAAACCGACAAATGCTTAGCATTGGCAATTAACCGCTCTAATGGCTAGAAGAATTAGATTCGCCAACGAAGGACAACATAGATGGGTAGGTGAGGTGACTTTCAGGTCTTGATGTGACGGTGCACCAATTTTGGGACCTCGAGTTTAAAGAGGAAGATGGCTACTTGTTTTGCAAATACGGGGGAGATGGCAAAAAGGAAGAAATTATCTGATTTTAGCTCTTGTGAAATTGAAGTTTTATTTCAATCTTTTAATAAGAGAGAGGGGAAGGCGGAGAGAAATAATAATGAATAGGTTTTTATTACATTTTTATTTTAATTTTATAGTACAAAGTAATAGTGTTTATTTTTTTAAGTTTGTTTTTAATTTTTTAGTGTAAAGTTAAAAATATCCTTGAACTTTATCTAAATAAAAAATTTTAATTCCTTGCTCTATATATATGTATATATATATATATATTAATAAGGGATCCATTGCTTAATTAAAATAAATTATAAGAAAAAAAAACAGACATTTTTACGTATTATATTCTGTATTATAATGTATTGAAATTTATATTTTTATATTTTTTAACTCGTCTTTTAATCCTTACTATATATATAATATGTGGATTTCATATGAATGTAGTTAAAAGATAAAAGGGACAAAAGAACACACTAAAAGACAAAAAAATACATTCAAATATATATTTTTATTGTGTTTTAGCTCTATCTGTATGAAATCTATGTTTTTAGGTTCACATATAAAAAGTTATATATGTGTATGTATATATATGCACACCGCAACAATAATACCTTAAAAATTAATTTTTTTATTCCAAATTAACTTAATTTCTAACCTCTCTTTCCCACTCAATAAATAAATAAACATGTTTCTTCTTCATTCCTCTATGCCAAGGAGAATAATGACTTTGTATTGTATCAAGTTAGAAACTTACTGGATTTATTTTTTGTTCCATAATATCCCCCATTCCTATATGTATCTTGACATGTTATAGTTTTGTTATTTATTAATCTAATTTTTTTTAGCACTCAAGATCGAGATTGTTTCTATATTCATATATATCTTTAAAAACAATAGTTATTTGATATGTGAAATTTTTTGACCAAATAATTCCGCCCTCAAGCTTAAGGTTTTAATCTTTTCACATCTGGACCCTCGTTTACTTTGGCTTTAATGATAAATAAATTTTCTTTGTTGAAATCCAAATTGGGAATATCATTTGCTGCTGCAAAATAAACTAATTTAAAAATGAGATGACTTGGTTGATAAGACATGAATTCGAGTATAATAAGAGTTTTCTCATAAGAATTTGCACAAATCTATCAATTACTCTTGGGGCTATATATATATATATATATATATATATATATTAGATTTTTTTTTTTTTCTTTTTAATGAGGGTTCTCATGCTTTATTAAAGTGCAAAAACATTATTGCAATATATGGTGCAATAGTGCAATAACCACGAGAACCCTCAACAATAACTCGTGTATATATATGTGTATACATACATATATAGACAACAACAATTAGTAAATAAATATTTGCCCAATCTTTGTTATTTATGTTTAAATGATGATCATGCATGCAATCGTCTAGCATGCACAATCCAATGGGGATTTGTGGTTTTATTATAATGATATTTTTGCGTAGAATGAGATGGCCACTGACATTTCATCTATGTGCACCCGTTTCTATTATTATCACTCATTTAATTAATCACTACCATAATTAGCTCGCTCTTGTTCATCTCTATTATATATTTGTACGGATAAGTGAAAACCCATAAAAGCTAGTGCAAAAAATTCATCCCGCTAAGCATGCACATCAGCGTGTAAGAAATTTTGTATGTTCAAAATTTGGAATTGAACAAAAAAACAAACAAACAAAAAAAAAAACATAAGGAAAGACCATTGATGCTCGCTTATACTAGAAGAAAGGTAGGCCATAAAAATCTATGCGAACAAATCATTGCTCATTCACAAAACTTTTACACCTTCAATTTTTTGAAAACTCAACCGAGTCTTGCATTGTGATTTTGATGGGTCCCTGGCTAAACGAGTTGGACAGAAAATACTTGATTTTAACTCAATCATGAACCCATATATAAGAAGAAATTAAACACCAAAAAGATCAATCGATGAAGCTTAACGTTCACTGTTGTGTTACATATATATATATATATATATATAGACAGAGAGAGAGAGAGAGAGAGAGAATAGAACCTTAATCTCAAAACACATTCTAACCTCATCAATTATATGCAAGGCAACAAAATAATTAGTGAAGGAATAGCAAAGAACATAATGATTATCAGAATGTTGAAGATGCAATGAAATTAGACAACGTGTCGTCGATCCTAAAGAATTGCAATTTTTTTTTCTCTTTGTTTGGCGTCCCAATAATGCACGGGGATCCTGCAAGTGCATGCGTTGCGCGTGCGGCCTCACCATTTTATTTTCCCACTAGACATGCTTACACTACCAAATTTATTTGAGAATGCTACCGTAGCTGACTTTTCAGTCTTTATTTCTTTTTATTTATTGTTTATGTTGTTATTATTATTATTATTATTTTATCCCATACGGTGTCCATCCATACAATGCTCAATTTTATCGTTTGTATAATTACTTATTAATCAATTTTGCGTTTTAAAAAATAGCAAATCCAAGAAAATTACGGTGAAAAATAATAAAATTAATCCTCATTTTATTATCGGTATAAATTAGAGTCTGATACCCAAGATGCCGTAATTACACCCACCCTCTATGACTTGACCAAATGACAGATCAGTATTTTCAAGATTAATGTGACAAGTGAGCATCATTTAATAAAACATTACGTTTTAAAAAAAGAAGAAAAAAAGGTTCAGTTTACGTAAATGACTGAACTTTACAGACAGAACGGAGAGAATTGTAAGTTCAGCACGACACGCCAAAAGCAGATGTGTGATTGAATGCGACACTTGCGTTGTGCGAACATCATCCTAGTTTTTAGAGTCTTTTAGGCCATTTGATTGCTTAGATCAGCATGCCCACTTTGATTGTATGGTACATCTCACCACCATCATTGCTAATGCAAGCTAGCATGTCACAACCGTCGGATTCCTTAGTCTAATTTGTGGGTCCACCTTTTAGATTTGTCGGTGGGACACGTGCTTAGGATCCACGAGAAAACGACATCATAAAAGACGTGTCCACTTGAATCATTATAACACAAATATACAAATATACAATGTTAAATGAAACTGGACAAATTATTATGCGTATCTATTTTTTGCTACTTCGGTTTTTTCTTTCCTTCCCTTCCTCTATTTTAATTTCAAATTTTCCCTTTTTTTGAGTATTTATCATTTGAGTCCTTGTTGTTTATTAAAAAGAAACCCAGAGGCCAAATGTTTAAAAAATGCTGAAGTCCTTTTAAATTTTATTTTGTGTCGATTAAGCACTTGACCAAGTTTGAATGCTTCACTTGATCAAAACCATTACTTCAACAATTTGAATGCTTCACTTTTTCATTTTTTTATTTTTTATCACTTCTATTTACAAATAATTATGGCCAACAAAATTAAATTTGATTGCGAGAAATCTAGAGAATGAGCATATAATTAAAAATATGAATACATCTATTAAAAATTAAATTAAATGACGTTATCTTAAAATATTAACCAATCAACTACTAGGCACTTTTTAAGGGGATCATTTTTTTGAAAGCTATAAAGAATTATCATCTTAAATATAATTACTCATTTTCTTATCAAATGTAATGTAGATCATCAATTTTTCCATGAAATGAGAAATATTAGAATTTTCTTGATTCTCCATTTGTGACACTATATAAAAAAATAAAAAAAATAAAAGTGTTTATTAAAAGATACAAAGCCATTGATCAACACGAAAAGAGAGGGATTAAAAATCTTAGTACGAATAACTCATATACCGAATTAGTAATATGATATTTAACCTACTCAGCTATCTCTCCTAATTGAAAATATACTTATGCATTTTTTATTTATTTATTGAACTATTAATATACCTTTACACCATTTAACTCTTATCTAATGTCCTTCCAAAGACAAATAAAATCGATTTAATGGTCAATATATATATGTGGAGCAAAATACATCGAGGTCTTGGTAGGATTTAAATAATATATGTATGAAGTTTAAGGTCTCTAAGCTATGTTTCACAAACAACAAGGACTCTACAGGAAGAAAAAAAAATTCTCAACTTTTTATTATGCTAACCTGTAAGCAAGGAAAGAAAAGAAAGAGAGAAAATTACATTATCCTCTAAGGTGGGCAAAAAATAAAAGGGTCAAGACCCATCACTCGTGAGAGAAATTACGTAAAGAAAATCTTGGGAAAAAAAGGTTGACAAAAACAAGTGAAAGATTGATGGGTTTGAAATTAAACTACATGATTGAAAGTCTTTTTGAGGTGGGACTTTTCATACAGTGGTACTGCTGCATGCATGATATGAGTTGAAGAAGAGGTACTTAATTGATGAAAGAGATTAAATTGAATTGAAGTCTGTTTGTTCACTGCTTTACTCGGTGAAATAAATATTTGCTGTTGCATTCACTTCCCCACACAATTATACCCACAGAACCAAGTGCTGCTTTCTACATCACTGGCTGCTTTATCTTCTCGACACTGTTCTTTTTTCTTTTTCCAATTCCATTTTCAATTTCAATTTAAATTCTTGGAAAGCAAACGTAAAGTTGAAGCCTCTGCCTGTCTATCACTCTATGCACCATACACCATGTATCTAAAACTCTCGTAGTACCTTATTGCTTACTCCAAATCCCAAATTCTCACTTGGTCAGTTTACTCACTCACTTTATCATTTTTTTCTCTTTTCTTTTATTTTCTTTTCATCTTCTTACAAATTGAATTCGGTAGCAGCAATGAAAGACAGAGGCAAAGCTGTGGAAGTTTACAACAACAGCAGCAGCAATGAGTTTTTTCAAGATTACAGCTGTTCATCTGATCTTCCATGCAAGAAGCATCCGCAATCATCTTCAGTTGGGATATGTGCATATTGCCTTAAAGATCGGTTAGTGAAGTTGGTTTGTTCAGATTGTGGAGAGCAGCGTCTCTCTTCATGTTCTTGCTCTGATCTCTCTTCTAATCGCAATTCATGCACTGTTGAAGTAGGCAGTGTCGGGCGCGTCTCATTTCTCATAGAAAATGAAAAAAAAGACGAATTTTTAAACCCAAAAATCAAGAGTAGTAGTAGTAGTGCTGCTAGTGTTGCTGCAGAGAAGCCTGCAGCAGCAGCTGCTGAAGAAGTTATTTTGCTTAAGAGGAGTAGCAGCAGCTGTGTTGAGATCAAGAAAAAGAATGGGTTGTGGAGAATTGGGAGGTTGTTTAGGAAGAGCAAAAGGGAAGGTAGTAGTAATAATAAAGACTGTGCGAAGAGTAATGTTGGTGGGTATGAAGAGAAAAGTGATTTGTGGGTTGTTGATTATATGGGGGTTTCAAGATCAAGGTCTCTTTGTAGCTTTAGAGGTGGTGGGTTGTTTGGTTCAGAGGACGGTGGTGATGTGATGAGTTGTTATTCAGGGGCAAGAAGTTCGATGTCGGCTGCTAGGAGCTCTGGTGTTAATGCCGGCATGCTGTTTGATCCTGAAAGGAGAAGTGGGTTCAGTGAGGCCGAGCCAAGAAAGAGTGGCTTTGATAGTGATCAAAAGAGGGATAGCTCTGTTGTGGAATCTGAATTTGGAAGTGATTTCAATAGGACTGCTGCTAGTAGACGTGTGTTTTCACTTAAAGAAAGTTATTTTACTGGTGGGGAAGATTCAGGTTTCATTGATTTGAAGTTTGATTTGTCATCAGAATCAAAATTAGATCACCATTCTGTGAAAATGGGGGTTCTTTCAGATTCATACTCGGCGTTTGGTAGCATGAGAGGCGGCGGCGATTTTGTGGCAAGTGATCATCAATGTGGAAATGGGATGTTGCTAAGCCATGGTGGTTCATGTAGAATTACAGTGAATGAAAGAGGGATCAAAAAGAGCAGAAAGAGTTTCAGAGGATGGAGATGGATATTCAAGCACCATCCAAATTGGATTAGTGGTAGGAAGAAAGATGGTGAAGATCAAGTTATGGTCAATCCATGATTGATTATTTTCAATACAATATTATGTAGCTTAGATCAATCTATTATAATTAAATCTGTGTTATCTGTTTCTTGCTTTGTGTATTTTGGTCACATTATCTTCTCCTCTTGATTCAGTAAATGCTCAAGCCGAAGGAAAAAAAAAGGGGAAAGTAGTAGCTAACAAGTTTGTGTTTGCGCTTTTCATCAATATGGAAGAAAATAAAGTAAAGGCATGTCTTATGTAAACTTAATGATAAAGCCACCGCAGAAAGTGCATGTTTCGGCCAAAAAGAATTGTTTTCTATTCCTATGAAGGGTGGTAATTAAATTAATCAAAGGAAAGAATCTAATGAGAATGAAAGAGTAAGCTAAAGTGTTGCCCTTGAAGCAATATTTGAAATTAAGTAATCGTAACCTGTGTGCTGGATGTCATATCGCCATGCCCAGTGGACAGAGACAATTAATATGCCAATATCAATATGATTAGTTGCTGTATAGTTGCTGTATTAATTAAGCAGATCTTGTTAAATGGTGCGTTTTGGTCTCTCATGATTGTGTCTGACATTGATACAACATACCATTTGCTTGCATTTTCAAGTCACACGGTAAGATTACCACTCACCTGTGATACCAAGTCAAAAGCTATGTAGCCGATCATCGCTGTCTCAAGGCCTAACTTCTTGAAAATTTTTCTAAAAGATACAGGATCACTTATCCACAAGCCTAATCAGCAACTTGCACCATTTTCATTTCAGCATTAGCATTGACGTAAGAACAAAACATACAATTGAGCTTGAGTTTGTTTTTGTTATAAAACATTGCAGTTAATTGGATGTGGCACCATATGGGTGATAAAATTAAGCAGGAAGAAAGGATAAAATAAATTTACTATTCAAAAAAATAAACTACAAACTAGGCCAAAATAAATAAATAAATACAATCCTAGCTAGGCCTTGACGACGACAACATACGGCTGCACCGGAGATCCTGCATACAAATAGCCGTTGTGTTCTTCAATTTCGCTAACGGAATCTAATGCATTCTGTTCATTTCCATAGACATTTCGCACAACAGTACCATTCCCATCGAGCTTAACCGCCACAAGATTTCTCTCGTTATTTCCTCTTTCAGTGTTCAATGCAACCCAGAATCCTCCTTTTCTGTCTGTCTCAATGTTGTCTGGAAATTTTTGAAGTTGAGCAAAAGGTTGTGGAGGGTACATAGCCCTATCGTCATGGAGCCAAAACCTAGAAATTCGCATTGGGATGGATTCAGCTACTAAGAGGAACGTCTTGTCCTTGCTTAGGGCAACTCCATTTGGAAATGCCAAACCTCTGTACATGATTCTCACCTCCTTGCTCTGTGGATCATACTTCAGTAACCTCCCGCTTCTGTCTCCGTTAAGGATCAGAGAAGAATATTGCCTACGAGAATGGTAACTTGGTGTAAACATTGTACAACATTGGTCTAGAATTGATGAACAAGAATTAAGAAAAGAAAATACCTTCTTTGAAAATACATGCTACTGTCAGTAAAATAAACGACTCCAGTAGTGGGATCAATATCCAAGGCGTTTGTGAATCGAAAAGGTATTCCTTCCGCAGAAGAAGCAAGCAGCTCTGCTGGACCACCGTTAGGCCCGACCTTCATCAGCCCAAAGTATGCATCCGCTATGTACAGATCGCATGTCACAGGATTGAATTTGATGCCCAGTGGCCTCCCACACCAGGGTTCCAACCTGGGATTTGTTGAGCCATCGCATAATCTCCTTAGACGCCTAATCAAGTAGACAGATTCCCAAAATTTCACGTTAATATGAGCTTTCCATAAACAACTTTTATTGCTTAAAAAAGAAAAAAAAAAAATCACATGCTTAGGTATATTGCCATTCCAAATGAAACGATGACTACGAGTGGTAAAAATTACTGTATTTCTAAGAATCTCTCAATTTTACAGAACAAAATCAGTTGCTAAAAATCCCTCCTTAGCCTTTGATATAATTAATTCAATCCAATATTTAAAGTACCAGTTTTCAGAACATAAAGATATATATGTTGCAGATCATATGGTCTAAATTCATGCACTAACACTCAACTTAAAGAAGCCTCGATATCAGATTTAAATGGAATTTTTAAAAAAAAAAAATCACACACATACACATGAATTTGTATTTTTTATCCGTCATAACTACAAGACTACAACATGCTACATGCTTCATTCAGAATTTTCAATGTAAATTGTTATCACGTAATTTCAGCGCCACTTATGGTAACAACAGTAGGCAATGCATGATTAAAACTCAACCAGACAGAATATCTTGCATGGAAATTATTTGGTAAATTAATTACCGAAATATATCTAATAGGATTCTTTTTCAAATTCTTAGAAATTATTTACTACTTTACATAATAATCCTGGCCTTTTGTACACAAAGTAGAATAAGTAGTAAAAATTAAAATTACCCGTCAGGAGTGGTAGTAGCAAATTCTGTCCATCCAAGCTTTGAGCCTCGCCACTTCAGAATTCTACCGTCAGAAACACTAGCATATGGCCCTTCGCCATTGCAATCGAAAGCGAGGCTTTCGGGACCAACCACCCCGGGAAGATGAAGCTGAATGCCGTCGACGACACTAGAATGGATCATCAAGAAAAGCACGAGAGAATAAACTATGTTCATCCTTTTTTGTTACTTGATGGTTATTGCTCCCTGCTAGTGTTTGTTTAATATCACTGATTTATTTATAGAGTTTTCTTGGGTTTTTATAACAGGTTTTTGTAATCTTATTTTAGTTAGGATTCGTACTTCTTATTCTCCCTTGTGTTGGTTTAATATTAATTATTCCTATTTGAAATAGGGATTAAACTATTATCCCATATGCAAAGGGTAACAGGCTTTTGATTTTTATGTGAAATCAGAATTTATGCTTAATTTAACTTCTTCTTTTTCTTACAATCAGACCAGAACTCATATTTATATGAAACTATATGAATCAAACTAGAACTCATATTTATATGAGATTATAACTCATATTTATATAAGATTATTACTAAAATTAATATGTCGACTTTTAATCCTCATTAACATTCGAAAAAGGCTACTCCACTTATGTTGGTAAAGAAAAAAACTGCCTTCACTTAATTTGGCTTCCTTTTACGTTAATAAGTAACGAGCTCATATCAATGAATTATTAATAATGATTATTGAGCTCCATTGAAAGAGAGACCGTCAGATTTAAATACGCGGAGATAAAAATGTATGCCAATGGCGACGGAGATAGATTGGGTAATAATTGAATTAATATCAATAAATATAAATTATACAAACACAAATGATCAACCTTGAGCGAAGATGGAAGCATATTTGTTTTCACGTCAATAACTGCTTCAATGCTTCCATTGTTGTGGATGTTGCCGTTGCACGTGAAGCGGTTTCATTACTCAATTAGTAGTAACAAGAACGTACTTCTAGCGCTCAGATTCTACATAATTTGTTGTCAACCAAACCGTATAAGCAATTTGTGTTTGCGCTTCCTTCGAGATAAAGCCTACAGTACATCCGGAAAACTCTAGTATCAACACGGTGCAAATGCATCATTAGCTCTGAAAAGAAGAAATTTACCTTGGCAATTAAGTTAGAATTAGTTTCTTGATTATGGAGCATTCACCAAAATTCCCTGATATCAGTGCCGGCAAATCCTATAATTTATGTTGAATGGCAGCAAGAGCACGTCCAGAATAGTTCATAACAACAATTACGCTTTTAACTACTGGCCTTGGCCACCGGAAACAACCAGGAGAAAGCCCGAAGACTCATCCAATATGCCCCTAACAGCATTCAGGCTCTCTCGCTCTTACAAAGCTACATCCATGAAATAATAATTTTCCAATAGAATAATGTTTCTGTTTTTTTTTACTCATCTAAAAATTCCTAATCCATTTCTGAAACTCAATTAATAATCTATAACAATGAGGGATGGACCAGAAACTCCGCGTCCGGATACAAATCTGTTACCAACACTAAACCAAAATTGACAAGCCAAGTCCCTGGCTTGGTTGCATTGCTTCCAACTTGCCATCTGAACAAGATTCAAAATAGGGCAAGAAATCGGCATCAATCAAAAACTGAATCGACTAATCAAATATCTGAAATACATTTTGAGATAGCAAATGGAAATAATTATGGGTCATGAACAAGACAAGGACATACCCAAATGTAAGTATCAAGAAGTTTTCAAGCTTCTTTCCTGGTAATCCTGTAATTTAACAAGAGAGGAACATTAGAAACCAAAATACAATCCCTGGCAAGGAAAGAAAAGCTTAATAATGTATGCAGGATAGGTTGAATGTTCCAACAATCAACTTTGCAATAAAGTTAATTGAGAAAATATAATGAGCAAATACAAAGATATCCTCAAACACAAAAAAAAGTGGGAATACAACTTCTAACCAGTGAAACTAAATTTGGTTATTATAACAATCTCACCTGAAGCAATAAATACCCAAGGCCGTCGTAATTTCATGAATAACTGATGTTGCAAAGTGTAGATAGAGGCCAGCTATATTAAGCAAAGAAGGATAGTCAGGCACAGTGAAGTGTAACAGCATATTATTTCTGAGATCTCTAACCATGAACTGAAATGCACTTATTTGAAACCAAAATGGAAAACCACAGAAATTGTGAATAACTCAACCATAATTTTATGCAAAAACTTAAATCGTCTATAACATTCATATTCAAATTTCTTCTTCCAAAAATGGAATTTAATAAGATGAAAAAGTCGATATGGCAGCAAATGTAGACAGCAGAGTTTGAAAATGTCTCACAGAAAGTGCAGATTGCAATTGATAAACAAGAACACACTAACACATAGGACCATGTACCTGTAAATATACAGTAACCAAGCAGAACCCAGAATTCATCAACTAAAGGATCTCTGCTACAATGAACAAAAGGTGTCTATTAATGTAAAAGAAAACTACAACAAAATGGCCGACAAGGAAACTCAGAAAAATAAAATTTTACACACCCGTCATTTAGTTTAGCAGTAAGTGCGTTAGCTATGGCAAATGGAAGATACAACAGCGACTGCACAAACAACAGAAAAGAAAAATTTAGCAATCCAGTCTCCAAACAAGAATCATTTCAACAATTATGTATGGTATCATCAAAACACTTCCAAGGAGGAACACAGAGTAAACAAAATCATTTTCCTAATCTCTAACATGTAAATAAACAATCAAGTTAATCCTGTCACATAGTGAATAATATAACAAAAAAGGGAAAACTGTATAATTTGTCGCGATTGAAACTGAAAGGAGAAAATAAAGCATTAGCATTAATGTCTTCCAAAATATCCTTAGACGAAATATTTACTGACTTCAGAAAAATGGAAGTTACAAACATTCATTAGAAAATTCTCACAAGTATTATTTGGAATGGATGATTCTACATACCATGCACATGTTAGTTTTCAGTCCCTTGGGTTCATCACACAAGTGAGCCAAGATCATTCTTCCCTGTGAAAATAAGCATTTCATCAGCAAACAGATGAAGAATATGACTGATTGTTGCAGAAATACTCAAGATAAAATTTGAAATCCACACCACAAGGGAAACAACATGAGCAAAAGAAATGTTGAAACCTAGCAACAAGCAGCATTTGGTGGGTGATACACAAGTTGCCAAATGACAAAATGATCAGAAGATTATAAAACAAATCCAAAACATGGTCAGTGCAAAGACATTTGGTGGGTGAAATATGTACGCGAGTGTGAATAAACTAAAAATGTTTACCATGCATCTTCAGAGGCCATCACATAGAAAATGAAAAACATGAAAAACAATTGTCTCGAATTAAATAAACAGAAGTTAATAGGGCAACATTTGTATTTGATAGCTATTTTATGATCAAAGATAGTAGGTGGAAAAACAAAATGCCAATACAAAGGCAAGAGTACCCTAGTAATTGGCAGATGACATAATTGTGTTGCATTGGCAACTGTAGTTAGTGTCCCAATTGCGAGTGCTTGGCATCAGAACTTATTTTTATTTCATTATTTTTTTTAATTTTTATATTAGCACATGCCCATAATAGTATCAGCAAAATATTCACTAACACCAATAAATGGCAAATTGCTACCCACGGAGGCAAAAAGACAATCTGTTTTACATGAAATCCTGACTTACAATAATGACCAATAAATCAGAAATTCATTAAAGATATGAGAATTGAAAAGGAAAAAGACAAATAAAACTGTAACTTACCACAAGGAACCCAAATGCAAGTCCAGTTCCCAAAACAACTAAATGTGGATATTTCCGAATAATCTCAACCGGAGAAAGATAATCCCTACATAAGGGGGAAAAAACGAACATGAAGGAAAATATTAGGAATGAAATTAAACATGAGAACGGATAGCACAGGCTGATTCATACCAAGCAAGCACTCCTACCAGGAGTACCACAAAAGGGTAAAGCTGTCAAGAGACGAACAGAGATATGTTAAGCATATTTTGAATGCAGAGTTAAGTGTTAAGATGCTAAAAAAAATTACCATTGCTAATGCCCGTAAAATGCTTCCGTTTCTTGACTGAACAACCTTATAAACATTGGACACACTGCATCACAAACATAGAACTCATAAGAGAGGTTCAAGCAATGACCCTATGCAAGAAGCTGTTAAAGGACAATACATGCGAAACCTAATCAAAACATGGTAGTTTGAAGTTCACCTATAACTCCGGCCTGATAAAAAACAAACCTATGCATAGAACAGCTTGGTAATAACAACTTCCACAGTTCCATCCACGCTAACTTTTTGAGCATAGATGAAAAATATAGACATGAACTCAAGGACACATTAAGAATAAGTGGGGAACCAAGACAACAATAATATGGAAACTAAACTCTAAGATGCATATGCCAATACTGTGGGTTCAGCAACTCAACACCCTGATCAGTAGCTTTAATATGTTTAAATTCATAATGGAATGGGAAAGCAACAAGTTCCACAAGGACGTGAATCTAGAATTGAATGGACAAGAAAGGGGGGGGGGAGGAAGAATTAAAGATTACAGGATGAAAGTTAACACTGAAAGCCAAGTTTACATTTGAACCCTTTAGGATTAAGAAACCACTTACTTGAAGTATACTGTAGGGATAACACCAAAGGCGATCATTAAATATAACACTGCTCTGTATGTTGGGATCGCTGAGGTTAAAAGAAGGAAAAATAAAACTTCAGTCAAAAGAATGTTAAAGAAAAACTAGTTGTATCTTTACAACTTCAAAAAGAATAAAAAGTTAAAAAAAAAGTAGAAAATAACTGTAATCAAGAAAGGAAAATAGAAAATAACAGTAATCAAGAAGTATTTAGTGCATCTTCTAAGAAATAATAGAGGAGTAAGAAAATTAATGAATCACCAATCAAAAGTCAAAACGTTTACAGAGATGGAATGTTATGAGAGCTCCAGTACAAACAAGGCAGTAGCAGGATCCAAATTAAAAAAAAAAAAATGGGATGGCTTTTACTGATTTATATTCCGACATCAACAAACTGTGTAAGAAGACATGTAGCATATAATTAGCACAAGTACACGGCCAAAAGCAATGACAGTAAAGAGAGATGGAATCAAGAAAGTATCAAACTATCGTAACAAACACCTATTGATGCAAATAAAATTTCTAAATCTACCATGCAATGTAAGTGTCATTGTTGTGGGCTGTAAAGCGCATGAACAGCACCTTAGTTTAGGGGATGTTTTTCTTTAGCTGTCCTAGCTTGCTTAGGACAGTTTTGTACATATTTAAGATGTAGATAGTTTCGTAATTAGACTAGAAGTAGGCTTTCCTATAGAGAATCCTGCACAGATTTTGTTTTCCCTTTTAAGCATGGATTCTCCTCGTTAGATTAGGATAGGATATAGGAGTAGCATTACTTAAACAAGCATAAAGACCTCTGTGCAGGCAATAATACAACACGCTCTAATCCACAATTAATTTTATTCTCTGTGCTTTCTTCTTCCTCTCTCTTCTTTGGCATGTGCTTCACTCTTAAGTTATTTTGACTTTTAGCCTGACTTAGGCGCTAAGTTTGATTAGATTTGGTTCTTAAGGCGGCACGCTACGTTAAGGGCGTAACATAAGACACATGCCCCACTTAAGGAACAATATACATATGGTATCATAATTGACAATAAGAAAGCCAATCTGAAGCCAATTTACACTGTAATCCCTTGAAAATATACTTCAGGCCAATGTTCTAACAGTGCACAACATATAAGACTATCCAAGCAACATTGAACAAGAAACAATCAATAGCCAAATAAGCAGCTTTATGATTAGCTTACAAACATCATAGAAACATAGAGACTCAACAGTTATCAATACACAAAGTTAACCGTATGAAAAGCTAAAGGCAATTTTATATCTAAAATTTTCACAATTTTTCAAACAGTCTCTGATCAATTCATAAAATGGCACACAAATAAATGTCCAAAGTATATAAGCAACAGCAAAAATGAGTCTTCTTCCATTCAGTAATATCCAGTATAATTCAACACATATTGTCGATTCAGAGTTCCAATATTCTGACATATAGCTTATCAGCTTCAGTGTAAAAGAATATTAATCATCTGCTCAAATAATGGAGCTTACCATTAATAAATGGCACCCAACTCAAAAAGGGCATAGAATTCCCAAAATTTTGCGCCCACCACTCAGCACCTAAGAAAAGAGACTCAAGTTACTATCACAGGAGAATGTAAAAAAGAAAAGAAATGGTAGCATAAATAAAAATCAGTAAGGTACATTCTTTTAAGTGCAAAAAGGAGCATACCAACTATAGCTGTAATGAAATGGGCCATGTAGATCAGCATAAGGCCCTCAGTAGGTCCATTGACTACCGGAAGAATAAGGGTATTGGTAAAATAGCTGGAAGAAGAATTATCAATATTATTGATACCAAAAGAAAAAAAAATGGAAGTTGTGACCATACAAAAAAACATTATTGGAAACATCAATCAATCTCTATGTTATACATATAAAGAATGCGGAAACAAAAGAAAGGCCTCAATAATCATAAATGATACCCATCCTAAAGGAGTCAAAGAGCAACCATCCTTCAATAAGTGTTGAGTGACATCCTAGCTTTACATAATTAGTCATGATTTTATTCAGTTTGTACAAAATAAAAAATAGTATGTTTTGCACCACTTACTGTTCCCATGTTGCTCCATAAAATGGAACAGCTGAAATTACCCAGAACCAGAAAGTATCTCTTCCACACATAGCAGTGCTTCCAAAAGCCATGGCTTCAAACTGAAAGCACCACAAACTCATCAAAGGCATTGCAGTGATCAGAATTACAAAAGAACAGAAGAAGGTATATTCATACCGCACAGGCTAGTGCATCACAACCTGCGATATGGGAAACAAGAAATATATTTGATCAGCATTGACTACTAATTATTAAATTGTAAATATCAGGCAAAAGACATGAATGAGCAAATACCATGGTCAAAAAGTTCACCCAGTGGACTAGAAGAATTTGTCCGTCGTGCTTGCTTCCCATCAACAGCATCAAAAGTCTAGCACGTAATTAGTGAAAGGTCAGAAAGAGCCACAGCTAAAAATACTAGAATGCAGCAAACAGAAGAAAAGAAGGACCAGACAGAATTGCATTTTGGTTGTAGAATGGAACCTGATATAAAAATAGAAGCAAGCCATGTGCAAAATGAACCCATCTTGGTGGAGCTGTATCCAAACAAGGTGAATATATCTGAAAAAAAAAATTAAATATGAAAATTAACAAAGCAGAATTTAACCACAAATAGTTATTTAATATCACTTGTGATAATAAAGACTTTCAAATTGCAAATTATAATCCAAAATAAATTATCAATAAAAAAAATAGCAGGTAGAGAAATTGCAACTCACATAGCCAATCACTGCTGATGTGACTAAGAATATAAATCCAGTAAGCGTTATCTGGAAAAATTAAACAAAAAAAGGTGGAACATAGTTACGGCATTATTAATTAAAAAAAAAAAACTAGTAATTGCAAATTATCTTACCATGTTAGGTCTGAAGAAGATCCGGCAGCAGAGACACAATCAAAAGAACATACAAATTAATCAATGTAACAATTCAATTTTTATCCCAGAAAAAAAAAACAGAGAGAGAAAAAATAAATGGAAAACTTACGGCATCCAAAGAGGGAAGAAATTGACGAAACGGCTCCAAAAAGGTTGCAAGACATATTTGGCCAAATATGAGTTATCGACTCCACTGTATTTGTACCTATGCAACGCCGCTACTCCATGAGCTCCTATGTATCCCATTTTTTCCCCCCTTTTTTTTTTATTTTATACTTTTTGTGACTCTCACTGATTTTAACCTGCTGATTGTTAATGGAGAAATTTTTCGACATAAATCAACACAAATATATCAGATTAAATGATGAATCGCAAACAATCATGCATTCTAATTATTCAGAATTTTAAAAAAAAAAAGTAGAATACAAATCGTAAATGGAGTGGATCTAAAAACGAAATGCAAGAGCTAAGTAGGAAGAAAAATTTAGAAAATTAATAATTTTAAAAAAGAAGACATAAAGATAGCTTACAAACGAATAGATCGGAGGAGAGACAGAGTCACAGAGTTCGCGATTGGAAAAATAAATAAATAAATAAATAAACAGCCGCTTTTATCTCCCGCCCTAAATAAAAAATTTCTCTCCCCTTTTTTTACTTGAAACGGCACCGTTTATCATCTGCCAATGTAGAATTTCTCCTCTTTTTATTAACTATTACACGTCTTTAGTAAAAAACTTAATTTGATAAAAAGAAGAGAGCGGTGCACTTTTTGCGAGAATATTATAAATAAGCTACTTTTTCATTTAATTAAAAAAATAGAATTTATTCGGCCCATTCGAATTAAGCATCAAACTTTACGCTTTTGGACTGCTTTTAGAGCACGAATCTCTCTCTCCTATTTTGTTTTTCATCTTCTTTTTAGGTCCTAGGCATATTCTGTTTTTAACTTCTTCGGTTGTCATTTCCTAGGAAATCAAACCTTCTTCGAAATTTCAATGCTTATTTGGTAACAAAGAAAAGAAAGCATTTTGTTTGAGCAATTGCGAGAATCATCAACAAATTTCATTATTAGGATTTAAGTTAAGACTCAATTATTAAGTATGTAATATTATTAATATTTTTTTTTTAAGTCTGATGATAGTCTAATATTTTTCTCGTGATTCATAAATTTCTTATTTTTAACATAAAAAATATTTTCAATACAAAAATCAAATCAATCGACTTATTGTATCGATAATGTTTATACATGTTTGGGTAAGTTACGCTCATGCTCTATTTAACGGCGAGCTCCAACTGGACCCAACGTCACAGCAACCCGCGAAACGCGTCAAGGGTTTTATTTTTATATTGTTGTTCCTGGAAAATGGGAATTGGCAATGTCGTGTTCGAGGGTACTTAGGGGCTAAGACTTTGACTGTGGTCCTTTAACAGATATTTTTCTCTACAATTGACCAAATATTTGAATATATTCTTCATCTGGAACTTGGGAGAAAATATACTTGTCAGCTAGTTTTTTGTTGATAAACTTCTAGAAACTTCAGCACCATGGCAGGCTACTCTAACTCACAAATGGATTGTGTAATGAATACAATAAATTATTTTTTTTTAAGATATAAAAATTTATGGTTACATATTGAGAAGTGTAGGACTGGGATGGGGTGTTTTAACTGTTTGAAGTTTTATTTGGAAATGAGGAAAGAGAAGAGGGAGGAAGAAATAACTAGAATTTGATTTGAGTTCGTGAGCCATTTTTGACCATTCGCTGATGATTTAGAAGGTGCAGCGTCGGATGGATGTGCCGGGTGCGTTCAGAATCCAATTGGTAGGGACAAATTAAAGTGTGAATGCAGTGTTACAGTTGGACTTGCACACGCATCAATGTTCAACTGTTCCCTGAAGTCTTGAGACTTGAGTGCGCCTTCCCACCCACCCCACCCGACCCGCTTGCATTTTATTATTATACGACAGCGTGGAACTTGAGAATTAAACCATCACAATGCAAAATGTCAAAAATTGATACAATATGACAGCTACTTTACAACAGTAGTAAGCTACATGAATAAGTAGATGCAAAAGTGGGGACGTGTTTATTTGGTTTTTAACATTTTATTCCTTGCTGTTTACGAAAACGCTATAAAGAATTAAGTTTTATAAATATATATATATATATATTATTTTTTTTAGTGAGAATATTCTCACTTTGTTAATAAATAAGGATGTCTTTATTAGAAAATTATTATATATGTATATATAAAAAGTGTTTCAATCAAAAATTTCTAATTATAATAAAATTAGGGAAAAATTAACAGATAAAAAATATAAATTTTAATACAGTATTTTTTTTTATATAGTGCATTGAAATCTTTTTTTTTTTTATCTTATAACTTATTCATGATTTTATATGGTCAACTTAACTACAGTAAAAAGTTCCTTGATTAAATCATATGTGCGTGTAGTTTACAGCATCTACGAGTGCCCACTCTTGGATGGCTCTTTTACGGACTTGGCAACAAAATTGTATGTTGGGACCTTGAATGAACTAAATCAGTTTCTTCAAAATTGTATTTCAAATTCCGAATCTAATATTAAAATGGAAGAAGGTAAATAAAATTTAAATTTGAGACCCAAGTTCTATTGATCTTCTTCTCATAGTAGACTGATAGAGATTTAGGGCCAGTTTGAGATTGCAGTAGTTCATTAAATAAGTTGCTTCTATTGTGTGGATGAAATAAGTTGTTGATTAAAAAAGTAGCGTACTATTTAGTAAATTATGTTGTTGTGGTTGCTATTAGTTTGAAAAGTAGAGCACATATGCTTTGTAAATTTTATTACGAAAGTGTTGTTTTATTATATAATGATCAAAATATATATAAATTTAATTTACTTTTTATTTTTAAAATATTTTAATAAATTATTTAGACATGCGTTTTTTTCTTTTTTCTTTTTCTTTAAGTATGTAAAATTAAATAATGTGAAAAAAAAATCTCAATTAAATAAAATCTAATTAACTTGATAATTTGTGGCATAAATATGATAAAAATTTATATGTATACATAATCCAAATAAAATAAAAAGTAATATGTATTACATTCACATTAAATTAATATTGTAGAGAACATATAGTAGTTATGGTGGTAATTTAATTATGATAGTAATATCTAATGGTTATACATTAGGACTTATGAAAAAATAAAATATAATTATGTTTTTGTAAAATATTAAGGTTATAATAGGAGCTTTAAAAAAGTGTGGTGACTTATTTAATAAACTATTTATAAAAAACACTTCCACAACTGCTTTTAAAAACTAGTGTCAAAGTGAAAAAAAATTATAAAATAAACTACTTTTATAAAATTTACCAAACATTATCTCTGTCAGAAATTATGAAATAAGTAGTGTATTGAGTTTCAATCTTAATTCCAAACGGGGCTTTATACTATTACCCACATGCTTGATGCTTGTTTATTACCAAACAAATAGGTAGTTACTAATTAAAATAAATAAAAACAACTTCATTACACAAATCTCCTGATATAACGAAAGAGATTATCGGAATATATATATATTAATACTTGAAAATCAAACCAGAATATGTGTTTAGATTTTGCATGCTAATTAATTCATTTTTGTTTTTAATTAACTAAACAAGAGGGGACGGCAAAGACAGAAATCTTCGTGTACACTAACGTGCTGCTGGTAGCAAAGGAGGAAATCGCAAGACTAGTCTAGGCCTTTATCACGACAACATAAGGCTGCACAGAAGATCCCGTGTACAAATATCCACCATATTCTTGAACTTCGCTGACAGAATTAAGTGTACTTCCTTCATTTCCATCCAACACATTGACAACGTTACCATTCGCATCAAACTTAACCCCAACAGGGTCTCTCAAATACCATGGCCTCACAGTTTCTTGAAAGAAAGCTACCTTCTTATTGCTTTGAATCTTTCCCCTTGCAGAGTTCATTGCAATCCAAAATTCTCCATTACTGTCTCTCTTGATGTTGTCTGGAAATCTTGGCATCTCAGCAAAAAGTTGCGGAGTGTATGTAGTTCTCTCACCTTGAAGCCAAAACCGTAAAATTTTCAGTGTAGCCGACTCAGCAACTAGAAGAAATGAATTATCATTGCTTAGCGCAACGCCGTTTGGAAATGCTAAGCGCTCATACATTACTGTCACTTTCTTCTTAAGTGGATGATAATTCAATAACCTCCCGCTTTTATCCCCAGTAGCGATCGACATAAAATATTGCCTACACAACATTTGTGCAAAAATTTTAGCTTACCATGCAATTATATTTTGAATAACAATGCTTTCAGGGAAAATAAATAAATAAGTAATGTACTGTTTTTTACTACAAAATGCTACTGAAAGTACATACTATAAGATAAACGATAATGTAACATAGTCAAGGTACATTTTTGGTAAGAGGTCATTGCGCAAGTCATATTCACTTGTCATTGAAGTCAAATATCTGTCTCTATTTTTACGGTCGAAAACATTTATGGCTAAATATGGTAACAATTTGTAACGAAATAGTTTTGCCACCAATTACTCTTCTTTCAGAAGGAAGTTATTATGGCTGAATAATAAATTTGTGGTCAAATACTGGATCATCAGCCACAAACGTAATTGTGGGAGAGAATTTGACAACACTTGCCTTCTTTAGAAATGAAATCGCTATATCCATAAAAAGAATACGGCCTACAAAATTAGTGTGAAAATTAATTTGGGGATGAGCAGCAACAATAATTGCGGAGAAGGAAAAAGAAAATTTAAGGATGACCAAAACAATAATTAAGAAAGGAAAGCGACCTCCTTTGGAAATAAATGCTGCTGTCGGTGAAATAGACGACTCCTGTGTTGGGGTCGATGTCCAAGTCGTTTGTGAAGCGAAAAGGGATTCCTTCAGCTGAAGAAGCAAGTTGCTGAGCCTGACCACCATCTGGACCGACCACCATCAACCCAAAGTACGCATCTGCAATATATAGATCGCAAGTTACAGGATTGAATTTGATCCCTAATGGCCTCCCACACAAGGGTTCCAAAGTTGTATTCGTTGAGCCATCACACATTTCCCTCGCCCTAACCAAATAAATTCAAAATAATAAGTCAACTCAATTTTTCACTAGAGATTTAAACTTTTTTAGAATGTGTTTGTGATTGAGGTGTTTTAGCTTTTAAGATACTGTTACTGTAAAAAAAAAAAAAGTTATAACTATAAAATAAAAATTAGTAACAAGTAATAAATATAAAATTTAAATAATAATTTTAATAAAATTATTAAAGATATAATAAATTTTTTATTATACAAATAAAAAATTCTATTAGCATAGTTTTCAAACTACAATAGTTATTGTTTATCAAACATTTTAATACTGTAACTTTTAAGGTACAACTATCCAACTTCAATCCCAAACACACTCTTAGTGGTACTTTCAGAACCCAATTTGTTTCTTGGACAAAATTTTTCAAAATAAAATTGACAATGATGATAAGGAAAGGCTAAAGCATGTCAATGTGGTTTTATGGAGAGATCTAAGATTCTCTGATTTTGTTTTTTAAGCAAAATTTTCTCGTTTAACTAACAAGTGGTAAATAAATTAAAAAATAGAAGTAATTAATTAAATCTTAATGGCATATTAGCATTAAAGGATAGGTGGCATAAGATTGTTAGATGCTTAGGACAGCTCAGGTCAAGAGAGAGCTCCGGAGCGTTCAAATCAATAGAGGATATCCCACTCGACTGCAGTAGCTGAAAACAGAGCCCCATCAATTAATGCTGATACCATTAAAGACCCGAGAACATACAGATTACAATCGATACAAGTATATTATTATTATTATACCTACCGTGTTCAAATTTTATTTACCGTAAGGCCCTATATGTATATAAAATACATATTTCATTTTATTTATTTTGTTTTAAATTTTACAAAATCTTAAAAATCAGATACTGGCATGCAATTGCACGGTTTCTTCCCAAAGAGTAATTAGAGGGTGGGATCTGAATATGTACATTGACGTGCATGCATGCATTATGCTGCGTATTCTTAACTAATTACCTGTGAGGGGCTGTAGTGGCAAACTCAGTCCAACCAAACTTTGCAGCTTTCCATTTAAGGATTCGACCGTCGGAAACCCCGACGTACGGCCCTTCGCCGTTGCAGTCGAAAGCAAGGCTTTCGGGACCAACCACCCCGGGAAGCTGAAGCTGCTGATAGCTTTTGGAGGATAAGATGACGCAAGGAAAAACCAGGGGGAAAATGAAAATAATGAAAGACGAAAGTGGTTTCATGATGTTGCTATGTGTACTGATATGGCGAAAGTCGAGTGTATTTATAACCTGGCGACAAAGCTCTGTTGGTCTTCGTACGTCCGCGGTAGTTTTAGACTTCTGTGTCTACAATTTATTATTCATTAATACTAGATAATATACATTTCTTAAGAAATAAATGAGCTGAATAATCAAGTAGTTGGGTAGTTTTCAGACTTTTTTACCCAAAAAAATTAAATATTCATCAATGTGCATCGCCTCTATGCTGAATTATGGATTGGTTGGGGTAGTTTTATAAGGAATAAAGTAAACAGTGAGTGATATCTGGGGTACTTAGAATTTTTTTTTTTTCTTTTTTTCGTTTACACGTACGTCAATACCATGGGGTTTCGAACTCTACTGGTATCGGCGAGTGAGGAGCATAGGTTGCCGTAAGGTTAAATAATAAAAGAAAATTAAAGAACCATTGTGTGTGAATACCGTTGTTAAAAAATTAATTACGATTTGCCCGACGAATTTTACAAATGTGCGGTGTTAAAGATTAAAGAAGGTCTTCTTGAGTCTTCTCAATGTACGGTGAATATTTGTTTTTACTTTTTTTCATATGATTGATTAAGAGCGTGGGATACATGATAAGTATATAATAAATGTACTGTAACCACCGAGGATTCTCTCTTTTAAAATTGAAAAAAAGAAAAAGCATAAAATACACGTATGCACAATTAAACATGTAGCTTGTACAAAATATAAAATTATTACAAAATAGTAATAAAATTAAAGAGAAAAGTAAGGAAAAACCCCCTTACTTGTGTCGTACTATGGTGTTTTTAAGACAATTACGTCTCCTAGCACGGTACTGTAGGATGCTCTTGCATTTGTCCCCCTGAGATACGTTAAGATCAAATATAGCTATGGCGCACCACCATGCTACTTACGGTGTACTTTGCTCGTGCTTGAACTCTATTAAAATAGATGTACGATAAAAGAGGAACCTGAAGATTATCTAATTCTATTCTTCTATTAATCACTTTGACTCTCATTGTATTACACTATCTCATTATGACTAAAAGACATGCATAGCCGTTATACTTTTTTTTTTTTTCCTTAATTAGGGGCGGACAGAGAAAAAGTAAATTACTTTTTTAGCGCCTACAAAATATAGAGAATGCACATTGATGATTGTTACGGTAGTCAGATCAACCATTAATTTGAGATAGATAATAGAAGCTCTCACATATGTGATATGTCTACTTCGTTTATGGTAGATATATATCTGTCATCTGTTTTTATTCGAAGTGTGATAAATGTGATCATGAAGTCACACACACATACAAATATCAATCAATATGAATAATTGGTTGTTGGACGCGATATTTCTAGCCCAGCTACCATGAATGGTATGTCAATCGTGATAATAAATGGTATAAATTGATTAATGTCATCGTTTTGCTCTCATGACATTGCTCATTGTGCATTTATAAGTAGTGAGAATAAACTAGGAACGAATATATCAATAATTTTAAGATTAGTTATGGACGTAATACGTACGGCCAACACGTATATGTTCAGGTGATTTGACGAAACTTACAGCTCAATATCATCTTATTTAAATAATAATAATAATAATAATAATAATAATAATTTAGAAAAGTTGAATTAGAGAGTCTTCATTCAATCATATCTCGATAACTTAATTTTGAGATACAACTAAAAGAACTAAACTTGAGAATTTATTATCAGTGAATAAATATATAATGTTAAAAAAAAAATCAAAATAAAAAACAAGATGATGTAAACGTTGTAAAGAGAATAAATTTTAAAAGTTAAAATTCTGTTAAGAAAAAAAAAAACATAATTTGAATTAGATTGGGATACAATTAAGTAAAATACAAAAAATAAGGTTATTTATAGTTTCTGAGTTCTATACTAGGTTTTAGAGTTGTATTTAAAAAAACTGTTTTAAAATACAAAGAAATCAAATTCCTTGTTTTCTTTAATTTGAAAAACTCAAAATTTTGTGATAAAACTCAAAACCATTTTTAATTGGCAATCCAAACTCGCAAACCGGCCTGATGATTCGACCGCCAGCTTTGCTTAAACGCGAGCCTGAAGAATTACGATACCTGAAACTATGGATATAACGATGAAGCTAGCAACCGATGAATATCACTAATAATTCAAAAGATCTAATTTTATTGTCCGACTATATACTAATCTGATTGTGAATCAATTTCCCCACATTTAAAAGAGTCAAATCCGATAATGACTTGGGGGAAAAAAAAAAAAAAAACCTCGAATTCAAAGCTATTGGTGAATCAAATCACATCGCCTCAGCCCCCACTAAATCAACATCCATCCGCCGTCCGCCGAAAATACAGTTTACCGTTAGCCGATAATACAATTACCGTTGATTGTTAATGCACTGTCACAATGTTTTAAATAAAATTTATGGAAATGATATAAAATGCTTTCAAAACTCACATTATTATTTTTTTTTTTAAAAAAAAAGCAAACATTTTCTAAGTACTTTTAATTTAAAAGCTGTTGTTTTAGGTAACTCAGATGCTTCTTTATTTTTAATTTTTTTTTGAAAAAAACAAAACAAAACGATTAATGAGTCCACCGTCCACTTGTCTATGAAGATTAGTGGGCCGTCATAAATTATGCGTGTAGAATATGAACAGCAAAGAGTGATTGAAGGAAGAAGGTTGAAGTTAAGGGGTGGCTCCTCATCGATTTTGTTGTCAGAATGCATGCATTCATACGTGGACACAGGAGTTAAAAGTTGAGATAGACTAAATCGATCAGACGATCTTTACGAATCTTATCATCATCCCAACTCACAAGAAAAGGTTGCCCGCCCCGCACACACAAATCTAGAGATTGGCCTTATGCGACAAACAAATCAAGAATCAATCCTTATCTGCTTTCTCATTCGGGCATATTATTGTGCATCCTCTCCAATGTCCATATGATCCCTTCATTTCTTGTTATTTTCGAGCGGTGATTACTCGTTACGCTAATCTTAATGCTCGAGGTTGGAGAACCATACGCTATGAACAAAATATAACAAAACGGTAACACTTAATTAACATCTCCGACTTTGCTATCAATTATAACAATTAGGGCCGAAGTCTAAAATCTTTTCTCGTTAAATCAGAGAGTAATATGAAATTAAACTTTTTTTTTTGGATTTTAGGTTCATTTAATAAGAAAAATTATCAACTTCAAAATTGTAACTATGATATTCTATGGGTATTATACCACCCCACAACTTGACACCGTTAGATGGTCTGTAGAGTACGGTATCCCTAAGAAATTGGACACAAACCCCAACTTTAAAGAATTGAAAAACTAAATGAGTGAGAAATATTTGGTCATCGGAAGTTTACTTGAGAAAGGAAAAATGATTTCTAAAACAAGATAGATTGAGGAAGAAGTTGGGGAAAATGACTGTGGCCAGATTCTAACCCAAATTGAGTGATAAACTTGTAAATAATACTTTGATAATTTTGTAAGATATAACAATGATTGCTAGTTTTGTAAATATTGTATGGTAATTTTGTGAACAACATTGGTATTATTGTTAACAAAAAAAAAAATAAAAAAAAAATTAACAAACCGAAAAATTTTGCTATATTTTGATTGGACTGTAACTCAACTTTACCTCTTAATAGCCCTGTCTTGGTAACAACTAACAAACTAAGCTCAACAACCAGGTAAATGTTGTATCCTTTGGACACACAATTTGCTATAGTTTTATTGATGGCTTTGCAACCATAACATGTTGAGTTGATTAGGAGAACCCCAAATTATAAACAAGCCAAGACACTTATTTGCTAACGATATAGAATATTACAATGATTTTGTCAATCTCAATAAACTAAAAAGTAGAGACATTTTTTGCCTTAGAAGTGTTGATTATTGTTGAAAAGGTAATTTCTTTAAAAATCCTCCATCAACATGGAAACAAGGCTGCTCTAAATAAGAGTAAATTTGTAATTTAATATTATATTATCCAACAATATTATATAATATTGATTTCTATTTTCTTTTATTTTTACATTATAATAATCAATATAAATTAATAAATTTATTATTCAATAATATTATAATATAATTTTATATTAATTATATCATAAATATAATTAAATATTACACTATTTGATTTTATTATATTACAATTACCAATATATAAAAATTAATTATTAATTAATAAGTTAATATAACTAATGATAAATACTTAAGCGATGTATAAAAATAAAAACATAATATAAGATTACATTATTTATTTATATTATACTAATTAATGTATAAAAAATTACTATTATTTAACAATTTAATAAAACCAATAATAAATACAAAAATATTAATAAATTTAAAAAATATTAATTTAAAATCACAGCAGCTACATATTGTACTAATATATTCTCATTTCGATGATAAAGTCAGGGATGTCCATAAAAAGGGCTAGGGACTAGGGAAATTCTTCGCAATGTTGGTAATAATAATATAAATAATATTATAAAAAAATATTATTACATATAATACAGTCCATATTGCACCAAAAATGATATTATATTGTAGCTTAATGTATCATAATGCAATGTAACTAATACAATATAATATAGTGTGTCAAACACACTTCTAGTGTTTAGGAAATTTTGAAGTTGGTCGAAGTCAAAGAAAACAAATTAAATTAAATGCAAGTCCTAATAGATAAAATAGATAGAATTTATTCGTTTCTGTTTTTATAATAAAGAACAAAGTCCTAATGATCACTCAGCTCTCAAGAGAAGGTTAAAATCAAATTAAATACACCACTTGAATTTAACGTGTAATTAATAAGGGATTGATAAAGCAATAAACTCCTACTGTTTAGGAAATATTCAAGTTTGTTGTGGTCAAAGAAAACAAATCAAATTAAATACAAGTCCTAATAGATAAAATAGGAAAGTTCAAAATAGATACAATTTATTCGTTTTTATTTTGATATTAAAGAACAAGTCCCAATGACTCAGCTCTTAAAAAGAGGTTAGAATCAAATTAAATACAACACTTGAATTTGTCGTGTAATTAATAAGTGATTCATAAAATTACAGATTTTTATACTAAATTTATTTTATACAAATTAATATGGTATAAATTTATTAATCGAGAGAAGATATAAAATAATAAAAATAAATCTGTGTGCGAAGATGTACTTAATTGAAACTAATTTAATTGTACTACATCATGCCGTAGAAAATAAATTTATACAAAAATTTCTCCTAAAATAGGAATGCCGACACAGGTTGAATTCAACTTAAAATAAGCTAACCAAAATTTCAATACTTGTGGAACACGTCTGTTAATTCTAAACCAGAAACCTCACGGAAATAAGGTGAAGGGACACAGCTGTAATTTAGCCCCGAAAAAGTGGGCAAAAAGTTAATAGACACGTGCGCAAGCAACTCTGCCGTCACCGGGCCATCCTCGTCATATATAAATACGACCTTCTCCCCCTCGTCTCGGCCGCTCACTCGCTATAGCAAAATTTCAAAGACTCAGAACTCAATTGATCCTCTCTCATAGTTTAGCAAAAGTTCTTGATTTTTCTTTTATTCAGCAATATTGGCAGATTTTTGTAAGTTTTTTTTTTTATATTCATTGATCCCTTGATTAATACGCTTTTGTAGTCTTTCGTTGTTATCTGATTCGTTTTTTCAATCGTTATTTTTCAGGATTTGCGCGGAAATTAATAACGTCTTGTTGTTGCGGCTAATATAGTCATCAAGATTTTTATTTTTGTAAGTATGCAATGATTTAAAGAGCGAGTTATTTTCTTTTTTTTTAACGGATTTGTTTTAATTATTATCATCAAGATTTGTTCTGTCTGTCATGTGATTTATTTTGTGGATTTGTATTTCATGGATCTGTTCTGAAATCTTGTTTATTTTGGATAACATGAAATTTTTTTTCCCCCAGATTGACGTTTGCTTCTGTTTGATAGCATACTTTTTTGTTTGTTTTAATATAACTAGAACCTTAGTAATTCAAGCTCATTTATGAGCTTGGTTTTGGGTATTTGGGGGAATTGTTGGATTATATTTGACAGACTAAGTTTCAGTGCTCAAATTTTTTGTTTTTTTTGGGTGAGTTGTGGAGAAAATATTGTGATAGTCTTGAAGCTTTTGAAGCCAAAAAAAAAGTCTGTTTAACATTGTGGCTTTACAATCTATAAATCTGGCATTTTGAGTCTGCTGATTCTCTTTCTTCATATTACTTGAATCCTTAATTGTGGTTGTAGTGCAAAAAGTTATGGTTGATTTTATTCTGCATGGAGATTATTGGGCATGCTGGGTTTCGATTAGTCTTTTCTTTTCTGTTTGATCATTTCATTGTGGTCTATTGACATACCCTAACAATTAATATTTGTTGGCTTTTGATCAGGAACAGGCAGGACTGAATGTTCTAATGGAGTCCAAAGGTGGGAAGAAGAAGTCTAGTAGTAGTAAGTCCTTATTCTACGAAGCTCCTCTTGGTTACAGCATTGAAGACATTCGACCAAACGGCGGAATCAAGAAGTTCAGATCTGCTGCTTATTCCAACGTAAGTTTACTTATGCACTCTAGATTTGTACACCCAAGAACATGGGATGATGAAATGAAAGCTTTTGTTTGATTGGAATTTGGATATGATTCTTAGACGTAGCAATTTGTTATCTTTTGTGAACAACCAATGTTAACTTTCTTGTTCCTTATTGTCTTTTGCAGTGTGCACGCAAGCCATCCTGATATTCTCAAAGTTTGCAATCAGATCACATAACGTGATTCATCAACTGTTAGTTTCCCGTAGTTATATTAGTTTCACTCCCTTTTTGTTGATCAACATCTTCCTCTCTCTTTTTCTCTCTTCGCGATTGTGATTATTGCTACTGCATTCTCTCTTCTACTGTAATCATCCCTGCTGCTTCTGGTTTCTCTGCAATCTTAAAGTTAGATTTCGGCTGCAATGGTTTCTGCTGATACTACCATGGCAGTCTCTGCAATTGGTTTTGAAGGTTATGAAAAGAGGCTGGAGATATCATTTTTTGAACCCAGCATCTTTGTTGACCCTGAAGGACTGGGCCTTAGGCACCTGACCAAGGCCCAGCTGGATGAGATTTTAGGACCAGCTGAATGCACTATTGTATCTTCACTGTCAAATGATGAAGTTGACTCGTATGTCCTATCCGAGTCTAGCCTCTTTGTTTACTCTTACAAGATCATCATCAAAACTTGTGGGACCACAAAGTTGCTTCTTTCAATCCCACCGATCCTGAAACTGGCGGAGACTCTTTCTCTCGCTGTACAATCAGTGAGGTATACACGTGGGAGTTTCATTTTCCCTGGGAATCAGCTATACCCTCATCGCAACTTTTCTGAAGAAGTTGCTGTCCTTGATAGCTATTTTGGGAAGCTTGTTCCAGGAAGCAATGCATACATAATTGGTGGGTTGGACAAGCCACAGAAATGGCATGTATACTCTGCATCTGCAGAACCACTGATCTCTAGTGACCCTGTTTTCACCATAGAGATGTGCTTGACTGGCCTGGATAGGGAAATGGCTTCTGTTTTCTACAAAACTCAATCAGGTTCAGCTGGTACAATGACTGTCAATTCTGGTATAAGAAAGATTCTTCCAGATTCCAAGATATGTGATTTTGAGTTTGACCCTTGTGGTTATTCCATGAATTCTGTTGAAGGGGCTGCTATTTCTACCATTCATGTTACTCCAGAGGATGGTTTCAGCTATGCTAGCTTTGAAACTGTTGGTTATGATCCTAATGATGTTAATTTGAACCAGCTGGTTGAGAGGGTGTTGGCTTGCTTCCAACCACGTGATTTCTCCATTGCTGTGCATGCTGAAGTTGCAGGACAGATGATTGAGCAGAAATGTTTGTTAAATTTGAAAGGTTACAGTTGCGAAGAGAGGGGCCTTGAGGAGCTTGGAATGGGTGGTTCAATCTTGTACCAGAAGTTTGTGAAAACTGAGGGTAATGGTTCTCCTAGATCAATTCTGAAGTGCTACTGGAAAGAGGAAGAAGAGTACGAGGAAGATGGGTGATTTTATGCTTTGCTTTTTAATTGCTGTGTCTTTTATTATCATAAAATAATTGATTGTTAGGGATATGGTCTGACAATCATGATGGTATTACTCTTTAGCAGTCTGTCATTTGAGACATTGTGTGTTAATTTCTGTCTTTTGATTGCGGTGGTTGCAATAAAGGTCTGTAATTGCTCTGGCTTGTAAGCTGTGTACAGACTTGTTCTAGTCTGTGGGTTGTTGATTCAAAGTGGTATGCCGGATTTGAGCTCTCTTGATTAATATATGGCAATATTCGGATTATTCACTTGGGTGTGATTTTGATTTTGATTGTGATATCTGATTCGTTTGATTGCAGTGGCTGATGTGTTTTTTTTTTAACTTGAGATTATGCATCTATAAATGGCAGAGTATTATATTTTCTTTGTTATTTCTCCTTTGCGAGTTATTTTTTATCGGTTCTCACTTTACAAATTCAAACCTCTTACAAGGAAACATTTTGATCTTCATTTTTTTTCCTCCCCTTTTTCTGTCCTTCACCACCAAGAGCAGCAAATCCTACCCGTGTTTGAACGCAATCATCCCACGTTTCTCCCGTCGGGAAAACAGCAAGCTGAGGATTACAACTTGTTGGCACGCCGCAGGCGCAACCAGATTGGACAGAACAGAACTGATTTAGATGTAATTTTTTCTACATTTGGTGCAGTGTCGGATTGGATAGGCACATGCAAACAGAGCCACTGTAAGTGCTTGGGATGTTATTTGATTAATGAGAGTCTTAATAGCAACATGTCTTTTGCATCCGACCCACATGAACAATTACTCTTTTGATGACTTCAAATCACAGACTTCTTGTTTATAACATGAGATTTTACCAACCTTACGATCATACCACTAAGCTACCTAATCTGGATTATTCTCAATTTATATTTTTACCTTTACTCGTGTGTTACAGTGATTTCTTAGGGATTAATGGCCATATATTTCCACTCATTGCCCAGGGAATCAGATTCCACGCTCTCCCGCCCCCCCTAACAAACAAAAAGCTTTAAGAATCAATCTTCATTCATGCATGTTCCAGAATTGACCATGTTTGAGTATAATAATAATAATAATAATAATAATAATAGCGGAAGGCCGAAGACCAAATTTCCCCGTCTCTGGTTGCGCATATTTGGGTTTTTTTTTTTTTGTATTATATAATAAACCATTAAATAACGTTCTTCCTAGTATTCTTGTCGATACTAATAATTTATTTCACAGCGTCTGAATTTGAACCGTTAAAAATGCATGAGAAAGTGAAGAATAATCCTCCTCTTTTTTTTTTTTACTTTGCATATGATCTGTCATCGATGATTTTTGCTTTTTTTTTTTTTTTTTGAGGATCTTGCTCTTCTCTTAATTATCATAATAAAAGCTTATGCATATAAATAAGTAAGGGGTACTGTCGATAAATATCATTCGTTGATGTTGTATAATTGTACCTGCCCGCCTCTGAAATCTTAAGTGGGCGGTGGGGGCACCGGGGACACGCGCTGCTTTGGCTTTAACTTTAGCTTTATATTCTCTGAAGAAAGCAATTCAGCTGAGCTCCTGGCTTTTCAAAATGCTTTATAATAAGTATTCACCTTGAGTGAAAGCTCAACAGTCAACACAGCCTTTGAACTGAACTTCCAGGGTCAAAATTTTTGCTCATCATCTTGCCTTCAAAATTCTGCTGCATAGCTGACGCATATATCTTCACAAGTGTATTTAAAACTATCGGGGTATTTAGTTTGTTTTTCTTTCAGTTTTAGGGCGCTCATCTCTTTTAAAGCCTAAATTCAAAGTGATCTGTCGCTATATTTCCAGACCAAAATCATGAACTATAATGCATTGTCTGCCACATTTGGAGATGGCCCAGTGACCCTGGGGATGATGGACTAGGCTGAGTTTGGCTAGAAGGACTTGGCAAAAAGAATAAGCATATTTTCCTGGAAAGCATGTCCCAACTCCCAAATTAACTGGACCGCCCTTGTGGATTATTATGGCTGCACAATTTCTCTGAGTTTTGATAATCTCTCTTTAATTTCTGATGTATTTTTTAATTATTACAATAAGAAATCCGCCTTAGTTCGTGCGAAGTCCGGCGTAGAAACCCGCTCCAATTGTAGAGAAGCCTACTTGTAAATCTAGAGAAATTCTAATCCTACAGCCGCGTGAGAGATTTGAACAATTAACTTCAAGAATAAGGTGATAAGGTGTAAAGTACCACGGGACTAATGATTGGTTTGCCTCTTTAACTTCTGACGCAGGTTAATGGTTTGGATTAACAAAAGAGTTGACTAGTTATTTTCTCAACTTTTCTTTCATATGGGTGCAAGAACATTTTTTGTTTTTTTCCCAGCTTTGGAATCTTGAAAGTCTGCAACACTCGTTAACATTTGAAAATTGTAGAATTTTGACTTTGCTAAAGGCAATTATATGTATATATATCTAAATGGGCATCAAATTTTGTGGACTGTAATGCACTCGGATGCAACTTTCAATTCTGCAATTGCAAGTCACGCTGCTGGTATGAATTATTAGTTTGTGAACAAGTAAATATCAATTTCTTTGTTCATGGACTTCATTAGTCCATTCGACTGTCAAGGTGTCGGCATCTCTCTTTTCTGCATATGATATATAAATACACATATTTTCTGTGATAAAAACAATAAACTTTCTGAGAGAGATTTGGTGGGAAATCTATGTTTTGCAAATTGCTTGTTTGTTTCCGTAAGTCTACTGTTTGCACTTTATTTCCGGATGATCAATCTTTGTCTATTCTAGTCCTTAATGTTAAATAATTGAGTTGAAGGGCAACAGATATAAACAAATGTTACGTCAAGGAAACACCTTTTTGGTCTGTGATCTTGATCATTTTAAGATGCAAAGATCCCAATTCTTTCCATAATGACATAGACACGTCACTGTGGATTTTCCTTTCTTAATTGGTGATTAAAGGTTAAGTGATTAGTGACTCACAGCAAAAAAGTTTGGACTAAGTGACAAAAGTAGAGCAACACAGCTACAGATTCAGCCGAAGAGAAGGTTTTCGTGGGGACTCGAGATCAATGTTATTTACCAAAACACCAATTGTGGGCTCCTCCTTCATGGCCCCTAATTCTTGCACGTATGCGTCCATGTTTGAGATTGTTAACTGGCCTCAGCATAACTAACTAATTACGCGGCAGATTTACAGAACGACGTGCAAATTACATAATTACATTTAATGTTTTGAATATCTTCTTCGATTCAATGTGTGCGACCACTTATTTTGTGTGTGTGTGTGTGAGAGAGAGAGAGAGAGCAGGTGAGCCTTGCTTTGATCTCTTTTAAATGGTGAGTATTGGGTCGGGGAGGTGTATTGTCGAGGTACTGTGTGCATTCTGCAAAGAGAAAGAAAAATTGTGGCTTGCGTGTGAGTATGAAACACCCTTCGCTTTACTAAGAGTGCCTTTCTCAAGGGAATTTATTCTTTCTTGGCCTTTTGTGCAAAGAACGAGCCTACCAGGTAGAATTTGAAGTTCAACGACTCAGCACTTCCATTTTGTGGAAGCAGGATGACAAATCTCTTCTCCCTTAAATTATTTAAAGATGTATTTGATTTGTTTTCAGATTAGTTAGATTCCGGGCCATGTTTTTAGGGTTTAAGTACCCTGATTTACAAAAGCAGGAGAACATTTTTTTTTTCCAATTATTTAGAGGTAGAGGAATCAGTAGGAAAATATTTTCTTTCGATTTTTTTAAGTTAGATTCTCTCCAATCCATTCTAGGCTAGACAGTGGTGCTGCGTTACCAGATAACTATCTAGGCAACTTTATTCTGTAAATATCGATAGATATTAAAAGAAGAAGAAGAAAAACAAGAGAAGCACGTTCAATTTATTTCTGAACTTTTCAAGTAGACATGACAATGAAGCAGGTCCTGTGAGTGTGAAAGAACCATATACAATGATATAGAGGTTGAATTCATGTCCGAATTATCTGTACTGAAGTACAAATAGAATAGTGGGGGTATACCAAAGAAACGAAGGGGGAGAGACAGGGTGGGGATAAGGATTGTCAACTATTTTGGAGGCTTTATAATGTCTTCTTCATTCTTTTTCAGGGACATTAGGCACAGCTAAAAATCAAGTGGGTTTGTACAAATTGTTAGGAAAGGGGAACAGCTCCCGGTCTCTCCATTCAAACCAACCGAGTGGTAAAAAAGAACAATAATTTCCCACTCATTTGGGACAACCCTCTTAGTGCATATCTTCATTAGGATTATGGTCAACTTCTCCTTTTATTATTTGACTCCTTTTTTGACCCTTCTCACTTCTTGCTTGGTTGGCAATAATTTCCCTTCTTGGTTGGAAAGAAATTGAAGGAACAAAACAGAGTAATTAGACAGGCTTTAAATGGAGCCAAAGAAGAACAAAGAATCCACCAAATGTAGTGAGTACTCTTCTTTCTTCTCATTCCATCTTATGGTGTGCAAGTGTACACGTGATGATGTACCACGGCATATCAACTTGATTTTATGCATCGAACTTATTCGCCACTAATAATAGACATCAATCTCATAATCCTTTTCTCATATTGAATCCAATGGGAGATTGCTGCTTTTATTAGGCAGCTAATATGGGACCCTAATTCCATATTCTATATCTGCCTGTCGAATACATTTGCTTCTTGGTGACTTTGTGGTTGCAATGCAACTTTCATGTGATTTTAAAGATGCATGGGCTAATGAGCAGAAACATGTGTCCAAACGGCTACTTGATTGAATTTCTTCCTCAGTTACTGTCTCTATCAAGTGCTAAGCTTATCTAGTTATCTTGGACCCTTTAATTTATGTCTGATCATTAGTAATAAACCATCTGATCAACTTTACTTTTCTTTTCATCATGAAATGCATTAGGCAATCGATTTGAAGAAAGGTTTTAAAGATCAAGACAACTGTGTTTCACGGGTCCACTTTGCACGTGCACCTATGCACAAAGAAGCTATAGTTATCATCACCAGCTTCCACAGTTTCAATTTGATGATTAACAAGCACAATTTGAAGCAATTGTTGATACCGAATTCATCACCATTTGATCTTTCTCAAACGGCTACTGATGCATCAAGTTCATGTATGAGTATGTAATAGAGAGGTGCAGGGCAGCTTTTGCTTTTGGATTGTTTAAGGGGACTCATGTCTGTTGACTGTGGAGACAGGGTGAGTTTATTATCGAATCGATAAAGCAAGAAACCCAACTGAGGTTTCTCAACAAAGCAAGAAATAATAATTCACCCAACAGAGATCTCACAAGGAGCTAGCAATTCCATCACCTCGAGATTCTCGCCTTTCCGTAATAATTATTGAGACCAAAAGAAAATAAAGAATATGGAATTTGAGAGGCTTTACTTTAAAAGAATGGCCACTCTCAGCCTGATGGGAATGTTGGATTCTTTAAAATGTCCACTGTAGAATCATAGAAAATCAAATCTATGCAAGTCCAATACATTCTCTCTCTCTCTCTCTCTCTCTCTTTCTCATATAAAAATTGTTAAATTGACAACAAAATGGCCTGGCCCACATACTCATTTTGATTAATTTTCCTAATTATAAATTATTTACAGTGCTTACCAGTTAATCCTTGTAGAAGAAAAAATTCTCAAGCACCCCTTTTCAATAAACAAATGCATGATTGAAGGAATTTTCTTTTCCAATCATCTTTTGATATTATCTAGATTTGGTTAATGTAGCTAATGGCTCAGCTTTTATACATTCTTTACCCTTACTTTGTTGAACCAGTGGCAGGCATGTTGCTGTTTACTTTAGCTCTTCACTAACAAAACAAAGTTGAGTGAAAGAGAGAGAGTATGAGGAATTGGAATTGTTCTGGCTCCCTCGTGATGTAAACATTACATATTTAAAAACAAAATGAAACACATACACAGTTAAAACATTGGTTGTGATATTGAATCTTTCATACCATTCTTACCTGCTCCTTTGTTGCTTCCTACGTAAAAGGAAGCTCTGGTTTTGTTTATTGTATCAGTTGCCAACAAAAATATGAGAAGAGAGGAAGCTGTTTTTTGTTTCGTGGCTCTTTTTGGCTTATGGACTTGTGCATATGGATTGCTTTCACCTAAAGGTGTCAACTACGAAGGTAATTGAAGTGTTTTCTCAAAGTTTTAAGCTTTAGAAAAGTTTCTAAGCCTGAAGAAATCGCTTTGAAAAATTTATGCAGTGCAAGCTCTGATGGGCATTAAAGGTTCCTTGCATGATCCTCATGATGTTCTAAACAACTGGGATGAGAACTCAGTTGATCCATGCAGCTGGGCTTTGGTTACTTGTTCTGATGGTTTAGTCACTGGCCTGTAAGTATTGCTTCAAAACAGCCAAAGTATGCAATAGAAGTAGAACTTGAAACAAAAAGAAGAAAATGTTTATGTTGTTAAAATGTTTTTGGTGTGTTGCAGAGGCGCTCCAAGCCAGAATTTATCTGGCACTTTGTCATCAAGTATAGGGAACTTGACAAATCTCCAGCTGGTGTGAGTATGATGTTATTACTAGAGAAAGTTTTGATTATAGTTTGTACTTTGTATACAAGTGAATTATTCAGATGGGATTTTTTCTTTTGGCAGGCTTCTTCAGAATAACAATATATCAGGACATATTCCAACTGAGATTGGGAAGCTATCAAAGCTTCTTACGCTTGATCTTTCTAATAACTTCTTCACTGGTGCAATTCCCAGCACAATATCTCACTTAGAAAGCCTTCAATATCTGTAAGTGAACATTAAGGCATTGCTAAGATTTTTTCTTTTGCTTAAATTATATTTCATCAGTCTCATTAATTTTCAATTCATTGAATTTAAATCAGGAGGATGAACAACAACAGTCTAACTGGAGCAATTCCTCCCTCTTTGTCAAACATGTCAGAGCTTGCTTTTCTGTAATTCTCCTCATACCTTATCCCAGGATCATAGTTATACTGTACTTCATAATAATAATCTTTATTTCTAAACAAGGTTTGTGAATTTATTTAATAGGGATTTGTCCCATAATAATCTAAGTGGTCCTGTGCCTAGCTTCCACGCTAAAACTTTTAAGTAAGTCAGGCCCCTAGAATCTCCTTCCTGTTTCCGTTTTTTTCCATATTTAATTTGGGAATTTGGAATTTTATTAAGATTTTGGGATAATCTTTGAATAATTTACTTGACACAGCATAGCTGGAAACTCTTTGATATGTGCTACCGGAGCCGAGGAAGACTGCTTTGGAACAGCACCAATGCCACTTTCTTTTGCCTTGAATAATTCTCCAAGTAAATACAATCCCTCTTGTTGCAAGTTTCTGCGTCAGTCCAAAATTTGAAAGTTCTTTGTGCTAAAAAACTTTTTTTTTGGTGCTAAAAAACCTTCTATCCTTTCTTTTTCTTTAATTAGTTCATGGTTCATAATGAAGTTATTGTTTTACCTTCGACATATATGTAATCACTGTCTGTCTCTGTTTTGAAATTCAATTATCCTGACATGAAATTCTCTATGCTTCATTAGACTCAAAGCCTTCTGGAATGCCAAAGGGAAAAAAAATTCTCCAAGTAAATACAATCCCTCTTGTTGCAAGTTTCTGCGTCAGTCCAAAATTTGAAAGTTCTTTGTGCTAAAAAACTTTTTTTTTGGTGCTAAAAAACCTTCTATCCTTTCTTTTTCTTTAATTAGTTCATGGTTCATAATGAAGTTATTGTTTTACCTTCGACATATATGTAATCACTGTCTGTCTCTGTTTTGAAATTCAATTATCCTGACATGAAATTCTCTATGCTTCATTAGACTCAAAGCCTTCTGGAATGCCAAAGGGAAAAAAAATTGCTCTAGCCCTCGGATCAAGCCTAGGCTGCATCTCCCTACTAATTCTTGGTTTCGGGTTTCTTCTCTGGTGGAGGCAAAGACATAACCAACAAATATTCTTTGATGTTAATGGTTAGTAAAACATAATTGAGAAATAAATAAAGCACTAGGAACTTTAAATAGTTAATAGAATCAAGCTAAATTTACCTTTTTAATATTTCAGAACAACGTCGTGAAGAAGTTTGCCTAGGAAACTTGAAGAGATTTCATTTCAAAGAACTTCAGAGTGCTACCAGCAATTTCAGCAGCAAGAACCTGGTTGGGAAGGGTGGTTTTGGAAATGTCTACAAAGGGTATCTCCAAGATGGAACTGTTGTAGCTGTAAAAAGGCTTAAAGATGGGAATGCCATTGGAGGTGAAATCCAATTTCAGACTGAAGTTGAGATGATCAGCTTGGCAGTTCATCGGAATCTCCTCAGGCTCATCGGATTCTGTATGACAACAACAGAGAGGCTTCTGGTCTATCCTTACATGTCCAATGGCAGCGTTGCTTCCCGTCTCAAAGGTAGCAAGCATCAACATTATTCATTAGAGTTCCTAAATAACTGATCATTTCACTAGGCACGTCTAGAACAGATTCTACTGCATTAACATAACTTTCGTGGCTGTTTTTTTTCGCTCTTGTAGCAAAACCATCCTTGGATTGGGCAACGAGAAAAAGAATTGCGTTGGGAGCTGCAAGAGGTCTGCTGTACTTGCATGAACAGTGTGACCCCAAGATCATTCACAGAGATGTGAAGGCTGCAAATATATTGCTGGACGAGTATTATGAGGCTGTAGTGGGAGATTTTGGCCTGGCAAAGCTGTTGGATCATCACGATTCGCATGTAACAACAGCTGTGAGGGGCACTGTGGGACATATAGCTCCGGAGTATTTATCAACAGGCCAGTCCTCAGAGAAAACAGATGTTTTTGGTTTTGGGATCCTTTTGCTTGAATTGATCTCTGGCCTAAGAGCTTTAGAATTCGGGAAGACGGCAAACCAGAAAGGCGCTCTGCTTGACTGGGTGAGCTAAACAAACATGTTATTCTTGGTCGATTCAAGTTGCTTATTCTGGGTTGATTGTATTATTTGACTTGTTTTCATGATTGCAGGTGAAGAAAATCCATCAGGAAAAGAAAATCGAGATGCTAGTTGATAAGGACTTGAAGAACAACTATGACCGAATTGAGCTTGAAGAAATGGTACAAGTTGCTCTCTTATGTACTCAATACCTTCCCAGTCTCAGACCTAAGATGTCTGAAGTTGTCCGGATGCTCGAAGGTGATGGACTTGCTGAGAAATGGGCAGCTTCTCAGAAAGCTGAAGCAACAAGGTCCAGAGCTAATGAATTCTCCTCTTCAGAGCGATACTCTGATCTTACTGACGACTCTTCATTGTTGGTTCAAGCAATGGAGCTCTCTGGACCAAGGTGACATGACATGATGCTCCAAAGGTGCAGAAAATAAACTGTGATAAATGTTAAAAAGGATGTGTCGAAATGAGCTTGCTTTATGGTAGCAATATACCGGAGCTCTAGAGCTTTTGTATCAAATTCCTCATTGTACAGATTCGGATTGAAGAAAAGAAACTGAAATTAGTTGAGTGTTACATGTCCTGTTTCTGGTGAGTGAAGAATTTTTCTGCAGATGTTTTATAGAGAGTTTGATTGTAAAAAGATGTTCTCAGAATAAATTTTGCTTCCTCTTTCAAATTTAATAGCATCAGCAAGAATCATCATCTACTGTTGTCAAAAGAAAGTGGAAATGTTTCTTGTCTTGTATTTCAAAGCTTTATCTTCACTTTAAGGTTAGTGACAGAATTACATACAAGCAATTCAATTACATATAACCGAAAAGGAGTAATGTAGCAAGTAGCACCAAACTCAGGAACTAAGATATAAATGAGGAGATTGAAGTAACTTGAGCCATGATCATCAAGTTTATCATTTCCTGAGATCTGTAGTGTATAGTCAACAGCTTATGAAAATTATAGACACTGTCATTTCTATGAACTACAATTGTTTAATACATAGTCAGGAGGTAGCCGCAAGGGCCAGAATGTTTTTCGGATAGTTTTATTTTCTAAGGGAGAAAGAGACTAAAGGGCTATTCTCACCACCCATCCTTTTTTTTTTGGGGGGGGGTGGGGGGGGCGGGGGGGAGGGGTGGCGGACACAATTTGGAAGCAAATGAGAACTTTAAATGGGAAGTACAATGCTTAATTCGGAATAAATATAATTTCTGCTTCAGACGAAGCTCGTTTAAATCTCACTAACTCAATCAACATGTTCACTTTTCTCTCTGTAACAAATGTGCAAGGGGTGATACTCATTATCTCAAGCACCGGAGAATTACTAAGCAAAAATCTGATTAGTTCCATCTCATGGGGTACACCAGACATATCTGTCATCTTCACGAGTTTCAGTTGTTTAAACAAGCAATCTGCATGGCTTTCTTTTTCCCAAAAATCCAAATCAGGTGCTTCTATAGCAGCTAATGTATTTGAAGAACCCTATAAAAAATAATGAGCAAAAAACAAAATTTAAGATACAACATTGTATGCTGAAAAAGAAATTTTTTTTTCCACAACTCAGAATTAAACTTTCCTATGTTTAAAATGACTTACTGAAATATGAAGTTCCTTCAGATTAGGAGAGTTTGTAATCAGTCGAATAACAACAAGTATCTCTTTCGTATCTTCAAAACTCACTTGATAAAGTTCAATCACCGTTAGATGATTATATGTATTTGGAACTCTTCCCGGATCATCGCCTATACTCAAATACTTTAGGGGAGGAAAAGAAACAAACATAAGTTAATTGTTGATCTATCACATGTAAAAGTCGAGAGTCAGACTAGTTGATCATATATACTAAAAATCTCAAATAAAATATGCCTACATCAGCTCCTCTGCACCAAAAAACAGTAATTAATGAATTGTTACCTTGGTGAAGTATATATACCCGACAAGTTTCTCAAGGTGAGGCACTCCACCAAGAATCTTGAGAAAATTGCAACTTGAACTTTGCTCAAAGTGTTCAGCAATGTCATCAGTCATATACATAGCAATGGACATGGAAACCAATAATGGAGTACTTTCTAGATGAATGTCTTTAAATTCACCCTCTAGATACAAGTACTTGAGTTTTGGGGCACATATATTCAGATCTAAACTGTCAAAATATGACAATGAGAGGCTCTCCAGTAGTGGGCAACTGGAAATGAGACTTTCAATTGCCTCAGGGGCAACCAAAACTTGATGAAGATTAAGACTCCTCAAGCAAGGAAATCCAGTAAAAGTCAGAGGAGGATCAAACTCGCATCGAAACAGCTCCAAACGAGTTAATTTCCTACAGTTAAAAAGACAAGAAGGTACCCTAAACCACTCCCCTTCTCCTAATTCTAGAACCAATTCCCTGATATCATTCCTAGAAAGGAAAAGCAACCACTGATCAATATCCGGGCAGGACTGCAAATGCACGGTTGAAAGCTGGAACTTGTGAATCGGTCCTTGGTGAAGAAAAAGAGCACGAGTGATAAATTTCACGAGGCTCTTCTCAACCGGAGCTCGGTCATTAGAAATGGGAACACAGTTTTCATCAAATACAAGTTGAGTGAGCGTAGCCCACTTGTACCTCCATTTACTTGATAAAATGCAAGTTCTCACGGCGTCCCTGATCGGTAATCGAGTGAGGATGTTTTCTAAAATGCTTTGCGGAAGATCGCTTATGAAATCCTCCGCAACATCACCCATCTGCATCTTATTTATTATTAACCCACCAACCAATGCAAATACTTAAAATTTATGAAACATTAAAATTAAACCAAAAGTCAAGTTTACATTTCATTTTCTATAATTTCTTTCTGTTTTGCACGATCAACAAATTTTGGTTTTCAGCAATAAGATAGAAATTATAAAAGATCCTATTATAAAATAAATAAATTTTTTCTTCATTTCCCTTTTGCTACAAGAAAACTAATAGCTGATCCCAATAACAATTTTGGAATAAAAATAGCAGGCTGAAAAAATATTGATAAGTGAAAGGATCGAAGGGAGGAGAAAGAGAATCAGATCTTAGATCGATGATAAAATGGAAGAAGATAACGAAAGGCAGTGGCCAAAAGGGTAAAACTATAAGAACTCAAGGGGTGAAAGTATAAGAACAAGCACCTTAGACGAACATTGTAAGTAATATGTCTTCTCTTCTTCGCCGTTGTACTTTCATCTCTGGAAAGGCCGTGACGACGGCTCCAGACCAGAGCGAGGGCCCGTTTGTTTCTTAAACCACTAATAATTTAAATATTAAACAATAACATCTATAATTTTAAAATAAAAATTATATTTAATTGATAAAATACAAACAGAATTTATTAAAGGTGGATTTCTTTTAATTTAAATTTTTTCACTTAAAATTTTGCAACATATTATCTATGCGCCCTGAAATTATAAACAGCTTGTAATTCGGGTGTCATAAATTATAAGAAACTTAATTTATATTCTGTCAGATAAAATTAAATAGTTAAAAAAATGTGAATTAATTAATTTTTAGTTTTGAACTGAACTGAATCAAAAAATTAATCGATTTAGCGTTAAAATTAAAAAAAAATTTATATATATATACAATAATTTTTTATTAATATTTTTACATAAAATATGAATGATCAGTGATTATAATTGTTTTGAACTAAAAAAATTAATCAAATTCAAGTGCAAAGTATAAGAATTTAGCTAGTATAAAAGCAAAAATGTTAAATTTTATGAGCCAAACCATATAAAACCCAGTCAAAGTTGATTCGATTCGATTCCATTCATAAGTTTGGTTGTATTCGGTTAATAATTTTTTGAACCGATTAAGCTCGGTTTAGTTCGATTTTAGACAAACCGAGCCGAACGGATTTTTGCCCACCCCATTCCATCCGATGAACTTAAAACTGAAATTATAAATGACAAGTCAAACAATTACTACCCCGGGATAAGACTCTTACGACATGTCATCTACGTAGTGTATATAAACAGCATACATATAAATTCGTAAACCAATTATCGCCCAAGGGGTGTGTACTCCTCAATTCCTTTTTCAAGTTTGATCTAACAACGTCATTTCACCATCGATGAAATCTTTTTTTCTTTTCTGGGCAACAATAATTTTCAACTCTATGACAAAGTTGTTTAAAAGAAATTAATTTTTCTTTGTAAGTATAAAATGTGAAAGGATACAAAAATAACGGAAGCAAAATAAGTAGCAAGATTATTGAGCTGCAACGATTTTCATGTTTATGACAGCTTTTCATTTATCCACATTCACTGTGATATTAACTAATATACAAATTTTGCATCCTAACTTGACAAGTGTAACATTATTTGTAAAAAGTAATTAACTACTGCCTGGACCCCTTTCCAGATTGAACTATACATTCTCAATAATAGTGTCCAAAACTTGACGAGAAAATTGATTCTATTCTTTTGGTATTAAATTTATCTCTGCAATTGTTGTAAGCAGCAAATAAGGCATTGCCAAAGTGACTTCCTCTATGATTACAAAATTTGTTGGAGCAGCTTGTCACTAGAAACCTAAGAGAGAAGGAACCATCAAAACTCTCAAGACTTTTCATCAGTTGCCTCAAGTACCCTCTCAACAGAACAAAAAGGGTCAATCAGTTTGATCGACTTTCCCACGCTCAACGCCAGTATAGAATAGAGAAAGAATTGATGGCAACAACAACGAATTGAGAATTCAAAAGGTGAATGTGAAAATGTGATCAATGTTGGGGGTGTAATCAGGATCAATTTCGGGTTACGAATGTCTTGAACAAGAAGATTCCTATGCCACCAGCTGCGAATGTCATAATTAGAGGAACTTTAAAGGGTTCGGCATCTGACCAATAACTTTTCTTGGTCTTTCTTTCTTGGTGAGACCTCTCCCCCATGCTCTCATGAAGAAGATTGCTAAGATTGTCCAACTGACGCATGACTTGACGTTGTCCTCGCACAATCCCTGATATCTGTTCGATCAGAAAATTAATTGACCGGCCAGCAAATAGTGAAGATCAGAAGATATGCATTCAAATTATTAACCTATAGGACTATAAGGAAAACAATAAAAATTCGAAGGGTTAAAGGATACGGAAAGCCATGGCACCTCATCCATTAAAGGTGACTCCTTAGCCAACTGGGATGAAGATGAGGAATTAGGCATTAAGGACCCATTGCCTAAACTTGAGATGAAGAAAGAAGTTGGAGCAGAGCCATTGCACGCTTCAGCTGGAAGAGCCATATTTTGTTGACTTGAAGAATTTTTCTTGGTCAACTTTGCATTCAGCTCCTCAATATGAGTTGTAAAGTCATCCATTCTATCAGTAAGTGAGGAGATCTGTTCTGAAAGGTGAGTGATGACACCCTAGAAAGATGGAATGGGAAAAAAAATTGTAAGAGCATAATGCGTTGGTCAGTAAAGAATTGAAAGTTTCCATCAGATGGAACTGGCAAAATAACAAAACGCAACATAGGAAATTAAACACATGCATACGTGACTGGCTAGTGTTGCTGATGACTCCACACTTCTGCCATTAAACCTTCGGTTATTCATAATGTATCCAGTAAGCTTAGACAGATTCTTGTCCCCCTGAGTTGAATATGAATGTGACATACCACTGCATAATGTCAACATAAGTAAATCTATTAGTTAAGACAGATGGCTTTTAAGTAGTGAAGGCAGACGACTTTTCAGTTAACCTCCAACTCAATAAAGCATGAAAAACTAACAAAGAAAAAGAAGAAATTCACCTCTGGAGATTCTTATTTCTCATGGCAACCCTGTTAGCAGAGGCTCGCGAAAGTGCTTCTTTAGGACTCGATACCAGTTCCTCATCTAGGCTGAGCTTTGTCTTTAAATCTTCTGGCAAGGCCTGTCAAATAGTTCCATCAGGACTGCCAAAGAAGGAGAAAGCATCATAAGCATTTTGGAAGTTGTCATACCATAACCTCATTGACTAGTTTTTCCAGTTGAATCTGTTCTATATAGGTGCGTGGAATGTATGAGCCTTCCAAACCCAGCTGCTGTGCAACATTTTTTACAATCAAGCGATCTTTTCCCTGCACCTGTTTACCAAATTGGAAGAAATGTTATTTTTCAGTACAGGTGTCGCAAAAACAAGCAATAGGCTGGGAAACAACAAAGATAAAGTACTAATCTATGGTATAATTAATAGAACTACAAAACCATCATCTTGTAAATGGCCACCCAAATCACTCTTCCTCAGTATGTATGACTCAAGTTTAAAATGTATAGCCTCAAGTGAAAAGGAAGATGAGTTGAAGAATCACATCAGGATTCTCACTGAGCAGTATGAAGTGTAAAGAAGTGAAACCATATTGAAAGCTTTCCAAAAGACAGCAAAACTAAAAGGTCTGATCTTGTTTTCTAATTCATTTAATTTTGATGTAAGACTCCTTTCTTGAATAAATTTAGGAGAGTGCTATGCTAACATGCAATAAAGTACACTGCATTTGCATATAATAGTAACAACCAATCATAATATAGACTGGAGACCGTTATTTTAACAAGAAAAAAGGGCTTCAATTCAGGTCCAGTGCAAATGGAAACAAATTGACATTACCACTCACGCATTAGTGTTGCAAATGATGCAACCATCAAAGAAACCGGTAAATACTAAATGAAAGTAAAGAAGTTCAAAATGTACCTGAATATATTGGCGATTTAGTTGTTCTAGCCAATCAATTTTCATGCACACACCCCTATCATCAGAGAATACATGGCTTTTTCTTTTAAGTATGGTTGCAATCGTGTACCCCAGGGCCATTAGCCCACCAAGAAGGCGCACACTGACTTCAAAAGTAATTCTTGGAGATATCACAAATGGAATATCTGTCACCCACTCCTGCAATTAAAAATTGAAAATTATCACATCAGGTACGGCTTTGCAACATATTTTTTTAATTCCCATAAACTAATATCTTTAGCAATAAGCATTAATTGAACTCTAGTAATTTGGGAGGACATAAATTGCTTAATAAGAAACAGATAAATCCACCATTTGAATGCCAAAGAGTTAGGCATATGGACACCATGTATAAGAAGACATGACTTCATAGCTCCTTCCACCAAGCATAGCGTTCCATAACCAAAATAAAGACATCCTACAAACGCCAGAAGCAGCCACCCCATGTTTTTGCAGTTAAAATTGATGTAAATCTTCATTTTTGAAATTATAAATTTCATTGCTTTTTTAAAGAATACCATTAACTCTGTCAACAATGGCATTCTTTGGTGAATTGTTATTCATATTGGGGATGTGTTACACGAACAAATTAAATCCATGCGTTTGTTTTTAGCATTTGGCCATATCTAAGAGCCATACTCGCCAAAGTCCTCAGGAATCTTGAATTCCTTAACACATAGATAAAAGGACCTCTATAAGCATGCAGAATTTATCATTGCCATAATGAGAGAAATTCAGAGGGTAAACCTCAAACATGAGACTGTATTTTCCATCTTTATTCCGCATCCTCAGATATGATTGGCAAGATTCGGGATCTTCACCAGGAGGTAGTAGATAAATATCATATGTCTGCTCCATTGTTTCTGTATGTCCTTCAGGATAAACAGCCTTAATTTGATCCACTGACAAATTCTTTGCTGACTAAAACAAAAGAAAAACTCAGATATCAATGTAGATGAAGACATAGTTATTAAAAGTGATTTTGGTAGTACAGCAATCAATATCAGTAAAAGAATACAAGTTGAACACTTATCAAAGAAGAACAACCTTTAAGATATAAGTTGGACTCTGAAATCCAGTAAATGGATTGAATTTGTTTATAATTTTTATATGAGCTGTTTGTAGGTCCGGTTCAATGAAGGCCTTGTACATAGGATATACCTGTACAAAAGAATAAAGCCGAGCACTTTGAAAAGAGAATTCCAAATTCATATTGTCTCAAAAATATGCTCAATATTAAAATAAACAAACCGTTTCAGATATTTGATGGATTATTTCTTCCGGTTCTTGACCAACACGTTGTATATCACGTAAAACCCGTTTGACTAGGTCAAAATGAACCCCCCCTGTGACAGATACGCGCAGATCCAATAATGGTCGCAACTTCTCACTCAAAGCATAGATGCCCTCAATAATCACAATACGGGAGCTTGGGACTTCAACAGTCCTGCCACAAATAGATGCCTAGCTTAGATCTTAGGACATTAAGTCAATATGGAATGTAGTGACAAAGAAATGCACAAGTGCATTGGTTTTTTCAGTACAGTGAGAAAAGTACGAGGGCCATGGTTTATTGCATGTATAAAGTTAGCATAAATAAACTTACACCTCTTAACTCTTAACTTCTTTTCTGTGAAAAAATATAAAATTACAACAGACTGAATGTTGTTATGCTCTATTCCACAATTGGGAGACAAAAACAAACTAAGGACTTAATACACCTAAAATGATAATAATTTCAGCATTTGTGATAGCAGTATTTTACTGAACATCTACCATGATATCCTGAGACTTTTTTTCTTAACAGCTTTCTATTCAAAATCAAACGATATGTCTTGAACAAAGTAGTGTTCAACCTGTATCCAGTGCGGGAACTAGACTTGAAATCATAGATTGGAACCTGTACTGGCTTTCCTTCTTTTAAATCACGGACATTTTCGAGTAATGTGTCATAGTCTGTTAAGCGTGGATCTGTTTCAAATCAAGTAAAAAGTCATTGTAACAATACACATCAGATTATGTTCTCAGTTATAACCATTAGGTATTTGATGATGAATGGAAACAACATTTTTGCAAGCATTCAATTTGTTAGGTGAAAAAGATCACAAAGAACGACCTCACCGCACGCCAGTCACCAGAAAAAGCTCTACAAATACTAAACTTGAAGAGCTTAAAGAACTACAGCATCCATCCTAAGCTAGACTCTCAAACACAACAGAACAAATTATCTCCAGAAAGAATTTAAACACTTTCCTTGCCATAAACTCAATAGAACCCCATTCCTCTAAAGTAATACTTCTTCCATCCAAAGTAAGATTTAAGTCATGCTATGAACTGAAAAAACCACTATCTTTCAACCCAAACATAGTCTCAAATTAATAAAATAAATAAAAATGTCAAGACTTCCACACTCCAGCCAAATAGTTGGATAAAGTGAGATATCGATTCATTCGGAAGATTCATCATAATTACACGTCACATTGCATCAATACACGGCATACAACAGTGACAGTGCACAAAACTATACTGCGCATAAATTGGTTCTCTCTAGAAAATCATAATTTATTCAACCATATAGATGATAGCTATGCCCTAGAAGTAATATAAAGATAAATTGAGGGATTCCTGACAAAAACATAGTGCAAACAGGAAAGGGGAGGAGAGGTATGTGCATAGAATTACCATCAAAGTTTCCATCAACAAGTCGACTAGAATCGTTGTAGTTGTCCATAGATATGACAGCAATGCTGGGCATAAAGTTGAGTATCTTTTCAGTGAAAACAGTCTTGCCAGCACCAGAAGGACCTGCTAAACCTATCAATATTATGCCATCATTCTTTTGTGCTAGCAATTGACATGCACGGATAACTACAAAGAAACCCTTCTCAAATGACAAAGGATCTTGGATGGGGACTATCTCATGCCGATCAGAGTCCTTTCTCTTAACCAACCGGACTTGGTCTTTCAAGAGAACTGGTTTTTTGTGGTGTGATTCAGCATTAGAACTATCTTGAGCCATTGAAAAGCCGCTCACACTGATGAAAACAAACGGAAAGTGCATGAGGTAAAATAAATTTTGAAGACTACAAAATAAAGCAGTATATTGAGATAACTAGAGTGTAATAACAGTAAAAGCTAAATGGAAACAAACTAATCAAATAAAATCAAATTAGTGCGGTAAACAGCAAAAACATTTGGGATGCAAAGCCGTAAAATGTGTGCATTGAATCAGCATTCAAAGATGTTCCACGGAGTACAAGCAACTAAACAATCATTAAGTTAAGCTTACTATAATTGACACAATTCTAAGCTTTTCGCTAAGCTGCTAGTGCAATATCAATTTGACAACAGTATTAGTTCAAATTCATGTATCATCTCTCTCTATTGTCACACAGAAGTATATTAGTAATTCAGTAACGCATTCCAAAATCGTAGGATTCCAGAAAATTTCAACCGAGGACCTTTCACATGATAGTGATGCAAGTCAGGCAGCTCAACTCCTACCGGCATTACATTATATTAAGTGCAAACACATGTATTGACATCACAAACGATACCAACGAGCAGTGACTCTATAGAACAGCCATCACACAAATATGAAGCTACAACTTCAAAGATTGATTCAAATGAGCACCCTTTCACAGTCACCTTGCAAACAAAAAACACAAGTCTTTTGATCTACCACATAACGCATGTATGATCAAACACAGGCTATAAAGAATTATATATGACATTAGAAACTGAAAAAAGAAAAAAGAAAAAAAAAAAAAAAGGAACTCAAAAACCATTCGACACAAACCTATAACCGCAAAACAAGGCTTAGAAACTCTGTTCCAACAACGATGGATCTTGCACAAACATTCTCAAGCAACCGACTTAACAAACCGAAGAACAGAAAAAAAAAATGCCCAGATAAAAAAAAAATAACATTGAAAGAAAAATACCAGGAACGAAATTCGATCAAAAACCAATACTTTTAACTAAGAGAGCACCCACCGAGCTACTTTCTTAACAAAATAATGAGCCAGTCACACACCGAGTGCGAGAGCCTCAGGATATATATGATGTATTTTTAGTTCTCTCTAAAAATATGAAATGTATTTTTCTCGTCTTGTTTCCGGGAATGGTAAAAGAACGTGATTTTCCCGGATTTTTTTGTTTTTTTTTTTTTTGGGGAGGGAGAGTGTGAGTTCTTGAGAATCAGCTTAAACACTGAGAGCGGAGAATGACTCTCACTCACAGCTCTGAGAAAGAGAGCGAGAAAAGAGACCGATGCGTATTTAATTGAATTCTTTTTTTTTTTTTTTTAAATTAATGAGGCCAAAAGTCTCGGTCCAAGAAAAGTCTAATGTAACTAGAACTTGCTTTCCTTGCACCCAAACCAAATCCAAATGTATCTTTTTTATTTTTTGAAATTATAATAATATCACTAAACTTTATTCCGAAAAAGATTGATAAATTCTTTTTGCCTCGGCGGTGAGGGACCATTGGGCCATGGGCTCATTTAGTTAATGTTATTGCGCCAAGCGTCAACCATCTTTTACACTTTTCTCGCACACCGTTCAATTGTTAACAACATAAACTCCGATTTCCATTAACTAGCCGCGTTCTCTCTCATCTTCTCAGCCTCTACATATTTGAGTGAAAGGAGGCTTCTAGTCTCTCTCCTTCATCTTAGTTTCTCCACTTATAAATAAATACAACTATTATGTGATTAAAACGTAAAATTAATTAAATTTTTACCTCTATGCCATCATCCATAAATTTACTCGATTATTATGATTTCTTATCGTTGTCTGCTCGAACTCGATCTCATAATAAATAATGTTCACGCGACATAGCCTACTTTTATCTAAAATATTAATAATGCTTGCAATATATAAACATATATAGCATTAAAATAGTTATGCAGATTTTAGTAAAAACAATAGGACCGGCGAAACGGGACCATCATCAATCATTAAGATTGAAAGCGTAGGCTACTAGGACACTACCCCGTCCAGTAATTGAATGGATATTAAATCATTAATGTTTCGTGTTTCTCGTTCATTAATTATTTTTTGTTCAAGTTTGTTACGTCCAGGAAAAGTGCTTGAGCGATTTGGCATTTTCAGTCAAGGCATCTTAATACCTTTAATCATTTAAGATAATTAATGGCTGGTTCCGGCTTTTAATTGGGAAACTGCGCATATGTTCTTTTTTATGAACCAAACAAAGTGCACCAAGCAAAACAAACACACTCAATTTCGCGCATGTACATCAGTACATGTTCATATTAAAAAATTGATAACATCAATTAATGTTCAGGGGAAAAAAAAAAACAAGTCATAAAATTTATCATTTTCTCCACAATCAAAATCCTATAATTTCTTTTCTTTCTTTTTCTTTTCTGTTCTCTTTTTCCCAAACAAAAATAAAAGAAAAATTATCATTCGTATACCCTTAATTTATTTCGTTATCAAATTTACTACAATACTTTTTAAGATATATCAGTCGTCTATTATAAGTTGACAAAATATCGTCTATTAAATTATTAATTACCGTTTAAATGTGATAACGTCTGAGGGGTAATATAATCTTTTTATATGATACAAGTGATAATTTAAAACTATACAAGTGATAGTAAGAGAATTTAAAGGTATGAAAGTGATAATTTTCGTTTATTTTAATTTAAGTTTCAAGAGTAAAATTATCAACTCGCGATAATTTTGTTAATTTTCAAACGGCAGTTAACGGTTTAGTGGTCGGTAAATAACTTTTATCAATTTAGAATAAACGATTAATACACTCTTAAAATATTATAATATTTTTTTATAAAATAATAAATTTAAAATACACGAAATTATAATTTTTCAAAACAAAAACTACCCCCCGTGACTGGAGAGCCAATACTACCAACAGAAAAAGTCATTAATCATTAATGACACTGACGACTATGTTGCATCCCAGGTGGCATGCGTGTTTGAATGAGCGGTGTTTCGAACATTTTTTCTAGCGATATTAAAAATGAATGAGTACATAAACCAAAGTCAAGTCTATGGCTCGCACCACGCGTGCGATAGATTCCTACACCTAGGTACGCTAAACTAATGTCATATGCATTTATATTTATTGATCATTTTTTCATAATTAGTTAATTAACAAATATATATATATACCCCAAAAAAAAAAAACTCCCATTTTATTGAGATTTATCGAGACAAATCAATATTATTATTATTATTATTTGGTTTGGGCGGTTTATAGGCTCCTAGCCACCAAGATGATGATTCATTGAATGTTTTTCATTTTCTAGTTCGTACCGAAACCTAACCTTCTGGTCCATTGGCCACGCAATGAGAGTAGCATCTCCACAGGTAATTTCAATCGGTAGGTCACTTTTTGAAATATTATCGAAATGCTTTGAACTTTATCCCGCGATTCATGAATAAGCTTTTGTCAACGTACCCAACGCCGGCCCTCGCATGCAGAACTAATCCATTCAATCTTGACAATCGCTTTCACTCTTTTGCTGACTGACTGACTGACTGACTGCGTCGCTTTTTTGTCTCTTGTTCGGCACATGCACATCGATGTCATAAGTAAATCTGCAGCCGCGTTTGAACTTCACACAATCTAACCTTCAAGAAGCATCGAAATGGAAAAATAAATGGGGGCAAATTCACATTTTCTCCCCGTTCTATCACGTAGACTTTACGCTGTCGCTGCTGCAGCCCGTATCATTGGGGTTCTGTATGAATTGCCAAGATTTTATTACCTAATCACCCTTTTATTTTCCAACCGTTTGAAGGTATCCAAACTGTAAAAGTGCGATATTCTTAAAGTAATTATAGTGAAACCCTAATTTCTTTACGCACTTCAAAGGATTAGGTGGTTTAACCTAAAATTATAGGGAAGAATAAAAATTGTCATCCTCCAAACAGGCCCAAAAAAAAAAAAAAGTATTGAAAGAATATGAAAAGTGGTGTTTAAAAAACTAAAAGAAATTAGAAATTGGAGAGTCAATAAAATTTCTTGTGTGAAAAATAGATTTCATTTTGACTCAATAACATTCAATTAGGAAGTGGTTGAAAATTTTCCAGCCCAATAAATTAACTAGAAGAAAAATTGTTTTGACATAAACAATTTGATTTCAAACCAATGAAAAACCTAATTATATTACAACATACACATACGTGTTTTTAATTGCGCGTCCACAACCAAGTCAAAAATGCAAGGTCAGGGCAAGATTTCTCGCTAACTTTGGCGTTACGATTTGTGTTTCTTTAAGGTCACAACTACTTATTTGTTTAATGGATCTGGTTAAAGTGAATGATTCTGTGATTATGATGAATTTCTTTCAGATTGCATTACACTGTCGGATATTTCACGACGTATGATTTGACTTTGAATAATGTAATTATCAAAGGATACTTCATAATACAAATTAAAAGCTATCAACCTGCCGGCAACCAAGCCCGGGCCAGCCCAGGCCAACCCTGTGGGCTTCGGCCGAGGGCTTCAGAAAAAAAAAGTTTTGGCCAAGCCTAGACCCATTATTTTTTTAAAAAAATAATTTTATAAATTACAATACTAAATTAAAATAAAAAATAAAAAATAAAAAAAGAAAACTTAAATACGTAATTCATAATTCATAAATCAATGATGATTCAAAAAAGATAAATTTATAATACTAAATTCTCTCTTATGTGTTAATTAATTAAGAGAGTGCTTGAATTAGAAAATTCAATATTAAAAAAAATTAAATATCTAATATTTTATTTTCTTTATTAATTGTTTTACTTTAAAATATTCATTTTCTTTTATTTATTATTGATTATAATAACTTGTTAATCATTAAAAAAATTAAAAAAATAAATGAAAGCCCAAGCCCGGCCCTGAGCCTGACCCTTATACTCATCTTAAAGTGGGCTTTGGTCTGGGCTTAAAAAAACCCAACCCAAGCCTACTTTTTGCCAACCTTGCTGAAAATTGTCGGGAGAATATTAATAGGATAGAGTTATTTACACTCTAAAAATTATTTTGAACACTAAAATTCGAATAAAATAATTTATTATAAAAATATTTATCATATAAATTACTATTAAAGACAATTTATTATAAGTTAATATTACATAATTATTTTGAACACATATTTAACACACTTAAGAATGACAGAAATCTCCATTGGGACGGGTGCCTTAAGGGGCTTTTTCCTATTCAAAGAGAGTACGAGAACTATGTTATAGCAAATTTCTTATTTGGGAAAAGAATGTGGATGAGGTGAAATCTTCATCCCTTTCCCGTTTCCCCATATTTATTTTTCTGGAATCATTAGTGAATAAATAATAAAATTTAAATTGTAAAATATTAAATATTAGTGTAAATAACAAACATAAAATATTTATACAAATAATATAAATATTAGTTAATATAAAGACTTTGACGTAATTTAGACTTAACCACAGTCTAGAGCCCATAAACCCACAAGTGCACAATCCACAAATCAAACGTTAAGCCACTCTTTCACAGTCTCCCTCATCATTTCCAAATTACTCATGCTGCAGTCAGCACCCAACTCGTCTTTATTTCATTAATTTAAGTATTTATATCTATTTCATTTATTTCATTATTGATATAAAAGTAATTTCTTTTTCTTTTTATTATAGGGTTATGAAGATTGATAAAGATAATTATTCTCATGATTTTTATTTTGTCGTGTAACATTTGTAATGGATTAATGTAATAGAAGATGTATTGCCAAACTTTATTTTAATTTTTTATTTTAATATAATTAATAAATCAAGTTCAGAAACTAAAAACATATCAATTATTTGAGGACCCTCGGGGATCCCCATCCCTTTCCTCAAGCAATTCTATTAGGGATGGTAAGGGGAAGGGACATACGAAAACTATTAAGGATGGGCACTGCGGTGTCTGTCCCCTCGCCTCCCTACCACATTGCCATCCTTAAGCACAATCATTATTCATGTATAATTTTCATGTCATAAATCCTAACACTTTTGTTTCTAACATCTTTGTTTTAGTCAATACCTAAATGAATAATGAAAAAAATCAATATTTTGCCTAAAAAAAATGTGTAAGACATTTGATAGCCATTTGTTTGTTTTTGGTCCTTCTTCTCCTTAGCTTCTTTTTCTTTTTCTTTTTCTTTTTTGTTAGTATTTATAGAACATTTATTATTATTATTATTATTATTATTATTATTATTATTATTATTATTATTATTATTATTATTATTATTATTATTATTATTGCCAAATAAAATTAATAACTAAAAAATTATGTTAAACTATTTGTTTACAAGTTGACTTAAATATAGTATTGTAAGTATGTATTAAATATCTTAGAATTAAGTGTATTCCTATAAAACATTCGGATAGCTTCATTGGTGTTTGAAATAAATAAAGTTAACTCATTTAAATGGTTTAAGTAAGGATTTTTTTTTACAATTTTAAAGAAGTTTACAAAGTAAAATTTATTTTTAAAAAAACTAGTATATGAGTGACTGAGTGTACAAAGTATGAAGTGTTCAAATTAATTTTTAGAATATAAATAACCTGTCTATTAATATTATATCTTCCAATAAACTTTACAAAAATTTGCATGTTTAAATGTCACATTTATAGTTCAGCTATTTAATTGATGTTTTACGCAATATAGATGAAATGCCTATTAACAATTTTTTTACTTAAGGAAGTTAAGTAGCAAAATTGATTTTTACCATGGGTGAAAGTGTCATTTTTTATAAAATGAGTAATTAATTTATGGTGAAAAATTTGGTATATTTATACTACATGAATTGTCAGAGTTGCTATGATGCAAAAATGATGTAGAATAGGAATTATTATCATATTTAGATTAGTTTCCTTATTATCTAAGGTTGGACTTTTGTTTTTCTTTTACTTTATGGTTTAGGATAATTACAACCAATATGAATATTAATTTCTGTGGAACTCTTGTACCTTAATTTCCTAAGGGGAGATAACTGGAAACCATGATGCAACGTCATTCAGGATGCATGGCTACATTTTAATCATCTACATTGTAATCCATTTTAGTCTTTTACCTTAATTTGTTAATTTGCATATAAACCACCTTTAAATTAAGGGAATACACCACCAATTCCTTTGTTTGTTGTTTATCTAGTAGAACCTACAGACGATATGCCATCTTAAAGTTTACAAATCAAACTTTTGTCGTATATAAACAAATATCTAAAAAACGCGTCATCTAGGTTATGGATCGACTCATTAATTACATTTGTTGGTTGTGTAATTATATTGATGTTATGTTGTGTATAAGTTTAAGTATTGAGTGTGATATCGTTCACAATTAGAGTTGCCTCAAAAATAAAATTTTACAACCAAGATATCCTTTAAAATAAATAAATAAATAAATTACCATGATGCTGATGCTTGATAGCAAAATATATACCCTAAACAACACTAGAATTAGAAAATCAGATTTTGTGTTGAAATCCATTTTAATTCGAGATCATTTGAAGAGAATTAATAACATAGTTGGGGTTCGGCCAAGTCCTAGCTAGACCATATAATTAAAATGAGAGCTCTATCCCTTAGAAAAGCCTAATCCTTCAAAGTAAGGGTTGAGCTTGGTCCCACCATTTAGTGCAACATAACTTTTTACTCTAGTTTTAATTTTTAGATACTTTTATAATAAGATTCTAATTCTTCATTCATTCATTCATTCATTCATTCATTCATCATCATCATCATCATCATCATCATCATCATCATTATTATTCCATTTTTATGTTGAAATTGGATGTAGGATACTTAGTAAATTATTTGTTTATTTAGCTTTAACAACAACACAACATGTAACAAACAAACTAAATTCAGAAGTAAACAAATTAAATACAAAATACTACATTAATATGAAAGAAAGACAAATTTTAATGGAATGACTTGTGACCATGTGTGTGGTGCATGTCTTAACTCTTAACTTTTAAGTGTTATATTTTTATAATTTTAAAAATTAATTTAAGGGTTATGGCTGTGTCAACCCTTTTAGTAAGGCCTTAGACTTGACTCGAATATAATTAGATTTGATTCCTTGAGTCTTAACCTGACCCTTGACTTATAAATTTAGACTAAAACCCTAAAAATTAGGTTAAACAAGCCAAGGATCGAATCGGGCCTTTCTGCCATCTTTGAGAATTACTAAAGAATAAGAAGTACAAGTAAAAAGAGACATTTTTTTTATGAATGAAAAGATGAGGATTGATAGGGAATGAGTTAAAACTCTTCGCAAATATTCGACTGGCATTGACACTGCATTTTGTTAAACTTAACAAAGGAAAGCAATACAATCTCTGGTTTGATCTGGCAAAGAATTGCCACAAGCACTGAATTGTTTGGAATGTGTTGATGCCATTAAGCATTCTGTTTTCTTCTTGGTCTACATATGGCGATTTCTTTCTAGCTTTTTCTTTGCTCATATAAGTTGTCAACATCCATTGAAAGTCCATGTCCGGGTGCTTCTCCTAGAACAATTCAATGCATGTCTGAATGACATCTGCTTTCAGCTGCCTTTTCTCTAACCAAATGCGTTGGTCGACATCATACTTAATTTTTTCCAACTCATGAATAAGATCAACAATCTTGGAGTCTTTGCTCGTATTAGATTTCTTCTCGCCTGCCAAGTCTTCGGCCAAGCGATTATTTTCCTCATTGCGAGCATTGAGGTCATGCTTAAGCCAATCTCGCTCGCTTGTTATCTTCTCATTAGTGAGGTTGGTCTTCATTAAAGCACGCTCCAATTCTTCTATTTTCGCATGGCCTTTCAACGACTTCACGAATGTCTCTATATGCCCTGCCATTAGCAAAGATTGCTGAAAAGAAAAATGTCAACTAAAATAAGAAACTCAAACATTCATGAAATAAATGAAGGCTAGAACCAATTACATACCTCAACCTTGTTTCGGGCAAGGGCTCCGAGGGCATTAGCAGTTGACAAGTGGGAAAACTTCTCGAGGGTATCGTGGCTCACAAACCGAGCGGCTAAGTTTACCATGGGTAATAAGTCTTCCACTTTTCCTCGCTTTGACTCTATGATGTCACAAGTTTTAAGTAAGCTCCCTTTCGAACATATTGGGGAAGGGGTTGGTGGTAAAATGCGCAAGGGGCGAGAATCGCCAGCTCGGTTATTTTTGTTTTGAGGTAGTACTTTGCGACCTGAAACCGCGAGCTTCTTTTCTTTCTTCTCATTAGCTTTGTTTTTCTGCAATGCCCGTCGTGGTTTCTTATTATGTGGTTCGCCTTCCTCATCTGATATTTCCTCAGTCAAGGCTTTCATAATCTCTGCAGGGGTGCGCTTGACAGTAGACATGTTGCCTGTGACAACAACAAAAACGAATTAACGTTAGTGAACCTTGCCGTAAGGCAACAAAGGTAATCATTTGGGATAAAATTTTACCTTTTGCTCTGTTTTTCTTACTGTTTCATGGTAAATTAGAAATAAGGCCACTACTAAACAATCTAGCGGGTGTCAACAACTTCTTCCAATCCTCTGCATTTAACAATCCTCTCTTAACTCTTGCACTTAACTTCTCATTTATACCGAAGTTCTTCTTCCAAGTTACTGCAACAAAACACATGTTAGTTTGCATCCTCACTTGGACCTCAACCTAAACAAAATCTTAATTACCTGGTCTATTAAAATGAGTGGGAACTTTAAACCAACCCTTGGTCAACTCTACATCCCAACCCCAATTTCCACTCACCACGAAATACTTGCTTTTCTAACCCTTACATGAGCCTAGAAAGTCAAGTACTATTCTTCTACTCTTTGCCTTTGACATAAAGTAGTACCATCCTTTATGATTGATCCTGTGTTCATTACATATGTATAAATGCATGAATTCCTTAAAGCAAGGCTCGATTCTGTTCTGTTTGGTCCATACAATATACATTCCACCTAGAACCCTCTAGCCATTCGGGTCAAGCTGACCAGGACTCAAACCCATCCTCACCAACATTCGAGCAAAATATAGATGAATAGGCAACCTAAAACCAAGTCTAAACATTTCTGTATAAATAGCGGTTTCCCCATCACTCAATTTACTGGCCGTTTCACCTTCCCTCAATAACCTAAACGTAATATCGTCAGGAATCTGATATTCCTTTCTCAACTCTTCAATCTCTTCTTTTGTTGTATCAAAGTTTTGTCTATTCATACCATATTCCTTATATTCATCGCCATCACCGCTAGGTTGTGTATTTGACTCACCACTAGCTTGCCCATGTATCTCACTTCTTGCTCTATCGGCATTATTTCCCATTACATTATAATTTAACTCTACTTCATTATCTCCTTCATTTTCTTCATTACCACTCATACTCGACTGGGTATCGCAAGAAGAACCATTACCGCCCTTAAATTCTATTATTATCTAATCCAAATGATAGCAACCATTCACGACCGACACCACTTCGCTTTGTTAATTAGTGGCCACACACAAAACACTACGCAGCACAACCATCCAAGTTTACATTCATAAATGCAAGGATAAGCAGATGATGCTTGAAATGAGAACTCACCAGTGCTGGCAACCTTTCTTCTACACTGTCAAGGTGCGATGAGAATAAGCAGTGCGGTCCTGACATTGTTAAAATTACATATCATCATTGAGAATTAAAAAAAGAAAAAGAAAAGAGAGAACAGATTTCGAAAAAAAAAAAGATTTGGATCTATTATGTGAATATAGATCTGGCTTTTCAAAAAAAAAAAGAGAAAAAGAAAAAGATTAAAGCGGAAACGGGAGAGAAGCTGATGCATGGACACTCACCAAGAAGTTTCGCTATTGCTGAACTCACAGTTATTTGGGTGGCACAATGAATCACAAGACGACGCAGCTTCAACTTTAACTGAGTTTTTGTAAATTAAGGAGCCAACACAGGAGTCAAAAGTATTAGAGAAAGTGACGAAATAAAACCCAGGCCGTTGAAAATGAATGGCCAAGAGAAATTCACACGTGACTTTTCAATTTCCAATCTTAAACAAGGTAATATTTACTTCCAGCTCAAAGTCCGCTTTGTTTCACTTGCCTTAGCCCACTTACACTTGCTTTAGGCCCACGTACCCTTGCTTTTATGACGCCCCCAATTTGACTTCATTTTATTGAATTTAAGTTTGACTAACGAGCATGTGCTATACACATTATATTAATTTTGTTTGCATGAGCTTATTAATTCTTTAATTTTCTAATTAATATTTTAATTTGCTTACAATTCAATACTATCATATCATGCTAGATTGCATGGTAATTATTTTCTATTGCTACTTTATTTTTGCTCTTTTAATGAACCTTATTTAAGTTTCCAATACCGATCATGCTTTCTCGGTATTGAAAACCAAGGGGCTGGTGTAAGGTTTTGAGGAAAATTTTCTATTTGTCAGTAATTAGTTTCCAACACTGATCATACTTTCTCGGTATTGAAAACTAGAGGACCGGTGTTAGGGTTGGATTTTTCTATAGCATTGAGAAATACGGTCAACCTTAATCTACCCAGATTCATTGTCGTCGAGCTGACCTCGGAAATACAACCTGGGGCCTAAGTTGGCTACCTAAGTTATAAGTACAACCTAAGGCTTGTATGGACGACCTGGTTTATACATTCCTTAACTCGATCGTGGTCAACCTTAATCTACCCGGAGTCATTATCGTCGAGCTGACCTCGAAAATACAACCTATGGCCTAAGTTGGCTACCTAAGTTACAAGTATAACCTAAGCATGTATGGACGACCTAGTTCATACATTTCGTAATTCAATCGGGATAACGTGGCCTATTTTTTAGGAGAGTTGTATACCATTATTTTCTCAATCGCTCACGACTGATAAGTAACCGCAAGTAACTACCTTTGAATGTGCTAAAATCGTGGTAACCACCCTATGACCAGGGGGTTATTTAAAGGAAAGAAAGCTTCATGTGAAGGGGTTAGAAAAACAAACCAAAAAACTCTACAGAATCAACCTCAAAGGTTACTATTTTTCTACCAAAACCCTTAACTCCAATACCGGAAAATTCATAATTCGGACTCATTCTCAAGCCCTCTTTTTCATTTTTCTCTTTTTGAAACATAAAGCATCTGATTTAAGCATCGGAGGATTTTCGCCGAAATCTCCACCGGCGTGTCCTAACCGTGTTTTGTGAGTGGCAGGTATAGAAAGTGACGGTTGCGATGTTGCTCGAGTCGAATTCGTGCTGTAATTCCCTAAAAAATAAATTCAGTTGTTGAGGTCATTTTTTGGCATCAACAGAATGTATTGTATTCACAACTGATAAAAAACCAATTCGGGTGCATATAATTATATGATAGAGTTTATATATTATTTTCACTGAATAATCACCAAAACTAATGGTAAAATAAAATGAATTTAAGAAGCCATACCTTTTTCTAAGCCGTGAAATAATTAAGTATTGGATTACGTTAATGGTTGGGAAAAAATCATAAGAGAAAATCCTTCTCTGATCACAATATAAATGCCCTTTTTAATGAATTGTTCAAAGTGTTTTCTGCAGAAATTGAAAAGAACAGAAGAAACAACAATGCTCTTTTACTTTTTATTCTCTTAGGAAACTAATGTGGGAAAGTTGATTTTAAATCAATTTCCTTCAACTCTCCATAATCGTATATGGTAACCGCATATCATATGCGGGTCAGGTCGGCCCATCATGAACGACCCATCCGTACAAGAGAAACAATAAAAACTATTTTAACGTGTTCAAAATGAATCAAAAACACAAACTCCAAATCTTTCAATAGCCGTGCTGTAGTACATAAAATATGTGAGTTACTTTCACTTGTTGACAATATGACAGATGAATATAGAAATACAACCAATCGCTTGATTTTGCATACACGTAGGCTGTAGCTCATGTGTTTACAAATCTGCAGTTCTTTCTCACTTCCCCATTGACAAAGCTTTCCGGGTTTGTAATATTTCCCATCTTCACCATTGAATCGGAGAATTGCTGGAAGAAAGCAAGAGGCTCATGTGCATACTTTTTCACAAGCTCCTTTGTTTGGATTCCGAAAATGCTCGAGTACATTTCTTGGTCAGAATTCAGCAGCCCTTCTCCTTGCAAAAGTGTCTGGTAAAAAGAATTGTCGAAAAGATTTGGTGTATCATAATCCATTGCCGTTTGGTTATTGTCACTGCCAATGGCTGGACATATTGATTTCAACTTGCTGAGATGTGTCTCGGATAATGGATTTATGCCCGAAGTTGCTCTGTAGTCTCCATAAATTCTCTTACGGAAATTCACACAGCGTGCCATTCCAATGGTGTGAGCCCCTGTGGATTCACTTGAGAAATTAATCATGCAGTGTTTCAATCAAAAACGTCATGCTGCGCTCATCCAATAAGTTCTTATTACAATGTCTACATGAAATACGCGTGACATGATTTTATTGAATGGTCCCATTATTGTAACAATCATATGTAGCTTACCTGAAAGAGCCACCATATCGGTGACAGATAGGCCTTGATAATGAAACTTAGAAATGATAGAGAGAAGGCCCTCATCTGCACCGGGCAGATTCGAGTCTGCTAATGCATAGCTTGCAGTTTTAGAGTCCTTTCTTCCCACTGGAACATCCCAATAAGGTCCACCAACCTGGACGGTACAATTCCATCAATTCAAAACAGATGAACGTATATATTATTTTTGTGTTCCGCAAAGGACTTTGAGTTTGGATTCAGTGCTTTTATGACCTGTTCTGATCTTTTAAAAATTTTATGCCATGTTTGAACATATAACAGTATACAGATTTATTATATATATATATAACTTCATCTAATAACTAGCAAGTACATCCTTGTAAAAAGATTAGCATGCACTAAATCTAAATCCGAGAAGAAAAGATAACATAAAAAAGTAATTCTTCATTGTATATAAATTACCAGAATGACTGCGTCTCTTGCAGCAGTGGTGAGAATATCTGCACAAGAGACGATTCCAGGGCACTCGGATTCAATCTTGTTCTTGATCCTGTCTATAATCCTAAAACCTTTCAGGGCGTTTCTGTTAATAGAAGCCTTTTTTTCTCCATGTAAGTCGATAGTATCGTCTAGTAAAACTGACCCGTCACATCCCTGCATGCATATAACTAAGTTTCAACAATATACTGCTACCTAATATGGGTGCTTAACCACATTTTAATGTAATTAGTTTAAGCAAACAGTGCAGCTAAATATCTGAACCTGTACAAAGCAATCATGGAAGTGTAATCGGACTATAAGGGCGGCGTTGCGCGGATCCGAAAGCACAGCACATTCCATTTCTTTTCTCACAATCTCGAACGCAGTCGGGCAAGTCTTTGCGTAGTAATCCAATGTCAAGTAAGGTTCACTTGCATGCAACCGGGGGCTAGAAATTGAGAAAACCAAAAGCAAAAATTGCAAAATTGGAAGCCTAGGATGATGAAGAGAATTTGCCATTACTATTGCTGAATCTTTTTCCGGCTTTTCTTGAATGATGGAATAGATTCAGCTCAGAGTGGGAGCGAGAGGTGGGACTGAGAAATATATATAAGTGAAAAGAGTGTAGAAATATTTGCGTGGCCGTTTGAGTATTTAGTATGAATGTGTCTCACGAGTCAATAGAGGATGCAACTAATGCAACTAATGTTTCTTCTAAACCGAAATGAAACGAAATGACACAGAGACACAAAGCTTTAATAAGACGTGATCAATGCTGTACTTCATTTGTTTAATTGCTGATAAGATTGAGGCAAGTCACCAAACCTAAATCCAAGATAACAGCTAATTGATGTTTGCTCCTTTTTACTCTTTCAACTTTTGCATGTGAACTTCATTTTCATAAAGGCATTATCAAAGCCTATAAATGAGAGTCTATTATTGTTTTATAACTAGAATGATCATTATGTATGGCATGGACTTTACATGTTGGATGGTCTAATTTGGACAGATTAGGTAGAACTAACTTGTTTTGCAAAATATACTTACTCTATTAAAATCAGGCGTGAGATTTCTAGCACTACATATTTTTCCTTTTTCAATGACTTTTACAAGCAAGAATGCATATACGTTTCTTGCATATTCATCATCAGTTGCTTTTGTACAAGAAGAATATCTAGAATGGATGCAAAAATGTGTTGAGTTCATGATCGTGAAGTGCAAGATATTTATCACGTGTTATGGAAGTGTTAATAATAATCAAGCATCTGCAAATTTCATATTTAGTTTGACTTTCTCTCATTGGAATGACCACTAGACCTAGGCATTTCTTAAATAATAATTGGGAAAAAAATTTGAAAAAAATAGAACACAAAATACAAAATGGATATGATCTCTCATAGTCGGGCAATCCTACGATCACCCAGAATGCGGCGGCCGATCACTATGACTGTAAAAGACTAAAAAGAGTACCCGACCTTCAACAGCCTCGGCATTGCCATTTCAAGTTCACTAACTGAAATAATTGGAAAACTGATCAAAGATTTCATCCTACGAACTAATCTTTGCACTAACTTTCAGACTCTACACATGCGTATACACATGGGCGTATATATAGTCTAATGAGATTAGGATACACTTTAGAATACAAAAAATTACATATTTCAATACATCAGAGACTGTCTTTTTGTATACTTAATTTATTAAAATGAGGACACCCTCACTAAAAGATGATTATATAGACACATAGAAAAGAAGGTTTCTCATTTGAACCAACAGTACATGTCCTCAAGCAACAAAAATCATGGCATTCAAATAAGGGAAAAAAAAAAAGAAGGATTCATCCTCAGTCATGATCTCTTTTGAAATTTTTAAATGGCACAAAAGGGGAAAAATGTCCAGAGTACATATGAAAAGGACAGAGGCAATATAACAAAAACATCTCAAACCTAATACATTAGGTATACAGTTCAGAATCAAATGGATGATTCCTATTCTGGCTAAACCATGAACAGCTATTCTCACCATTATTTAAGCTGAAATCCATGCGTGGCAGCACATTCATCTGGAGTAGAGATTGAATGAGGGGCACTGCTGAACCACCAAATTCAGGCCACGAGACACAGAGAGTTCCCTTGATGTTCTTCAGTTGGCATCGACTCAACAGAGCAGCGGGTAAGCCGTCAACCATACTTCCTGATGGGAAATAGTCTACATCCTTTAGCAATGATGGCCCTTCCTTTCTTGCAGCTGATGTCTCCAGCTTGAAAGCAAGTGTCTCATCTGGAGGGAGCTTACCCCGGAAGTTCCGGTTCTGAATTGAATCCAGGATCAGAACCCTCTCTGGAATTATGTCTTCACCGATTAGCACCTTTGCAACTGTGTGAGATCTCTCTGCCGCAACAGAGCACTGAACAGAAACAACAAGAATCCTACCATCTACATCATTGATGGCATAGATATTGCAGGATTTGTCTGTAAGGGAGGGTTCAATAGAGTTTCCGGAGAAGGGGATCTCAGGGAGGATGAGACTTCCAATTAGGGTTTTAGAGGATATATGGTGGAAGACGAAGAGTGAAGGAGAAGATATTGCGACAATGAGGAGAGTAGGGCGAAGAGGTTCATCAAGCTTAGGATTAGAGAACAAAAGAAAAGGAGAAGGAAGAGGTGGCGATGGAGGTGTAAAGTTGTTGAGATCTTCCTGGAAGAACCTTGATGGTGGGGGAATCTCAGTCAGGACATCTTCCATTGTCTATTCTTTATCCAAATTCAGCAATCTGCCAATACACATGAGTATACATGTTATCAGTTTCCTATCTCCGAAAATTATGCCGCCGCAGACAATGCTGATCAGGTTGTAACACTCATTCCACCAAGTTAATCTACAGATAATTCAGAATAGCAGTATTTAAGATGGATAGTTAATTGTAACCGTTCATCCCGTCTTATTGAAGCATAATTAATAGACATCAGTATTGGTGTAAGAACCAAAATGAGCACTTTCCAACATTGAACTTGCTAAAACATCATGCAGAATGAAGATTAAATTAGTAGTACATCAGCTTGGATGATGTAAATAAGTAAAATTGCACAGTGGTGACATTAAATAAAAACCCCATCAGGTTGATTGTCCAATTAGACACTTCCAAATAGCTTGATACCAAAATTCATTAAAGCAATCCAAAAATACCCCAAAATCTGAAGCTAAATTGAAATCGGAGAAATGAATTCACACATTGAAATGCAACTGATAGCAGACCACAGAAACATCACATTACAACAACGAACAAAGTTTTTGAAGTACAAGAGAAGCACATAAAGCATTCTATTTTATTTTTTAATGCTTTTTTTCCTACGAATGGCATGTAGCTTTATTGGAACCAACTTGAAGAGATACTGAATCCACTGCATCGGCATAGGAGAACACGATAAGTTCAAACAAAGGACGTGCAAAAAAGTTGAAAAAAGTTGAAATAAGTGCAGAAATTAAAGCAAAGTTCAATTCATGCTCAAACATATACAACTCTGAATAATAGTAAACTCTCAAGAATGAGTACTTCACATGCAGCAATGAACAACATCAATTTAAGCGAACAAGATTTTTCAATTAACTCTTAAGAACTCCAAAAGGTTAAAATCATTATTTCGCAACTCATCATAAGTAGGTTATCACTTTGATTTCACACAGAACTTGGCAATAATAAAACAAGAGTAGTACAAACTAGAGTTAAAATTTTGAAGCTGTGCCTGCAGCAGCAGGCTGCAGGTCTAGGGTAACACTCACTGTTAATCGAACTCCATGAAAATTAGATCACAATATGAGATCAATAACTTCGAAAAATATAAAATTATACAGCATAAAAGATATGAATTGGGGCGAATGAGAGAGGAGATACGAAGAGAGCTTACTTGGAGAGAAATTGTTTCACGCTTTGATACTGAGAGTTATTTATTTATTCATTTTTTGTTTAATAATTAATTAGAGAAAATTAAGCCAATTCATCATGTTCATGGATGATAATTAATTTGAATTGATAATCTACTACTTCTACAACTACACCAATATCATGCGTGAAAATGGAACTTACAAATACAAATCGTGCGTCGCTTTTCTTCTGTTGGATTAATGCGCTGCGTTTTGAGAATGAGCGTCTTGGTGGCAGTTAGGCGCATGCAATAAACAACTGAAAAGTTCGCCAGTCTATTCCTTTATTGAGATTGCCAATGGGCCGGACACTGCATAGCACAGCAGGGGCACATTTTGGTTGGTCAAGCGGCATGGTACACAGCGCGCTGCACGTACGTACGTGGAATGAACTGAGCTTAGACTTTTAAGTATGGTAATCTCAAAAAGTATGGGATGATTGGAGATGAAATAAAATAGATACATGAAAAGAACTATAATAAATAAATTTTATTTTTTAATGAAAATAAATTTAAAATTTTATAATTTTATGAATAATTTGAAATGAAATCTTTTAATATATTTTATTAACACAAAATTTTTAAATTCATTTAATTCTTAGTTTAAAAAAAATACTCTAATTGATTTATGTTTATAATTTATTGAATCAATAATTGATATCATGATTTTAATAAATAAAATTATAATTATCATAATTTTATAAATATGTATTAATGTTATTATAGACTATATAATCTATGATTTTATCTAATTTTAAATTAATAATTAAGTTAACTATTAAAAAATTTATTATTATTGTTGTTGTTATTGTTAAGTATTAAAAAAATTCTAATAACGTAGGATCTAACTTAATAGTTAATATTATATTCTCTTATTATTATTAGTTTATTATTATTGAATATGAACTTGACTTTTAAATTTTTAATTATATCGAATTTGTATAAATGCATATGCATGAAAAAAGAATATAGGTTTAAAAAAACTATACCAACAACTTAACATGTCTTTTTAAAAAAAAAAAAAAATTATTGTATTTTTTTGAGCATGATACTTGTGAACATAGCACAAGTGGGCATAACACATGTGTTAGATCAGACCTAAGACCAAAAAAAAAAAATTAAGTACAATACAACATGACACAAAATACATCGTCAACATGAACACAGATGAACTTTCCCTTACCGGCACGACCCCCGTTAGCCATCTTTATTCCTCTAATCCAATTTGTTATCATTTAGAGACCTTCCTCTAATCCAATTTGTTATCATTTAGAGACCTGCGACAACATCGTGTTGACGCCAGGTAATTGGCTATGCAAAACTAACTTATTAAAGAACCCCAACCATTCACAAACAAACGCTAGGCACTTTGAAGATTTAACAATTATTTGTAATACACAATTCAGCTCCCTCTGTATCTGATGATCACATCTCATTACAAATCCCATTATATGCAAATGAATTTTCTGATCAAAATCGTTTTGGTTATGGCTTCCACAATAAATCCACAAGACAATGATCCTCTTTTGAGATAAAGTAAAATAATAATAGTAAATGAGAAGAAGAATTACACTTATTGAAGCTCAAGGAAGATTTATGCGACGCGTTAAAGTAATTAAACTCAGAAAAATTACATTAAACAGCAGCAGCAGCACCACAATGAATACTCGAAATGATGACGAATGACTACAAATATGAACCAAGATTCCTCGGTTACAAAATGAGTTGAATGCATCCCACCAATCCTCACACCGGGCACCAGACAGACCCAAATATTACAGTTCACCAAGTTTCTGTACTTTTTTTTTCTTTTTTAACTCACAATAGATCGTTGGTGGTTGGGTAAGTATAAATCTAAGGTGGTGATGTAGACCAAAATCTCACTCTAACAATTGTACTCTCCAAATTGCTATTCTTTTCTACCTTTCTCTACACCTGATCCTTAAAAAATCAATATATAATCCTGTCAATTAATGGGATTCTTCACAAGCATTTCATCTTCACCGAGAGTACCGTGAAACATGTAATTTGTAGCTGCTTCATACCTGCATGAGACATGGCAGAATAAGATGTTTTCACTTGAGTCAGTCTACCAAATAATGCATTACAAGTGGACAAATACAGAAATTTGGACCAATATTGAATTCTCTTTCCTAAAATGTTCTGAAATGCAAATTAGCATGCATGTATGGTAAGCATAAGATATACCGAGCTCAGGCATCTTCTGATCTAATTCAATTTAAAACAAAACAGAGCAATTTGTTGTCATCCATGAATGTCAAAATGGCTTCCACAAAACTTCAAAATGGCTTCCATAAAACATCATACTACCTTTGAAGGAGTCATGCACCGGTTGTAATCATTCTTTCAATCTTCATGTTCACTGTCACTCTCAGAGTCTGCATGGAATACAGATAAATGCCATAAAACAAACTAATGAGAATTAGCAAACTCAGATACTAAATATTGTCCACTGTGATGCTCTAACACCTCTCAAATGAGCGTTTCCTTTTAAGTTGAAATGATTGATAACCCTCCCATGAACTCCTTGTCAATATTTTCTAAATTCGCCCGTTTTAAGTGTGTGTGTGTGTGTGTGTGTGTGTGTGTGTATTATCAAAAAAGACTTGTTTGTAGACTGCAAACATGAAATCCATCTACAACACAAAAAACCATCGAAGGAACAAAATTATTTAATCACCTGATCGAACATCTTCACTAACTCTTCCCCTTGCTTGGACTTGTCTAACAAGCATCCGATAAATCAATACCCACCAGTAAATGTGGAGAACAAGCAAACAAAATAGAAGAGTATTGAACAGATAGTAGTATATTGGTCCATCCACAGGATGTTTTTTCTTGTCCAAGGTCAGGATGACTTCATAGCTGCCAATGGAGAGAAAAAGCAAAGAAAGATATTAACAACTAAATGGAGCGAGAAAAGAAAACTTATTTACTTCAATCCCCATATTTTATCCAGTTTATACAATAAGTCACAGGAGCAAAATTTTTCTTTGCTTTGAAGAAACCAAGGTAATGACTAATGAGGCTAATAAACTCGTCTATCCTGCAGAGCTCAGCACTATCTGCGTAAATTAACAGATTTCCAAGAAATTGGAGCAAAATCTCCTTGTTGTGTAGACAGGACCTGCGTCCCCATCCCTAATGCAAAAAAAAAAGAAAAGTTTCCACCGTCACCATGCTGGTAGCAAATCACAAGGGATAACCTTCAAGGGTATCAAAATCTGGAGTTGCCGAGCTGGACATCACTATTCATCGAAGAAGTACAGATCATAAGATCTTTGATATCAATTTAAGGTAGCCTAAAGCAATTCAATTTTTTATTTTTTACTTTTTCAAAGTAAGCAATTCAATATTAAGAACTTACAAAGATGAACATATAAAAGCTCATAAAAGTCCAAAAAACAATGGCCGCAAACACAAATTAGGCATCAAATTTCACAGACCTTGTACTCCAGAGAATCCAGAAAGGGTAGTAAATAAGGCGGAGTAAGATCCATGACAAAACAAAGAGAATAAAGGACAAGCTAGCAATCCCTTCGGCGCCAATGTACTTTGACATCTTCCCAATCTCCAAAAACACATCACTGGCATCATGAAGTGCTAAAACAACTGAGCCAACACGAGCAAATCTGCACAAGACAGATGTAATAGACTAAGAATTACTGTTTTTATTTATTTATTTTGATATGTTACAAATCACTGTTAAGATATCAATCTATTGGTAAAATATACAAACATATTTAATTGGATCCAAATGGGATCTGTTTTCTGTGCAGGCATTAATATTATGGTGACAACACACTCCCCCCCTGGGGCGGAAGTTAACAAATCACTGTTTAAGATATCAATCTATTGGTAAAATATACCAAAATGTTTAACTGGATCCAAATGAGACCTGTTTTCTGTGTAGGCATTAATATTATAGTGATAACACACTTTTTTTTTTTTAATTTAATTTAATTTAATTTTTGTTTTTGGTGGGGGAAAATGATGATAACACACTTTTGTCTTCAAATAAGAACCAACTCCACTTACTTATAGCGTTAACAACCAGAACAAGAGCAAGCAGTAACAGAATTGCATCAGAGCAAACCTAAAAATGTATGACAGCACAATGAGGATAACAGTGGCAACATGATGGCCCATGGACACCCCAAAGTCAGAACGCCTTGTTTCCCAGAACATGAGAGCAAATATAGAGTAGGTGTAAAATCCGGCAGCATACATATATAGCCCTTTCAATTTCAACCTGTAAAAAAAATTCAATTCTTTCTCAATTAAGTAATAAAGCAGAGATCTTCAAATCATTTAAAAAACTTATTTGCAAGGATAGAGTTAAGCAATAAATAAATTTAACAAACAACAACAAGAACTTGACATATATATCAGAATGGACAAAAACTTACTTAATCTTTTGATCAGGCCACACCTGATTTCCTGGGCCAACCCAAAAGCATCTAGTGTTCTTAAACCAAGGCTCATCATATGTTACAGAGAGAGCCAGAAGCTCTGCTGTAAGAAAATACACGCATTTCCAAGCTGACTCATTAAATTTTCTAATCTTTTTCTTTCTCTCACTTGTCTTGAAATCCAACATATGATGCCCCTTGCCAAATATCAATCGCTTCCCGACTTTCTATTATAAGTACATTTCAGTCAGTCATAATAAATTGTTTGAAGCAATATGAAAGCTTAGAGGATTTGAATATATAGAAAAGGGACCATAGCCACAAGGAAAAAGAAGTCACATTCACAATTTGTTTCTTTAACACATACATATACAAGTGCATTTGTTATATAGTAGTCATTGGGAAGAAAATTCAAGCAATTAAAAGTAATTAATACTTAACATACGTACGTATCCACACTGGCTATGAATCTTCACCATTTTCATAAATGAGTAACGATGTCCTCAATTTGGAAGATCTTACTAATTATTTTGGGTTAGTATCCTCTCAACACTTGAACACGGCAGGAAACTAAAAGAAGAAAAAGAAAGTTGCTACATATCACATGCATAGATAAAGATATATAAAATCAGCTAGAGACTAATTGAAGAATCTAGATTAGTAGGTAGCTATATCTTTATCCAAAACTTACACAACAAGATAGTTAAAAATGACAAAGTTCAACAATGTCACGTGGCGTCTCACACCATATAATTGAAGAGAGAGCGAAGTGGAGCAAGAAAAGTTAGTTCTTTTAGTTAGTGTTTGAAATTTGCTGCATCAATAGCTTAGATATTTACAAGAAGCTAATGATGACATTTCTATGTTCTACTCTGCATGTATGCTTCACTTCTGCTAAACTCACACTATGGTGTTATTGATTTTCATGTACCAAATCATCAACAATCATATTTCATACAACATAGAGATTCAGGCAAAGCCATGTAAGAGTTATAAAGTTTGAAATATGTAAACTGAATCAACAGCCAATGCTGGAGCTTGAATGATAACTAAACATCATCATAAAGCGACAACCATCTATAAGTCTTGGCAACCAATCACATTTCCCATGTCAAGATACCAATAAGACACTTCCAAAGGAAAAAAGTGAATATGCTTTTATTCTTTTGATACCATCCCTGAACGTCACTTCAGTATACATTGGGTTCAAGACTGGAAACTACTTTCACACTCTAACACCTGTACTAAGAAAATCCTTAAAGGTGAGTTCCACGGAAAGTACATGAATCTAGATATCCGCGTCATTGCACTAAAGAGTGGAGATGTTTCCAATTGAAGGTATAAGATGAGTGAAATTCACATTGGATCACCAACTCCAATACAAAATGGCCCCCTCCATCTAATCCGAGTAAAACAAATCATTTGAAACACTACCCATCTCATGATTAATCCAGAAAATCTTTTAATATTAGATCTTAACCTCTCTAGCATCCAATAAGCCAATATATAAGAATACAAGTGAACCAAACTCTGATTTAAATCAAGACATACTTTGCCAAACCATAAAAATAACTTCACATTCACTACTGCTCATAAAACGCCATCCCGTCCAATCAACACACAAAAAGAGCACAACGCATCGTAGAGAACCGCAAATTATATATAGGTCGATCAAATACCCTAATAAAACAAAACAAACTAGCTAGTAATAATCCCACAAGTTGAAAGTCAAAACTCGATAAAGCAATACAAGTCAAACCTCAATAAAGCAATAAACAACATATAAAGAAATAAAGAGAAAACGAAGAAAAGAAGATGAAAAGAAGTACCTCAAATACGAATTTTTCGAGAAAGAATCGAACAGAGGGAAAGTAAAGAACAAAGAAAGGAAGAACAGCGAAATCCTCATAAGCTGGGTACGATTCTTGCTCCCAATTGACAGATTTCACTAATTCAACGAAACCCATTTGAGATGATCCTTCAAATTGTCTAATGGTGGCAGAAAGAGGAAATTTTGGCGGATCACAAGTGAGGAGTAAATGGTTCGGGCAGAGATTTAGTTCGTGTGCGCGATGTGGACTGAGTTTTCAGTTTCTTGTACTTGTTCTTCATTGCAGGCAGACAAGAATCAGACTTCGTTAAATTCGAGCTCGGAGTGATGGAATGACGACTTTGCCCCTCTCGGAACTTAATAGCTGATGGTTGACCTCTCTGTGCTGCACGTTCATCATGGTTCGTGGTTCGTACTTCGTAGCTCGTACTGGAAGGGTGAAATTGTGAACTGGCTGCAACTCACGGTACCATGTGATATCCAGACTGTGTGGAGCCAATTCTTCCTTGTTGGCTTGCCACGTGGCAGGAATGATAGCTATAATTAAAATTTTATGACCAAAATATGGTAATAAGGGAAATAGTTTTACAGAATCGGCCCAAATTTTTGGTCTGTTGACAACACTATCCTTATTTCAATTTTTTTAAAACAAAATTTTGTAGTAGAAAAATTCTCATGTCAACAATAATGCCCTAAATGATTAAAATTTCGGAATTATAGTCCATTAAAAATTATTTTTTTATGTATTTTATTGTATTAAAGTTCATATTTTTTTAATGGAATCCGTTTATTAAAAATAAAGTTGTCATATATTGTAATGTGATATTATAATAAATTAGTGAACAATCATTATATATGGCAGTTAAGAGTCGCTGCACAACACATTGATTGGAACAATTTTGTAAGGATGGTATTACTCAACTTTTTTTTTTAAAAAAAAAGTTAATTTATGTGGTGAACAGATGAATTACAAAGTTTTTGAATTTTATTTTTTACAAAAGATCTACTCAATAATAAAACAATTAATATAGATTAAACAATGATTATCTATCTAATTTTAGATAAAATCTAAAAGGAAAAAGCAATAAAAGTTCCCATTTGTTTTGGTAGCAATAGTGAGGACCGAAGAAGAGGTGAGATTGAGGCGCAAGTGTTGAATGGGTGCAAAACAACAGGCCAAGGACTTGGGGACCATCTGCAATGTTGTTGAATAATGAGTAGCCAAGAAGGGTGGAAATGGGAAGCTTCGTTCGATGTTCTTATTTTTATTTTTTTGGTTTTGAGAGTCCGTCCAAGTTTAATGGGACGGCCATTGAACAGTTTCATTCGAGATTTGACCCAGGAAGAAAGGCAATCTAATTTGATCACCGTATGATGTGTTTTCATTTTAAAAACTTGGTAAATAAAATGCAGGTGGATATTCTTGACCTAATTATTAATAAATTAATTGCATAAAATGCTCGATAGTGATCGTTTAACAATGCTAGCAACCGGAGTTTTCTCATAAAATACTTGGATATTGATCTGTCGACAGGCCGTCAACTGTTCGGTAATCAGAAATCTGACAAACGTCAAATGGGAGTATGGGACCAAAGAAAGAGCATGTGCAAGTGAAAATGCGTAACAATTTTTTACCATTTAATATTATTCTTCTTGCAAAGGTGGTGGAATCTTCACGTCCTTTTGAAACCGAGAGGCTTCCAAGACACTTGGCATTTGGCATGCTCAGGCTCAACTAATGAATGCGAGAGCGAGGAGAATGGGTTGGGCTATCGGCACCCCTCTGTTATCTTTTTCAAACCCATTTTTTTATTTATTTCCTCCTTAATTTTTAAAATAGTCTTTATTTATCATTTTTCCTTAAACAATTTCAACCGCCTTTCAGTTATCTCTCTTCAACCACACCCACTTCAAGTTTCTCTTTTTATAACAAAAGCTGTTGATAACAACCCAATATTTTACATCCCATGCGCTTAATTTATTACTAGGTTTCTATTTGTTTTAGTTTTATACTTTTCAGCTTATGATCTTCCATTTCAAAATAAACTATAAAATACGCACAAGGTTTAGTTATCTCCTAGTATTCGAATAAGGTTAGTAATTTATGAAAATTTTATAAAATTATCTTCCCTACAAAAATAAATTATTAAGTGAAAAAAATACTTTATATGAAATTCTCACTCTTTTATAGTTGACTTTTTTTTTTCAAAAAGAAAAATTGTAAGTTTTAAGAGCTTTAGCGGAGAAAGAGTTGGTGAGAAAAATTATATGTGGATTTAATTAGATAAGCTTTTACATCTAATACAATTCAAAATGTAAGGGATAAAATTGTAAATGTAAAACAAGAGGGGTTTTATAAGAAAAATAGAAGGGTGCCAATAGCTTCACTCGAGGAGAAAAACTTTCATGAACGAATTGTCTTAATTCTTAATCGGAATGTTCAATCAATCAAATCTTTTCATGTGTTATAAATTTTTCTCACATCCGACTATTTCAATATAATTGTATATCTGCATTTCAATTTTATTAAATATGTGTAAGAATGATGCCATGTATTAATTTTATTTAAAATAATTATCCATTGATGACTTGTTTTCTCATATTTTTTTAAAAATATAATTTTTTTTTTTACTTAATTCTTCTCGAAATTACACTTTCTATCATTGAGATAAAATAATCATTTCATCCTCTACAGCAAAAAAACGACGTCATTTAACCTGGTCATCAATTCTTCTCCTTCGAGTTTGGAAGCCACAAATAGAAACGAAAGAATAACATCACAAAAATCTCAAAGCAAAGTGCGAAAGCTCTCTCTCGCTGGCTTTATCCCTAATGAGACAAAACGCGTTGTACGACAATGCTCTTCGTTTTAGGCCCTAAATCACAGGTTTCGACATTATTTTATTTTTTTCACTTGAGATCCGATTTTTAGGTAGTAATGAAATCGATTTAAAAATAGAGAGTTGGGTTCTTTTATAATTAATATTTTGTTACCTAAGTTGAATGAATTATGGTTTGGGGTTTTGTGTTATTTGAGGATTTTTTAATTTTTCTTTTGGGTAAAATTCATGGTTTCCAGTTTTTGTTTTATTGATGCTATGATTCAAACATAAACTACATTGTTTGTGCACGATTTTATCACTGACTATTGGTTTCATCACTCTCATTCTTGTACATTATATCATTCCATATTCAATACAAATATATATATATATATATTAAAAGTGGATGTGATCACATTTGATATGTGTTATTTTTAACCTGCATTAGTGTTCTTTGATGCAATGTTAGCCTATGTAATTGAGTCAATGTAATGGTATTAAAATTTGTGTAAAAAGAAAAGAATTGCTTATCTGCTCTTGCGCGTGTTTTTTGATGCAATTTTCCTCAATTTCATGATACGGCAACAGAAAGTGGGAAAAGCTTTGTGAGGAGAGACGGTCTCTGGAGATTGAGCAGATGTTGCATTTGTTTGAATGAATGAATGGTTGGGTTGTTGTGATGTTTGAATGTATAGATGATGTGCTTGAATGAATAGTATACCTGTAAGTTTCAATGTGTAAAATTATAATTTTATATTTGGAGGTAAAAAAGTCATTATATGGGGTAAAATTATACTTTTACATTTAGGAGTGAAAAAATTACTAATCTAATATTTCATTAGTTCTCTTAATAGCATGAAGATGGAAATAGAAGAGTGTAAGAGGTGAAATTTAGCTTAAAAAAAAAGAAAAAAATTATATATTTTTTAAAAAATACGTAAAAATAAGTGGTTGATGAATAATTATCCTTTTATTTTAAGATTTTCTCCTTCATTAGTAAAAAAAAAAAAAAGAGAGAGAGACTGAATCTTGATAGCGAGACAACATCTGTATTATAATAGGAGAGTTTTAGGCGCCCATGCCATGCTCTCATAGCATCATTAATCGCAAAAGAATCGTGCGAAAGCTATGAGGGTCACAATGCTTTAGCTTTCATGCCATCATTAACATCCATCTTTTATTTGGAAGTTATCGAGACTTTCTGCATGAGCGGTGAATTCAAATCAAACCCACTCACAGCACTCGAATCTCAAGTATACCGCTTCATCCTTTGAATGCTTCATAATTTTTTCAAAATAATTGTATTCATTTAATCGTACAATTAGTAAAAGACTTAAAAGGACACGTCGTGTCTTGTCTTGCACCAGGTAATGATGGGGCCATGCCTAAGTTATGTACATTTTCTTTGAAATATACAAAAAAACTAACCTAACAAGGCGAGGCCAATTAATGGTTGTCAACACCTATTGATCAATTAATTTCATTGAAAGAGTGTCTCGTGGTCCGTACATGCATTACTTGTGAAGATGAATCACATCATCATCATAAAATAATTTCAAGTAACTGTCTATTCCAGCATTTGAAAAGTTTGCCATTGTTTTGTGGACAGCAAACAAGTCATGTGATTATGCTTAAGATTGCCAAACTCTTCTTGACAAAACAAAGTAAACATTTTAACACTAATTTCCAACTTCATGCAACTTTTTATCATTGCAAAGGGCAACTATGAGATTTGCCAAACCAACCCCACAAGAGCAATGTTCGTCAGAGAAAAAACAGCGGTAAATCTAAATCATGATAATGGACATATCAGTGTTGTCTCATGCAGCAAACAGAAACAAACAAAAGCAAGTGATGAAACAAAGTACCAAATTTAGGACATCTTATCCAATTATTACAGGTAACTTTCAGATAAATATGCATGCAGATGGAGCCCTTAAGCAAAAGAAAGTGAGTTCGGATACATATCAATCAAAAGAAGAAGAAAGATACAAAAGCAATGAATTGTTTGGCCAACACAGATGATAAGTCGTAGGAAATGAAAGTGGGTAAACATAAGAATAGCCCTGGCCTAACTACTGATGGACAAAATTGCTCAAGTCTCTCAACCATATGGACCCTCCACTAGTTCAGAGTATTAAGTGACTTCTGTAATTAGCAATGGAGTGAGAAAGTTATTGTTAAATAGTTACAAGCTTCCCCTGATAACGCAGGAAATAGAAGCCAGCTTTATGGAGAGACTCTGCAGAGAAGTAATAAGGAAGCAGATACAAAATGCCAAAACCCAGTTGGATTCAGCAAATTTTACAGGAAAAAAGCTGCCTTTGGTTGATGATTACACACAGAATTGACCGTGTGAAAATTAAAGGAATGGTGAAGAGGGCATTTGTAACTCATTTAAGAAAATAGGTGTCATATTCCCTGTCGTTTGTTGAGTGGGGTTCATCTGATTTTCCACCTTAAAAGCTGCTGCATTTTTATTTATGAGAGAGACAGAGAAGTAAAGGTGGGCTGTATTTTCTGGAAAAAGTCCAAATTTGACCAAAGGAGTTTCTCCAGTAGTTTTCATACGCAAGAACAAAGATTTTTAACCAAATTTATAAGATGTGCTGGCCCTTTTATCTCCAAAATCTTGTCATCTAGTGCTTAAATGCAAAGAATCAATGGAGATAGGATTTCGAGGTGGCAAAAATTTACTATGCCAATTCAATAATGAAGGCTGTTTGTATGTATGAGTGTTGTGTGATAGGTGTGTTCGTTTGTCCTGAGTGTGGAATGCTGCATGTGGTTGAGCAAGACTCTACATAGAGACACAAAGATACATGTCCAATTCCCAGGTAATGAAATCTTCACATTGTTAGTTGTCACAGAAATACCCATCAATTTTCTCACCTAAGAGAGGCTAACACTTGGCTTTTTATCTCCTATTGACTAATGATTTTCAATTACAGTGTTTTCAGTTCTATCCTGCTGATCTAGATACTCTAATGGAGCCTTCTAAGATCCTTGGCTGTCAAGAAGAATGTAGTAGCAGTGTGTCAGGGTGGACAATGTATATTGGCTCCCCTGCCCATGAAAAGGATAACTGTGAAGACGATGATGATGATAGCGGTACTCACAAGCAAAAAGTTGCCAGCAACAATGATGATCGTCCTGGGGATGATGATAAGAGTGATGATTCGATGGCATCAGACGCCTCTTCTGGGCCAAGTTATCAAGAGCTTCCTTTGGATAGCAATAAGCCAAGTCTTGACAAGCATGCAACTGGTAAGTACTCCTCAAAGCAAAAACTTCACAAACAGAAGAAAAAGAGAGATGCAAGCAGAATCAAAGTAGAAAGGGGTGAGCAGCAAGTGCTTAAAGCAAAAATTGCTGCCAGTCAAGCTGGAAGTGGAGCCAAGGTGAGGGAATCCAAATAGAAGGGAAAATAAAAAGTTGATTTGTGAGATCTTCTTCAGTTCCTAGATGTCAAATATTTCAATAAAGAATGAACATATTTTCACAAAGACATATGGCCGGAGCATGTACAGCATCTTCTTGTGTGTATTTTTACTGCAGGACATGACTGCATGTCTTCAAAAAGCATACCAAGAGCTGTATGGTTTCTGCAATAATATTCCTTTTTACTGTTGTCTTTAAATAGGAAACATAGATTGCATAATTCAATTATTCAAATCTTACTCTCAGAAAATTGAGATTTAGTCGAATTTCGAGGACTAAAACCGGTAATTCAACTATTTTTGTTAATCAACCTTGTGCCCAACTATGTAATCACCTCCACACAATTGATTATTCTCCTTTACCAGTTCAAGTAGTTTCAGGAAGTAGTTTTGTGTACCGAGCATCCTTAGAATTTGATGTTCTTAAATTCCTTTCGCTATGAATTTTGGTTTTTATTAGAATCAGGGATGCTCTCAGGAGACAATCAGGTTTAGCTCCATTTAAAGCAACTAATGCCCCCGGCTAGTTCCTAAATAATGAAGCAGATAAAGGGTGGAAAAAGTTTTGAAACTTGAAATTGAGCGTATTGACAATAACTAGAAACACGGTAGTATTTAAATTATTCTTTCTGTAAAGAAAGATTGCCTGTTTGATTGTCCTCGTCAAAAAGCTAAATGGTTTAAGAACTCTTATGTTTCCTCAAAATCAGCAGCCATAGAATCAACATTTAGAAAGCCGACAACTGACAACGGAGACATAACAACTACAATATGATGGCATGAAAATGTCTCAGATAAGACGAGCTGGTAAGGGAGGAGGATTTTACAAATTTCACAACTAATGATTGCCATCACATTTTTTGCTCGATTGAAAATGAAAAAAAGGCAAATAAATGACAATCAAATGGGCACAAAAAGTACATTTGAACTCTAAATTTTATCCAAATATGATTTTTCTCTAATATTACTTCATGGTAAACTGTCAAAGAACATGACTGTATGTCTTCAAAAATAATACCGGCAAAGCAAATCCCAGGAAGGACTAGAAGCAATAAATAGTAGGCAAGATGGTAGAGATGGCTCATTCCACTAACAGAAGTTACGATGAGATTGGTATGAAGGCCCATAATTCTAAGTGATGTCCGAAAGATTGAGAATGAATTCCACAGTTTCAACAGCCTACAAAAACTGCCGTCTGTTGACTATCCAAGCAAGCATGCATGTTCATAGATCTTCAATCTATCTACCATAGACACTGAATTGTGTATCATCATTCAACAAGCATGATTATACAAGCACTTATAATTTATGGCAGTACAAGAAATAGAATCTCATGCAAGTATTGTTGCTTGGGAGAAAAAGGAAAAAGGAAGATGAAATTCTATATAGGCTACCCAAGAGGGGGGGTGAATTGGGTTTTAAAAACTAAGCCAATAAAAATGCACAATATTAAAACTAATGTCTTAATCAAAATCAAAAGCAATAAATTCAACAATGCTCAAATTAAAAAGGATAAGGGAAGAGAAATCAAACACGCGTGATTTTTACGTGGTTGTGCCCAACCGTAATCACCTCCACACAATTGATTATTCTCCACCAGTTCAAGTAGTTTCAGGAAGTAGTTTTGTGTACCGAGCATACACTTACAGAATTTGATGTTCTTAAATTCCTTTACAATCATGAGATTTTGGTCTTTAATTAGAATCATCCCAACACTGCTCTCAAGGAGACAATCAGGTTTAGCTCCATTTACAAAAGAGAAAACTAATCCTTAACCCAAGTGTTTCCCAACACTTAAAATCAATAATGAAGAGATTTAATAACAAATAAGTCTTTGAAACTTGAAATGATTTACAATTGAAATTTTAATGTGTAGGAATTTAAATAAAACACAATTCTTTCTGTAAGAAAGATTGCCTGTTTGATTGTCCTCGTCAAATATCAAATGTTGGAGAACTCTTGTTTGAATTTGATTTCTTTTTAAAATGGAGTAAAGCAGCCGTTATAGAATCAACATTTAGAATAAGCCGACGCCGTTTGACAACGGAGACCGTTTTGAATTTCCAACTACAATATATGGCATGAAAATGTCTCAGATAAGCTTTAGGGAGGAGGATTTTCAAATTTCAAACTAATGATTGCCATCACATTTTTTGATCGATTGAAAATGAAAAAAGGCAAGTTATAAATGATTTTAAATAAAAATGGGCACAAAAAGTTACATTTAAATAAACTCAAGGCTAAAACATTTTATCCAAATATGATTTTTTTCTTTAATTATTACTTAATGGTAAACTGTCAAAAACATGACTGTATGTCTTCAAAAATAATACCGGCTAAAACAAATCCCAGGAAAGGACTAGTTTTAATTAATAGTAGGCAAGATTAAGATGGCTCATTCCACAAAACAGAAGTTACGATGAGATTGGTATGAAGGCCTAAAACATTTTTATTCTGGAATGTGATGCCGTTTTAAATAAAGAATGTTCCACGTTATTTTCAACAGTAACAAAAATGTCTGTTGACTATCAAATTAAGCATGCATGCTTTTTCATAGATCTTCAATCTATCTACCATAGACACTAATTTCGATTTCATCATTTTCAATTTAAATGATTATACAAGCACTTATAATTTTGGCTTTTAATAGCCCCAACACTTTAATCATGAACATATAATTTTTGTTATCATCAAAATCATTATTATAAGATTAACAGAAGAGAGGCCAACAAAGAGGACAAAGAATAGAAGCCAACCAAGTTTATTATATGTTTGACCCAAATATTTGCGATTGACCAAAACTTACCCATTTTTTTTCCAAAACTTAGAACAAAGCAGATAAGAGGCTTCAAAATTGTACAAGACTCCTAGCACAATTTTCTCAATATCCGTGAAACATTTCAGCTCATGTTGCATTGTCCAAAAAGTCATATAAGGCTAAAGACATACCGATCAGATTTCCCACACAGCAATTGCCAATTTGCTCATAATTATAAAATAAATTCAGTAAGATCAGACAATGAATTCACTAAGTGAAGGGCACACGCACTAGTTGGACAATACAGCAGTCAATTTCACCCAATTTTCTTGACATCAGAAGTGTATCGATCACAACATTTCAGAAGGTAGAAAAATTAAGAAAAAGCAAGGATAGAGGGTATATTCAAACACCAAATGAAAATAAAACTTAAGATTTAACAACTGTCCAAGATAATAAAACAAAAATAATCATAGTTTCAGTCAATGAACATTATTGGGTTCAATAATAGCGGTTCATTGAGGCAAGATACAAGAACAGAAAGTTCAAATCAGATCTTTGACTGTTTAGCAATCTTGAACCATTCAGTATGGAAGGATCCAGACGTGTCAACCCTCTCATAGGTATGAGCTCCAAAGTAATCTCTTTGAGCCTGAACCAAATTAGCAGGCAGCCTCTCTCTCCTGTATGTGTCAAAATAAGCAAGGCTGGAGGACATACCAGGAGTACTAATGCCTGAATTGATAGCAAGGCAGACAACTCTACGCCAAGCAGATTGTCGTTCTATAATCTCCTTTGCAAACTCTGGATCGACAAGAAGATTGGCCAGATCTGGGTTTCTGTCATAGGCCTTCTTAATACGGTCCAAGAATATAGCACGAATAATGCAACCCCCCTTCCAAATCCTAGCCAGCTCCCCAAGTTTCAAGTCCCAACCCTTCTCAATGCTCTTTGCACGTATCAAGTTCATTCCCTGGGCATAGCTGCATATTTTGGATGCATAGAGTGCTTGTCTCACGTCATCAATCAACTTTTTCTTATCAACAGTTTGCTCAGCTAGGACATCGCCAATGCCGCTTGATCTGAAGACTTTGGCAGCTTCAACTCTTTCCTCCTTCAAACCACTTAGGAATCTGGCATCCAAGGATGATTCTATTGTGGGGGCAGCAACTGACAACTCAGCTGCTTGCTGGACTGTCCACTTTCCAGTACCCTTCATGCCAGTTTTATCTAAAACCTTGTCTACCAAGTACCCATCTCCTTTGTCATCCTTAATTCCAAATATATCTGAAGTGATCTCAATCAAGAAGCTCAGCAGCTCCCCCTTATTCCATTCGGAGAAAACCTGTTGTAGCTCTTCATTTGAGAGCTTCCCAACTGATTTCAGTACATCATAAGCCTCTGCTATTAACTGCATATCACCATATTCAATACCATTGTGAATCATCTTAACAAAGTTTCCAGATCCTCCTTTGCCAATATAAGTAACACAAGGACCACTATCAGGAACCTGAGCAGCCACCTTAAGAAGAATATCTTCTATATGCTTGTAGGCCTCAAAGGAACCTCCAGGCATTAAAGAAGGCCCATGCCTAGCACCCTCTTCACCACCTGAAACTCCCATTCCCAGATAAAGCAGACCCAATTCAGCCATGGCTTTCTGTCTCCTCTCGGTATTCTCATACCATTCATTACCACCATCAATGATACAATCTCCTTTCTCCATGTAAACAGATAATGTTTTAATTGTTTGATCAACAGGAGGACCAGCTTTAACAAGCATGATTATAACACGAGGTTTCTGGATTGAATGAACAAAGGATTCAGGATCATGGAAACCATATAAGGGCAGATTCCCTTCTTGTTTGGCTCGTTCAACAGTCTCATCAACTTTAGAGGTCGTCCGATTGTAAACAGATATTGGGAATCCTTTCTCAGCAATGTTGAGAGCAAGATTTTGACCCATGACAGCAAGGCCAGCTAGGCCAATTCTTGTCTGGACCATCTTTATTCACCTGCGCAAGGTAGTTGACTCCTGTTCTGATGAATTGCAATAAAAGATAATAATTCCTGACTTAAACAAAAAGAGATTCAAGATCCATATAAATAACTAGTGAAAGTTTTAAGACGATGCAATAACTAAGTATTGCATTAAGATACGTAGCTGCTCAAAGTATCTAGCACTAGCAGATCCGATGGCAAGGAGATGATATCTCCATAATTAACTCACAAAAAAAAAAAAAGATTCTATGATGCTTAAAGTGTAAAACTGATACTCCCATTGTTCTGATGACGCATCAAAATAACAAGATGAACACCAACACTCCCCAGTGATTCAATAGTATTACAAATATTAGAATTTATCCAAATCGAAGAAAAATATTAAAATTTTACGATCCTGAAATAGCAAAATGAATTAAAGAATTAAAAACCAATAAAAAAAATGCAGAAAGATCAAACAATCAACCAACAGGGGATACCCAGATCACAAATTCACAGAAAACCATGCATTACACAATTGAAAATGCTCGAAAAAGACAAACATACCTGATAAAAATTCAACCTTGCGAAGAATGCTTGAAAATGAAATGAATTTAGAAAATTTAAGGATCTGGGTTTTGCGAAAAAACAAAACAATTTGGTTGAATGTAGTCTATTTATTATTTGCCTGGCTCTTGAGCACTTGTTGGTTGTTGTACATGTAGAGGTCAAATTCTGCAGACTGTTTTTACCCTTTATTATTATTATTATTGTTTGCCTTAATTTCTCTTCGTGGGTTCGGTAGTTGATCTCTGACTCTGAGGCCAAAATCTACCCATACGCCAACTTTTTGGTTTTAATTGTTGCCCCTATCTTTTTTATATCTTTTGCTATAACCCTTTAGATTTTGTTTATTCGTATAAAATCCATAGATATTTCAATTTTCATTCTTTAACGACATTGTAAATTGATGCTTAATTTCACTTCAAGTGAGCGGGTCGGTGCCCTCAACAATGCATTCAAGTTCTTATAGAGCTCTTTCTCTTTCACAGGAAAATATAAAAAAAAAAAAATATTTTTTCCTTAATTTTATTAGTAGGAGAAAACCAATCTCGATATATTTTTGAGTACATTATAAATATGTCTATTTAAAGTCTAAAGCCTCATTTTCTAGTAGACATTTTAAATGAAGTAATCCTACAAAGTTTGTGGTTGTGTTACTTTTGTTAGGTGAATTGGAGTTTTGGTGTGAAAGAAAGAAATAAATTAAAAATTCTCTCCGGAAGTAGGTGGGTATTGGGTAACGTGCGACTTATTAGGTTGGGTTATCATGCACAGGCAGCATATGTGTTGCTGAGCCCTTGAGTGGGTTGGTGAAGAAAAAGATGCTCTATTTCCTCTTCTGACCCACTTCAAACAAAATTTTTGATTAAGGCTTCAATTGCTTCAATTGGGATTTTTCCATGAAAGTCGAGTACCGCCGTGTGACGACTTTAATACGATACAATCAGTGTATATGATCAAATTACCCCCATGGTCGAATCAGAAACATAGAACAAGGAAACATTTTAAAACAGCAACTACGTATAAACACTCGATGGATCAACCCATGAATTTAAGTCTTAGTTCTCAATGAACAATCCGATAGGAGCATTTCTTAAACATTAACGAAACTTCGCAACATTAAACGTACAACACACAAAATTATAAAGTAGTTACTTAAAAGTTCATAAATTTCTTCTCAAAGCATTCCCTGATGATATACTGTTATGAACTTTTCCCCTCTTCTTAATGATTTCATTGCTAATGACAACTCCTAGTGTGATTCCTATAACCATCCCAGTTCCATCTCCAAAGCCAAAGCCAATCCAGAAAAATTCCCAGTCAAAAATAGAACCTAAGCCCTCTTCATCGTCAGTAGTCTGCTCAATTGGAGGCAATGCGTTTTGGCAATCTTTAGGCAAAGGAAAGCCGCAAAGGCCTGCATTTCCTTCAAATGAAGCTGCTGTGAATGTAGCAAACTGAGGGCCTCGCGGTATCTCCCCCACGAGAAGATTTTGCGACAGTTTTAAAACTGAAAGGAAGTTCAAGGTGGCCAGTTTTTCAGGAATCTTGCCTGAGAGCTGGTTATGTGACAGGTCCAATGACCCAAGCTCCTTGAGGTTTCCAAATGTGGCAGGAATCTGACCCTTGAAATTGTTATTTGACATGTTGAGTACTAGGAGTGCATCAAAGTTTCCAAGCATTTCTGGAATCTCACCTTCAAATTGGTTGTTGGAAACATCAATGGAGGTGAATATCGTTAGGATCTTTGCCAATTCCATGGATAGTCCTTTGTTCATCAGAGTCACTGAGTCTTGGTAGTACAAGTTACTTAGCTGCAGGTAAAAAAACTTAAGAATTTGGCTGTCTTGTGATTCTTTTGTCTGCTTCTTCATGCCTCTCCAGCTTTCAAACCATCTAGCAGGTAAATTACCACTGAAGTTATTAGAAGAAATGTCGATTATTTGCAGCAAAGCAAAGGCATTTGCAGTTTGAGAATTGTGAATTGAACCTTCATATTTGTTGGACTGCAAGACTAGTACTCGTAATTGGGGCAATGTTTCCAGCCAAAATGGGAATGAACCATTTAACTGATTTTTTCCAACATCGAGTACTTCCAAACTTGTGCACTTTGACAATGATCTTGGTAACGAACCTGCTAGGTGATTCTGACTTAGGTCTAGAGTTCTCAAACTGCACTCACTCCCGATTACCTGGGGTACCGTTCCTTGAAATTCATTGTTCCGTAGCTTCAACACCTTCAAGATATTGTTCGAGACTAGGCAAGATGGAATTGATCCAGTGAGGTGATTGTCAGAGAGGTCAAGGATTTGCAAATCAGAGGCATTACATAATGACAGAGGGATTGCTCCACTAAGATTGTTGCTTGCTAAGGAGAAGAAAATAGCATAGTTTATGTAATTACCAATGTTATATGGTATGATGGTGGTAAATTTGTTTTCCGAGTAATCCAAGAATATTATAGAAGCAGGTGGGGAAGGAAAGGATCCCTGCAACATGTTGGAATGAAGATCGAGAACTGCCAAGAAGGTTGAGGTAAGATTGGGACCTGGTTTTTCAAATGCTTCTAGCATATTGTGAGAAAGGTTTAGATGAACCAACTTCCCATCTCCTACATTCCAAGCCCAATTAGGAATTTCTCCTTTGAGTCTATTGTTAGAAAGGTCTAGATGGAACAAATTGGTTTGGTTTTTCAAGAAATTTGGGAATTCAGTTATTTTGCAAGAGCTCAGTTTCAGTGTTCCAATTTTAGGAAAAATGTTTGAATAGCTTCCACTGAAATTGAAGGAGAAATTATTTTCGGACAGCTCAAGAGTTCCAAGTTCACTAAGGTCCTTGAACATCTCTAGGGTTATGGAGCCGCTAAAGTTGTTAGAAGACAGTCTCAGGATATTAAGCCCTCTAATTTCAAAGATAGACTCAGGAACTAGACCCTGAAGCTTATTTTGACTGAAATCCATCTCCCTCAATGACAAAGAAGAAGCATTCTGGAACTTTTCCAGCTGGCCATTGAACTTGTTTTGACCAAGCAATAAAGACTCAATTGACTGCTTTGTATATAGTGACTTAGGAATAATTCCCTGGAGTGAATTATTTCTCAGGTCAAGGACTTGGAGACTGATAAGCTGATCTCCATATGATAGAGGTATGGTACCAGTGAAACTATTATGAGCGAATTTCAAGCTAATTACCTTATTTGAGGAAGCAAACGAAGGAAGTGAACCATTGAAGTTGTTTCTTGAAAAATCAATATTGATCAGCTCAGTAAGGCTTCCAAATGAGGCTGGAATGGATCCAAAGAAACTGCAACCTGAAAGCTCCAAATCCTCAAGAAAGGCCAGATTGTTTATTGAATCAGGTAATTTCCCTGAGAATCTAGTCTCCGAGAGCTTTATAACTTTCAGTTGGCTACTAGGAGGAAACTCTGGCAAAGAACCTGTGAGATTTGAATTGCTCGATACGTCAAGAAAGCACAATGAGGGCATCAAGAAAATCTTTTCTGGAACTCTACCATGCAACCCGCACGAGCTGAGGTGCAAATATTGCAAAGAGGGGAAATTTGTCAGGAAATCAGGTACTTCCGAACTAAGGTCGTTCCCATCAAGATTGAGATGAGTGAGGAACTGGAGTTTCGATAAAGAAGAGTGAATTGGACCAGCAACATTGCAATCAGGCAAGCTCAAAATGCGAAGATTGGAGAGTATTGAGAGGATTGGACCCCAGTCCGTTACTGAGATATCGATTCCGCCAATGTAAAGCTCTTCTAGATTAGTAAGGTTTTTGACAAGCTTTTCCAGATTTGCATGTCGGAGTTGGATGGGTGCCAGTAAGGGAGATGCCGAAAGATCAAGAGATACAAGCATCTTGAGGGATGAAATTTCCAGTGGAATGTGACCAGAAAAGCCTGAGTATGAAAGGTTAAGATGTGTCAAGCTGATAAGTCTATCAAATCCTGAAGGAAAAGGGGAAGAATATAAGCGATTATCAGCCAAGTTAAGATGTTGTAAACGCTGAAGATCAAACAGACTGCTAGAGCCATTGATTCCTCCAGTTATGAAGCTACTGCTGATATCAAGGCCTACAACATGACCTGTTCTGGGATCACAAGTGACCCCATCCCAGGAACAGCAGTCAGTTGTTGAAGACCAAGACAGTAGCTTGTTACTTGAGTTAGTTTGAGGATCAAAGGACAAGCGTCGCTTAAATTCGAGCAACAGCAATTTTTGGTCCTCAAGGCACTGACCAGAAACTAAAATAAAGAGAAGGGAAAACCCAGAGAAGAAGTTTGAGAACCAGATTTTCCAGGACCAAAATGGAAGTGGATTTCCCATATCTGATGACGGTAATTTGCTTTCAACAACACAAACTGAAGTTGGCTCATGTATTTACTAGTATGGGAGACATTTCATGGAATTTATTAAAAATATTATTCCTGAGGTATTAATTCGTTAAGAGCTTAAATAATTTTTTTTCCCCTGGACGAAAGTCGACACTTGCCAGTTGCTATCCTTCTTCTCCAATTAGGACTTCTTTCTTATCTCGTTTATTAAATTATTTCTTTGTTTTTTTGTAGAAAAGAAATAATAATAGTACTGTCAAAGCAATTTACAAGTCGCTCCCAAAAAAAACAAAAAGGCAATTTCCAAGTACTTACCGATGCTTACCAATATGGTCAAGTTGCTAACTCGTCAACTTCAACAACCCACTGTTTCTCTATCACCCCTTTATTAATTCTTTAAAATGTGCATTTATTTAACCAATATTTCCCCACTATATATATATATATATATCTGATATTTATTCACACCTCCCATTCATACGATTACTTAAAAAATAATCACATAATTTTAGCAATTTTTTATTCATATTGTTTGATAATTGGATTGCTTTTCTAGGTACTTGTTTGGCTATGATCTAGATGACGAACTTTTTTGAAACTATTTTTGAATCATGCAGTCAGTTTTTCATCGAATAACTTTCAACTAATAAAAATCACGACGTTGAAATTCTTTCAACGAATAACAACTGTGAAAGCCTGAGTTCGAACTCCTACGGGTTTTATTTCATAATTATGTATAATTGTGAGAAAAAATTATAAAAAAATAATCTTTCATGCAAAATATAAATAAAATAATGATATTTTTCACAATAAAAATTGTTTATCTTGGACATGTATTTAATAAAAAATTTTATATAATATTATAAATAATAATTATATATATTTAATTATAAATATTAAAATATATTCATAGACCCGAATGACCGTTATTATAAATATAATATAATTTAATATTACAGTGTCTGTCTGACTAGTATTAATAAAAATAAAAATCATAACCGTACGATCCCACACCTTCACCTTTTCACTGAGGCCCCCACCGTCCCGCCAATTTATTATCCCATTCAATAGCACCAACTAGTTTACCCACCGACAGTCTTCTCAAAAAGAAAAAAGTAATGAATAAATTTACCCACCAATAGTCTTTTATCTCTCAAAGGTCGATAACCACCACAAATTCATTCTTAATTTCTCATATTACATTCATCGATTTCTCCGAGTCACTTCCCACAAAATCGCAACTATAACCCAAAGCAATGATCCTACGTGGCATCATCCCCACGACTCCCCTCCCTTCTCTCCGCCTCAAACTCCAAACAACCCGAAACGTCGCCGCCTCGTCGTCCCAAACGACCGTCAGCAAATTCTCGATCGCCGACCAGGAACTCCAATCCCGGGGCTTCATTCTGCGCCGCACGATCTCGGAGCTCGACATCAACCACCTCAACTCAGTCTTCGTAGCCGTCGGATTCCCCAGGCGGGACCCAGAAAAAATCAAAGTGGCGCTAGAGAACACAAGCTCTCTGCTATGGATAGAGTACGAGAAGACGCGGAGGCCGGTGGCATTCGCTAGAGCGACAGGCGACGACGTTTTTAACGCGATAGTGTGGGACGTGGTGGTGGACCCCTCGTATCAAGGGATGGGTTTAGGGAAGGCCGTGATGGAGAGGTTGATTGATGAGTTGTTGGAGAAAGGGATTTGTAACATAGCCCTTTATTCGGAGCCCCGAGTGCTGGGGTTTTATAGGCCCTTGGGGTTTGTTGCGGATCCTGATGGCATCCGTGGCATGGTTTATTCAAGAAAATCCAAAAACAAGAGATTATAATCTGTTAAATTGATTAACAAAATTATTTCGAATGCATTTCTTGTTTTGCATTATTATCATTGAATACAAGAAAAAAAAGTTTCTACATTCTCACACTTAGACGGCCGACTCCGCGACAACAAAATTGATCTTGCTAAGAGAAACATACCGCACTCCCATAATTTCTTGCTTCATTGCTTCTGTTTTTCTCCTCTAGTAATGCCTGAAACAGTTGATTAATCAGATATGGAGGTTCATATCTTCTCATTCTCAACAACAAAGAAATAAACTGGAAATCGCTCTTGATGATTCAAATTCAACTTTGTGAGAGGCAGAAATTTTGGAATGGGATTTCGATTAAGTGACGGGGATGGTGGTGAAAAAGTGTGATGATTGTAAAGATTTCTCAGGATATGCTAGCAAGTTTCAGTCAAAAATTGCAAAAGGCATTCTTTACCCTTGCTGTGCAAGTATTTGTTGTCCATTACCTTCTTATTATAGTAACAATCGAATAGCCATAAGAAGTTATGTACAAACGGTTGATGAGTGGTTCGGCTAAAAGACATATGTCAGATAAATATGCTCTTAAGCTTAGAATTGCAATTCATTCTGTTTCTTTCTCCTCTATAAAGATTGTGTGCGATACAAGAGGAATTGAATCCAGAATCAAATAACCAACTAGGCCTAAACTGAATCCTATCATCTGGCGCACATTGGATTTTGGACAAATTCGAAAAGCATTGCCACAAATACTAGTAACATCTAAAACTAGATCCAACAATCTTTTGAGCCCCATTATGTAGCTGAAGTTTCTTCTCCCATGCTTTAATCTTACATAAGCAGTTTCACATCTCACTGCGAATTCTATTGAACCCGCCATCCACTTTGGCGAGTACAATGAGAATGGTTGTGATAATACTAGAGGAAACGATGGATCTCAATTCAAACATACTCTTCTCATATGTCATATATAATAACACTAAAGAAACTTTCGGTCCACTTCTAAAATTGCTTTGCCTCCAAGCATTACATTGTACAGTAACCGTGATAGCGAATTTTGGTGCCGCCATTTAGTCTTTTTTCATCTCCAATCATGAGACTCAACCTATATTTTTAATATCAACCCAACTTTATATCTACATGTTGCAACAATTACGACTAACCCTATACAACAAATTTTCTAAGAATAAGAAATGAAAAATCAGGAACTGACAAAACTGAGGGTGTAAAAACACTACAATGAATGACACTCTGGATGACCCAGAAGATAATTGATGAAGAAGAAAATAAATGATCATCCAAGATTATGTTGATATAGCTAAATTTGAAAAGGGTGAGAGGGAATTACAACAATACCTCCAAAAATGGATCAAGAAACGACCTTCACGTTGTGCAAGAAAGCCGCAGAGCAAAGAATGGAAGTAATGAAAGCGAAGAGAACTAAACCGATCACCAAAGAGATCCCCGCTACTATCAAATCCAATACGCACTGCAAACTTAATCCCATAAATGACATCATTTCTTCCCCGAAAATGATCTTTTAAAAATCTAAGTTTAAAAGAGAAATAGATTGAAATTTTGAGTTAGGCTTTTTGGCTAAAGATTTCTGCTGAAGCTTGAAAGAAGAAATGGGGCTTCTGTTCACTAAATAAGAAGATTAAGGATCGATAGAATCAAGCCGTGAGAAAACAGAGTTGATGAAGAGAGAAGACAGCGACCAACGTTACAGTTGCAGAATCAGTTAAAATAGCCGTTCCCCTCGTGGGCCTCGACTTGGGCCGGACCGAAGGCCTAGTATTAGTTTTTTTGGGGGAAACTTCAATTATGGATTTGATGGTTCCAATGAAACTTGCACAGTAATATCATTAATATACAAATAAATTTTGGATTACCCATTATAAATCGCTCTCTTATTTTTTAAAACTCAAGTTATCTTTATTTTTATTTAAAAGATAAAAATAAAGCTGGACTGATGAATTTGTGTAAGAAAAAAATTAAAATTTCTCAAAAATAGGAATGATAATTTAAAGATAACTAATTTACCTTGAGATAATTCAAAATTCACCCTTAAAATACTATGAGCAAGTGAATTTATACCCGTCCTGTTGTTTCTAGTAGGTGATGCATCTCACTCGAAATAAATAACACAAACTCCTAGATTCCAGAAACTTATCTTCGTTGTGTTTTGTGCAATTAATTGCTCAGTCTTGTCTTATCTCCCTCTCCTTGGATTGGTAACAGCTTTCAAGAAATGTTGTTACCTTCACTTCCTTATTCATGTTATAGATTCAATGTAAAACAATGCTAAAAGAGTCACATTTCTAAGGAACTACTAAGTTGGAGAGATGTTACCTTCACCTCCTTATTCATCCTACAGAATTATATTACGATTTTATTGCATTTAAATTTCAGTTCATTCTTATTACTGATTAATAAAGACATCATTCATATAACATATTACTAAAAACGTCAAATTTATAGGATTAAGCATCTGCAAATTACAACCAAAAGTGTTATCATTTCTTACTTATTTCATGTTTTTATAAAACCAAAAGTGTTATCATTTCTTACTTATTTCATGTTTTTATAAAACCAAAAGTGTTATCATTTCTTACTTATTTCATGTTTTTATAAATTATTTGTGTAATTAAAAAAAATACCCTAAATTATTATCATAAATTTAACGTAGAAAAACCCTAATTTCAGTGGCAAAAAGAAACACAATTTTAAGAAAACTCGAACATGAATTTGATTTTTCAAATTAAACCTACACGATAACATTATTATTATTATAATATTATGAATTAGTGAATTTGCCCCCGCTGTTGCTTCAAGTAGGTTACATATAACTTGTAAGAAATAGCACCAATACCCTAGTTTCCAGATACCTCCTTTGTGTACAATTACTCACCTTACCTTATCTCCCTCTTATTGGAGGCTTGGACATGCAACAACCTCCAAGAAATTGTTGGCTTCACTTTCTAATTAATGCTACAGATCTAGTGTGACACAACGTTAATAGAGTCAAATTTGTACCCCATTCTAAACTTTAGGATTGACAAATTAAGGGTATGGACCGAGGTAGGTTTGAACTGGATTGAGACGTTCTATTAACTTTGAAATAAGTTTTTAATAAAGTAAAAAAATATTTAAATTATAGATAATTATCTAATATATGATGGATTAATAGTTTAATGCATAAAATATTAGTAACACAATATAATAAATTAAAAATACTAATAAAAAAATTAATCTAATATTTTGAGTTTTTTCTTTTTTAATTTTATTTATATATTAAAAAGCCCAGGCTTCTTTTTTTCTTATACCTTTAGCCAGGCCCAATATATGTGGGTTTTATATTTTTCGGCTAATATCCAAGTCCAATTCATGCAGGCCGGTCTTTAGGCCCACGGGTTGGTTTGGGTTTTTTTGCCCAAGCCTACTAAACCCTTCTTGAAGATTATAAAAACTAAGAAATGGGTGATAATTTAAGCCTAAACTCATGAAAATTGTATTTTTGTGGAAAAAAATGATAATAACAAAAGTTATAATGTTAGCATTATGACTTGGCACTTTATCTTTCTTTTAGGATAAAAAAATACATTGCATTAGTCGTTTTCCCTTAGTCTTTTGAGGCTTTGCCTTCAATATTGTGGAAAAGTACATTCTTAAATATCAGCTAAATAATTATAATCTTTACATGATAAAATCATTATTAACCTTCTAAAGTGAGTTAAGTAAGGTGGTTGATTTTTTTTTTCAAACTAAAGTAAGGTTGGTGCTAAAATAAGGAAATTATGATTAGGGTTGGTAAAAAAATTTAATTTGGATCAGTACAAGCCTGGATATGGTTAGAAAAAATATAAAGTACGCATACATTGGGCCTATTAAAGGTCTAAAAAAACCCAGGTTGGTTTAAGTTTTTTTAATTTATAAATAAAAAATAAATCAAATTCAAAAAAGAAAAAACTCAAAATATTAGATTAATGTGTTTTTTTTATATTAGTATTTATGTTTTATTATATTATATTACTAATATTTTATGTATCAGACTATTATTCCATCATATATTAGATAATTATTTTTAATTTAATTTTTTTTATTTCATTAAAGATTTATTTCAAAATTAATGGAAAGGCAAGGTCTCACTCAAGTTTAGACGAATTTTTAAAAGGATTGGATTTGTTAACAGTAACATAGGCTTGGGCACGAGTTTAGAAAAACCTAACCCAAACCCGCAATCTACCATAATTATGATCAAGTCAACCTAACCCAAACCCGCAATCTACCATAATTATGATCAAGTCATTTGTTGTGTTGTCAAGAACCTATCATGTCATTTACGGTTACACGACGTGCCATTTAAAGCAAGAAAAGAGCAGTGCAACATCCAGTCATCCAGGTAATGCTTTTATTTTTCATCATAGAAAAAGATCAAAATAATTATATCTATGTTTCAGTTCTCTCATAACGCCAGATGATATTAAAGCCAATAGTTAATATCATTTAACGTAGTATGATTTATTCAATGGCTCATTGATGGAATCTTTACTCTCACTACAAAACTCTTCTTAATATTTATTAATATATATAGAGCCTCGTGCCTATATCATTCTTTTATTCTATCCATTAAGTAATTTTTAATTAAGTTAAGAAATGTCACTCGGCCTTTGGTAGAGTGGTAAGGGCTACAATAGTTTGAACTCTCACAGAAAAATTATGGGAGTAATTTTCTTCCTTAATAAAAATGTGAGTGAAGATAGTCTCCTTTCTTATAAAATGTGAGTGGAATAAATATTTTTTGAATATTAAAGAGAGTTTAAAATTTAAGTCGTGTTTCATAAAAATGTTTATAGTAAATTAATTTCAGTAATAGTTTGATTTATAAATATCAATTATAATATAATGTAATATGAGTTGTAACCTTAACAATAATCTTATATAATAAAAAAAAATTAAGTTAAGAAATTGATAATGTCGAAGTGTCCTACTTTCTTTATCTTGGCTTTGCGTGTAGTGGCAAGCATTGAAAGTAAGCTTATTTCAAGAACTGGTAATGATCAAGAATCTATCCAAGATCCTTCATTTTCTGCCAATCCTATAGCATCACCTGACAACGTTAAAGCTGTGCAAAATGACAAAGAATATGACCATTACCTCCTGTGTTATCCGTCGCAATGCTGCCACCATTGGTGGTTTTATTATATATACTGCAAGAAATTTTTTCTTTTGTGACTATATTTTCTTGTGATTACTTAATTTTTGTTACCGAATGTCACTTTCTAGGACCATAAGTGATCTCATTACTAAATGTCATGTTTTTTTTTAACTAAAATTAAATTCATCACAAAAGCTTACTTTTTGCAGTCAAACACAATTTTCTTTGCAAAAGCATTTACCAAATATATATATGTTTTATTTATTTGCGACCAAACACAATTCCATCACAAATTCTATACTTTCAGCAACCCCCTTAAGATTCCATCGCAAAAAAAAAAAAAAAAAGATAAAATTAACGTGTAACTTTTTTTGGGACAAAACGAAAATTTCATCTTAAGTACCTACTTTTTGGGGAAATTTATAAAATTAACCATAAAATTTTAATAATTTTTAAAATTAACCCTTAAACTTTATTTCTATCATAAATAGCCAAGCATAGAGGTATTGTCCCAAAGTACCCTTGTTATTTAAGACAAATTGCACACTCGTTAACACTCTCTTCACAAATTTGAAACTGTAAGTTACTTTCTATCCTCACCAAACCAAACCGTAAGTTGTTTTCTCTCCGAACTCAGCATCGACGACGGAATTTGGCAACGGCCAGCAACAACAGAAACAGTAGTTCCGACAAAATACACCCAAATTCAAGTTTAATCCAAAACCTAGGTAAAATAATTGAACTATTGTACATAAGTTCAAAAAATATTTCTTAGATTGTTTGTTTATGCTTTATTTTGTAATAATCAAGTGTTTATGAGGCGTGTGTTAACTTAAAAATATGTTTGTAGTTTGATTTGGTGCGCCAATTCTGTTATTGGCGCCATTGTTGGTTGCTGCAATAGGTGCTACAGGTGCGACAGGCTGTCTGTCGCCGAAAATTTTGCGAAAGGCTGCCTGTCGCACCAACTATGTGCGACAGGCTACCTGTCGCCCAAATTTTTTGCGACAGGCTACCTGTCGCCCAAATTTTTTGCGACAGGCAGCATGTTGCACGAACTATGTGCGACAGGCAGCCTGTTGCACGAACTATGTGCGGCATGAGGCTTCTGTCGTCGCAAGCAAATTTTTTGACGACAGTGACTGTCGCACCAAAACTTTGATTTCAAGCTTTCAATTTCTAAAAATTTTTAAAAATATTATTTCATTTAATATAATAATATTATATAAAATGTGCTTCATATTCTTCTCTTTTTAATGTTTTATAGTTTTTAATTATAATATTTGTTTTTTTAATTTCAGGCTTAATGGATTATGTTGTGCTTCAATTGTGTTATGATGGTTGTTGGGATACTTTGGCCGATGGCAGTATGGAGTATGTGAATGCTAAGAATACAGTTTTTTTGGTTCAGAAAAATTACCTGTTTGATCAGTTTTTGGCAAGGGTGTACGATGTGTTGCAAATAAATCCTCATGAATATAGTATCACGATGAAAACAACTTTAAGGTCTAGTAACACACTGTATCGTGCATGTTCACTGCCCATGGACATATTTAATGATAAAATGGTGAAGGTTGTATTACATATGGCCTATGATGTGGCCAACTATGAATGTGTCCCTATATTTATGACCAAATCTCCTCGAGTTCAGAGCCAAGATGTTGAGTCACCAGTTGAAATTGAACTTCCTTCCGAGCAAACATTTATGTCCCTGATATTGAAGAAGAGGTGTTCCCAAGGACGGTGTCGTTGCAACAACATTACTCTCCATTCAATGACAACATTGACGATAACGGCATTACGTTAGCGGATGTTGGACACGAGGTGTTACCACAAACGACGTCATTAGACCAACGTTACTCTCCATATCACAATAATGAGTTCCGTGACAATTATGATCCGATTAATCACATTAGGAACACAGAAGCCAATAATATTTTTACAGAATCGTCTTGTAGTACGAGGGGGCACTCACTTCAATAGTAATGTTGATGACGGGGGCGTTGGTCATTCCAATATTCCGATTAATGATGTTGACGAGCGTGAAGATGATATTCCTATCAATAATAGAGACAATCGATCTATTCCTGCAATGACTGAATTCAGAAGGACAATTGACCCTCTCACAACTGTCGCTCCAATTTTGGCCTCAGATATAGTTGCTCCAAATTTTGTTAGCAATTGTCACTCAGATGATATTAGTGTGGGTAAGTTTTTCGTTGAGAAGAATGAGTTAATATTAGAACTGCGCAAGGTTGCCTTAAAGGATAAGTTTGATTTCAAGATTGCACGGTCTACAACCACACGTTTCGAGGCCCACTGTTGTTCGGAATCATGTAAATGGCGTCTTCGAGCAACGAGATGTTCGAATGAGCAAAATGTTCCTTGGGTGGTAAGTCGTATCGACAATGTGCACACTTGTCATAACGAGATTTTGTCTGATGGTTGTCGTCAAGTAAGGAGCCGAGTTGTAGGTCACCTTATTGCGGACAAATATATTCAAGAGAAAAGGATATACACTCCGAATGACATCCGAGCAGATATGCAGCAAGAATACGGTGTTCACTTAACATACTAGCAAGCATATCGTTCCAGAGAAGTTGGTCTAGAAATTATTCGAGGGAATCCTGCAGAATCATACAACTTGCTTCCAAAGTACTCTTATGTTTTGACCACAGCAAATGATGGTACAGTTACCCATCTTGAATTGGATACAAATGGTAATTTCTTATACTACTTTGTAGCTCTTGGATCTTCCATCAAGGGTTTCTTGCAGTTTATCAGGCCAGTTATTACTGTTGATGGCATTCATCTTAAGGGATTATATCGGGGAACCATGTTTGTGGCAACATGTTTGGACGGAAACAATCAATTGTATTCGTTGGCCATTGGGATCATGGATTCGGAAAACAATGAAGCTTGGGAATGGTTTATGACGAAGTTACATGGACTGATTGGTGATAGACCAGACTTAGTAATTATCTCCGACCGATGCACCGCTATAAAGAGAGCTGTTTATAAAGTATTTCGGAATGCTACACATGGGGTTTGTTTTTACCATGTAAAAGGCAACGTCAAGTCAAAGTTTAAGATGTGTAAAGCTGTTTGGGATGACTTTGAGCCTATCTTCATAAACACAGCAAAAGCATATGGGCACGAAGAATTTAAAAAACAACTGGAGGGGTTGTGGATGCTACATTCGGGTGCGGCTGATTACTTAGAGAATCATGTTGGTACGTGTAATTGGACAAGGTCTGAGTTCGATGGTAGGAGATATAGTATTCTTACCACGAACATTGCGGAGAGTGTGAATTCGTTTATGAGGGAACCACGAAAATTCCCAATAACTCATCTTGTGGATCACTTCAGAAAAACACTGCAGCAATGGTTTTATGATCGAAAAATGGTGGCTGAATCAATGAGTACTCGTCTAACGACGTGGGCAGATGAAATAGTCACCGAGAGAAGAACTTTAGCTGAAAGAATGATTGTTCGTCCTGTGTCTAGGCATCGATTCCAAATATTAGGAGGTGGTATTAAGGAAGGGTTAGTTGACATAGATAACAAGACTTGCTCTTGCAGAGTATTCCAACTTGATCAGCTTGTTTGTGCTCATGCAATTGCTGCTTGTCTTACTGTCCGAGTGGATTACATAAGCCTTTGTTCTAATTTCTACACCAAGGAAGCATTGCTGAGGGCTTATGCACAACCAGTGGAGCCGGTTGGCAATGTGGCAGATTGGGAAGTTCCCACTGAAATTCGGGAGATGAGCGTTTATCCACCTATAGAAGCACTACAACCAGGTCGTCGTAAGGAGCTGAGAATACCTTCTGCCGGTGAGGATGTCAATAGGAGGACTGTCAGATGCGGACGATGCAATGAATTGGGACATAACCGTAAGCGATGTAAAAATCCTGTAACATCCGATCGAAGCTAGTTGTATTGTTAATAAAGTTTAATGAATTGTTATTGAACCGTCTTGTATTAGATAATTTTATTTCATTATATTTTTGAAGATTTTTATTTCATTTCCACCTGTGAGAAGTCAAATATGTCAATAGACAAAATGTGTCCATATTCACCGAAACACAACATTTATGCAATTGTCACAACAATGTTGTATATATACAGATTCACTGTTTCAGGTAATTTTGTCGCAACAATGTTGTATATATACAGATTCACCCTCACTGTAATTTGGTGCGACAGGCAGTCTGTCGCCAAAATTTGGGGGACAGGCTGCCTGTCGCATCAAGTCATATATTCATCCTCACTGAAATCTGGTGCGACAGGCAGCCTGTCGCCCAAATTTTGGCGACAGGATGCCTGTCGCACCAAATTACAGATTCACAGTCACTGCAATTTGGTGCGACAGACAGCCTCTTGCCCAAATTTGGGCGACAACGAATAATGAATTTGGGCAGTGTGAATTGTACTTAATTTTATTAGGCATTTATTTATAATGAAGTTTAAAATACTATAGATATGTAATATGAAAAAGTATGTAATGAAACTGTACGTCCATCACAAAATTTATCCATACATCAAAATTGTAACGGGTACAATGGCTTATAGTCCAATATCGCCATTAAATATATCCACTGCAATCTTCTTCCTAAAGTATTCTACATGACTACCGTCAAAATCAAATTTACGACCAAACATTAAATACATAATAAACATCAACATAAAAACTCCGCAATCGCCACTACCAGGAGTTTGTTGCGGGACACCCTTTACTGTTATGACTTTCCATGGGTCAGCACTCTGCAGCTCTTGTCGGATGTTATAGAATCCGACAAATTCAAGCCAAACAGGGAATATAACTTCGAATGGCTTGAATTGATGCTTGTAGGTTTTATTGTCGCGAATCGACATTAAGAAGTCATAAATCCAGATTTTTTTGGTGCGAAAGTCCGCTCGGGCTAAGACCCAGTGATTGCTGCCCAGATTAACAGGAATGAATAACTGCATATAAAAATGGTGGGAAATGTATCATCAGTGATGTGTATAACACTGGCCTAAATTACCAAACAACACTATGTATAAACCACAACATTATGCATACCATATCGACCTCCGTGAATGGCTTTGACTGGATGTGCTGCCGCCCACCAATATAGCTATTCAAGCTATCGTTAAATGCTAATGAATCGAGCGCACAATCCCCGTGGTTCCACAACTGATTCAAGAACACCTAGTACACAAATAACATGAAAGATTAAATTTATTAATGATTTAATACATTAGCAAAAAATAAATTTAATTTATAATTAAAAGTTCTATAAAATCAACATTACCCAAAAAAAGGTGTCTGTATGTGTGAACCGTTAGGATAAGGCAATGGGATACTGCCGTTGCTTCGCGCTTATCAAACGAAGATACTCATGAATATGCTGTGCGAGAACAAATATATGTCAATTGACTATATATATATATATATATATATAAAGATATCAACACTATTGCGTGGAAAAGGTCGAAATTACCTCGTCATCTAGCCACCCCAGCTCCGCATGGCCCAACAGTGTTTGGAAGAATGAATGAGACTGGCGGACAATCTGATCCACTATGATATCGCCAGCGATCCATCGGTCGAACTCAGCATATACTGTTGGATCGTTCAATCCTCTAAGTGGATTTATGTCCACACTTGTTTGTCGGTCAATGTCATGATCGATTATTTGTGGTGCAGGCAGAGGCATGACATTCTTTCCTCGCTTGAATGGAGGAATCAAGTATGGACTATTCAAAACATATGATTGTTTGTATGGTCGTCCAAACTTACTAATGGCCGGAGGCGCCTCAGTGAAGACCTGCACGCTTTCCCCACTTGGATCTCCATAAAATATATACAATGACATAGGAGAAGAAACATTCTGATTGCCAACATCAGGATATACTTCATAGTCATCCGGGACCTGTTAATTTAATAGGATGAACATGTTAAACAAATATTCTGCATGAATATAAAAGAATGCAATTGTTAAATTTTATATTTGCTTACCGTATATGACCGTCCGCTCGGAGATTTGCTGGAGGAGCGTTTAGTAAATGAACCCATAAATCCCATCACTGCTTCTCTAAATTCTTTATGTTTTCTCCGCTCTGCCTCAAACGCCGTCTTCAATTCAAGGATGTTACGATCTATCTTATCCATCCGTCGTCTGACGTAATCATGATGATGCTTTGTCCTCGACTATTACAAAAAAAAAAAAAAATTAATTTCACAACCAATGAGAGACTATATAATGATTTATATACGAGGAAATTAAATGATTTATAACCTCTGAATAACGTGTGTCAGGTGATTCCGGTGTATGCTCCTCACATTCGGCTGCAGGTATCTGATCCTCATTCCCATCTGCAGGTATCTGATCCTCAACATTTTGCTGCTCAAGTGTTGGGCTCGGGGAAATGTGAGACTTCTTTGTTTGTCTTGTAACGGGTGGCGCGTTGATTAAAGGTTGATGCTGTAGAAAGTAACAATGAAATTGAGAAAATAATAAGTTTAACCATTTCAGAGTTTCCATTAACAAATAAATAATAGTGGTTTAATGCACTATTGGATACTCACATTACGGACCCATCTTGGAATATGCTGCACGTAATCCTTCACGGTCTGCCAATATTTTTTCTCTTTCTCGATCTTATCTGGCTCAAGGGTTTGATGAATGTTCATTTCCTATAAATTCAGCCAAAAATTTTAAGTTCGTCTGATGATAGTATTTAATAATACGAAAAGTAATAATATACATCCACCAATAAATAATACTTACAAGACGAGAATTGTCATTAAAAAATGAATAAACTTATGAAAAATTTATTTTTGAAGAAGCCATGGGTTTCCATTGCACGATTCGCGGAATCTTTTTTTTCGTCTTGATGACCCACGCAGACGGAAGGCCTCCAATCGCTTCGAAAATCCAAGCCTGCAACAACCGAAGTAAAAAATCCATAAAACTTATAGTTAAATTTTCAATATTACAAAACTAATTCATTTAAAAAACTAAGTCATCAGCAAAATTTTGGCAACTCACTTGAACCCTAGACGTGAAACCATACATATTGTACTTTTCAATTTTGTGGCTTGGATTTGTCAGGCGACTCTCCTTAAATTTCTCATCCTTGCCGCCTAATGCATTGTCGAGACTCTCGTATATCGTTTGCCAGGACAAATAACCCCATGGATGCTTTCGGAAGTGATTGATGTCGTCTACTTCATTAAGCAACGAGAAATTTATTTGACAGTGGTCTTTTCGACCATCAAGAACTCTGTCCGCAAAATAAAAGAGTGCGATCTTAACTGCATCAATGTCGTCCATTGCCTCGAAATCCAACTCTTCAAATCTTGCTTCGAATTCCTTAAGATTAATGTTGCGAAACAAACTGTCAAAGTACGTACTAAGTAGCCGATGAACTGTTTTTGACTGTTTGACCACCGCATCTACACCATAGGAAAGTCCAGTAACTAAGCACCATTCTCCAACTGATAATCGTATCAGATGTTCACCAATTTGAAACCATAATTGATTTTTCTTCTTGCGTTCCTTATCCACCACTTGCCTAAGCAACAAGTTGTGCAAAATTATGCCACTAAATGGAAAGCTCTGACACTCCAAGAAATGCCCAAATATGTCATTCTTAAATAGTTGCAACTGCCGTTTTGTCAACTTTCTGTGGATGGCTTTCACCACTTTATCGAATTTACACATACTAGAGATACGACCGGAAAAGTTATCGATATAAGCAAACTTCAAAATGCCCGGTTCATTTCTACATTCTGCTGACTGCTCACTCGCCATGTATCTGTTACATTTATAACATTATCATGTTAAATGAAATTTATAACAATTTAATAACATAAAAGAAAAAAATACAAAATCGCCAAATCGCTAGATCGCGCGACAGGCGAGCGCCTGTCCCACGCAAGATTGCGCGCCTGTCAGGCGAGACGTGCGACAGGCGCGAGGGCGCGCGCAAGATTGCGCGCCTGTCGCCCGTCTCGATCGACAGGCGCGCGGGCGCGCGCAAGATTGCACGCCTGTCGCGCGAGACGTGCAACAGGCGGGCGACGTGCGACAGGCGCGCGCCTGTTGCACGCAAGAGAGCGCGACGTGCGCGCGCCAGTTGCCCGCACGTCGCGCGCTCTTCTGTGCGACTAGAGCGCGCCAGTTGCGCTCTCTTCCACACATTCCACCCTCACCCACACCATCATCCCAAGAGCAACATCACCCACTCCACAATTACAATCATTTCCATTACCAACACAAAAACATACAAACATAATCCACAATAATTTTTTCTAATAATTTAGGGTTTTGAAACTAACCTTCTATTTGTTTATTTTAACCGTAATGTGGGTGATGTTGGCCGCCGTTGATGGACTCCGACGTGGTGGGAAGCCGCCGCCGATGACAATTTCACTTGGAGGAGAGAAATCCGTTGAGCATGAGAGGAGAGGAAGTTGGGAGAATGAGAGGGGTAAAATCAGAATTTTTTCAATGGTTGGCTAGTTATGATAGAAATAAAATTGGAGGGTTAGTTATGAAAATTGTAAAAATTATGTGGTTAGTTTTATAAATTTCCCTACTTTTTGTGACCTCTTTCAAATTATCGCACAAAGTCAAAGGTTTTGGCAGAAAGTCTACCGCCAAAACAAATAGTAAAAGGTATTTATAATAGTTTTTGTGACAAATCATTTTTTGGTTGGTAAAGGTAGTCATTTTACAACTAATTTTAAATCAGTCACAAAAAAATGATATATAAAATCTTATAAAAAAAAATTTTGTGACTGATCATGATTGGTCACAAATTGCATACTTTTTGCGGCAACTTTAAAATGTTGTCGCAAAAAATGAAATATTTTTAATGGAAACTTAATTGCCTTACATAATTAAACTCAATTTAAATAACTTTTTACGACCAAATTTAAATATGGTTGCAAAAGACTTACATATTATACGTATTTATATTATTCTTCTCTCTTTATTTTTTAAGTTCTCTCACTCTTATAATTCTCATTCTCTTGCTCTCTCTCTATCTTCTTAGCTTATTTTTCTTAAAAACTTTCTTCTTCTTATTTTTTGTTACATATTCTTATTTAATTATTGTGTGTAGAAGTTAAGTAACCTTTATGTTTTATATTTTTTTTTGTAGGAATTAAAACTGAATATAATAGACAAAGACGTGAAGAAAATCGATATGCATGGAAGGAGGTGAAGAAAATTAAGAAATTTATGAATAAATTAATTGTTCCAAATATTACAATGTTATTTGAAGATCATTATGTAATTGTTTCAGATGTTACAATTATGTAATTGTTCTAAATAATATAATTTCATTTGCTCATTTTTTTGTATTTTTATCAATAATAAAATTTTAATTTAATTCTTCTACTTTCCTCAAATGATTGTTTTAATTATTAAAGAAAAATTCAACTAAAAAATTGAACAGATTATAATTTTATACAATTATAATTAAAATATAATGTTATATTTAAAAGTATATTTTTTGCTACTAGTTTTAGTATGGTCGCAAATATTGTTAATCTGTGATGAAATAATTGGTGGCAAAAAATTAATGGAGATAAAGTGAAATTATATTTTCTGATTTTACTTTTTCTCAATGGACGTAATGTGACTAGCCTACCATAATTTTTTTGTCGCAAATTATTTTTAGTGACGAATTTGATATTTTCTATGACAATTTTTTTGGTTCGAAGACGACCTTAATTCTAGTAGTTGTATATCATATGAGAGCTTCTTAAAATAACCATCAAGTTGCGTAATGAAATTAAAGTTACATAAGTTTTAATAGAAGAAAGAATTAATCCAATACTACTTAAGTCCGTTTGAGATTTTTGTTGCAGGTTCAAAAACGATTTGCTAAGTTAAGATTTAAGGGAGACTCAACTAATTTTAGATTTATCAATTATTTTGAGATAACAAATTAATAGAAATAAAATGTATAAAATACAAATATTAGCTTTGAGCCACCAATTAATATACTGCAGAATCTTAATAAATTAATAGTTTTAGGACCATGAAAAATCTAGTAATTTAATGAATTAACTAATAATTAATAAATTATTACATTATAGAGATAATTTAATTAGAGAATTTAATGACTCTGTCGAGTCGTATGATACAATTCTGATATGATTTTGTTGAGTGACTAAATCATTTGATAATCTTTTGGCTACATTATACGATTGGACCATGATTACATGGTAACTTATCATATTAGATTTTTGGAGACGATTTATTAAGCTGATATCTCTGTTATCACTCTTAACATAGAACATAAGATACATCAATAGTTTCTTATCTAAAAGTTATTGAGAAAGCAATAATGACCGATGAAATACCTAAGGCATTATGCCAATATAATAAAGAAATCATAGGCATATTTCAAATCAATTAATTATTAATTTATATATTAGTCCGGTCCTAGAGAAAAATAATATTTTTTTTTAGAATTTATTAATTAATACATTTATCTAAATATTAATTTATCACGTTGGCCCCAAGTCAGAACTAACAAAACTATTATTTAATAGGTTATCAATTTGAGTATTAAATTAATAAGGTTGTATATCCACAATGAAAATTGTAATATATGCTCTTTAATATACTATGTGTGTAAGTAAATTTCATTTAATATTGTGTCTACTTTAGTTATTTTCATTTTTACAATAGTTACCACATGCCTACAACTACTGTTAAAATTCATAGATATTTTGCTGCATTATATGTTGGAGCGGGCTTCTTTCTCCAGTGCAAATCCGCAGGCAAATTGCTTATTTCTTTCATGGTAACAGCTCACTCAACGCAAAGAAGCTGATCCAAAACAGCTGTACAGGCGAGTTGTCTTATCCCTCCTTTTATCTATTCCATGCCATTCTATGACGAATAGCGGCATAATCCTTTTATCTCTCCACAGTCACTCCACATTTTGAATGAAGTTATCATAGCCTTGGCGACCAAGCAAGTAAGCTCCAGCCACTAAATTAAATTCAATGGTCTCATTCATCTGATACCTGGATGATTGCAAGTTGGAATTCATGGTAACTTATCTGGGATGTGGTGGTATTAACTTTGACCCAGAATCAAGAGTTGACCGTGAGAGCCTCCTCGGTTGATAAGCGGGCAGCATTTGTTTAGAAAAACGAGAGTATGCCGAGGCTGGCATTCGTTTTTCCTTATGCTGAGTAGTGGGTGGCATTTGTTTGGAAAACAGAGAATCAGCAGAGCTTGGCATGAGTTTCCTCCTTGGCATGGACTCTGATTCCGTAATGTTGACTACAACAGCATCCGATGTTAGAAAAGTCTTTGCCACGGATGCTGCATGCTCCAAACAACATCTAACTACCTGCTCCAGCATCAAATATGAAATAAGAATTATTGAGGTTAAATTTTTCTTGTTAGAAAAAAAAAAAAGAAGACAAGGTATTCATCATGTAATCTACCGGAATTAAAGGACTAAGTCTCACGCAGAATTTAGATATTGGACGTTATACACATATTTTACTCTGACACTACCACACTTTAAGGGTACAAACCATCAAATTTCTGATACCTTAGTTGGATCAATGATTCCTGCTGCCATAAGGTCTTCATAACGGTTTCTTGCAGCATTGTAACCGTATCTTGGATCATCATTGGACAGGACCTGCAAAATGTAGCAAGTCTCAGCAGGGTATTTTATTGGATTCAAATGAGAAAGAAAGTAAAAGAACTTTTATTATTCAACTATTAAATCGGTTTCTTAATGAAAAATGACGCATGTATGTGCGGACACCTTATCTACAACAAAATTGCCTTTAACACCTGCATTTTTGGCTATTAGTTTTGTGGGATAGCTTAATGCTCTCTTGAAGATCTCTGCTCCAATCTGCATTGAAATTATCAAAATGGTCTCGCAATATTAGTCACTTAGTGGATAATCAGCAGAATCACAAAATATGTAACTGAGTAACAAATGATATAAATTCTTGAATGCATTATTGCAACTTTTGAATATATAGCAGTCTACAGATCTATGGAACAAAAGACATATTAAGCTTCAGATAAACAAGTTTCTGATTGCTAATTGTATTTTTCGTTTTTTAAGCAAATGAATGAAATATTCAGATTTAAGAAGAGGGGGAAAAAATGAACAAAAAGAACGGTACCTTTTGTTCTTCATTATCCAGAAGCTCTTTGATACCCTCCACCTTCGTAGACAGCCTCAAGAGGCTACAGCCACCACCGACTACAATACCTTCTTCTATTGCTGCCTATGGGTATATCAAGTTAGAAGCTTACTATCATTAACTTTCCAATCTAACATGTGTCAGTTTGAGCTATGCAACTGACTACCTTAGTTGCATTCAGAGCATCTTCAATCCTGAGTTGTTTATCCTTCAATTCAACAACTGTTTGTGCTCCTACCTGTACTTCAAATGAGTGAAGTTAATAGATAAATTATAATAAAAGAAGGGCAAAATGTCTCCATCTTTTCAAAGTGTCAAACTGCTAAACAAGTTATTTATATTATTTCACCTGAATAATAGCAATCCCTCTTGATAATCTTGCTATTCTTTCATTCAGAATGTTCTTTTGGAATCTTTCTTCAGTGATCTGCAAAACAAGAGTCATTACCTTGTGTCTGACAGAAAACCAGCCAATTCATTTATTTGCTCAGTTCTTATGGCCTTAAGCTATCTATCCTCTTTTCTTTTTTATTCATAGGCATATAATTTTCATTTATGATTAAGTATGACATTTCTTTGCTCTTCACAACAGAGAAGACAACCCCAAAGTTAAAATCCAAGAGTTCTTCAGGAGAACTTCAAGATGTAAAAGTTCTTTTCAGGTTCCCGTGACATTTTGCTCTTTTGGAATATTTCAATTGGGAATCAATACAAGATAACTTTACAAGCTTCTTTAAATTTTTTGGTGAGGTTCATGCTGCAAACAACTTACTAATATGTGACAGATTATGCATGATTGCAATTTTGTGCTTTGTTTAATATTGCAACTTCTGCCCAAAAAACTTCATATTCTTAAAGCAAAATGCACTAGCACAATGTAGAAGGACACTAGAAGCACAACCTCAGCAAGGCTTCGGATTTCAGAAATCCTCTTTTCAACAGCTACTCGAGTGCTCCCATCAGTAACTATTAAGGTAGAATCCTTGGTTATCACCACCTTGATAGCTGTTCCCAGTACCTCCTTGCCAGCCTTATCTAGTGTTAGCCCCATCTCATCTCTGATTACCATGCCTGCAAAATATATGACAAATGGAGAATTTAGAGAACTGTGGCAATGTACCATGGACAGCAATAAGGAGACCTAAAGATCAAACACTTATACCATCGTATGAAGGATTAGAGTGAATTAAATGATGATTTTTGTCTGATTTCATCTAATGACTCCCTTCCCATGATTTAATCATCAGGACACAAAATAACTAGTTGTAATCAATTTTTAAGTATCACTGCATTTTGAAAGATGAATTATCGTACAAAATTGTAATGAAGGTGTAGATTCATTTAGCCTGAACCCTAAAGTGTTTTAATGACCTCAAAACATACTGGTACATGATTTGGGAGAGGGGGCTAGGACTTGATATGTGTAAAGTATCATTTACATGCTACTATACTGTCAATTTGATACGCGGATGCTATCAATCAAGAAGATGTCTAAAGTTGGGATTTTAATGTAATACCTCCAGTCAAGATAGCAATGTCATCTAAGTAGTGGCTCTTGCGCTCACCAAATGCAGGAGCCTTGATGGCTGCTGCTTTCAGCACTCCTCTGAGTTTGTTCCTAATCAATAGAGCCAGAGCTTGCTGCTCAATGTCCTCTGCAACTATCACAATGGGATACTTCTCTTTAACTGCACTGTCCAATATTTTAAACATGTCCTTTGGATTTGTGATTTTTTTGTCAACCAAAAGCAACTGCAACCAATGAATTCACATACTCTAATTACTAAATAGAAAAAAATGCCAGACAATTAAAACCTGAGAGTTAATACCTTACAATTGTGAAACTCCACAGTCCTCTTTTGTCGATCAGTTACAAAATAAGGGGACAAAAATCCACGATCAAATCGCATTCCTTCTACTATTTCTAGACTGTTTTCTGTACACTTCCCCTTTTCAATTGTGACTACACCATTCCTTCCCACTTGTTGAAGGGCATCGGATATCATTTTTCCTACAGTGGAATCATTTCCTGCACTGACTGCAGCGACAGCTGCTAGCTCATGATCTTCAACCTGGACAATGTTATACACTAAGCAGTTCAATAGTTCATACTTACAACTTCTCAAAATTTTAAATATCCAGAGATAAGTTTACAAAAGATATCAACTTATGCACCTCTCTTGATATCAATTTGAGTTCAGACAAAAGGGCTTTTGAAGTCTTCACTATCCCACGAGCAATTAGAACAGGATTCATGCCAGCTGCAATCACCTGACGCAAAGCATAACTTTCAATATGCAAAGTTGGCAATAGCTCGAGATGAGAAAATTGAAAATACTCAAGTGGGAAAAAGATTAAAAGTCTGTATAGAACAACAACAATATATTTAATAAAAGATGAGAAACATAAAAATAGACGCCACCTAAGAACTAAACAACATGTCTTTATCAGCTTCATTATCTGGTCTACATTGTACTTGATATGTTGCTTTTTCAACCATCGCCATTCCCCACCCCCCCAAAAAAAAAATAGATGAATATTTGCATCATTCAATTCATACCTTGACACCTTCGGCAATTAAACCCTGTGCAAGAATTATAGATGTGGTGCAACCATCACCAGCAAGGTCATTTGTCCTTGCTCCGGCTTGTCTCACCAATTTAACTCCAACATTCTCCAAAGGGTCCTCCAATTCAATCTAAATCAAACAAATCAAAAGACAAGTAATTAAAATTAATCAGGAATGCCCCCTAATAAAATTAAAAACTTAATTGGTAGCCTCCAAAATCCATCGTTCTAATAGTCAAGACCCTATTCAAATACATAATCAAGCACCATAATAGAAGAAACACAAAAAGGGGAAGAAATTAAAATGCAGTGACTTAGAATGTGTAACTAAAAACCTCTTTGAGAACAGTTTCTCCATCATTGACTATCTTGGGAGGTCCATACTTGTTCTGCAAGACCACATTTCTCCCCTTTGGACCCAAAGTCACTCCTACCAGCTCTGCCACCAAGTCCACTCCTGCCTGCAACAACCATACATGTTCACATAAACACAAAACAATGAAAAGATAAAAATTTCAAAAAAATAAGGAAGAAAGAAGCGGCGGTATATTTGAAATGTCACCTGAAGTTTCTTTGTAGCAGAACCATCATGGTTGAAGTAAACCTCTTTAACCATGGATCTGGGGACTGAATTAGATGCCCTTTTGGGCAATGTTGGGTTTGTGAAAGATATTGCGAAGATTGGAGTTGATGAAGTCGCCATTGTTATTTACACCGACAAAATATCTGCTCTGTTTTGGAGATACGTTATATGGATTAGATAAGTCATTAGAGATATAACAGAAGAAATATCTTATAACTTGTTTTGGCGCTATTCTAGTTCCAGAGTAAAACGGTATTTCCCTCTCGTTTACTGCTCTTGACGACTATAAGCATACCGGAAAGAGAGATTTTTCAGTTTTTGACAACGAAATTAACATATATTACTTTCTCTTACGCCTTTTATAATAACCAATAATTTGTTGTAAGCATAATTTTATAATATTATATTTATTTTAAAATATATTTTTATTAATATTTATTATTAATTAAATAAATCATGTGATGAAAATGAAAATAAAAAATTTAAGTGTTAAAAATAAGAATATATATATTTTGGTGTGACTAAAAAATTAACAATAAGATACTTTTTTTTATATTTTTATAATTTTTAAATCTTTTTTTTAGAATTAATATATATATTTTATATTTTTATGATAAATTATTAAACAAATGACTCATTAACTCTTTTTTTCTTTTAAATTCTTTTTGTTAGGGGAGTTTTTAAACATGATTAAAATTATAAAAAAATAACTGATATATATTAATTTAGAAATTGACAATCTCCCTACGAAAATGTACTGAAGGAAAACTCAGCAAGTAGGCAGTTCATTTACAATTTTAACCTTCTCTTTTACTTTCTTTCTGTTCTTTTAAATATTTTCAGAAAAAGTCACGAACTCCTTTAGCTAAATAAATGTATATCTCCTCACTCCTTCAGTTTATTGTGTGCTAAATTTTAATTTTCTGTACGTCTAGACAAGTCTTTTAAATTCACAAACACAAGTTAATTTTAAGTCAAAATTTAAGGATTTTTTTTTTATAGAAAAAAAATGAAGAAACAAGTTTTGTGAAACCATATATAAGAAAAATTCCTGGTAATGGTAACACGTTGCAGAATTATTAATGTATTTTTAAAATTGAAGAGTGGATTAATGCCCAATAAAATGCTGCTTTGAAACTAAGCATTTACGCACACCATCCCTAAATAGTGCATTGGGTGCGTTTCGATTATCACAATAATATTGTATAGCTAACTTACCAATAAATAATTAAACGCTAGCTTGCATGCATGCATGACGCATCGATTATCAACGATGAAATTAAAAGACACTAATAATAAAAATTACAGTATCAATACCATAATAAACATGTATATTATAAATTATATATAAAATTAATAAATATAAAGTAAAATTAATAAATTCATACAAGATTATTAATTATTTTAAAAATTAATATTGTTTCTACAGAGTTTTAGTGAAAAATATTATATTTATTTACAAAAAAATATTTTCTTTAATTAAACAAAGAAAAGATTACTCATTAATTAAACAAAAAAATTATACTGAAAAAAAGTGAAATAAGTTTTATTGAATTTGTTTGATCATAAATTCTATATTTATTCTGAGACATTTGTCTAATTTTTTTTCCCATTTTCTGTAATAATATCTATTTATTACACAAGTTAATTAAGCACAATTATTTATCTTAATATGGATTAAGCAAAAAAAAATATTCGTTTATTATTAAACACATTTATGATATATCAATAAAATTATTAAATCTTATTTTGAGTTTTATGCATACTTCATGTAGTTTTAAAATTTTTATTTGTTTTTACACACCATTTAGGGTTATTGTTAACGAAGTGTAGAAAAATAAAAAATAATCTCATCTTACAAGAACTATGAAAGATATTAAAATAATTTCTTTTTCAAAATCCAATTTTGAGAATAAATTTCATCCTTAATAAAACATCACACATATTACATAAATGTAAAACTAACATTATTTAATTTAAATAAAAAAAAATAAATATATAAGGTAATAAACATTATAATGAGTTTTTATTTTAAAATTGTGATTTTTTTTATAATAACTCTTATATTAATTTACTTATTTTACCTTTTATTCATAAGTTTTAGGCATAATCTATAGAATTTATGTTTTATTTTGCACGTAATGGTGTTTTACTTGTTTTATGTTATATTTGTGAGGTTTCATTTTATTTATCAGTAATACATCAATTTACGAGCTTCATAGTAATTTACTAGTTTTACCTTTTTTTTACAAGTCTTATGTTTTATTTTCAAACTTTATATTTTATTTTACAGTTAGTGTTGAATTATTAGTTTTATATTATATTTGCAAGATTTTGTTTTGTTTACCATTAATACATTAATTTATTAGTTTTATATTAATTTATTTGTTTTACCTTTCATTTTTACAAGTCTTATGCTCCATTTTCAAAATTTATGTTTTATTTTGTGCTTAATGTTGATTTACTAGTTTTATGTTATATTTGTAAGTTTTTGTTTTGTTTACTAATAATACATCAAATTATTAGTTTTATAGTGATTAACTTGTTTTACCTTTTCTTTACAAATCTTTTGTTTCATTTCCAAAATTTATGTTTTATTTTACTAGCTGTTAATGTTGATTTGCTAGTTTTAAGTTATACCTGCAAGTTTTTGTTTTGTTTATTAGTAATACATCAATTTACTAATTTTATATTAATTTGCTTGTTTTATCTTCTATTTACAAATTTTATTTTTAATTTCTAAAAATTATATTTTATTTTGCACTTAATGTTGATTTATGAGTTTTATTTTACATTTATAAGTTTTTGTTTTATTTACTAATAATACATCAATTTATCAGTTTCATATTAATTTACTCATTTTACCTTCTATTTACAATTTTTATGTTTAATTTCTAAAATTTACATTTTATTTTATAGTTAATGTTGATTTACAAATTTTATGTTAAATTTATAAGTTTTATATTTTATTTACATTTTACATAATTTATGTTTAATTATATTATTGATTCCGTAACTTTAATTATGTCATCATAGAATGACATTGGGAAAAGTAGTACATTTAAAAAATGAAATACGATTCTTGAAGCTGTCTCTTAATGGCGATGTTTCCTTGCAAGAAAGAAATATGACACATATAGTTGTGTGAAGGTGCAAAACATTCACACGAATTTTTGTATGAATTCGGAGTCTTCTAATATTGTCAAATCATTTTATAAAACGATGTAAAATCTCAAATTCGTATGAAAAATCGTACAGAAATTCACAACTCGTATCTTTATAATTCTTACACTTCTCATTTATATTTTAACGTTTAACCATAAGTTGAAAGATGTTGAAGGTTCTCATTTTCTATGTCATGGCTTTGTTTATACTTGGAAACACAGGAAATAAGTTTATTTCAAGTACTAGTAATGGTCAAGAAGGCAATCGATATGCTTCATTTTCTCCTAAACCTGTAAGATAAATTGCAAGTTTATTTGATTTTATCGTTGGTTCTTTATTTCTTGGTTGTTACATGATATGCAAATGTTTATGCTAATTTACCCTATTTATTTTATTTGTATGTTAGGAATCAAGTGAGGACATTGATGATTGCGCTGGATTTGGAGTTGAAAAGTGCTGGATTTAGAGGTCTGTGACTGCCCACACTCGCACAGACAGACTATATATCTACACAAAAGACAACAATGGACCTTCGTTTTATTTGTTGTTTTTTTAGCTCATATGAGCTTGCCAAAAACATCAATTTTGTAGAGAAACCGAGACTATCTCTTATTAAATTAAAGAATCGAAGGAATCAAATGATCTTGGTAATTATATGAACGAATGATGTGTTGTGTAGATAAAATGAATCTAGGATTATCTTCCCCATGAAATGGCAATGTTCAAAATGCCCTCAAATTATTATAAATCTCAACCTACCTCCTATTTTATAAAGAAGACAAAATCATTTTCATCAACCCTCCTCCATTTTTCTTTATCTTTTAGATAAAAGTGGGGGTAAGTTAAAGTTTATAATAGTTTGGAAAATATTTTGAAGATTTCATTTCATGAGGGAGGTAATTCGAAATTTACCTATGTATATATATATATATATATATAGTAAAACATCTCTATAGTTATACTCTACATAGGAACGACCTCTATATAGTCATAAAAAATTATGATCTCAATTTTGGTCAGTTATAAATAAGAATAAACTTCATATTGCAATAAATTATCATTTTTCTATATCTTATCTTAAGAAACTTATCTTCACATAATAGTAACTATCCATTCATTATAAAATATATATATTTTTATTACATTAAAGGTTTTGGATCGAGAAAATATTTTTCTAAAGTTATTTGAGAAAATGATTTATTCTTTAGAATTATTACCAAATCATTGTAAAGCTTTTATATAATTTACATTAAAAGAAAAGCATTAAAGAAAATACAAATGTTTAGACTTTTGAGATGGCGTACATATTTCCAATGCTACATAAATATATGTACTATTTTTTTTAAAAACTATGTTTATCTCTTCTATAAATGTCTATGTATTAGATTTGACATTAATCATTAATGTAGTGAATGTTTTATCTCTATATTACTTGCACCAAGGATAATTAAGTTATAACAATAATTTTATAGCTGCACCTCTATCGAGCTCTAACCTCCTTGTATTAATAAAATTAGTTGATCGACTTAAGAGAGGTTTTACTATAATTATCTCATGCTGTTTTATTGTACAAACATGATTTATGACATATAAGGAAAAAAAGAAAAAGCAATGTTTATGCTCATTTGAGGATAGATCCCATTTTGGTTAGCCAACCCAGCAAAACAAAAATTATCAATCTATGAAAGAGTATTATGCTGATAATGATCGAGGATTGAATAGAATTTCTGTATAATCGGCTAAATTTTGAATTTATTGTACTAAACCGCATAGAGAATCCGAAGACAAAAAGAGAACTGAATTATTATTTAAAAGAAATTAATTTCCTTGATATTGGAATCAGTGATGAGAGTTTATAATAGTTTCTTATTTCCAAAAAAAGAATTTGAATCAATGAAATGCATTTTATATAGTCTTATGTGACTGCTATTTTGCTGTCAAATAAGATTTTTTGCAATGGCTTGACGGTAAAATCGGGTGTCATGGACAATGAAATAGGTAAGATAAATTAGGGATAAAAAATTTGGTGTTTTTGAAATTTTACAATTTCATTTTAATGATTGCACTTTTTTTAAAAACCTAAATTTATTAAAGACCAAAAAAAAAAAAAAAACCCTTTACCATAGTTTCATCTTGCTTTTGTTCACAAATTATTTTCTGGGTGACATTTGCCACGTTGCAAATTTCATATAATTGTATTTAATCGTCACAAAAGACCTCTTGTGGCAGCGAAATGCGTCACAAAGGGTGATAGGGGGACATAAGCTGTCACCAAATATGGCAGGGGCATAAATTTTTTGACAATTTTAAACTTTTTGGTGCTTGATATGCATTTAAGTTGCTTCAGCACGCTGTAAGAAAGAATCGTGTTAAAAAGCATGACTCAAGGATAAGTTTATGAAATTAATGAATGAAAACAGTTTCAACTTTCAAAACAGAAATGTCCAACATATATATATATATATATAAATTATAAAACTTCGGAAAAAATTTTAAATCATACGATTCAAAGTTTTAGACTAGATCAGTAATCATATTAAGGATGAAGTTAGAAACAGATGAGGAAAAAAAAAAGAAAAAAACATGCATTTATCTTTTGAATGCAACCTGTCCAAGAAAATAAATATGGTATTAATTATGTGAGTAGTATTTGTAACGTTTTGGCCTTTGATTGTATGATATATTCAATACTTATTTATCATGGAATCTTTAACTGCTCATTTTTTAATATTCATTTGTTATTATTATATATATAACCTCATGTCTTCTAATTCTTATACATCTCTTTTAATCCAAATTAAGTTACTTAAAATTACGTTTACAAATTGAAAAAATGTTGAAAAGTCTCAATTTCTTTATTTTGGCTTTGCTTATAATGGCAAGTATTGAAAACAAGCTTATTTCAGGTAATAGTGCTCGCCAAGAATCTAATCCAGACGCTTCACTATCTGCTAATCTTGCGATATCTCCTAACAGTGATGATCTCTCAGGACTTACAAGCGAAGAAACTACTTACGGCGACTATATGTTCGAATGTCCCCCAGGGGGATGCCACCCAAGCCCCATCAATCGATTTTAATTTGTTATTTCTCTTATTATATAGAAATTGAAACTATATATGATTTCATAAAAGAAGGAATCCTGTGACGTGGTCATATAATATGATGTCTGATGCTTTTTTAATTTGTTGTTTATACATGATTAATTTGTGGCATAAAAGAAGCAAAATTTATATGCACTCCAGGAGCACCACTTTAACTACAGATTAGAAGATTAGAATTTCTATGACCATTATTGGAGATGGGAAAAAGAAAACTGGACAGATAGATAAAAGTAATTAATTTGTTTTGTTATTAGAATATATAAATAAACGAAGAGAATCTGAATTAATTGAATGCATTTACCAACATGCGTGCATGTTTGTAATAGATTGCATTTCCGTTATCTCCTAAAATATTGGATTACAAATTTACATAAATCAGAATAAGATAGCTGGATTCGTAGCACTGATCAGTATACTGCAATGCAAATAAGGAGCTATTGATGTGTTTAATCAGAAGAATGAATTAAACAACAATGAAAATCAAAACGCAGAAATTAGAGAGGAAAAATTATACTATTTGTGCTGAATTAATGGAATGGATTCACCATATGCATATATGTAGCGATGATTGAAAAGTCCTTAATTTATGGGTATAACATCAGCAGAAATAATTCCTCTTTCATTTTTACTCAAGGAATTTATTGGGAGCCTGTAGCTGCAGGGGATCTAGGGCTCCAAGAACAAAGAATTTAATTCTCTTTTTCCAGCAGTCAGCATGATGGTCTATGCGGATGTACATTTCGGACTTGTTTCTTTCTCTGTTTATCTGTTGTAGCTTGCATATATAGCAATGTTTATTTATAAGCACTCAAAATGAAGTGGAAGACAAACAAACAAAAAAAAAAGGGCTATTCAAAATTGATGAAAGTAATGTCTATCAAAGCGTTAGAAGTCCTCTGCATAATGAATTTAGGCAATTCCATGCTGATTGAATGTGCTATTTTAGTTTTTCGTAAATTCAATAGATATTTATTGGCACTTTCTTTGATGTAGGTATTGTTGTTTCAATCATCTAGCACTTATAATGGTGGTGTTGTCAATTTGCTGGTAACTTTTTTCTTCTGTGCAACAAGCCATTAACAATTTTTGTTAGAAACCCGAATGTTCATAATATACAACTAGTCGTAAACCCAGAGATTTTACTGTATATTTCCCATTCTTGTATAAAAATATATCGATATATCACTTGGTCCGCTTCCATATCAGTGGTGTGTTTGGGGCAGTGCACAGTGCAGCGGCTTTCTGTCCTATATTTTAGGAGATATATTCTCTTAGAATGTAGGGTGGGAGCAGCTATGCTATGGCAATGCAACTATCCCAAATGCACGCTTAGGTCTTGTTCAGAATTGAAGTGATATACTTTGTAAGCTACAATTGTTATTGAAAAAAAAACTATAATTATGAAATAAAGTTAATATTTTGTAGTGAAATAATTTTGATAAAATTAATAAAAATATAATAGATTTTTTATCGTAAAAGTATAAAATTAAATCAACTTGACTTCTAAGTTACAACAATTAATATTTACTAAATACTTTAGTACCAAATCTTTTAAGATAACACTACCCGATTTTAATTGAGTCATGAGTGACTTTTATCATATTTTTGGTTCTCTGGATCCACGAAAGTTTTACTTTTTGAGAACTGTGATTCTATTTGTACTTCGTCAACTTCACAGAATAATAAAGCTCATTAGCAAGAGCAGTATATAGGGAAATGAGGCATCTAAAGAATTTTAATGTAATGCTACAAGAATAAAAGATTTAAGGACATTTGGTGTTGCTGCCACATATTATCAATATTCTCTGAGAATCTATCCTCGGGAGTTGGTCACGTAACAAACATTCCATAAATATTCCACAGAATTAATATTCGTTCAAATGCTCCAGAATTTGCTATTGGCAAGGATTAAAGCGAATGCGGATTACCATGTCTACAGTATAATCTCTTACTGTTACTTGCCTCTTCCATTAGGACTAACAGATCTGTTAGTCACTCGCAAGCATCCAAGCATGCACGCAAATAATTACAAGAGAATGAGAATGTTTGACAGAAGATTAATGGAGATATCTCTAATGAAGTTGTGAGGATCCCTTTTCGAGCAATACCTGAAGGGTTGTAGGCTGTCCGCCCGAGGCCATACTCGTTGGTGACAACAACGCAGCCTTGGCTGAACCAAGTTATGCACGAATTGATGCCTTCGCATAAAGCCAAAAATAGTACTTCGGTTTTTAAGTGGGTAGCCCCTTTCAAATGTTTTGCTAGTTATAGTAGTTATTTGTATCACGAGCCACTACCACCAGCACCTCCACCAGCATTTGTCCTCTTGCCCCTGTCATTGTGGGCAACACTAGAGTAGCTATGGGGCCTCACTTTGGTGCTACTTGAGCCTGATCACACGAGTTCCACCTCTCCCAAGAAGGCCAAAAAGAGGGGGGAAAATTTTTTTACCCTATTGTAATTCTGTATCTTCTTAAGTACAACCTTCAATTGTATCAGTTCCTGTTATGGCAGTACAATAGTAGCATTTTGAACACTTAACAGTTTATTTTATTTTGTGGTTTGTCTCTATTATCCTTTTTTTTTTCCTGTTTTTTTTACTCTGATCCACATTGCAGGTGGAACCCTATAGTCAGAGTTGGTGGGGGTCTTAAAATCATTAACAGATAAAGTAATGATTGAGTTTTTGATTTGTCTCTAATGGACTAAATAGATATCATTTTCTCATGTTTTGCTCTGCTTGCACAATGCGTATGCGGCGACAAGATTTTATATGCATTTTATTTGGATTAAGTGATGTTAATGTGTATGTTTGATCATAATCAAGCCGAGTTAGAATGAAACAGTTAACAGTTATTATTGCATGGTCTGTTTCTCATCCGATACAGCTAAAGAGAAAGACAAAAACCTGATGAAAAACCAAAGAAAACAGAAGGAACATAAAGTAATTATTATGAAAAATAGAGCTCATCTCAGTGAAGCAAGTCTACCGAATTTGTAATGGATTGGTTTGTGGATTCAGCTCTGAGATGCGCTGTGTTACAGGGGACCTCTTCCAGATCTCTCAGAGAAGCATTAGTGTATGGACTGCTGAGTTGTAGTTCAGTCAGCATTTGGCGGAGATCCGATGCTTCTTCTCTGAGCCTTGCATTCTCTTGGAGAACGCGGTCATGGCTTTCTGACACATGATTCAACTTGTCTATCAGGTTGTGGTTCTCAGTTCGAAGACGAACCACATGGGTCCAAAGCTCATCCAGGTGCCTCTGTTTCCGCATCCTGGACCTCCGAGCTGATTCCCTGTTGGAAATCATTCTCCGCTGCTTCCTTTCATCAATGATTCTGAGTTGTTGTTCCTCAGCTTCATCAGAAGTTGAGTTATTGCTGAGACTTGACGACCGTGAATTCATGAGCTCGTGGCCTTGTTGAGGGATAAGGGAATTTGGAAAGTTGGCCAAAAGCCCGTTGAGGTGAAAGTTTGGCTGTATGTTAGCTTGCATCATGCCGAAATTTGCGGGAAGTTGAGTGGCGTTTTCAGGGCCAAGGTAGTACTGGATTCCTGTGATATCACCTGGAATCATGGCTCAAATCTTAAGAATGATGCTTGAATTTTATGTATCGGAGAGAATGGAAGGCAGCCTGAGCAATGGTGGGATTTTATAGGCTGAAAAAAGCTAATGAAGTGGGCCAGTTTTGGCAACATATTAAACAGTAACAGTTTCAGGGGCTTGCAACAGCTGATTGCACCAATAATGTTTCTCTTAGAGTCATAAGTATGTATGCATTATGAATTGAAATGTACCTATCTGAATGATGTATGCTTTGCTTTGCATTACTCCCTGGGATCATGACACGTATAATGTGTATGTATGGTGTATGACTTGATGCACAAATTATGCTTATACAGAAATTTCATATTTGGATAATCATTTGGGATCATATATAATGCTTACAAGAGCAAAATTGAGGTACCGATGATGTGGGGTTGTAATGATTTAAATGAGGAATGTATTAGAAGAAGAAAAAAATGAAGGCCAATCAAAATTGGTATTGAAGTCAATCAAGGAGAAGTTTTTTCTCCGGGGAACCTATAGCTAGGAAATTTCAGAAAGCATGTTAAAACTTGAAAAATCCCTATTAGCCAATAAAACATTGTTCTCATGACGCAATGAAGTTCAGTTTAAAAGGTAAATTATCTAATAAATTAAACTGAGATTCAAAATATTTATTATAATAGGTGTGACTCATTGATCACTTGAAAATTTATAATATTAAAGGGAATGCAATTGTCTAAGTGGTTAACATCATGTACCTAAACCCAGCAGTCTCATTTTTCTAATTCCTATAATCAAACCGAACCGATTAGCAAGAAATTAACATCCATGCATTTTCCTTAAATTCTGACCTTGTGAAAATAATACCTTTATTTTTAAAGTGCCTTTTACTCAATAAATTTTCCTTGGCCTAGACTTGTGTCATTATATTCAATCCGATAAAGATTGAAGCATAAATCCATCTCGAAGACTCTTGACTCGTGTCGTAACGAGGTAATTCCGAAGCTTATTTTAAAGGATTAATTTTATTGACGTTCTTGTTAATTTGTTTTCACTTTAGTTTGTAAGAATTATTCTTTGAGGTGTTACTTTATTACTGTGCACGAGTGTTGAGGATTCTCAGGAATTAAGAGCATTAAAGAATAATAATAAGATCAAACTTTTGTAATAAGGGAATCATTCACACACGACCAGTTTTCTAGTTATTAATTAAGCTCATTGTTCCTTAATGACTTATCATGTATTGGCAACTCTATGTCTAATCTAACTACATGCAATAATTTGATTCTATGTCGATGCCTTATCAAATCTATATATTTAGAATCAAAAACAAAAATGCCGGTATCTCATCGCTGAAGAGTATAATTGATCATTTATTTAATTAATTCAATTGTCAATCTTTATCTCATTGAGGCCCACTTGCAATATAATAATTAAGAAGGAGATTAGATCAAAAAAGTGATGGTAAATCTCAGAGGCAGCAACTTGCAGACGCAAATGTTTTTGTGAAATTTATTAATGGAGTTCAATATTCTATCCGCATGATCTTTTTTATTTGGTATCTATGTATAAAAATATATAATACAGCACAACAGTTTAGGTGATTCCCCACTACTCAAAGCCTCCAATTTGTTTTACTAAACGAGATAAAAATTTGGAACTACTTAAACAATGAAGATCGTGCCCATGAAACTACTAAGTAAGAGACTATTATTTGTTTTGTTAAAGAAAATATGGAGCCATGAAAGTTTTCTGCCTGTTAGCGCAATGGGGTCACTTGGCACAAGCCAAAGAAAGAAAGAAAAAAGGAAAAAACAGAAAAAACAAAAAAGATGTTGCAAAAGACCTAGGCATTATATTAAATCAAAATACTTGTTGCTAGAAGCGCTTTTTAAAGAGTCTTATCTTGTTGTTCAAGAATTATTTAATGTGTTATTCTTTTTAATGGGATTCATTTAGAGTTATATATCCTAGTTGTGTAAGACAAATAAAAAACACTACTTTAATTTGTCCGACGCAGGCGCTAAATCTAAACTCAGTACTACTGAAGATAAAATAAACAGATTATATGTGTGTCTCTGAGTAATTAAGTTTTTTTAATTATCATCCATTGCTGGGGGAGCCCTGTTATGAGTATATGGTGTTATTCATCCCGTTGTCGCATGAGATGGGAATCAGTTCAATCCTCCACTCATAAAAATGAATCCTTTTCTAAAAGTAAAATCAAATATAAAGTCTATGCCTGTAATTTTATACCATTAATACTATATGCATAGTCTATTGATTCGAACACAAGTTGTATAGTCTATTGATTCGAACACAAGTTGTAGTAAAAGACGATGAATGACACAAAGGAAATTTTTCCGGGGTGAAAAAAAAAAGATGCACATTATTGAGATATGTCATTGCTACAAATGAAGGCATGTGGGTACCCGAGAATGCACACCAATAGGTGAAAAGACTCAAATCGAAGGCTTACCCTCCAATAATTTCAGTTACAAAACTCATGTGACCAATTGAAGATTTCCCACTAGCTTAATTTTGACCAAGTGATCCAAACGCCCAGTCATTCATAAAAAAAAATTTGTACTACCACACAACAAATTTGTCTTCTGTTAACCTTTTCTCTTTCATAAATTATAACCTAATCAATAGCAGCATGGTCTCTGAAGCTTACGGTCCAAGTAAATAAATGTCAATCTTGTTAATTTATCTGATTATCTTTCAGGTTCAAAGAGTATTGCAAGTAATAATTATTACTGGGGGCAAGCTCTACAAAGCTGGAATTTGGTTTTGATGTCGATTTTTTTCTTATATATTTTTAATAATTTTTTTATTGCGCGTATATATATATACTACTTTTCAATGCATTCTTATCTATAAGGAATCACATGTGGAAATACATTCTGCCCAATACTCTAGCATGGAGTCCTTTTATTGAGATTGTCACAAGTCTAGATAGAAAATTTACAATCGTGTCCCAATACTCTAACATGGAGTCCCTTTTATAGGGCACTAAAGGAATCTCCTTTTATTGTTTACATTATTACACCTTATCTTTAAGGAATATTGCTTTACAGCTTGCTATTACTTTACAATGCATCCTTATCTACAAGGAATCATATGTGGTACACATGTTTGCTTAATTTATTTTTAATGCGGACACATTGTTAAACCGTGCGGTTTAAAAGAATTAGTTTTTAAATGAACTATAAAACCGTGAGGTTTAAGAGAGTCCATATGAGAAAAAAATAAAAGCGCCCTCACTAAAGGACTCTCTCTCTCTCTCTCTCTCTCTCTCTCTCTCTCTCTATATATATATATGGAAAATTCTTTAATGCTGTGATAACAAAAATTTTGTAAATTACACATAAAATTAGTAAATAAAAAATAAAACAAGTGAATTAATATAAAAGTGGTAAATTGGTGTTTTAAAATTACAAACAAGACAAACACTTGTAAAAATAATATAAAATTGTAAATTAACATGAAACTTTAATTTTAAAAATAGTTTATTTATTTAATTTATTTGAGCAAAAAAAAAGTTTCTCATCAATTGAAAATAAAGAATTTGTATTAAAAATAATTGAAATAAGTTTCACTAAATTTGTTTAACCATAAGTTTTACTAAATTTGTTTAACCATAAGTTTTATATTCATTCTAGGACATTTATAAACTTTTTTTTGTCATTTTCTATCATAGTATTTGTTTACCATAGAAGATAATTGAGCAAAATTATTTTTTTATTTTTTTATGTTGATCAAGCTGAAACAAAATAGAAATACGTTCTTATATTACTAGACGTATATAAAATATTAAAAAAATTGGATCTAATTTTGTTTTATACATTTTTCATATGATTTCAAACTTTGCTTTTTACTTATACTAAAAGATCATTTGGCAGTGTTGTTGAGAAAACTTAGAATGATGCAAAATCAGTTATCTTACAAAAAAATTTGAAAAATAAAATTTTTTTTTCCAAAATTTGAATTTGAGAATAATTTTTATCTTTGATAAAATTTTATATATATTATCACATGTATTACATAAACCAAAATTTATCATTATTCAATTTAAAAATAAAAATAGTACATATATAAGGTAATCATTATTATAATGAGTTTTTATTTTATTTTTTATTACTCTTATAATATTTACTTATTTAACATTTCATTTACAAGTCTTCTATTTCATTTATATAATTTGCACGTTATTTTACACTTAGTGTTGATTTATAAGTTTTATATTACTTCTATAAATTTATGTTATGTTTACTAATAATACATCATTTTACCACTCCTATGTTAATTTAATTGTTTTGTATTATATTTAAAAATCTTATATTTTATTTTCTTAATTTATATTTTATTTACTAATAATACATCATTTTACCACTTCTATATTAATTTACTTATTTTACATTCTATTTACCGATGTTACGTTTTATTTACTTAATTTATGTTTTATTTTACACTTAATGTTAATTTATTAGTTTTGTGTTATATTAATAAGCTTTTGTTTTATTTATCAATGATCCATCAATTTACTATTCATATGTTAATTTACTTATTTTACCTTTCATTTATTAGTCTTATGTTTCATTTGTATCATTTATGGTTTAGTTTACACTTAATGTTGATTTACAAATTTTATGATATATCTATAATTTTTTTTATTTACCACTCTTATGTTGTTTTACTTGTTTTACCTTGCATTTACAAGTCTCATGTTTTATTTATTTAATTTATGTTTTATTTTATGCTTAATATTAATTTTACAAGTTTTATGTTACATTTACAAGTTTTTGTTTTGTTTAATAGTATTACACTAGTTTACTACTTCTATATTAATTCACTTATTTTACCTTATTTTTATAGTTTTTATATTCTATTTACATAATTTATGTTTTGTTTTACACTTAATATTAATTTACAAGTTTTAGGTCAAATTTACATGTCTTATGTTTGATTTACACAGTTTATATCAAATTATGATATTGATGCCGTGATTTTAATTACGACATTATAAAATGACCCATATATAACAGCTTTTTTTAAAAAAAAAAGTATAAAAATCATATCGACAACGAATTTTAATCTGTATAGCTAGTGTCATATTTTTCATATAATTTATTTACCATTGGATTAACGCACTTCTAACATTTGAGATTAAATTTGATATGTTTAAGTAATACATGTAATGAAATGAGCACCGGAGATTTTATCTCAACTATAGCAAGTGTACAAATCCGAAGATCTATATATTGTTTAAGAATTTGTGTAAAAATTGAAGTGACAGAACTTTAACCATTATGAAATACGTAGACCATTGGCCAGGTGGTAATAATATACTCTTCCCTCATCTTAAGGAATGAGTTTAAGTTCCTGAAGATTCAAAATTTCAACTTGGTAAATTTCTGAAAGTATGAGATGTACAGATTTTGGCCTCGAGGCGGATTTGTGCTGTAATTAATGTATCTAGAATTTGGACTAGGGCTAGACCCGAAATTGTAATTTGAAAAAAAAAATTTCTAAATAGTTAACTAATTAGTATCTTCTGCACAAGGGTATGGGCTATGCAATAACTAAGTTGAAGAACACTATCAATCAGGATCCATGCACGTAATTAAGGTGCAAACAGAGTCCATCTTTTAATATTCTTAAGTGATAACTTGCCTGAAAAAGCAACCATATTCCAATCGAACCGCAACATGCGTCAACTCGAGCAATATATGCAGGATTCCTCCTAAGATATACCTAGTGTGTGTGTGTGTGTGTGTATGTTAATTTTTTACGGCTCAAGAATATGCTTAATTTGATTTGATTAATCATTAGCTCAGTGGAGCTTCAAAATTTCTACCCCGAGGGTCCTACCATTTAAAGAAAGCAACAAAAGTTTGAAGGGAAAAAAGCAATAACATTTGCTTTTCTTTTCTTTATCTTCATACACAACATAAATGCCTAGTCCATAATAGCTGCTAGAGGCAAATTGCAGACACAGAAGGAAGATAGCACCACCTTGTATTAAAGTGTGCCTGCGAGTGACCTAAGTGCTGGGTACGGAGGGGGACTTGATTTAACGGGGCAAGGAAATTTACAGCATTTTGGAAGGCAACAACACATGAATTAATTGAAGGACATATGAATATTGTGGGTAGTGGGTCCGATTATTCTTCACTAGTGTTGTGTGTGTTGCCGTGTGGGTGCTGCACCACCACCTCCCCCCTCACTGATTGATTTGCACGACCTGTCAACTCAAGCCCCCCACCCGGCCCGGAAAAAAAAATCCACCAAGAACATACGCTTCCACACTATGGGTTTTCGGGCATAGAACAAAACTACGAATTATAATATGGTTGAATAATACAGTTGTTTTTCCTTTTTTTTTGTAATCTTACATGGACTTTTCTTAGAGTTGTACATTGACCAAAATAAAGAACGATATATTTGAAAACTTTTAATTTAACTTTTGTTACTCAAAGTGCCTCAAAAATCAATCGACATAATTGGATACTTTGTCATATTTGCATTCTATAATTGCTGCAATACTTGCCTTATATAGGTATCAGAATAATGACAATAGTATTTGCATGTATATGTATGTCATTGCAATCGGCTCATAATAATCTTCATGATCTTGATTGAGAAGATCTCTAACATCATCATGGAGTGATTCTTGAGAATCATTATGTGATTCTTATCTTATATTCTTATCTTATACTGGAATAATCTAAACTTCACGTTAGGTTTTTCATTTAATTCATGTTTTTGCAAAAGTGATTTCTAAAAAACTTAACTAGATACTAAAATTAGCTTTTACCTATTCAAAATCACTTTTCAACTTCTAAAAAAGAAACCCAAATGGGTGTTAAGTGACTACTTTTTTTTTTAACTTAATGATTTAATTGACTTAATTTCAATTTGTTAAGTCATTAAGTCCGTTTGTTTTTTCAACTTAATAAAAATTTTAAGTCATTAAGTTATTAAGCAAATTTTTTTAGCTTTTTACTTAATCTAAAATGTCCAAATTAAATCATTAAAAGATATTCTCCAAAATATCCCTACCTAATTAATTAGTTTTCATCCTTATCTAAATTAAATGTAATAATTAGCATTATTACCTATTTGTATAACTTGTGATAATGTGGTGGTAGACTATTATTATTTTTATCTTTTTGTTTTCCTCAAATTAGCATTACTTATCTTCGTAATTTTTTATGAATATTTTTCATATAAAAACATCATGAACTATAATAAAATTGATTAACATACACTAATTTAGAGTCTAAAGGGTTGTATTTAATTAAATATGATTTACATTAAGATAATATATTATCTTATTTAAGTTCTTTGAGATATTTATTAGTTATTTAACATTCATAATTTGTAAGGGCACAAATGTGAAAATATTAGTTTTCAAATTTTTTAAGTTAAAAAAATAAACAACTTAACATTTATTTTTAGCAATTCAGACAAAAAAAATATTATTCAAATTCAAACACTCAATTTTATTTAGAAATCATATTAATTCAAGTTTATTCAGATTTCAGATAAAAAAATAAATGGTACCTAAGTCTGACCTAAAATGAAATCACTACTTGTTAATTAATACATAGTAAAGTATAAGTAGTTGGGCAAGTTAATAAATATTAATTGTTAAATAAAAGTAGGTAATTATTATAAAGATAGATAATTCAATTGATTGTGCTTTCATAATTAAGTAGAATGACAATAGCACATTATTTCAAATATTTTAGATCAAATAAACAATGTCTAAGAATCATGAGTCTCATTTTTTACTCTTTCCAAAAGGTTATAGTTTTTATATCTCACTAGTGATCTGGGTCAAGAAAATTGAAGAAATCCTAGACATTGTTTATTCGAATTGTATTACTAATTTAGGTATGACTATTTGAATTGTATTACTAATTTAAGTATGAGTAGTCTTATTAAAATAAATTTTTTAGTCAAATTAAATAGGTTGAAGTGAGTATAAATAGGTGTCTTTTGTAATTTTTACAAGCAACATGTAGTTATTTATTATTGATTATAAACTCTTGATTTGAGTTCTATTAATAACTCAATTGATTGTGTTTTCAAGATTAAGCAGAATGAAAATAGCACATTATTTCAAATATAACTAAAGGTAAGGATCATGTGTCTCTCTTTTTACTCTTTCCAAGAGGTTATAGTTTTTATATCTCACTAGTGATCTAGGTCAAGAGAATTGAAGAAATCCTAGACATTTGCTTATTTGAATTGAATTACTAATTTAGATATGAATATTTGAATTGTATTATTGATTTAGGTATGAATAGTTGAATTGTATTACTGATTTAAGTATGAGTAGTTTTTATTAAAATAAAAATTTTAGTCCAATTAAACAAGTCGAAGTGAGTATAAATAGGTGTCTTTTATAACTTTTGCAAATAACATTTAGTTATTTATTATTGATTATAAACTCTTAATTTGAGTTATATTAATATTAAAAATATTCTTATCTATCCTACGTCTTTTTACTCTTCCTAGGATGAAAGTAAAAGCAAAGTGCAAGATTTTTATTACATTTTTTTAATATGGAATTTTAAAATAAAATTTTAAAACCCATAGTGCATGAAATGAATACCTCTTAAACTTTCACTTGCAGATCGTTCTCGCATTCGTGCATGCGTTTGCAACTCTCATGCAGCCACGCCACGCCACGCCCCACTGGTCAATTACAAGTGTCTTATACGGCAGATTATTTTTAAATGTTGGTTGCGCTAGATATAAATCATCAAATGATTTGGCCAATTAAATTGAATCCATCTTACATTAAGATGAAGATGCCTTGCACGAGTCTCCTCAGAATTTCGTGTGGCCACCGGCCAGCCACCGCATCAAAGATCAAACACATCTACTTTCAGGCCTTTATTTAGGGCTTTAATTATAATCTTTTGGTACTGTCATCGGTACCATAAATTTGTGCACTTGTCTCCACTTTCTCTCCCCCACTTTCTTTAATGAGGTCATCATCGCATTTTCTTTTGATTGGTTAAATTTGGATAAGCTCATCATCCTCTTTGCTACCTCTCTCTCTCTCTCGCTCCCCCTTTCTAAGTTCTCTAATCCCCAGTCCCCACAACTTAATTTATTTTGTTATTTTTAATTTTATGATTAGTTTGTTACGGGGTTTTTTCTCTTAAAATCTTGTCGCAGCATTTTGTCCAAAGCGCACACACTGACTTTATAATGGGGATGGTGGGTGTGGCTTTGCTTTTGAATATTAATTCTATATAATAACAAGCACGCATGTTTGTTCTTGTTCACGCAAGCTTCTTAATTCTTAAGGTCTTAATCCACTATCATTGTGGATATCAAAGTTGTTTTAGGCATTCTAAACAACCGTTAATCTATTTTAATAATTAATTATCACTAGCTAGATGATGTTCAGTTATTTTGTCTTTAAAATTAGCCATTGATCGTTTGATCATTGGATAGTTTTTGATGATGATGAGATGGGATGATTGGTCACCATCATATTTTTCAGAGTACAATATTATTCTAAAGTCAATGAAATGTTGTCAAACGTGCAACCAGTAGATGCACCACAGCGATGAATCTCTATCCAATTCAATCAATTATCCAAGGACTTATAAATTTATGATCAGTGATCGCATGCTAGCAATGCATGCCTCTTTATCTTTTGTTTTTTTTTTTGTGTGTGAAAACGAATGAATGTTGAGAGGTTGAAATGGGATAAAAATATTATTTGATTTTGTAATGAGAGTGATTAAGAGGATTCTTCAAGTGAGCTTTAAACCACAAGCTAGCTCCTTTGCCTTACACCAATCAAAATTATAACCAGCCAATTCAGTCGTGACATCAAAGACATCACAATCGATCGATGCTGATGGCATCGTGAAAAAATGCGCAATGCTTTGCTTGTCACCATCATCTTTGAACCTAACCCAAAAAGTGGCGTAAGCACGTCTGTTTCAATGCTTTTTGGTGTCTCCATTTGAAAAATAATTACATCATGGGACAAAAAATGTAACTTGGGTTTCAATGAGGTAAAAGAATTTGGGTTAGCTAAACCATGGTTGCAGGTGCACCCTTTATATCCTTAAAAGTAACGTGTACTTACTATTGGTTGGTTTAAAGGGCAGTCATAGTGCATGCGTGCATCATTGCGTAGAAATCGAGTGCATTGTAAGGAGAAATGGCATCAACGTGATTGGATCCACCTGATCATTTTAGAGTTTTTGCCATAGAGTGTGCTTTTAATGACAACGGTGCTTTCCGTAAAGTGCTTCTGAAAGGACATAATTGGCAAGTATTCCTTCAAAAATCACTTCATATGCTTCTCTAAGTCTGCGAATGATTTTTGAAAAGAGTAACTATATATTAATTAAGTGCTTCTCTAAACACACTTTAAATGTGTGTTTTTATTTTTCAATACACAAAAATTACTTGCATATGTATGAATTTCAGTGATCGATCGCTTACTAATGTATAATTAGTGTTTGATGAGAACTTTCAACTTTATTTCGAAAAGCTAAGATATATATGTCTATATATGTGTGTGTGTGTAAATTTAGAGTTGTTTTATAAAAAAATTACATTACTCTTATTGATTTACTCATAAATTACATTACTCTTATTGATTTACTCATAAATCAACCATAACCAACTACAGAAGTTACGAAAACCAAACGGTACTTAACAATTATTACTTTTATTTATTTATTTATTTATTTTGGTTACAGTTATGGCTTCAATGCCATATCATCACAGTAAAAAATAAAATGGAACATTAATTGTTCCGAAAGCTTGAAATGTTATTAACCACTCATTAGCAAAAGCAGCTTTAGATTATGAATTTTTTTTGGTGAGATATTACTGCTAGCCAAGTAGTTATTTTTGTAGGATTTTTTTTTTTTAACAAATTGCGACAAAACCATTTTGTTTTTCTTCTGCTAGTGCTTCGGATCATGTTTAAAATAGTGGCAATTGGGAGAGTTATGGAATCATCATTTCAGATATACTTTTCGTTGACCAAATGCCGTGCAATTGTTCCGAGAAATTGGCCGCTGAATTAAATGCAGCGCAACCCCCCTCAACCATGCTGTAGTTTTTTGTCCGAAAATATTATCTCATAAACAAATAAAGAGTACACTAGTAGTGCTAATTCCGAGGGCAAATAACAGCCATATACTTGAGGTCTTTGGGGGCAATGAGTGCGTTTTCTATTGGACTGGGGGACACTTGCGGCCTACTGGCTTGCCCATTTTTGAATGGGACAACTTTCTTTAATTTATTTTCTTTTCTTTTTTTCTTTGTTTTTCTTTTCTTTAAAAACTTTCTTTTTCAAAGATATGCATATTTAGAATATTTCAACATAGTATCATGACAACATTATCAAGTTTGTTTGTCCATACATGTTTCTTCGAGGCTTCTCTTTTTCTTTTTGAGTCTTCTGATCGATATGCATGTGGTGATCACTAGGGTTAATGAAGGACCCTGTGGTTCTTCTTTATTTTTAGGGTTATTGAAAAAGTACCTTCACCGACAGTGAGTGTATAATAAGATCAATTATAACCAGTTCTATGTGGGATATTCTTTCAACTCAATTAATTCTCTATCAAAATAGGCTTCAACAACTCATAGAATAGGACAGGATCCTTCTTCTATAGAATAACAAATTCTTCACAAATATCAATATGCAGCCTTTCAACTTTTCAGATCTTAATCGTAGAAAATTGAAATCCGAAAATAATCCACACACAACGCACAAAGACAATAAATATGTTTATCCAAAACCAGCACAACCCTAATTATGCATAGAATAAAAATTCATAAATCTAGCATTGGAAAAGGCCAGCCTCACTTAGAAAGAGAAGGAACCAATAAGAAAATGGAGAAGAAACGGGAAAAAAAAAAGCGAAATGGATAATCACTAGAGATGTAATGTTATATATTTTTTCACATTTTAGAGCTGCAAAATTTACATAAATTATGCTAATTACTTTACGGACTGTATAAGGTACAGAACTTATCTTGTTCCTAAACATGAACTTTCATGATCAAGCCAATCGTTCAAAAGCCATTTTTAAATGGTCCCAAATCTTTTTACGTTAAATATTATTCTTTTGTTGTCTTTTCTTAACTTGGTAGGTACTAGTCAATTGAGAAAACAATGAGCTGGCCTCTTTGGATTGCCTAATTAAGTTAAATAAAATTGTAAAGCCTTTAAAGGAGAAATTAAAACACTAATCATTCGATCTTGCGAAAGGTTATTAAAACTTATGATTGTCAGACCAATAACGTACTAATGAGAATGAGACAGCCAGAATTAGATCATATCATATGCGGAGAATAGTATTAATGGAAATTTCTAGATTCATCAAAAGCAGTCCCAACAATCCACTTAAAATATTAATGCATTCGGAAAATTCTTGTGTGCATTCACTTTGCCAATATTTTAACTATAATTGTGGCTATTTTAGATTGTCTATAGGTGTCATATTTCAAAAGGCACTAAAACATGCCACGTGTCTATCTTATTAAATAAAAAAAAGCTATTCCGGAGAAACAACACCCAAGCTATTCTGGAGCACCCAAGATATTTTGGAGAAATAACACCTAGGCTATTCCGGGGCAGTAACACCCAAGCTGTTCCATGGAAGTAATATTAAAACTATTTCGGAGGAATAACACCTAAGGAGAAATTCCTCTGGAGCTCATAAAGATGGTTAGAAATGAGAATTAGTTCCGTAATCCATCAGTCCAAGAAACCACGCCCAAGGTCATAAGAGAGCACATAGGTACGTAATAAATGACAAAGGTCCGGAATAAATGACATATGTCCGGAATAAATGACATATGTCCGGAATAAATATGTTTATTTTCCTATGATAAAATTCACATCCATGTGCACAACAAATTGGGGGTGACACGTGTCGTTAGGGAGAGGGCACAAGGTAAAACCCTAAACCCATGTCACCCACCATCTATAAATAGGGATCTTCTTGTTAAGAAAAAATGGACCCTGGAACAAAAAAAAAGAGCATTATTCATAACTAAAAAGAGAGAAATCAACCTTGTCTTCTTCATTTTTCTCCTTTCAAATCTCAATCACACACTGACTTGGGCGTTAGAGTGCCTTTTTCAGATACCCACCTTGCCAGATCCAAGATCAGCGCGTGTCAAAAGCTCTCCATAAAATCAAAATACGTGTGAAGGTAATTTTCAACACCTTCATTGGTGCCGTCTATAGGGAATAAGTTGCTGAAAATTTTTTCTGTCACTAAAACCCACATGAACACTACCTTACCATCATTTTTTTAGATTATATCTAGTTGGGTATAGTTGAAAAAAAGGGTGAATATTCACACATTCTTATGAAAAATGGGTTTATGTGTGAGACCCAAACCTCAAACATGCTTATAAAGGCATTAAAGCCAAAAATCCAAGAGTAAAAATGGAGATCTCTTCTTCAAATAGCTTGCTGAAAAAAAAAAGGGTAAAGAAGATGAATAACCCATGTGGTCAACATAACTTTGACTAGGAAAAAAGAAGAAGGAAAAAGTAAACAATGGTCAAAATTGTCAAAATGTTCTCTAAAACTAGACCTAAGACCAATTTATCTTTTATTTTATTTATCTTCATTTTCTTTTAATTATGCTAATTTCCTGACTATTACACTAACTTATTTATATTCCTGCCATTCTGTTTATTCCATAGTACTTCTTCTTTTTTTCCCATGAGTGAGGCTAAGGAAAACCCAAACGTTCACCTTTTCCGGAGGAATATACGCAAGGTGTTATGCCGACATGGATTAACATAACTTTATATTCTAACCTAGCAATTATGATTCTGTATCTAACATATTAACACAAGTGACTAATAATTCCTGACTTTTCTAACATATCATAATTTTTATCATACTTATATCATTCCTGACTTTACTTGAATTACCCACGAGTGAGGCTAAGGAAAACCTAAACATTCACCTCCTAATGGAGAATAAACAAATAGATATATACGCCAATGTGAACTAATCTAACTTTCCTTACATATTATGCAACTAATAATTATCTTTACGCATCTAACCTTTACATTTCATTTATTTTCAATTTTCATTATGTTAGATGCTGATTCTGAGAGGAAGTAGAAACTACGGAAAACCAAAAATTAAAGGCCAAATTGCTTACCTTTGAACAACAGTCAAAAGACTAGCCTTGGAAAAGCTAAAAATGGGCGAAGAGGCAAATTTGCCAATCAAAAGAAAAGGTCGGAGCCCACGCCAAACAAACTCAAAATACATATAGGAACTGATAATGATGAGGAACAGAGGTTCCAAGAATGCCTATGGAGGGGAGTTCAAAGATCCTAAAGAGATTTCGGAAAAATTTTTCAAGTGGCTTCCATAACAGATGATGCTTGCCCCTGAACAACAGTTAAAAGAATAGCCCTGGAAAAACTAGAAATGGGTACATAAGAAAATTGTCCACCAAAAAAAGATAGTCGGAACCCACTCAAAATAAACCCAAAAAGGCATATAGAGAGCCAATAGTGATGAGGAATACAGGTTTCAAAGATGCTTACAACAAAAATTTCCTAGGCCAACAAAGAAGAAAAGCTTTCTAAGGCTAACAAGGAAAATCTTTCCCAGGCTAATAAGGAGGAAAAATTTCTTAGGCTAAGAAAGAAGAAAAACTTTCCAAGGCTAACAATAAGGAAAATCTTTTCCAGGCTCATAAGGAGGAAAAATTTCCTAGGCTAACAAAGAAGAAAAAATTTCCTAGACTACCAATAGGGAAAAACTTTCCAAGTCAACAACAAAGAAAAACCTCCCTAGACCAATAAGAAGAAAAATTTCCTAATAAAATTCTTTCGGAATAACTGTCTTTTCCCTAGGCCAACGTAGAGGAAGAACCTCCCTAGGCCAATAAGGAGAAAAACTTCCTTATAAAATTCCTCCAGAGCAACTTAATTTTCCTAAACCAATGTAGAGGAAAAACTTCCCTAAGTCAATAAGGAGAAAAATTTCCCTAGTAAAGTTCCTCCGTAGTAGCTCATTTTTCTCTAGGCCAACATAGAGAACAAACTTTCCTAGGCAAATAAAGAGAAAAATTTTCCTCATAAAATTCCTCCGAAACAACTTATTTTTCCTAAGGACAATGTGAAGGAAGAACTTTCCTAAGCCAAGAACGAGAAAAAACTTTCCTAGGCCAACGATAAGAAAAAATTTTCCAAACTAACAAGGAAAAAATGTTTCTTAGTAATATTCGTCTAAAATATGTCACTTTTTTATGTGCCAAGAAGAATGAAAAATTCCTTAGGCCCATAAAGAGGAAAACCTTTCCTAAGCCAACAAGGGGGAAATATTCCCTCATAATATTCCTCTAGAAAAGTTTACTTTTCCCTATGCTAATAGGAAGAAAAAATCTGTAGGCCCAGAAAGAGGAAAAACCTTCCTAGGCCAACAAAGAGAAAAGTTCTCTCATAATATTCCTTTAGAAAAGTTCACAGTTCCTTAGGCCAATAAGGAAAAAAAATTTCCTAGGCTAACAAGGAAAAAAAATTTTCCGACATTATTCCTTCATAGGATTGTTCATCTTTCCTTACACTATCAAAGAGATGAATTTCCATGATTATTATCTTTAAATATTAGTAACAACAGCCTAATTGTTACTAATTTGAGGAGGGAGTAATATCCCATTAAATATTTAGTATATTGAAAGCTTAAGACTATCCACATCCCATAAGGAAAACTTCCACAAATAATATTATTACATGATAATATCTAAGGTTGTAACAACTCTTGTTTCATAGGTCCTACTCCGGAATTAAAAGTTAAATTCAGAATAAGAGACATCTGAAATGAGAAGCTACATTAATTAGCTTACTTGTTGTATTCCTTGCAGCACTATCTAAAACTTTAAAGATGTTCAAGGAAAGCAAAGGCTAATACCAAACAAGACAAAAAAAAAAAAAAAAAAAGAGGCCTAAGGCCGAAACAAGGAAAACAATGGCTGACGAAAATCCGAAGTGAATGAAAGCCAAGGCTGCAAGAACAAGCCAACCAAGGAAAGGCCAATGCCCTGCAAAGCAAACAAATGATAAGGAAAATCCTAAAAATATAAAGGCTAAGGAAAAACTAAGGCAAATAAAAACCAAAGCTATAAAAGCAAGTCAAATGAAGAAAATGCCATTTTTTCTTTACTTCGAGAAAATGAAAAAACTCTTTAATAATATTCCTACGGAATCACTCACCTTTTCCTTAGGCTAATAATGAGGAAAAACTTTCTTAAGCTAGCAGTGAGGAAAAATTTTTCCAAGCCAAATAAGGAGAAAATGTTCCCTAATAACATTCACTGGAATAATTCACTTTTCCCTAGGCCAATAAGGAAGGAAAAATTTCCTAGGTCAATAAAGAGAAAAAGTTCCATAATAATACTCCTCCAGAATAAATTACTTTTCCTTCTATTAAGAAAACAAAATTCCAAAGGCCAACAAAAAGGAAAAACTCCCTTAAGTCAATAAAGAAGAAAAGTTCCCTAACAGTATTCTTCCAGAGTAGCTCATTTTTCCCTTACACAAATAAAGAGGAAAAATATGTCCTCTCGAAACTTTAATTTAAGGAAAAAGCTCAAAGAATAACTATCATTTCCTCCTAAAGCTTCGATTTAGAGGAAGAATTCAAAAAGCTAACACTTTATCTATGAATTTTAATTAAGAGGAAACAATTCACTTTTTCTTAACTCAATAAGAGAAAAGTCTATTGACACATTCCTCCCAAAATATATTCAAACACCCAAGACATAGTTCTTTAAAAAAAGGCCACGTGGCCAGTTTAAGAAAAGTTTGAACTTTTTATTCTAGTCAATGTATTTTCTAAAGAAAATACACTTGCGGAGGGAGTAGTGTAGGTGTCATATTTCAAAAGGCACTAAAACATACTACGTGTCTATCTTATCAAATAAAAAAAAGCTATTCCGGAGAAACAACACCCAAGCTATTCTAGAGCACCCAAGATATTCTGGAGAAATAACACCTAGGCTATTCCGGGGCAGTAACACCCAAGCTGTTCCATGGAAGTAATATTAAAACTATTCCGGAGGAATAACACCTAAGGAGAATTTCCTCTGGAGCTCATAAAGATGGTTAGAAGTGGGAATTAGTTCCGTAATCCATCAGTCCAAGAAACCACGCCCAAGGTCATAAGAGAACACATAGGTACGAAATAAATGACAAAGGTTCGGAATAAATGACATATGTCCGGAATAAATATGTTTATTTTCCTATGATAAAATTCACATCCATGTGCACAACAAATTGGGGGTGACACGTGTCGTTAAGGAGAAAGTCCAAGGCAAAACCCTAAACCCATGTCACCCACCATCTATAAATAGGGATCTTTTTCTTAAGAAAAAGGGAATCCTGGAACAAAAAGAAAGAGCACTATTTATAACTAAAAAGAGAAAAATCAACATTGTCTTCTTCATTTTTCTCCTTTCAAATCTCAATCACACACTGACTTGGGAGTTAGAGTGCCTTTTTCAGGTACCCACCTCGCCGGATCCAAGATCAGTGTGTGTCACAAGCTCTCCACAAAATCAAAATACGTGTGAAGGTAATTTCCAGCACCTTCACTGCCAATGTTAATATCAATTATCAAACCTCTAAAATAGACGTAGTTACATGGGGGCTCCAAAGCGATGCATATGTCTTGCTTCTAGCTATTGCAATTAATTATTGGTTCGTCGTACTTTAGTTGTGCGATTAGTGCTTGTTTATTTTCCCGTAGGAATTTTATCTCTGAGATTTGAATCAAAATTCCTTATGCTTTAAAAACGTTTGATTTGTTCAAATTCATTTAATTTAATTGATACTTCCTTTTAATTCTGTTCTTCTTATCAATAACAAGATCCATTTATTCTTGGTATAAATTTTAAAGCAAAAACTTATGCGGATCTATCATGTTGATATTGAGAAAAGGCAGAGGAACATTTGAGTTATGCATCAGTTGGATTTTGATGATGATCCATGATAGTAAATTGGTCACGTATTAGTTAATTCACTTCATATATATTAAATAATTTGAATTGATTTATTAGACATATATTGATTAAAAGTGACTAGCACGTTGGTGAACATTATTTTGGTGGATCCTAGACCTTGAAGTATCAGATTATATGTATCTTACTTAACTGTAATTTGAATCTGAAAGATCAATGGGTCGTTTCGACCATGAATAAAATGCAGCAAGTGAAGTTTAATTTGTTAAGTTACTTGAGCTTTCCAATTTCTCAAAAATTAGATTGGGAGCAATACCATGGATTGGGCCATTTGAAAATCTCTGTAACCTCAAAAGGTAATTACAAGCATCCAAAACAGTCTTGAGTTGTAAATGCTGGCACCTTCAATATTGAAAATAGAAATGGCATTTTAAAAATAAGGGGACTTGAGATTCTAATTAGAAACCGGACTGATTTGCGCATGATTCTTGAAATAAACCTGTGCTCATGAAGTGGCCACTATTCCATTACAACAAGAAACAATTAATCATGATCAAATTTCAAATGCACTGCAGTCTACGGGTAGCACGTCCGTGGAATTAAACTGAATTGTCCAACGTCGCAAATTAAGCCCATATGGCCATCACTGACATGCCCCCAGCACCTAGCAACACTGCGAGATAAGACCACACCTGCAGCCTTGCACTTTCCTGCAGTTTAGGCCCCATAAAATCGGACGCTAAAAGATCCACCAATGCCATATAATTGAGTAACCCTGCTGACGATGCATTCAAAATTCCTACAACAATGAGCGCAGTACGGCTTGTTTGGCTGTATACATTCGATAAACCAATTCCAAGCACAATCCCAAGTGGCGTCGTCGCTGAGAAGAAGAATACCAATATCCCTTTCATCTTCCTTCCATATTCAGCCTGATATATGAGTTTCAATAATAATAAAACAGTACACATTGTTAGCAACATTAACTCATAACATTAATGTACATGTAATTATTTACGAAATACAATCAGGAACCTGAAGTATACATCCACCAAGTCCCATTCCTTCGAAGAGTTGATGGAAGCAAAGAGCAGCAATGAGTGATCTTATTGTGCATGGATTATCCGAGGCTCCCATGGCCATACCAATCACCACTGAATGCACTACAATTCCCAACTCTAGCACCTACGTACATAATAAAAGTTTAATTATTTCTTACACTTTTGATTCGATTTTTTAAAAAATCTTTGTATATGTATACCTGAGCTACAACACGATGCCTTAACAATTGAGTGTTCATTTCATCGTGTCCTTGTTCATTCTTAACATGCCCCAACTCGACACTCGGTGAGTTTGAGTATGTTTTCTCACCACCGATCTTAGAGCAATATCTCTTGTAATAACTCATGGCGAATGAATCAACCATGAGGGTAACAACAGCGGATAGCATTGCGATAAAAGTAGTGAAAGGGAACTTTTTCCAAGGGTGATCAGGCAAGCAAGGAGATCTCAAATCATCAAAAGAATCCGGCAATACGTGCATGTACCCAGTTGCAAGAATCACTCCGGAAGCAAACGATTTGACTATCACAAAAAGATCCTTATCGGGTTGCAATGCCGGGACTGTGCGCGTGAACAGCGGCAGGCACACGCCGATCATGCTGGTGACTAGGATTGAACATACTGCGATGATCTTGAACTTCAATGCTGCCGCCCTGTCGTGGCATCCCCCTGTTGATTCTGACCTGCATTGTTCTTGTTCTTGAGCTAGAGCGGGAAATGAAAACGAGATTATTAGAAGAAGCAAGGTGATTAGTGTTTCAAGTTTTGTGTATGCAGCAGCGGCCATGGCGGATTTGTTGTTTGTGAAATTTTTGAGGACTTTGCAGTTTGTTTATACGTACGGGCCGCGTTGGATTTTGTCGTTTCTCAGATTATTTTTGACGTGGGATGGAATGATTCAAATGGTGTTTGTTAAGTGTCTTTAATGACCTCGTGGTGGTGGAGGGTGGAATCATGGAAATTGCTTGCTTGTATGCGGTAATTTTGGTTGTTATTATGGGCATTTTTGAAGGCCTGGACTGGGATTAAGAAAAACTTGCGCTTAGCGTGTGCTCAGTGTGGCCCACCACATGTTTTGACTTGCTTTAGTACTACGTGGCATCGGTGAGACCACCTCCACGTTCGTATTTCACGTGCTGACGTTATTTCCACGCTTTCTAGTTCATATAAGTCAATAAAAACCACGATTTTTTTTCAAATACGTTTATCTTTTAATGCCCCCTTTAAAAAAGTTTCAAGTGTTTTTATATTTCAATTTTTTTCCTTACCACAAAAAAAAAAAAACTTATCAATTTCAAAATTATTTATATATAATATGCCAAAATATTATACAATTCTTTTTTTAATACAATACTAATATATAGACGGTTTAATATGATTAAGGATTTAAAGTTCGATATATTAGAATTACAATTCATTAATAGGTAATTTGAAAAATAAATAAATAAGTAAATTATTATACTTATACTTGTATGCAACCTTAACCCTCAACTTCAACAAAGTGATGAGGAGGTGCTTGACCAAACTCAAAATGAGTTGTTGGTAATATTTTATAATAAAAAATTAAAATATTTTTTTAATTAAATTATAATATAATAGTTTTAATCATTTAAAAATAAAAAAAATTATATTTGACCTCCTTATTTTACCTCCCTGATTCCCAATTATCAATTAACCCTATCAAAATTTTTAAAATAATCTTTGTTTCTTAATATACCCCATCTAATCCCTACTTTATCCTCATTATAATTATGTTGTCATTTTTTCATACACCCGAATAAAACTTAAAAAAACAGATTTACAAAAAAAAAAAAAAAGAATTTTGGTCACAAATTCATTTGAAAGAGATTCCTACTTGCTACTCTTAAAAGCATACCAGTAGTCACTCTCACTAGCAATTCTTGATGAGCCAATAGCCATGCATGCACATTTTCTTCAAGCCATTCCATGTTCTGGTGCTTCTCCAGTCACACTGGACATTCTCAGGCTGCTGTCATAACTGCGACTCATTTGTTAATGCCAGCGCTCGAGTTCCATTCATGCAGATGATTTTTTTTATTTTAAATATAAGAGTTACAATTGTTTATTCTTTTACTAATTACTTAGAATTTTGTTGAGGTTAGATGAGTTGGATTGAAGCATGCAAGGTTGCACATTTTCTAATTATTTATTCTTTTTATTGAATGAATGAATTTATCAGTAGGTAGTACTAGCTATTTATTTATTTATTTTTATGGTGCGTTTACTAAAAAGGAATCGGAATGAGTTGGAATGAGAATGAGAAATGGGAATCAAAATAAGCTGTTTACTTAAATTATTGGAATGAATACAAAATTATTATTATTATTAAATAATTAATCAATTATAAAAAAGTAATTTATCAAACTACTACTACTACTACTAATAATAATAATAATAATTGATTAAAAAAATAATGTTAAACTAATAATAATAATAATAATAATAATAATTATTATTATTATTATTATTATTATTATTTTATAATTGATTAATTATTATTATTAAAAAAATTGTATGGACCAAAATCAATATATGCAAACTTGTTCTAGTTAGTTGCCATCCATCCAATTCTGCATTAGTAATAAGCTAATAATTTGAAATTAAAATAATAATAGGCAAACATAAAATGAATATTTAGATTCAAAATAATTCTCAGCACAACATATGTTCCACCAACATAAGATTAAACAAGTCACATAAACTTCTACCGACATAAAAATACATACATAACGCATATAAAAGTCACATAGTTAAATAAGTCACATAATTAGACAAGACACGTACTATATATATAAATTCTAAATCTCAAAAGCAGCACAAATACATAGTTTCAACATGATAACCAACATCAAACTACATCCCACGACGAAGCATTTGCATCACATATCCTTTCTTGAGGCGATCGGGTAAAGTAAAAAACACACGGAGCAAATCATGCTTCGAAGCCAATATACTAGTGGCATCATAAATTTCCTCATCAGCCAAGCCTTCAATTTTGCTCATTTCTCCATATAACTTACCTTGTAAATCAGCTATTTTCTTATCACTAGAAAGTGCAGTAATCAAACCATCTATCTTAGGGACCATTGTTGCCACCAATTCAGCCATTGTTCCAATCCTTGAGCACATGTCATCAAATAATTTATCTTTACTCTTTCTTTTTCTAGACCTATTTGTTGAACTACTTGGAGCGGATTCCACTTGTTGATGAGAAGTAGCATTTGTTTGAGGAGTGTATAACATACCATCATTAAAATCCTCCATAGGCTCATTATTGGACTCACCCAAAATCAACATTATTTGACTCAACTTTTAAATTCACACTAATGTTGTCATCTAATCGAATTTCTTCCTCATCATCATTTGCATTCCCAGCATTAGTCCTAGTTGCCCGATCTTGGTCATAAATATCAACCAAGGTGTAATAATGTGGAAATGGTTTATTAAATAAACCAGCCTCATCCTTTCTTTTCTATTTAAAAAACAAAAAGACAAATAATGTGTAAGTAACATAAAATTAAGTAGTATAAATTACACTATAAAATTTAAAACTTTACCTTAACATATTCATAAAAGACATCATTTTCACATGTAATCATTATCTTCTCATTGCCCCACCCAAAACTGTTAAGAGATAACATATCACTTATTACACAATATTTTTGCTTCAACCATTTCATTCTAGATTTGATGTGAGGAGAAGCTTTCAAACCATAACCCGGCAATTTTGCTTTTAGCTTGTTCTCTAATTGTTGTAAGTACCAATTATTAAAACCACAATCCGACCTCCACATAGGATTTTGACTCAATTCCAATAACGGGTCAACTAAAGCATTATCCTCGGCAATTGTCCAAAAATGTTTGTTCATACCCCGATCTCTAGGAGTTAGAGTGGGATTGGAACTCATTCTATATATTCAAATATAATATGAACTGTGAAACAACAATACAATTACTAATATAAAAAAGCAATACAATATCTAATTTAAAAAAGTAATACAATATCCAATATCAAAGCATAATACAGTATCCACCGTCAAATAAATAATACAATATCAAAACCCAAAGAACAATACAATTTTCAAACTCAAATAGTATAACATCTGATGTCAACAAATAATACAACAACAAATGTAAAATAACAGTAGAACACAATGTCAAACAACCTGAATTCCATAAAGTCCTACATAAAACTCTTCATGCTTGTCTACTTACATGCCATATGTTCCACATCTCTTGGGCCATATTTTGTCTCCATATAGTCCACTCATTAAAGGGCTCAATGGTATTAATAATCTCCGAGTCAGTGTTAATACTCAGAGGTTGTTCATTATCCATTTCCATTTCCATATCATCGAAAGACATTTCTTTTCTAATGAAGTTATGCAGTATACAACAAACAAATATTATACGCCTTTGTGTTTTTATATCATAAAAGGCAGGACTCCTTAGTATTGCCCATCTCTTTTTCAACAATCCAAAACATCACTCAATGACATTTCGAGCACTTGAGTGCTTCATATTAAACAATTCTTCCAGGGTAGTAGGTTGGTGTCCATCCCTAAAGTCACTCAAATGGTAACGATGCCCTCTAAATGGTGAAAGAAAACCCATCCCATTGGTATATCCACCATCAACTAAGTAATAATAACCTATTATCAAAAAATAAAATACAATTAAAAAAATTCGTCATAAATTAGTTAATCTTAAAATCTAAACAAAATAATGATTCGACGTATTACCATGCGGAACTTTTAGACCATTTCTTCTAGACACAACATCTTTTAACACCCGCATATCATGACTTAAACCTTCCCATCCCGGTAACACATAAATAAATTGCATATCTTGTAAACAAACTCCCAAGACATTTGTTGCAATTTCATTTTTTCTAGTTATATATCTTGGTTTATCGACCTTTGGAACGTGAACCTTTATGTATGTACCGTCTAATGCTCCCAAGCAATTCTACATTATTAAGAAGAAAAAATCTTAAATTTATTGGAAGAAAAAGTTTTGAAGTTATTATACACAAGTGTATAACTAAAAGCAATATCTATTATAATACTATACGTACCTTAAATCATTTCCATTTTGAATCCATTGAATTCTCTAACACCGGCTCGGGTTTTTTCCAAAATTCTTTTTGGCATCTAATCATTGCCTTTAAACACTCATGAAAACATTTACTGACTATTAGTCCAGATCTTTTAAAATTGAACCCAATCACCCGATTCTTTGTATGGTGTGCTAAAATATTTAAAAACATTGCAAGCATTTCCTTGGGTGGCATTTTCTTACTACCTACCAAACCCCCTTTCTCACGAAGTAGCTTACATAATTTGAAAAAAATTTGTCTATCCATTCTTAATTGTGACAAACAATTCACATCACTTTCATAAATCAGTTCATACAAAATATTTATTTGTTGGGAAACTCTATAGGATGACTTAGATATCAATCTTCGTTCATAATGTAACGAAGCCGGGCACACGGGCATAATCATTTGCAACATCATCATTAAATTTTGTATAATTATAACGACTCTCTTCTTTATGGCTAACATCCAAGTCATTCCTATATGTTTACATCACAAACAAATGCAATCATATTAATTAACCTTCTCCATTATATGTAAGCTCAAATTTCAGATGCGAAATCAAGCATCTCCACCATTATATTATTACTTTAGCAATTGTTTTGCTAAATTACCTACTGCTGCCACCATTGATAAAATAACTATAAAAGCATTAAAAAAATCGAAACAAAATAATTTGGTGGAGAATCGAATATCATGCATTTTCAAACCATTTACATGTGATCAAATTATTTTGCACAATCACTGGATGCAGCCACCATTCATCACACAAAAAAAAATCATCAAAATAGTCATCAAGCATGACAAATTTTTGTTTTCAGTAGTTGACAATTTTGGTAATATTGATATTCAATTCATATTATATTTTTGTGTTAAAAAAATTATCTCATAATAAATCAAACAAATAATCTAATAATTAAAGAAATAATAATATAAGTAACTCAAAAATGAAAACGATGAAGACTGCAGATTTTGATGATTGACTACAGAAATCAAGTAATCGTTTGGCTAACCTTTTTTTTTTAATCTCCATTTTATAAATTAAATACATTAACCATTTTTTAATTACAAAATTATAGCCTTTACTTAACAGTCTCAAACCAGCCAATTTTGCTCATTCCAGCTGCAGAACTTACATATGTATTTTGCTTTGTTTGGCTCAGCTCATCAGCCTCAAACGAGCAAAAAATTTTCCACAACAACAAAAATTTCAAATGCAATTATTCAGTATCTAAAGGCTTCCTTAACAATCTAATTTTTGAGACAACAAAAAATCTAGCTCTAATGAAACAAAATCGACATCAAACTAGCCAATTTTGACCAAAAAACATTAATCCATATGTTTCTTTTTTGCTCTTATAGCAAAATATTATTATAGCAATGCTGGAAAATTTTCAAAGAAGAAAAAATAATCATAAATAATGCAGAATTCAACGACTAAGAACCGAAATCACATCATCGTTACCTGAAACAGTGACAACGACGAGGGGAAGCTTGCGACGGTGTATAGCTTCAGCTTTCAACTAAGAACTGAAATCCCAGTAAAAACTGGCGAGTGGGAGACGTGTACCACTTTAGTGCGACGGCCGACAAACAGAGGTCAAACAGCTAAAAATTGATAACACAGAGAAGTGCGACGGTGGACAGAGTAGCAGTGACCGCGATAAATGATGATTTCAGAACCGAAGAGGAAGAGTAGTGGTTATGGTGTCGCTGGCTTGAAGAGAATTGTGCTCTAGGGATTTTGGTTTTTTTTTTTTTAAATTTTTTATATTTATATTTTTGATTTAAATGAGGGCATCTTCGAAATATTTGGATTTCAGTGAGGATAAAATTGGAACTTCAGGGAATGAGAGATTGATTTCCACCTCCCCCCACGGGAATCAATCTCCTATTCCCCATTCCCAAATAGTGGTGAGTCTCACCATTCCGATTCCGATTCTGGCTCTATTTTTGCGAAGTAAACGCTGTCAATCATTTCAATTCCCCAATCCGGGAAGTGAATGCACCATTAGTTTATAATGATGAATTGGAGCTCGTGGTATTGTTGTTATTTTGGTTGAATGATTTGTGAAGATATGCAAGAAAAAGAAATAGTTGAAGTTATTTTCTTCCAAATATTTTAAACCTCTAAATTAGCATAATTTACTTTGAAATATAAAAAGATTCGTCCTCCTCTATAGAACATTGTAAATCATCTTCTATTGAACATTGCAGATTAATGAATACAAAAGTAAAATATATAATATTTGAGATCATTGAAAAAATTAAAAGAAATAAGGATTTATAAAATTAAATTATCTAAATTAAATATTTATGTAACTATACTTAAAAACTATTAATCATTTAAGTAATTTCAATGGTCATTGGCATGTAAAGCAGCAAAAGTGATTAGATAAGATTAAACGAGGGCTTCAAAATATGAACATACTCTTAAAAATGTTAGCAATTCTTGAAAACGATTCTAGGGGCCCAGGAAATGGCCCAGCCCAAAACTTCAACCGTCAATAACGGGAAAGATAAACAGAGGGCAGCAAGCCAGCAACGGCAACAGCGCCCGCTTCCTCGGCATTATCCATTCGCCTTGTAACTTGCACTCTTCAACCCTTTTAGCTCATGACTATTGATTGACTCATCCATTTTTTTCTTCAAAACATCTCATTGTCTCTCGAACAATGCATCCATTCACCCTCGCAGTGAAAGCTCATCATGTAGTTTTCACAAACAGTTTTTCTACAGAATCTTCAATCCCAAGACATCGACTCACAAAGTCGCTTGGCATTCCAAAACCATCATCACCTCTCACATTCCTCACCAGAAGAAGCGGCTTCCTTCACTTTAACTCTCTTAGCCTTCTCCGCAACTCTGGTTCCAAGGTTGTGGAAGGGTTGAGATTTGATGGGCCAGTGATGGATGTTGACGAGATAATTGACTGTGAAGAAGGCGATTTGGTGGTGGAGACTTGCATTACTCGTACTCTGCCTCCGGCGTTGACGCTTGAGCATGGACTTGAGAGTATTTCTGAGGCTGTTAACAAGTTGAAGATGGACCCACCTAGCTCTTCCAGTGGAGTTTTAAGGTTTCAGGTACAACTGATAATGATTTACTTTCTAACTTGCATGGTTGTATCAGTATTTGTTGACTGCATTGTACTTTGACATTATTTGATTAGAATTTTTTTTTCTTGATGGGATTGGAAATTATAGTTGTATGAGGTTTCGGATCAGTGAACATATTCTTTAATCTTTATCATTTAATCTGTTTGAAACTCAAGTTCTTAGCAGTTACATTGATGAAAGTGTAAAGAACATGAAATTCTGTTGAGTGTGTTTCTAAGAATAATACTACTTGGGCTGAGTAGTATCCCAGCCTTGTACATTCCTAGTTAAAATTACTTACCAGTCCATCCCACCATTCAACGGATGAATGCCACCTCAGTACTTGGAATGGCAAGGTTGTACCACATGAGGGTGCAGTATCACTTGCTTTTTACTATGCAATAACATCATAGATGCATTTGTTAATATCCATGTGAATTGAGAGATGTGGTTGTTAATTTTGAAGGTTGCCGTTCCTCCAAGTGCAAAAGCTTTGGATTGGTTTTGTTGCCAACCAGAGTCATCGGAAGTATTTCCTGTGTTTTTCCTTTCTAGGGATATAGGGAATCCAACGTCTAAATCACTGTATTTTAATCAGAACCGTGGAGTGTTTGGAATTGGAGCTGCTGTTTACTTTACTCATTCTGCTTCGCGTGCCTCCGAAGAGAGGACTAAGCTCAAAAGGTTAATCATTTTTCAACCTTTTGTATTTTTTGCTCTATTTCTGGTAATATTCTTGTGCTATTACAATTTCTACCTTAATTATTCTTTATGTGGTGAGCTGGTAAACTGATACTAGTGTGCAATATGATAACTGTTACTATTTTAGAAAGCGAAATTAGTGGTGCATTTCGTTTAAATTTCTTGTCTATTCAACATGGTTTTGCTACTCATGTACTACGGAATAATTGTGCGGTTTATCTGCAGATATCTCTCAACTAATCCAATCCCCATAACAGCTTATGGTTTTATGGATATTAATTTCAATACTGAGTCATCTTCCATCAATCACGAGGCTGGTTCTTTTTACTTCTTTGTTCCTCAGGTAGATTTGCATTTCTAAGTGTCAGTTTATGCAACTCTGTAATGTTTGCCTTCTTATCTTTCTGATCATCCTTATTTTAGCTTGCAGAAAGAGGTAAGGCAGTTGTACATTATTCTAAAGTTCAAATTACTTGTTTTAACAGATCGAGCTAAAGGAGCTTGATGATCTCTCTATCTTAGCAGTAACACTGGCATGGAGTGATGGTATGGTTTCTACATTTGAGCAGGCTATTAAATCATTTGAGTCATCCTTCTGCCAGGTAATTTGTGGTTACCGTGTCTGATTATGCTATTCTCTAACAATTTTGTTATTTTTTTTATTATATGTGTGTGTGTGTGTGTGTGTGTATTTATATATATATATATATATATATCACAAAACGATTGGAGTTGAGAAATTTGCAAATTCTTTGTGACATAATTATTAACTTAATTCTTTGATCAAAAGTGAAAACTATATTTAAAACCAATTCGATATTGTCTCTTGGTGATCTTCATAACTAGCTTAATATTGACCTTAGTCTCTTGCCTATATGATACCAAATGCATTTATATCTTATGAATAATTGCTTGTCCTTATGCTTGTAATTTTGAGCTTGCTATTTCTAAATGTTCTTCTAACATTAAATTGTTCTGTGTGCCATATTTTAAAAATACTGGGCTTTATTGAATCCTCAGAATATTCAGCCTGTCTATCTTTCTTACCCTCAACCTCAAGTGGGATCAAACCCATGATTTGCTGTCTACCTACTGACTCCTGTAAGCAGATGAGATGCCATAAGCCTTATGCTGTTGGCTACTCAACCATTCTGTCCGAAAGTATTGTTCATACCTCTGCGAAACCTGCTAACTTTTCAGACATCATAAATTGTAGTATTCTACAAATCTTGATTCAGACCTTAATTACAAATAATATTCAGAATTCATTATATTATTCATATTTTTCACTTTTTGTTATGTTAAAGTTGCACAAAATTATTTTAATTTTTACTGAGTCGAGTTTGTAGATACTTGATCTACGGTTAAAAAAAAAAGATGATATTCTAGTTTCTACTTCTATAATTGTTAACCTTTTTGCCATATTTCAGGTCAGTAGTCATTTCTGTTCCTCTACAGAGAGATACAACCCCAGATATGTAAGATCTGCTCTCACAAAGTTCAACATGATGGAGGATAAAGCTGTCCAAATGGTAAAATTTATTGGTTTACTTTTATAGCATTTAGGTCACTAGTTAACTTGAATAATACTTCTATCATTTTTATTTATATCCCCTGCTCATTCCCTAGAATGGAAGAAACTAACCTGGCTGAGTTCAGTCTCAGATCATAAATTTCTAAACCACTACAGTGGTACTTGGCTCCCTTCTTGTCTCCTGATGTCCATGTTGATGCCAAGCCCTTGATTTAAAAATTCTATGAAGGCAGTGTTTAGTGTGGATCCCATCAAAGTAGGTTCTAGGATGGTGATCTAGACAGAATGCATACTTCAAACATTTTATATGAAGAGGCATCATTGCAAGATTCCAAATTGAAAACTTGCACTTAAGACTCCAAGACTTCTACTGCTTTATCTGACAATGTCCATTCCACACTCTGCCTTTGGATTTTCTCTACATTTTTCCCTTTCTCTGTAAAATTCTTCTTTCTTTTGAGTTGACCTCCTTTGTTTTGACAATTTCATTGCTTTGACCTATTTTTCCCATGATCTACTAATGCTTTCTGCCAGTGTAGGCTGTTTGTATCATTGAATGGTCACTGTAATCGGTACTTTTAATATTTTGGCATACGGTTACTTTTTTCTATTTAGTTACTCTCTATGGTGTTGATGTCTGTAAGTACTTCATAATCTGATCATTATCTAACTTCTCTTTGAAAGATAAATAAATATATTTCAGAGTGGCTTCACAAATTCTACATATTTATTTGTCAACTTTATAGCTGTTCCATGACTGACTGATATAACTTCACAGGTATGCATGAATGCCATCACATTGGGCAGAAGGGATTTTGGTTGTGACTTCATGGAAATGGTATCTTCTTTCTCCTGGTAATTGTTCATCCTTGATGTTACTCTACTAGATTTTCTCTAGATGTAATGGAATAATCTAGGCACTGAATATTCTGGTTCTGATTCAATGTTAGTGTCCTCCTTAGATTTTGAGTTTAACCTGTAAATCTTATGCGCAAAATTCTCTTGCAGAGAGAGGCTACATTTTCCTTCCAGTTCTCTTTCAGATTTTCACCAACCCTTGGTGTTGCTAATAACATGGTATGGAACTATGACATTGTGATATTTGTATCGCACTTAAAATATCACGAGGTTAAGATATCAATCTACTGCTGTATGTTGACTATGAATATAAGTTTTGAGTTATCATTTAACAATGTAGGTTTCGGAAAACAGGGGACAGCCCTTGATGATCTACCATGATTTTAATTTTTGATAATTGAAAGTAAATTTTCATATTCTCATCAACTTAGTGGTCCAAAATCATTTTACTAAAAACCTAATCTCCCAGTAAGCGATATTTGGACTAATTACCAGCTGATGCTGATATCAAAATCTTCTGAAAATGTCTGAAAGAAAAATTTTGGTGATAATTGTTCAAACTGTATCTCTCTTGACATTTTGATGATAATTGTTCGAGCTGTATCTCTGTCATTTGGATGATAATTGTTCAAGCTGTATCTCTTTTGTCTAGCAGTTGGATAATACCATTGAAATGAATTACTCCTTTGGAGATCATTTTAATATCAATTCTGTTTGGGCTTTGCTTTTGATTGAAGAATGTTCTCGTCTTGGTTTGACGGTAAGTTTAAGCATTTAATGTCCTTTGAATTTCTGTTTTGCTACTTGCTTCTGATTATTTCTGTGTTCCAGTACTTTTGTATAGCTCCAGGTTCAAGATCATCTCCCCTTGCTGTTGCTGCTTCCACCCATCCCCTAATAACATGTATTGCTTGCTATGATGAGCGCTCACTTGCTTTTCATGCTCTTGGTTATACAAGAGGATCTCACAGACCTGCAGTGATTATAACTTCATCGGGCACTGCAGTTTCAAATCTTCTTCCGGCTGTGAGTTTCATCGACTGTGTGTAAACTTTTAAATCTGTAATCACATAATTACCATGGATGCTTAATCTATAAAATTCTCTCCACACACTCCCCACGCCGCCCCCACTTCCTTCAGTTTATGTGCCTAGGTTACATTTTATGTGTGTTATTGTCTACTTATATTCTCTTCATGAATGCTGCCAGCAAAAATCAAATTGAGGACTGAATAAAAAAACTCCTTTCACTTTTTTTTTTGGGGGATTGGAAACAGAATATATTTTTATGTACATTGTTCATACAGAGGTCGAACAGATGTTTCCTGGAGTGGCAAAAATATCTTTACCTAGGAAACAATATTATAGAAAATGTCAAAAACGCCAGCCACTGCAACTATAGCTTCCTAGGAAACCAGACTGCTTTATAAACCTGACCAAGAATGGTTTTTTTTTTGCTAAGAAACAAAATATTATAAAACTAAAAGAAACATGTACAAGGATCGGTAGGACTACATATCGACAGAAAAAGGACAGAAGTCCCAATCTAAATAGAACACTAAAAAACTGGACAAATCAAAACATCCCAAAACCCAAAAACACTAGCTCACTAAGGATGCAACCCTCTTAAGATACAGAAGCTTCCCAATTAAGCAAAATAAAAAGAAAGAGATGTCTTTGAATTCAGTAGTAATGGATGCCCATAGGGAAGCCTAGAACTTGACTTCGTCCCATAGGTGTCGAGGATCTTCTCCAAACCTGACCAAGAATGTTGAGAACACTATACTGAAAAGGCAAGTCTTCTGCTCCTACATGGTCCTCCCTCCTCTGGCAGGGGCAACAGTAACATGAGCCTTGAAAACTAGATCAGTCAACATCTGTTCACTTTGTAGTTGCTTCTCATGTAACAATAACAGTTGCTCTGTATCGTTTTTCGTGTACTTATTGGGGACATCAATACAGCTTCAGTGATCACCTGGACCTTCACTTGTCACACTCAAAATTTTAATAGTTTTATGTTTATATTTTTGTTAGCCTATATTCAACTTATCTTCTGGGTAGGATCCATCTTGCGAATTCCAGGTTGTGGAATAAAAGTTCACAGTGTCATAGTTTCTGTTTATGCAGAAACTTGAAATGTTCAATCCATCCTATCTATCATATATGTTTAAAGTGGATTAGTTATAATACATAGGTTGTGGAAGCCAGTCAGGATTTTGTGCCAGTTTTATTACTTACAGCAGATCGGCCACCGGAGCTTCAGGATGCTGGGGCTAACCAAGCAATCAATCAGGTAGACAATGATCTACTTCAATCACAAGCTGCAAAAGTGATGTTCATATCTCTTTCACCACGACAGATTGTCTCCCCATTTACTAACTAAATTTTGCAAGTGCTTTTGAATTTTGTGTTTGTAAACTTACAGATCACAGTTTTTAATTTGTAATTAGGTAAATCATTTTGGCTCTTTTGTAAGGTTCTTCTTCAGTCTTCCTGCACCCACTGATCAGATTCCTGCACGAATGATACTTACCACACTCGACTCTGCTCTGCATTGGGCTACCTCCTCGCCTTATGGCCCTGTTCATATCAACTGCCCTTTCAGGGAGCCATTGGATAACAGTCCAAAAGACTGGATGTCTAGTTGTTTGAAAGGATTAGATATTTGGATGTCTAGCATTGAACCATTCACTAAATATATTCAAGTGCAACACTCTCATGCATGCAAGAGTTATGGCCAAATGGCAGAAGTTCTGGAACTAATTCAAGGTGTTAATAAAGGGCTTCTTCTGGTTGGCGCGGTCCATAGTGAGGATGACATATGGGCAGTTCTTCATTTGGCTAAACACCTTCTATGGCCTGTTGTAGCTGACGTCTTGTCAGGATTACGATTGAGGAAACTCTTGGCTTCCTTTCCTGAGACTGAACAAAATATCTTATTTCTTGATCATCTTGATCATGCTCTGCTTTCAGAATCTGTCAAGGACTGTATACAGTTTGATGTAGTTATGCAGGTATAACCTCACTTTGGATGCTTTTACTAAATTTGTTGCTTCTGGAGTTAGTGCAAAACAACTTCCGTCGCCATTTGAGAAGTCTGGAATGCAGTTGTTGCAGTCTGGTGGCAGCATTATAGAGATATGTAATATTGTAAAGATGGAAAAGAGTAAAGATCAACATTATACAAAGAAGCAGTAAAAATAATCTTTATAACATACAGGAAATACATAGCTGGAAAAAAAAGAACCAAGTTGAACTAGAAAAATTAATTATATTCTACGGATTTGCCAGGTTACATGGGTTAATATGAAGAGGCAACAAATAAATGTTTATATTCAATTTCACATACGATGTAAAACAATGAAGGCTTCTTGTAATTATGGCTTCATACTGTGTTGAACTAAATATGTGGATATTGAATTAATTGTAAACACTCTCTCCTGAGCATCCCATATATGGACCATGTTCTAGGACTTTAAACAAACCATGTTGTCTGTTTGAACTATGCTAAGATAACATAAGAAGGCATAGTACTGTGATGCAAAGATGTTATATCATCTAAACTCTGCTATATATGCTAACTAAATATCAGTACTTTTTCTTGATTGCGTTTTTCTCAATTATGAACAGATTGGAAGTCGGATTACAAGTAAAAGGATTTCTCAGATGATAGAGGAATGTTTTCCATGCACATACATCTTGGTTGACAATCATCCATGTCGTCATGATCCTTCCCATTCTGTAACTCACAGGATCCAGAGCACAATTGTCCACTTTGTGGATTTTTTGCTTAAAGTTCAAGTTCCACATAGGAGTAGCAAATGGTGCAGCTTTCTACGAGCACTTGATATGATGGTATTTCATCTCATCTTATGAAGCTCTCCTTGTAATTTTTAGGTATTTGGAGATTTTTTTTTTCACCCATCTCCCAATTTCCCAATTTGATTTGTCTCAATGGTACATCTATTGTACATAAATCTAGAAATGTGGTTCGAAATGTATACCTATGCATAGCTAAAGCCAGTTCAATCCTGATTTTAAAAGTTTATGTGCAACTTGAATGTGCTCCAACATATCAGTTAGTCATCGTTTAATTTAATCATTGCGTTCTGCAGACAGTGTGTGTATTTAATTTGTCAGTTATACATTGATGTTTTTGCAATAAATGAATACATTTATTCTCAAGCTCTGATTTTGAGACAAATTGTTCTAAACTCTAAATGATGTGCCTTCTTATCATGGTTTTGAGTTAGCTTGGATATTAAAGTTTTATAAGTGGCGTGGATGATTAAAGCGATTGTTTTTATGTAAAATAAAATTCACCTGAGTTGGAAGGACTGAAATTGCTTTCTTGTTTTGTGATAAGCTGGAGGCTTTCAGATCCCAATATGTTTCTTCCACCTATAGTTCTGCCTCTGTAAGTTTCCTTGTGCTTTCTCGCAGGTTGCATCGGAGATATCATTTCAAATTTGCGCTGACTACTCCTTGACTGAACCTCATGTCGCACATGAACTTTCCAAAGCATTGACATCTAATTCTGCACTTTTTGTTGGGAACAGCATGGCAATACGGGATGCAGATATGTATGGACGTAGTTGGACAACTTATACTCATACTGTTGCAGATATAATGCTAAACTCAGAATTTCCACATCACTGGATAAGGGTGGCTGGAAATAGGGGAGCTAGTGGTATTGATGGTTTGCTTAGCACAGCTATTGGTTTTGCTGTAGGATGTAATAAACACGTAAGTATCCTATGTGCCTATGTTTCTTCAATCAATTGTGTTGTTAGTTATCTTTCTTGTCCTTTCCATCATCATATCTCAACCATCCCCCAAAACTGAAAAACATGTTCAAACCTGCATTCGTCTTTTTCATAGAAATGTTTGCAGTTTGGAACAAAGACCTTGGCAAGGCCCTAAAATTATATTAAGACTTCCTCCTTACCCCTATTTCGCTTGGCTAGTGAGAGAAATTAATTGCAAAAGTTCTGTTCATTGAATATGAACTTCTTGCAATCATTATTGGTGAGTGTTTATTCCATCTTAAATTTGTAGTATATATATAAGTAAGATATACATTTTATGATTTTATAATCATGTTTAGGTACTATGCATAGTTGGAGATATTTCTTTCCTTCATGATACAAATGGTTTGGCAATATTGAAACAGAGGTATGATTTTCGCTTTTCAAACTTATGATTGTATGTTCTAGCATTTGGCTTATCTTTGAATTTAGCATTGTTATAAATAGTTGTGGACTTTTGGTTCCTTAGGAGTTTGATAGTCTACCTGACTGACTAGAAGATAAATTGTGGCCTTTTGATGAAACCTAGACTATGCTACTCTAAGATTTTGAAGATTTATTTTTTTTTTGAAGGATGAAGCGGAAACCGATTCTGATGCTTGTGATAAACAATCATGGTGGTGCAATCTTCAGCCTTCTTCCAATTGCAGATAAAACTGAACCAAGAATATTGGATCAGTATTTCTACACCACCCATAACATTTCCATCCAAAATCTATGTGTGGCGCATGGGTAATACTCAGTATATGTTATGTATTTTTTCCTCAATAATCATATAATCATCACATGTCTCTTGTATTTGTCTCTTATTTCTCACGTTTTCATTTCTGTGTGTGTCTTGTACTTGATCTATTATAAATGGCTCCATATAGTCATAATAAATTCCAAACGTTTGTATAATTTTGTGTCATGGAAACAAAGGAGCATTTGCAAAAGATTGAGACCTAACAAACGAGATAATCCCCAAAAAAAAAATTATCACTCATTTCATTTTATTTTCTTAAAATGAGAGGAATGAGATAATCCCCAAAAGAAAAAATATTACATATCTCTCTCCCTCTCTCTCTCTGAGGAATGAGATAATCCAAAATAAACCATATTACTTCTCTCTCTCTCTCTCTCTTCCCCCCATTTTTCCATTTTGAAAGTAAGCATATTACTTATCTAATTCTACTAGTTTTATTTATTCTTCTTATGCTTCAACTCTGTAGAAAAATCTTTATATGTTGCTTGGGTTTATTGATTTCTTTGATAAATATCATAATTTTCGATAAATGAATGAAGATCTTGAGAGAATTAATAGTTCTGTAAAATTGTAGCATGGAAAATCCGAGGGAAGTATAACATTGAAAATGCAGCCTTAACAAAAGCTTTGTTTTAATTAACCAGCAGAAATGGATTTCCTTGAGGCTTAGTATCCATGTGTGAGTGATATTAAGGAGTAAATTGCCACAAAATAGAAGCAGAAAGACAAATGGGTGCCCTTGGAGCTATCAATAAGCCAGTAAAATTGAGAAAACAAGTAGAGTTAGAATGAAAAATACATGCATCTGCAGGAAGAGAGGTAGCATTAGTGTTGGATAAAAGAGATCTTTCCATTAGGCATGTTTTATCAAGTGAAAATGAAACCATTAATTAAAGTAGCTGGCGGATTAGCTTGAAGCTATTTCAATAAAGGAATTTTACGAAGGAGAATGTTTGAGACCGTCGAGAGTAGGAAATATTGTGTTTTCAGTGGCAAGATGGGCATCCATAAATATTCATGGTAGCAAGGCCTTGTTTCATCTTTCTTAAGTAATTAGGCTGAGGCTCTCTTTTCTTCTATTTTCAGAAAAAGATTCAACCATGTTTTTTCTAAACATATGGGCCAAGTTTTTCAGGTACTATTTGATAAATTTTTAGTGCAAGGAAGACCAATCAAACTGTTGTTTTTGGTTTGTTTTTTGGAATAACATATTAGCTCCAGAACTGTTTTGAATTTACCTGTAGTTAATTGTAATTCAGAATATGAATATCCAAAAGTAAAACAGAATTCCTTGGCATTTCCCTTAAAAACACTGAAGGAAAAAGTACTGAATATGCAGTTTAAATCACGTACAAGTGAAGACAAAAGTAGAACTTGAAGAGGCTTTATCCATGTCTCAGCATCTTGGGACGGATCGTGTCATTGAAGTTGAGAGCTGCATTAATGCCAATGCCGCCTTCCACAGGTTGTTTGATTCTACTGCTTGTGATCTATAATCTGTTTTGTGTTTAGGATGTCATTACCCCTGCACTATATTGACAAGTTCATAGTCCTTTCCTCAGTATGTTAAGAAAATTTGCACGCCATTCAGCAGATCATACTTTGAACGTCCTTTCGCAGTTTTCTGTTCCAGATACTATTTCATGTAGTCTCTCTATTTGTAAGATCTGTAGAATGGAATATTCTCTGTATAGGTGAGGTTTTCACTACAAAGAATATATTTTGAAGTCTTAATGTTACCAATATTTGGTGTAATTAGATATGTCTTTCAATTTTATCTGTGACAGGATTCAACTTTGCGCACCTCCTACATCAAGTTATATCGATCATAATCAAAGTAGACTCTGTAGAGAAGGTTTTATTTTATCATTGTATCTTGAAGATGGGAGTGTTGGGCATGGTGAGGTTAGGTTTCATTGGATTCCTTTTTCCATGGTTTCTCTTATTCAAAGATCACATATGTGCTGAGCCAGTGAAGCACCGTTTATTACAAAATATTTCTCATACATATTCCTATCTTCTTTCATTTTAACTTCTGTGCTATATTTCTGATCTGCTTCTTTCATTTTAACTTTTGTGTTTATTACAACATATTTCTCATACATATTCCTTGTTGCTTTATTTTTGTCCTATTTTCCATATCGGAACATTGATTTGTCCATCCTCACTTGCATTTAAAAGGTTGCGCCTCTTGAAATCCACGAGGAAAACCTGCAGGATGCAGAAGAGCAACTTCGTTTTCTTCTTCATTTTATGACAGGAGCTAAAATCAGTTATTTTTTACCTCTGCTGAAGGGCTCATTTTCTTCATGGATATGGAGCACATTAGGAATACCTGTAGGTTCATATATCCTTTTCTTTTTTTCTTCCTGTTTTTAATTGTTTTGAGTGGTTAAATTCTTCTTTGCCATACAGGCATGTGAAATATTTCCGAGTGTCAGATGTGGTTTGGAAATGGCTATCCTCAATGCCATAGCAGTAAAACATGGTTCCAGTTTCTTGAACATACTCTATCCCCTGACTGAAACAGATGAAGAAATATCTGAAAGGTCAAGAAGTATAAAGATATGCGCCCTCATTGACTCGAATAAATCTCCTGCAGAGGTTGCTACCATTGCTACCACTCTCGTGGAAGAAGGGTTCACTGCAATCAAACTCAAAGTATGACAGCCTAATGGAATTATAGTGCTAAATTTACAGATGTTCTCTACTTTGTTTCTTACTTTTAGCTTCTCTTTTGTTTATATTATTACTATTATTATCATTTCATTTTGCTGATTCAACACTTAGTTGACCATTAAAGCTGGGATTTAATGAGTTATTATTTGCAAGAGGTTGCACGCCGAGCAGATCCTGTTAAAGATGCAGAAGTTATACAAGAAGTGAGAAAGAAGGTTGGTCATAGGATTGAACTCCGTGTGGATGCCAATCGTAACTGGACCTATCAAGAAGCTCTTGAATTCAGTTTCTTAGTTAAAGATTGTGACTTGCAATATATTGAGGTATTATCCTCTGTAACTGGTAAAATTAGTGTTCTAGCCGTTTTAAATGTGCATTTAGTAACCTTTCTGCATAAATTTTTGGTGGTCATATAATTTATCAAAATGTCTACATTTTTTTTTGTGATGCACATTTAATTTCTTTTAAGTGAAGCTTCACCTTAAGGAGTTCCTATGTCTCAGGAGCCTGTTCAGAATGAAGAGGATATTTTAAAGTACTGTGAAGAAAGCGGCTTGCCTGTGGCGTTGGATGAAACCATTGACAAATTCCAAGAAGATCCTCTTAATATGCTTGAGAAGTATGCTCACCCAGGAATAGTTGCTATTGTAAGTGACGGAAGATCTTCAGTAATTTAACTAGTAGGGCATTTATCATTTAGTTTTTGATCCTCATATTGTTGGTACATCCTTAGAAAAATGTGATTCTTTCTAAGATGCAGAAATCACTTCGTAAACTCTGTAAAGAAGGTTTTTCTGACAAAATAAGCCCAATTAGATTGTCAGTGGGGAAGTTTGTGTTAGAATATGACCTTTATCCTGTAATGCAAGTATCAATTAACAGATAAATTTATTTTTGCACAAACAACTTCAGTCTGCTGCATGCTCTTCGCTGTTGTAGTCATTGTTGTGATCATCGTCATTAAATTGCAATTAGCTTGGAGTTCGTAATGGTTATTTGCTACTGAAACATTGCATTTTCATTTTTGGAATCTACACCATCTACTCATGATTATAGGTAATGTAAAAGTTCTGTCATGATATTCCTTTCTCTGTAGTTGTTTTCCTAATCTCATTCTTCTGGAGAAAATGTATTTTAAATCGCATGTTTTCTGGGTAATCGATTGACAGTGTTGTGCTGATCTCGGTATTTTATGGTTTTAATTCAGGTGATCAAACCAAGTGTCATTGGTGGATTTGAAAATGCAGGATTAATTGCAAGATGGGCCCAGCGACATGGGAAGATGGCTGTTGTCAGTGCTGCATTTGAAAGTGGTCTAGGTTTGTCAGCATATATTATATTTTCTAGCTATCTGGAGCTGCAGAATGCATATGTATGCAAAGTGATGAATCGTGAACTGGGCCCCCCTGTAGCCCAAGGTCTTGGAACTTATCAGTGGCTTAAAGAAGACGTAACAACTGATCCTATCGGGATTTGTCATAATTCATGTAGTGGCTTTGTAGAAGCATCTGTTGCTAAAGCCACCCAACTCCTGCAGAACTTACAAATTAACCATGACGTTATATGTAGAACTTCCATGGAGGAGCAAGTTTTGAGTTACCAATTGAATGTGAATTCAAAGGATTTCTGCAGTTTGATCAAAGTTCTAGAGATTGGACAAAGAATTGATGTAAGCAGAGAAATTTCATTTATTTATTTATTTATTTTTCTTTGGTTACCATGCACACATCCCATCCTTCCTTAAATTAAACTAATCCCCCTCCAAGGTTGGTGTGAGAGGGAGAACCCTTGACCTCTTGCTTCTACTGTAAGAGGCCAAAAGAATTGGGCTGTCCCCTTTGGGACTAGCAGAGAATTCCACTAGGTTTGTATTTTCCCCTTAATTGTTTCTACTATTAGAGCATGTTCCCTCATCTTTTAGTTGCGTACGATGATACTTGTATTCTCTTTGCCGTGACGAACAGAAATACTCAGTGATGCTAAAATTCTACCTGTTGATACCTTAAAATGTATTATCCAATTGATTGGTTTTTTAATTCAAATAATAGTGAGGAAATTTTATTGGCTGCATGCGTACAGAGATTTGCAAACATGTGCATATTTTACTTTCATTTGGAATTGGTTTCAAAAAAACACAAACCAAGCACATATTTTCCGTATGATGGGATGATTTGCTTACCTGTGGCATGTTCAATTTTTATGCCGTAAAATGTCATATTATCATTCTATTATGTATTTGACTATATAATTTTATTTGAAGTTATAGTTGAAAAAATCCTATGCTATTGTTAAAAATAGCTTCCATTTGCTTTAGCAAGTATCTGTGTAGACTGATTCGGCAGATTTAAGTATGCTTAATCCACCATTTGTGTATGAATACAGGATAATGTACTTCTGTTTCTCCATGGCTTTCTTGGAACTGGTGAGGAATGGATTCCTATTATGAAGGCCGTCTCAGGATCAGCAAGATGCATCTCAATTGATCTCCCTGGTCATGGGGGATCAAAGATGCAAAATCATGTTATTAAAGCCACACAGGAAATAACTTTGTCAATGGATGTCATTGCGAATGTATTATATAAGCTGATTGAACAGATTACTCCTAGAAAAGTTACTCTAGTTGGGTATTCTATGGGAGCAAGAATTGCCTTGTATATGGCCCTGAGATTCAGTGATAAGGTACATTTCCAATGCATGAAATCTTAAGTCACTGTGAGTTTATGTTGTCTGGCAAAGTAACAACTTTTAATGCAGATCAAAGGAACTGTTATAGTATCTGGAAGTCCAGGACTACAAGATATTGTAGCAAGAAAAATTCGTAGGGCTGAAGATGATTCTAGAGCACGCTCCCTTGTTACTCATGGTCTGCAACTCTTTCTAGATACCTGGTATACTGGGGAGCTCTGGGAAAGGTAGTTGCTTAATTTTTCTTTGTTAAATTCTTAAGATTTCTGTGCTCACGCTGGTAATCACCAGAAAAATCTTCTGCTGTTAACAGCATGAGAAGCCATCCCCATTTTAATCAAATAGCTGCCAGCCACTTGTTGCATGAAGATGTGCAGAGTCTTTCAAAAGCTCTGTCTGATTTAAGCGTTGGGAGACAGCCGTAAGTGTATCTTAATATTTCAGTATTTCTTTTCATCTTACCATTCTATGACTATATTCTGCTTTCATTAGAGGGATGAAAATCTGATCTGCCTAGGAAGTATAGTGTTTGCAGGCTATCTTTGTAAAAGATATTATCCAGTCAAAGAACCGAGTTTATGAAATTTTTCTGCACCATAAATCTTTGCACATTGTGGTATCTTGTCTGAGAGCCTATCAAAGTCTAGAAGTGTTTTCTTTTCATTTGTGATTCTTCCTCTTAGGTCCTATCAACAATATGAAGGGGAATTTCTCCCGTAAAAGAAGTTGCCATGTTGAATGCTGAAGGACATGACACTTTTTCCCACCCATTGCTTAGTCCATTTTCCTTAAGTTTTTCTGTTTCTTTCCATGATAGGCCATTGTGGGAAGATTTGAAGCTATGCAGCACACCTCTCTTGATTGTTGTCGGGGAGAAAGATAAGAAATTCAAGGCGATTGCTCAGAAAATGTGCTATGAACTTAGCCATGGCGAGAAGGGTAGTGATAATCTGAGGAATAAGATTTATGAGATGGTTGAAATCCCCAATTGCGGCCATGCTGTCCATCTGGAGAATCCTCTGCCCATTATCCGTGCTGTGAGACAGTTTCTGACCAGAGTAAATCAGAGTTCCCCTTCGAATCCAGAGCCCTATGGATAGAAAGATTGTGTCATGGTACATGCTATGTGCAACAGCTATCATGGGTGAAGTGTCGTCGCATGCGTCAGAGCTGGGCAGTTTCCAGAACAAACCTTTTCCAACTCCGGGGACGTGGTACTCTCATGATGCTTACAATGCCTCCTCAATAAGAGTCAATAATGCAATTTGTTTGAACGTTACTAAGGGATGCTCATTGAAATTTTTGCGGTTGTCTCATTACTCTTTTTCCGATAAATCAAAGCAACACAGTTACTTTCTCAAAATAATTTTATTATTTTTTTGGAAAAAGACATGCAAAACATAATTGCATCGGAACAGTTAGAATTATTTTAGGATGAGAAATCTAAGGATTCAGCTGTCTGCTGCGGGACAAGTTTCAAACGATGCCGTAGAAACACCGTAAAAGATTCAATTAATCTGTTGGATTCAAAGAATGAGGAAAGTGCAACTCGTCGTGTGTGATAAATAAAATTAGGTAAACACGTTTCTGCGGGATTTTGATTGTTACAATGACTATCTATATAAATGAAATAAAAAAACCGTCTTTAAACCTTCGAACTTAAAAAATTTAGTTGACAAACGAATAAGAAAAATATCTGTGATACCTCGGTCGTAGACTTCTTTTTGCAATCGCCAACAGTGTTGTCAAAATGATTTGTACATAAATCACATTCATACCAAATCAAATTTCGTGCATTTATTAATTTATGTCTTTAATGCAAAAACCAACTACTTGTAAATATCAATCTTCTACCATATTGCATTTCGAGCAAACTTTATATATATATATATATATATATATATATATATATATATATATATATATATATATATATGAGTATGACTTTTAGTTTACTTTTAAGGCAACTATCAATTGGGACGATTAATGCAGAATCCATGTGATGCGCTACGTTGATCTTTCTTCCTAACACGCGATCCTCGTCTTGATTGCTTGAAGACTTGCCGGAGGCTCCAAAATGATGAGATGATTAATTGCTTATGATAAAGGATAACGAAAATTTTTCAATCCAAAATTAAAATTCGGGAAGAATTTATGATGTTTTAGATAGATTTTACAACATCATAAATGAATATTTATAACGTTCTAAACGGACTTTTATAATGTTATAAATTTATCCATGATGGTGTCTTCTAAGTTGAAGAAATGGAAAAAACTTGTGAATGTTGCATTGAAGATATATAATATACCCAAGAACCTCTTTCATAGATATATATAATGTGTGAGTGTTCTCTTTTTTTAACGTGGAAAGGTTATTAAGCTATGTGGCTTAATAAAATTAGTTTTTAATTTATTACGAATCATGTGATTTGATAATGTATCTAAATTGATTTTATTAAATTACATGTCTTAATAACTTGTTTGTATAAATAAAGATGAAAAAAGGATGACCACGTGGAGAAGGACTTTCTCTCCCTCTCTCTATAAAAAAGATGCTTGTAGTCAAGCTGCCAATACACTGTAGTATAATGTTGGTTGTGGAAGAGATTTGGCCTTTCCATCAATTTATTTTGCAACTGATGTCCCAATAATCCAAATTTGGTCAAATGTTGGTTGCCATGATAACTGTGAAAATTTGGTCAATCTTGATAGCTATGATAACTATGACATTATTTTGTGTGGGGCTATTCTGTAACTTAAATTTTTAACTAAAAAGTTTACCATAAATTTTCATAAATTTGTTTTTATACAAGTTAATGGTAATATATGTTGGCAAATTATCAAAGGTAAATTTACCCCAATCACTGTTTTAAAACATTAAAGGAGTACTGAAATATTATAAAAATTACCTATAAAAGAATTAGGAGGAAATGAAATTAATAAACAATACAGATGAGGAAGACGAATGCGTAATACAAAAATTCTACGCTATATTTTTATTAAATTAGTAGTGTGTTTTGCACAAAAATTTGTATCACTCATTACTGTTTTTAAAAAAGAAATAAATAAATTTTATTAGTGAAATTTGTGTGAATTAAAGATGGTGGCGTGCCGACAAAACCAGGAGATACCGTTTTTAAATTGTAAAAGAAAAAAACAAAAAAGATTGTGCGCTATATGAGTATAAATTGTAGCCAATCAAAATTCTATAGAGGCGTTTGTCTTTTTGACTAAATAAAAAAAGAAAGAAAAGAAAAATTTACTTAATGGCTTTATGTAATATGACTAAAATTAATTTGGGAAATTATCAATAACTACCATACTTACACCAATAGTTCATTTAATCAGTAAATAATTTTAACAATTACTCTGCACGATATAATCTTTCAAACTTTATCATCGAACTACTTTTTCGTTAACTCTATTAGAATCTATTATTTGCAAAAATTACCGTTTTCCATTATCCTTTCATATGAATTTTAGTTTGCCGAAAACATATCTATATTACTTGAATGTTCTTTTTTTAAAAAAAATTTGTATTACTTTATTTTTAAATATATACGCATAAGTTCATGCTCTCAATCTCAATATTGAGAGCACGGTTTCGTAATTGTTAGCATTTAGTTTTCTTACTAACTCACTCACAATTGAGTAGGAGTTAGATATTTTCTTCATTAATGTAGGTGAAATAGGCTGACATTCCTCCAAAAAGTGAGAGTAGAAATATGGATAGTGCCTAATAAACTTGATTTAAGGTAATATACTAATATATATATATATATATATATATACAGTAAAATCTTGATAAATGAATTTGTTGGGATTGTAAAAAACTTATTTTAGCGAGGTTATTTATTTATTGATAAATGAATAATTTTTTAATTTATCTATAAATGAATATTTATTAATTTATGAAGAGCTTGCTTGGTACATGTATTATTATTTTAACTAAGATTCATGCATGAAGACAACAACCATTGCAAATTGTTTTCGACATTTTAAAATTCGGTCAAACGAAGGTGTGGCCACCAAACAACAAGTTGTTGAAGGTGAAGGCATTCGTGGATTACATGAAGCTATTTATGATTTACGCTATAGAAATGCCATAGATATTGAGCATCTTTTGAATTATCCTTGTGAAAATGATGCAGTGATAGAATCTCCTACTGATGAGGAGATTATTCAAGGAATAATGGATACATCTATTAATGATGATCATGATTCAGATGATAGTTATAGTTTACCAAATGTTTCCATAAAAGAGGCTTTTCAAGCAATAGTAGCCTCAAATACCAACTTTATACAACAAGAAAAAATATGTCACATGCAGTGTGTGCTTTACAAAAAATTAAGGATGAGGTTGAGTTTAATTTAGGACAAAGAAAAGAACAAGCAACTTTAGATGCATATTTTGGAAAAGAGTTGAATAGAGAAATGTAAGTTGTCAAGAAAAAAAAAATCCTTCATAATATGAATTTTATATGTTGTTTATTATTAATATCTTTTTATATTTGATCAATTATTAATTTAATTTTCGTTGGGCCCTAAAGGATTTGAAAAAAATTTATTATCTTATGTATTTAATAAAATTATTATTTTAATACACTGGCCCAAGTCGAGACTGAAAGAATTGAATTGAAAGAATTTATTATTCAAACGAAGTTATTAATTTATGAAATATTCATTTATCGAGGTTTTAGTGTATACACATATCAGTGAATTAAAAGAAAACTCATAAATCATAGTTTTAGTTAGAAATGGTCCACTTTAGTGGTAAGAATCAATGACATTTCTGGGTTAAACTTTTTATTGCGTTTGCTTCCGCGTATGATTTTACAATAAAAAGAAATGAAGTTCTATCTGTAGCAACCAAGATTGACCAAATTATTAAATTATTAAATTATTAAATTTTAATGACTAAATTCAATGGTTAATACCTGTAACCGATTAGAAAATTTTATTTAAACAGAAATATATATTCGATAATGGAAAAATATCAATTTTATAACAACACAGTAAAGTTATTCTCTTTCACTCGTATACAATTTTCATCGTATAGATAATATATATACACAATCTCATTCCCGAATTCATAAAGTTTTAATTGAATTGTATATATAAAATTATTCTTTTGTATAAAATTGTTTGTTCTTGTGATATATGAAAAAAGGCCTGTTCTAACTTTACCTTAGAGTAAATAAAAGTTAAATTAATAATAAAATTATCCTAAATTTTAAATTAACAACAAACTTACCCTAGAGGAGTTCATTAGTGGGGTGCATATCATTTTTCAGAATCGTGATATCATAATTATCATAACGAAGATTGTACAAAATTTTCAAAGTTATCACAACCCGTGAACTTTCAAATTGAAAAGTTTTGGCAGGGTTTGGTCTCAATTGAAAAAAGATGGCTCACTTGGAATAACGTCATCAATTGCAAAATAAATGAATGGGATCGACCAAATTATCAGTCCACTATCACAGATTTTAGCATGGAAGACTCCTATATAAATTCCATTTTGGTGGCAAAACTGAAACCACAAGTCCAAAAAAGAAAAGAAAATATTAGCAAAAAAATAAAATAAATTGAATTAAATTAAAGAAGATTAGATAAGGCAGAGCTGGGGAGTTCACTCATGGTGCCTTTGATTCAGGAGCTAGCAAAGAAGCCACCAAGTACAGTTCCAGCACGATTCTTAATCTCTGATGAAGACCATCTGGTCATCAATTCTTCACAACAATTGCTTCCGGTCGTCGACGTGCAGAAATTGCTCTGTCGAGATGATTCAGAGCTAGAGGAGCTTGATCATGCATGTAAAGAATGAGGCTTCTTCCAGGTACTTTTAAATATTCTTAATAACAGCTACAAGGATTTAGATTCAGTACTGGTACGAGGTTTTTGCTACACGCGTAAATAAGGTTGTAGCAAAATCAACATAGCTTAGATCAACACTGATCCAAATTTTGGAAGTAATGAACTTCCTCTCCCCACTCCTCTACCCCCAAGCAAACATGTCCCTAAGGTATCTCTGCATACAAAATAAACATAGTGCAGTTTTAATGATGTTAAAATCATAAATAATATCGTAATAATTGAACACAAATTATTGCGAACATGGCAGAAAATGAATTATCTAATGCAAGCAACTAATGAAGCCACCTCAGTGGAAGAGGCAACTTAGGACAGAGATGAGGTTTCCTCAAAAGAGCTGGGACACTGAACATAGTGAAGCCGTATTCCCAATCAAGCTTCTGTTCTTCGGACACAACAAAGTTTTGCCCAAATCCCTCAATTTCTCCAGGCTGATGCCAAAATTTCTCTTTCTCCTCCATTGGGAGATCGAAGTAGTCATGGACCTCTGCCGTCACTTTCTCCACCAAGGAACTGCTCACTCCATGATTCGTCACCTGCATGCATGCAAATTATATTAATTAACGCTACGGTAGTCAATTTGTAATTTTTTATTTTAAAAAATAAAATTCTTTATTTAACTATGTAATTTCAATAAGCTAACATATTATTCTTTTCAATAATTATAAATATTTAAAAATTGAATTGATCATATAACTAGTTATGCAATGTTACTTATTTTGATTATAAAATAATAATGAATTAATTAAAAATATAATATGAAATTAAATGTTTTGTTATTAATTTATTTTCTAGATTAAATAAATTCATAATTTAATTATTCTTTATTTATTAGCAACATTAACATTAAAGATAATGGGTATATTTGTCCAAATAAAAATTTTATAATTTCTTTTCCTTTCAAATTGAATGTGAAACCAAACAATAACAATTAATTTTTATACTCCTCTCCTCTCATCACCTCTCCTCTCTTCTCTTCTCCTCCCATTTCTTAAAACCAAACACCACCTAGTGGTTTACTCAACAGAACTTAAAAATCTTTCCATAAAAATAATTAACCAAACGGCAAAAGCTCTAAAAATGGATCCCAATGATATCAAACAGTTTGAGGATGTGGTTCAATCAATGAGGATGAATTATTATCCCTCATGTCAGCAACCAGAACAAGTTATTGGCTTTAATCCTCATACTGATGGCTCTGCACTTACCATCCTCCTCCAACTCAATGAGATGGATGGCCTTCAAATAGAGAAAGATGGAATGTGGGTTTCTGTTAAAGCCCTCCCTGATACGTTTATCATCAACGTTCGTGACATTTTGGAGGTACATAACTTATCAATTTCTATACCCTCTAATTCATCTCGTCTTTTTTTTTTTTGTTCACATTTTCTCCTTTTACTTATTCATTCTTTTATGATTTTACAGATTTTGACTAATGGAATTTAAAGTATCATTGTACACCGTGTAACTGTAAACTCAGAAAAAGCAAGATTGTCCTTCGCCACATTCTATATTATGAAACTAAACGGAGAAGTGGGACCAGAACCAAGCCTTATCACACCAGAGACTCCGGCATTACTTAAGAAAATAAGTTTTGTAGATTATACCAAGGGATTTCTTTCACGCAAACTGCAGGCGAAATCAAACGTTGATTTCATGAGAATTGAAAACGAGGACAGCAAAAGCCATTGAATGCTAGATTACCCCGACAGAAATAAGTGAATTAAAGTTGAGTTGTATTTAGTAAATAATATTCACGTAATTTCAATTATATGCAACAACTTGTCGGGCAGTCATGGGATAAAATTTAATAATTTGTGAAGTTGCTTTTAAGTGTAAAATCCTAATTATTGACAAGTCTTTATGGCAAGCCTTTGTAATCTCATTAGACATTAACGGATAGAATATCGAATCATTCAAGCGACAAGACTGCTTAACAAATAGCGGATATTTTGGACTTCAAGCGACAAGAGTGCTTAACAACTAGCCTATATTATATTTTGAACACCACAGAGCACAGATTGTGGTGTCCAGATTTTACAACGAACATACACGTACGAGTCATATGACAATTTTCCTTCCGGATTTGACTTGATCGGCAAGAGAGAAAACATAAATTACTACGTTCGGCTACAACTTTTGATGTAATAGCCCTATCAACTGCATGCAGCATCAATAAAACTGCAAGCGATTGGATATGTAAGTAAAAATATCTGTGTGAAACATAAACTCTTTCTCTTTCTTTGCGTTCTCGTGAGTAATCGGTTCGACTATGTAAATCTTTGCTTAATTCCAATGCATAAATTATTCTAATTGTTGCAACAAGAGATGCAGCAACCATTGCAAATTTATACTTGGTTTCGTTTGTTGTGGTGGCATGACAGATAAAGAGATGCCAATCAGGAACAACCAAAGAACGCAAACAAAACTCAGAAAGATTTATCGGTTTCATTTTTCAAGGACAAATTTGAACTTTCATCATCATTAATTGTCATCCATTTTCTATTTACAAACATCAAGGACAGATATAGATTGTATTTGTACACAAGTTTTGAGCTGTGATTAAAGCACTATATCGTTCAACGTACGTACGTACGTACTGATAGTAACCTGTCAATATATCTTACAAATAATTAAGGACCATTTTGCTGTGGCTGAGACCTACATGGTATGTTAACAATTTGAAGTTCATCGGAACTACTAACCATGTCAGTATGGCTATTGCCACGGCCATAGAAACAACGGCAAGAATGAGGGGATACCTGGTGATTCTTGCATACTTTCCACGAAGAGAGATTGTCAAAACAGATCCGAAAAATGAAAAATTGAGAGCTAAAATAAAGGCATGGAACAAGCCCGGCCTATTTTTGAAGATGATTGTTGGAACTGGATTTCCATCTATCTTTTCATAGGGAAGTTTGACAAGAGCTAGTGTAGTTGCTATTGAAAATCCTAATATTAGTTCTTCTAGTTGAGTTGATTTGTACAATTTCTTGTACATTATTGACGTTTGCTTAACAAATGGGTTTTTTTCATTTAGATGTTAGCGTCTGGCAACGACGTAATGGGCATTGCTAGGATTTATAGAAGCGAGAGCGGATAGTGCAAGGTAGTTTCATTAGAGTATACATAATAATCCTCATCATAATTAATTTTATATTTCATGCGGTTGGTGTCTTTCATTTAAGAACTACGTAGATTATTATGATATCTTCGAAAAATTCAATGGTCAACATCATTGGCGTGAAGGTTGATGCTTTATCTAAGCAGGAAGAATTAGGGGTGGCAAAACGAATAAATGAATCTAATTTGAATCAAATCATTAACGAATAGGATAAAAATTCTACCGATTCGGATTTGATTCATTTATTAAATGAATTGAATTCTCAAGATTCGGATTTGATTCGTTTATTAAATGAATATTCGGTTCGATTCGATTCGTTTAATTCGTTTAGTAGAATTAATAAATGAATCGAATCAAATCTGCATTCATTTATTATTCGTTTATCCTAAACGAATCCATAATGAATTTAGATTCGTTTATTATTCATTTACAAAATATAATTAATAAATAAAAATTAAGCAAAATAAGTTATAAAAATACAAAATACAAATAATCCAAACTATATTCTAAGATTAAAATATATAGTAATCCAAACACTAAATTACCAATTCTTAACAATACAAATAACAATAATTAAAATTCAAATTATAACCAAAGTGATTTCTTTAATTCTCTTCATTTTGTCTTTGTCACCTTGAAAACAATCCTACACATAAAAAGTGAATAAAATTAGTTAGCAAGATAAATTAAAAGTTTACCTTAAATAATTGCAAAAAATTACGTAGTTCCGTCTAGAAAATTAAAATGCAGCAATGGATGTCAAATGCTCATGAACAATCATATGCCGCAAAATACGATCTTAGTTCTTCGACATCAAATGTGTATGTCCTAAGTCTTGACAAATGTGTATCTATTTTTATGTATCTATTAATACACAGATTCCACAAACACTAAAATGGAACACAATATCTATTTTTATATATGAATATAGAAATTAGATATTGGAATTTCACAAATGTAAAGAGTTTTGAAGAAGGATTATGGACCAATTTGAGATATCTCTCAAAGCAATTAATTATCAAAAATCAGAAATTGAAAACACCCTAATTATTTTAAAAGCAATTGCAAAATGCTTCAAGGCACTGGTAGTGCATGCAGGTGTCACAAATAATCAAACTAATAAACTACTTAAAATAAAAATCCAATAAATAAAAATACGATAAAGAAAATTCTCATGCCACACTCAAAGATGAAATCAATGGGAATGGAGTAGTTGAGTGATCAAACTCCTTTAATGGTTTTGACTACTTCAAATTTTAGGTTCGGCTGCTGCAACATCTACTATAACATTGGGCAGAATCCTTAAGTATCCTCAGCTATCGCTTGTTGGATATCTTATATCTTGATGCAACTTAACAATGACCAATTGTTATGCTAACATAATATATAGCATTACATGCTTAGGTTTTAATTACCTTACAAGGTGAATCCCTATGTTTAGTTCGTTACTAACTTTTGGAATCAAGTTAAACTAAACTCAAGAAACCCAATCTAAAATCAAGTATTACTTTGATATGTTCCATTAAGACAGACCTTTTTGAGGCTCTCTTTTAGTTAGTGTCACTAAATGGGTGGTTAGCTGAAATAGTGAATTGAAATAAGAATTATTGAAATAAAGTGCTATAACAAACATGCAGCAACACTTAAAATCAGTCAATTAATCATCAAGATTGTTTATGACTCAACCACAAATAAGTTTAGTTCATAACTTGCAAAAGAAAAATAAATAAAAGAAATTTAGCCATCAAATACATCCCCATGATTAAATAGTAAACAAGAAAGCAAGAAAAGAATAAGGATTGATTTTCCAATTGATCTCTGCAAGTTCTCCTCTGATGCAGCCCTAAATTTTGCTCTTGAATTCTATTTTCCTCTTGTTTTTTTTTCCGTTTTTCTCTTTGGATTGATAGCCCCTTTTTTCCTTGTGTATGTGCTTCTTTTATAATTGAAAATTAGGGCAACCAGAAGTCTAGGGCGTGTATCTTCCAGATTTGAAAATTCCAAATCACAATCTTCTAAATGTCTCGTGCGAAATCTTTTCTGTCAATGCTCTAGGATTGCTACAGCAATGATTGTTACGACAACGGCTACAACATCTACACTGTTCCAAACTTGTTTCAATTCTTTTTAGTCAAGTTCGTTCCTTATTTTTGTAAGCCTATCACAACAACATTCCTTCCTTAAAAATTGAGTTTCTGATTACCTACAATTAAGCATATAATCTAAACACACAAATTATTCTAAAAGAGCACAATTTATTAAAAAAAACTAGAGTGGATATTCATGCAAAATATAATTAAAATGTAATAAAAACATGTCATTTACTCTATAAGTAATCTTAATTTAAGTCTAAAAATGCCATGAGAACTCTCATTTCATAGAGTTACAAATATTTATACATAATTAATAATATTACTATATACCATCTTTGTTTGAAAATATAATATTATTATATTTATTTAATATTAATAATTAATAATAATAAATAGTTTATTTTATGAAAATATTAGTTTTGTATTATATTATTAATAATAATATTTTTTTCTGTTGCTTTTGTCAATAATTTTTAATTTACATAATTAAAATTAATAAAAAAATATGATTACGTAATTAAGAATATTAATAATTATTATGAATTTGCAAATAGAATAAAATAAAAATTTTATTTTCAAATATATTTTATCAATTTGGTAATTAAAACTATAATTATTTAAATAAGGGTAAAACTATAATTTAAAACTATTTACTCTAAATCTAAGATAAAGTAAACACATAAATTGGATTTTTATTTCGATTCCAAACTCTCATTTCAACATAAGTAAACAACTTACTCCCACTCGTTTTCCACACTCCTAATCCCAAAATTTTCACTTCTCAGAATTCTCACTTCAATTCAAAATGTAAACACTACCTAAAATAATGCAAGTTGTTTTGATATTTTTGTATAAAGGTCGGTAGGCTTATTTATCAAATAGGAAACTATTATGTTTTTATCAGAGTCTAAACAATCATAGAAACACAAAGAGCACAAAAATTTTATCAAGGATCAAAATCAAAACAGATTTTGGAACCCGAAAGATCAAGGAATCAAATCAGAAAGCTGTAATCGAATTTCAATGTTTAAAAGAAAATGCTAACATACTATTAATCAAACTAGCTCGAAAGAGATCTAGATTTGCTTAGTAAGTTACACAGATCACATTGAACCAAGAAACAACTAATTTGACTAAGAAATGAGGAAGTTACATCAACAGATTAGTTGCAGATAGCTCCCTAAACTAATGTCGATCTTCATTATAACCCAGAAACTCTTCCTCAATTGCATTTAGGTCAAAGAATTCTTAGCACACTAGTCCTCACAAATACACGGATTGTTATGTTTGTTTTCTTGAATAAATGGTTGGTGTCCATGCATTTATTAAAATTAAAGCATCAATAGTGGTATGAATATTTACCATTAGATTTAATCAATAGTTCATAGAATTAAAATCTAGTTAGGATACAGGTCACTTTATAATGCTGTTGTAAAATTTACGGCATCGATAATGGTATAAATATTTACCGTTAAATTTAATCAATAGTTCATAAAATTAAAAGTTAGTTAGGATAATATTTTAATTTCAATTATGAAAAATTTAAATTTACTAATTATCAAATATGTTAAACGTGTTTTTTAAATATTAAATAATAAATAGAAACAAGTATAGTCTATTAATACTTCTATATTTCCTTTTAAAATACAGTATTTTAAAAATATTAACACAACTCAATCTTAGTCTATCATCTAGTTAATATCTCATTTTCAACAAAAAATTAATAGATTAATAAATATTACAACAATTAATGCAACTCAATCTTCATCAATGAGTAATTTCTTTCTTTTTTTAAAAAAAACAATGAATGAAACTAAGAATTTAAAATTGTATTGTCCCAGGTACAAATGAAAAAAGGGTTTGAATTAACATGTGTTGTTGAAGATTGAATAATCAATATTTGTTATTTACACATCTAGATTAAATCATATATTTGCATATTTAATTTTTAATTTTGTTGGTGATTTATAAAATATTTATGGAATTATAAAAAATAAAATTGTATCCATGAATTTGAACATTATCTATTAATCATTAAGTAATTAGTTATTTATCCACTAAATTAAATAAATGGTGAAAACTAAAATATTATTTTTAAAGATAAAGAGGGGATGGATAAGCTCAAATCAATTTTTACCCCTCTTACCAACCTCACGAATCGAACTCGAGTCCACACGAGTACGATGGGTGATAGTTACACTATCAACCAACTCCACCACGCCCTTAAGTGAAAACTATAATATTGAAATTCAAGGATTCATAATGTCTCCATTATTAGTATTGTAAAAATTCATAAGCACCGTAGAGAAACATAATTTTAGATTTATTTTATTTTATTACTCGAGGAATTAACGTCGACAAAACTTAAAAGCATATTTCAAACACAGAAAGGGGAAATGTCGATTTACTATTTGTTAACGGACATTACTTCCAAAGACAAAAGACCAGTGAGCATTATTTAATTTTGTTGATAATCAGACGATTTTCAAATCTTTTTGTCCGGATCCCGTACGGCAGCTGCATCTACAGGTTGCGGTTCGCCGGCTGCATCTATTGGCTCCGGTTCGCCGGCTGCATCTATTGGCTCCGGTTCACCGGCTGCATCTATTGCTTGCGGTTCACCCACTGCATCCTTTGGCTGTGGTTTGCCGGCTGTATCTATTGGTTGCGGTTCGCCGGCTGTATCGAGTGGCGGGGTATCGCCACAAGTGCACTTGCCATCAACACAGTCGCTGGGGAGCCCTTGACAAGTTACCCCGCAGTCCGAACAAGGACTTGGAACCCTGCTTGCCTCAGCTCTAGGTATTGCCAAGAATGGAATCATAGCTGCAAGTGCAAATACATCTCATTAATTTATCTAATCGAATTACGATAAATAAAGAGGAAACGGAGATGGTAACTGACCCGAGGCAAAGAGCAAAAAGAGGAAGAGAGAAATCTTCAATGAAGCGTTTCCCATTTTTCAGTATGAAGATCAGTGGGGAACCTGACTGGTAATATGGGCTAATATATGGCTTTTTATGTTGTGTATGGAGGTTTGAGAGGTGTGAACTGTGAACGTGATAACCATAGGAAGATGTTTATAGCAAGAAATATAAATATGGGGTGTTCATTTATTAATTGATGGATATCTCTTCCTTAAATTCAAGATATTTTAGTTATTTGTTGCTTCATGTAATTAATAATCAATACTTCTGATGCGTTTATAATTAAAGTTGGGATACAAAGATTGTATAGGAACCAATATAATTTCAATACCTGATGAGAAATGATAAGATTTGATAACTATATGAAGTTTGGGAGGGATTTTAGAATACATCAAAGGTAGTATAATCAATTAATGCATGCATGATGTGCGTAATTGAATTTTATATAATTACTACTTGTATTTTGATTTCAAAATAAATTACATATTTTATAACATAATTTGCTTATTATATTACTGACATGGTATTTAAAAAGTATGTTATAATGAGTAGAACTATTGACACTCCTCAATAATCCTATTAAAGCCCCATTGTTGTTTTTACAATTTTAACCATGCAGGAAATTACATTAAAAGACAAATAAAAATCTGATAAACCCCTTGCATGCAGCCTGCATCGTTCCGGATGGAATTTGGATCCAAAACTATTCTTCCATGCGCCCATTCAAAATAATGGAGAAAAAGCTTAACTAGTAAACAACTAATTATATATGTTCACAAATTCTTACTTTTATTTTTTGGCCTATGGTGAGATTATGAAATTTTCAATCAAATTGGATGATTTAATTTTCAATTTACAGCATCAATGGCCTATAGTATTTTTGTTTTTGTTTTTGTTTTTTCTGTATTTGATGTTTTATTTCTGTTGATGCATGCAATTATATTGTAATGACCATAGAACTATTCTGTTTCAAGCATTCTGGAGTAAGAAATTTGTAAAAAAAGAAATCTTCTCATGACAAACATGTTATCATTTCTGCTTTTAGATGGAGGTTCATTATTATGCTAAAGTTTTACTACTCCTCTTTACATTGGAAAATACGATTTCTTGCATATAAAAATGGAATATTTTGCTAAAATTCTTTGTATTGTCTTCTTATTTCTTAAACTCTACTACTTTGTTTTATGTAAATTCGGGCAAATTATTAGACCTCTGTTCTTTATATGGATCATTTTATTTATTTGTTTTTTAATTGTAATGAACAAGGGTATTTTGAGAATTGGAGGTGGTGTTAAAAGAGGAAAAGTCAGTTTTACAATTATTACATTGGATATATTTAGTGACAGGGTTGCGAGAGAATTATTGAGGGGCGCCAATTGTACCGCTCTTTTAGAATTTCTCAAAATTTGGATATCAAATCATTTGACATCCTTCATTCACCCAGTTCTATAGACATAATTATCACATCAATGATGCTATAAAAAAAATTATAAGCCAAAATCAATTTTTTTTAATTTTATATACTTATTATTTATATTTTGGATTAATAAGTATATTTTTATGAATTAGAATCTGTTTGGTAGTCTGGGAGCTGTGGCAAAATAGTTACATACAATTGTAAAGTGTGTATTTAATAAACACTTACAACTATAACTTGAAGTCAAATTGATTTTATCCCACATTTAGTCGACAAAAAATAAAAAGTAAAATAGAACACTCTACTAGTTTTGTCAAAAATATTACTTCAAAGTCATGTTTATTAAAACAATCAAATTTTATTAGTTACAACTTTATTTTTTCACAACAATAGGCATTAAGCTACAGCACCATAACACTAAATAGTCATAATAACTTGACATACAGAGATTTTATCCTATTATTTACATGTTCTTTAAAGTTCACCTCGATTACTTTTGGCCCCATACTTATTAAATTATGATCTTGCCAGTGCAAAGTGAAAATTTATTTTTTTTCCTCTCATTTAGTAATATATTAAGTGCCCTGGCTCCAAATTCAAAAATTCGAAAAGAAAGCAGGCCAGGGCTCCGAGGTCAAAATATATCTGGAAAGATAAGAGAGCTAATTTAACATTCAAAAAGAGAAAAAAAATTACGTTTTAGTTTGTAACTTTTTCATTCTTATCCCCCATTGGATCAAAATCCTAAATCCTCCACTGATATGCACCCAACACAATGACACAACCAAGAAACTTATATATATAATAAATACATTTATTTAAAAGATTTGTATTGAACATTTGATGCTGCGATGAACCGATCGATCGACGCTGGTTTGTCTATCCTTTATATGTTAATTCTATCTATGATGGTAGCTATCAAAATAATAGAAGATGAGCAAAGGGAAGTTGCAGATGAAACTAAATTAATTAAAATCGCAAAGTAAAATTGAAAGATTACTAAAATCATGCCGATCACTCGATAAGAAAGGACAGAGGCTTATTATTCAAAGATAGAAGCACAATAAGCGTGCAAGAAGCCTTTATTTATTATTGAAAGATATTAGTACCATATTTCGATTCCTGGCACTAACACTCACAAAAGCATACTCCTCCATTGCATCTAACAATTCCACATTTGGGAGGGCAGAATTTGATGCATTCACTGCTGCGAGAACAAGCAGAAGGCGAAATAGCGTCAAGGATAGTCTGTTTTGGATCTCTCCCACAAATGCAGTTCCCATTTATACATTTGCTTTTATGACCTTCACAACGCTGCATGCACTCATTGTCATGTGAACATGTGAATTCTTGGCTCATTACCCTAGCTTCAGCCATTGGCAATATTAAGAACGAGTCATCTGCAATAAAATGCAATTTCATTAAGCCACTTTATGTAATTATAACTAATGTGTCAATATTATAAATAAACAAATAAACAAACAAAGAAACGCGAGAGAAAATAAGAAATTAAGACTAACACAGTGCAGCTGCAACGCATAAGGTGATCACCAAGAAAGTGGACTTGAGAGTAGTCTTCTCCATTTCTATCGGATGCTTTAACCTCATTATTTCGTGGAATAATTTGCGTTAACCTTATTAACATGAGACTTGACTAGCCGACTGGGCATTATTTGTAAAAAGGGAGGAGTCCCACATCAGGCAGTAATAGAAAAAAATACTTTGTTATGTCAGCGTTTTTTTTTTTTTTTTTTAAAATAATTTGTTATGTCAGCGTTTTTTTTTTTTTTTTTTAAAAGGAAAGGGGGGGTGGGCAAGCCCAAATCAATTTTTATCCCCCTCCCCACCCCCAAGGCTCGAACCCGAGTCCACACAAGTGAGTGGCGACAGACTGTACTGCCAACCAACTCGGCTACGCCCTTGGGGGCTATTTTTAAATTAATCTCCATAATATCCTTATGGAGACTCGAACCCTTGCTCTCAAGGTTGTAAATGCAAGAGTTCTCCCACTGAGCCAAAGGCCCATTGGTATGTCAGCGTTTACTGAAATAAGCATATGTCCTAAATCATTCTAAAATTAAAATAAAAAAAATTCCATCAAATAATAAGAAAAATAATTAAAACCAAACAAACTAAATTAAGACGAGGGCACCAAAAAAATAATTCAAATAAAACTGACACTCAGCCTGCATCATGTTGGTAAATTCATCCTTATTTGGCTCGAATGAAATGCTGATATTTTGGATGCTATATTTGGGATGAAATCTTGAGAGATGTTATATTTGGGATAAAATCTCGACAGATATTTTATTTAGGATGAAATCTTGACAAATGCTAAAATTAGGATGAAATCTTGACAGACAGGCATTAATAGATTATTTTGGAAAAAAATTAGTCAATAGTGTTTTACTCCAAGGAACAAAAATTTTCCAAAATTTTCTGAATTTGGATTTTATATCCTAGCAAAAATGTAGTTTCATCATACAAAATAAGGATAACATCGACTTAATTTCTAAACAATAGCAGCATGTATTTGCCAAACACTTGAATGTTGTAGTTTAAACATTACAGTTGTCTAATCACATAATACCGAACAAGATCTACGTGCTACTTACAAAATTGTATAAAAAAAAATCATGGCCCAAAATAATTAGTGTTCCTAACAAGTTACCTGAGCATAGGTATGCTAGTGTTAAACAAACACTTAATATTTAAAAATTTATAATTAAGTCATGCGAAATACAAATTTTTGTCCCAACTTTGCATATGTAGCGTTACATTTCCAAAACTTGATAACAAATAATGTAAGATTCGCCTATAAATAGTGAATTTTCAAAAAAAGAAAAGAAAAGAATTTCACTTTGTTTCATCCTTTCACTATATCATTATAAAATGATGCCGACTGTCAAAATCATTTTTATCTATGTAATGTAGGGATGATTGCTTGGATAATAGAATTACCCTAGGGCAATGGAACTCGCATATCTGAAGTCTCTTTAATACACATACACTTTTATTTATGCTTGGTCAAAATTTACTTATTTATAGCATTCTAATTTATCGACCACTAATTGTTTGATTATACTTACTCAGAGAATTGAAACTATTTGGTAATGGAAACACCACAACCAGATAATCACGAGGAGAAAACAGCTTCAGGCCTCTTAACCAAGTCTCGAGCAGTAGCACTATGACTCAAGTAGCCAAAGAAGTAGTCACCTAGTTATTTTATGTTATCGACCAGAGTACCGTAAGGAAACCTGAACTAGTTTGAATATTTCGTGAGCCTTGACCAAACTTAAGCTATTCAACACTATATGAGAAATCAGTCATAACGTTTAGGCACAAACGAGAATTGTAACTGCAGCTCAATTAATTGCTTCATAATGGGTATCTCATTAAAGCATGGCTTAACTTGAGCATTTAATTTAGAAATGGTTACGCATTAAAGAAGGTGTTAGTGACGCGATAATCTCAAGAGTCCATAAAAACTCAGAACAACCTAAAAAAAAAGGGGACTTTTTCCTTGAAAAGAAAAGAGAGATTATTCAATTAAGGAAAACCTTGCCTAAAAAGTAAAAGAAATCTAAATAGCAAAAGTAAAAGAAATCTAAATTTTTTCCTAATAACCCAATTACTGACTTGAGCGTAAGAGAGTTATTACCAGAAAAACATCTGGCGTCCCCTGACTATTTTGTTGTGAGCGTAGGAGAAAAGAAAGCAGGACAAGAAAAGGGAAAATCACTTGAACTAGTTGATAGCAGATCGTTCGCATTAAAACAAATGCAAGTGCTCGCGAGACAATCTGCTTGCATTATCAACTTGACCAAATTTCAGCATCAACAGAAATCTTTATTGTCCATAGGGAATAGGGGTAACCCGGCCAGTTCGCACTTAAAGATGGCAATTCGTGTCCCTTATCATTTTTCTACTCTTAGTTTTTTACTAGCTTACAGTATATCTTATATGCTTACTTGTTTGAGCAGTATTTGTCTAACCAATCTTGTTTTGTACTGTAGATTCTTAGAGTGTTGTCTACAAAATTAAGAACAAACAACTGCAAAGAGATAAGGTTGCCTTGTCTAACCAGTGCTCTTGCAAGGATTTACTTTCCATCATTAGCCTGGTCAACTCACACATGGTGTCAATAGTAAAAAACATGCAAAATGAGGCTATAGGAGCCATGAATAAGAAGCACCCTCGTTTTAATGCTTTTATATATTCATGTAAAGGTACCACTATGAAGAAAACTGAAGTTTCTCAATATGTTTCTCTTCTAAAGACACTCCCTACCTTTTTTAGGTGCTGGTAAAATGAGTAGGGTGACTGTTGAAGAGAGTTTTGTCTCTTCTTTTCTACTTACTGTATCAAAGTCTCAACAGGCATATGAACTAGTAGATTATTATCTTTTCTTCTCTACTTGCCAAATCAAAGTGTCAATAGGCATATGAGCAAATAGATTATCTAGTCCCATATTATGATGAATACACCAAGCTAGTGAAAAAGAAGGGCTTTAAGAATATGAAGGGTTATACACTTAGAGAGTTGGTACTGCCTTCTAGTTTGGTGCATTTTAGATGTGCACTATGTCTTTCTACTATCAAGGAAAAATTGCTTGTTATGAGAAAAAGATACAAGCTAATATCCAGGCTTTAAAGAAAAAAACAGAGCTCACAAAGGAGAGATAAATGAAGCTCCATGTCGAGAACTTAAAGTTTAAGGAATGATTTTCCTTGTTTAAAGGTAGAACAACTTGACTTGAGAAGGAATTGAATAATATAAAGAGAGAACTTGCTAACCAAAAATTCCTATACAAGTCTTTGTAGTCGAATCATTAAAGTTAGGTCGAAGCTTTAAAAAAACAAGTTGATGATAAGTATAGCTCCAATTTCACATTCCTCGATAGATGCATTATGACCATTCTCGAAAAACAACACTTTAAGCTGAAAATGGACGAGTTGGCAGTTGGTGTTGTTGAATATATGAATGAGCAAAATAATATAGAGGATAAAGGGAAAGACGAGACTCCTACAGTTGCCAGGCCTGTTACTTCTCCTTCAACTGATGATGGCCTCTCATCATTTTGAAAAAAGGTGGATCCTCTCTAAGATGGTGCACATCTTAAATCCTTTTGAATTTAACTTTATTTTTCGATAAAAACTTTTGTAAGTATATTTTATAGTATTAATTTCCTTTTAATATCATGAATATTTTCTTACTACAATTCATCTGAATCTTGGCTAAGCCAATGCATACAACTTCTAGTCTCACTTCAAGGAAGTTTTAAGACTTAAAACCTTATACTTTTCCTCAGAAAAAAATTTCAATAAAATTATGCTACTTTCTCGCGATCGAGCAATAACTGGCAAATTCGACACGTTTTCTTTTCTCGAGGAGATTTTAAGACTCAGAGCCTTACACTTGCCTTCTAAAAAATTTCGACACGATTCTGCTCACCTTATCGTGGTTGAGCAATAACTGACAAGTTTGACTTATCACCTCACTTTAAGGAGATTTTGAGACTCAAAGCCTTATATTTGCCTTTAAAAAAATTTCAAAAGAATTTTGCTTGCTTTCTTGTCGTCAAGCAATAACTGATAAGTTTGACTTATTGTCTCATCTCGAGTAGATTTTGAGACTTAAAGCCTTGTACTTGTTTTTGAAAAAAATTGAATAGGATTCTGCTCATCTTCACGTGGTTGAGCAATAGTTGGCAAGTTTCACTTATTAACTCACCTCAAGAAGGTTTTAAGACTCGAAGCCTTATACTTGCCTTCGATAAAATTTCAACAGGATTTTGCTCCCCTTCTGGTGGTCGAGCAATAACTAAAAAATTTGATTTATTGCCTCACCTCAAGTATATTTTGACTTTCAAAGCCTTAGACTTGCCTTCAAAAAAAGTTCAACAGAATTTTGCTTGCCTACTTATGGTCAAGCCATAACTTATTGTCTCTCCTCAAGGAGATTTTGAGACCCAAAGCCTTATACTTGCCTTAAAAAAAAAAATTGAACAGGATACTACAAGCCTTCTTATGTTCAAGCAATAATTGGGAAATTTGACTTATTATTTTATCTTGAGAAGATTTTAAGACTCAAAAACTTATACTTGCCTTTAAAAAAATTTTAATAAGATTCTTCTCATCTTCTCATGGTCGAGCAATAACTGGTAAGTTTGACTTATTGTCTTACTTTAAAGAAATTTTGAGACTTAAATCCTTATACTTGCCTTTAAGAAAATTTCAACAGAAGAAAAATAGCTGAATGAATGGATTTTATTGCATTAATTTTATTCATGACTTATAAATTACAAAAAATGAAATATTATAAGAAAGGCTTATTGAAAATATTTCTTTTGGTGTTATGCATTCCGTGACCTTTTGACCTCGCGTCCATTTGCATAAGCCATTATGTATGTCTCTAGTCCAATTGTTCAAATATTTTGTACGAACCTTCCTAGTTAGGGCCAAACACTCCTTGATTCAAATCTTTTGTATTCTGATTCACCCTTTTAAGCACCCATTTATTTCTTTTGAATTGTCTCATTCACATATTCTTGTTGTAATAATGAACAATTCTTTATTGATAAGCGGCTATTTTTTCTGACATGGAGACCCTTTTTTCAACTAGCAAATCTAGGTTAAAAAATATTTACTCATTATTTTTCTCCTCGTCAAAATACTTCATTTGATGGGTAATTATCTCGATTTCTGCATGAACTACAACCTCGTGACCGAAAGCTAAGGTAAACAATGTTTCTCTAATAGCAGTCTCGAGAGTTGTTTTGTAAGCCTATAGAACATCAGACAACTCATTGGCCCATACTTCTTTTATTTCTCCTGGGAAAGTTTTCATAATTTTCTTAATGGTTTGTTCATGCCTCAAACTTCTTGTTTGCTTTGGGATGTGCATGCGAGTAAAATCTTAGTTTGATGTTCAGCTTTTCACAAAACTCTTTGAAGTTGTGATTGTCAAATTGCTTTATATTATTAGTTATAAGGGCATATAGGATTCTATATTTGCAAATGACGTTCCTCTAAATGAAATCAATTGTTTTTTCTTTGTGATCCTATTCAAAGGCTCGATCTCAACCCATTTAGTGAAATAATCAATTGCCACAATAATGTGAGTGGTATCTCTTCGTTCTTTTGGTAATGGCCTAATCAAATCGACTTCCCATTGTGCAAAAGACCATGGTGAAGTCATTGTGGGGAGCTTCTTTAGTGGTTATGTCAAATATCAAGCAAAGTTCTGACAGTTTTTACAATGCTTAGTCTTCCTCTATGTATCTTGGTGCATTTTTTACTGGAAGTATTCTTATCTCAAAGCTTTGAAAGCTTGGGATCTTGCACTAGAGTGGTTTCCACAATTTCTTTCATGTATATCCCTTAGTACATAATTTGATTCATACTCATGTTTTTACAATGCTTAATCTTCCCCTATGTATCTTAGTGCATCATTGACTAGAAGTATTCTTATCTTAAAGCTTTGAAAGCTTGAGATCTTACACTAGAGTGGTTTCTACAAATTCCCTCATGTATCTCCCTTAGTGCATAATCTGTTTCATACTCATGTTGACATCACAAAAAAGGCAGAGTATATCTTCGTCGATATAATAACCTATCGATAAGTGTATACCTTGTTGCTTGGCACTTAAGCTTTGTTGATTGGGCTCTATCATATGGTAGTTTTCTATCATAAATGTTCAAAGTTATTAGGCCTATCCAACTTTCCTTTCAATCTATGCTCATGATGTTGACTTTTTGGTCGATACTTGGAGAGGTCTTAACTTCAATCATAATTGACTTGACCATCTTTGCATTAAATGTTACAACCAATCTTGCCAAGATGTCTACTCGATAATTTTCTACTCTAAAGGTCCGCTCGGTATCAACTTGTTGGAATTTTGTCACTATCTATTATGTTCTCATTAAATATAACTCCATCTTTTTGCCCTTTGCTTGAAAAATTTTCTTAGGTGATTGATTGGCTATCAACTAAAATTTTTTTCGAAGGTTTGCCCTATCTACTTGAGATGTCTTAGTTAGCTTCAATCTAATAATGAAGGCTTCATACTCTGCTTGGTTATTAGTCACCTTAAATTCAAACCTTAAGGCGTATGACATTTCTTTTCCTTTTAGACAACGCAAGATTGTTCTCGCTCTTGCTTCTTGATCTCCCGATGATCCATCCACTATCACTAGCCAAACTTCACTTCTATTATTATCTACTGTTGGCTAATTACAACCAGCTTTCTTATCCGTTTCTGTGTACTCATCTACAAAATCAGCCAAAGTTCGTGCTCTAATCTCCGCTTGAGGTTAAAACTTATATCAAATTTGATCAACTCCACCAACCATTTCATTAAACGTCTGAAATCGTCTGGCTTGTGTAGAGTTTGACAAAATAGTTGATTGGTCATAGCCACTATTGGTATTGCATAGAAGTAGGTCCTCAATTTGGTGAGCCATAGCTACTAATGCTAAAGCTCATTCCTCTAACTTTCAATACTTGGTCCCTATTTTGAGTTTATTGGTGTAGTAAATTAGATGTTAGATGCCCATTTCCTCTCTCATAAGGACTAAACTAGTGGCCTATTCAGATACCACCAAATACAAATATAGTGTATCTCCTCGAAGGGTTTGTAGTAACAAAATTTTAGCTAGATACTTTTTCAGCTATTGAAATGCCTTTTTGCATTCCTGTGTTCACTCTATTTTCTTTGTTACCTTATAACTAGGAAAAAGATATGGCATTTATCAATTGTCTTAGAAATTAATCTTTTAACACTGTTAATCTTCCTATTATGAATTGAATCTCCTAAAGCATACGAGGAGATTTCACATTTACAATGGTTCAATCTTTTTAGGTTTGCCCTGATCTCTATGTGGCTTACTATAAATCCAAGAAACTTGCCTGAGCTTACTCTAAATATGCATTTTTCTAGATTGATCTTCATCTTGTATCTCCTCAGTACCTAAAAGGTCTCCTCTAGATATACCACATGCTTAACTAGGTTCTTGGATAATTTCATTGTATAACTAATTAGCGGCCTGAGAATTTTATTTTCCAACCTTTGATATGTTGCACTTTTAAGACCAAAAGGCATCACTTTGTAGCATGATAAATCCTATTAGTAATGAAAACAACTTCTTTCTTGTGCTTCTGGAACACGAATATCTAATTATAACCCGATAATGCTTCCATAAAACCGAGTAAATTATGGCCAGTTATCAAATCGTCTAGTTAACCAACTTTTGGTTGTGGAAAACTGTCTTTAGGACACACGCTTTGTTGAGATCTATTAAGTCTATGGATATTCTTTATTTCTTATTAGCTTTCTTTATCAAAACTACGTTACAAATATATTAGAATTGTTTACTTTCCTGATGAATCCTGCTTTCAATAGTTTTTCGACTTCGTTGTTAGTAGCATCATATCTCCCCTGGTTGAAGCATCTTCTCTTCTACTTTATAGGCCTTGGATTTTTGCTTATTACCAACTTGTGACAAGTCAGCTTGGGTTCAATTCCATACATATCCTTGTATGACCATGTAAACACATCAGCATGTGCTAGCAAATATTCTACTAGCCTCATTTTTAGTTCTTTCCCTAACCTCGACTTGATTTTTACCACTTTCTCAAGATTTTTTTCATGCTTATTCGTTTTAGTTCCTCGACCAAACATATTTATTTACATGGTTTCTTTAGTTGTCACTATGTAACACCTTTTAGTAATTTTATGGTCTCTCTTTACTATTCTCACTACACCATTTACGTGGTATTTAAGTGCCAGGTAAAAAGTAGACATGACAGATTGGCTAATTGATTAGTGTTAAAAATTATATGTTTATTAAGGGATAAAAATATTATTTTATGCATATATTATAATTTACATATGTATTTATGTAATATATTAAGAATTATTAATTATGTTTTAATTATATTTAATTTTAAGTATTTTTGTGTATTTATTAGGTAAAATATTGATTTCACGTAATTTGAGGCTCCAAATGGAAAAATGAAGTCAAATTTGGATTACGGAGGTCCGAAAACCTTAAGATGGGACAAGACCTGCTTAAAATTCAGCTTTTAGAAGAAAATTTGACTTTTTCAGTTGACCAAGCATTGATTGGATGATAAAATGAGTTTACAATAAATTGATGTACTGGATAGCTCTCAATTTTGACTAAATCTCAGTCGTTCATAATTCAATAGCCAAGATTGTGCCACGTGGCAGTGGTTGGTGAAGCAAGTTGAAGGATCCGAATCTTTGTATTTAGGTCGACCCGATCCACTAATTAACCCGCCAAATCTCAACCGTTCTTTGATCAAATCAGACGTTTCATATGATGACACGTGTAAGGTTGACTTTTGAGGTTTGACCAGCTGTTGGATTTTGATCTAATGGTTGCGTGAAGCGCATGCATCAAGCTTATCATAGACCGTAAAGTACTAGATTATGAATTTATTTCTCTATAAATAGAGCCTCATTTTTGTGTTTTTAATCATCCTTCTTCTTCTCAAATTCTCTCAATCTCCTTATAATTCTCTTTGCCAGGTGTGTTTTAATATTTTGTATAATTATTTTCATAAATGAATATTAGTTTTTTTTTAAATTTAGTTATTTTATTTCCTTTTAATTATGAGTAATTTAATTTCTAGAATTATTTTTATTTCAATCATGCTTAGTTAAATAATAATAGTTAGGGTAAGGTGAAACTCTTGAGAAATAAATATAATTTAATCAAATTCTATTTTTAATTATATAAATTAAATTATTTTCTAATTAATTTTATACATATTTTATATTTTAAAATTTTGATTTATTGTAGAAAAAAAAATAGATTTTGGTACAATAAATTCTTAATATCTTAATATGAGATATGGTAATATGATATTTTGATTTATTGTAGACAAATTAAATTTTGGCACAATAAATACTTATCCCATTAATAAAATTAATGGAAAAATAATAATAATTTATATAATTAATATTTTGGGCAATAAATTTAAATAAAAATGAAATAAAATTTTGTTAAATTTTATTTACTACTAAGAGTGGATCCATAACCCTAACTAATTCAATTTCATAGTTTCACTTAAATTAAGTCTCATATATTCAAGTTTTATTTTTATTTTTAGAAAAAAATAAAATAAACAAATTAAATCTTTTCTCTGTGGATCAACCTTAGACTCGCCGAGTTATAATATAACAAAACACTCTTATACTTGGAAGTTGGAAATCACTTTTAAGTCGTATTACTAATCTTCAGAAAAAGCCTCTCGAAGAAGGGGCTATCTTCTTCAACAATTACAAACTCTAACATCATTGTCTTTTCGAATGTTCTTCAATTGATTATGACTGATAGTTCTACCATTCCTAAAGGCATCATTCTCCCACCTTTAAATCCTTTCAAAGAGGTGCCAATATACCATAGTATTAAGTTCATGATTTCTATCTCGTCTGGAGGGCTTTTAAAAAGCATATCCATCGAGCTACTTGAATCTATGAGGATCCTAATAAAGTCTTTGCATGCCATATTTACTTTTATCACAAGGGCATTCTTATACGGATAAAGTACTCCTTTCTTATTATCTTTTGTCCACATGATTTAGATTTGCCTAGTTCTTGCTCGTTTCACTGTCAAAATGTTGAAAAATACATCATGGCTGGTCATTACATACCTCCCATAATTTTTCTACACCTTGCTCAAATCTCTTACTAAGGTCAGTCCTTCTGCAATGACATTAACTGTTGTTTGCTCATGGATCATGTGACTAACATTCTTTTTTTCGGCTGTATATGGTTGATCTAACATGGGATAAAAACCATTTATATACTCATCTAAAGAATGGTTTATTGCTAGATCTTTTACTTAATTCCTTAGGCCATGGTATTCAACCATGTGTGGCCATGATGTTAAGAAACTCAACATTCTATTCTGTCTCACTTGTTGGCCCCTTTTGTAAGTGGTGTAAGAGGATCAACAAACCTCAATCCTTAATTGCATGGAGTAGTTCTTCCAACGATACCTTGAAGGATGTATATCATCTATATACAACACTCTCATCAATCATTTAAGTCATTCATCTCTTTGAAAATTACGTGGAGCTTGGGCGGTGGGTAATGGATTTGATTTATTAAATTTGGTATGGATTGGTTGTTGGGGCATTGTAGCATGGGTAGCTATGTGGTTTGTTGTATTCTTTCTAGTGGTCTTTATTTAGAGAATGATAAAAAGGGCTCTATTTTGGCAAAATATGGGTGTTTTCTAGTGGTGGGAGCATGGGGACGCTCGTATAATTGCTTATTTGCTATTCGATTGCTTCTTGTTGTGTCTAACTAGTCTATTTCCGTTCTAAGCTTTATTTTTTCTCCACCTAAGCTCCTCTAATTGTTCACTTTTGACCTTGATAGTTTTTCCCTCTTTGATAACTAATAACTCTATGAAACAAGAGTTATCAATGACACTTTTAGACTTAAATCAAAATTACTTAGAAAGTAAATTATGTGTTTTAGTTGCATTTTAGCTTAATTTTGCATATTTATCTATTTTTAGCTAGTTGTAATAAATTATGTGATTTTGGAATAAATTGTGTGTGCTTAGATTATATGTTTACATTGTAGGCAACTGAAAATGCAAATTCAAATAAGAAATGTTGTGCAATGGACTTGAAAAAATGAGGAAGGAAATTGGCTGTGGAAAAGTAAAAACTAGTTTGAAACAGTGCATTGCTGTAGCACCATTGCTGTAACAATACTGGAATAACAGAGGAGAAAAATTTACGCAAATCTAAAAAAAAAAATTCTGTCATCTGTAGTTTCCAAATATAGAAGATACATGCCATAGGCGTCCAGTTGCCCTAGTTTTCAATTATAAAAGGAAGCGCACACAAAAGAAAAGGGAGAGTCGTCAACCACAAGAAAAAAAAACAAGATAATAAGAGAAATTTAAGGGCTGATCAGAAGTTGCAGGCGCGAAGAAAAAGAATCAAGAAATCTAAAAGGATCACTCGCCTCAATCTATATTCTCTTTGTTTTCTTTGATTCATGATGATGTATATAATGACTGAATTGATTTTATTTTCTGTTTTGATATAAATCATGAACTAAATCTATTTGTGGTCTATTTGTGGTTGAGTAAATGATAAGCTTAATGGTTTATTGACTGAAATTATATGTTGCTGCATGACTGTTATAGCATTTTGTTTTTATAGTACTTAATTTCATTTACTATTTCTGCTGACCACCAATTTAGTGATATATGCTAAGAGAGAGCCACAAAAGGGCCCGTTTTAGTGGAAAATATTAGAGCAATACTTGGTTTTAGATTAGGTTCCCATGTTGGGTTAACTCAATTTGAATAGAGTTATGTTTAATTTAAAATTAGTGATGAACTAGACATAGGGATTCACCTTGTAAGGTAATTAGGAACCTTGATCGCATAATGCTATATCTTGTGTTATTTATCAACTAGTTATTGTTAAGTTGCATATAAATATAAGAAATCCAACAAGAAACAGCTGAGAATGCATTAGGATTCTGCCAAGTACTGTAGTAATTGTTGTAGGAATGGTACTGTAACAGAAAAAAAATTCAATACCATTAAGTGAGTTAATTCACTCAACTACATCATTTTTAGTGATTACATCCTTGTGTGAGACGTGTTGATTTATTTTAGTGCGCTTTATTTTCTGTCATTTAGATTTCTTAGTTTAATTTAGTTGTTAAAAAGAATTTGATTTAATTGAAATTGCATCACAATTACTTGTTGTAGCAATTCTTATAGCATCAATCCCTGTGGAGATGATACTCGAATACTTATCACTTTATTATTTATTGTGTACACTTGTGCATTGACACATATATATTAAGAAATCACTCAACAATATCAATGTCCCTCTTTCGCCTACTTATAAGCAATTGAATAGGAATGTATTCTTAAAGTTCTCAAATTGCTCCACAATCGCCTTATCATCACTTTTTATTTTAATCATTCCAAAGTCTGGGAGTGGTTGAAAACTCTGACGTCGAGGACTACTCAATGATATCTTTTGAAAAAGTTTTTCAGAGTTTCATCCTCTCCTTGTTTGAGCCCTATTAGTTCTATCATGTCGTCCTTAGGAGTCATCATTCTTTTAATCTACTCCATAAAATTTCTACATATCTGCTCAATACCTCTAATAATATCACATGACAATTTACGATACTAGTCACACGCTTGCCCTTCTAAGTTCAGTTTGAACACTTTACATCTTTACAATTGTGTCAAGCATTGTACCCTAGTCTTACATTAAAACGCTCAATGTGCACTAAAAGACTACTTTTTCTAGAATTTTTAAGGTTGATAAAGCAAAAATCTTTTGGAATTATGGTTTTTGTAATTTTCGCTAAGAGTGGGACTCGTTATTTAGCATCATTCTCTAGCTTGGAGCCTTTCACCAACCTTGCATTTTTTTAATGATTTGTGCCGGCCTTTGCACCTTGCCTTTTCATTCCCTTGCACGACTAGGAATTTACACAATTATCTATTATCATTCCTGCTTGATATCTTGTATGTGCTGCCTCAACTCTCTTTCTTCAATATTTACTCCTCTAGCAACATTCATTAGGTTATACTCCACATGAAACATTCTATTACTAGGCTCTGGGAAGCTCAAGTTCTCCTCTAGATTTCTTTTGCTAAACCTCTTTTACCCATTTCTTAATTGATTTAATACTACCGTCTGGATTTCAATTTACCTTTCCATCCTCTACATCCTCTTATGTATGGCTCTATCTTTTGCTTTGTTCGTTATCTTGCGCAAGGTGACGGCCTCGTTTACCATAAGCCTTGCTCCTTGAGTGTTGTCACCTCTAGAATTCATGTTTATTGGCCTTTCATTGAATATTAATCTCCTATCTACAACTTGTTCTAATAGAAACAGCCTTTTGTTCAGTCTCGACAGATTGCCAAAATGTTGATGTAGAAATTTGGTCAATCTATATACCAACCAAAGGCTCGTGAAAACATTTAAATTTATTTTTTTAAGAAGACTGTTCGCACTCACATCTTCAACCATGAGCACTTCCAAAAAAATTGGATGCATTCACGAAGAATAGTTAAGAGAATGCAGAAGGTTTTTCCTACGTTAACCCTCTGACACTCAATTCAGTTATCTGGGTTTTCTGAAAAAACATGTATCGCAATTCGTGTGGTTTAATTATAATTGCTTTAAAACAAAAAGCTTTTAGGAGAATCCAAAAGTAGAAAGCTAAAAGAGTAAGCTCAATGGTAGACAGAGAACAAAATTATTTACCTAGTTTGAATTTTTTAGAGTTTTCATAAACCACCTAAACTACTGTCCATGGGCTACTATGTAACCATTAGTGGATCGGCTTCATGTCCTGATTCTTTGGAGGGACTCTACACGTTGACCTCTTATATAATCTTCTAGTTAACTTGGTCCAAGCCTTTTTTCACGAGTCCCTTAACTGACCACCCTTTGTCAACATCTACTCGCATCCTTGCGACTCGAAGAAATAATCTCAATGAGATTCTTTACTTTCCCTCTACAATTCACGTTGGGTGGAGCATGATTGATAGGAAATCATGCTCCCTTTTTATCCCTCAAATAGATATTAATACCATCTGTTTAGGACAAAAAGACACTACTATCAGATGTCAGCATGATGAGACCTTTTCTCTTTAGTTCGAATCCGAGTCAGATGATGGCTGGTCAAATGCACAAGGTTGACCAAACTCCCGCGAGGAGACCAGAACCAGGTCGATCATTCTCGAGACCTCAGTGTTCTTGTTTTGATTCAATCTTTTAAAATATAAGTGTCAATGTGCAAATGTCCACAACAAGTAATAAAATAATAAATATTTGAGTATCGTCTCCACAGGAACTAATGTTATCAGAGTTGTTACAATAATTCTTATGGTGCAAATTCAATTAAATCAAATTAAACTTTTTTATCAACTACATTAAACTAAATAATTTAAATGACAGAAAAGTAAAATGCAATAAACTAAATTAACTCGACTTACACAAAAATGTAATCACTAAGAGTAATGTAGTTGAGTGAATTAACTCACTTAATAGCATTGACATTTTTTCTGTTACAGTACTGTTGCTACAACAATTACTAAAGTACTTGGCAGAACGCTAATGCATCCTCAGTTGTCACCTGTTAGAATTGTTATATTTATATGCAACCTAACAATGACCAGTTATTTTGTCACGCAAGATATAATATTATATGATCAATGTTCCTAATACCTTACAAGGTGAATCTCTATGTTTAGTTCATCACTAGTTTTAGATTAGGCATAGCCCTATTCAAATTAAGTTAACCCAACTTGGGAAACTTAACTTAGAATCAAGTATTATTCTGATATGTTCCATTAAAATATGCCCTTTTGTGGCTCTCTCTTAGCTAGTATCACTAAATGGGTGGTCAACTGAAATAGTGAATTAAATTAAGCATTATCAAAATAAAATGTTATAGCAATCATATAGCAACACATAAATTCAGTCAATAACCATCAAGCTTATTTATCACTCAACCACTAATAAAATTTAGTTCATGATTTATAACAAATAGAAACAAAAACCGTTTCAGCCATCAAATACATCATCATGAATCAAAGAAATAAGAAAATATAAAGATAGAAACGTAAGACCTTTCGTGATGTTTGATTTATTCTTCCTCACACCTGCAATTTCTCTTGTTCAGTTATGGAATTTACTGTTTTTTTGTGGTTTTCTTTTTCTTTTCTTGTTATTTCTTGTGAATAACGACTCTCCCCCTTTTTTCCTTGGATGCGTGCTTCTTTTATAATTGAAAACTATAGCAACTGGATGTTTAATGCGCGTATCTTCCAAATTTGGAAACTATAGATCGCATATTTTTTTTCTGAGATTTAGGTGAAATTTTCTCTTTTGTTGCTCAAGAATTACTACAGCAACAGTTGCTATAACACTGGCTACAACATCTACACTGTTTCAGAATCATTTTCACTTTTCTGCAGCCAAATTCTTTCTTCATTCTTGTAAATCCATTGCACAACATTCCTTCTTTGAAAATTGTACTTCCAATTACCTACAATCAAGCACATAATCTAAGCACACAATTTATTCTAACACAACCTAATTTATTAAGAATAAATAAATAAATATGCAAAATATAACTAAAATGCAATTAAACATGCCATTTCCTCTCTAAATAATCTTGATTTAAAACCAAAAGTGCTATACATAACTCTCATTTCATAGAGTTATACTCAGCTTGATTAACTCCTCTCGGGAATTCAGCCATAACATACATACACAACCAAGTGAAGTAACTGCAGCTCATTAATTATTTTGTAACAGGCATATTATACTCATGGTCTAAGTGGTGCATTCAACTCGATAACGGCCACACATTGAAGATAGTGTGATAATTCTAGGTACTTATAAAAGTCTAGGAGAATCTAAAGAGAGGGGATCTTTTTGAAAAGAACTTTTTCCTCTTAAAATTTTACCTTCTTGACACAACAAAAATCTTTTACTTTTAACTAACAATAATTAAGCCACAAGTATTGGTGGCAAAGTTTTTCTTGAGCCCAAAAGCTGACTTGAGCATCAAAGGGTATTCATCAAAAAAATATATGGCACCCCCTAATAGTTCTCTATGATTGCAGGAAATAACAAAGTGGATTGAGAGTGACTGATGACATCTACTTCGTCAAGGCAGCATCAAATAGTTTCCATTAGAATAAATATAAGAGTTGACGAGGCAACCTGGTCGCTATAACGACTTCGACCAGATTTCAACATTAACACAATCTTTCTCATGCACTAACATACACTCACAAAAGCATATTCCTCCATGACATCTAACTATTCTATGTTTGGGAGCACAAAACTTGGTGCAATCACTGTTGTGAGAACAACTGATCATGTATAGAGGACAAGATAGCATCAAGAACAATTTGTTCTAGACCTCCCCCGCATTTGTTGTCTTCATTTACGCATTTTTCCTCTCTAATCTTAGCAACACTTGTTGCACTCACGACCGTACAAGCATGAAAATTCTTGGCTCTTATTGCCCTAGCCTCTGGCATTATTATCATTAAGACGAATCATCTACAACAAAATGCAATTTCACTAAGATACTTTACGTACGTAAGTGCAAGTAATGGGTCAGTATATAAACATATCAATAGTCTGAATAAATAAATAAATAAACATGAGAGAAATTAAGAAAGACTAACACAATGCGGCAACGCATAAGGTGGCCAAGAAAACTAACTTGCAGATTTGTGTTCACCATTAATTTCTTTTAGGTTGATTGGCAGCTTGGAGCTTGATGTTTAATCGTATTTGGTGGTATAATTTTCGCCGTGATAAGCGAGACTCAACTAGGCAACGTTCATAACAAAGGAGAATGCCATATAATGCCAGAAAGAATTCTTATAAAATGTTTGTCATTTAAATTTTACTCAAATAAGACAAAATTTTAAATCCTATTAAAAATGAAATAAATACAACTGAAATAAGAAACCTAATTAATGGAATCCATAATTAGGGCACATTTGCTATGTCGAACTGGATGAGATTGGATTAGATAATGTTAATGTCTTGAGTTTTGTGTAATGCAATATCGGAATTGACTAATATCAATATATTTATTATTAGACATTGTTTATGATAGTTAATTAATAAATAAAAATTGTATTAAAATTCTACGTATGACATGCCGTTTAAAATTTTTTATAATTTAGTTGACTTGTGGTAACTTTGATTGAATGGGTATTCAACGTCATTTTCACACTCTAGATATAGATAACATGCCCTGGAGATATCATTGTAGAGCAAAATTTCTATGTCCTACTTAGAGATGGCCAATAGGTCGGACAACACGAGCTACGGCACAGGTATGGCACGTGTCCGTACAGTACAACACAGCACAGCACAGCACAAGCATGTTTTAGTTGAGCATGCGGTACGGCACGACACCACACACACGTGAGTCAGGCTAAGCTTAGAATTTTAGGCACGCTGGCCTTAAAAGCACAGCACAATTAGAGATGAGTTAAAGCACGGCATGCAAAAAAATACGGAATAAGCACGTTTCACTTTTAATGAAAGTAAATTTAAAATTTTATAATTTTATAAATAACTTGAAATTGAATCTTTTAATATATTTTATTAGCTCAAGTTTTTTAAATTTATTTAATTCTTAATTTCAAAAAAAATTATGTTTATAATTTATTAAATAAATAATTGATATCATGATTTTAATAAATAAAATTATAAATATCATGATTTTATAAATATATATTAATATTATTATGAACTATGATATATAACTCTATGTAATTTTAAGTTAACAATTAAGTTAACCATTAAGAAAAATTTATTATTATTGTTGTTGTAAAGTATTTTAAAAAAACTCTAATACCATAGAGTCAAACTTAGTAATTAATATTACATTCTCTTATTATTATTGAATATTGACTTGAGTTTTAAATTTTCATTTTATTAAATTTGAATAAAGCCACATGGATTCAAAAATGTACATAGACTTGAAAAAAAGAGGCCAACAACTTAGTATGCACTCTTCAAAAAAAAAAGTTTAGTGGGTTTTTTTTCTTAGGTATGGCACGACATGGCCAACAGCATGACATGTGTGGGCACGACACATGTGCTGGGCCGGGCCTAAGAAAAAAAGTTATACATGGCACGACACGGCATGAAACACAAAGTGAGCACGGCACGACATGAACATGAATACGCGTGGACTTTCCTTTAAAGTCGGCATAGCCCGTTGGCCACCTCTAGTCCTGTCATTTATAACATGTCATCATTGTTATGAAACAAGTATGATATGTTGTTCCTTTTTCAGCACATTGATGATATGTTTTGAACATAGATGACCCTTTCATTTAATTTCAACAATTGGATGACATGTGGTATTATTCTCTGATTGAACTATTTAAATAAAATTGTTTAAAGTTTAATATTATATATATATTTATGTGTGCGTGTGTATGTACTATTGAATTATTTTTATTTAAATTTGATATCCTGTTGAAGGATAAAATATGAGAATTTATAACATTTGAAACACATCATATTGAATGTACAATTTGATTTATAGTAGTAAAAGAACCCAAAAACCAAATTTTTTAATTTCCTTGAAATTTAATTTGTACAGTCGAGGATTGTTTCATTTGTGCATGTCCTGCTTTGAGTTTTACCTAAGTTGTTATGTGAATCAGTGATAACATCAACAATCACAGTGGAAGAAGATGAATAAAGGCGAGTTGACAAAACTTAAGCAAATACAAGAAGGTCCAAACATTAATTACTGAAGAATCATTCCAAATGATTCAATATCATATTAGGAACGGCCAACAAGAGGCCTTTATTCATTTATCATCAGAATACATAAGTATAGCATCTTTCTCGGATCTAACACCCACAAAAGCATACTCCTTCATTACATCTAATTATTGCACACTCAGGAGCGCAGGACGTGATGCAATCACTGTCGCGAACGCAGGTAGCAGAAGGTGAGATAGCTCCAAGAACAGTCTGTTTTTGACCTCCACGAGTGCATTCACCATCATTTGAACATGAAATTTCTGGGCTCATTGCCTTAGCTTCAGCCATTGGCATTGTGAAGAATGATTCATCTGCAAATAAATGCAATTTAGGTAAGCAATAACTATTGCAACTAATACGTCAATACAAACGTAGTTCGTATGAAAATAATAATAATAATAATAATTGCAAAAAAAAAATTAAGAAAGACTAACAGAACGCAACGACGAATAACGTGGCCAAGAAAGCCAACTTCAGAGTAGCCTTCTCCATTTCTTTCAAGTTTATTGGTAGATTGGAATTATTGAATATGCTTTATCGTTTTGGCAATTTTTCTATAAGAAAGGAGGAAGTCCTATACAAGGAAAAAATGAAATGCGGATATTCTGTTCATTCGGAATGAAATCTAGGGATTTTCTCAATAACTTAATTTGTAAAATAAACAAATCAGGTGTTAATTCCTCGGGGAAAAAATCAGAGAAATAAAGAGGACAAGTCAATGATAAATCCCCAAAATCATGCATGCAACAATCAGCAAGCCATTACAACCTCTATCAACGGGTAGCAAATTAAATCTTTGCAATCATTGTGCATAATTCACCCCTGTAGAGTGTGTGTGGCACACGCGCGCGCGTGCATCTGTGTGTGTCTCTGTGTGTGTGTAACGTTTCTATGAATAAGCTTGAGAGTAGCCTTCTCCATTTTTTTTCATTAGAGATAACCACATTGAGTCCCTTTGACTAGACATAGGGGTAAATTGTAAAAGAAGTTTTTAACATTATTGTCATTTTGATGAGTTTTAAAAATATGAGGAAGAAATGGTTAATTTCAAAAAAGTAAAATAGGAGTTTTGATGCTTTTTCTTTGTATGAATGAATATTAAGGAAAAAAAATACTTGTAGTATGTAAGAATCATTTATTTTATGATCCTAATTAAAGATTCCTCTCAACAATAATCATTATGAATCAAAATTAAAATCATTATATCATGCAACAGTACGCTTTGTAGTATAAAAACATACACGAAAGAAATTCTGATTATAATTACTATTTACATGTTTGTTTATTAAAATAAATACACATATACTATAACATCATTTATTTATTATATGATTAACATGGTATTTTAGAGGTATTTTAAAATTTCTTAAATTTTTTTATCAAATCATTTGACACTCGTCATTCACCCAATTTTATACATGTGGTTATGACATGAATGATGCTATAAAGAAATTTATAAGTGAAACCCAAAATTTTTTATTTTATATACTAACTATTTATGTTTTGCATCTAATAAGTAGACTATTTTTTTAATTAGAATTCAATTGGTAGTCTTGTTAGGGAGCTGTGGATACTCTTCTAGTTTTGTTGAAAATATTACTTCAAAGTCGTGTTTATTAAGACTATCAACTTTTATTAGTAAAAAACTTTATTTTTTTCACAAAAATAATAGGTATTAAGTTATAGTACCATAACACCAAATAAACCCTTAAATCATAATAACTTTGACATCCGGACACTTTATCCTATTATTTACATATTCTTGAAATTTACCTCGATTACTTTTGGCAACTATTATGACTTGCCATGGCAAAGTGGAAAATTTTTTTTTCCCTCTCATTTCGTAATATAGCCATGGCTCCAAATTCAAAAATTCGAAAGGAAAACAGGCCACGGCTCCAAGGTAAAAAAAACCTGGAAAGATCAGAGAGCCAATTGAAAATTTAACATTTAAAAAAAATTCTTACGTTCTATTTTATAACTTTTCATTCTCATCCCCCCATTGGATCAAAATCCTAGATCCTCCATTGACACCCACCCAACACAATGACACAACCAAGAAAATTATATATAAAATAAATACATTTATTTAAAAAATTAAATTGCTATGAACATTTGATGCTCCTAGGAATCGATCGAGGCTGGTTTGTTTATCCATTATATGTTAATTTTGTCTGCGATAATAGCTATCAAAATATTAGAAGATGAGCACAGGGAAGTTGCAGATGAAATTAAATTAATTAAAATCACAATATAATATGGAAAAATTACTGAAATCATGCCAACCACTCGTTAAGAAAGGACAGTCAAAGATAGATGTAGAATAAGCGTACAAGAAGCCTTTATTTATTATTGAAAGATCTTAGTACCATCTTTCGATCTCAGGCATTAACAGTCACAAAAGCATGCTCCTGCATTGCATCTAACACCACATTTGAGAGGGCAGAATTTGGAGAATTCACTGCTGCGAGAACGAACAGAAGGCAACACAGCGTCAAGAACAGTCTGTGTTGGACCTCCCCCACATATGCAGTCCCCATTTATACATTTGCCTTTATGATCTTCACAACGCTGCATGCACTCACTGTCATTTGAACATGTAAATTCTTGGCTCATTACCCTAGCTTCAGCCACTGGCACTATTAAGAACGAATCATCTACAATAAAATGCAATTTCATTAAACCGCTTTATGTAATTGTAACTAATATGTCAGTATTATAAATAAATAAATAAACAAATAAACGCTAGACAAATTAAGAAATTAAGACTAACACAGTGCAGCAGCAACGCATATGGTGATCACCAGGAAAGTGGACTTGAGAGTAGTCTTCTCCATTTCTTTCAGTTTGATTGATAGCTTCGTACTTGATGCTTTAACTTAATTATTTGGTGGTGTAATTTGCATTAACGTTGTGATCAGTGAGACCCGACTAGCCGACTGGGCACTATTTATAAAAAAGGAGGAGTCGAATGTAAGGCAATAATAGAAAGAAAAACTTTGTTATGTCAGATTTACTCAAATAAGACAGATATCCTAAATCCTCCTAAAATTAAAATAACAAATGCCACTCAAATAATAAGAAAACTAATTAACACGAGACACAATTAAGATAAGGACAACAAAAAAAATAATTCAAATAAAACCGACACTCAGCCTGCATGCATCATCATGTTGGTAAATTCATCCCTATTAGGCTAGAATGAAATGCATCCATTTACATTTGGGATGAAATCTCGACAGAAAGGGATTATTAGATTATTTTGGAAAAAAAATTAGATCAGTAGGGTGTTATTCCAAGGAACAAAAATTTTCCAAAATTTTTGGAAATTTTCTTTATTTGGATTTTATTTCATAGTAAAAATTTGGTTTCACTATACAGAAAAAGGATAAAATCATCTTAATTTCTAAACAAGTATATATCTACCAAATACTTTAATATTATAGTTTAAAAAAACTATAGTTGCCCAATCACATAATAGCAAACAAGACCTACGTGCTCTTGCAAGGTTGGCTACAAAAGAAAAAAAAACCCCAAAATAAATAGTGTTACTAAACAAAATCCCTAACCCTAATACAAGTTATTAGGAATACTAGTGTTAAACAAACACTTAATATTTAACAATTTGTAATTAAGTCATGTGCACTGAAAATTTGTGTCCCAACTTTATGTATGTAGCATTACCGTTCTAACAATTTATAACAACTAATGTAAGATTCGCCAATAGATAGTGAATTTTCAAAAAAAAATGGAATTTCACTTTTTGTCATCTTTTCACTATATCATTTTAGAATGATACCGATTATAAAAGTTCATTTTTGTGTACGTGATTAGGGTTGGCATTAAAATCCGGATCCGGCCCGAATCCGCAAAGATCCGGATCCGGAAAAATCCGAATCCGCATGTTATAAAATGCGGATCCGGATCTTAAAAGTTAAGATCCGTGCGGATCCGGATGCAAGTGCATATGGAAAATCGGATATCCGGATCCACATTATTATATAATTTATTTATTTATTTAATTAAATTTTAATTAAAAAATATAAAAATTAAAATATTTATAAACATAATTAATTCTATAATCTTCATTGACTATAAAAAGTATGTTAAAAAGATAATAATAATAATAATAATAATAATAATAATAATAATAATAATAATAATAATAATAATAATTAGAGAATATTAAAATGAATTGGTTTACTTTAGTTTTTTTTTTATTTATGTTGTGAAATTATCATTTGTGAATTTATGGTGATATTGTATGTTATTTATATTAAATTGATGTTAAATTGTTAATTGTTAAATTATAATTGAATTTTATTTGAATTATATTTAAATTTAAAAATTATATTTAAATTTAAAAATATGCAGATCCGGATATCCGGAAAATCCGCCTGCAACCCATGCGGATCTAACCCACATCCGGATCCGCATATTTTTTTCCGGATCCGGATGTGGATCCGGATGTAAAAAATTCAATCCGGATCCGGAATTTGCCATCTCTATACGTGATACAGGGACAACAACTCGGATTACTGAATGGGCTAGCCTAGTCCAATGGCACTCGCATATTTGTGTTTTGAAGTATCTTTAATACATGTGCATATTTATCTATTCATGGCCAAATTTTATTTATTTATGGTATTCTAATATATCAACCACTAATCACTTGATTATAGTTACTATACAAAAGATTGAAGCCTTTATTATTTAAAAGGATTAGAATTGTCCCCTTATTTTTTCTTCTCTCGGTACCTTTATTATTTAAAAGGATTAGAATTGTCCCCTTATTTTTTTTTCTCTCGTTGCCTTTATAATCTAGTGTAAAAAGATTATTTAATTTACTACAAGAAAATAGACAATAGATGATGAAAAATAACTGTCATAAAAGGGAGTGCGTGACAAATAATTCTTCTGTCATCTATGTCATTGTCTTTAACTTATGACAGGATATTTTCTATCATGAATTCATGATAGTTTTTTATAGCCATATATTCGTCATACAATATTTCAATTTGAAAAATAATTAAAATTTATTTAAATTTTCACGCTATTTTTTTGAACTTTTGGCCAGAAATTCAATTATCATTTGCAAATTTATTATTCAATTTTGGCGAGAAATTATTTATGACAGAATTTATGATGAATATTTCCAGTCATAAATTAATATAATTTTTTAAAAAAATTATATTATGATTATAATTTGTTGGTAAATTCTTGTTTATCAATAAAATGAATATCATAAAAAAAACCAGAAAACAATTAATATTACCTAACATTCATTTAATCCAACAAACTAATTTTAAATGAAATACATAAAATGTCCAATGTGATACATAATAAAACATCCCAAATTGAAAAAAACCATCTCAAAATATAAAACAATTGTTAAATTCCAATGAAACTACAACAAAAGCAACTAAAATTCCAGCCACCAATCCAAGTTTCTCAGCAAAACTTCCAAAGATTAATGCAAGACTTCTAGGACTTCTAGCATTCTACTTTTAGCCACCAAGCCAAGTTTCTCAACAAATCTTTCAAATATTAATGCAAGACTTCCAGGACTTCTAGCACTCTAATTCCGGCAAGCTAAGTTTCTCAACACTCTAATTCCAGCCATGTACCCAGCAACACTCCAACCTATATCCAGCAACCCACTATCTTCCAACAGTACTCTAATTCCAACCATATACTCAGCAACAATCCAACCCAAACCTAGCAAATCAGTCTATGCAGGATCAATCAAGATACCCAATGTTATCAAATGCATAATATCTACACTACAATCCTTAATAGCAACCATTATAATTCGACACTATAATTTTAACAATTGGTAACAACTAATATTTATAGTTTCGTACTCATACTAACCATTTTGCTAATGTGACGAGGATGTCAGAAAAATAGTTAGCCATTCCAAACAAACCTCTTCTAATTCATCCTGAGTGTATGCTTTATTTTTGTTAAAGTGTTAATCACAAGATCAATATTATCAGACTTCAAAAACAATGTCACATATATGGAATAAAAGAAAGTTAAGGTATCTCATCATCAACTTACATAGTTCATTAGTCTGCTATTAAAGATGCATATACTCAGCAAGTTCAAAAATAAACTTGCTTTTACATTTTTGTTCTTGAGGCTTGAATTGTATAGAATCCTGCAGAACTCCTTCCAATTTCTTAGTTTTTATCTTGAAAGCAATCAAAACATCCATTTGCTCACTTAAACTTTTTGCCTCAACATAAAATCTTTTCCCTTTAGTCCAGTAACACTAGTCAAATTTATCAAACTCATCATCAAGCCTTTTAAACTACTGCTCTCATTCCCCTCTTTCCTCAACAATCTTTAAAAATATTTTCAACACAAAATAGCCCAAAAAAATTTCTAGGGGCTGTTTTGATATTAGAACAGCAACAAAACAACCCCTGGAAATCTGCAGGGGGCTGTCTTACTGTTGTTCAGCAGTGAAAACAGCCCCTGCAATTTACTAGGGGTAGTTCTCGTTGTAGAAAAGTAGAGAAACTGCCACTATATACTTCCAGCAACTATTTTGATAGCAGAACCACCGCAAAACAACTAAAGTTTGAAACAAGTTCTCAAATGATACTTTTAGAAAAATTAGAAAGGAAAGTAACGTTATCTGTGATGGACACTATTGTCAAAGTCATAGCAAATAGCCTGTAAATTAACAATAATAACAGCATTTACATCAGTTTATAAAACTACTTTTATTGTTTTTTTGCATGGATAAGTAAAATGAACAATAGAGTATTTTAAGTTATATATATACTGTACCTTGAGACCAACCGTTGATGTGCCATAATTTTTGTAAAGTACCCTATTTACTTCAGAAACTTCACTTTCCTCTATGCCAAACTTTTAAATCGTATATCACGTGAACTTGTAAAAACTAGTTGTACATTTATTAAATTACCTCAGTTAATGATTTCCAGAAAGTAAAATCACAGTGGAAGCGGGATGTGCATAGAATATTTATCCAAACCTCCCAAGCTTTAGGTGGGTCCATTTCAATTTCCTTCATCACTACCGGCTTCCGTAGGATTCTAGAGATTGCGGCCATACACACACACATGACCCAACAATCAAGTGATCAACATAAAAAATAATAAAGTGAATAATTATGAAATAGCTAGATGTACTTACAGAAAAATAATATGCTATAATATAAGAACCTTGCATCTTATAACATTTCTAGCCTTTGGCGATGCAGATTTGTTATCCATGATGATTAGTGAAGAACATCCATGATTAATTGGGAGTAGCAACTGATATAGAACTTAAAAATCTCTTTATCTTCCTTTTCGTTCCAAATCAAAGGTGCCGTATTCATGAACAAAGATATTAGTAGAATTTTTTAAAAAAAATAATTTTTTTTTGTTCTTTTATTTCCGTTTTCACAATCGAAGCATAGAATTGAAAACAGAGATGAATATATAGCTAACTAATGAAATCAAAATTATTGATTCAAACTTAAAACACAATAAAAAGGAAATAAAAAAGTGAAGAAATTTTACCTAAGTTCAAAAATCTAGCTCCTGTTCTAACCATCGCACAATAGCCAATGCCGCCATTACTCTTAATATTTTCCATCGATCTCCACCACCATTACAACTATAAAAAGCCGCCCGTTAAATCCCAGCCGTCATACCACCGATTTGTTGTAAGAATCACCAGACACAACTACCAAACAACAGCGAAACCTCCACCATCATTCACTATCATCCAGCATGCGTCACCAGCCACCACCACAACCACATTACTCATCCTTAATTGTATCTATCGGGTTACCTCTCTCTTGCAGCCGTTTCACCTTTCGCTAGGACTGAAGCCAAGAATCACCATCGGCTCTTTCATAATTTTAAATCAAACGCTCGTGAATAGAAGAGAACCATTAGCAGGATGTTGACTTTGTGGGGGATTTGAAAGGCAAATCTTTTACTTAGGTTAATTGGCTGTGAATGTAAGAAGTTTGATCGATCATGAGTGAGGACTTGAGCTTCTATGGTTTCAATTTCTTTGGTTGGGAGAGTGAGTAATGAATGTGTTAAGTGAGGTTTTTTAACTTAGAATACTTTGTAGTATTTTGCTAAAACTCACTGTTTCAATTCCTTCATTTATTTTTTTATATAATTTAAATTATCAATTAACTTATAACACATTGTTCTTCTTTTCTTTTAATAAAATATTAAATGAAAATTTTGGTAAAAAACCATCAAATTAATATTTCTATCACAATTTCTTGATAAAAAAAATTTCTATCATAATTCTATTACAAATTCTTCATAGACAATAATTCTATTACAAAACCATCATTAATTCATGATAGACCAAAATTCTATCATGATTCAGTCATACTAAAATGATATAAGTGAATTTGCCTAAAATCCGTCACAAATTGTCTATCATCTATTGTTAGTTTTCTTGTAGTGATTGTAAATAAAGTAAAAAAAATAAATATAAAATTCAATCTTAGCCATTCATCAAATTAGGAGAGGCAAAGAAAGAAGAAAAGAGAAGAAGATGATCTTTATCCTATTCCTAGGTACAAATTTATATTATTGTGTAATGGGCTACTTAAAATTTCAACACAAGTACACAACATTCTGGGTCTAAGAGCCAAGGAACAAAAATTTTCCAAAATTTTCTGAATTTATTTCTCAATAAATATTTGGTTTTATCATACAAAAGAAAGATAAAATCGACTTAATTTCTAAACATGCATTTACTAAATATTTTAATATTATAATTTAAAAACTACAGTTATCTAATCACATAATACCAAACAAGATCTATGTGCTACTTGCAACGTTGACTGCAAAAGGATAAAAAAATCCCCAAAATAAATAGTGTTGCTAAACAAAATACCTTATCCTAATACAAGTTATTAGGTATACTAGAGTTAAACAAACACTTAATATTTAACAATTAATTCATGTGCAATCCTAATTTGTGTCCTAGCTTTATGTATGTATTATTACAGTTCCAAAAATATCAAATAATGTAAGATTTACCCATAAATAATGAATTTTCAAAAAAAAAAAAAAGTAATTTCACTTTGTTTCACCCTTTCACTGTATCATTTTAGTATGCTGCCGATTATAAAACTCATTTTTGTGTATGTGATACAGGGATGACAACTCGGATTATGGACCGGGCTAGCCTAGTCCAGTTGCACTCGCATATTTGAGTTTTGAAGTATCTTTAATATATACGAAAATGATAATTGCCTGAAACGACGCTGTTTACTATCTTTGTTTTTTTGTTTTTTTGTTTTCATTCGCCATACAACGACGTCGTTTGGCTTGGATAATTTGCAAAAGCATCCACAGAACCCAGTCGCTTCTTCCTCTTCATTCTTTTCGTTTCACCACACAATCAAACCCTGACTCCAAAACTCACCGTTTGCAAAGTTGCTTTCCTTTCATTTATCAATTGAGAACAGACAACCACAATCCACCAACAACTCAGCCATCGCTCGAACCCTTAGCTACCGTCACTACCACCACTAACACCCATTGCATGACAGCCACAACCACTTACAAAGCCAGCACGTGATAGCCACAACCAACATGTAGCTCTTTAACATTTGGAGAGCAAATCTGTGCAGCGTGTGTACCGTTAATTGCTATAATAGAAGCCGTCGTAATCACCGTCGCAAAGTTGCTTTGAGTATCGGCCTCTGGTCCAAAAATATTGCTTTGATGTCGGAGATCTTGCTCAACTTGCTGTTAAATCTCAATGTAATTTTCTTTTTCTTTCACTTTGGTTTCTAGTTGTAAAAGTTGATTTTTAATTTGCTTGCGAGCTGAGAAATTTCGAGTTCTTTGTTTTCTTGTAAGTTACTAAGCCAAAAGAGCTTTGCATAAGCTTTTGTTGCGGTTTTGCAAGTATGAGAAGCAAATTGAGATATTTTTTCTCCTTTATTTATATTTTTGGGAGGAGCTCAAGTGATTTTTCTTTTTGAATTGTTTTCTTTTGACACTTGTATTGAACGAGGTGCACTGTCGTGAAGAAGAGAGTATCAAAATTTGAAGATTATGAATGTGCAAGCGTTTTTCATCCTTTTCATAAATGTGTAATTGAAAGTTTGAACTTTAATTTCTTAATTTCTTTTTCATAAACTGCCCATGGTACAGTTTCTATTCATGAATTGGAGGCATTTACAAGCTATATGAGAATTTCAGTTGTTCAATTATCAAAGTCGACGTTGCAAAGGACAAGGGCAATGAAAATGAAAAGAGAAAGCAGAAGTTAAATCCTTGGTGCTATTGAAAAGAACATTTAACTCTCAAAACGGCGTCGTTTTTTAAGTTTCGTGGTTTGACCCTGAGTCAATATCAGTGTTGTAATACATATACATTTTTATCTATTCATCATCAAAATTTATTTATTTATAGTATTCTAATTTATCAACCGCTAATAACTTGATTACAGTTACTAGATAAAAGATTGAAGCCTTTTTTATTTCAAAGGATTAGGAAAGTCTTCTTATTTTATTTTATTTTTTTTCTCTCCTTTCCTTCATAATTCTAGTGGAATGTTGTTTGATTGTAAATAAAGTAAAAAAAAAAACAAATATACAATTCAATCGTAATCATTCATTAAATAAAAAAAGGCAAAGAAAGAAGAAAAAGATGAGAGAGAGGATTCTTAGTCCTATTCATAAATACAAATTTATACTATATTATAACAGGTCGTCTAAAATTTTAAGACAAGCACCCAACAGTCTAGGTCGAAGAGCTCAAATCCAAGTCAAGGTATGTTAGCCAAACCCTATTATAGAACTTTCCAGCCCACTCTAAGCACTCTTATCGCTTGTAAATACCTAAATATTTATGCACTTGTGTGTACTTAGAATTTTTTAGATATTTTATATCAAGTTGCCCTAGTTACATGAAATTCTTTGGAATGAGCAAGCATGACACTTGCTATTTTGCACAACCACACACCATGCAACTCAAGCATACTTGTAAAGCTCCTAAGCTCTCCTGTACACGCTTTTTCAAGTAATATATTTTCTCTTCAATTATATTGCTCTCTCTTCTCTCCAGTTTTTCTAGAAACATCTTTACTTAGCTAGTTTGAAAGTTCAATATGATTACTTAGCAATTTTTATATTAGAGTTTTCTAAGTACTGTACAGATTTGCTATATAAAATATTTATCCTATGACAAGTGGCTTATTAGAAACCTATGTTTATTATGGAGAAAAAATTTTATAGTGTGTTTACTTACTGGAGTGGGAGTGAGAAGTGAGGAGTGTGGATTCCTCAAACTCCAGTGTTTACTTGTATAAATTAAGAAGGAAGTGAAATTCTCACTCGGAAGGTCCTACTCATTTTTGGAGTGGAGAGTGGATTCCCACCTCATTTTGGAGTGAGGAGTGAGGAGTGTGGATTCCTCTCACTCCAGTGTTTACTTGTATAAATTAAGAAGGGAGTGAAATTCTCACTTTATAGGTCCCACTCATTTTTGGAGTGGGGAGTGGGGAGTGGTATTCCCACTCCCATAGAAGGTGGGAATCTACTCCCCCCTCTTCTTTTTTTACCTTAAAAATAATAATATTAAATAATAATAATTTATTTAAATAATAATATTATATTATTTTATAAATTATATTTATTAAAAATTATATTATTATATTCATAAATAATTAATAATATTATTATATACTATTTTATCTAAAAATATAATATTATTATATTTATTTGAAAATAATAGTATTATATTTATTTAATATTAGTAATTAATAATTATAAATATTTTATTCTAAAAAAATTAATTTTGTACTATATTATAATAATAATACTTCATTTATGCTACTCTTATCAATAATTTTTTATTTACATAATTAAAATTAAAATTAATAAAAAATAATAATTTACATAATTAAGAATATTAATAGTTATTATTAATTTACAAATATAATAAAATAAACTTTTTATTTTTTAAAATATATTTTTGTATTAATTTTGTAATAAAAAATTATAATTCTTTATATAAAGGTAAAATTATAATTTAAAACCATTTACTCCAATTCTATAATCTTATTCTAGTGTAAATAAACAACCTACTCCCATTTTATTCCACTCCACACTCCTAATCCTAAGATTCTCACTCTTCAGTATTCTCACTCTAATCCAAAATATAAACTTCTCAAGATTCCCACTCCAATCTAAAATGTAAACAGAACATTAATACCATCTTTCTTGAGCGCTAACACACACTCATGAAAGCATATTCCTCCATCATATCTAACTATTCTACATTTGGGAGCACATACCTGGCGCAATCACTTTTGCAAGAACAACTGGACAAACGTAAAAGACAAGATAGCGTTAAAATCAGTTTGTTTTGGACCTCCCCCGCATTTGCAGTCTCCATTTGTACATTTTTACTCTACGATCTTCACAACGCTTATTGCACTCACAATTGTATAGAAGACATGGAAATTCAGGCATTGGCATCATTGAGACGAATCATCTGCAACAAAATGCAATTTCACTAAGATACTTTACGTATGTAAGTGAAAATAATAGGTCAGTCTATAACATGTTGTAGCATGAAAAATAAATAAATAAACGTGAGAGAAATTAAGAAAGACTAACACAATGCAGCAGCGCAATAAAGCCAACTTGCAGATTTGCGTTCACCATTAATTTCTTTTAGGTCGATTTACAGCTTGGAGCTCGGTGCTTAATCTTATTCGGTGGTATAATTTACGCCGTAATAAGTGAGACTAGACTAGGCAATGTTCATAACAAAGGAGAATGACATATAATGCAAGAAAGGAATGTGTATGAGAAATGCTTTTTATTTAAGTTTTACTCAAATAAGACAATATTTTAAATCTTAGTAAAAATGAAAAATCAAATACAACTAAAATAAGAAACCTAGTTAATGGATTCTATAATTAGGGCACATTTGGTATGTTGGACTAGATGAGATTGGATTGAATAATGTTTAGGAATGTCTTGAGTTTTGTGTTGATTTGGAATTGACTAATTATACTAATTTATTAATTATTAGACGTTATTTATGATAGTTAATTTATAAATACCAATTATATTAAAAATCTATGTTTAAAAATTTTATAATTTGGATGGCCTGTCACGTCATTTTACACATTCAGGACCCAAATAACTTGCCCTATAAATATTATTCTGGAGTAAAATTTCTACGTCCTGTCGTTTATGACAATTATTATGAAACGAGTATATGACTCGTTGTTTCTTTTTCAGCACATTGATGATATAAACTGAACATAGATGACCTTTCATTTAAATTCAACAATTAGATTACATGTCGTCTTATCATTTGATTGAAATATTTAAACAAACTTATTTTAAGTTTAATAATTTTTATAATATTATATATATTATTGAATTATTTAAATAATAATTATATATATTATTGAATTTTTAAAATTTAAATTTAATATCATGTTGAAGGAATAAAAGAACCCAAAAACCAAATTTTTTAATAATTAGTGATATTTGACCCCCTCATTTATATTTCACTAACCCCCAATTTTTAACCCCATTAAAAATTATAAAGTAATCATTATTTTTTAACATACTCACCTAATCCCGAATTTATCCTTATTATAATTTTTATCTTTTTTCCAAGCACGCACCATATAAAACTTATAAAATTTATTTTAAAAAGGAAAAGATTTCATAATCACCATAATATCTATTTTTTTTTCAAAGGTTTTATCCAGTATTGCCATAACCATTAAAAAAAACAATTGATACTTCTTCGTCATCGTCTATTGAGTATTATAAATTAATTTCTTCTATGATTACAAAAATATAGTATACAATATTTGAAAAGAGATAATAATTTAAAAAGTTAAAAGAAATTAAGATTTAAGAAATTAGATTAGCCAAATTAGATATTAATAGAAATTATCATGAGAGTGCACTTAAAAGCTATTTACTCTTTTAAGTAATTTCATATAAGGATAAAATATGTTTTTGCATAAAAGTGATTAATGGGGACTGACGATATATAATGAGGGGTCAAATATTGCAACTGTTTTTTTAATTTCTTTGAAATTTTATTTGTGTAGTTCAAGATTATTTCATTTGTCCATCTAGTTAGGGCGTTGGAGTGGGCAAAATTGAACTAGTTTTTGAAAAAGTTAGTTTGGTTCGATTTTTATCGAATCTGGTTCAGTAACTTTTAGTGTAAAAAAAATTGATTTTTGGTAATCCATAGAGGTGTTCAGAATCTAATCCGATCCGCTCAATCTGTTTGATTCGTAAAAATTCGATTTATGAATTGGTGGATTGGATTTAATTAAAAATTTAAAAATTCGCAGTCAATGGATTATATATGGATTTACTTCTGTAAATCAAAAATTCGTGAATTTGCTAAACAAATACTTATTTAATTAAAAATAAAACTTGTAAATGTGGCATTAAAACTTACTAATAAATAAATAAATAGGCTAACTATAGTTACATTAACACTGTATTATATCTTATCCGATAATAATATAAAATAAAAATAATTAAATAAAAAATATAGCTTCCTAAATAGTTAATTTTCATGTATTGATTTAAACAAATGAGATTTTTTCCTTTTGGTGTGTTATATTTTAAAACTTTGAATGTATTTTCTAACTATATTTAAACAATTAATTTATTTACAGCTTATTCAATTTTAAATTTAATCGATAGTAAAATTATTTTATATTAAATTTTTTTATTTAATTAGTTCGTGGTTTGGATAGTATTAAAAATTTTTAGTCCACAAACTAATCCACAAAATGGTGGATTGAATATGGATTAGATCAAATCCGCATCCAATTCGCAAACATATAAATTAGATTTGAATTGAATTTCACCAATCCGTTGATTGGATTTGATTGAAAATTTTTAATTCGTAAAATTGTAGATCGGATGTGGATTGATATCTAATCCATAAAATCCAATCCGTGAATGTCCCTAGTAATCCAAAACTAAACCGATTTTTTTGTTCGGTTCTCTATTCAAAAACTTAAAACTAAAACCAAACAAAAACACTAAGGGTATTTTTGTAAATTTGAAATACTAACGCATGGCCTTATGTTATATGGTATCATAAGCAAAGCTTATAAACCTATAATACATCTTAATTCACTTCAACAATAATATATATCACACATTAACCTAGCTAAAATATTCAAACCTTAATTTCTAAATCCAAAACGAATCACACTGCTGACAACAAATTTGGTCATCTACAAACGTAACTGAGCAGCCTACAATTGTACACAGAGACAATGAAAGTTAAAAAGCAAATGGTAGGATTAGGGGTTGTGGTTAGAGATTCTGAAGGAAATTGCAAAGTTGCTGTTTTTAAAGTACTGAAGTTTTTTGGCAATATGGCAATGGCTTTAGCTGCAGCTATAAAGTGGGGTTTACAAGTTGCCTTGTTAGCTGGTATTACCTCTGGGATTTTTTAATCTGATTCCCTAAAAGTAATTGACTTAATTAACTACAAGACTAGCAACTTGACTAAAATTGGATGGCTGATCTCTAAAATTTAGGAAAACATGCAGAACTTTTAGAATTTCAAAGCTCAACACACTCTTAGATTATGTCATGGTATAGCTCATTCTTTAGCTAAGTTAGCATTGCAGATGAAGGAAACTATATTATGGTTGGATGAATTTCCAACGGAGATAAGGCATTTGTTATTAAGTAGAAAGGCATACTTTTTTTTTTTAAAAAAAAAAAGCCAATCAAAGTTGCCATGTGAACTAAGTCAAAAAAGAGTGATCTATATCCTTTCATTCAAGAAGAAATAGAAAACCCCTATAATATTTTTTAGAGCTTAAACAACCCTTTTTCTGTTACCCAATTGACTTCAAAACTCTTCTTATAGATCCCTGATTTTCTTGATGAGGATGGCTTTAAGCTTGCAAGTGAAGTCTTAGGATTTGATTTTGTGCTTGAGATTCTTCCGTGCTAATTAGTTTAAGCCTTGACTCAAGTGCATCAAATAACTAGAAAGCCGCCTAGCTATGGAGTTCACTTTCCTTTTTCTCTTGATTCGTTAGGATTTGGATTTTTATTTTATTTTTTCTGCAAACATAAAGCAAAGCGGTGTGTTTGGAAATTAAACACGGCAACAAGGGTGCCATTTTTGTTGCCTAGTTGTGGGACTGAGAGGAAAGTGATGGGTTATTTGTTTTTAATTCTTATTTTTCTTTAATAAAAATTTAAAAATTGAAATTGTGTGTTGATGTGTCCTATGATGTTTGATTAACATTTGTTTTTCCTATGAAACTGTAAAGTACCATGCTTTTTATTGGTAATGGTATTGATGAAATTATAGGTTGTGAGTGTGTTTGGGATTGAGGTTGGATAAGCTATAAATTTATAGCACTAAAGTGTTTGGTAAATATTACCTATTGTAGTTTGGAAGTTATATTGATATGATTTTTTATTTGTATAATGAAAAATCTATTATATCTTTAATAATTTTGTCAAAATTATTATTTAAAATTTATATTTACTACATATTGATAACTTTTGTTTTATAGTTACAATTTTTTTTCACAGCAGCTATAACTTAAAAATTACAGCACCTTAATCACAAACAAGACTTATAAATTGTATTGTTGCATTTGTAGCTCTTGAGATTGATAAGTATTCAAGAAAACAAAATAGTTAAATGTGTACAAGTTCTAGAAAACCCAAAATTGGGATTGGAACTGAACTGGTATACCAAACCAAAATCAATCCGGATTGAGTTAGTCAGCTGTTAAGAATATACTTGGCCTAAAATAGTTAGTTAACTAACTTTGTTAACGTGGCAACACAGCAAGCAAGATTGTTACAAACTATTCTCAAGTTGTTAATTAGTTGAGCTTCTTATGTGTGTATAGAAAGTTCTGGACATTAGTATAAATACAAGTTGTAAAATTCAGATTCAGTGTGAAATGAAAAATATCTAGCATTCATCAATTTTCTTTTCAAGTTATAATTTTTATTTTGTTTTTCTCTGGAACCACATAGAATAGAAATACAAAATAAACTCTGATTTGGTATCAAAGCCAACATATCACAAACTTTTATGGCTTTCTTAAGCTTGAATACTAATATCTCATCATCGATCTCAACATTTACATTTACAACACCAATCAAGCTTGACAAATCTAATTACACAATCTAGAAATCATAGATTCTTACTTTAGTTAGAGCTAATGAGCTTGAAAGTCTTCTTAAGAGATCACGAGCTTGTCCAGAGCAGATTCTCATTGGTGATTCCTCAAATACTGCTGGTGTTGAACGAGAAAATACAGCATATGCTATTTAAAAGAAACATGGTCAAATGTTGCTGAGCTGGCTTCTGTCATCCACTAATGTTGAAATACTAAGTCTTGTGGTAATATCTAAAACTTCTCATGAACTTTGGTCCAATTAAAAACATCAGTTTGGATTTGAAACTATTGTTAGGAAGGTTCATCTTAAGATGATGCTGAACAATCTTAAGAAAAGATCCATGATTGTTACAGGTTATTTCAACAAATTGATATCTGTAACTGATGAATTGACCATTGCCGGTAATCCAATTAGTTTATTGGATTTTATCAAACATTTAATCTCTGGCTTAGGTCAGCCTTATTATCTTGTTGTGGTTTATATTGAGGCAAGCATTCTTAAGATGAGTATCAATGAGGCATATTCTATGTTGTTGACTCATGAAGCTAGATTAGAAAATACTCAATCAATCGCTAGTAAAGAGGCTAAGTTGAACTATGCAGCAAATATGATTCAAGTTGGAAATAACTAGAAGAAAGTAAGAAATACTGCTGGTTTTAATACAAACGTTCAAGGAAACTAGAATGAAAACTTTGTGCATAAGAATGGCAATAATAATTGGAATGGAAATTACAATATCAGAGGAGGCTATAGTTCAAGAAGAGGTGGTTACATGGTACAAGACTCTGGAAACAGATGGAATTGACCTCAAGGAGGAAGAGGAAATTTCTCTGAAAGTAGTGGTTTTTCTAGTGGCTTCAACAATAATAATAGAGGTTTTTCTTGTTTAAGAAGAAGAAGAGGAGGCAAATGATTAATCACTTGTCAAATTTGCTTCAAATATAATCACTTTGCAGTAGATTGCATAAATATATTCAACAGAAACTTTATTCCAAATTTTCTAGCTCAGAATTATGCTTTAAATCATCATCAAGCTCTTAAGTCTGCTTCTATGGTTTCCTCAGAAGATGTTGTAGATCAGGGATGGTACTTAGACAGTAGAGCAACCCATCATCTTACCAACAATGTTCAAAACCTAACTGAAGGTAAAACTTATTCTAGTTCTCAAAGTTATTGGTAGGCAATAGTCAAGGACTTGATATCTCATATACAAGCTGTATTTGTCTTTATACTTCTTTAGGCACCTTTTGGAGCTTAAAGAATGTCCAATGTGTACCTAAAATCACTAAAAATCTTATCAGCATTTCTAAACTTTTACTAGATAACAATATAATCATTGAATTCTCTTATAATCTATGTTTTATCAAGGACAAGATGGAGGGAACTTTGTTGGCATAGGGGATTTCTAAATATAGTCTCTATCAACTACTGTCTCAAGATGACTCTTTTGTTAATTATGAAGTCCAAAGTTCAAATCCTAGCTCATTGTCTTTTCTTTTTAATAAAGAATTTGTAAACTCTTCACAAGAGTTAAATAGTCTAATGCTTCTCAATACCTATACTTACCCTGCAAGCTTTCTTACTTCAAGCAATATATCACCAAACTTGTTACATAACAAATTTAGTCATCCAAACAAGCAAGCTTTGCAAACAATAATAAGAAATCTTCCTTTACATAATTTTTCAAATTAAAATCTTGATTTCTGTGATGCTTGTCAATGTTGTAAAATGCATCAATTTCACTTCTCAATTACTGAAATTAAGACTAGATCGCCACTTGAATTGGTACATACTAATATATAGGGTCCAGCTTTTGAATACTCTATAAATGGTTACAAATATTATATCTTTTTTGTTGACGATTTCACAAGGTATTGCTAGATATTTCCTCTTGTTTTTAAATCAGAAGCATTTGGTACATTCAAGCAATTTAAACTCCTTGTTGAAAAATAATTTTCATTACCCATTAAAGCCTTACAGTCAAACATGGGGGTTGAATTTATAGCCTTTAAATATTTTCTTCAATAAGAAGGAATCTTTTTTAAACATAGTTGTTCATATGCTCATTATCAAAATAGGGTAGTTAAGAGAAAACATAGATATATTATTGAAACAAGCCTTACTCTTTTAGCTTAGTCTTCTTTGCCTCTTTCTTTCTAATGGGAAGCTTTTCACACAGCCACTTATTTAATTAATAGAATGCCAACACCTATCCTAGGTAATTTGTTTCATTTTCAAAAGTTGCATAACAAATTACTTGATTGTCAGTTCATTAGAGTCTTTGGCTTCTCTTGCTTTCCTTTACTCAGGCCATACAATCAACACAAACTTGATTTTCATTCTAAAAAATGTTTGTTCATTGGGTATAGTCCTCTTCACTAAGGATATAAGTGCTTGTCTAAGTCAAGCAAAATCATTATTGCTAGACATGTTACCTTTAATAAAACTGAATTTCCCTACTTTGAGTTGTTTTCTAACAACTCTTCTATTAAGGTTGAATCTAATTCTCTTTCTTCTCTCAAGTTTAAGTTTCTTTCTTCCATAATTCTATTCCTCTTGACAGTAGTAATGAAAGATCAAATGTAGCTTTCCCAGCTCCAACTTTGTCCCCTGCATTATCTAAGCATCAAATACAGAATTGTTTAGCACAGTCCTTTACTCATTCCTCCAGCTCTTCTCTAACTCTATTACCTCCACCTCTATTACCTACACATCTAATGATTGCCAGAGGTAAAGCTGGTATATTCAAGCTAAAAACTTATCTAGCAAGCACTCAAAATCTTGAACTAGCTAATGTTCAGGCTATATTACAAGACTCTAAGTGGCATCTTACTATGAAAGAAGAATTTGAAGCATTGCACAGAAACAACACTTAGACACTAGTACCACCTGATGCAACTACCAAAATAATTAGTAACAAATAGGTATATAGAGTCAAGTACAATCCAAATGGAAGTATCTCTAACTATAAAGCTTGTTTAATGGCTAAAGGCTATTATCAAACTCATGGAGTTGATTTCTTTGAAACCTTCAGTCCAATAGTGAAGCCATGTATAATTAGAGTGGTTTTGAGCTTGGCTGTTATGCATCATTGGCGGCAATTGGATTTTAATAATGCATTTTTTAATAGTATACTCACAAAAAAGGTTTTCATGTATCAGCTTGAAAGGTTTATTGATCCCGTTCATCCCTCTTATGTCTGCAAACTTAATAAAGCTCTCCATGGCCTTAAATAGGCTTCACAAGCTTAGTATGGCAAGTTTGAGGCATCTTTACTTCAATGGGGTTTTCAGGCTTCCAAGTTAGATACATCATTGTTTATTCAGCATATTGGTAAGGATATTTTACTTATTCTTATCTATGTTGATGATATTTTGATCACTGGATCCAACTTAAAACATATTGAAGCTGTTATTCATCATTTACATTCTGAGTTTACTCTAAAAGATCTTGGTGAATTCAATTATTTTCTTGGTGTTGAGATTATTCCATCAGTGGAGGGTTTGCATCTTTCTCAAACCAAATATATTGGTGATATTCTTCAAAAGGCTAACATGCTGGATAGCAAAGGCTATTAAACTCCTATAAGTACTAGTAAGAAATTATAGAAGGATAAAAGTGTTGTTTTTTTAAAATCCTTCCTTATATAGGAGTATTATTGGCTTTCTGTAATATGTTCTTTTAACCAGCATGATATAGCTTATATTGTTAATAAGCTTAGTCGGTTTTTGTAAGCTCTAACAGTTCTTCATTGGTAAGCATGCAAGAGAGTTTTGAGATACTTCCAAAGCACAACACATTTTGGTATTCAATTCTTTCATTCTAGTTCGTTATCCTTAACTGTATACTCTAATGCAGATTAGGGTTCAAACCCTTATGATTGACGATCTATTGGTGGTTATTGTGTATTCTTAGGCAACAATCTTATCTTTTAGTCCTTTAAAAAGTAGCATATTGTGTCTAAATCTTATGCAGAATTTGAGTATCATGCACTAGCCTTAGCCACATTAGAGGTTCTATGGTTGACTTATTTGTTTCAGGAACTTAAAGTTTCTCTTGTGCACACTCCAGTTCTGTTTTGTTACAATCAAAGTGCTGAGGCATTATCAAGCAATCCAAAGTTTCATTCTCGCACCAGGCATATTGAATTAGACCTTTATTTTGTTTGTGAACACATTACACAACAGCAGCTTGTTATTCATCATGTTTCCAACTCTGATCAGCTTGCAAACATTCTCACCAAACCACTTGCTTTTGATCATTTTGCCTTTTTATGTAGCAAGCTTAATGTCCTTCCTCGACCTTAAGCTTGAGGGGGGATGTTAAGAATATATACTTGGCCTAGAATAGTTAGTTAACTAACTTTGTTGACATGGCAACACAATAAGCAAGGTTGTTACAAATTGTTCTCAGGTTGTTAATTAGCTGAGCTTTAGCTTATGCTTTTGACGTGTATAGAAAGTTCTTGACATTAGTATAAATACAAGTTGTAAAATTCAGATTCAGTGAGAAATGAAAAACATCTAGCATTCATCAATTTTCTCTTCAAGTTACAGTTTTCCTTTCGTTGTTCTCTGGAACCAAACAGAATAGAAATACAAAATAAACTTTGATTTCAGCTCTGGTTCGATTCTTAATTTATTTTAGTTCATTCCAGTTCTTTAAAATTCTGTACTGAATTGAACAGTTTATTGTAAGACCGAATTGAACTAATGCCCACCTTACATCTAGTCCTGCTTTGAATCTTACCTCATGTTTTATGTGAATCAGGATAACATCAATGACAAAAATGAAAGAAGATGAATAAAGGCAAGTTGACAAAACTTAGGATAATCAAATACAAAAAGGTCCAAACATAAACTACTGAAGAAGCATGCCAAATGATTCAATATTATATGAGGAATGACCAACAAAAGCATACATGTAGCATCTTGCTCAGATCACACACCCACAAAAGCATACTCCTTCATTACATCTAATTATTGCACACTCAAGAGCGCAGGACGTGATGCAATCACTGTCGCGAACGCAAGTAGCAGAAGGTGAGATAGCTCCAAGAGCAGTCTGTTTTTGACCTCCACGAGTGCATTCACCATCATCTGAACATGAAGTTTCTTGGCACATTACTTTAGCTTCAGCCATTGGCATTGTGAAGAATGATTCATCTGCAAATAAATGCAATTTAACTAAGCAATAGCTATTGCAATTAATACGTCAATACAAACGTAGTTTGTATGAAATAATAATAATAATAATAATAATAATAATAATAATAATAATAATAATAATAACTGCAAAAAAAAAGACTAAAAGACTAACAGAACGCAACGACGCATAATGTGGCCAAGACAGCCAACTCCAGAGTAGCCTTCTCCATTTCTTTCAAGTTTATTGGTAGATTGGAATTATTGAATACGCTTTATCGTTTTGGCACTAATTTTATAAGAAAGGAGAAGTCCTATACAAGGCAAAAATGAAATACGGATATTTTGTTCATTTGGAATGAAATCTCGACAGACAGGGATTTTCTCAATGATTTAATTTGTAAAATAAACAAATCAGTGTGTTATTTCCAAAGTGACAAAATCAAAGAAATAAAGAGGACAAGTCAATGATAAGTCCCCAAAATCATGGAAGCAAAAATCAGCGAGCCATTACAACCGCCAACAACGGGTAGTAAATTAAATCTTCTCAGTCATTGTGTTTAATTCAACCCTGTAGTGTATATATATGTATAACATTTCTATGAATAAACACGAGGGTAGCCTTCTCCATTCCGCTCATTGAGTCTCAAGGATATGACCACATTGATTCCCTTTGACTAAACATAGGGGTAAAATTGTAAAAGAATTTTTTTTTTATCATTATTCGGATTTTATGAGTTTTAAATTATGAGGGAGAAATGATTAATTTCAAAAAATAAAATGGGAGTTTTGATAATTTTTTCTTTGTATGAACAAATATTAAGGGGAAAAAATACTTTTATTATATAAAAATCATTTATTTTTATGATCCTAATTTAAGATTCCTCTTAACAATAATCATTATGAGTCAAATTCAAGATCATTACATTGGTGGTGGGGGGATAACTCGATCCAACCCGCTCCAAAAAATTCAGGTTTGAATTTGATGGGGATAAAGAATCAAACACGATCAGGTGGGGTTTTGACCAACCCAATCAAATTGGACCCAAATCACATCAAGTTTATATCGATCCAATTCAAAAATCCAAAAATCCGATCAGTTGACACACTTAATTAAAAAAGAAAAAATTATTTGAACCAAAAACTAAAACCTAATTGACTAAGCAGTCACACAAACATAGCAGTCACCACACATGCTTTTACAATATATGTTAAAAAGTTCTAACACTAATTTTATAATCCAATTCAATTACATTTGACCAAAACCAAGTTCAAAATCCAATCCATGCAAGATTCAAGAATTGTGTAAAGAACGAGATATACTATTAAATCTAAAAATATCTAATAGTAGTAAAAATATATTAAATCTACAATATTTGAAGATATTTCTAAAATGTGGTTGTTAAATTTTTGTAATTTAATGTTTTTGTGGTTTGTATTAATTTTAAGATATTATAAGTACCCCTAAGCTCCTTATTGAAGGCATCAAGTGAACAGTAAAAATTTAGAAAAGGAAAAGAAGAGAGAGCCGTGAGTGATGTAGTGTCTCTCTTATAAAATATCAATAAAATCCCTTAGTTTAGTAAAACAATTTTATTGTCTAAATAGTTTTAATTTTGAGCAGTTTAGTCCTCAGTTTTTCAACAATATATAAATTATTATATTATTTTAAGTATATATTTGTATTTATTATAAACATTTTAAGTAAATCTTTAGGTTATATGGATTTTACAATTAATTAAATATCTCATGTATTACTAATATAATAATTATTAGTTTACAGAATATTTAAAATAGTATAAATTTTAATATATTTACTTTAATAATATGAAAGGACATTAAACTATTAATATATCATGCATCGAGAAGTATCAAACTTTAAAATTGTTATAAGAAACAAGGCAGAACTCCACAGAAATCATGAATTACCAATTATAATAGAATTACGAGGGAAGCATAAGCAAAGAAACTGATTTTTATAGGCCAAAATGCATTTTCATTGTTTATAGGCTAGAATGTCGAATCATCAGGCTGTCCTAAATATTGGGGGCTTAATTACCAACCACATTCCGTATTATACACTAGAATGACACCGAAAATAATGCTACAGAAGAGATGAAGACGAAGACAATTTTGAGAAAGAAAAATGAGCAAAATTCGTAAAAGGAAAATACATCAGGAAGACAAGAACAAAACCAACTATTGAACTATTTTCAAGCTTGTGCATTCTCTATGACTTCAGTGCATCGTAAATTGTTGTTGAGCTTTCCTATTTGCACGAAGTCGCTCATTGCAGTACCCATTGCTGCTTTAACTAATCAATTCCGTCAGATCAATAGGGCCACAAATGCTGCTGATATCAGTAAATGAATTCTGGAAACTGGCAGGTTTGTAGTCCCTCTGAAGGCGCTTACATGTCCGGAGGCCACAGGAGGAAGAAAGCCCCTCTCATGCTTGAATTAGAGCTGTTTCAATATATTAAATGTTTAGAGCTATCCGAAATAGATAAATAAATAGAATTATGGTTTCTAGCTCAGGACAGTTTAAATGTAAATAAATTGAAATACACATACAGGATCCGTAACCTGCAAGAAAGTAACCAATGACACAGAAATCAGAAAAAATATAAAAAAAAATAAAATAAACAGAAGGACATGAAATGAAAGGCAGATAGGGATTGCCCAGTACAAGAAACGGTGAAAACTGCAATGAGATCCAGAGACTATGTATTCATTGGTAGTATCGGCAAATCAGAAAATTGTAGCCATGCATTGTATCTAAATATGATTCTGGTCATAAATGGGGTGACTATCTTGTTTAATCCTGCATTTACCAACGGCAGTTTCAATCAGAAAATAGTTACAGGGAAAAGCACGAAACCTTTCTCTTCTATTTTCATGTTCAATGAGATATCTATCCATACTATAAATAGAAAATCAATTTCTGTTCAGAAGGCAAAAATAATGAAAGAAAAAACTTCCTGAAGCAAAACTAAGAGTTATCGGCAATGGATCAAATGAACCCATCATCAAATTGTTCTTTGCTACACAGAAGAATAGTACATACTATCCCCCCCCCCCCCCCCCAAAAAAAAAAACAATAAAACGGCTTGAGGGCTATACATATAATTGCTCAGTAAATGCTTTGCAAGTCTTCTATTAGAAATATCCAAATCTGGAATAAGATTAAAACAAAAAGGTTTATCCAAGCAATAACTTGATGGATGATGATGAAAGAAAGTGGAACTCACTGGAATCATTGGTAGTCGTCATAGCAGTGCCATTGACGTTGGATGTTTCACCAATACTACGCATCTTTTGATAATAATCATTATTAAGCAGAAGAAGGATGACTCTTATGCTGTTTGGAAGATAACATGCATGGGTGCCCTGATAATTAGCATGGCCTTGCCCATAAGCCCAGTTTAAGCCGTTTGCAACTTATCAAAATCTGCATCATTTTTGCCACACGGAAGACCCGAGAAGAATTTCCTATAATTTGACCGGAGCCACTCAAACCCAAAGGGATAAACAGAAGTTTCATTGAAAGAGGGGGGTGGGCGTGTTGGACACCCCAGTTTTTTTCCGAAATGGGTCCACTCCTCTTGTCGTCATTGAGCAACTCATGAAAATACGCGTTAATGGGCATATCAGGCTGACTAGGTGGACCAGTATTATTCAATAATCTCTTTTAATTTGATTTTATTTTTTTTATATCTTGTTTAATAAATATATGATTTTATATTTTGACATGGCCACAATATAAGTCATACCAGATAAATTTTAGAAAATCTTTGAAATATCATGTCATCTATATAAATAGTAAATGATATTATGATATACATAGACTTATTTTACAAAATCAACTTGCAATTGGTGATTATACATGTATGCCATGTGTATTTTAATTAAATATAATTATTAATTACATGATGATTTTTAAAATAAATACACATATAACATACATGCATTAAATGAATATAATACCTCTGATATATTCTAAAATCTCTCAAAGAACCATTCAGCTCATTATTTGAAACAATTACATCAAGAGAATCGTCCAATGGGATTGGCATCTCAAACAGCTGTGCACATACCCAGTAAAGTTTAGTTAAAAAGAAACATATTTATTTGAAAATTTGTCACTTATTAAAAGAAATTAAATTACCAACGCTTGTTTGTACTTCCAGAATGTTACTTTTCAATGACAATAAGAAACGACAGAGCTAACTAGAGGCTGGCCTTAATTAAAATATTATTTAAGGATACAAGTAACATCTTTCTCCGGCCATGACTAAAAGCATTCACATAAGCACGCTCCTTCATAGCATATAACCAATCCACATTTCGGAGGGCAGAACTTGATGCAATCACATTTACGAGAGCAAGCAGCTGAAGGCAAGACTGCTTCAAGAACAGTCTGTTTTGGACCTCCCCCACATATGCACTCCCCATTTATACATTTGCCTCTATGATCTTTACAGCGCTTAATGCACTCACCATCGTATGAACAAGAAGCTGAAGGCAAGACTGTCTCAAAATCAGCCTGAACAGCTGGTCCTTCCCCGCCTTGTTTTGGAAATTTTTTTAATCGCCTCACTTGCGGTAAGCAGATACAGTGGCCGTCGTCCATACCGATGCTGCCACCTCGACATTTGCCTAAGCAGTTATTGTTTACGTGACATTTTGATCTTTGCTGATGACTTGCTGCCACATCTCTTATATCTGTAGCGAGTGATTCACCTGCCCAATAGTAATTTTCAATATGAATTCAATCTTTTGTAATATATATATATATATATATATATATATATATATATATATATATATATATATCGGGTTTTATGGCAGACTAATAATAATAAAGAAAAAAGACTTTGGTTTTTTAAACATTTTTTGAATCAAAGAAAACAAATTCAAGAGTCTTATTACGAATTTGTCAATTTACATAAAGTCCATATTTTATTTTTTGATTGGTTTGAAATGTATGCTTCAGACAACAACATTTCCTACCCCTTCAAAGCGTCAAATCCTATCACGATTAGAAAAAAAATTCCTGAGTGGAACCTTTCTGATAGTGATAGAACTATTGAATCTGAACATCCCCCTCTAAGGAGCTTAACCATAGATCATGGTGAACCTCCAACTCAGATTAAAGCATCTCCTTACAAATTGCTAAAGCAAATATAGAGTTAAATTTAGATAGTATTATCCAACAGAATAATTTCTGTAATACTAATCTAAATACAATAGGAAAACAATTGACTAGGATTGAGAACCAAATCCAACAGTCAACCATTTCAGCTACTCCTATTCAAAGATCTATTCCAACAAAACCTGATTCCTTGAAAAAGCTTAAGGAACCTATTTTCAAACCATTTCAGGTTTCGAAACATAGTCAAAAGCTTGTTCAAGATTCCAAATCAGATTTTGCTAAAGCTATTAAAGAACAACTCGATAGAATAGAAGCATCTTCCTCTTCTGCTTCCACTTCAAAAAACCAAATTGCTCCTGACACCCAATCCAAGTCCATTGGAGTTTTGGATCAGGATCAATCTTCTATTGCCTCTTCAGACATAGAAGCCTTTAAAGAAGAACCAATTCCTAAAGCCAATAAAATTAGTTGGGAATTAGCACTCCCTGCTAGTTCTCGTTCTCCTCCTGATTTAGCAATTGATAATAGGCCCAGTGCAATAAACCAATCTCGGTTTAATGCATCTTCTGTCTATGAGTGGAACATAGATGGAATGTCTGAGTATAATATACTCGGCCTATTACAACAGATGACAATGGCAGCCAATGCCTACAAGACCCAATTAGGAACTTCTGATAAAGCTATTGCAGAAATCCTTATTGCAGGATTTACGGGTCAACTTAAAGGTTGGTGGGATCATTTCCTTACCAAACAGCAACAATCAGATATTTTGAATGCAATTCAAGTAAATGAGGATAGAACGCCCAACCTCGATGAATTTACTAACCCCATTCAAGATGCTGTTGCAACTTTAATTTTGACCATTTCCCTTCATTTTATCGGAGACCCTTCTCACTTGAGAGACAAAAATGCTGAGTTACTACACAATTTGAGATGTAGGAAACTTAGTGATTTCCAAGCCTACAAAACCACTTTCTTTACCCGAATCTTTCTAAGAGATGATGCAAATCATACTACTTGGAAAGAAAAATTTCTTGCTAGATTACCTACCCTTTTAGGTGAAAATGTAAGAAATTCTATCAAAGCTTTATACGATAACCGTATTCCTTATGATGAACTTACCTATGGTGAACTTGTTAGTTTCATTAATAAGGAAGGTTTAAAGATTTGTCAAGATTTGAAATTACAAAAACGTCTAAAATGGGAGCTTAGAAAGTCTAAGCAAGAATTAGGCAGTTTTTGTAAACAGTTTAATTATGACCCTTTCAAAGCCTCTACTTCCAAAGACTGTAATGGTAAGTGTTCTTCGAAAACTTACGGTAAACATTACAAGTCCAAAAGAAATAGAAAATTCCTTCCAGAACCTAAAGAAACTTACTATAAGAAGCCCTCAAGGCCTTATAGAAAGCCCAAATTTACCAAAAAACAACACACCAAACCCACTTCAAAGCCTAGAACTCCTTTTAACTACAAGGAAGCCACTTGCTATAAATGTGGAAAGAAAGGTCATACTGCAAAATATTGCAGAATGAGCAGAAAGCTTCATGAGCTTGGTCTCGAAGAAGAAATTCTTTCTAAAATAGCATCTCTTCTTGTAGAATCATCAGATTCTGAGTCCTCCATGACTGGAGATAATGAGCCTCTCCAAGTTGACGAGTTAATAGACTCTGATACTTCTGATTATTCCGATAGTGATTCTGAATCAGAATCTTATCTAAAGAAAATTAATGTCTTGACTAAGGAACAAGAAACATTTCTTGAATTAGTCAAACACATTTCTGACCCCACTCTTCAAAAAGAGTATTTAGACAAGCTTCTAAAAACTCTTGAACTCGGTGAAAAACCCGAGACTTCTAAAGTCCCTGTTGTCAAAAAGCATGCATATGATCTTACCACAATTTTGGATAAAAGAAAAATCAAGAATTTGAGTCCTTCTATTCAAGATCTTCAAAAAGAAATCAAAGAAATCAAAGAAATCAAATCTGAGATTAAAGAACTTAAAGAAAAACAAAAAACTGATTCTGATACAATCCAACTCCTTTTACAAAAACAGTTGGAAGAACATTCTGATAAAGAATCAGAATCTGAAAATGGTGATAATCAAAACCTTGAAAACATTGAGTCTTTGCCCAATGATTTTCTTTTTGTTTTAAAGCAAATTACTACAAGAAAATACTTGATTAAAGTCACTTTGATATTTTCTAAAGAATTTGAATTTGACACTGTCGCTCTTTTTGACACTGGTGCAGATTTAAACTGCATTAGAGAAGACATTGTCCCCAGAAAGTTTCATGAAAAGACAAAAGAGAGACTTTCTGCCGCCAATAATTCAAAATTAAAAGTCAATTTTAAAGTTGATGCCTCTGTTTATAACGATGGTTTTGAGTTTAAGACTACCTTTATTTTGACAAATGACGTTCATCATGCAGTCATTCTGGGAACTCCTTTCATAAACCTCATTACCCCTTATACTGTCAATTATGACAGCATATCCTTTAAAGCAAAGAATAAAAAACTTGTTTTCCCTTTCATTGAGAAACCTAAAACAAGAAACTTGAATATTGTTAAAGCCTGTTCAGTTTATAAAAACCAAATCAATGTTTTGCTTAAAACAAAACAGAATGATTTAACCTGTTTAAAGAAAGACTTGAACCTACAAAGAATTGAAAATCAACTTAACAGTGATTTTCTAAAAAGAAAAATTTCTGGTTTTAAAGCCTTAATTGAAAAAGAAATTTGTGCTGACTTACCTTCTGCCTTTTAGGAAAGAAAACAGCACATGGTTGATTTACCATATGAAAATTCCTTTGATGAAAAGCAAATTCCTACAAAAGCCCGACCTATTCAAATGAATATGGATTTAGAACAACACTGTCGAAATGAGATTAAAGACTTAGAGTCTAAAGGACTAATTGTGAAATCAAGGTCTCCCTGGTCTTGTGCTGCTTTCTATGTCAATAAAAATTCTGAGATAGAAAGAGGGACACCTAGATTGGTGATCAATTATAAACCTTTAAATAAAGCTTTAAAATGGATTAGGTATCCAATACCTAATAAAAAAGATTTACTCGAAAAACTCCATTTTGCATTCATATTTTCAAAATTTGACATGAAGTCTGGATTTTGGCAAATACAAATTCACCCTAAAGACCGTTATAAAACTGCTTTTACTGTTCCATTTGGGCAGTATGAATGGACAGTTATGCCTTTTGGTTTAAAGAATGCCCCTTCAGAATTTCAAAGAGTTATGAATTATATTTATAACCCTTATTCTGAATTTTGTATTGTCTACATTGATGACGTGTTGATTTTTTCCCAATCAATTGATCAGCATTTCAAACATTTAAAGACTTTTTATTTTGCCACTAGAAAAGTTGGTTTAGCTGTTTCTAGTTCAAAGATTTCCCTATTTCAAACAAAAATCAGGTTCCTAGGTCATTATATTTCTAAGGGGACCATAACTCCTATTGAAAGATCACTTGCTTTCACTGACAAGTTTCCTGATAAAATTTTGGATAAAACCCAACTACAAAGATTCCTTGGAAGTCTAAATTATGTTCTTGATTTTTGTCCTAACATAAATAGGATTGCAAAACCTTTGCATGACCGATTAAAGAAAAAGCCAGTTGCATGGACGGAAGAACATACAAAAATCATAAAACAGATAAAAAGCATTGTTAAAGAAATTCCATGTTTATTTTTGGCTAATCCTGCATTGCCTAAGGTTGTTGAAACTGATGCATCAGACTTAGGTTATGGAGGCATTTTAAAACAAGTTGATAATGGTAAAGAACAAATTGTTCAATATGCTTCTGCACATTGGAATGAATGTCAGAAAAATTATTCTACTATAAAGAAAGAAATTTTATCTATTGTTTTATGCATCTCTAAATTCCAAAGTGATCTATTAAATCAAAAATTTTTACTTAGAATTGATTGTAAAGCTGCAAAACATGTTTTATAAAAGGATGTTCAAAACATTGCATCTAAACAAATTTTTGCACGATGGCAAGTAATTTTAAGCATTTTTGATTTTGATATTGAGTTTATAAAGGGAGTGTAAAATTTCCGCATTTTCTAACGAGAGAATTTTTGCAAAACAGATAAATGCCGCCCAAAAAGAAACCCGACAAAGGAAAAGGGATCATGAAAGACCCTGTGTCCCAATCTAAAGCCTCCACTCCTCCTAAAGAGAAATTGCTATCTTCAGCAATCTCATCCATAAAGCCTATAAAGTCTTGGATCGATATGGTTGAAAGCCAAGAGGCCCAAGAGGCCCAAGAGGCCCAATCTAAAGCTGTTGCATCTCCGGATCAGGTAAATGAATGGACGAAATCCATTACTAAATCCCCTGAACTTATGTTTGCCCTACAAAGCTTTTCTCAAACTCTTTCTCCCATTCCAGAGAAAGAAGAAAAACAAATTTCTAAAGCCCCTATTTCTAAAGAAATAATTTCAAGTGGAAGTTCATCTTCCCAAATTGTGGTTTCACAACCACAAGTTTCTCCAAGATCGGATTGGTTTTATAAACCCCATCACCAAAATATCTTCACTATAGAAGATGGGTTTTATAATGCTGACCCATTTCAAGCACTTTCAAAGATTTTCCCTAAGGACTGGTTCTTTAAACCATGGGATTTAACAAAACCCCAGTCCTACTACCATGATATTCTGGAATTCACAGAATCAGTAAAGTTTAAACATTTTTTCCTTAAAGAAGCCCATAAACAACCGGCCTATTCCACGGCCACCATCTTTAAAGTTATTAGCCCAAATCAATGGGGTGACCAACTCCATAAGTCTAAAGCCTTTCCCCTAAATTTCCGTAATAACCCTAACCATTGTCTGTCTTTCTCATACTGGGATTACCAACAGGCATGGTACAATACATTTTTCATACAAAATCCAAAAAAGACCCATTCTTGGTTATTTTTCTTCGATTCAAGAATAACCATACAAAGCCTCCCAAATTGGTTCAAGCATTGGTGGACTTTCTTTGGGCCTTGTCCAGAAATCCTCACACCAAATGCCACTAAGTGTTTGGACTATTTTAGAGCCCATTATATCCCTTCTGCTTTAGAAGCAAGGTTCTCCCCCTTTCTTTGTTTCTGTACAAATTTCTTTGTGCCATGGGTCTGGATGTGGCATCTTAACTACCACACACAGGACTCCCAATTAATCTTACAAAGACAATTTAAAGTTAAGTGGTGGAGCAAATTCAATGAGAGTGCCAAACTAACTGAACACCTCATTCAAGGATGGCTTGCTTCCAAAGGCCATTTAAAGCCCAGCATTGAATCCGTTAAAGCCCAGTCCACATTCTTCTCTCAAAAGTCAAGAGCCCAATCCATGTTGGCCAGCGCAAAATCCGAAGAGGAATACTTCAAGCTTATGGAACAACTCCTTGCCTCAAGATCAGAGCCGTCTGTTGCAGAATCATCTGATCCAGAAGACGAAGAGCCGTTCATCTCACTTGGTGATGAAAATGAAGATGACTGCTTCGGCATTTTCTCACCAATCAAGCATTAAAGCACTGTAGATACTGTATGTAAAAAAAAAAAAAGTCATTTATTTTCTTGTCACTTGACAATTCTTTTCAGATAATTATCCCCCTTCACTCACTATTCTCTTCACGAGAAAAAAGCTGAGGGGATAAGGATCTATTTTCCCAAAGATCTCCTGTTTGTCTCACGTGATTCCCGGCTGATCAACCAGCACACGAGATGACCAACTGTTGCCTTTCCACTTATTATCAGAGCGAAGTCAGTAGCAACCAATCGTAGCGCTTCCATTTTTATTCTTGTAGCGGAGTCATAGCTTGATCTCTTGTAGCGAGACTGTTTATTTTCACTATTTGGATTTTGGGTATATAGTTCCCATTCACCTTCAGCTGAGGGATCCATCTAGTTTTTTCTCTCATCAATCTCTCTCTAGAGCTTCTCTCTCTCTCTCTCTCTCTTAAGATTGGAAATCTGGGATCTGAGGGTAATATACCCGTCTGAAGATCAATTTTCCATCTTTCTTTCTTTTCTCCTTTTAAAGCACTTTTTGGAATCAAGCAACTGATTCATGTAAGCGTTTAAATTTTAATTTTTAATTTAAAGTTTATGTGTAATTCATTTAAAGCAAGTTTGTAATTAATTTATGCTTTCCGCAATTTAAATTCCTGCAATTTAAATTTTTAAAGCTTTCTTGTATGAACCGCAGACTGATCTGTATCAGATCTGCCATAAAACCTGCTACGTTCCTCTGAGGCATAGAGACCTGATCTCTCCCTCAGTTGTATTTCTCTTCTTCCCCTTCACTCAGAGCACCATTTCTGGGAACCAGATCTGGTACTGTGTATGTATTAGAGCCCAACCTTAATGAATGTTTAATTTTCCAAAGCCCTGTGGTTAGGTTTGCTAATAATCCTGACTAAAAATTTAAAGACGGTAATTTTCTGATATATCGGCTGGACACCCGATCGTGCGGACTATTGATCTGTTCTAAGTCAGATCTGGGTCCAAAAGGTAGACTCTGTTCTACGTCGATCTGGTTTAACAACGCCACGTACCTAAAACCAACCTACTAAAATTTACAATAATAAAGTTTAATTTATTTCATCCGCTGTAATCACTTCCTCAAAACCAATAACTTTTTAAAGTCTGGGATTTATAATCCCTCAAAGTTCACACTCCACGATTACAACTGTGCACACGTGGCCTGGGGAAAGTGCTTATAAGATTAAAGTAGCGCCTCTACTACCAGCTTAAGCTTTTAGTAGGATGGTAAGCGCCTTATATGGTATCAGAGCCAGGTCACGGGTTCGAATCCTTGGAAGCTCCAGACGCCTGCGGAAATTTCCAGCAAGGACTGGCCAGGTACTGTGGGCCCAGGTGTGTGGGTCCCACCAGCTAAGGGTCCCCCGTAGACCAGGTTTGGGGAGGGGAAGGGAGTTGGGGGTTCAACTGTGCACACGTGGCCTGGGGAAGGTGCTTATAAGATTAAAGTAGCGTCTCTACTACCAGCTTAAGCTTTTAGTAGGATGGTAAGCGCCTTATATGTATATAGGTAACCCTCTGTGTGTGTATAAGAAAAAATATATTAAAAAAAAGAAGTTAAAATATACTATCAAGAAGCGATGATAAAAAAGAAGATTAAGAAAGCTACGCTGCAAGAAGCTTTTTCCATGTTTTATTTCTTTTTCTATCACCTACAAAGGGAATTAGTTATAATCGAGATCTTATATCATAAGAGGAGAAATATTTTTAGAAAATGGATTTTAATTAATGCTTTAAAAGCAAGGGGCAATAAATCTGAATTCTGGATACTATTGCTAGCAACTGTCACATTCCGAGAATTGAAATATGTGTGTTGAATACTTTACTTATTACCTTAATGCACTATATTTTTATTTACAACTAATATCCATCCTTTTTTCCCATATTTACTAATATTTGTTTCAGAGTCATGCCATAAATTTTGTTTTTGTCATAAAAGATATGAAATCCGAGCTGGCGGGATTATCACAATAATAATGGTAGACTTAACACAAGCAGAAATACATTTGATCAAGTCCAGACGACAGTATCTTACGAGAAATATCTGTTATTTTTAAATATTTGAATAGCTAAATAAAGAAAGGGGTTTCAAGTGATTTATAAAGTCGTGCCAATAATCCAACTGAATTTCATTTCCTTCAACCCCAACTTTTCAAGCCCAATCTTATTCAGACAAATTTATAAACCACAACAGCAACTTTTTGTGATTGAGTTATTTCATTTTCTCTCTTTATCCATAAAATGGAGGGTTGGAATTGGTTGGAATCTCTTAAAACTGTTGGAATAATGTAAACAGAATAAGTTTGTAAAAAAATTGCATGACATAAAATGCAGAACTTTTAGGCCCAAAACAAAAAGCTCAAGCTCCTGTTGGAGCCAAGCCCGACTCGTTCAAACCTTGCCCAGGCCAGAGAATTTTTTTTTTTGTAATTCAGTCCGGACATTGTTTGCCATCCCTTCTACTTTGAAATTTTAACTCAATATCATTATTAGATTGTATAAAATCAATAATTTAAATTAAGACAGAAGTTTAAGTTGAAATAGCCCCTCTTTTTCTTGAAAGGGGTAAATCTATGGGAGGAAAAAGAATAAAAGTTAGAAATGTAAGCAATGTGAAGGAGATTACACGCAAGAGGCAAGAACCACGTAACTTATAGTTTTACTAATTTGGAAGGGGTGTTCGATTATTAAAATAAAAGTGGGGTTCCAAAAATGAATTTTAGAGAGATACCTGCAGCACAACTCATTTTTTAACACGATCTCATTCACTTGTTTCTTTCACACTGTTGACATTATCTTTAGTATTATTGTTGGGCTTTGGCTTTTTTAACAATATGTAATTTAGTTATAAGGCAATCATTTTCCATAATTCAATCAAACACTGATGTCTACTTTATTTAGGAAACTTCATTCCCATCATTTGACAAAGAAACAATTTTCAAAAATTACATTCATACATGGACAGACGAGCCCTTAATACAGTTCATTAATGGCATCACTAACTGATGGTTTTTGCAGGGGTATGCAATAACAGGTGCCATTTTGATTGCAGAAGCCACCTTTGGAACATTTCAATTGGCAGTCAATGTCTCGAGAACAATGTAGCTCATTAGTGGTAGCATCAATGGATGGTTTTTGCGGGGGTATGCAATAACAGGTACCATTTTTGTTGCAGAAGCCACCTTTCGAACACTTCAATTGGCAGTCAATGTCTCGAGAACAGTGTAGCTCATTACTGGCAACATTAACGGATGGTGTTTGTGGGGATAGACAATAACAGGTGCCGTTTTGGTTACAAAAGCCACCTTTGGGACATTTCAATTGGCAGTCAATGTCTCGAGAACAATGTAGCTCCCTGGTGGCAAAATCGACTGTTAATTTTTTTGGGGGTATGCAATAACAGGTGCCATTTGGGTTGCAGAAGCCGCCTTTGGGGCATTTCAATTGGCAATCAATGTCTCGAGAACAGTGTAGCTCATTAGCGCCAACATCAATGGATGATTTTTGCGAGGGTGTGCAATAACAGGTGCCGTTTTGGTTACAAAAGCCACCTTTGGGACATTTCAATTGGCAGTCAATGTCTCGAGAACAATGTAGCTCATCAGTGGCAGCATCCACATATGGTTTTTGTGGGGGTATGCAGTAGCAAGTGCCATTTTGGTTGCAGAAACCACCTTTGTGGCATTTTAATTGGCAGTCAATGTCTCGAGAACAGTGTAGCTCGTTACTGGCATCATCAACAAATGGTTTATATAGCAGTATGCAATAACATGTGCCATTTTTGTTACAAAATCCGCCTTTGGGACATTTCAATTGGCAGTCAATGTCACGAGAACAATGTAGCTCGTTAGTGGCATCATCATCTGTTAGGCCTGTCGAGAAAGATGCACCTGCAAATTAAATTATTTTCATTATTCACTCTATTTTAATACTAATTAGGCACCAATTAGTGCAGAATCGAGATAGAAGAAACTTACGAGAAGCAACAATTAATAAAACCAACACCGTGAAGAAAGCTGCTCGGGGCGAAGAATTCTCCATATTGTGTGAAAACTACTTCAATGGGTGATGTAAAAAGTAGACTTTTATAGGAATAAAGGAGAGTGATTTTTGAGAACTTTAGATCCTCAAATGGAAGATCTAGCTTTGATCTCTACAGGAAATCACCTTCCTAAAAATTTCCACTGCTTTATTTATTTATTTATTTTTTACGGTATATTTTAATGCACATAAGGTATCCTAGTCAGAGTCTTCTCATCGTTTTTATTTTTTCCTTTTAGAGATTCTAACTGAGTTAAAATTACTCTCCTAAGGAGCAAAATCCACGCGTTTCCTTCCCTAGAAAACTTTTTTTCCATAATCATCTCTGGAAAAAATTAACATGAAAATAGCCTGACAAAAGATTAATTAGGTAACAGTTACCTAATCTTTAAAAAAATATTGAGTAACAGCTTTAATTTTATTTTATTAATTTTTTCATGCTTGCTAATTTGCCTGTTGGTCTTAAATTACAATACCACGAATACTGTATGCATAGCAACATTAGAAAGAACATAAAGATTTTACATTGGTGTCGGGTGGCCATGCCAAATCAGGCTCCACAAAATTTGAGTAGCGGAATAGAATTCGGTCTATTGTGTACAATAGTAGGCCACAACAGTGTTGAAAATTATATTGGTCTGATGGACACTCCACCAACAAAGCCAAGCGTGCATTACAGTACTGTACAATCCTCATGGATACACTTCCAATAAAAGAATTCTAGAGGTGACAACAATATAGAGAAAACAGCTGAGGGGATCAATCTTCTATATTTTATAATGAAAGAAGTATGCTCCAATCAATAAATCTCAATCGAAAGTCAACTGGAAGGTGCAATAATGTACCAGATTCAGAAATTGGATTATATTTAACTCATGTTTGGTCGGGAGAAATGAGAGGAAAGGAGATGAATGAGAAATAGAGAGAAGAAGAGAAAATGAGGGAAAAAAAGAATTAATCTTAATTTAATTGTTTGATTTGATATAGAATTCATCTATGTTTCCGTTATTCTTTCCCCTTTCCTCTTTTGCTCTCCTCTTCTCTTTTTTCATTTCTCCAAACCTAACATATTCTTAATGCCTATTTGGTATAACTTATTTAATAATTATAAGTATTTATTTAATTTCATAAGCTTGTTTTAAATTTTTTGTTGTTGTTTGGTTATTTTTTAATAGAGCTTTTAAAGATTAAATAAGTTATTTTACTTTTACTAGTAAAAGGTCAAATTTTAGGTTTTTGGAAATAGAAGTTGAAATTCCTTTTAATTATTAACATGTGTAAAATATCATTTACCTATTCGACAATCTTATTTCATTTCTTTGATAATATAGCTTTAAAAAACTTGCCAATTAAATATTTTTATAATTTTTAATAAAAATTCTCATTAACAACTAAACAACTAAATTTTTTTTTTAATGAAAGCTCTACTTGTAAAAACTATAATAATAAAAGCTCTTTTTAAATAAACTCTATTTGAAAAGTTATACCAAACAAAATCTTAATATGTATACATGCATAAAAATTAAATAATAATGCTAAGGATCTCAACTTTTTAATCCTAATTTATATCCAACTAATATGATATTCATCTATTAGATGGTATAATAGTAAATTTACTAGTTATAAAAATAATTGTGCAATAAGTAAGTGACACTTTATGACCAATGGGCCTTTGGCTCAGTGGGAGAACTCTTGCACTTACAACTGTGAGCGCAAGGGTTCGAGTCTCCATAAGGATATTATGGAGATTAATTTAAAAAATAATTTCTGCTCGTAAGCAGAGTTGAGTTGGTTAGCGTCAATCTGTCACTCACACTTGTGTGAACTCGGGTTCGAGTCTTGGGGGTGGGGAGGGGGGTAAAAATTGATTTGGGCTTGCCCACCCCCCTTTCCTTTTAAAAAATAAAAGAAAAAAAAAAGTGACACTTTATGTACAATTGTTTTTAAATAAAAACACAGTGTATACAAATTTGATTTTTGTACAATTATAGAATTTCCATCAGATTCGTGCTATCATCATTTTCTTTTTCCCATTTAAATCTTCTAATTTGGATTTTACAACATATCCTAACTATGTTAGTATATCACTCTTCTTGAAGTGTTTTTTATATATGAATTTCTGGATACTTTAACACCAAAAATGTCGTAATGAAAGACTACTAGGTTCAACCTCAAGCAAAATAATTACATAAAATTTTTTAGGAGTTATATACTTACAATTAGGATATATTGCATACCAAATAATGTGTCACCAATGATTCATATGTGTAAAATAATAATTGACTTTAATATTATTATTAATAAGATAATTTCACAATATCAATGAATACATAACACTTAAAGTGCCATGTTGTAAACATGCCATTTCTCATTTGAGAGACTGCGAGAATGATATTTTGGCTCTAAAATCTACTTGTTACTATCCCCGCAGTCAAGATTTTAAAACATTATTTAACATTTCCAGCTTTACCAACCGAATTATTTTCGCTAATATGTCCTTTTTTTTTTCATTTACTCTAACCGCAACCCAATCTCATTTCCTGCCAGTGAGTTTCTCAATATATATATCTTGTATAAACAAAATTATGACACAAATAAATTTATGGTAAATTTATTTCTCATAATAACTTATTCGACTATATATGATCTCGGATTTCAAGCATCATGACAAGAGCTGCAATAGCAATATTGATGATCACATCTATTTATAACGCATTCTGGGGGACATATTCTCTGGCAGTCTTCATCGCTTCTACAACGTTCTTCGGCTAGGATGGCTTGATGATTATCAGCAGCAGCGGGTATGCTGCATCTACAACGATGATCGATGCAAACGGCATTGCCTTTGGGACATTTTATTGCTGTGCAGTCATTTGAACGTGGAAAGGATACTACCGCTTCCGCTCCTAGCATACTCAAAAGAAAAGAAACTGGGGAAAAAAACAAAAAGGTAAAAATTACGCACCAAATGAGAGTAATTTCATGTAACATGTCAAATGAATTGTCTATGAAATTGAGTGACAGAAAGAAACTAACATGAGAAAATCAATGTGAGCATGATGAAGGACACGATGTTAACAGAAGCTTTGGTCATTTTTTCTCTTGATTGTGATAACTTCGCGGAAAACAAAGATCTTGCACAGTTGATTTTTCTCTGCATTTGCTCACAATTTATAGGATTTTAAAGGAAAGGGATGATATTGGGTTGCTAAATCTGCTGCATCAAATTTCTTTACTTGCGTATGTTTGAGATTGCATTGGATTGTCAAATAAGTCAAATAATCTCTTTTTTATATCCCTTAAGCGTTTTGAAAATAAGTGATTTGACCACTTTTGGGTTATAATTAAATTGTTAAATAAGTGATTATTTGACTTATGAGATAATTTCATAACACTTCATTTGGAATAGAGTCTAGATAGAGTCCCAAATTATATAATATTCATCTAAGTAGATGATAAAATGTTAATTTTACTAATTATGAAATTTACCATCCAATAAATGAATGTTACGTAATATTTGGGACTCAAACTAAAACTCAACAATTAGGATCCCAATCATTATTATTTGGTATACAAAACTTTATAAAGGATATGCTTTCTCTTATTTATTAGTCATCGAATATGATTTTTTGAAATCAAATAAAAACATATACATTGTGGTCACTTCACAAGTACACTTATATCCAGGATTAATTTACCAAATATATCTATCAAATTATTTGTTAAGTGATTGCTTTATCATTATAATTTAGTAAATATTTTACTAAATTATTTACAAAGTTGATTATTTGAGAGTCGGAAAATTGATATCTTGAAAAGCTGTTAAGAATTTAGATCTATTTTAATAAGTATGGGTAAATTAAAATACTAGATAAATTAATTTTCTTGATTAATTAATCTTGAAGTTACTATTTATAGATACAACAAGTAATTCACTAAGTAATGAAAGATTACAACCTATTAGATTATTACACAATTTCAAACTCCCTCATGCTCCAGCTGTCACCATGTTGAATCTAATTTAGTCGAGCTTGTTTAGCACTCACCACTCGTCATCAATTGTATTTACTATTTCTTTGAGATCCCCTTAACACAATAAACAACCATTTGATCCCAAAGAGACCAAACTAAGTATAAAGAATGTCTAATCAAAAACTTAATATGAAGAAGACTAAAACATCATAGAGATATAAGATATCATATGCGGCCTTCTTTTTTGTTCGCCATGTATGAAATACTTCCCTTTTATATATGCGTAGTATAGGGATGCCAAAAGGCCGGGTTGGCCCTGAGCTTAGCCAATCTCAAGTCTGGCCCTATCACAAAAATGAAAGGCCAACGCCCTAAAAAAAGCCTGAAAGTTTTAAATTGCTAGTATTTTAAAAACGGGATTGTATTATTAGTTAAATCGGATTGATAAATAGTACTGAATTGGATTGAATGACATAAATTATTACAATCATTAGTAATAGTTTTTATTATATTTGGTTTATTATTAAATTGCCAGTATTAAAATTACATGCTCACACATTTTTAACAGTAATTCGAAATTAGTCCAATATTTCGATCTCTCACTAAAGTCTAAACCCAGTTGGACGAAGAAATTATTTTTCTTAAAAAAAAAAGTTCATCAGCATATATATTATTAAGTAGAAATTTTATTAAATATCAGATAATGGAATGACATCAAATTCCATCACGGCATTCACATCTGTTATGAATACATTTTGGTTTCATGCTTACTTGAATTGTCGGAATACACCGAAAATTTTCACAGTTGCTGTCGGTGCGACTCGAAGCCGGCTTTGATGCAGTCTTGTTCACTGGAACATGGAACATCTTTTGCTTCAGCTGCTAGGGACTTCCCTGGTAATTAAAACTAACATTAGGATGATTAGATGGATACCAACAAGATCATAATTAAGTAATATGGATAAAGATACGAGGAAAACTAACCAAATGCAACAATTGAGAAGAGGATCAAGAAAATCATCTTAAGCGAAATTTTCTCCATAAGCTCAGCTTGTTGATTGTATTGTGAAAGCATGCACCTAGAAACACTAGTTGACTTGGGGCTGTGATCTCCACTGTGTTTATATCTGACCTCTTTTTTATAGCTTTATTGAAGGGGGACGTTGCAATCAATTGCATGTATACCTTTCTTTAATAACTAATAAATGCCGAAACCAGAAATTATTTATATTTCATTTATTTCAGGATTTTATCTTTATTCAAAAGGAAAAAAACCCAACTCTCGAGGTTAAGTCAAGTGTACGTACAGACGCTTTTGGTTACGTATTTCTTTTTTATAATAATATGTTCAGATGGCATTCAGTTGGAGCGATTTTCAAAATGTATAGATATCTGCACTTGAAAATTGTTCTCGTATAAAATATGGAGATTGATATGCAAATAGATTGATAAGAAGTAATAAAGAGCAGATCTTAGGACGAACAGGATATGATATTGACCATGAAATCAACTGAGAAAATAAATTTAAGGTAAGTATGCTCGCGGTATACATCTTGTTGATTGCAACGATCTTTGGGAACATTTCAAATGTTGTACTTGAACTACTCTTGATAGTAACTGAAGTGAAAAACATGTATGTATCCTACTTTGAGCCTTTTTATAGAGATGGAAAGTTGCAATTAAAACAAACATACTCTCATATAAAATATGGTGAGAACTTTGGGTGGTTGGCTTTGCTTTTGTTTTCTACTACATGCTCTCCCATTTTTCCAAAATAATAGATATAATTAGGTAATGTTTCAATCTCTCTCTAATTAAACCCTAATTTTGGTTCCACAATAGGTCCTGCAGTTACTAAAAAAAAAATTATTAAAAAAATTTAGTCATTAAAGATAACAACTTAGTCACTATTGAGACAGATTAGTTATTTGTTTTTCAGGACTTGAGCATGTAAATAATTAGTAAGAATTAAATTTTAACGAATTATTTTTACAAAAATGCTGGAATGACTTTAGATAGTCGTATTCATTAACATTGACATCCGTTACCTATACACTTTGGCGGATAGCCACTTTTATCCCTAAATAATCGGCAGCCACTGTCGTCTTTACATTGGAAGCCGATCAACCTGTCAGGTTCAAAATTCTTGGCCGACAATGTTCCTTGACTGCCGGTAAAAATAGTCGGATGTGTTTGTGTTTTTTTAATCTAATATAACTTCTAACCATAATTCCTTCCTTTTTTATTTAAAATTTTAAGATAACATAATCCAATCCATTTAATATAATCGACATCTATCGTAGGGTCAAGGAGTGGCTGAAATCCAACGATCCTCTTAGATTTGTGAAAAAAAAATTCAAAAAATAAGAATTAATAGTGGTTTACTTCTTGGATTAGGGAATGAGAATGATTCTCATTCCTTATAGATAATGTTTACTTAGGGGGTGTTTGTTTTTTAACTTAATGAATTAAGGAGACTCAACTTAATTAATTAAGTTAATTAGAGGTATTTATTTTTATAACTTAATGAGACTTTCCAAATAATTCTGACTTAACAAAATAAGTCAATATTTTGGAGCGATTTTCACTAAATGGAGAAATTTGAATTAGCCAACTAATTTTTAATATAAAAAATATCCCTACTTAATTATTTATTTTTCATGTATGTCCCTTACTTTTTTCTCTCATCAAGTTCTTAAATCTCCCATTATCAGTAAGTAAAGGTATTATTCTTAAGCTCTTTTATGTAATTATGTAATTTGTTTTTATAAAATATATATATTAATTCCAAAATCATTAAATTTTCACTTGAATGAGATTTTGCTTATATACAATAAAATATTATGGCATTTATGTTCTTTGAGATATTTTTATGTTATTTATTTTTGAAATTCAAATTTAATAAGGATATAAATGCAAAAGTGCATATTTTTAGTTTTTAAAATTGAAAAAACAAACAACTTAATATTTATTTTTAGAAATTCAGGCAAAAAATAAACATATTACTCATATTCAAATATTCATATCTATTTAGATTTCAGACCAATTTAGGTCTATTCAAATTTCAGATAAAAAATAAATAAATGTCACCTTACTAGAAATATAAAGGAATGCGAACAAATTTTGGGTGGGCCCCTAATTTTGGGAATGGGAATGGGAATAGGAATTTCATTCCCTTAGGAAATGTGAGAATAAAAATGGAGAAATGAAAATAGATAATAAATTGACATTTTTACAGTTAAACATAATGAAAGTTTTCTTTTTATCTCATTTAAATAAAGTAATAATTATTATGATGATTATATAATTAAAATAATAGTAATAACAACAACAATAACAATAATAATAAATAAGTACTATAATTATAATAGTAATAATTAATATTATAATAATAATAGATGTCATTATTATATTATATTATTATAATAATAATGGTAATAATATTTATAGTAAAAATATTTACATTTTGTTTCATTAGAGAACAAATACATATTTATAAATTATAACTAATGATGTTTTAATAACTTGTAATAATTTATTCTAATTATAAGATAAAATAAACATATTAATAAAAATATAATTTATTATGATTCCTAATTTAAGCAGAAAAAAAAATGATTCCAACTCTATTCCGTTTTGATTTATGTCCATTTGGATTTGGAAAAATAAACACACCATAAGAATAACAACGTACTATAAAAACAATGAAAGACAAGTAGTAGAAATCAAGTTCTTCGGAATGGGGGAGAGTCGCAGTCTCCTACCCCTCAACTTATTTTTAACATTTTATTCGCTTCTTTTGTTTCATCTATGGATGTTCATCAAAATTTATGTATGATCCAAGATTTAGTTGGAGCCATAATTGTCTGTTTCTTTGATGCCAATACACCTGAGTGCGGCTAAAATTGGTATTTTTGTCCATTTTTACTAGTCGATCGAGCCATTCGGCACCAGGCATCAAGCCTGAGGAATTTTGTGCTTTAGTTGCTCAAATTTTCCTGTAATGTCAAAGGAGACGATCATGTTGACATCTGAGAGAACAGCTAGCTAGCCTTAAATTAGCTTTGGTAAATCATATGAAATTGTCTTATATGGCCAAAAAGAATCAGCCGATTATTAGATGTTCGCTCTTCCTTGGTAATGTACGTGCGCACAGTAGCCTCAACATACATATCGACACACACACACACCCACACATGCTGCGTCTGCTTGCACAAACCTCTATGGTCCAATATCTTCGTGAACGGTAGCTTCTTAATTACACACACACATACATATACATATACATATACATATACATATGTATATGTATATGTATATATGTGTGTGTATACACATACATACATATATACATACATACATACATAAATTACATAAATGTGTGTGTGTGTATATATTCATACACACACACACCCCACACGCATATGGTGAGAAAATTCTTGTTAATTACTTCTTTTACGTCATTATAATTGATCAAAACTATAGCTAGCAATATAGTCAAGATAAATGTTTCATTAATTATTCTTTTCAGGAGTCAGGAAATTCTTCGGAATCATTTGCCTCATTTGATGACAAGGAAGCATATCAGAAAGTTGAGATCATAGTTATCGATGAAATCATCAACAGTACTAAGGTTTCTGAAATTGATTCATCATCAGCTGCTAATAGTCCAGGCAAAAATTTAAGTTCTCAGAGGGACGACTCTAGTGACAGAACTGAGAAGTTATTGGATATAAAATTTACAATCAAACGGGTTAGACTCACAATTGTCATGGCATTTACGGCTCTATTGGCAGTTCTGAGCATCTCTTATATCACTAACAATGGGAAGATTCAGCCAGAAACCTTATTTAGACAAAATCCTTTTTCATTTGTCGTGTTTCTAATGCTTCTCATGGTTGCTTTCTTCTTTGCCATCAATGGAGTGATATTCAGCGAGAAATTTCCAACAATCAGTCGAGCTTGCAGACTCGTAGCTCTTGTAGGAGTTATTCTTTCATTCACAGTCCTGTTGTGGGCATTACTACCACCCGAATTCAGCTGGGCGCCATGGATCTTTTTTGGATTCACATTTGGCTCGCTGCTTTATCTTTGTGGACAGCAAAAACTAAGGCGCTTTAGGCAGCGTTGATGACTAATTCGTGACATTATTGTTAACCGTACACGTAAATAAGCATCAGCTGAATGAAGAATGTCACCTCATCACCTTCACACAGCTAGCAGCTGCTTCAATTTCATGTTATTTGTCATTCATTAATTTTGTCTTCTTCACGGGAAGTATGTATATAGAAAAAAATGTTTTACTTCTTTTTGCATGATTAAGTGTACCTTTCAAGACCGTAGGGGCCAAGGCCCTTGCAGGCCCAAAATACCATTTTTTCATATTTATAATTTGAGCCAAACAAATTAAATATTTTACACTCCCCGTAAATGTTAAATATTTTACATTTATCCCCAAGTGTATGAACAGTTTTTAAATTTTGGCACCATAACTTCAAAACTTTGACAGTCCCTAGAGCATAGAGCATGCAAAATTTTGACACGATCCAATTGTTTGATATGAATACTACATAAATAGATGGGTATGGATCGTCAAATTTGATAAGATCATTAAATAGACTGGATCCGGATCGACATGTTTTTTTTCCATGTTGAGTTATTGTTAAAGTTTTCGACTCATTTATTTAATCAATGACACGATTATATTTCTCACTTTAAATTAATTTGTAGGTTGTCATCATCAAAACTTAAATATTGTACATGATTCTCTCTCTCTCTCTCTTTCTTTAAAAAAAGATGAACATATACACAATGCTTCATCTATAAAATTTTATATAGATTTAAAACTTTAATAATATAAATGTGTGAAACATTGGTAAATATGCATATTTTGTTATATCAATATATATATATATATGTTGTTGTATCAATATAGTGTGCAAATATTTGATCTAAATTTTCTAAAGTATATAGATATTAAGCAGGTTACTAGGTAACCCGTCTATTTTCCATTTCGAGTTAGAATCACAATATTTTGACACAATTATTTAATAGATCGTGTTTGGGATGACCTAAATTTGACATGATATGAAGCCGGCACGACACGAACACAACCCAATTACCCATTTTGCCAGCTTTAATAGTCCCCATTATTAGCCCAATTCTTGCGCTACTCTTTCCCACAAGCCAAGTTTATCCCCCCTCATCAATACCAATGCTTCTCCTAAATAATTTAGGCTTGATTTAGTAGACACAACCTACCTCGAATCCATAGGATGAGCGAATCCACAGGACGAGTCTGCCTAATTGTATTTAATCATTTTGACATAATCTAACTAATAAGAATTCTATCGAAAATTCGGCAGAGTCTCTCCTCTCCTAAAATTATCACATAACCAAACCTACAATTAATAAAAATAAACAATCCCAAAATAATTCCAAATACAACTAACTTTGCCAATCAATCTCCTCAACAAAATATCAAATCACTCAGATATCCAATATCAAATAAAATAAATAGATTTGTCTACAATCACCGAAATGTATCAAATTATACAATCCCAAATTATCTGAATAAAACATCTACGACTTCTAACTTTATAACGTGGCCATAACTCTAGAATAATTATCATTGTTGGTTAACTGTTGTACCTACGATTCTCCTATGGGGGGGGAATATAATAAAACAGGATGAGTAAAGCTTAGGAGTGGATAGTAGTTTTGGGAAAATAACTTTACTCTAAAATAATTGTATTATTTCTAAACACAATTTCATCAAAATATCACAAGAACTTAAATAAACTTGTTTAATTTAAATCATGCACTGCAATAACAATATCACATAATTCTGCATAAAATCAATAAAATCATAATATTGATAATATCAATACTGAATACCGAAAATTATCACCAACAAGTACCCAAGAGAATAATCTCATCATAACTGGACCTTGACGAATGGGTAATGACGTATTATCTGGGTACAATCACGCCCCGAAGCTATACGGATAAACAGAGAAGAACCAGCTCATATCTCATGATATTTGAACCTCAACAGACGGACAATTTTGTACTATTTGGGTACAAACATGCCCCGGAGCTACACGAATAGACAGGAAAGTATCATCCATATCTCATCATATTCGAACTTCAACAAACAGGCAATGACGTATTATTTAGGTATTGTCACGCCTCGAAGTTACACAGATAGATTGGAAAATGTTATCTCATATCTCATCATATTTCTGCATGCATAATATGGTCCTCAAAAGATAAAGTCGCCTGAGTACACGACCCAAAGCATTCGTGTGTACTCAGACGGGCCCCAAAAACCTGTATCTCATATGTACCTCAATATCAGTATTTTTGTATTCATCATACCGCATGTTTATCTCATCTCATCTGTATCACTGTATTTGGAGGGGAATGGTATTGTCTAATAATTTTGCAAACAACCGTTTATACAGATATACATAAATATATAATTTCATTCGAAATCTCATTTCCTTTTTCATTTAACATGCTTGAAATCTACTTTTTTTTCTTTAAAATATTATCATGCATAATCAAAATCGGTAACCAAAATTATTAATCAAATATATTTTTCGTAATAATTACCAAAACACAGATAAAATTCATTTCTACGAAATCATTTAAATCGAAGAATTGGAAACTGATTTCGTAAACATGTTTTACTATCATAATAAACTATGAAAATAGGTTATGTATATTCCACTCACAGTGATGATGTTTGAACTCAGTATCGACAACGTCTGTGGGTTGATTCTCATTCGCGAATTCTTTTAATTTAAGGAAATAATATAATTACTATTCGTAACTGCGAATCGTAACTAATAAACTCAAAACGATATTTATCTGCAATAAAATATTTTTGAATTCATAAAATTACCAAAATACCCTCGATATGAAAATTCATCAAATTATCCTCAAAATCACAAATTACCAAACTATTCTCAAATCATATTACAAAAATATCCAAAAGTTTTGAATTTATGAAATTACCAAAATGGCCCTAACAATATAAATTATCGAATTACCCCTGAAATCTCAAATTACCTAACTTCCCTAATATAAAATTACTAAAAGATAAATTAATTTTAAAATTATAGAATTCCCCTAAAGTTTATGAAATTACCGAATTGTCCCTAACGATAACGACGACGGGAAGCTCAGGTCTAGTAGTTCGAACCTTTGTAAGTCTAATGGTGCAGGCGGTGACCTCCCACGCACGGCAACATCGACGGATCGAGCTCCCCCAAGCCGTGAGTTTCTGGTGGTCGATCGGTGGCAATCCAGTAATTTCAAGTGACGGGGTTGGTTGGAAAATGATGAAATGGAGCTGAGAAACAAGATCCAAGTGGTGGCGTGGCCTAAAATCAGTGATATTGACGGCTGTGGTAACGTGTGGAGCCGCGGGTTTTGAATCTCGATCGTCGGTGTTCTGGCCGGTTTCCGGTGAAATGGAAAGGATACGTCGGCCATCGATCAAGCTTCAGATCGATACCTTACTCGACCGGCAAGATGGCTGGAATCAAAAGATATGGCCGGGTCAGGTTCGCGGGTCGCTGGTTGACAGCTTCTTTCTTTCTCTCTCTTTTCTTTCTATTTTTGGAAAGAATCAAAATGCCTCTTTCTCACTTTCCATTTATAGTAACCGGCACTTTTCTTTTCTTTTTTTTTGTAAGTTTAATACAAATCAAGCTAATACCGGACCCGAGTACTGAAATGAAATCCGACTACGCGTCTGAATTGTCTGGATTTTGTGTCGCAATAAATTTAAATTATTCTAACACAATCAATTTATTAACCACGTCTAATTTACCTGTAACAACTTGTAACCAATCTGACGTCTTTAAAAAAAAATTGGCGACGAAATAAAAAATAATATAATACACTCAATTAAATTAATTACGGTACATATGTTACAATCCCCCTTTTATAAAAATGTTGTCCGTAAAATTTACATATTTGATGAGAACCGGTGAGGATACTGAGCTCTCATTAAGCCCTCGTGTTCCCATGTAACCTCCTCCTTTGCGTGATTCCTCCACAGCACTTTTACTAAATGAATAGTTCTAGAATGCAAGACTTGGTGTTTCCTTTCCGATATCTGCACTGGTTCTTCCTCATAAGTCAAATCTTTTTTTAACTTAATTGGTTGCCTAGATATCATATGACTCAGATTATACATGTAGTTTCGAAGCATCGAGATATAAAACACATCATGAATTTTGGATAACTCGGGTGGTAGAGCTAATCGATAAGCTAATAGACCAATACGCTCTACAATTTCATACGGCCTGATATAGCGTGGACTTAGCTTCCTGCGCTTCCCAAATCGAAGTAGCCTTTCCAAGGAGAAATTTATATGAAAACTCTATCGCCAACTTCAAATTCAAGTTCTGCATACGCTTGTATGCATAGCTCTTTTATCTATTTTGGGCCACCTTTAATCTATCCCGAATCAATTGTATCTTCTTGTTAGTATCTTGAACTAATTCGGGACCAAATAACCTCCTCTCACCAACCTCATCCTAACATATTGGAGTTCTGCATTTCTTACCATATAAAGCCTCATATGGTGCCATCTCGATACTAGCTTGGAAACTGTTATTGTAAGCAAACTCCATTAAGGATAAATAAACATCCCAACTACCCTTAAACTCCAAAACACAAGCTCACAGCATATCCTCCAGGGTTTAAATAGTATGCTCCAACTGACCATCAGTCTATGGATGAAAGGCTATACTGAAATTCAACTTAGTGCCTAAAGCCTTTTGAAGAATGGTCCAGAACTTAAAAGTGAATCAAGAGTCCCTATCTAAAACAATAAATACCGGTACTCTGTGAAGTTAAACTATCTCAGCCACATAAATACTCGTCAACCTGTCCATCGAATAGGTCGTATTAAATGGTAAAAAGTGAGCAAATTTTGTAAGTCGATCAACAACCACCCAAACACTATCATGTCCACTCTTGGTACGTGGAAGTCTCATTACAAAGTCCATAAAGATATGCTCCCACTTCCACTTAGGAATAGGAAGCGACTGAGAACATCTTGCGAGCTTTTGATGTTTAGCCTTAATCTACTGACAAACTAAACACCGAGAAACAAATTCTTCTATCTCTCTTTTTATGCCCTGCCACTAATAATGATTCCTTAAAGTGCGGTACAACTTCGTACTACCAGGATGCATCGCATAAGCTGAACAATGTGCTTATTCTATGATCTTCTTTTTCAATTCCTCAATATCAGGTACACAAAGTCTATCACCTATGATTAAGACTCCATCATCTCTCGCCACAAAGTCGGTTCGTAAACCTTTTTACACATCCTCTCTTAACTTCATCAGCTGCGGGTCCTGATCTTGCATCTGGTGGACTTTGTCAATCAAAGTCAGCCTAACTCGAAAATTAGCTATCAAAGCTTCGCAATTATCAGCTTTCAACTCGGCTACCAAAGATCTCAACTCGATCAATAAAGGCATATATGCCACTTGTAAGTCAGCTGTAGAGCTAGATGATTTTCTACTTAGTGCATCAACTACGACATTCGCTTTTCTCGGATGATAATCAATAGTCCAGTCATAGTCCTTAATTAGCTCGATCCATCTTCTCTGTCTCAAATTTAGCTCTTTCTGAGTAAACAAATACTTTAAGCTCTTATGATCAGTGAAAATCTGACACATTCCCCCATATAAATAATGCCTCCATGTTTTGAGTGTAAACACCACTGCGGCTAGCTCTAAATCATATGTTGGGTAGTTTTGCTCATGCTTTTTAAGTTATCTAGATACGTAAGCCACTACTTTCCCATGCTGCATTAACACACAATCCAATCCTTGCCTAGAGGCATCACTATATACCACAAACCTTTCATTATCAAATGCATAGAGGTATCTTAAGTTCTTGAAAACTCTTTTCACGGCCATCATCCCACTAGAACTTAGCATTATTTCTGGTTAGCCATGTCAAAAGAGTAATAATATTGGAGAATTCTTCTATAAATCTATAATAATACCCAACTAATCCACGAAAACTTATAACCTCTGTAACATTTGTAGGTCGTTCCCATTTCATGACTACTTCAATCTTTTGAGGATCGACATAAATGCCTTCAGCTGATATCACATAGCCATAAAAAATTACTTTATCAAACCAGAACTCACACGTGTTGAATTTTGGCATAAAGCTGCTTTTGTCTTAAAAACTACAAAACAATTTACAAATGCTCTACATGTTCCTCCTGACTCTAAGAATACACCAAAATATCATCAATGAACACAATCACAAACCAATCTAGATAAGAGCGAAATACCCTATTCATAAGATCCATAAAAGCTGTTGGAGCATTAGTCAATCAAAATGGCATCACTAGGAACTCATAGTGTCCATATTGAGTTTTGAATGTTGTTTTAGGAACGTCAGCCTCTTTAATTCTAAGTTGATCATATCCTAAGCTCAAGTCAATCTTAGAAAACACATTTGCTTCCTGAAGTTGATCAAACAAGTCATCAATACGCGGAAAGGGATATTTATTGTGTACTGTAACTTTGTTCAATTGTCTATAGTCAATACAGAATCTAAGAGTACCATCCTTTTTCTTAATAAATAAAATCGGAGCTCCCCACGGGGATACACTAGATCTAATAAATCCTTTATCCACCCATTCTTGTAATTGAACTTTCAGTTCCTTTAATTCAGTTAAAGTCATCCTATACGGTACTATAGATATATGAGCCGTCTCAGAAACTAAATCAATAGAAAACTCAATTTCTCAATTAGGTGGTATCCTTAGAAGTTCATCTGGAAATTATTGTGCAAATTTTATTGAACTCCCAAGCACACGAATCTATTGTATAATAGATCAACGGTGACAAGTGTCGATCCCACGAGGAGGAAGATTTTAATTGCTTCTAGAATTAATTTTCTAAGTGGGTGATTGGATTTATAATGAAAAAGATGTAAGCTATCAATTAATTTAAATTAAATATGTGGGAATAAACTATTAAAATGAAGTGCTTGGATCTCCGGATTTGTACTCAACATGCACTATCGGCTTAACATTCATTATTAGTACCAATTAAATCATGAAGGGGAATTTTTCACTTCTCATGAACCACACTCTAATAGACATGGTACTAAGGGCTTTCCTTGCCAAATAGTAATAACCTTGCCTAGGGAGGCGGTTATTCCAGCCGATATCCAGACAAGATTATTACTATCTATCTACGAAAATTCAAAACATCAACATAAATTAAAGGGGAAGAAAAAGTAAATTTACCAAATTAAGCCCATGGAGCATGTTGAGACTTCACCTTCAACCCAAGCTTGAAAGGAAATTAGCCACTCATAATTGAACTAGGGGTAAAAAGAAAATTTTATTAAAATACGTAGAAAATACAAGATGGAGATGGAATTACAGAAAATGGAGCTCAAAAATGGATTCAGGGGTGTCAAATTAGGGGGGTAGCCCCCTTTTTATAGATACACTGAGTAAATCATGGCCATCGGATTAAAACAATTTAGACGCTCAAGATTGCGCCATGTGGCAAGTTCCTATTGGATGGAACACATCATCAAGGCTGTCATTCCGTGTATATGCATGTACCATACGCATATTTTTTCGGTCCACTAACATTTTGCTACGTCGCTAGTCAGCATTTTGGTCCCATAGAATCGTGACACGTCATTAATCAACGTCACATCATCAGTCAATGCCACATAAGCGGTCAATGCCACATCATTCGTCCAATCAAATACTGCCACGTCATCGTACAGTGCCACATCATCGTACAATGCCACGTCAGCATACAGTACATGTGAACAATGCCGTGAATAGTGTCGTGTACAGTACCATATATGTGAATAGTACCGTTTTTCTTTTTATGCTCCTCCTAAGGTTTTTGACTATCCTAAGTTCAAAATTGTTGTCAGTTTTTCCATCTGATCTCTCGTTCATTGTGAAATGACCATGATATCGCCTAAAATACATAAAATACTTAATTAAAATAAAACATACATAATTAAATTAGATGTTAGTGAGACTTGGAGTGTAAAATGATGATTTTCTCTATTATAAATACACACTTTCTAGCACTCAACAGAAATACATATGAAAACTCCTGGACTATTGGAATATCCTCCAATCTCAACTATCTAGCTTCTGTGTCTATCACATGTACAAGATAAGCTGAGCATCCTTTTCGTAATAACCGTCTTGCACTAATAGCCGATATAACACATGAGGGTAATAATTTACGCTCTCCATAGAATTTCACCTCAGTTTTTCCTGGCCTTTTGAACACAACTTTCTTTTTTAAACAATCTACAGTAGCATGGTGAGATGCAAGCCAATCCATGCCTAAAATAGCATCGAAATCTCGAATGTCTTAAATAATCAAATTTACCCCGAAGTCATGCTCACTCAACCTAATCATACAATCTCAATACACACTCTCGGCAAGTAATGACTCTCCAGTAGATATACTAACAACTAATCCACAATCTAGTAGTTCAGGCTCCTGCTCTACATGCATGGCAAACATACAAAAAATAAAAGAATGCGTTGATCTAGGATCAACAAGAATATGGGCCTCGCGGCCAAAGATAAATAAGGTACCCATGATAATTTCTGGTATAGCATGAGCCTCCTACTATGTCAAAGCAAAAACTCAAGCCTGGGTATAAGGTCGATCGGGATGACCTCTCTAACTTGGAGCAGCCGTCTGACTCTTAAACGTAGATGTAGAACCCCCTGCCTGCACACTAAGGGTGGACACTATTAGGTTTGGTTCGGTTCGATTCAGGCCTAGAACCGAGCCAAACTAAAACCAAATGGTTCATGAATTTATGAACCAAATATGAACCAAATTATAGAACCGAATCGAACCGAACCAAATTAATTCAGTTCCGTTCAGTAATTTGGTTTGGTTTGGTTTGGTTTGGTTTGGTTTCAACTTATATATAATATATTTATTATTTAATAAAAATGATATAACACTAATACACTAATATATTTATTATTTATTATTACTACAATAATAATCCTTAGTCTATAAATCCACAAATAATGAACAAAATAAAAATCTAACAATAATAAATTAACATTATAAAATTCAACAATAATTTAGAAATCCAAAAATAATAAATAACATAACAAAATCTAAAAGTAATAAATTAACATCATAAATCTACTACACACTACAAAAGAAACTTTAAAATTGCATAGTCAACGAGCACTTTTCCTACCACCACTTCTTCATACTTCCACATCCACAATCCCTATATTATCTCTCCAAGTGAAAATAAGTCATTAACCAAGCACCAACAATTAAATAGAATAAATTAAAGTATATGTTATGACATTTATAAATATAATCACATGTATTAACCAGCAAACAAAAGTATTAACTTCATTACCTAATATTCTTCATGTTAAACCAAAGTCTCAATGACTCAATGTAGAACACCAAAACCAAAATGTTTCGAAGTTTTTTATTTACGAAGCTCTACATAAACGAAAGTTAAGCAAATTAAAATTGTGCCAAACTACTCAAAATAAACTTAAATTTAAATTTTACATAGCATACCTTCTGAAATTTGGTCCATGAACTCAGTTTCTTGAACTAACTAATTAAGATTTGTTGTTGCATCCAAGAAAAGAGATGACCACAACCAATTTTGCGTCAATATTAATGCTTCAACCATGTCCGAAGTCAATGAGCTTCTATATTGATCTAGTATGAGACCTCCAATACTAAAGGCGGACTCCGATGCAACAGTGACACTGGAACAACAAGGATATCTCTTGCTATATTTGCCAAGATATTCTCTTCTACAAACAAATCAAGAGTATCCTTAGTAATAGTTCTCCGTGATGGAAGAATATACCTAGGAGCAACCACACTACAAAAATGTTTAAACCTGGATTCTCTACAACAGAAAATGGAAATTCATCAAGAACAATCATTTTTACAGTTGCCCGTCTACAAGCATCTTGACTAAATCCCTTTGCCAAAAGATCTTCACTACCAACATCTTTAGTTAAAACTGTTTGATCATTCAGGAAGCTCTTATATTTATCGCACCTCTCTTGATAGTGAGTCTTTAAAGTGCTAGTCTCATGCCCTATACGAAATTCTGCACCACAATAGTTACATGTGCACTTTTTTGCATCATTTGGCAATACAGTGAAATGTTGCCACACCTCTGATGTTAGAAGCATTGCTTTTCTAGGTATTGATGGTTTCGATTGCAATGCTTTTTTTCTCTTTGTTCCACTACTGTTGGATAATGTTAACGAATCATTTTCAACTTCAATTTCACAGTCAGATTCATTGCTTTTGGATTCAATATTGTCTAGGACCCTCGAAGAAGAAGCCATCTGAAAATATTGCAAACAATAGTCGATTACGGAAGGCTAACCCCATTTAGCTTTTACAAATTAATTTATTCTATAATTTTATCACTCAACTAGCTGTAACATTGTAAATCATAAATTAATTTGACTAAATCAGTGGGCATTGCTAACTAATTGTTAATACCAATTCGATTAACTCACTAAGTATTACTACAACTCTTTATTACTAATTCGATTAACTATTCACTATTCAGCTAGTCCATAACACGTTATTAAGAGCCCAAGATAGTTCGGCAAACTAAAAAATAGTTTTTGACAACAACTCAGTTTGGTTATGATATTAGAGCAAAGATGAAAAAATTGAAAAGTACTTGGCTGTCTCACGCACCTTGAGTCCTTGACAGTACTTCAACAAGACTAGCGACGGCGATGGCGTGAAAAAGGTGTGGTAGACAGTGAACAAGAGTGAGAGATGGTGCTGACTGAAGCTCGATGGATTACAGCGTGTGGCGCGATGGATGAACAAGAGTCTTTGACAGGCTGATGACGAGTCTAATGACGACGAGGATGATGAGCGGTGGCTGACTAGTCGTGTGTGGTGGCTGGTAAGAGAAGAAGAGTTTAAGATGGTGGGGGTTTAGTTGCTGATTATTGTGCAGCTGTGCGATAAAATCTGAAATGGGTTTAGTTTGCTTAGGTTTTCCATTTCTTTTTCTAGTTTTAATTTTAATTCCCTGAACCGTTTAATTCAGTAATTTGGTTCGGTTTAAAACCGAACCAAATTAAAAACTAAATAGTTCAAAAATTTTGAACCATTTGGTTTTATACTATGAACCGAACCGAACCATATTCTTATAATACGATTCAATTCGGTTCGGTTCGGCCTGAACCGAACCAAATGCCCACCCCTACTGCACACCTCTCTGACCCTGAACTGGTCTAGAGTGAGGGTGATATTGTGGAACTATTATTTGAGCAGAACTGTCACCCTAAAGCAAAGTAAGGTAAAATCTCTTTATGTGACCAGATTGTCCACATAGATAACGCACCTTGTCTCCCACACCACACTGACCCTGATGGTTCTTGCCACACGAAGGACAAGAAGGTTGTTGTATATTCCTAGAACGATTACCACGGTATCCTCTGCTATTCCTATTATATTGTCCTTGAGTCCTCACATTACTCCCTACGGATTGCTGCACTAAGTTGTGACTGACAATCTGTCTCGAATCTCCCCTTAATCCTGTATCCTAACTCCTTTGAATGTTATCGGAGTAGCTAGCATGAGTGCCTCCTCTCTTAGATGGCCTACTACTAAAGCCACCCTCTGTTCAACTCTAACTATGCTTTTGTTTCAAGGCTTGAACTTTACGTCCCTCTAAGATACTACGTTCTACTATTTTTGCTACCTCAACTACCTTTGTAAACTCAGTATATCGTGATGCGGTCATGGTCGTACGTATCTCAAATCAAAGACCCTCCTTAAATAGCTTGCATCTCTCCCTCTCATTACCCATTCCAGACGTAGCGAATCTAGAAAGGTCCATAAACTTTTTTATAAGCTTAATACAAATCAAGCTAATACGGGACCCAAGTGCCAAAATGAAATCTGATTATGCGGCCATTGAATCGCTTTCGAATTGTCTAGATTTTGTGTCACAATAAATTTAAATTATTCAAGCGCGATCAATTTATTAATCGTGTCTAATTTACCAGCAACGACTTGTAATCAATCTAACGTCTTTAAAAAAATTGTGACGAAATTAAAAATAACATCATACACTCAATTAAATCAATTATGGTGCATATGTTACATTAGTATACCTATTGGAATAAAAAACATGTATTATTATTTTCATAGGATTTTTTTATTTTCTAAAAAAAATGTATTATCTGTTTATAGTTTAATATGTCAACTAAAAAATTTGGGATATAGTAATATTTAGTTTTTATTTCGCTTTAAATTTAAAAACGCCTATAAGTGCCAAGATCCATTGATCATTTCTTGGTGTCTCCTGCTAAAGATCTAGAGTTGAAAAAGAGTATAAAGGTTTCCAAAAATTGCACTACAGCTCAATTAGCTTCAGCTCATGAAATTATTTACACAGCTGATGGACCACAAGCATAATTTAGATTAAGGTGGCGTTTGTTTTTTAACTTAATGACTTGAAGTGACTTAACTTAATTAATTAAGTTAATTAGAAGTGTTTGTTTTTATAACTTAATGGGACATTTCAGATAATTTTGACTTAATAAAAGAAGCTAATTTGTTTTGCTTTTTATTGAATGGAGGAATCTGAATTAAGTCAATTAATTTATAATGTAAAAAATATCCCTATTTTATAATTTATTTTTTATGTCTATCCCAAAACTCACCCACAGATGTTTATCCTACATAATCTCATCTTTACATGCCACAACTTCGAAGTGAAATGGCAAATCAACTATTTCAAGCATCTTGTTAGTTTTTTTTTTTTTCCTTATAGTATGTACTATTATTTAGAATTAGTGATAAATTTTAAAATTTATGATATTTTATATATTATAATTCTAAAATCATTATATATTCACTTGAATATAGTTTTACTTATAAATATTAAAATATTATGCTATTTAGTATATTATTTATTTGACATTTAAATTTAATAAGAGTACAAATGTAAAAGTACATATTTTCATATTTTTAAGTTGAAAAAACAAACAATTTAATACTTATTTTCATATATTCAAATAAAAAAAACAAACATATTATTCATATTCAGACATTCAGATCTATTTAACTTTCAATAGAAAAACAAACGCCACCTAAAACTATGTGTCAAATTATATGCTTACTTTCAAAAATCACTAAAACCCTTAAAATGCTCCCTCCATTTAAACTTTCTGCTCTCTGCTCTCTTGTTAACGGGAAAGACAGAAGCATCAGTGATTGATAAAGAATAAATTAAAAATCACATTTTAACTATGCCGTCTTGTCCTGAGGAAAAAACTTAAATTATGCCTACAGATGTTAATTTTTCCATTCTAACATAATATTGCAGCTTAGATGCTCTCTGGCTTCTAGAATTTTGCCCAAAAAACATGTGTGTGGATATTTCCAATGAACTAGGATTGTTGCATTCAATGTGATTAAGAACTCCAAATCAATATCATGATAGCCATATTCTATTGCAATATCAATGGACCAAATCGACTCATATCAGTCAAGCCTTATCAAATGAACCCTAGAATTAGCTTTCCTTATTAGTTTTCCTCTGTGGATCTTCATCAAAATTTTGTATGCTTCTTTATGATTCCGCTAATTCTTTGCTTCCAACAGATCTTAATGTGGCAAGAAAATTGATATTTTGTCTTGTACAAGTTCGTCTAGTCGATCTATCCCATTCGGCACCACACGTTAAGGCTGTGAAAAGTTTGATGTCATTGTTCTCTAATGTCTAAGAAAAATGACTATCTTTCAATTTCCTGTAGCAGAATTTAATCTTTGGCAAATGAAAGGAAATTGTTGGATTTTTGTCCTATACTGCAAGCCTCAGCCAATCAGATATCCATTCTTGCTTGGTTATACACGTACAATACTTTCATTTTTTTTTTCCTCATATATTAATGCATTTGCTAACACAGTGTGACAGACCCTCTATACGCATCCATATATAAATGGAGACTGTTCTTCTTGTGATCTGCGAATGCCTCGTTTACTCCAATTATTATGGTAAGAAGTTTCTCCCTAGCAACTTGCGTATCAATTTTACTGGTTCATGTATTGTTTCTTATTAATTTTTGTTTTGTTAAATGTTTACAGGATTCAAAAAATTCTTCAGATCAGTCTTTTGAGTCTACTGGCGAGGATTTCATGATTCAGAAAGTTGAGATGATTGTTATTAATGAAACCAATGGAGGAGTGAGTGACGTTACTGAAATTGAGACCACTGATACATCAGCTCCAAATTCTTCAGAACATGATCAGAGGGATGACTCTAGTGACAAAGATGACAAGTTATTGGATATAAAATTTACAATCAAATGGGTGAGACTCACAATTGTCATGGCCTTTACAGCTCTATTTGCACTTCTGAGCATCTCTTATATTTCAAACAACGGGAAACTTGAGCCGGAAACCATATTTAGACAGAACCCTTTTTCGTTTATTCTGTTTTTGTTGGTTCTGATGGTTGCTTTCTTCTTTGCTATCAATGGAGTGATATTCAGCGAAAAACTTCCTACTATAAGTAGGGCTTTTAGTCTCGTAGCCTTAACCGGTGTCATCCTTTCATTCACAGTCTTGTTGTGGGCGTTGCTACCACCCCAGTTCAGCTGGGCGCCGTGGATCTTTTTCATATTCACTTTCGGGTCACTGCTTTATATATGTGGTCTGCATAGACAAATTAAGGAATTTAAAGGGCCTGATGAATTATGTTGAATGATCGATGAATATGAGATCATGATCTAGTCATGATTTTAATAGTACTCATCATTCACTTTGTCTTGTCAGTCTAGGGGTTTAAACGAACAAAACCCTATAGATAATACTACTACCTCATCCTATGAATTTGACGGATGTTTGTCTTCTTTTGTATGATATCTGCATAAGACCGTTGCGAGATTACAAGAAAATAAATTTATGTCTACTTTGCTCCTTCAGGCCAATGATCAAGATGCAGCGACCAGTAGCACTGTGGATACTTAATTTGGTGACTATGGTTAGGTGAAAATAATCGTCTTAAGATTTGGATGATGTCTGATCTAAGAATTTGCAAAAGATGTTTTATTGTTGTGTGTATTAGACGTTTTGTCAATAAAAATGTACAAAAAGACTTTCTATTCATTGCCCCTTTTTTTCCCCTCATTTTGAGATTTTTTTTTTTATTTTAAAATTTTCTAAAAGTATATATGGACTAACAAAGCTTAAATTAACTTTTAGGCTTTAGCCAATGTCGGATTAGGATTCAAATTTGAATGTCTATAGTGTTATAGTTTTGAAATTACTATAGTTATTACTCTCGTTAAATTTAGGAATTCAATATTAATCTAAGCTTTGTAAATATGATTACAAGATCATGATTTTTAGTTGTTAAACAATTAAGGATATTTGAAATTAAGTTGTGATTTGTAGTTATTAAATAAAAATATATATAAAATTAAGAGTTGGAGTATTGACACCTTTTCATTAATCTCATAAAATCCCTATTATATTACAATTACTTTTAAGGACAAATATAAATAGAATTAAACTATTTATATTTTCTTTCTCTCTTCAATTTTATTTTGCTTGCACAATATTTTTTTTTATTATCATTAAAATAATATGAATTTAAGGAGTAATTCTCTAAGCTAAAATAAAATTCTTGCAATAAACTAACAATTTAATTAACATACAACATAGTGGAAAAAAAAATTAAATAATTTTTTTATCCCAATGCTAATAATTTTTTATGGATTCTCAAATTAATTGTTGAATCCCAAATTTATAGGTAAGATAAAATTGTATTAGACCCATAAACTATTCATTATTTTCTAAGCATAGTGTTTCTCTTACTTTTTCTTTTAAATTTTTTTCTTTAAAAATTAAACAACAAAGAAAGTTTGAAGAGAGGAATACAAATATTAAGACTGAAAGAATGAGAAAAATATTAGAAACTGAAACATTCATAAATGAAAGGAGTGTTTATATAAAAAAAACAAAAAACAAAAGAGTATCTTTTACATTAAATAGAATATATTTAAAAAAGGGGTTTTAATAAGATTTTTTAGGGGTGCTAATAATTTGACTCTAAAAGTAAATCTTAACCGTGCAATGATATAAATGCACATGTAGTAGAAAATTCTTTTAAAAGGTCAACACTTACTATATGAACTTTAATATCTCAAATTTTTGGAATAAGCAATTTACCGATGTGAACGATTGTGTTTTAATT